>OW386294.2:2941268-5341268 GCA_936432065.2 Rutpela maculata
TTTACCGACCCTTACATGGAGAAGTCTGCAAGATAAAATCATAAGAACACTCATAAATCGTCTATTACCTCAACATTATGCAACGCGCAGCACAGTAAGCGTGGTTGCATACTTAAAGCGTCACTGCCAGCAATAATAATTAAAAAGAGGTAAGGCGTACTCACTGCACTCAGTAAATACCTAGTCCATTGTTTTACATACACGAAAACGGCATCTACATAAAATTGTATTTTTAGCAGCGATAGCATGTTACAAGCTACTTTGCCATAACAAAGAACATGCATTATTAATTTCATTGCACTTCTCCAATTACTACCATAACAGTAACATCTGGAGCTGGCAGAGTATAAACTGTCGACGTTTGACTCACTGCAACGCTGATTTTTTGATAGAATTTTAACTTGCACTGTCGTAGCTAATGACGCGAAAAAATAGTGTGTCTTCCCTGATAATAGTTGTTTGGGTTCTTTTTGTAAACACTCGCACGTGCCAAAATTCGAATGACAAATATTCCGTTTTTTTGCATACATTCTAATAATAAATTTCAAACAAAAGATTACGCAGCGTCAAGGATAACAGTTACAGTCGTAAAAATATTTTTGCGTCGTTGCACTTTAGATAACGAGCTTGTGATACAATTTATAGATAAGTTCTTTCTTATCTAAGCTTGATTCTTCCTGACACTTAACCTATTTTTACAGTTTGGTCACATCAAAAAACATGCCGTGCCGTTTGTACAGGGTGGACCAAATTAGATGGGATTTGAGATTTTCTCTAAAACAAATGGCAGATATAACAGATAGACAAAAACCAATATAGGTGTCCTGAGCTAAATTTTCAAGAAACAAATAATGGCTAAACCGCGATCGTCTTATATTTTTCGACTACCGAGCTACAGAGCAGCGTTTTTGGAAAATTTTCATTTTTGGCATGCATAATTTTCTTCTTATCAGCAACGGATTCTACTCCAAAAAGTGCCTTAAGAATGTGTTACTCGGTTTTCGATTCGACACTTGGTAATTGAGATATAGAGGTCATCCAAAAATGCCAATTTTCCAAAAACGCTCTGTAGCTCGGTAGTCGAAAAAGATAGACGATCACGATATGCGCCATTGTTTGTTTCTCCTTAAATCACATCTAATTTGGTCCACCCTGTACACATTTCATAGTAACTATTATACAGCCACGGTCATCGAGTCAAAATAATTTTTTGCTTGGTCGGGAGAATTTTTTTAAAAAAGTGCAAAGAAGTAACAGAATCATGACGTATTGTTTGGTTCTATTGCGTCCTAATTGAAAGAAAAAAACTGCTAAAATTTCAATAAACCACATTTTTTTGCTCAAAAATCAGATTTTTTAAATACTACAGAAATTTAAAAATAAACAGCCCTGAATAGGTCTCGAATTATGAGATCTCTAAGTAGTTCATGTTTTTCGCGCCTATTTCGCAAAATTTCGATATTTCTGAAATAATTCTTAGTACTTAAAAATGTGTGATAAAATGAAAAGATAAAAAATAACGTTCTAGTTTCATGTAATAGTTTCCAATAGTTTCAAAAAACGCCTGCTTTGGTATTTTTATTTGATTTTCTTCAAAATATAAAGTATACTTCACTCATCTTTTGACGACTTTTTACTATGAGAATCGAGATAAAAAATCTGTAATATATTATTTCCAGGTTAAAAATGTTTAAAAATTAATATTCTTTGAAATGTTTTGCAGAATTTTCCCTTTTTTCATTTTAATCATTTTTAAAAGCTTTTATTTAACTTGCATTGTTTGTATGTTAGTTTGTTTGTTTGTTTAGGACGAATCTTGTAAGCTGAATTTCGACTAGTTCTAATTAAGCTATAGCTTTGAAATTTGGCACACGTATATAAGTCCGGTGACGAGTAAAATATGATAAACTATGTGACGTAATTCTAAATCCAATATGGCGGACGCCCTAGGATGACAAATTATCTTTTTCTTGACGACTCCATTGCCATGGGTATGAAAGGGTTTTGACTGTCTGTTTGTCTGTAAAATAAGTAGACTAAAAAGAAAAAAGTAAGCTATATGACAAAAATATTTTTAAGAAAACGCTTTTATTTGAAAAAACTACTAAAAAGTAACTCAACTTTGACGTGAAAATACCAAAGGCATTTCAAGGTATCTGAAGATAACGATTTTTGGCCAGAAAATAGCAAAAAATTGATTTTTTAAAGGGAGTATTTTGTAAACTATTAGAAATAAAACATTGTTTTTCTCCAATAATACAATCTCATGGACTATTAAAGTTGGAGGGTTATTCTTATTTAATTCTTAGAGTCTTTTAACTCAATTTTGAAACATTTTTACCTATAAATATTAGGAACAACGGTCTTTCAAAATATCTGAAAAGTACGACTTTTGGGCAAAAATGTGATTATTTAGGGGACTTAGTTTGGAACCTGTTAGAAATAAAACCTCGTTCTTTTCCAATTTTACTCAAAATATTCTCACAGAATTTTGGAGTTGAAGGGTTGTTTTTTTTAAATTCATGTTTTATTTCAATTCAATTTTGAAATTTCTTTATGTGTTAATATCACAACAACATGCAGATTTCAAAAAATCTAAAAAGTAAGATTTTCAGGAAAATACGGCAATAATAGGTTTTTTTTAGAAGATTGTATTATGGAAACTATTGGGGCTAGAACATACTTTTTTTACAGTTTTTAGCAAAATGTTATGCCCTGGGGTGCATTTGCAAAGAGTTATTTTCGAAAAACTGCAGTCTTGCGAAAAAAGCTAGAAATGCAGTTGAAAATGCTCCACTTTGAAAGGTCATATCTCTCGAACTATTGTAGTTTTTTTCGTTAATTTATAGTGCATTTTAACTCAACTTTGAGTCATTTTTACTCATCACGAGCAAAGCTATTTCAAGAAATCTGTAAAATTCGATTTTTGGGCCAAATTAGTTTTTAGAAGGGCCTATTTTAAATACTATTAAGTCTATAGCATCTTATTTTTTTTATACCCATAATTTATCAGCATTTTAACTTTTAATGGACTGAGATCGAGCATTTTGTGATTTTTTTCTGTTTTTCAAAAAAAGTGTTCTGGTTTCCCAATCGAGAAAAAACTACCCAATAAACAAATTTGTTTTATAATTGTCATTTCTACAACAATTTTGTTTTATTGCTATTTTATAAAATTGCAATAAAACAAAATAGTTGTATAACGTTTAAATTTTACTTGTTGGGTACGAACTACAAGAGTACGTGATAACTAGACGATAAGGTAAAAGCATGCAACTGCATTCAATCTGAGGCCAAATATAATATCTCAGTTCGAATAAAATATTTTCTGAGGCAGATAAATCGTCATGCAAAATGGGGTGCGACGGCCTATCGACAGACACACACCCACCTTGGTTATTAAAGTTGTATGAAAGCCGTCAACTATCTTGCGCAGATTTACACCAACCTGGTTCCAATCTTGAATAGTTCTAGGGTTGACGATGGCTGTGATGGATATTTTAGTCTCGTCGCAGCACGAGGACTCGGAACTGGTCCTTCTCCGTGGAGATTGAGTCATAGAATTGGCAGTTAATTGGGACGAATTGGTGGCAACGTCTTGACTTGCGGCAGCCAACCATGCCAAGTTGTTGACGAAGAGATCGGGGAAACTGGTGGATGTTGATGAGGTTTCCTCTTGGCGGGTTAGAACTCGGCTCGAGGTACCAGAGCGGACTGCAAATAAATATCGAGATAAGCAGGTGCGAAACTATCAAGTGTAGAACTATTTTTGGTGTCAGTTCTAGGCAAATGTGTTTATAGCGGTTATACGTATACATTGCTGTATAACAATTTGTAATATAGCTGTATTTTAAAACTGTTTTGTAAACACTTATATGCCGCCTATAAACGGTTTTAAAAATATTTTAGTCATAACTAATATGTGTCAATTGAGATATTTTTGTTATCAGTGTTTACATTTTGGTTTTATAGTTATTATGAGTAAAATAAAATTTCGCATTGTATAACAAAGTTGATTTTTAGATAGTGATCCAAATGTTATATATGTTATATACTAATGGGGACATTTAAGGCTATGCCAGTGGTTTACCTTGAAAAGGACATCAGGACATCATGTAAAACGCTTTCTTTAGCCAAACTATCCTGACACGCTAATTATATATTCATCATACATTTGGATATATTTTTATGCGCTTTTATCTTACCAACTTTTTGCCTTAAATATTTTATTTTCAGGAAATTTTCACATAATCTATGAATTTAAAAATTAATTGAAATATAATTCAGTTTATCATAAAATATGACGTCAACTAATAAGTCATTTTTATCGTTCAAGGATTATTTATGAAACTAAACCGATTCTTATATAACAGATATTCAATTTTTTCTTAAATCAAATCAAATTTAATTGGGTTTCAATTACAAAGGAACATTTGAGAACTCAATAATAACAGTGCATTATATATACATATTAACATTAATAGTATATATTATAAATATATTTCTGTTTAATACAATATAAACAAAGATAATAAATGGTCAATACATAAGATGAACATTTAAACATATACAAATAAAATACTAAATAATACAAAAAGAAGATACAAAAGGATATTAATTAATTAATTTAATTTATATATTATTATTCCTTTATTTATATCGTACAACTAGATTAAATATACAATATGTGTGTGTACCAATGACAATTTAACCATAGTATAAAATTTATTTATTTAAAATTTACCTATATGACT
Source organism: Rutpela maculata (assembly GCA_936432065.2). Taxonomy (NCBI): domain Eukaryota; kingdom Metazoa; phylum Arthropoda; class Insecta; order Coleoptera; family Cerambycidae; genus Rutpela; species Rutpela maculata. The sequence continues at coordinate 2,946,023 of OW386294.2, forward strand.
ATCGCAATCCTGGTATTTACATGAAGCTAAATGACAATATTCTGTAAATTAATTAAAAAGGAAGCTTTTCTTTTTTTTAAATTTATTAACATATGTATATATTATTCAAATATATTAATCACCTACCAATAATCTCATAAAATTACGTTTATTATTTTTTAAGCGTTCAGATATTTTATCACAGAATAAACTTATGTTGTTATATTGTTTAAAATGCACAGGTAAAAGATTATAAAATTTAGGACCGTAATAAGTTATAAATCTTTTAGTTGTATGTCTGATTTGAGCTATTGTAAGATTTAGGTTGTATTTTTGTCTTGTGGTTATGTTCATGTTGAATTGCTTTCAATAGATTTTTATGTTTATGTGTAAATATAAGAACAGACTTGATAATATAAAAGTTGTAGATTAGGTACATTTACAAGTTGTAGATTAAATACATTGAATTGCTTGAATATTAGTTCAGAGTTTATTTTTTCCTAAAATAATCCTTATTACATGTTTCGCGATACATTTAAAGATTCTAGATTTGTTGAATAAGTACTTCCCCATATTATTATTCCAAATTTAAGAATTGACTCGACCAAGGCATGATACAGTATCTTTAAAGTGTTAAAGGGCAAAATATTTTTAGGTGATAGAATTTCCAAACTAACTTGGGCATTTTGTTGTTTAATTGGTTAATGTGGTCAATTTTAAATATTGATCTAGTATAATTCCCAAATATTTTTTGTTTGCAACAATTTCATAGTACACTTTTTTTAATTTGAACATGAGTATGTATGTAGGTGAAGTGTATGTATATTAGGTACGTTTTTGTCATATACTGAAGTACATAAATTTGATTTTTTTTTTTTAGATTAACTGTTAGGGAATTTTCCGATAACCACTGTTGCAATTGAAAATTCTACCACCGCTTTATTGCTAACATTTTCCCAAGAGTCATCTTCAACTAGGAGAACAGTGCCATCAGCGTATGCTACCACTTTCCCATTAATTGTAAGTTGGAGTAATTCCTTGACGTGTATATATTAAACGGGACTGGCCCTAGGACCGTCCCTTGGGGAATACCATACTTGATTTTTTTTTTAAATACTTTTACATTCGCCAATTTTTACGCACCCTATTTTGAAAATAACTTCTGAATAAATCGTTGGCAATACGTTTTATACCATATTCATACAGTTGATTAACTAATATTTCATGGGTCACTGTATCGAAGGCCTTGGCCAAGTCTAAAAATATTACAATGCGTTTCTTTTTATTTACAGAATTATATATTGTTTTCATAACCTCGTATATACCACCATCAGTGCTCATACCTTTTTTAAAACCATGTTGATTGGGGAAAACAATTTTGTTATAATTTAAATGTTCTAATAATCTATTTTTGATACATTTTTCTAAAACTCTTGCAATATTGTTTATCACTGAGATCGGTAATTACCTACTTATTTCTGACCTATTACCGTTTTTGTATATGGGAGTTATCGTTGAAATTTTTAGCTTATATAGAACAACCTTTTTCAAGACATAAATTAAAAATGTGACATAGCGGTTTAGAAAAACTTTATTTTGGTGGATATTTTATCTTCGCCAGAAGATTTATTTTAATTATTTTAATTATTGATATTTTTTATAATTTCGTCCTCGGAAATTGGTTTGAGAAACATGTTGCTACAATTTATGCTCCTTCGTTTTAATATTTTATTGACTTGAATTGAAGACCCTTGATAATGACTATTCTTTTTTACCTTAGTTTTATACGTTTATAATCTTGTTCAGATGAAGAATTATGACTTATTTGCTGCCGAATAACTACCCTTGAACCTGAATGAGCTGTCTGGTGTTGTGACAAATTTTGTTGTTAGTTAACCTGTTTCTTAAGGTGGCCATTTAGTTTTATTTTTCCAGCGAAAATTAGCAAAATGCTCGACATTTTTCAGAAATTGAATTATCCCTTTTCAATATAAAAAGTTATAGGTTAGTTCTATAAAAATTATGTAAGATTACCTAAATAATAATTTTGCATTTTATAAGACATTTTTATTTTTAAGCGCTTTTTTATTTAATTTCTCTTGGCAACAATTATAAAATATTTTTTTAAAAGTAGCCGTCGCAAATACATTGTTGCCAAGAGTAAATTATTTTATAAATAATTCTCCATCACTGCTACAGAAACTAATAATAAAGCTTTTATAAAACTAGAATGCATATTTTATAATTGTTTTATAACTGTTTCTAGACATTGCTATATATGTATTTGCTTAAACGAAAATAGTCGCATAAGTTTTGTGATATAAACATTCCTAAGCAAGCTTGTTACTCTACTGTTTTATTTGGTCTTAAAAACATCTATAAAACAATGTAATAAAATAGACTTGTTTCTACAGCAAATTTGTGTTTATCGTAAGTTTAAATGATAAATCAGTGTCTTCAAAAACACTTCTAATAGTAATATTCTTGTGCTACTTGGGCTGTCGATGTGTTACACAACCGGCGCCAATGAAAGTGATTTATTCGTGTAGGCTTTTGTTGGTGAGCAACTCGGGGTGTGGAAAAAGTTTTGCAATCTAAAAAAATGAGTTGTGAAATTACATGCCATAGCTGTGTTATCGTTGTCGTTATGCATACCTGGATCGCCCGCGGCTTTTGACGCGTACTAGTATATTGTTGCAGTAAACACAGCTGTTTGATTTGCTACTACGTATCGATTGCACATGCACGCTGCAACTTACAAGGCCATTCGTAAAAGGTTCATTTCACAACACATATTTTACCTCTAAACTTAATCACTCTCTAGACTAAGACAGTATGACTTCGTTTCTGATATTTCAACACCAGCTTATTTATCGATCACCTGAGAATTTAATTTCCAGAGAGCGGTAATTAGTACACTTGACCGTGAAACGGCGAATTGATGTTGACTCGAAAGCAAAGCTGTTGTGCGGTTAATTGGGTTATCTGTAGCGGAAAATCAAAACAATGTCGAATATAAACCGATAAGCGCATTGTTATTTTTTTGAATTCGGGCGACACTTTAGGTCTTTGAGTAAATTTCCGTAAAGTGCCAGAACAATTTGTATCTAAGTATTCTCTGTATGTCAATGACTCGTGTCTGGTAGATGGGCGGCAGCAAAATTGAAGTCTGTGGTTTAATCTTCAGATTCATGTTCTGTATATCGGGAAAGCAGTTTCAGTTAAACAAGCGTCTCGCGTCCGACCCTGAACCTGAAACTGTGCGAGCGACACAGTGCAACAGGTCCACGACTTACATCTAGGACTACACCACCTTATTTGCAACTTGACCGCCAAATTTAGATTTTTAAACCCAGAAATAAATTCGGCGCGGCACCAATCACTTTGCACGTGCATTTTTGTACTAACCTCTAGACGTAGTGGCCTGTGCCTGTGTTGGCGCCTGTGTTGGCGAAGGTTGCGGGTTGATTCCCCTGGACCTTCTAATAGCGGCTTGAAGTTTGGTGAGAAGTGATTGAAGTTGATTAATGATAACTTCCACTTCGTTCTGATCTTCAGGCATGTTAAAGGGCACTGCCATTTTTATTGAATTATTTCGAAGAGTTAACAGTAAATAAAGCACAAGAGAATCAAACACAAATCACAAACTAACTCGCGAAAGACTACGCGGCTGCAATCGGAGCACGTCCTCGCGTCTCGGTATCTGAACGAGGTTTGGCGCTCCACTCGAACTCCACAAGCTACTAAAGCGTTGGCTTTGGCTTTGAGCTTCGCGTCACTTCGATTCCTGGCTTTACCCCGCGCCGCGCTGGCACGCGACTCCGGGCTTTAACCCGCGCTTGCATAAGGGCGAGGCCTGCTTTAAAACGATTAGCCAATGGGCGCCAGACATAGGCGTGTCTACCAAAAACAGAGCAAAATATTGGCCAAATGTATTTAGAAATACTATACCTTTGTTATTAGCTAAGACCTGAGATTGATAGTTCACGGCACTGGGTCGAGCTGCATACTGGTTGTATATCCAATTTCAAGTTTTTAGGTCGGAGTTAGCCTCGAGTAATATGCCTTCCTCACTCGAAGATTTAACACTAACTCATGCGAATCATTTTAAACTGTTTGGGTTTTTTCTGCATCGTTGAATAAATACATTATTTTCTAAGGTTAGTGATTTGTTTTTTTGCCAAAGTGAAATTTCGGTGGTGTTAAACCAGTTTTACCATAACACATTTGTTCTCTCTGAAGGTCACGCCACTAAGCGCTTAATCCTCCAATTCTAATGATAATATTGATACTCTGGCACTGTATGAATAAATAAACCGATCGTTTCACCACTTCTTCGGGTTGGATTCGTCTTAAAATTGCAATTTCCAATCGGTGATGATGATTTGATGTTTCTGATTGAATATTCTGTAGGTACATAAACAAACACAGATTAACAGTATCGTCACGATATAATTATAATAATAGCATTTTTCTCAATAATTGACATTGTCAACCAACTTTCATTAAAAGAAGGTTTTATCGAAATTTTCAGAATGTTGTTTACTATTTAACACTTGATTATTAAAATTTATTTTACAATAATTTTTACACCTAAATCAACAATGTTACACTGCCAGTGAATAAGCTACTTTTCTTTGGAGTCTTGGTGAAAGATAAAGGAGTTTAGGTGTAATATTGGATTGAAAATTGACCTTCAGTTTTCGTATTGACCACATTTCTTTAATACTTAAAGACATAAAGGCAATTAAACTATTTATAAAACTGATTTTCTGAACGATGGATATGTTTCGGTTGAGCTTTTTGTCACACTCATTCACAGTAAAAAAACAGTGTAAATGCATATTAAAGTTTTTTTCAGCGTTTTTTATTTTCTCGTATATTGAACATAATTATGAGGGAAATATTGTGACTGAGCAAATCTTCAATTTTAGGTTTTTGGTGAGTAATGTGTTCCTCTGGAAATTTTTATTTTTTATAACTCGATTTTTGATCGATAAAGACACGTAGCAATACTTACAAATTAAATAATTTAGAAAATTCATAAAATATGTAAAAACAATAAAAGCTAAGAAAGTAAATGCGGAAATGAAATTGGGTGCCTTGAAAGCTAGATATTTTAAACGTCAAAATCGAAAATATTTTGTGCGAGTTCTCTTTCAATCGTTTATTTTTTCCAAGACTATACAGGCACACAAAATTAAAAAAGTGATCTGTTCCTGGAACTCCATTGGATGACCCCCATGTATTTCGACGTGCTGAACTCGAATCAAGTGTTCGTTTAGCTCCATTACCCATCATTTTTTTGTAAATCGCGAAAATAACCTTAAAAAAAAAATAATAATTTAGGTTATTTTCGGGATTTACTAAAAATTGGTGAATGATTGAGCATGAGGGTTTCCCAATGGAGTCCCAGAAATAGTGTGTGTGTGTGTGTGTCTGTGCAATATATGAATATCACCGGATCCTCCGCCATTTTCTAGAAAACCGTGTATGCAAATATATTACAGACACACACAAAAAAGTGAAAAGTGCGCTGTTTCTAGACTCCATTGGGTAACCCCTAGATGTTTTATAACTGGACGAAATTTTTTAAGAGTTATCGCAGATAAAAATGTTTAGCACTGAAATCCACTTCCAATTGTCGAATAAAAAATGTCTGTGTATGTATGTATGCCTATTATACTGAAAAGTATTATTTTAAATTTGGTACATCCGTAAAATAGCATGGTAAAATATTTCCTATTAAAATTGTGTCACATTCGTTATATGGAGTGAACAGCAGAGAAATGTAAACTGTCGTGTTTATAATTTTGAAGCAAAATGTTACTAAGCTCAAAATACTATGACGTACAAAAATTTATCGAAACTGTAATATACAGTGCACTCGGGTTTGAACGAACTTTGTGTAGATTAGGTGATATATTAATTTTACATTAAAATATTATTAAGGTGTTTTTAATAGGACTATTACGAAATGAGTGATAGTTGCAGTGAGGCGTTGTCGACTGCGAATACCTTTTTGAACAATAAATATAACAAAGATATTATGTACTTAATCTCAGTGGCATCACATAAAACTGAGTTGTGCCGTATTCTAGCTTGTTAATCAAATAGGTATTTCCAGTAGGCCACGATCGGCAGCAAATTCTATTCGTTAATATTGAGATTAATAATTTATCTACTTATTATATTGTTTTCGAAAATGAAGCGCATTTGTCAAATACTTTTCTAAAATCATAAATACTGTTCGCGGAAAGAATATTGATGTATTGTCATCCAATTCCGAACAACTTTATACATGTTCAACTGTCTGTTTGTTCGTCAGTAAGATTTCTTATAAGCACTGTAACTTAAGAAGGAAAAGTCCTATTGTATTAAAATTTGGACTATAGGTCAGTGTTAGCTAGAGCAGATAGCCTTTTGTCTTAAAAAAAAAATGAAAACAGTTTTAGCCTTTGATTAGACTCTACAAAAACAAAAAAACTAGATAGTGTACTAAGTGGAATTTCGCCAATAGCGCTGTCATCATCGAGAGGAAATTAAAATTGCATATATAGAATTAGGTATACTAAAAAAATTAATTTGTTTTTTAAAATACTGCCAAGAGTATCCTATAGCATGTTTAACAATTATTTAAAAACTTCGTATTAGTATTATTTCTATATTCATTTAGTATTTTTTTTTTATCTAAAAGAAGATTCGTTTAGTATTGTGGCAATAATCAGCCGTCTGTGCCACCCTTTCCTTTCTCCTCTTGGGTTGCCAAATTTTAAATAAAAATAATAAGACTATGTTTGAACAAAAATAAAAAACTGAATATGTAGTTTCTTTACAGTGAGGTCAATGGTTAAGAACTTTAATATATTTGCAATTTTTCTGCCCTTTCAACATAATTCCCTTCAAAAAATTTGGGGCCATTTAAGTTATCAATGTGTTAGTTTTGCAGTTAGAGAAACATAGATTTTCTTTGATAATATAGATTCTTCACCAGTTTTTCCACAAAAGTTCTCAAAATCATTTAAAGAATATATTGTTTTCCGTACTGGGTAACCCCAAAACTTCATAGCTTTGTAACTAAAGATATCGTTTTTTATCATGAATAAAATAAGTAAACATTCTATTAAACCATCAAAAAGAAAAAAATATTTTTTTTGTTTCTGCTGTCACAGTACTTTCAAGGTGACATGACTAAAAGATATTTTTTTGTAAAATATTAAACCACCTTCAAACAACCACTGCCTAAGGAATCACTTCTTTCACATTCATATTTCCTACCCAAGTTTCTTACAAAAAAAATGTTGATATTATATTTGCACTTGCACTCCACTATGTGGAAATAATAGGGAACGTGAGCTGGGTTTAGACCGTTGTGAGACAGGTTAGTTTTACCCTACTGATGACTCGTCGTTGCGATAGTAATCCTGCTCAGTACGAGAGGAACCACATTTGGACATTTGTTTCACGCACTTGCTCGAGCGGGCGGTGGTGCGAAGCTACCATCAGTGGGTTTATGCCAAAATCATTTAGAGGTTTTTGGTTCTTCTACACATACTAAATCGCAATTTTATTTTGTTACCTCCTTTAATAATAGGATGGCGGTGGTAATGGGAGTGAAAATGACGGTGGTTGATGCCAAAAACCTTGGTTTATTGTACATATACTAAATCCCAATTTTGTGAATTATTTACCCCCATTTACCTCTCAACGTTTCAACAGAATAAGATCAAAATATAATCTAGTTCCAGATTTCGTTAAAATGCAGTGTATCAACAAAATTTAAGTGAATACTATAAACCGTTCCAGAGTAATAGTGCGCACAAAAAAGTTGCAGACAGACCGACAAACAGATTTTTTTTATTAAACTTGAAATATTTACATTTGATAACATTCTGAGCCTATTTGAATAAAAGAAATTAGTTTTTTTACCTTTCCTATACTTCAACTTCACTAAGGAAGTAAATGAAAAAAGGGGGGGGGGGGTAAAAGAGGGTGACTAAAAATAATGCAAGATGCAAAAGATTTAATCATAATCGCATATATACATACATAGTTTTAACCATGCCCAGGAGAATCCGAGATATATACATATGCTATTGCATAGATATTAGGCTTTTTTATTATTTTTTTTCAATTAGATACGATATCAGATATTCCAAAAATACCTAACCGCCAATTTTAAAGCAATGCCGATGAAATTGGAGTTTTGTCAAGTTTTTGAGAGTATGGCATTGGATGTAGCTTGATGAAAATCTAGAGCCATCGTCGAGCAAAATACCATATTGTTGCAGAAATTATCATTATTATAAACAGAAAACTAAGATTTTTATTTCAATTTCCCGGCGCATTCACCAGATATGAAGTCTTTTGAGCTATTTTATGAACGAGCGACGGTATGGATATATCGTAAATCTGATATCCAAATTGTGAGTTACATGAAAGTGTGTAAAAAAATGTTCTGTTTTCTAAAAAGAGACTTTTTTTTTCAACTCTCTAAAATGAAAGTATTTTTGCAACTATTGCTTACGGTTATGTAACTATAAATTTTTAGATTTTCTAAATTTGTCTTGGTTTAATAGTTTCTAAATAGTGCAAATTGACTAATTCATTCTTGAAATCGATAGTTCTTCTGGGGAATTTCTCTTTGAAATAATAAAGTTCAGTACTATAGATATAAAAAAATTCCCATAATTTTGGGCTACAAGTCAATCTTGGCCATTCTCGAAACACAGGGTATGAATGAATGAACGAACTCCCGTCCATTTAGGAGCTGGATTTACTCACAAAGATGTAAGAAAAATTCCTATGAGCATATAGGGCTAAAAATTCTTTTTAATGAAGCATACTCATACTCCTGTTTCACGTAATTCTAATATCGCGTCTGATGATGACCAAGAATTATTCGAAACGTCGACGATTTACTTTTTTATTGTTTTTCTGAAAATATTACCTAATTGAAAAGCGTTTATTAATTTCCAACGAACATTTCAGCATGTTAGTGTAGGATATATATTTAAACGCTTTGTATTGAAACAAGTTTTATTAATACTTGTATATTTAGGACATAGTTCGTGTTTAGTATCTTGAAGTCTTCCTCAAATACCATAGTAAAAGCAACATTGTAGCGTATTTTTAGTATTACGATCACGACTATTTTAATTTTTACAAAATTTACTGTTATTTCCAATACAATGTACATAATGACGAAGTTGATGGTTAAAATGCTGCTTTAAGAAATTTTATACTTTTAGTGTAGATTTTAGTAGGTAGTTATAGGTGTATCATAAAACCATAATGACTATTTAAATGTTAGATAACAATAACCAGAATAAAATAATATAAAGCAAGACGACCCAAGTTCTAAAAATTTGCATAACGTTTTTATAGTCAGCTGTAAAAGATTAACGGTCAATATATCTTGAGAAATTAAAGAATTAATGACATCATCATTCCATTTGTTTGTTTTGTTTATTTTTTAGGTTTTTAGGATTCCACCGTAGTCGTAGTGCCACGATTTTTTACACTCTACGCAGATATTTGATTTGGTTTAGTTGGGATTTAACAGTGTTCAACAATTGAGATGGATGACGTGTGCTATAATCTATGACAGAAATTAAAACTTTGGTCAATTGTATTATTCCGTCATCACTCATTGGCCATTTAGAAGCCATATTCATAAATTAGACAATTATCTTCTTCTTCTTACTCACAATGTCTTGGCATACGTTTTGAGATCCATAACTTATTCTAGTTGTCCTCCCTCTGCTGCATGTTATGTTTGACAGCATCATGGACTAGGGCGTTCTGCCAAAGTGTTAGAAGTCTTAGTCGATCTCGAAATTTCGACATACTTAGAGGAGCTTAGGAGGCCTTAACAATATGAAAATTACAATTTTTTCAAGACAGTCAAATAAAGCTCATCGAGCACTATATCTTAACATTTTTTTTTAAATCGGCCAACGCTTTCCAAAATATGGTGTTGCGGTGTTAAATAGCACACACTGTATATACATTATCACGCCGAACTCAATCGTCGTAATGAAAAATATAGACAAAAATAAAAACCCTTCAAAAAAATTATTTCTTCATTGATAACTGTTAAAAAATATGTACACTTCATTATTATTATGGTTTATTAAGTTGTAGTAACGTGGGTTCAAAAACCTATTGGAAAAAATAAAATATCATTATTACGGAAAAAATATACATTTTTTGAATGTTGAAACACAAATTCATTTACTTGTATACATTTTTTCGATATTATCAATCCCGTTATGATCAGAAAGAGCGATTTTCACGATCTTATCTTTATAACTCTTTGTAGTTTTGAATATAAATTCTGGAAATTTTCCAATACGTTAACAAATGTATAAGGAATCCATTGTATGTGGCTGAAATGTGGATAGGTACACCTGTAATAAATGCAAAACAGTAAAGGTCGGTAAAAATTCATGCAAGGGACGACGACGACTATGTGTGGTGTCTGCGTAATTATATATTTTCCCTCCATACTCACTATTTATCCTCCTGTTCACTAAGAAAAATGGTAAAAATGTGTTATCAGAAACTTTCATTTTTATCAAAATTTCATTCCAGAAACTTTCAAATGAAAAGTTTCCTTTACCCATCTCTGGAAAATTGATCCCCAAATTTTTTCTTTCACGTTTCCCGCCCCATTTCTATCGAACTATAAAAAGAGGTACAGTCATTTTGAGCAACCTGATATTTCATACTGTTTATATATGGTATTATGGGTCCTACTTTAGATTTTTTTATCCAGCTATATTAAAAACCGTGCGCAAGTAGTCTATATGAATGGAACAAAGATAAATAAATATCTAATAATTGCCGATGTACCACAAGGCTCCATACTGGGTCCATTTATTTACCTTGTCTTTGCCAACGATTTTGCGCTATACATTCAAATACAACGTTTCTATTACTTGTTACGCTGATGATACTAACTTTTTAGTTGTTCAAAAAAGTCCTGACGCAGTAAAAAATATATCGAAAGATCTATACACAGACATTATAATTTGGCTTACACTTAATAAAGAAAAACAACTACTGTATCATTTACAACATCGAGCAAAACGCTAACGACGAATTTTTAGTAATAGATTCTGCTAAAATCTTGGGTGTCATGTTCGACCGAAAGGAGGATGTTAAAAAGTGGCTAATTTTGGCCTAAGCTGGGCAACGGAAAATGAACACGGTTATTGATAGCATTTTTCCCATAGAATGCGGTTTTGCGAAAAAATTGCGGGAAAATGTGGAAAAGTTAAGAAAATGCTTGAGAATTTACAAAGTCTTGTCTGAGAAAGCACAAGTTAAACTTTAAGATCAATTATATTTTAGTTTAGATTATGGTGGTTTCTTTTAGTATTTTTCTCGTGGAATATGATTCTCTACTTCGTTTTGCCGAAAAATGTCAGGAAAAGGTGGAAAAATTTACAAATTCTAGTCTGTAATATTCAAAATTTAAACTCTCAAGATCCAGAGCATATTATGCGAGATTGAGGTGGTTTCTTGTAGCATTTTTTCCGTAGGATACGAGAGTCAACTCTGTCTTGTGGGAACATGTTGGAAAAAAGCGTAAAAAGATGCTTGAAAACTCGTAAAATCTAAGATTATCAGAATTTTAACCTTTTAAGATGCAGAGTATATAACCAAAGGTCGAGGTGGTTTTTCATAATATTTTTCCTTTGGAATACGATGGTCTACTCTGTTTTGCGTTAAAATGCCGGAAAAACGTAGAAAAATCAAGAAAATGACTCACAATATCTAGTCTGCGTCATTCCTAAATGAAATATATTAGGAATCAACGTTAATAACTTGGTTTCTCGTACTTATTCAGTGAAAAGAGAAAGTTAACCCAGCTATGTGAAAAAATCCCGGGAAAATTCGGAAAAATAAAAAAAAGTGCATAAAAGCTTACAATATTAACCTTAATCGGTTTCATTTATGTTTATTGCAAACTAGATATTGTGAGCTTTTATTCATTCTCTTGATCTAACCAGCTTTTCCAGGGACTTTTCCGCAAAACTGAGCGAACCTCCTCATTTTACTGGATAATTACTACGAGATAAAACCACTATAATCTTAAGTTAGTAATGTTGGTTCTTAATATGTTTCACTTGGGAATGATGCAGACTAGATTTCATGAGTTTTCAAACATTTTCTAAATTTTTTCGCATTTTCCTGACATTTTCCTGCAAAAGAGAATAGACCCTCGCATCCCATGGGAAAAATACTACAAGAAACCACCTGACTTTCGCGTAATAAGCTCTGAACCTTAAAAAATACACAACAAAATTTTGAATAATACAAGATCGAATTTGTGAATTTTTAAGCATTTTTTTAAATTTTCCCCATTTTTCCGACATTTTTTGGCCAAGCGAAGTAGAGCATCATATTCTCTGGGAAAAATACTAAAAGAAACCACCATAATCTAGAATAGAATATTATAGATCATACAAGTTTAACTTATGAATATCTAAGACAGGACTTTGTAAATTCTCAAGCATTTTTTTAACTTTTCCACATTTTCCCGTCATTTTTCCGTAAATTTCTACGGGAAAAACGCTATCAAAAACCGTGTTCATTTTTCGTTGCCCAACTTAGGCCAAAATTAGCCACTTTTTAACATCCTCCTTTGACGTGGGCTGCTCATAGATATAGATAGTTTGTATGTGAAGCTGGGTAAAGGTTGTTACGGTATGCGCATCTTCGATAAAAGTTCTTTATTGACGTTTTATTACTCTAACATACATTCCCATCGACGGTATGGAATTATGCTGTGGGGATTGGGTACTACCTCTGTTCTTCGGACATGTATTCTGCAAAAGGGTGTCGTTAAGATTATGAAGAGTTTACAGAGAATCCTTTAAAGCCTTAAAAATACTAACTCTGCCTAGTATATATATTTATGAAATGTGTTGCATTTTTAAAAACAAATCAACTTTTCTTACAAACCAAACACACCACAATTATCAAACAAAATTTAAAGATCAGCTAATTCCTCATCAGCATTCAGCAGCAATATGTCAAAAAAGTGTGTTGTACGTACAACGGATGTATTTATAGTCATTTGCCCATTGATTTGAAAAATTGTAAAAGCCTATTTATGAAACAATTTTGTCACTTGACCCTTTTTTGCCTCTCATTTTACTTAGTACTAACAGCAAATTTGCTTCAATTGCAAATACACAACAAAGACGTCTGTTAAAAATGTAAATATACAATAAGACAGTTACCTGTTTATCATATTTCAAATAACAAAATAAATAGTGTAGTAACTCGGTATTTATTTGAATATTCTATTAGTTTGTATTTTTGTAACGTGCAACATATAGGTATGTTGAATAAATAAATCTAAAAAATAGTAAAATAAATAAATGTACTACGACATATATAATCCAATTTATATCTTTAGATTTGTTGGCAAAATAAATAAATACTAATCACGTCTGGTTATTCGAGAGCGGTTAACAAATGTGTGGTTTGTGCGTGTCCCCGTAATTGAATGCTTAGCAGGGTACTGAGATAGAGGTTGATGCCCTAACAGGGATATAATCATTCCCACCTGATGCAACAACGTTCAACATAGGAAACATTTAAGGACTAAACAGATGCACTTTTCAGGGACGCGTTTAAACTCCCCCTAATTTTTAGTCGGCCTTTTTATATACAAAATAATAACAACTCGGATTATACGAGGGGAGACTGAAAGTAGGGATTACACTATTTAACAGATTTGTAAAAAGGCTTTCTACAGAAAGGTTATTAAGTATTGATCTAACTATTATGAATTAATATTAAGATACTACAATGGAATTTTTTTAAATCTTTTAAATTTAGGAATACAAAAAATCGAATGAAAATGTCAAAATGGGAGTTTTTAACAATTAAGGAAGGAAAATCGCGCCATATACCCTAAAGAAGAAACACCAAGCAACTACGGACACGTGTTTCGGAATTATTGTTCCTCATGAGCGTAGCGTAGCATCAAAAAGGATCTGGAAAAGATAAGAGAGGAACAATATTGAAGGTTGAAAGTACAGTACACAGTACTCTTATTTATGCTTTCATATTCAGATCGGCCTAATTTTAGACCTTCACCGACACTCGGCACGTAGAGCCATATGTGGACTGCCCATTTCAACCTGGCGAATTAAATGAAGTGAAATGAAAAGGAATTAGTAGGGTCAAAAACAAATAAGGAAGGAAAGTCACGCCATATACCCTAAAGAAGAAAGACCAAGCAGCTACGGACACGTGTTTCGGAATTATTGTTCCTCATCAGCGTAGCGTATCATCAAAAAGGATCTGGAAAAGATAGAGAGGAACAATTGTACTGTTTTTAACAATGTCAGAATTTATAGTGATAAAAAAATTACCTTTATTGGGCGAAAGTTTAGTTACAAACTATTTCTACACTTTAACCTAAAGTAACAAATGAATGAAACAAAATGGATCATAAAAGCATAATATTACAATTTGAGAACTGGGAGAGAAAACACAAAAAGTAATTTAAATTTAGATTTAAATAAATATCTTGTATTTCTGCTTAATAATGAATTAAAAAACATTATTTTGGGTATTTAGCAGATAACTTTAAAAAAAAACCTTCTTTTTATATAATATTGATCCAAGTCCGATTACGTTAGTTTAACAAGAAGTTCCCCCTACGAAACGTCTTGCCAACTTCTTCCATACACTTAAGGATAGGATATTGCAGAATGAGAGGGAAATATGCGTTTTTATATTTAAAAAATCATATAATCTTTGAAATAGTTTCAGATACTTTTCATTGCTCTAAGGAATATAATCATATACAGTTTCTATCATAAATTTTGTATATAGTTAAATGCCATGCTCTAATAATGAAATTAGGAACTATTTTCATTGACAAACTACAATATTCAAGTTCAAAAGAAATTTACAATAAAAAAAATATATAGTTGTAGTCGTTACAACAATAGCAAATATTTAAAACAGTTTTAAAGATTATACTATGTTTGGTTTTTTAAATATTTTTAATAGATCGAGAATAAACGCATATTTCACTCTCACTATGCAAAATCCATCCATAATATCTGCCTGTACTCTTAGAATATGGTACGGAAACAACAAAAAATCAACCGAAATTCGCCAAACTATTTTTGATGACAAATATTTAGAGCTCTAGCAGTCTTCCAAGTACTCGTCTCAGGATGTTCGTCGATTTCCTGCGGCACTGCTTCCTCAATTTCAGGTGTTTTGACAGTTCGAGGTTACCTTCCGAAGTACCTTTTTGGAAACTGCCAGTTTCACAAAGACGGCGATGAATAGTCGAAAATAATCGGCTATCTGACATAGCACGATTAGGATATCTTTCCCTATACATATCTCTGGCTTTTGTTGCATTACCATCTGCGGGATCATATACGTAATGCATTGTTGCAATTTTTCGCATTTGTTAAATTCACCGTATTTACTGAATAAAAACAGCGAAAAAATCAAAAATCTAGAAAACGATTCACGATATATTTCTGAAGGTTGGTATGATTTTTGTAATAGTTATGGTATTTTTATGGCATATTTATCAAAATTTCCCCGTCGCACAGTGTGAGAAAAGTACCATTTTTTTGGATAAAAATCTGTTGATAGTCGGCATTTTATCAAATTTGAATAAATCAAACGGGAAAATACTCGTAAAATATTGTACTTTACCTACCTAAATAATTTTTCAATAGTCTCATATTATTATACCATTATATAATTCTTAAAATTATATACTAGTAGTAATAAAACTAACATAACCTAATTCATAAAATAATAATAATAATTCCAAGACCTGTATAAAAAGCATATCGAAACTAAAATTTTCTAGTGCATAAATATTTTGACAATTAACACCATCTAGTGCTGCATATAAAATAGTAATGTTACAAACAATATTTTTCAATTTAAAAATTATTGCACCTAGGAATTTAAATCTATTACAACCCAATGCGCAAAGCAATTAAATTTTGACTAATAATTTATGATTTACAGAACTACAAACTAAGAATTTTTACGTAACAAAACCTAACACATAAATATAAATATTTTCAATCCTGTCCTAATTTAATGCAGGAAATAATAACGTTACGAATTATATTTTTTATTTGACAATACTGTACATCTAATGCATGTAAACAAAAGTCTTATGAGGAATAGTGTTTTATAATATATTCTTATTCAAAGTTACGGAAAATTAAAAAAAAAATCCGTTTTGTAACAGTTATTCTCCTATGTATTTATATGTTTTAAATACGTTATTATCAAACAGTTTTAGCATTACCCAGGTTACACCACGAGGAGGTAGAGTCTTTGCTTCTGTCTGTCTTTGTCCTTTTTTCTGTTGTTTTTTGTATTTTTGGTACTTTTCTCACACTGTGGTGTCGTACAAAAAAGCAACAAAATTGTCCCCAGCATTCTAAAATAATCCGAATTTGAAAGAATCTAAGGAGGGGAGTTCGATGGTTATTTTTTTTAAGTTGAACTTCAATATCCATAAGTATACTATTAGCGTATCAAGCAAAATTTAAAGCTAACCAAAATATGTCTCTTAAAACACTAAAGATCGTTCTATATTTTTGGAAAATATCGTAAAGCGTTTTCGATATTTTTCGAACACTTTGTATATTAAAAAATAGGCCGTTAGGACATATGTTTGTATGAACTTTTTGTCTAAGAATAAGCCAATGTAACGTGCATTAAAATCATTTGCAAAAATTTAGGTCCACCCGTCCCCGCATATTGTTTTTTAATTTCCTTGCAAATAGTTTCAATAATACTACCAACTTTCTTGCAGTTGAAAACTAGCCAAGTTACCAAGGTAGTGAAACAATACAGCAACAAGTCTCTTCTCGCTTCTCATCCGCACCGAGAAAACCATTTATTTAACTGAAAGGTCTCAGGTGTTTTGCAGATTTCTTTGATCTTTACCGCACGAAGGAACAGTCGAAAGCTTATATATTTTTACAAAATCTTCAAAAATAAACATGTAACTGCTTGTAAAAATAAGCAGTTACTTCTTATATATAACATACGTCTATTTTCAAAACTTTTTATCGATAAGCTGTTTGCCATTACAGCATTTGGAGAGTCAGTAGGTTAGTTATACACTATTTTTACTTAAAAATGCCAGTTGTACAGGGTGGGCCAAATTAGATAGGACTTGGGGTTTTCTCTAAAATTATGGTAGAGAGACAAAAACCAATATGGATGTCTTGGGCTCAATTTTCGAGAAACAAATAATGGTGCAAACCGCGATCGTCATCTTTTTCGACTACTAACTGTGTTACTCGATTTTCGATTCGACACTTGGTAATTGAGATATAGAGGTCATCCAAAAATGCAAATTTTCCAAAAACGCTCTGTAACTCGGTAGTCGAAAAGGATAGACGATCGAGGTTTGCGCCCTTGTTTGCTTCTCGAAAGCCGAGCTCAGGACATCCACATTGGTTTTTCTCTATCTGCCATAGAGAAAACCCCAAATCCCATATAATTTGGTCCACACTGTACAAATCTTAGCAAAATTTCTGTCAAATTGATATAAATGTTATACTGAGGGCACTATATTATTGAGTCGCATTGAGGTGAGATCTTACAAAAGCGATATAATAATTTTTACATACTAATATTATGGAAATATCTGTAATTCCTGATGATGAAATTACATTATTGGACTTTATTTCGTAAGCCGAGTACTCCACAAAAAAATCCATGGGTGTTAAGTCTGGGTACATATAGGAGAAAATTAAAGGTAAAATCGCTCATCTAACTCTGTATGGCATTTTAATTATGTCCTTTACAGTTTCTTTTTGTTTTGGTTGGTTCAGACATGTTAATAGATATTTCAATTTGTTCGTTGTTCTTAGGGAATAGTCGTCTATTTTTTTCTCCGTTGACCGGGTTCTCTTCTATTGATGGGTCTTGCACCATTATCAGACTCTTCTTGAAACTTATATTCGGTCCAATTGTGTCCAGATGCGGTTTCATATTTTCTAGAAAGCTGAGAATATTCTGATTTTATTCCATCATGATTAAGAGATCATCGGCGTATGCTAATGTATCACTCTGTAGACTATGGTCAAAGAAGTTTCTTGATATAAAATGCAAGAATATTTTCAAGGTCGGTGATTTTGGGATTCATTCGTTCAATGCGATCATGCACCTCTGATCTTGAAAAACAATAAATATATCTGATGAGTAGTTATCGAGTAGTAGCTATAGTAACGGCATTTGTTACTACTTATCTACAGCCAAGACTAGTATTTTCAATGTTTGCTTTAATTTTAACAGGTTTTTAAATAAATATCCTACATGTCTACGCATTGAGTCACAATATAAATAAATCTGCGGTAGTTCCCACGTAATCTTAATCGGCATATCATAGATTAGGTCAAAATCTGTTAATTACCAATTCGATAATGTTCCAATAAAATACAATTATGGCATAGGATAAGTAACAAATGTATGGAATTAATTTTGTTTACATGCTTACATTATTTGAGTAAATATTATGCTATGAGTAGGTACCCAGTGACTCACATTCTAAACACAGGTGATCCACAAATCTTGTACTACTTTCTGGGGTTTTTGAAGGTAAAAGTACGCGTTACGTTCGTCCAAAGTTGATCGGTTCTTAATCTACGCATATGTATGCATAATACAAAAAAGTACCGTTGGAGTACGAAGCCTCGTCATCCTATCTTTGTTTCAAATCCACAACCTTCAAGGTCAACTCGTAACATATAGTTATAAAAAAGCCGAAAAGACGTTGTAGCAAGATCATAATTTTTATAATGCGTTCAGTAGCTCAAAACCTCATATGGAATTTTTAAATAGAATAAAACATAGCAACCGTCATTTTGATTGTCATCGGTTTGATTATAGGTATTTGTTAAACTGGTAAGGAAATATTTTGTATTTGCATAAATGAAATAATCACCCAATTTCCTTACGCGTTCACCATTTCTTCTACGGCCGCTCCAATAAGACAAAAAACACCTATGATATTAAGTATGAATTTGACATTTTTTTAAATTTCCAAAAACAATAATTATACAACTATTTAGCACTTCTTAGTAACATTCTCACAGCAATTATAAAGCATCTTAAGAAGCTCTTATGGAGCTGCAAAGAGTCGAATACAAGTACGTTTACACTTCTCTGTATAACAAGAAATTGCTTTTATAGCCTAGTGAATCAGTTATGAAGTAATTTTACTGTATAACTGATTTTGGTTGAACAATTTAAAAAGGTTTCTCATTTCATAATAGTTCTTGTATTATATGAACTGAAAAATTATGAAAAAAAATAGTTGCTTGAAATCCATGACTGATTTTTTTTATAAAACTAATTGTTAATTTGCAAAAAAAGCTGTATTAAGTCTTCATTGTGCTTCGCATTGGTTTTAATTTGTTAGTTTTTGTATCCATAAGTAGAGAAAAACTTTGGCTGACGTGTACGTTGCTGATTTTCAGAAATATTCCCAATTTACTCCAAAAAATGTCAAAGAAAATAGTCCAATCAGTGGAGGATTTTGCCATGCAAAAGGTGGAGTAGTAATGATTTTGATATATGTTGTTTAAAGTCGAGGTCCTAATAAAAAATACAAGTTTTCGACATGGGAGGGGGGGAGCCGCCATCTTGAAGTAAGGTGCAAAAAAAATTTTTTTTTTTCAAAATAATTCGGTAACGATCGACCCTACGAGAAATACGTTCAAGACAAAATTGAAGAGGACAAAATTTCCTACATGTTTTGTATATACATTTTTATTGTAAGTTTAATGTTTAAAGAGATACAGCGTCAGAAAGGTGGATTTAAGAAGAAACAAAGGTTTTTTATTAAATATTGTACGTTTACAACAAAATATATTACGGGACACCCTGTATATACATACAAGCAAAGGAAAAATAAAATAATTGTAAGAAACATTACAATATTTCTTGGGACTACCTAGATACCGATAAAAGCTTTGTAAAAATAACACAGGCCGACAAAACAAAGGGGCTGTTCTTTTGATCAGAACTGTCTTATCCTATGTTTTTGACATGCTGAAGCCGATTGTGATATTAAAAAAATTCTACAGCATCAATTTTCGTATATCACCCCCCTAAAAAGGGCAAAAGAAAAAAGGTCTTGTCCTAAGGTTCTGATGTAACTTTTCTGAAGCATTTTGGCGCGCTGAAGCTAGTTTCGGCCAAAAAAAATATACTAATATCACCCTTTTTTTATCCTAAAAGGGACAAAAAAGGTCTTGTCCTAAGTTTCTGATCTAACTTTAAGTATTTTGATGTGCTGAAGCTAATTTTGAGCAAAAAAATGTCTATCTTGCTATTTTCCCTCTGCCACCTCTAGGAAATAAAAGGGAATTGTAGAGGGAAACTGACACGATGGAAAAATTTTTTTTGTCCAAAATTGGCTTCAGTGCGTCAAAATACCTCAGAACCTAAGAACAAGACCTTCTTTTTGCCCTTTTTAGGGGATAACGGGGGTGGTAGACAAAAACCGATGCGGTAGATTTTTTTTGATATCAGAATCGATTTCAGCATGTCAAAAAATATAGGATAAGTCGGTTCTGATCAAACGAACAGCCCCCCTTTTTTGTGGGCCTGTGTAATTATTATAGACCTTGGGCCCGCAGCAAAAAGGGTAAATCTCAAGGCTAGTTTTTATCGTAAAAGATTAATTTGTAATATAACAAAATCGTGTCAAAATGGCAAGCGAAAATCCGTGAACGTCGAGCGTGGGTTTATGTGCGAAGTGAAAATTCGGTCATGAAAGAGGTGGCAAGCAGGGTTGATGTTGCATTTTTTCGCAAAAAATAAACCAATAAGACTGATGCTTTCCAATTTAACAGTATGTTTAAAAAATTATTTTAAACATGTTGCCAAATTGGCAATTGAAAATTCGGTCACGAAAGGGGTAGCAAGCAGGATTGAAGTTGCACTTTTTTTGCAAAAAATAAACCGATAAGACTGCTTTCTAATTTAACAGTATGTTTAAAAAATTATTTTAAACATATTGCCAAATTGGTAAACAGAAATTCGGTCACTGAATGTCTGTAATTTTTTTTATTTTTTGCAATCCGGCAGCGTGCGTATTTTTTTTCTTCCACATCCAGTGGAAGTATAGAACGACAAAAAAAATTTAAAAAAAATTTATTGTTCAAATGGGCTTAGAATGTCAAGAAACGTCGAGATTGTAAGTTTGAGCAAAAAAAATGGTTCTGTCTGTCGGTATGTCTGTAACTTTTTTTTGCGCACGATTACTCTGGAACCGTTTAAGGCTTAAAAGGTACACGTATGTATTTTAACAAGATCTGGAACCAGATTATATTTTGATCTTATCCTGGTGAAGGGTTGGGGGGTAAATTGGGGTAACTGAACGTAAATAGGTAAATCGAGCAAGTAAGAGTCCATAAACTTGGTATTTAGTATACATAAGAGAAGCTAAGGTGTCAAAATTTTTTTTGGTATTAGCTGCCCCAATTACCATCCATTATTGAAGGAGGTGAAGGAAATAAAATTGTAACTTAGTGTGTGTGTACAGGAACCAAAGGCCTCAATTTTTTTTTTACTTCATCCACCCGTACTACCAAACCTACGCCAACTCCCACTCCCACTATTGATGTGGCATATCGTTTTATGTATTTTTGGGGTAGACGATTGCAAATATTATATTATTAAATTTCTTACACAAATTGTTCCATTGTGAAATTTTGATGGAAAGTCTGGATGTGGAAGTAGTGATTCCTCGGGTGTTATTTTTGCAATCGGTAAGATGTTTATTAGGCTTTTCTTAACATACTGTTAAATTGGCAAGCATGAGTCTTACCGGTTGCAAAACTAAAAAATTTTGCACTTTCGCACACCCACCCAAGCTCGACGTGCACGAATTTTCGCTTGCCATTTTAACACGATTTTATTCTATCACAAATTAATCTTTTACGATAAAAACTAGCCTTGACACTTGCCAACGACTTTTTTTGCTGCGGGCCCAAGGTCCATTAAGAAACGTCAGCCAATGAAAAATCAGAATAACAGATTTCAGCCACTATTTTTTTTACGTTTTTTATAAAAAAACAAGGCTTCCTGCGAAGTGGCTGGCAC
Organism: Rutpela maculata; assembly: GCA_936432065.2. Classification (NCBI taxonomy): domain Eukaryota; kingdom Metazoa; phylum Arthropoda; class Insecta; order Coleoptera; family Cerambycidae; genus Rutpela; species Rutpela maculata. The sequence continues at coordinate 2,968,151 of OW386294.2, forward strand.
GGTAAAATTTTGAAAAGTCTTCCTTTAAACGCAGCAGCATACAGGTGACTGAAGTTTGTTTTGTTGTTTCTTATCACTTTGCGAAACTTTTGATATAAGATACATCGACAATAAATTCACTTAATTTTTAGTATATCATAAATTAATAAAAAAAATTCAGTTGCAGAAAAAACGAAAACAAAACATGGATTTCAGCCGACTGCATTTATATCAATGTCATATTGACAAGCAATGTTTAAAATAACTGGCTGATACAATAAAATCATATAGAAGCGTTTTTTTTAATTGCATTTTTAATTAACTGTTAATTAAAAACTCAACAACGCTGTAATGACTGAAATGGTTTTTCCGACTTTTTATTATAACGCCTTTACACTTTTCAACTTCAGTCACACAATTTTTTCATATAATTTTTATCGCCTTATTTATATTAATGTCCTGGCGGAGTTTAGCCGTAGGCTATTCTACCACTCAACCAGGACGGACGGACACACATATACAACATCACAACAGCCATTCCCTGCGACATTGCCATCTGCCGCAGCTGAGACTCGAACTCAGGAGAGGAGAGCGAGTAGACCGTGTTGTCTCTCATACAACCGCAGTCTAACCCACTGCTACCGTCTCGGCAATACGTGACAAACGCTACTACACATCCATACCCTAGCCAAGATTCGAACCTGGAACCTCGTGGTCGCAAGCTTACTGCACCACCGAGCGTGTAGTGCTACCAGCTCTCTAGCTAAAATGAGTGACCCATAAATTTTGTAATAGCTCTGTAACCAACATTTATGTAATCGTTATAAAATAAAAATATTCGCATAGTTACTTGAAGCTCTATAAGAGATATGTCGATAACCTTTACAAGTGAATAATGGAGCCGTTATACACTGGTTTTATAATTATGTTGTAAGAACATTCTTAGGGCGTTTCTATATCACCAAATTGTTGCAGAGAGCCAATTATTTAACAATAGTATATTAATAAAACGTAAAGGAACATTTCTGCACCACTAAAAAATAATTATACAATTCAGTTGGATATAAGTGCAATAACGCAAGCTGGGAATTTTGAATAGCAATATGACAAGAACTTGATAAAAATTTATATGAATCTAAAAATAGTACTATTTTTCAGGGAAAATCTTTCCTTTTCAAAAAGCTGTGATAAAAAAATTCCTTGCAAAATGAATCAGCGCGCTGAGCAAGAGAAAAGCACACACCCATTGTGGTGTGCAATTATTTTTTCTTTTTGGCGCATTTTTAATAAGGGCATTTTATTTCTTTCTTATTTTATATTACAAGTATCTATCTCTGCCTAGTTTAGAATCTTGCCATTGACAAAAGTGATATCACAAAACACGTTATGAGTTCAAAACAGCTTTTAAATAACGCTGTCAGTTAATAAGGTATCTTGTTTTTTATTACCCAGTATTTGGTAACATGCTATGACAATCATCATTACGGTACTTCTCTGTTGTTTTCGGTTACAATATAATTTACGTAAATGTAAAAATGAAGTAGTTAATAACTATTCCATAATAACGACTAGAAACATTGCTTTGCTTTAATGCACTTTCGTAGATAACGTTTACAGTTACAGTTGTGAATTATGCCATTAACGGTCACCTTAAATTCGTTTTTGTTTCTTAAATGACTTAAGTATCAGTACTTTCACTTGAAGTTAAAGACAACAATCAGTCATCGGTTTGAGGTCGAAGTTCTATTTGGCTTTTGTTTCGTGCGTAATAAGTAATAAATACAACAAAACGGTAAAAAAATAGTAGGTATTAGTAATCTTATCTGATCGGCATGGGTATGTGCACTTTATTTGGATAAATAGTGGGGACAAGAGAAGACGACAGTGAATCATGCAGAGATGATTCAGTCTCTCGAGTTTCGTAATACATCTACCTGTGTGATATACTTTCTTCCTTTTCCTTGTACGTTCAGAAGTCATTAACACCAGCGCATACTATTTAAATATTTTAATAGCAATAGTCAGACAACAGATTTTAATTTACAACCACGAAATTGACATCGATTAGAAACTAACTAGGTATTTAGCGGTGCATGACCCCATTTCAATCTTTTTTCGGGGAAAACATATTATTTCTGAATTGATTAAATTTTTGCATGTAGAATCATGACACGATGTTTTTATTGAGCAAAGTGTTGAAATGTTACTTTAAGTTTGAATTGCATGGGGAAAAATGTATTTATTTATTTAAAGATACACCTGCCTGGACAGTTAAGCATTCAATTTAAAGGGCAGGAAACATACAAATAAATGTATATAATATACATAATACCAACTTAATATTGAAAACAAAAAGGAAATAAAAATTTTACATATATAATATAAACATATATCAATATTTGAATTAGAGATAAGCGAATGGACAATTACGGGATGGAAGCAAAGTGAAAATTAAGGACTTAATAAGTAAAGAGCATTTTATGTACAGGGTGGAGCAAATTAAATGGGATATTGGGTTTTCTTTAGAACTTATGGCAGATAGACGAAAACCAATATAAGTGTCCTGAGCTCGATTTTCGAGAAACAAACAATGGCGTAAACCACGAGCATCTATCTATTTCGACTACCGAGCTACAGAGCGTTTTTGACACTTTTTTGAGTAGAAACCGTTGTTAATAAGAAGAAAATTATGCATGCCTTAGTTCTCAAGATATAGACAGTGCTGGATTACCCTATACGCCAATTACGCACATGCGTAAACCTGCAGAGCGGCAAATATTGACTTTGAGTCTACTATTAATGACTTAAAATTTTTCTTTTTTTTATTTCTCCCCCCCCCCCGCTGATCAAAAAATGTTGGGATAAAAAAAAATTCCTTCTTAGATTTCTTCCCTCGCTTATCAAAAAAATGTTGGGATGAAAAAAAATTTTTTTTGGACCCCCCCCGCTCATCAGAAAAATTTCCCTCCTTCCGGGCCCGTATTCTCTATCCATGGTCCTGTCTGTCCAAGTGTACAGCATTCAAACTGCAAACATCTGATCACCCTAACTTAATATGAAATTAGCTACTTTCTTATTATTATAAAGGCGGAAATTTTAGGTTTGCGTAAAGCGGCAAATACATCAATCCGTCACTGGATATAAACTTGTGTTGTTTTAAATGGAATTAAATTATTTCATTATTCGATCACAACTTAAATTAGCTATCCAACGATATATCATATGTCATATTTATCTCTAGAAAAAGTGGTTAATTTTCGAAAACTTTAATATATTTGTGAGTAGGTCATGGAAAACTATTAACAACAACACTTCTTAATATAAAATAATTTTAACAAAAATACTAAAATACAATAAATGTTCGAATTGTGTTCCATTGACATCTATGCATATTGATCTCATTTCTAATATTTATTAACAAGCTCATGGTAGAAAAAAGAAAATCGAAATAATCGTAAATGTCAAAAACTATCAGTGAGTTAATTGTGAGTGAGCATTGTTAAAAATGGTTCAATTTACTAATGGTGAAAAATATGATATGATTAAGTGTTTTATAAAATGCGGAGAAGATTTAAATTTAGCTTCCGAGCTTTATTTTAATAGGTAAGTTATAGACAGCAAAACTTTGTTTTTAGATATCCAGAAAAGAGACAGCCATACATAAAAATATTCAAAAGGCTACAACAAAATTTAAGACTTTGTATCATTTGTAAAACCTCGAGCCAAAATACATAATAAAGCAGGTAGAGAAGCTGTAGAAAATATTGTTTTAGAAACTATAATAAAATATCCTAATATATCGTCTCGCGAAATACAGGAAAATTTAGGTATGCCAAAAACAACTGCGTTGTGTTGCTAAAAAAAAAAAAAAAAATTCAAACCCTGCAAAATTAGGATTAGTCACCGTCTATACCAAAGCGACTTTCAAAGGCGTCTCGATTTTTGCGTCAGTGCAATGAAGTGCCAGGATTTGAAGGAACAATTATATGGACAGACGAGGTCCATATAAGCAGTGCCGGAATTTTTGGGTGTTCCATTTAAAAAAACACAAGTTATGTCTAAAACTGAGGCATGCATAATTTTCTTCTTATCAGCAACGGATTCTACTCAAAAAAGTTCACCCTGTACCGTGAAAAGTTTATTTGGAGACGAGTTAACCAACACTTTAAAACACCACACCATTTTTTTGTTAATAAGGAATTAACTGATTCCTACAGTTATGGAATTATTAGTTTTATATTCATACGGCATAGTTAGTAGCGTCATGACTTTTACTATTAAAAGTTAATTTTTTACATCTCTATAGTAGAATAACTATTAATTATGTTAAAATGTGATAAATGTGATTTTATTAATTGGATATTATTCAAATCGTAATTACTATTAACATTACTTATATAAAAACAAATGTGTGATAATGTCATAACATAAAGGCGTTCAGATTACATATAAGAAATCTTATCTGCTAGTTATTCTTTTAACAAAATATTTTTTAAATATATCTTCAGTGTTAATAGATATGATATCTCTAACAGAATTTATTTAATCTACCTTTGTGTTGTGATTACAAAAAAAATGTTGTCTTCTTCTTAACGTCCTTTGTAATCAAAATCAATTTGAAATAAAACTGCGAAAAAATAAAATGTGTAAATCCATTTACAAAATTTGTTATACACGCTATCTAGATATTTACAACCCAAGGTGTTTTCTTTCTACAATTCCCAGGATACCCGCTGGAACGGGAGTCATGGCGAATTTTGATGTTTTTTTTTAGTTAAATTTACTGATCAACAGATTTGTGATGGCCAACTTTTATTTTTTTAATAATTATATAATGTGTGAAAAGAAAATAATCAATTTAGAAAATTTGCCGTTTGCTCTCGATGCAGCGACATCTGCTTTAAATCCTCTGACAGAGATTGGAATTAAGTGCCACAACGAATTATTTCAAATCAATTTATGCACTCATTACAATTGAAACTGGAACTAAATAGGAACAAAGGTGTCTTGATCATTCTATAGTTTCTCTCTCTTAAACTTACTCTTACTATAAAGTTGTTCTGTCTCTTTACATTAGGAATTTTGGGATATATTTTTGTATAATATTTATTGGGACCACATTTTCTACCACTGCTATTAAATTTGTGATTATACCAGTATCAGATACTGCCAGAAGTAATGAACGATGTACCTCAACCAACGCAATCTTAACTGCAAACATATTCAATTATCTGGATAAAAGAAGATTGCATGACCAGCATGTTTGCCAACCCTCAACTTTTTCTCAGAGGTTGTATCAAAGTTGTCAGTTTTGTTCTATAACATTTTGTGCTTAATTTTGGAAAATAAATCCTGTTCTAAACTTTGTAACATTGTCATGTAAACATTTTGTAGGTGTGCTGTACGAAAAGGTAGTGCAAAGCGACATACCTTGATATACGAACTTTATCTATCAGTATTGTGTCATTCGCAAATAGCCTTAAATATTGTCGACAGGTGGTGCAGTGAAGAATGACTCTCCAAATATCCTCACAAAACTACAGTTGTCACGTATACACGAAAAACCATTTTAGACTAGGAAACTGACATGGAATACCCACGTCCAAAAGGTCACAAAGAAAGCAACAATTACCCTGGGAGGATGTAGGCAGATGTGAGAAAAACTTAGAATGTAATCCCAAGATGACCATATAATTATACACTAGGGTCGTAGGACCCGTGATAATCTACGGATTGTTGGTATGGTGGACCAAAACACTGCAAAAAAAAGTGTTATAACACTGGAAATTCCCATTGAAATAGACGAAGAATACGGAAGATGATACACTGCTAGACATCGAAGAGTCATTAAGATGAAATCTAGGAGTCATTACCATGCTAAGGACGATCTAAACGAAGGAAATGGAACATACATGGAATATGACCTACTGTTTTTGTTGTGGATTAGGCCTACTGGGAACACCACGTTAAAAAAAACCGCGCCACTAGCTTTATCGCAAGGTGGTATTTAAATGACTTCAAAAAATGAGAAAAAAGTTCAATAGTGGGAAATAATTAATAAATATGAATCAGATAATAGTATTGTTAATAAATAATTGTCATCCGCTCTCGTGAAACACTTGAAATCGCGGGAAACACATTTTCCGAAATAAAGAAATTATCAAACTTTAGCAACGCTATAACTTTTAAACTATTAATCGTACAAAAACATTTGTTATTCAAAAGTTGTCGAGAATTTTGTCCTGGGCTAAAATCCTGGAATTACCCCCCCCCCCCCCCCCCTTTATAAAGAGATGGCGACTAAAGTAGCCCCTCGAGATCGAAAACTTGGGTTCTTAATGAGGACCACCCTCCCTCCATTCAATACTAAACAAAATTACTTCTATATTTAGTGTTTTTTCAAATCTATATATTGACTGGAGTATATGCGCCTTGCCATAACACAGCTCCTCAAAATAAAAAAGTGGTCTGTCCCTGGAACTCCATTGGGTGACCCCTATATGTATTTCGACATGCTGAACACGAATCAGGTCCGTTTAACTCCATCACCCACCATTTTTCTGTAAATCGCGAAAATAACCTAAAAAAACCCTCACAATTTGGGTTATTTTCGTGATTTGCTAAAAATTGGTGAGTGATGCAGCTAAACAGACACTCGATTTGTATTCGTATTAAAAACATACAATTTTTTTCTTGTGTGTGCCTGTGTAATATGAATATCACCGGATCCTCCGCCATTTTATAGAAAACCGCGTATGCAAATACAGGGTGTAATTAGTTTCATCATTAAAAAAAACTGATGGTGGAGAACGACTAAACAAACAAAAAAACCTTATATAACATTGGGTCTAAAGCCCATGGTTTTAGAAAAAAAAAAAATAAACAAAAATTTCGAAAATTTTCAGTAATATTGCTTAAGAACTGCTGTAATGTTAGGATAGGCTTTTATCTTCGCGTATGTCGGCGCCTCTAACCATCAAATACGCTAATACGCTTTATCAAAATGTCGCGCTCCTTTGTTAGAGACTGCGCGTCGACGAGGACCCAAGTTGATAATCACCACACTTTTTTATGGCTTTTTAAAAGTAGGTAAGGTAAGGTCTTTAGCGGTACGGTAAAGGTGAAAGACGTCGGCGTTTTCTGAGTGCTTGGTAGATCTGAAGAAAACTATACTCTCCCTTGAGCAATATTTTAGTTTCTGTGGGCACTTCGTTAAGTACACAGGTCCAACCGTTCATTGTTTTTTTATGTTACTTTTGTTCTTTTTGAATTTTAGGCCACAGTCGTTAAGTTCTTGATTACGTACAGACACTACTTACTTGTTCGTTCTTTTTGTATTGCTTTTTGAATTTTGGACCAAGTTTTTATTCTTATTTTCTTTATTGACAACGTTAGTTGATAGTTTAGTGTGGTATTTTAAAACGCAGATTTTGAACGCTATGGGAGATTACACTTACCCAGAGCTCGCGGATATGCACTTGATGTATGGAGAATGTTGTGGAAACGCAGCTGCTGTGGAACAGCTTTATCGTTTAAGATTCCCTAATCGACGTCATCCTTGTGCACGTACATTTGTAAGCATTGCTCAGCGCCTTCGGGAAACAGGTCGTCTCGATAAACATGGAGGAGAACGAGGTCCACAACGCGAAGACAGGGTAATTGAAGCAGAGGTTCAAGTTTTGGAACTCGTCGAAGAGGATCCAACTTTAAGCACCCGCGATATCGTAAACCGCGTGGGAGTTTTGTGGTGTGGAGGACTTTAAGATATATAATTATCAACGTGTCCAAGCTCTAGAACCTCAAGATTTTGCAGGACGAATGGAATTTTGTAGGTGGATTTTGAGAAAACACGCGGCAAATGAGGGTTTTACCAGGAGTGGAGTGTTTAATTTTAAAAATATGCACTATTGGGCAGACAAAAACCCACATGTAATAAGAAGGGCTCATTTTCAACGACGGTTCAGCGTTAATTTGTCGGCAGAAATTTGCGGTAATGAAATAATTGGACCTATAGAATTACCCGCTAGATTAAATGGTGATGCAACTTAAACTTTTTACAACAAACATTGCCAAATTTGTTGGAAGATGTACCTTTGGCAAGGCGCAGAAGAATGTGGTATATGTATGATGGCGCACCAGTTCATTTTAGTCTGGCTGTTCGAATTTTTTTAAACAGGGAGTTTCCTCAACGACGGATTGGGCGTGACGGAGCAGTACTATGGCTTGCTAGGTCACCCGACTTAAATTCGATGGATTTTTATTTTTGGGGTCATCTTAAATCTCTGGTTTACCGTGATCTAATTGACACTTTGGAACAATTGCAGAAACGTATTTTAATGTGCATAGAAACCATAAAAAATGATCCTAATTTACCAAATGTATTGAACGGAGTGCGTATGTCCTTAGTTCGACGTGCCGATGTATTGATGCAGACGGAGGCCATTTCAAACAATATATGTAAATCAACAATAATTTATTGGTAAGTTCTAGATTTATCGAATATTTTAGTTTTCGATACCTGATTGGCAATTCGTTAAATAAATCAGATTTTTTCCTAACTTAAAATACACATAATTGTTTTCTGTTATCGTATCTCAGACGTCTAACTCTTTATTTCCCAATGTCATGCAATAATTACTCGTTTTTTAAGCTTTTAACCCAGAACACTCATTTAGGTTACAAATGTTAATAAATCACATTTAAATCTGATAAATTATAAACAACAATAAAAGTCCCAATGTTTTGTTCTAAATTAAAAAAACACACATGTAAAGAAATGCTGTGTTTAAACCTCTACGCCCATATTTGCTTGCAGTTGTGCAAAATGAGATAACTAATTTTTTACATTTTTATAATTGGTTCGGTTGAGGCGGTCATCAAAGGTCAGCAAAGAAGGACGGTACAAAAGAAGGAAAATGTTCGTTTTGAGCTGTACAATAAAAGTACATAAACTATAATAAACAGAGAGTTAAGTACTTGAATTTATTTATAACTAAAATTTCGAAAACTATAAACAACTGCAATAAAACGGGTTTAAATTTTGAAAAAAAAATTCTCTCTTCGTGATCTTAAAGTACTTATAAAAAGCTACAATTTGAGCCATCATGCACATTTCTTGGTTTTGATGGCAGGATTTCACAAGGGTGTAAAGTTTTAGCAACAATTGTATATTTGAGCCGTTTTAATAATCATTTTGATTTGAAATTTTAAGTGGTGATTGAACTTCATAAAAGCTATATTTCTCCAAAATTTCATTAAATATTATCCATTATATTTGAAAGAACACTGATTTGTTTAGAAAAGCATACTTTTGCAATATTTAACTTTTTTTTAAATAATAATAACAATTCGCATGTATTATAGTTTATGTACTTTTATTGTGCAGCTCATAACGAACATTTTCCTTCTTTATGTTGTTTTCGGAAAAGACGGTCTAAAAAATTAAATTGTTTAAATAAGCAATACGCCGACCTCGCAGAAACTGCAAAATTGAACTGTGAACTTGAATTGATCCCCCTAACGCGTTGAAACAAAAAAATTGCCCTAATCAGACAATTCACATTGCGAATTTTTTAGTCCTAATTTGACTCCACTAATATGGATATTAAATAAATTAGCTAAGTATGGGATATTCTGACCTGGGATATAAAAAGGTAAATAACTGTGCGAAATGTTTATGACATTACAACCAAGCAGACACTTCGGTGCCGTTGACTGATAACTAGACACCATAACGCGTAGTTATCTCTTTAATTTCAGTTATCACTAAACTGTAAACACTGTGGTAAGTTTCGACATCTATTAAAGTCGTTTGCATCATTTGTTACCACTGATGTTTGTAATTATTTTAATAATAGAATTAAATCAACGAAGAAGGCACTGTAAAGAATATAAAGGATTATCAGTTTTTTTAAGTTTCCGCAATTAAACCTGACCAACAGGGGACGTAATAATTTCGTTCGACCTTGAAACGTATTTTTATTTTCATTGTGAAGTGTTTTTATACGATATACTGTGATGATATCATTAATAAGCATTATAATAACAGAAGTCCAAGAGGTCCAAATTTTCTCAAAATGGATCCTAATAGTTGGCCAGGTGATGACGATTACAAAGTGGGTTTGAGATAGTGTCAAAGATTAAGGTCGTTAATGATACAGCAGAGAGAGGCATCACTGACAAAAGAAACACAAATAAATTAACACTAGCTAAACTCTGATAATATGTATTATTTTAATAAAATGTATAATAAAATTAAGCAACTAAATGTTTCACATTTGTTATTTTTATAATAAAAATAAAATTAACACAAAAATAATTTGATATAGAGAATTTTTTAAATTTCACACATTTAGAGACTTTTTTCTCTTTATCCAGTTCTGATAATGCTGTAAAAATTTCAAAATTTAAAATTAGGGACCACTCTAGTGAATACAGAGCAAACTCATCTTCATATTGTTGACCGGATCCTCATGTTTCTCTATGTCCAGTTAATTCGAAGTCCAAGGATACGCTAACGACATAGTTATCGTAGTTAGGAGAAAGTATAACAATATAGTCAGGGATCGTCTACAAAAGGCACTGAATATGGTGAAAAATGAACCGATGAGGAAGGGCTGAAGGTCAGTCTTTTAAAGACCGACATCGTTCCATTCACCAGAAGGAGAAACCTGGAGGGACTGGGTCCTCTAGTTTTTCAAGACCCGCAACTGAGTAAAGTACCTTGGAGTCAAAGTTCAAATTTACCTGGAACATCTGGATAGAGTAATACATAAGTCGGTAGCCAGTTCGGCAACATGCAGACGGTTGCATGGCAAGGCATGGGAGCTCAAACTCGGTATGGTGCATTAGCTCTATACCAATGTAATTAGATCCTTCATCACGTACACTGCTTTAGTTTGGTGGCCTAAGGCTACTCAAACAACATCAGCTAACAGGCTAAACCGGATGCAGAGACTGGACTGCCAGGGAATTACAGGCGCTATGAAAAGCACTCCCTCCACTCAATGGTGATTCGGGTACAGGCCAAAATGGGAGCATACAGGCTACAAAACTCTCCGAACCCAACTCTTCTCGGAGGAAATTCAGAGCACATGAGGGTAATTAACATTGTAGCAGATCCTCTATTGAGCATTGACCATGAGGTCTACATGGTACCAAAATTTACATTCAACAAGCCCTTCATTATCACCATTGGAGATAGGAAGGACTGGATGATAGGAGCTCCTGATACTTTACGCAAATGCCTGGCCTAGTACCCTGATGGGTCCAGGATGGAAACAGGAGCTGGAGCAGAATACGTGACGAAAGGCCAAGGGCGAGTATAAGCCTCTCTCTTTTACAGCACTCCACTGTGTTTCAGGCAGAAATTCTGAAATTCTAATAAGGTGCCTTCCAGACTGATTTGGGACTACCACGAAGAGCTCAAAATTCTGGGTGGGCGGAACAGAGTTAGGGTGCCGAGACATACCAGCATAGACCGCAACGAAAAAGCTGATGAACTTGCCAGACAAGGAGCAGCTGATATATTCTCTGGCGCAGAACCCGCGCTGGACATCACAAAAGGCTCAGCCAGAAGGGTGATCAAAGACTGGGTCAAGAGTAAACACATCCATTGAAGAAATATTCCAGGAAATTGACATGGAAAAACCCTTATTAATAGACCATACCCAAAACAAACTGAAGAAATGGTAGCAGAAACTGTGGGGCATATTATATATGACTGCGAGGCATTGGGCCGCAGAAGATATAATATCTACCGGCAAACAAACGGATCCGGAAATTATCAAAACTCGCCTATTTTTAGACCTGTATCACCTTGTCAGTGGCACAGGAGTACTAAAATGTGTCGTGTAAATTAAAACAATTTTACAGACGAGCTCTGGGAGGAGGGGTTTTGGTCTGACACTCAGACCCTCGAAAAAAAAATGTTCAGTTACTCACGAAACACCTTGTATAATAAACTAAAATCTGGAATTAATTGTGAAATAAAAAATTTGACGCAGGAGCTTGCTTATCAGAATGACGAACAGTGGTCTAAATTGCTTTAAAATCACAATAACAGGTAATCTTTCTGTGTTAATGACCACGAAAAAGGTGTTATCTTCAATACACAATTAAAATCAAAACTAAAAAAGAGCATGAAAAAATGAATTAATCCATAATCATCACGTCAAGAGAGATTTTCGAACAAAGAAATTAATTAAAAGGCAATTAAGTTTGAAAAATTCTCTTGATGATTGTTATTATTATAACAAATTTAATTTAACGTTTTACCTTTGGCGGTTTACGGCTAATTTATTCATCTGAGGTTTTCTTAGTTCAGTCAGCTTGTGGTAGTATTTCCGTTTTAGTTAAATAAGGATAATCTTTTCCCGTAAATCATGCATCAAATTTGTAATAAAACCGCTGTAAAATAACATCACATTATATTGACCTTGACATTTTAACAGCGCACAGCTGCATTCGAAGACCTCTGCTAAAACATTTAACAAAATACGTGTACCTAGTAATAATTACCATAGAATATATTATATTTATCTACCTAGATGGATTTTGCTTTTAGTTTATCTATTTTGCAATAATAAATAATGCAAAATTGCAAAACTCCGGTGTCGTGCATACCACACTATAAGAAAAAAGTACTAATTGCTTACTTACTTACACATCAAATCTACCTAGAGGGTAAAAAGATATACAGTTTGTTTTTCATACGAGGTATACTGCTTTTTAAGTAAAATGCAAAAAAACAAGAGTAATTTTACAGCAATATGCAAAAAAAAACACTTCTCAACGTGGGGAAAAATGAAAATTATGCGGAATTAAAGAAAAACTATGCTGCCTTTTTCTTATTTACTACGTCTTGGCAGACGTTTCTAAACCCATCTTTATTATAGTTGGCTTCTCTATGCCGTATGGTACGTCACACAGCAGCATGTCATGTGTCGCGATTGTCTGTTAGCCGCAAGACCTCACCAAAGCTCTTTCCCATCAGTCCTTTGGTGATCTCAGCCCTACATTTTGAAGGCCATCCTATTTATCTCTTGCCGTCTGGATTTCTTTGTCGGAAGAATAGAAGGTAAGCGGAGAGAAGCCATGACAAATGCAGAACATTATTTGAAAACATAGAGAACCTCCCAGTAGGACTCCGACTAAACCAAACTTTTAGAAAAGACAACAAACAATACGCACACGAGAAGATACATAGCACTGCCACATTGGGTCAAGGCAATGGAGGCAGAAGGGAACACAAAGAAAGGTAAAGCAGAATAACTACAAAAAACGGACTTGGCCCTTGGACCAGATCATGAAAGTATCAACGGCTACAAATAATAGACTAGAAGAAATAGTATACCTGAAATCGATAAAATAACGCTAAAGGAGCAAATTTTAGAAATTACCATCAGAGCTTGAATGGAATTCACTTCTCTACCTGTGGAATAGAACACGCCCATATTAATATCCCTCCTCAAAATCAACTCATCACGGAGCATGTATGATTAGAGAAGATCATTTTGCAGAGTAAGATACAAATACTAATCGTAAACCCTTCTCGAACAGCTATAGAGACGCATCGAAAAACCACCAGACTACCAGACAACATTCATCAAGGGCAGATCAACGGGCTATCATATGGACACCACCAAAAGGATCCTGGAGGAAGAATGGGGAGATGGGATAAGATTACACATAAGAACAATACAACCAAAGGAAGAAAAAGACAACGTTAATAGGGGAGAAAATAATAACAAAAAGAAACAGAAAGAAAAGTACGAAATGAAGCACTGAACCAAATCAATATACGGTGCTGGATATCACTTTGGGGACGTATTTCTTGAAAAATTGAGCTTTTCCACGTTTTCTGCTCAATCGCCTCAGTGTTGCATAGTTCTCATTACATTAAATCAATTCTAAGGTATTATCTGGAGCAGATTTCTTGTCAGTTATCAGAGGGAAGTACATGCCCAATCTTTTGCCTTCATTAAGGACGAAAGATCTTTCCATTCCATGATTTGAAGATAAACCCTCAAGGGAGTAGGAAATAAATTTCAGTGCAGACAAAATTAGGTCACGTACGAACTTTTCGTTTAATCATTCTCATTCTAAGTTTCCTGACCTTTGTATACACTTGTAAGCACTTGTTACCTATTAGAAATAATTTCTTTTTTGGATGTATTGAGTTAAGAACTGTAATGGTTTTCCGAAAGGTTGTACGTTTCCTTTTCCTATACTAGAATCAGGAAGAATCTAGACAACCAACAAATGGATAAAAATAACGATCTCAGAAAGATCACCATATTTTGCTGTTGTATATTTCATATTCCAAACCTTTTTTCTATTTTAAGAACTCTTGAATTCTGTAGTGACGAGGTGACAGAGGTGTAATTTCTATTCATATTCTGGTGATAATTCCTAGGATATGCTCCTTTAGCCTTTCCGGTCCATAGTGCATTAAATAGTTGGTGGATTTTGTCTATTCCAGGTGCAACATTTCATCCTAGTCTAACCATTATTGCTAGCAGTTGATCTTTTGATAGTGGCTTGTTCAAGGGCCAGTGTACAGTGGGCCAGAATCCGAAAAAGCTGGCCAAAAGTCCAAAATTCGAAAGAGGTTTAATTGTATTCAAAGTCATATTTTTGTAGTCAGAAATGTTCAGTTCATTACGTACCGCAAATTCCAACCGTATTATTGCCCATTTTTACCTGATACACCCTAAGAAACACAACGTTCTGTTAGCGTACAGTTGTGAATAGTTGCTTGCCACATTCGAACGTACTATTCGATATTCCTGTAATTTGTGTAATTTCAACAAAAACATAGTAAAATTTTAGGAAGATAATCTATAAAGTAAGTATTTTATTTTGCATACATTTATTGCTTGTGAAATGTGATACATTCGGTTATAAAATTGTGTTAAACGTAGATACAAAGATAAAGAAATAAAAATTAATGGGTACCTTTTGTTTGAGCTACAAAAAAAGCGCAACGTGTTCCAAGCATGATTCTTTTACTGGTCGATTTCTTATAGTTTTTTCAAATTATAGTACAAAATTTAGAATCCGATACAACCCGGTTTGGAAGTAATTAGTAATAATTTGGTTAAGTACGAGGTCTTAAATTGAAAATATACGTACGACGCGACGACTGGCCCTCGCTCGGTAATTGCTTCGAATTACTATTTAATTTAAAAATGTAAAAAAATGTAAAAATTGGCTGCCTCTAGGAGCCACTATTGTTTTTGTGATCGTTTTTCTGACACGGTGCAAAATACAGCGACGCGTTAACTTTGGTTTATAGTGTTGTTTTAGCATAATTTTCAAAACCATTACTCCATTTTTCGACTTTTGGCCAGCTTTTTTGGATTCTGGCCCACTGTGCAGTGGTTCGTTTTTTGTGTTAATTTTGTTCATTGTTTCTTCAAGTTCACTTCTTCCTTAAGTTTCTTGGTACAATGTTGCACATATATCTTCTATGTACGTATTGCTATCTCTTCCATATGTTTCAGCTATCTGAAGGTTTGGCTTAGTCGCTGTCCTGCTGATTTTCGAAAAGTTCTCTCCTTTTTACTTTTTCTTTTAATGCTTTTAAAGAAATAGGCAAATTATATTAATGAGCTCATTAACATGAGTTTACGTAAAGAACTTGAGACAAAACTTTCTTCTTTTCATAACGTTTGATTTAACATAAATAAGTAAGTACCTGATACTTATTTTCATCCCCATTACCATAGCATGTATAAGTTATTAATAACCTAAATGCTTCATCGCATCGTAGAGTTGAATAGCAGCATCCAAGATATTTTAAAGGAAAAAATTGTTTAAAAGACAATTTATTAGAAGTGATAGCTTTATCTGCGCCCTTGTAACCAAAATGACGCTTTTTAACAATCAAAGCAAATGCCGTGCATTTTGCGACAATCAATGCTAAGAAAACAAATATTAACAGCGGCTCAACAAACCTTAATGTCAACGGTATTTTAAATGTATTTGTTTGTTTTTTATTTTAATTTACGATATCTGCTTTGGTGTTCCTTGGCACGGGCAGTCTACGGCCCCTTTGATGGCCTCTCGTTTGCATTGCATGCTACTGAGATATACTCTGGTCGTCAGGTACTTTTATAGGGAAATACCTCAGGAATGGAAAATTTGAATATTTTTGTGGACATATTGAATCATCGGTTTTATGTACACACTTTTTACTTTTTTTTAAATTTCCTTCTCTGTTTCTATATTTTCAAATACCTGCATTCAGGGGCCGCTGAGGTTGAATTTTTGTGGAAATCTTGAATCAGCAGCTTTATGTACAGACTTTTAACTAGTTTTTAATCATCATCTGTTCAGAGTCCTTTGATTCTTTTCTCCATTTATATAGTTTGATCCCCTAAGGCACTGAGGAATTATGCGTTTGGGAATAAGTTTGTGTATTTGTTTGTCTCTTACCTTCAATCTTTAAAATGGTTGAATCGATTTGGTAGTTCTACAGGAAGGTTTATAGATGTTTAAGCCTTGGAATTTTAGCCGCCGTCTTGATTTAAGATTTTCGCGAATATTTGAGTCGATGTTCGGTTTTTTAAAACATTTTAAGGCATTCGTCTAGAGTGCTTTGGAATACCAAAATTTGTTCTACGGCAGGTAAAGTCCAAGGGAAGAATATAATTTTTCGTTTGATTTCATTAATAACTATTTACGAAGCCTCCAAAATTGAACAAATCACTTTTTTATCGAAAACTTCTTTTTTCAAATGGGAAGATGGTGGCTCCTAGTGTTCAATAAAATATATTGATATGAATGAATTCATTGATATCCATTTCAAATCTATGCTATTTGTTGTTCTACTTTATTGAATTTATTTAATAAAAAATCACTTTCAATATAATTTTTCTTGAACTGTATCGTAGTTGCCTTTGCAAAAATCATATGCCTAATATTGAAATGTGAATAGCTACCTTTTTGTGAATAATAGCCTTTTGGTTCTCTCTTTTGTTTCTTGATAGGGATAAGTACTAGTGCAAAGTATAAGGATCAATAAAAATTATTTTGAAATAAAATTAATAAAATAGAAAAACAAATAGCATGGATTTGAAATGGATATCAATGAATTCATAAAAAATCTATAATTTATTGAACACTAGGAGCCACCACCTTCCCATTTGAAGAAAAAAATGATAAGTATACTTTTTTCCGCCAAAATGCTACCTCATTTTGGCGGAAGGATTTATTAATAATAAAAAAAAGGTGACATTACGGGTATAAAAGTTAAGCGTGCATGTCTTTTCCAGATCCTTTTTGATGCTACGCTACGCTGACGAGGAACAATAATTCCTAAACAGATGTCCGCAGCTGTTTGGTGTTTCTTCTTTAGGGTATATAGCGCAATTTTCCTTCCTTACTTATGACTTATTTTTTTCGTTTTAGTACACCTAAATAATAATAAAAGCTTGTTTTTAAAAAGTGTCTTTTACATTTAATTTCTTTCTCGTAGACTTGTGACTTGTTGCACGTCTTCCAAAACAATTTTCTAAGTTCCCGATCTAGTTAAAATTTACAAATTCAGAGTCTGGGGTACTTCCCTATTTGACCCCTTATGTTGACGTCGTTGACTGGACTATTAACGCTATGGAGCATGATTTTTTCGATTTTTACAATTCCATTTATAAAAATAAATAAGTTATGAATATATAAACAATTCGCGAGTATTTGTTTTGATATGAATATTTAAAAATGGAGAGATTAAGATACGTGCCAGTGCGTCGTTGTGTCTAAAATATCTATTTTATCAAAATATTTACCATGTAATCATCAAATAAAATCCCCAATCATAATGTTTACATTACTTGAATAGATTATTTTATTTACAATTTTCGTTATCTTCGGTTTTTATCAAAATAAAAAGTGTTCTTTATTTCTTGGAAAATACGACGCATTTCTTTCGAATCACGCCAGCGTAGCGCAAAAATAATTTGAGAAACAGTTGATAAGATATTTAATTTATGCAGATGATTAATTATGAATCACATACACCACTATCATTCAAATACGTAATTTTTGTTGACAGTATTATCGTAAAAATAATTTATAGATGCAGTAACCTTCAAAACGTTATACATATATACAATACAATTAATTAGTTTCTTGTAAAAAAAAATATATCTCTTCATTGTGAATTGAAAGCAAATCAATAGAATACATCAAATTGGAGGCATTTTCATGCCCGAGACTTGAAAAAGTCAAGTTTTCAACAAGAAGAAACCAAAAGAAAGTTGCAAACATCGCTTTTCTCGGTCTACTAGGTCACAAGATTTATACTTCGTTTAATTATACGTACAGGGTGGACCAAATTAGATGGGATTTGAGATTTTCTCTAAAATTATTATAGATAGACAAAAACCAATGTAGGTGTCCTGAGCTTTATTTTCGAGAAACAAAGAATGGCGCAAACCGAGATCGTCTATCTTTTTCGACTACCGAGTTACAGAGCATTTTTGGAAAACTGGCATTTTTGGATTACCTCTGTATCTTAATTACCAAGTGTGGAATTTAAAATCGAGTAACACATTCTTTAGGCACTTTTTTGAGTTGAATCCGCTGCTGATAAGAAGAAATTTATGTATATCTCAGTTTTCGAGACATAGACATAACTTTTGTTTTTTTAAAATTAAACACCCTGTAAAAAAAATGAGGACCTATTATTTGGTATCCAATAAAACCACACCATAGACCAAATCATCCTTGACGATTAACTGTAGCGGTTATGTGCGGATTTTCATGAGCCCAAAGGTGGTTATTATACCGATTAAAAATTCCGGCACTGCTTATATGGGCTTCGTCTCTCTATATAATTGTTCCTTCAAATCCTGGCACTTCATTGCACTGACGCAAAAACCACTGGCAAAAATCGAGACGCCTTTGATAGTCGTTTGGGTATAGATGGTGACTAATCCTAATTTTGTAGGGTTTGAATTTATATTTTTTTTAGCAACGCAACGCAGTTGTTTTTGGAATTCCTAAATTCTCCTGTATTTCTCGAGACGATATGTATAAGATTTTCTCTTACAGTATCTAATACAATATTTTCTACAGCTTCTCTTCCTGCTTTATTATATATTTTTGTTCGAGGTTTAACAAATAATCTAAAGTCTTAAATTTTGTTGTAGCCTTTTGAATATTTTTATGTCTGTCTCTTTTCTGGATATCTAAAAATATTGTTTAGGCGGTACTTTTGGCACAAAGTTTCGCTGTCTATAACTTACCTATTAAAATAAAGCTTGAAAGCTAAATTTGAATCTTCTCCGCATTCTATAAAACACTTAATCGTGTCATATTTTTCACCATTAATAGATTGAACCATTTTTAACAATGCTCACTCACAATTAACTCACAAATGCTTGGGAAATTTTAAGTGGTAATAAATCAATAGAAACTATAAATTAATTAATTAATTTACAATATAAAAAATTTCTCCCAAATTCGCAGAAGGCGGTATGGTGCCCGGGATTGATGCGGCATTCCCTCTCTGAATCGCCAAACTGATTCTTTGCATTAGGAAGCAAGTACTTTTCTTTTCATTTGATACGCCACAAATTTTCTTACCAATGCAATTAATAAACTTTTTAGCCTCATCGCCCCATGGACCCAAGGTTTCAACAGAGAACGGCAAAAAGAAACGGGATTCCAGTTCCTTGTATTTATTTCTTTTAGTATCTTCACCGATGCGGGCACCTTCCCCAGGTTTTTGGGATGTGTATTTAATGTAAGACAATGCCAGAGTATCATGACACGTAGCGTCCCATAGAAGGGCCTTTCCCCCTTCCCAAGATACAAGGGACATTCCATCCGTCCTTTTTCCGTCGCTTCTGCAACACCCCACTGGTTCAAGTATTGAAGGAATTTCTGCCGAAACCAGAGCTCTCTTGATGATTTCGTTGATAATTCCATGACGAGACCACCTCCCTGTATATTTGCGGCATGATAGGCCATGATGACCAAAAATATCTACGGGTTCACCGCAAGTACAGTTATGGGGTTCGCAAAGGGGTTGACCAGTTCGTAAGGCAACAGCGATACGAAAAGATTAGTTCCTAATGAAGGCGATGGTAAAGTATTCATCCAAGCACCAGATTCTTTTTGTTGAACTGCGAGCAAACGTGCTTTTCCTTTGAGATCTTGATTTTGAGTCAGTATGTTGCTGATTGTACGTAAACATATTTGCTTATCCAAATCTCTCTGTTATATGCTGGTAATTGGATCCATGCAACTTAGAGTAGACCAATTAGCTAGAGCTTCAACAAAGGCTTTGTCAGGGCACTGAGAGATGTACAAGGGAAGAATCGAAAGTAATAATTGAAAACACAAGTGGATGAAAGGTCTATGTGACATTTTCGAAAAAAACGAGTTTTTTATATGAATGAAGCCTTTAAGTACACGAAATTCCCCCAGGTACATTACATTTGATTCTAATGCCAAAATATCTGATTTATAAATTTATAAAGGATCTATCTATGTACTGTTGAAGTTGGTAGGTTGTTAAAAACTTTAAGATCAATGATCTCAAAATCACTTTGTTGTTACATAGACCCTTCATCCACTTGTGTCTTCAATGGTGAAACTCCATTTATGGATCCCAAAAAAGCTGAGTAATATAATGTAGTTACGTCTCGGATTCTTAGACCACCTAAAGCTACAGGCAAAATAGATTGCTGCCATGAATTTTCCTTGAAAGAACAATTACAAATTTCTTCCATTTTTCTTTTGAGAAAGTAGTCATAATCAGTAAGATCTTCACGGGATCTCCAACAAGAGGAACAGCGTAATAAGTAGTTTATGACGTTTACGATTATTTCGTTTTTCTTTTTTTTACCGTGGCCTTTTCAATAAATATTAGAAATGGGAAAAATATGCACAGCTGACGATGGAAGACAATTCAAACATTTATTGTAGTTTAGTTCTCCTATTTTTGGCAAAATTGTTTTATGTTATATGAAGTGCTGTTGTTGCTGTTTTCTATGGCCTCCTCACAAATATATTAAATTTTTCGAAAATTAACCACTTTTTCTAGAGATAAATATGACATAATATGATCTATCGTTGGATAGCTAATTTAATTTGTCATTGAATAATGAAATGCCTTGAGAATGTGTTACTCGATTTTCGATTCGACACTTGGTAATTGAGATATAGAGGTCATCCAAAAATGCCAATTTTCCAAAAACGCTCTGTGTCACGCCTAAAACGTGCTCAAGCTGAAGATTAGGAAGGAATACCTGGACTACGAATTAACTTCACTGCACTTCAAACAAAATAACATTTTTATAAAATATTATTTTGGGTATTCAGCAGATAACTTTCAAAGAAATCATTCGTTCCTTTCATATATTATTGATCTAAGTCTGATCAAGCTAGAATATCAACGAGTAGTCCTCTTACAAACAAACTTGTCAATTTCTTTATACATTTACTATGTCTAACATTCAATATGAAAAACAAGAAAATAACCATTCTTTCTATATATTGAAGATCTAAGTCTGATCATGCCAATATATTGTCAGAAATCCACCCTTAAGAGGAAATCTTTCAAGCATCTCTAGCCCTACCTAGAGGATACTCCATTCAATACGATAAACAAGAAAATAACCATTCTTTCTATATATTGAAGATCTAAGTCTGATCATGCCAATATATTATCAGAAATCCACCCTTGCGAGGAAATCTTTCAAGCATCTCTAGCCCTACCTAGAGGATACTACATCACAAACAAACATTAGTTACATTTCAAAGCCAAGAACTACTGAAAAGCACAATGAAATATATGAATAAAATTTCACTTACATGTCATAATAAATAAAATATTTCAATCAATGTTTGATTGACCAAAACTCTGTAAAAATTGCGCAACCTTTTTCATTCTACTCGTTGATATTCTAGCTTGATCAGACTTAGATCAATAATATATGAAAGGAACGAATGATTTCTTTGAAAGTTATCTGCTGAATACCCAAAATAATATTTTATAACAATGATGTAAGCAGAAATACAAGATATTTATTTTTTTAAAAATAACATTTATTTGATAACAACAATAGGAAGATAACAACACACTTTAAAAATGATATCACAACTACGATTTACTCTGGGGTACAAACCCGCTAATCTTTCAACGAACAGAGGCCTGTGCCTAGACACCCCGGCGTCCAGGTGCCTACCTAGACGCACCTCAGGCGCCCCCGTAGAGACTCCTCCGTCATTGTTTATCTCCTCGTTTTAATACCTCGGAAAATGATGCATGGTATTCATAGTTCAATGTTAGCTTTGTATACCAAATATACCTAACCTTGTCAAATCAGCTTTGTAGCTCGGTAGTCAAAAAAGGTAGACGATCGCTGTTTCCGCCATTGTTTGTGTCTCGAAAGTCGAGCTCAGGACACCTATATGGGTTTTTGTCTGCCATAGTTTTAGAGAAAATACCAAATCCAATCTAATTTGGTCCACCTTGTACGGGTTGTTGGTAGTCACTGCGGTTGATAGATAGATAGATAGATACATTTATTGATGTTAACGAACTACTTACACAGGTCAAATATACAATAATATATTATCAGAATTTTGATCAACGGAATAATAAAAATTTATATCACTGATTACTCAAGATAGATATAACATAAAGAAATATGAATAATGAGTAACTCACCTGGGTGATCTAATAGTCTTAGTAGACAATTTACTTGCCACTGAATCAGTGTGATAATTCCAACTTAGACTGGAGTCAATAGTTACACATAGAAATTGAACTGTTTCAGGACTATCAAATTTTATATATTTTAAGGACATAATCATTGTTTGAGTTTTAAACCAATTTAAACTAAGTCCGTTATGAGAAAGCCATTGCCTAGCTTTCGACTGGGCAACAAGACCCTCGTCAATGACCCATTTCAGTATTTTGCCCGTGTTGGACATTGTGGTTTCATCTGCAAAAATATAAAATAATAGAGCATTGATTGACAAGTCATTAACATAAATTAGGAAGAGTAAAGGACCCAAAACTGACCCTTGTGGCACGGCTATGTCTATGTATATATTTTGGGATATATAATTGCCACATTTGACATTTGTGTCTTCCTTCTGAATAAGGGTTTATTGATTTAATACTATTTATGTCAAAATTGTACTCTTTAAGGTTCCTAATTAATAGGTCGTGCTGAACATAGTTAAAGGCTTTGCTAAGGTTACAAAATGTGATCACCAGGTACTTGCCTTTTTAAAAACATTCAATGGTCCTCTCATACAATATTGTACCAATGGTGCTCTTTTTGGATCTAAAGCCATGTTGTAAGGTTGCAAACAGATCGTTACTTTAAAAATATGCTGTAATTATAGTTTGTAGATGTACATCAATTAAAGATGATTTTTAAAAAGAATATCTCCTTTGGTGCAAATAGTCGCTAAATCGTGGATAGTTCACCCTATGCTAAAAATAGTTCTAAGAGAACAAAAAGTTGATCAAATTTTGCGTATTACAAATGATCAAGTTGTCTTCCAAAAAAATTCCAATTTTTTACCCAAAAATTGTACTTTTCTGAATTTCTTGAAATCCTGTTGTTCGTGTTGATCACACGCAATTATGGTCTAAAGATGAGTAAATTATACTCAGTTTCCTATAAAGAAAAAAGAACAACTTTCTAACCCGAATGATTTGCAAGCTATGACCTCTCGAAGTAGACCCTTTTCAGCCATTTCTTTAACATGTTTCATAGTATTGCAATTTTCCGAAAATAACTCTTTTTTAAGTGCATAACATCCAAACATCAAGATATGACTTTCAGCTAGACACATTATATTATG
Source organism: Rutpela maculata (assembly GCA_936432065.2). Taxonomy (NCBI): domain Eukaryota; kingdom Metazoa; phylum Arthropoda; class Insecta; order Coleoptera; family Cerambycidae; genus Rutpela; species Rutpela maculata. Next base: position 2,991,965 of record OW386294.2, read on the forward strand.
ACATTAACGCTAATGAAACTAAGGAATGATGGTCTGGTGGCTACGCTGATATGAATACCATACACACAATATAAAATGTTAAGACATGAGTGAAGAATAAATGTTTGAAATGAAAAGGCAAATACTCGAATCCGAGTGCCTCGGGTTCGAGATAAAATAGATTGGATGGTATACTTCTTTTTTTTTTACTCTATTTTATACTGATGTTGGTTTTAACAACTAAGTTGTTAGCACAGTATTAAAAACGTCTTGACGTGTATAACTTTTACCTTAGTTTCTCTACACTCTCTTTAATAACTTCCACATCCAGTGGAAGTATAGTAACGCAAGAAAAATTTTGAAAATTTGTATTGTTCAAATAGGGTTAGATTGTCATGAAAAGTCGAGGTGTTAAGTTTGAGCAAAAAATAATTTGTCTGTCGGTCTGTCTGGAGATCTGGAATTAGATTATATTTTTATCTTATCCCATTGAAGGGTTGGGGGGTAAATGGGAGTGAATAGGGTAATGGGAGTCCATAAAATTGGTATTTAGTATGTATAAGAGAATCTAAGGACTCAAAAAATATTTTTTGGCATTATCCACCCCCATTACCTCATCCACCCTTTATTGAAGGGGGTGAAAAAAATAAAATTGTGACTTAATTTGTGTACAAGAACAAAAAGCCTCAAAAGTTCATCCACACCCACTACCACCCCCTACTATCACTACCGATGGGGCATATCATTTTATGGGTTTTTGGGGTAGACGATTTCAAATATTATATTATTATAGTTCCATAAACAAATGTTATTTTTAAAAATGCAAGCGCTCCTGGAGTAACTAAAAATACTTTAATATTTTGTTGAAATGATATCATCCTCCCTATTTCGATTTTTTCTATAAAATTAATTAAAACACATCCTGACCAATAATAAAAAGTCAGAGTTGTATTTTTTATTGGCTATATATTATATTTTTATTAACCATAAAATTCATAAATAAAGTTAATCAATCTTGAAGCTCATTGCCTACTTATATATTGTAGTATCTGCAATAGACATAATGTAATATGAAGCACCTATTGTTTAACACGTATTTAATTATTTCTATAATTAGGATTTAAAACTATCGAAGATTACGTCGCGCAGGAATGCTGCAACAAATTTTGACTTAATATATTTTTATTTTATTCATTAAGTAATTTGTCACTATTTTTTTAACATGCTTTTATTGTTTCTAACTATCTATCCATGTAATAAGGTCTAAGGAACTTAATTTCACCCGCTTCTAATTGTTGTATCATCATGAAATTGGAAATTGTGTGTAGCTCTGATGACATACTCAATATTACAATATGTTCAAAATGGCCTGCGCTCCCAGATGGCGCATTGTCTTTACAAGCCCCCTATATGGGTATCAAAAGAAAGGGCTTGAAAACAAATATGTGATCAAAACTTAAAAATTCAAAATGGCGGCGTCAACATGGCGGATAGGTTTTATCAATTATCGTCGAATTCTATTGAAAATCGGTATCTGTCGGTTATCGAGGTTGCAGATTACAATTATGCGGTCGAAATTTAATAAATTGTTTGTTTTTTCGAAAGTACCAAAATTCTCTCCTTAAATATGAGACTAAAAAGTAAAAAAATTAATTAATAGTTTAAAAAACTGAAAAAAAAAGCTTTTATAAATACTGCACTAAAGAGCAAAAAACAATCATTGAACATGATTTAAGTTGTGATCGAATAATGAAATAATTTGCAGGGTGTTCTATTTAAAAAAACACAAGTTATGTCTATATCTCGAAAACTGAGGCATGCATAATTTTTTTCTTATCAGCAACGGATTCTAGTTAAAGAAGTGCCTAAAGAAGTTACTCGATTTTCGATTCGACACTTGGTAATTGAGATATAGAAGCCATCCAAAAATGCCAATTTTTCAAAAACGCTCTGTAGCTCGGTAGTCGAAAAAAAGAGGACCGCCGTTTGCGCCTTTGTTTGCTTCTCGAAAATCGAGTTCAGGAAACCTATATTTGTTTTGGTCTATCTGCCATAGTTTTAGAGAAAACCTCAAATCCCATCTAATTTGGTTCACCCTGCAATTACCTTGTTTGTTTAGAATAATCACTCTACAACAATTTCGAGACTGATATCTAAAATAGTTTTCATTTAAAGAAGTAATAATTATTGTATCTTTAACTCCCTCACATTAACTAGCAATATTTCACTAAAACATATTTGTCTCAATCTTATATTTTTATCTCTGCAATAAACAATAAATATGTATCGTTACTTATGAAACACAAAAATGGGTTTCCCGAAATTTGAGATTTAGTATGACCGGATACCGATACTTATATAGAAATAAAATAAAAATTCATTTATTTTCGTCCAATATTGCCTGGTAATGGATGCTGCGTTTTACCTTGAAATTTTACACATAATTTATTTAAGAGGGATTAAGGAAGGGTACTACGTTTTAACGTAAAATGTTATCTTGGGTACCCAAACTGATTGTGTAGTTGCCATGAAAAGAAACCGTAGTATAGCTGATGTTGATGTTTCACGGTCAGTGCAGTAGACACAGTCTCTACATATAGTCCGGGAGAAACTGAACATTTTTTTTATGTGAAAAGTACAAAGCTGACTTTTTGCACACTGATAAAGAATTCGTACAGAGCAAAACTAACTTTGCCTGCCGGTCTGAAGTGGTATTCAGTAATAATTTATTTGATGAAAAAACACAGAAAACCTGCCATTTTTTTTATATATAACGATTTATTTGATAAGAAACACAAAAAAATTTATACCGGTCATTGCTACTTCTTTGGCAGACAACTCTGATAATATTACGAAAATCGACATTTGATTGAAGGCTTTGATAGTATTGACTGTTAAATACTATTCTCAAAATGATATCATCTAGGAATTAGGAACCCTTGAGCTGGATTAAATCTTGGAACGAAGGAATAGTAAACCTCAATCATACGAACTTGAGGTTCATGAAGTCAAACTCGGGGCTTAGCCCTAGGACCGTTATTGTTTATACTGTTTGTAAATGGCCTTCCATTACTTAAAAAATGGTTACTTAAGAAATAAGACTTATCGAAAGTCGATAGGATAAAATAGGCGATAAGATTTATGTAAAAGTTAAAATAATTACTAGTATTTTCTGGTAGCATGTTTAATTATTTTATTTTATAGAACTTTTACGACGTAAGGAATTTGTATTTGCATTTAATTATTATTATAATTATCCCTGTATGGGAAATCTTCCTAATCCAATTTTTATTATTCTGTACAGGTAAATCATTAATAAATATTGTAGAGGTATTTGCTAGGATATTTTTCAGTTTATTCTAAGCTTTAAAAGAAGTAACACTGACGAAGCATAGATGCCGAAACACGTGTATGTGAATGTTTTAAAGTTTGTTGTAACTGATATTTTACTAAGTGCTTTTGTTTTATTTCTTTTTGATTTCATTGAACAGAATGGTTTAATTTAAAAAAATAACTTTATTGTGACACTTCTGCTGTACGTAATGCATGTTTCCTTTATCTTAATAGATGGATATATGTTTATACTTATCTGTGCTAAGATTTATGTAAAAGTTGACATAATTACTAGTATTTTCTGGTAACACATTTAATTATTCCAGCTTATATTTTCCTTATTTGAGGAGATACTAAAGAAATTAAAGAATGAAAGTTAACGACAAAAACTATAAAAACAGTATAGTATGTTTCAGTTAACATTCCCACAGCCGATATTTCGGAAACTAAGAAATGTATTTTTATTCTGTAAACGGTAATAGATTTCTATGGTTAATGCCTTCTTCAAGAAGTACAATTTACTATTATAACATTATCACCAGAGATGGCGCTGCAGTTTAAAAATATTTTTCGATCAAGGAAGGTCTGAAACATATGCCATTCGATTAAGAGTTAAATTTTAAACAAAATTGTTCTTTTTCCAAAAAGTCAGATCTGCAGTAAGTAGTTTTTGAGTTATTTTAATTTTATTGTCTAATTTTTGAGTGTTATTTTTTTTTTAATTGCTGTGACTTTTTTAATCTTGGTATTCGGATGTAGGTTCTTAATAATTTATTTGCCTACTATAAGAGAATTATTTACTGGTGGAATTTTTTTTAATAGCACTTCCGATTTTACCGTAAATTACTTTAAATTGAGAAATTTAAATGGAAAAACAACAAACAAGGTAATTTTATTTTTGAGCAGTACATCTTGACAACAATATTTAAAACAGATGCTCGAAATTACTTTCGTCTGCTTGAATACACATGTCAAAGCGATGTCCTTAATAATGTATGTCTATTAATTGCACCAGCGCAAGCGTAAATTTTATTGTATAAATCTGCCATATCTTCTATTAGCTCTTGATATACTTTTCAAATATCCCCAAAAGAAAAAGTCCAGAGGAGCCAAGTCCGGAGAACGCGTAGGTCATCTAACCGGTCCTGAGCTGCCAATCCAGCGCCTTGGAAACGTGTCATTCAAATAATTTACAACAATATCAGAATTGTGGGGTGGGGCGCCATCTTATTTTCTTTTAAGATTCTTTGGCATGACGATAGTGATACATTGGTGGAGGCTCTTATTTGTCGCAATGATGAGTGGGGATCATTGTTAACGGTTTGTAAAACTAAAGCCGTATTCTCCTGGGTTCTTGCTGTTGATATTCTTTCACGTTTCAACTTTTTAAAACTACCATATTGTAATAAGTTGTTACCTAAATTGGAAAAATCTTGCGATCGGGTTGTGGTCTGTTTGGAAATTGTAATTGATACACACGTTTGGCTGCTTTTGCATTTTTATTGCATTTTCCATAAATTAATAACATATTAACTTTGTCAACATTGGTGTGGGCCATATTTTGGACAAATTTTACTAACGTATTCGTAAAATGACACACGCAAACGAATATTAAACTTCTGACAGTTAATAAATAAACAATTTCAAATTATTCAATTGTTTTAATTTAAATTTCTCAATTTAAAGTAATTTCCGGTAAAATCGGAAGTACTGTTAAAAAAATTTCCCACCAGTAAATATTCTCCTATAGAAGGCAAAAAAATTACTAAGAACCTACCTCTGAAAATCAAGATCAAAAAAGTTACATCAATTAAAAAAATATATACAGGGTGACAATCGGGAACCGGATGTTTTTTGAACGCATAGTACGGAGCTTAGCGCGGTTAGCGGAACGTAAATGAGATGTTACTACCTTTGTAATGTTATGCCATTTCAGTAGCTACTAACAGCCACCCGAAAAATGCTTCATAACAATGATTAATATGTACTCTAAATAAAAATTTAAAATTTTTGATAGAAATTAATTTTTTTTTTATTCCACTCCTACAAACTACAGATTGTTCAGAAATTAAAGGAAAGAGATTTTGAAACTCGTGAGGATTTCGCTACGAGAATGCAAGTGATTTTGGAATATAATAGGTCTGCAGCTTTTAATGAGCGACGAAGCTCATTTTCATTTAGATGGAACAGTTAATAAACAGAACTTCAGGCTTCTGAAAATCCACGAAATATCCATGAACGACCTCTTCATTCTGAAAAAGTCACAGTGTGGTTTGCCATTGGCCCTACTTGCATTATTGGTCCCTATTTTTTTGAAGAAGCCGGGCATACCGTCACCGTTAATTCTAACCGCTACGTTCAGGTGATCCAATTTTTTTTATCCCACAACTACTCAGAAAATGGATAAATCCAAGGAATGTATGGCTTCAGCAAGATGGTGCCACGGCACATACTGCCTACGCATCAATGAATGTTGTCCGCAACATGTTTCCAGGAAAACTCATTTCACGTTTTGGAGATGTGCCATGGTCCCCAAGATCTCCAGACCTGTCAATTTGTGATTTTTTTCTGTGGGGGTATTTGAAGAGTCGTGTATATGCTCACAATCCCCGTAATTTGGTCGACTTAAAGAATGCCATTCGTCAGGAAATTATGACTATTGATGGAACGATATTGGAGAGTGTTATGGACGATTTCATGAAGAGGGTCGAAAACTGCATCCAACGCGAAGGACACCATCTCGATGACATTATCTTCCATACACACCGTAAAAGGCATTGTGTAAGCTTCATTATTATTATTATCTTGCAAATTGTTTGTGTAACACTTATTTCAAAATCGTCCAATATATTCGTGTGGCTGTTAGTAGCTACTGAAATGGCATAAATAAATAAATAAATAAATAAATAAATAAATAAATAAATAAATAAATAAATAAATAAATAAATAAATAAATAAATAAATAACATTATAAAGGTAGTAACATCACATTTGCCCTCCTCTAACCGCGCTAAGCTCCGTACTATGCGTTCCAAAAACATCCGGTTCCCGATTGTCACCCTGTAACACTAAAAAATTAGGCAGATTAAAATAACTCAAAAACTACTGCAGGTTTGACTTTTTGGAATAAGAACAATTTTGTTTAAAATTTAATTCTTAATCGAATGGCATATGTTTCAAACCTTCCTCGATCGAAAAATATGTTTAAACTATAGTAAATTGTACTTCCTGAAGAAGGCATTAACCATAGAAATCTATTACCGTTTACAGAATAAAAATATATTTCTTAATTTCCGAAATATCAGCTGTGGGAATGTTAACTGAAACACACTGTATAAAAAAATCGAAAAATGCAGTTGCTTTTGATAATGCTTGTGCAAAAATAAGAGGAAACAATCTCAAGGTAGGCCATGACACCATTAAATCCGTTACTTTTTTACTATTTCCAACCTTGTAAAATATGTCATAAAAATTTTAACTAATAGTATCAAAATTTAAAATTTTATGAAAACCTACATATCATTGAATCGAAAAAATAAGCTACACACCCACACTTTATGCAACTACGTTGGACCGGCAGATAAAACTAGTTTTGTTCTATATGCGATCCTCTATCAGTGTGCAAAATTTCAACGATGTGCTTTATCATGTAAAAAAATATCCACCGTCTCCCGGACTAATAAGAGCTTTGAACACTATCAACTACTCGTGTACAACTAGGTCCACTTTTGAGGCGGAGTAGACAGGTCCAAACCTGTCCTAACTCTGTGATTGTTTTAACCAAGTTGCAGGTGTTACGATACGATATCTTCGCTTCGAGAGTTTACCTTTTTATTGCGTTCACGATATCTGGAACCTTACTGCATTATAATAAACTTACTGAAAACACGGTTTTTTTTGTTTGTTTTCTTGGGACTAGTCAGGCAGGCTTAGTTTTTTTGTCCCTTTATTTCTCGAGATGAATTTGTTTTAAATTGCCATTTTTATGGTCACTCTTATTGTCCGACAACGCGACTGACTTACGAGGGGCGAAAGTATGAAAATGGGTTTCTATAAACAATTAATTTTTATAACTCAGTGGCGGGGCAAGATGGATGTGAAAACAACGAAGGATATTTTTCAAGTGCTTACGTTTAGGTACTATCAAAGGTAATAAATAGGCGATCAACAGAAATGTATTTACCTATCATAAACATAACAACAACCCAACAACCTACGTTACACACCTTAGTAAAAAAGTTAGGATAGGATTTTGCCCAGAGAAAGGGAAATATGCGTTTATTTTTGGTTTATTATAAATAATTAAAAAAACAGGCATAAAATACCTTATTGTAAATAAACTATCGTATAATCTTTAATACTGTTTTAAATAACTGCTATTATTCTAACGAATACAACTATATATTGTGATGTGTTGCAACCCCTTCAATTAATTCAGATGTATTTGCACCTACTCGAGAAAGAACCTACCAGAAGTTCTAGAGTGATGACATTCGGAATTATCTAGAGAATGGTGGCGTCATCGCAGAAAAATCGAGATCTGTCATTTTTAGGTATAAAAGACCATATTCTCGGCGGGTAGTTCAGAAAGTATAGAAAGGAGTAGTTTTGATTGACAAGTGAGGTTAAGACTCCAAAGTGAAAACAAAGTGATAAACGTTGTTATTTTTAGTCAGTAAAGTACAATTAAGTTAATATCAGTATTGTGAAATATCCAGTTAATTATTTAATAAAGTGTGTTAGTGGTTAGCTCTTGTTATAATTTTTGGAACCCACGGAATTTGCAAGGGTGGTTTCCTAGGGGTGGAAACACGTTACAATATATTTTTTATTGTAAATTTCTGTTGTACTTGAATATCGTAATTTGTCAATGAAAATAGTTCCTAATTTCATTATTAGAATATGACATTTAACTATATACAAAATTTATGATAAAAACCGTATAAGGTTGTATTCCTTAGACCAATGGGAAATATCTGAAACTACTTTAAAAATTATACCATTTATGATTTTTTAAATATTTATAATAAACAGAAAATAAACTCATATTTCCCTCTCACTCTGCAAAATCCTATCTTTAACAGTGATGCAGAGTGTTAAAATCAATATTATATTTTTAATATCCTCACATGACTTTTGAAGTTTTTCAAATATTGGTATGAAAATTCGCAAATGGGGGTTCTTCCAGATGAGAAATTCAAATCTGCTTCCGTTTTTGGCGTAGATCCAAAAAAGCGCCACACAAGCAATATCTGTGATGTAATAATTGTACGCTTAACTTTATAAAATACTTTATTTTATAGGTAAAAATGAGCAAAAGTGAATCTATTAATTTAAACCAAAAACCTAGCTTATTACTTCAAAGACAATAAATCCCAGTCCGGCGTAAAAAGTAAAATTCGTAAATAACCCAAGGGACTTTTGAAATAAAAAATAACTAATTAACAATAACAAAATTTATTGAAAATATAGAGGTATGATAGAACAATTGACAAATATTGCTCGGATTACAGTTACAAAGGTCAAACAGAATGAAACATATACAGAGAGACAGACAGATGCATCATATACTAGAAAAGGTAAATATATACGGTAATTTACAAAGATAAATCCATAGTTATTGGCAGAAGGCCACTATACATAAAAACTACTGTAAATACTTTAAAAAGATAACTAAATTATTAGTTGGCCAACGTAGTATTACTAAATGAAAAGATTAAATGACACTTTAGTAATAAACAAATTTTGATATTTTAAACTATAAACAGATCTCTAAACGTAAGTAAAGTTAATAACATAGGCAATGAAATACATCGTAGCATTTTAAGCTCAAGATACATACAAAAAACGTAATGTGTTCTGCACAAAAAATTATTTACATTAAATAAGAAATTTTATTAACAGTCTTTAAAAGACATGGCAAGCACTCACGAAAAGGATGTAGCTTGTTTGTTTAATCAAACAACGAAATGTCCGCACATAACACCGAAAGTCGCACCGAATTGGCGTCTTTGGTCACAGTGTAAAACGAAAGTTAGTGGAATGTAGACCGGAGCTATTCTCAGTTGCCGCTATACACAAAGTAGAAAGGTAATTGTACTTACAAAAACTGCAGCAAAAGGAACGAAGGCACTGTTATGGGTTACAAGCTCATATAGGTCGGTATCAGCTTTTTAACCATAACAAACTGTATAACTATACCATTATAGTATATTAAACACTGAGTTTAAACTTAACAGTCTTATTAACTCACTTAAAGTAGCTAGTATTACACCAACAAACCCAAGTAACAATTTAAGTTTTGTCACAATCTACAAGAGGTTATTAAGTCTATATAATAAAACTTATCGTAAAACTTTTTACACTAGATAAACTCTTAAAAGCTACAATAAACCACGCATAAAACCCAAAAAAAACCTTTTATAAAGGTTACAAATATCTTCCTTAAAACTAGCAATAAAACCAACAGTACTTTAAAACCCAAATCTGCAAGATGTTTTCAAGTCTACCATAAAACCTTTTATAAAATCTTCTTAAAACCGTTACTACTTGCAATCAAATTTTAAGCCTGCTTTGAGACCATGATAAATAATTGTGTCTTTAATAATTCTTTGTAGAAAACTCGTTGCACTTAAACTGTCTAAATCAGAAAATGTCTCCAAGTAATAAAATATGTCTGCCTCGATCGAAATATCTGCATGTGCTAACGTTTTAAAATTTGATATTAATAAACAACCTAGTATCAAAAAATTGTCAACGCAAACCACTTTATTGATAAAGTATATCAAAAAACTTTAAAAAAATCACGCGCCTTTCACTTGTCAGTTTATTAATTATTATTTAAAATTAATTAAAAAAAATAGTAACCCTAGTTTTAGCTTACTCAGTATGATTCTAGGTATTTTTGGGGATTTATATGACATATTAGCACATTTTAGATACTTGCAGGCTAAATGTAAACAGTAAGAATAAGAAAAATATAACTAAATACTGTTGCTCCAATTTGTTCAAACATGTCTGCCATAGTTAACAGAAAAATACATGGCTGAAAAATTAATAAAACCGTTTATTTTAATAGAATATCCTATTAAGAGTTTGTGGCTTTAGGAAATATTTTTATAAAACAAAAGGTTTTGTTAAATTCCGATTGCTCCACTTTATTACTATTTTAAAGCCTGTAAGACTTTACCCAGCCTTACTAGTCTCTTTAAAATCCTTAAGATTTGTCTCTGACAATCTCTAATCCAAATGTACTTAGCTTAGATAACATAACCTAAAAAAACATTATTTATTTAGTGTGTTCTTGAGTGTGCGATCATTAATTTCTCATTATTTTCTTAATCCTTAAGTATTTATCTAAAATATTTGACATTTTACTAAGTACCTGGGTGCCTAAAATGCTTTTTTGCGTCGCACTGCACTATTTAAACTAGAATCAGCAATCACAAAATGGCGTTTACTATGCGTTATATCCCCCTCTCTCAAAGTTTAAAGGCGTAACTGGGGAAACCAAAAATTTATAAGTGCTTTATAAAAACCAAAAAGTTTGAACGTAGCTTAATAAAGCTACCAAAAAACTATTTGGTTTTAAGGAAACTTTACCAATTATCGTTAAAAGCAAATAGTATTTATGATAACATATATTACGGGTAAGACTGCTTAAGAGTTATTAGTTTTTTTGCTTGATCATAAGGAATACTCAAAGACCATATTTTAAAACTCCCATAAAATCTAAAGATTTATACATGTCTACCACAAAACTTAAAATATTTAAAATCCACTATAAAATTTAATTAGTTTATTGTGGTTTTGAATAATGCAGCAATTAAGTGGCTATCAAACCAATAGGTCTTAAAGAGCAAAGAGGTTTAACAAATTGCTTTAAAGATAACTTGAAGGCCTTGTTTTAAGTACATATTATCTGCAGATAAATTGGTATACGCAAAAGAAATAATAAAACACAGTTCGGTTTATTTACCTTATTAAATCTGTGATAAAACCCGATAAATACTTGTTGGCATTTAAATTGCTACTTGGGAATGCTAGTTTCATTCAGTAACATATATACTAGACATAGTTTGGTTTGTCAACTACTCAGTACAGTTCACCAAAGAAGTTAAATCTCAAAACTAATAAACACTTGAATGGCTCAAATTCCAGCCATCATTTTAACGACCTCCAGGCCTGCAGCCTGTATGAGGAGAGTATCCACATAACATTTATTTGTGGTTTTATAGTCACGCCTAAACAAACTACTTTCTGGGGCTGTAACCAAAGCAACTGGTCATTATGTCATAATTCTGCTTGCTTATTGGAGGAAAATTTCCAGCATTAGCCATATACCCGCGCATTTAATGGAATTTCTGGAATGCTAACTCGTAAACAATTAACCGTTCGACAGGACCGGCGTTAAATCTTGTTTAACAAAACTACCAACATAGGTAATTTTTGTAATAAAGATATAATTTAATGGATTTTAATAAAAATTTACGAATACTTAGAAAGTTGACCGTTACAGTATTGTGTCCCTTCTTTGGGCATGTCCCCAATACTTCATTGCGTACATTTCTATCCCTTTTGTAATCGTGTTCGCTCCTAGTAATGTGGCTTTTGTCATTGCTTCGTTTTTAACTCCATATGTCATCGTTGGCAGTATGATGGCTATGTATATTTCTTTTGATCAGGCCCCGTAGTGGTTTATTTTTCTCGCTAAACGATATAATTGCCCTTGTAACTCTGGATGTCATTTTAATTATCTCATTTACAGTTTCTCTCCTTTACAGTTAATTCGTCAGATGTGTCCCTCATCCTCAATATCGAGGATTGTCTAAAATTTTGTGAACTTGTTCCGAAGATTACAGCAGCTTATTTATAAACCTTAATCCTTTTAACGAAAATTTGAAGGTCTTAAAAAACGAAATGAGATTTTATTTTTTCTAATCTCTTCCCCTGTATATTTCCACCAACAGGCGCTGATGATTTCAATTCAGTGTAATACATTTTTGCAGATAAGAGTTATGCGCCTCTACTACCTGCCATTTGTCTTAAGGCTCTCGAGATATTGCGAATAAAAAATATATTTCTAGCACATATATCTTGTTATTACCATAGTATATCATAATTTTAATACATATCTATATCTATAAAAGGTAAAATTTACAATTCAGAAATAAAAGACACAGGCTAGCGCCCTCGTGGGGTATGAATAATGCACAAAGTATTTCTAATTTTTCAGTGCCGAGAATAAGTGTGCGTATTAGCATAAATTGGAATTTGCATGTAGGTAATGTTCCACAAATACAGTCGTTTTATGGAGATACTCATAACTTTTAGTATGGCAATTTTTAACAATCTCCGGGATGCTCAGCTACCCATACTGACAACGGGAGTGAGATAGTAGTGCTAAGTTCACTGTCACATTTACAGGAACAGAGCCGGTTTCGACACTAAGTGAGATTTTTAAAATTTAAAATAATAAAATATGAATTGATAACTAAAAAACAGCTTTTAATAAGGTTCGTTACAATTGTTTATCTGCAATTAAGTACAGGGTGGAACAAATTAGATGAGATTTGGGGTTTTCTCTAAAACTATGGCAGATAGACAAAAACCAATATAGGCGTCCTGAGCTTGATTTTCGAGAAACAAACAATGGAGGAAACAGCGATCGTCTATCTCTTTCGAAAATTGGCATTTTATGATGACCTCTATATCTCAATTACCAAGTGTCGAATCGAAAATCGAAACACCTTCTTAAGGCAGTTTTTTAAGTAGAATACATTGCTGATAAGAAGAAAATTATGCATGCCTCATTTTTCGAGATATATACATAACTTGTGTTTTTTTTAATGGAACACCCTGGAAATTATTTCATTATACGATCACGACTTAAAATAGCTATCCAACGATATATCGTGTCATATTTATCTCTAGAAAAAGTGGTTAATTTTCGAAAAATTTAACTGTGAGGAGGCCGTGGAAAACTATTAACAACAACACTTCTAATAATATAAAATAATTTTGCCAAAAATAGGAAAAACTAAATTACAATAAATGTTCGAATTGTCTTCCATCTATGCATATTTATCGCATTTCTAATATTTATTGAGAAGGTCATGGTAAAAAAAAGGAAAACCGAAATAATCGTAAATGTCAGAAACTAACTGTGAGTGAGCATTGTTAAAAATGGTTCAATTTAGTAATGGTGAAAGATATGATATGATTAAGAGATTAAGTGTTTTATAGAATGCGGAGAAGATTCAGATTTAGATTCCGAGCTTTATTTTAATTGGTAAGCTATAGACAGCAAAACAAACTTTGTACAAAAAGTGCCGGCTAAAAAATATTTTTAGATATCCAGAAAAGAGACAGCCAGACATAAAAATATTCAAAAGGCTACAACAAAATTTAAAAGAGTTTAGATCATTTGTAAAACCTCGAACCTCGAGCAAAAATATATAATAAAGCAGGTAAAGAAGCTGTAGAAAATATTGTTTTAGAAACTATAAGAGGAAATCCTAATACATCGTCTCGCGAAGGAAAACAGGAAAATTTAGGAATCCCAGAAACAACTGCGCTGCGTTGCTTCAAAAATAAATAAATAAATAAATAAATTCAAGCCCTACAAAATTGGGATTAGTCACCATCTATACCCAAACAACTTTCAAAGGCGCCTCCGGTTTTGCCAGTGGTTTTTGCGTCAGCGCAATGCAGTGCCAGGATTTGAAGGAACAATTATATGGACAGACGAGGCCCATATAAGCAGTGCCGAAATTTTTAATCGGCATAAAAACCTCCATTGAAATGGAAACCTGCACGTAACCGCTACAGTTAATCGTCAAGGATGATTTGGATTTGGTGTATGGTGTGGTTTTATTGGATACCAAATAATAGGTCGTCATTTTTTTCACGGTAATTTGAATACCGAAAATTTTATTAACGTTCTACGACAAGAAATAGAGCCCTTTGTGGACAATATACCTGTAAGACAGTTTCAAAGATTAATTTACCAACACGATGGTGCTTCAGGTCATACGTCAAATGAAACACGAAAGCTCAATTTGAGGAGAAGTGGATAGGTATCTATATTACTCAGGGCTAGTTTATCAATGTTTAGTTAGCTAAGAAAACTAAATTAATAACTACCATTAATTTAGCTAACTGTATACATTAATAAACAACAAAGTAGTTTAGATATTGTTTAATTTTTAGGAAATAATGGTCCTATTTTGTGGCCAGCTAGATCTCCCGATATAACCCCTGCCGACTTTTGGCTTTGGGGTTATTTAAAAAATATATATAGAGAATGTTCTTATAACATAGAAGAATTGGAAAACAAAACATTATCTGCGTTTCGCACGATAACTCCTGTCATAATTGGAAATGGGTTGCATTTCCAATGCTGTAAGGAGAAGGTGTCAAAAATGCGTAGATGTCAATGGAAAACGATTCGAACATTTATTGTAGTTTATTTTTTCCTATTTTTGACAAAACTATTTTGTATTATAAGGTTAATAGTATTCCATGGCCTCTTCACAAATATGTTAAAGTTTTCGAAAATTATCCACTTTTTCTAGAGATAAATATGACATATGATATATCGTTGGAAAGCTAATTTAAGTTGTGATCGAATTATGAAATAATTCCATTTAAAAAACACAAGTTACGTTTATATCTCGAAAAATGAGGCATGCATAATTTTCTTCTTATCAGCAGCGAATTCTACTCGAAAAAGTGCCTTAAGAATGTGTTAATAGATTTTCGATTCGACACTTGGTAATTGAGATATAGAGGTCAGCCAAAAATGCCAATTTTCCAAAAACGCTCTCAAAAATCGAGCTCAGGACACCTATATTCGTTTTTGTCTATCTGACATAGTTTTAGAGAAAACCTTAAATCCCATCTAATTTGGTCTACCCTGTATTTGACATAAAACATGTCAAATTTAACTGACGTTATTCTCGTTTTTTGTCCATTGCTATCAACGAGTTTTTAAATTAGTGCCCCTTTTTCTCGTTTCTAATGATTGTTTATGAAGAAATGTTATTGTTTAACACAAATTCTACTAAAATTTTGACTTAGTTTAACAACCCAATTGTTTCCCTACCTCCTGCGTCAAAGAGTACTCCGAATACGCTGAAGAATTAAAACCAATTCTGAGTTTATTACACTCTTCATGGATTTAGTAAAATTTTCTTCTTAGATGAAAATTTAGTAGAATAGTACAGAAAACGCCCCTGCGTGGCAATTGTCTTGGGTATATGAACTGTAGAGTGCTGTCGAGATACAGTCAACAACTGATGCCTTCAATGATATCTCATGCGCTCCATCTAAATCCAAATTGAGGGCGCCGAGACCAGACCGCGAATAGTTCACGGGAAACTGAATAATCTTTTTCAAATTGTATCACTGTTACATTGTTTCGGATACAATGGGCAAAACAATATGATTTCCCCTGCAAGTTTTTTAACAGTATTGTAAACTACTTCATCTTCTACGGCGTAGATAATTTATTCTGCGTTAAGATAATGCGTAATGCAGATGGAAATAAAGTAGCTTTTGTGTGAGGGAGGGATTGTGTATCAGGTATAAGTAAAACAAGTTATGACTGTTTTACTTTTCAACTAAATTCCGGTTCGACCTCACATATTCATATTAAAATAAATCCTACATTGACACCTTGTTGATTATTTTACTTTTAAAAGAGGCCAAAGCGAGCTACATTTAAAAAACGTCCTTTATTATAAAAATAAATGTTGATAGTGTGTATTTTTTATCTTACCGTGACTTTTTTGTCCTAACTTTTGCAAATGTTGCAAATGTTTTCCAAAAGCCTTATTTATCTTTTCTCTAAAGAAATTGCTAAATTTGTTAATTTTCATGTATTATTTGTGAGTTTACAAGCACTGTAAAATTAGTATAAAAACCGCTGCCCAAGGAATCACTACTTCCACATCCAGATTTTTTATCTAAGTCACTCACAACGAAAAAATTTTGTATATGGAAATAATTGTTTATGGAATATTAATAATATAATATTTGAAATCCTCTACCCCAAAAATCCATAAAATGATACCCCACATCGGTAGCGGGGTGGGGGTGGTGATAGGGGGTGGTAGGGGGGGTGGATGAAGTAAAAACATTTTGAGGTTTCTGGTTCTTGTACACACCCTAAATCACAATTTTTTTTCATCCCCTTTAATAATGGGGTGGGGGGTGGTAATGGGGGTGGCTAATGCCAAAATTTTTTTTGAGACCTCAGCTTCTCTTGTATATACTAAATACCAATTTTATGGACTCTTACCTGCTTGATTTACCTATTTTCCCCAAATTTACCCCAATTTACCCCCCAACCCTTCGACGGAACAAGATGAAAATATAATCTAGTTCTATATCTCGTTAAAGTGCATACGTGTACCAAGTTTCAAGTCAATATCTCAAACGGTTCCAGAGTAAACGTGCGCACAAAAAAAAAGTTACAGACAGACCGACAGACAGAAATTTTTTTTTCGCTCAAACTTAAAATCTCGACGTTTCGTAACATTCTAAGCCTATTTGAACAATAAAAATTTTTAAAAATTTTTTTGTCGTTACTATACTTCCACTAGATGTGGAAGTAAAAATGGCTTATTTAACAGAAGCCCTTCTTATTGAGATTTTAATGATGATCTGCTATGATGAAAGGTGCTGAACTCTGACTGAGGTTGCTCAATTATTTAAACAAAGCATGAAAAACCACGTAGCCAAGGTACAATAAGTAAAATTGAGGCAGGATACCGGGAAGTTGGGTGATGTGAGATAATGACAACCCATTGAAATTGAACTGAATTTTCTTGAATAGTTAACACTATTCAAGAAAGTTCAGTTATTTCCGCTGGGTAACTGCCTGATAACAATATCAGTCATAGTACAGGGTGGACCGAATTAGGTGGAATTTGAAGTTTTCTTTAAAACCATGGCAGATAGACAAAAACCAATATAGATGTCCTGAGTTTGATTTTCGAGAAACAAGCAATGGCGCAAACCGCAATCGTCTATCTTTTTTCGACTACCGAGCTACAGAACGTTTTTGGAAAATTGACATTTTTGGATTATCTCTATGTCTCAATTATCAAGTGTCGAATCCTCCGATTAAAGAACTTATATCTAGATACATAATGGCTACCTTTTCTTCATGTACCTTATTTGCTCCTAACATAGTCACATTATATGTCCATTAAAATGGATAGATGAACATCACATCCCATAGGCAACAGAGGCGGGTATGTGTAGAAGGGAAAATACAAAATATTGTACCTATTTTATGTGATAATTATTGGTTAACTTTTAGGAATATTAACGCAGATTGAAAAAATACAATAGGTAAAGATGTTGTATTCAAGGGAAATATGCATTGGAAGGATATTATTTATAATATTATTATTAAAACTATAAACTGAACCTCATCATGTTACGACTATGACCTACTTACTTATGAAATGATCGATTTCTGCAAATGGCACAGCATTGTTGCATGTTGCACTAAATTGTCACTAAACTGTCTAAATATGAACAGAGAATATTATTTAGGTATTAGGCAAATCACAACTTAAAATAAAAAGACTTCTTCACCACATTTTGATCGAAAAACACTTATTAACATTAATGACTGATACTGTCAAAACTGTCAAACTGAGATTATGATAATCGAACTGAAGCCGACCGTGTACGAGCGGCCGCGAATACGCCGATGGGCCAATCAGCAACTTATGGGAAGAAGTGCCTTAGACTGGGAGTCTTTCGGGATCATAAAATTCATGCCATTATGTATCTAGATATAAGTTCTTTAATCGGAGGTCGAATCGAAAATCGAGTAACACATTCTTAAACCACTTTTTTGAGTAGAATCTGTTGCTGATAAGAAGAAAATTATTCATGCCTCAGTTTTAGAGGTATAGACATAACCTGTGTTTTTTTTAAATGGAACACCCTGTAAATTATTTCATTATTCGAGTAACTTTATTAGCTATCCAAAGATATATCATATGTCATATTTATCTCTAGAAAAAGTGGTTAATTTTTGAAAAATTTAATATATTTGTGAGGAGGCCATGAAAAACTATTAACAACACTTCTTATAATATAAAATAATTTTGCCAAAAATAGGAAAAAACCGCTGCCCAAGGAATCACTACTTCCACATCCAGATTCTCTATCCAAGTCACTCACAACGAAAAAACTTTGTGTGTGGAAATAATTGTTTATGGAACTTTAATAATATCATATTTGAAATCCTCTACCCCAAAATCCATAAAACGATACCACACATCGGTAGTGGGGTGGGGGTGGTGATAGAGGGTGGTAGTGGGGGTGGTTGAAGTAAAAAGATATTTTGAAGTTTCTGGTTCTTGTACATACACTAAATCACAATTTTTTTTCATCCCCTTTAATAAGGGGATGGGGGTTGGTAATGGGGGTGGCTAATGCCAAAAATTATTTTGAGACCTCAGCTTCTCTTATACATACTAAATACCAATTTTATGGACTCTTACCTGCTTGATTTACCCATTTACCCCAAATTTACTCCAATTTACCTCCCAATATCTTAAACGGTTTCAGAGTAAACATGCGCATAAAAAAAGTTACAGACAGACCGACAGACAGACAGAAATATTTTTTTCGCTCAAACTTAAAATCTCGACGTTTCATGACATTTTAAGCCTATTTGAACCATAAAAATTTTTTAAAAAATTTTTGTCGTTACTATACTTCCACTGGATGTGGAAGTAACTAAACTACAATAAATGTTCGAACTGTCTTCCATTGACATATATGCCTATTTGACACCTTCTCCTTACAGCATTTGTTGCATTTCCAATCATGACAGGAGTTATTGTCCGAAACGCAGCTAATGTTTTGTTTTTCAATTCCTCTATGTTACTAGAATGTTCTCTATATATAATATTTTTTAAATAATCCCAAAGCCAAAGTCGGGAAATCTAGCTGGCCACAAAATAGGACCAATATTTCCTAAAGATTAAACAATATCTAATCTACTTTGTTGTTTATTAATTTCCAGTTAGCTAAATTCATTTTTAATTATCAATTTAGTTAACTTAGCTAACTAGACATTGATAAACTAGTCCTGAATGATAGATACCTATCCAATCTTCCTCAAATTGAGCATTTAAATATTTTCTTGTTTCATGTGACGTATGACCTGGGGCGCCATCGTGTTGATAAATTAATCTTTGAAATTGTCTTACAGACATATTGTCTACAAAGGGCTCTATTTTTTGTTGTAGAATGTTAATAAAGTTTTCGGTATTCAAATTACCGTGAGAAAAAAAGAGGACCTAATATTTGGTATCCAATAAAACCACACCATACACTAAATCCAAATCATCGATTGAGCCCAATGGTGGTTATTATGCTGATTAAAAATTCCGGCACTGCTTATATGGGCCTCGTCTGTTCATATAATTATTCCTTTAAATCTTGGCACTTCATTGCACTGACTCAAAAACCACTGACAAAATTCGAGACGCCTTTGAAGTCGTTTGGGTAAAGATCGTGACTAATTCTGGTTTTGTTAAGGTTTGAATTTATTTTTTTTTAAGCGACGCAACGCAGTTGTTTTTGGGATTCCTAAATTTTCCTGTATTTCGCGTAATGATATATTAGGATTTTCTTTTACAGTTTCTAAAACAACATTTTCTACAGCTTCTCTACCTGCTTTATTGTAGATTTTTGCTCGAGGTTTTACAAATGATCCAAACTCTTTTAAATTTTGTTGTAGCCTTTTGAATATTTTTATGTCTAGTTGTCTCTTTTCTGGATATCTAAAAATATTTTTTAGGCGGCACTTTTGGCACAAAGTTTTGTTGTCAATAACTCACCTATTATAATAAAGCTCGGAAGCTAAATTTGAATCTTCTCCGCATTCTATAAAACACTTAATCATATCATTTTTTTCACCATTACTAAACTGGACCATTTTTAACAATGCTCACTCACAATTAACTCACAAATTGGTTTTTGACATTTAGCCATGGCCTTCTCAATAAATATTAGAAACGTGATAAATATACATAGATGTCAATGGAAGACATGGAAGACAGTTCGAACATTTATTATAGTTTAATTTTTCCTATTTTTGGCAAAACTATTTTATATTATAAGAAGTGTTGTTGTTAATAGTTTTCCATGACCTACTGACAAATATATTAAATTTTTTGAAAATTAACCACTTTTTCTAGAGATAAATATGACATATGATATATCGTTGGATAGCTAATTTAAGTTGTGATAGAATAATGAAATAATTTACAGGCTGTTCCGTTTAAAAAAAAGACAAGTTATGTCTATATCTCGAAAACTGAAGCATTCATAATTTTCTTCCTATCAGCAACGGTAATTGAGATAGACAGAAATCATCCAAAAATGTCAATTTTACAAAAACACTCTGTAGCTCGGTAGTCGAAAAAGATAGATGATCGTGGTTTGCGCCGTTGATTGTTTCTCGAAAATCGAGCTCAGGACACCTATATTGGTTTTTGTCTATCTACCATAGTTTTAGAGAAAATCTCAAATCCCGTCTAATTTGATCCACCCTGTATTTGTCTTAACATCAAAACGCGACATTGATGGCATCTTATAGGTAGCAGCACTGTAATCGGATAATGATTTAATGTGCCAGTGAATCATTAATTAATGTTTAAAATTGCTTTACATGTAATGTAATAGTAGATAATTCATGCTGCAATTTATTTTACATAATACATGATATATTAATATTGATATTCATTTGCTGAATGAATTTCAAGTTTTTTTTATTATGTAATTTTCTAATAACTTCAATCTTCAATAGTGCCGCTCCTTCACTGCTGGTAAATCGTTTATAACAAAAAATGAACGACAAATTTAAAAAAAAAAAATTTTATCAACGAACTAATTTTATACGCATATCACTTACACTATGGAATTTATATTTTTCATTGAAAAACTAATTAGGTAATTACGATTGAGGTTACGAATGACAGAATGAAAATCGAGCCATTCGAATCTCATTAATCGAAATAATAAAGCTACCCTTCGTTGATAACAATAAATCGTTTCAATTTACAGCCCTCTTGAGTGAGTTGCGAAACAGCGTGTAAATAATAGAAGTGTTCGTATATAGCCAGATAAAAGTATGATTGAGAGACCACTCCCCGCTCTGGGGACATATTCCGCTTGTCACATTTCTTTCTTATATGAAGATTGAACCGCAACCAACAAATAAATGTGACCACTTGACACCCCTCATAGGAACAATAGTGGAAGGTGCTTACTTGCTGCTCCACTTATCTAACTCCTCGTGTTCTTATCTCTCCCAAGCCTTCTTTCTATTTTACTATTTGCCTGGGTTATCGTGGGACATGCATGACGATTTGGGTGAGTCTCATTTCCATATCATTCGTAACAGTTCTATGAAAAGAAATATCGTTATGGATTGCAGTTATTTAAAGAGATGCAATTTAGAGTCATTTTTAACGCAGGATTTATTGATCTTAAATTGTATCAGCAGAATTTCTTATAAAGGAAACCAGGGGCGTAGCGAAAGGGGGTATGGGGGGGGGGTACGTTGTATCAAATATGAGAGTAATCACTTTTTTCTATTTCTACAAGTCAAATCTTGATCAATTTTGACAATCCTGGGCTTAAAATGCAGGTTATTAGCTACCCTTTCAGCGTATACTGCCTAAATTATGAACCTCAGGATTGTCAAAATTGATCAAGATTTGACTTGTAGAAATAGAAAAAAGTGATTACTCTCATATTTGACACGTTTTTTTAGGTTAGGAAATCGGGGTTTGCAATTTAGGCAGTATACTCTGAAAGTGTAGCCAATAACCTACATTTTAAGCCAAGGTAGATCGAAATTGATTAAGATTTGACTTGTAGGCAGATTTTTATCCAAAAAAGGCTTTTTTTTCCACTGTGCGTCGTCCGGGAATGCATTGCTTTTACTACTAGATATACAATGTACTATTTTTTACATTTTTATTGAAAATTTTGTTTAGCAAAGTTTTTTCAATTATGAAGAAAAGCTGTAACACGGAATTTAGTTGCAAAACAAGGAAATAACAGTTTAAAAAATATATTCAACTAAGTTGAAAACATTCCACATGTATACTAGTAAGAGGTCTACTCTTACTAGTACACATTTTTCGAATCTTTCCCTAACTTCTTCACAGACAGATGAGAGTACATCTTCATTTATGGTTGCAACAGCATCCACAATTTTTTGCTTTAATAAATTTACGTCGTCTTCGAAATGATTTACGTATTATAGTGTTTGCTTTAAATACCCCCATAAGAAGTAATCCAACGAGGTTAGATCTGACGAACGGGCTGGTCATGCTGTTGGTTCATAGCAGCCTATCCAGCTGTCGTGGAAGTGATTGTCTAACCATTATCTAAATAGAATTGTAGAATGTGCTGGGCATCCATCTTGCTAAAAAATTATTTTTCTTCTAAATTATAAGGAACCCCGCCATATCTTATGAAAATTGGTATTCGGCGACATTGTCTGAATTTTTATATGTGATAGCCCTTGTCATCCTGAACAAAAGTCTCCATGGGCAGAATCCTCCATACTGAGTATTTCGGCTACTAGAGACCACCATACCATTATAGCTCCATCATCAAAAATCAGACAATTTCGCAGAAACCCAATTTCCATAAGATTATGTAGGGAATCTTTTCATTGCCCAGTTTGCCCAAAACAAAATTATTCAAAATTTCTAAATAAATATTTTGATTCAAATTTCCATCCATAAAATAAGTATCCATTATTCTGTTATACTTTATGCCACACCGAACATTTACTTTTTTAAACACTTGACTATTAGTGGTAATTCGGAAATTAGGATTTTCCTCAGCCCAGTACCTACAATTTAAAGAAGATTTAGTCGTGAGAGTAAATTCGTCCGTGTATAAAATATTTCGTCTGCCAAAATTTTCTCAGTTAAACAGAAGTCCAAACGACGAGCATCATCTCCAACTTGAAGTTTGTCAATAAATTTAGGTTTGAATGCATGAAATCGCTGACCAAAATCCTCTGGGTATGAAATTTGCTAATACCTAAAGAAGAATGTTAAAAAAAGGGCTATTTTGGTCCAGCCGTGGTAAACTGTGGAAGCCATTTTTTTTTTACTAATTTTGGAGTGCTGAAAACGAATCCGTCACCCGTTTTGGCGAAAAATCTCGAAACCACTTAAAAAACTTATTTGGGTGCCATACAGTGAAGATTCTCATGTTCCCAACCAAAAGTCATTTAAATAATTAATCAACGAATTTTTTAACATAAAAAATAAGTAATATTTTCTGGATAGTGATATGCACACCGTACACTCCAACCCCAAAAGTGTGAGAAATATTATCACCTTATTATGATAAAAAAACATCAAACTGGGTGATTAGGGATTTCTTTTGCAATTAAAACCAATAAAAACTCTAAAGAGATAAAATCCACCACCTCAATTGGTGGGGATGGGTGTAAGAGTATTCAGAAGTAATCACATTATAACCTGATAATAGCCATTTAACGAGGAGGTTTTTTTTTTTAATAAATAAATAACCGTATATTAGATATTGTAACTTACACTATTCTTATGGGTGGTGAAGGGTGAGGGAGACGAGGTGGAGGGGGGAGGTGAATTTAGAATTTTTGCTTCTTTTTTACTTACCTAACGAAACTGAGTATTTTGAAAGAATTTCCTGCACTAAAGAATAACTTTTTGTTGCAAGTTCCAATATCAATTTCAATGCCAACAAGGGTTGTTTTTTACTGTTTTTCCGATGTTTTTAGCCAATTCGGATAACAGCTTCGTATTCAGCACCCCAAAATTAGTGCAAAAAAAAGATGGTTTCCACACTTTACCACGCCAAAAAAAGGCCTTTTTTTTAACATTGTTTTTTATCGATCTTTTCCTTAACGACCATCTTGGGTGTTCTTGCACAGAGTCTAAAACTGCAAGGGAAACTGCGTCATATTCATTTAATTGTTTCTTGGTTTTTTTGATATTTTTTGCATCCCAGTGGAATCAAATTTATAAATAATATACGTACTGCTTTGCGAGTCACTTTAACATCTAGATACTTCCCATTACAAACCTCTATTGCGTATTTATCAGAAACATTTCCGATTCCATAGTATTTGACCAGGTAAATTCGTTGTTCCAGGTTTAGCATAAATCAATAATCAGTAATTAATATCTTCATAGAAAGTACAAAATACGAATAAATATCTATTACACTAACATTGACATTAATCCATGGCATTACTTGATGTAATCTCATCTGTCTATGGAAAATTTGGAAATAGATTAGAAAAATTCTATACGTGGAATAGTTTTCAACTTAGTTGAATAAATATTTTTTTTGAAAGTTGTTATTTCCCTATTTTGCAACTAAACTCCGTATTCAAGCTTTTCTTCATAATCGAAAAAAACTTTGTTAAATAAAATTTTCAATAAAAATGTAAAAAAGGTAATTTGCTTAAGGTCGATTTCATATTTTCTAATTTTTAGAATACTCTGTATAATTTATCTTAAGTTTGATAACTGTTTATGACTTCCTAAGATAAGCAAAACTTTTTATAAATAATCACTTTTTCTCGGCAAATCAAAAATAAGAAAGTTTACAGGAGTGCGTACCCCATCCGGGGACACACTGTATATTGCCTTATTATTATTTGCAAATCCATCACTTTTCATTAATAAATATTTATCGCATTTTTCAGAATAATAAAGATATCTGATTAGAACATTTGATTGGAAATTTAAAGCTATATTCGTCGTCATTAATATATTGTTTCTTCTCAAGTTAGGTAGGGTTGAGCGGTTTTCCGTCGACATCGAAGGGTAGCTTAATTATTTCGATTAATACGCTTGAAATAATTTTTAATTGAATCGCCCTTAATGACTATAATTAGGACCTAAATTGCGTGATTGAAACAATAAGTCGTCAAAAATAATATAAAAGCATTTCCCTGGTGTATATCCTATGGCTTTTTTAACCCAACTAATATTTTTCCGGTATCGTTAACTATCCTGTTAAAAAATAACAATCCCCATGTCCCCCTAATAATAAGCTCAAAGGGAAAACATAATGACCGATAGCACAAATGACGATGTAACTAGGATCCAACTTTATTGTGATCCCTCATTAACTGTAATTATTTCTACACTATGGATTTTGATGTTATATTGTCCCTGACAACAGAA
The DNA here is from genome assembly GCA_936432065.2 of Rutpela maculata. Classification (NCBI taxonomy): domain Eukaryota; kingdom Metazoa; phylum Arthropoda; class Insecta; order Coleoptera; family Cerambycidae; genus Rutpela; species Rutpela maculata. The sequence continues at coordinate 3,017,527 of OW386294.2, forward strand.
CCCTCGACACTCCACCACATAATTATAGTCTTGTTATCTAAAAATGTTTACCAAAACCTCTTTGTCCAACAAATCGGATTTTACGGCTAACAATCAAGTCGCAGGGCATGTTCAGTATATCCCGATATACACAATGTACACACGTTACCGGTAATGTTTAACGTATAGAATCTAACTTTTTATATGTATGTTTAAAACTACGTGACATTGTCACAGATTACATAGTAAAGTAACTTGGTGATCTTGTAGAAGAACACACTACAAGGCGTCAAATCGACGCGACACCAATTTATATTTAGAAGGGCGCCAGCCGCGTTCTGCCCCGTTCTTCCACTCCCAAGCGGGTTCGAGATAAGAGATATACTTCAATAGACGAGTAATGGGTCAAGGCTGCACTACCTCAGATCGTTAACTACGCTCTCTCAGGACGTGATTTCAATTATTCATTGGCAATAAGGGCCTTGACGTGATTTTGATCTGTTTATACTGTGATAAGTGGTCTGACGTCTTTTGGTTCCTGTTATTTTTACATAAAAAAAATCCCTATCGATTTCTCTCCGACGGAATTGGAATTTGATGTAATTTGTATGTATTTACCTACTAATAATGGTCCCTGTACTTAAAGATTTCTGGAGAAATCGCATAAAAAAATTCCTATCAGCTCCCGTAAGGCGACCAGAACACTGAGTATCAGACTTAAGGAATCATGAGATTCCGATTAACTTAGTTGTTTAGGTCTTCCAAACGAAAAATCTAGGGATTAAGACTAGCAACAAGTCCTTACATCAATAAAATGCAATTGGTTCAAAGAATACCATTTATTTAATAAGTATGAAATAATATAGTGCTTTTCATCAAAATGATATAATGTGAAAGAATCACGCCTCCCCAACTAAGGCAAATTACTTTTTAACCATATAAGTGAGAGCGTACGCTAACACTCGATTTGGCAGAAAAGATTCATTTAACCTCCACAGGATTTAATGCAAGCCTTTTAAAAAGAATTTTAAAATTTTGTATTTTGGTAATTATGACTGACTGAAAATAATATAAAAATATTTTACTTAAAAAATTTTGGTTTGCTTATGAATAGCTTAAAGGTCCCAGATCGTGATTTTATCATTCACGGGACGAAGTTTGACTAATACATGAGTTTAATAACTTTCGGCCAGTCTTACGACGTACTTGTCCCCATGCAGGATCAATATAGGAAAAATGATAGCGAGTCACCTTCGAACGATTTTTGAGTCCTTTGTGCACAAGACGGTTTTCTCTATAACTTTATTATTCGGAAAGCCCTGTATTTGGCTTTCCTACCATCGCTTTGTATTGACTATCCAACGTACTCGACCAAATTACGAGACGCTGGGTGAATCCAAACTTGTGATTTTTTGCCAATTTTTACTTATAGGCCCTACTCCGCTTTTGCCAAATTCGTCAGTTTCTCCTTTGATACATTGCCTTTTTAAAATTTCATTGCCACTCTTTAGAACAGGGTATATAATGACTATACCTCCATGGTCAATGTCTTCAGCGGAGGAATTAAAGTTGAAAATATTTTTAATATTTGGCGTACTTTTAAAAAGTATGTGGTTCATTTTTCCATGACCACCATATACTTTCACTCTCATATCCTGGACCAAAATATATTTTCCTAAGTAAAAATTCGGTGTTTCTTCGAATTTTTACCCGGTTGTGCTTAATGTCTTATCGAACTCATAACGGTCCTTTTGGGCTAGTTTGTGGCTCTGAAGTCTCTCGGACTCTTGAAAATGTCCTTAAATGAATTTTTTGCCTAAGTCGAATTTTTTATTTGGACTTCGACTTAGGTCGATTTTGGAAGGTTCTACAGCAATCTCACTTCGAACTAATTCTATAGCAGCTTTAAATTCAAATATTTTTGGATAGTTTGATTCAAAATGAATCAAATATAATTTATTAAAAAGGAAAGTTCTTTTTCGTTGAGTTTCACCTCAACTCGGTTTCGAAAAAAAAGTGATTATTCTAACGTGTAGATCGTTGAATTCTACCCTATTACGTTATTTTTGCTTTAATATCCGTCAAGTTACAGGGGGTTGAAAATGTTGATTTTTAAGCAAAAAACATCGACTTTTCAAAGGTTTTAAGCAAATTACTCAAAGAGGACCACATTATCGAAAATGTTTGTCATAACAAAAAAGTTAGCTTATGAAATAACAAAAATAATCCATGAAATAAAAATTTGTTTAGGCTCATCGTCGCCGGGATACAGTTAATGTTAGGTGTATTTAAACGTTGCCATGAAAAGGTCACGCTCTTCAAACAGTCATAACTCTGATTTAAAAAAACCTTTCAACATGTACCTTGAATCAAATTAAAGCTTATTACAGGGGTTTAAAATTTTCTTTTGGCAAATTTTGATATCTGCAAAATCAAAAATGATACAGGAAAATAATGATTTTTTACCCAGGAAAGTGCCCGTCTTTTGGTTCCAGTAAATTCCAAATTGAAAAAAGAAATTCTAAATCGTGATTTTTGTTAGTCTTAACTATTATGTGTACGCTCAAATTTTTTTGACCGTAATGGATGCATTATCTAAAAGATTTTACACTTAATGTATTTTGAGAATTTTTGAAAAAATGAATTTTCTTGGATTTAAGATTAAATAACTTAGCAGGGAAGCATCTTAGCTGAATGTTACTAGATACAAAAAATAATGTTAATAAGGTAAGGAAAAAGTTATTTTTTTGACAAAAATAAGAGCTTAGGAGATAAAAGGGCTTGAAGTTAACTCTTAACGTTTTTTTTTTAATTGATGCATTTAAGATAAATGTATAAAAACTGACAACCTCTGCACTGCTTCACCTTAAAGAGCATTAAGAGACTTTCAAAATGCTTTTTTTTAATGATTTTTAGCGTTAATTGCAATGGAGATATGACCGAAATAAGGACCGCGCCTCGTTGTAGCAAACGTAACAAAGTATATCGGTTCTAGTATTTGATAACGAATATTAAAACATAAATACATTTAAAAATGTACGCCTTTTAACTGCATCTCTGGAGAGTAAATCGGGGAATATAATGAGGCATATGCGTGTAGACTATATTCAATATCCACTTATAATGAAGAGAAAGCGCGTTTCCCGCCTGATTTTGACGACTTTAAAGACCCTTCAAGTGAGCGCCTGGTACGATCTAACGTTTTAAGAAAAGGTTCAAAGAGGAATATAATTTACTTTGAAAACTTCACTAATATTCATAAATTTTTCATCGCAGTTGATTTTGACAAATCGACAAAAGCATTAGGGATTTTCCTGTACAGGGTTGGCGCTATATTTATGTCTCTCTAAAGCCGCGTACATATCAGTAAATTTTTTCATTATGTAATTGTGAAATTCAACGTAAACATTTGAGGTGCACATTGAATTTCGTATAATACCCGTTCATAAAAATAATTTTTACGTCGTATTTTGCATTTTGTACGTAGGAGCATAAATGGGGTCTAATTCTTATGGGAAAACCTCTGCCTAGGGAATCACTACTTCCACATCCAGATTTCCTATCCAAGTCTCTTACAGCGAAACAAATTTTGATACTATATTTGAATTTCACTCTGTGGAAATAATTGTTCGTAGAACATTAATAACACAGCCACACACAAAAAAAAGTTCTGTGCAGCGACCAAATTATATGGATTTGGTGTATTTTTTATTTCTTAACGCTGATTTCGGTTTAATTTATGGAAATAGCTTACTGTGGCTCGAATTTATATTCTCTACTCTCGACTACAAAACATCTACCATTTTTCACAGTTCATTACGAGTTATTACATTATTTCTACGATTTTACACCATTTTAAGGGATGTTTTTGCCTAAAAAAATAAAAGTGACAAGATAGATCCTTTTTTGGACTACGGATTTGGATTCAGCGTCGAAAAATACACTAAATCCATATAATTTGGTCCGCTGCACAGAACTTTCTTTTTTTTTTGGGGGGGGGGGGTGGTAATGGGGATGGGCTGTCAAATATTATTGTTTTCCGTAACATTTTTTCCTTAATAATTTTTTTGAGTCTACATTTTTTTTTATCAAAATACACCAAATTTTCTGTCAAATATATTTTTAGATATAGGGCCAACAGACCGACCGATAGACGAACTTAATGACTGAATTGAAATACCTAAATTTTCATAATCTAAATCTGAAATGTGAAAATCCTTAGTAATCTGGAGTAGTGATTTTTTTACAATACTTCTCTTCGGTAAGCGAGGAATATAAAGAATTTGTAAAAGTATTTGCAACAATCTCCCCTCTCTGTTTGACAACTTCTATTCATTAATTACACAGCCCCAGAGAAAAAAAAAAAAGTTCAAAGCAGCGAACCGGACCCATGTATTTCTATGTATTTTCGGTCGCTGAATCCGAATCGTGGGTCAAAAAAAATCGTACACCCCCAAAAACATTAGCTAGAGCCAAAAAACACCCCTGAAATGGGGTAAAAAGAATATTAAGCTACGAGAATAGTTGTTACATCTTAATCAATCGAATTATACAAATTAAGGTTAAACAGCAGAGTACATACAATAGATATGAAACACACACCCAGGGAGGGGCGAAAACTAGCTCCCATATATAAAAAAATCGATCCAAAACAGCAATGACTGCTGAAAAAGCTCAAAATGTCTAAGTTATGTTAAAGTGATAAGAAACTGCATCAGGTCCGACATAATCAGGTCAGAAACTGCCCCTATAGAGTTGAGAACAATCACCCCCAAGTTTAAAGGACACGAGAAAAACAAGAAAAAACGTAAAATGCAACAGGATTTCTATTTTCATGGATGCTATGATTGGCTGAAATTGCGTAGTACTCTAAAATAGAATTAGAAACTTACGTACCATCAACATTTTACAGAGGGTGTGAAAACTACACCCTATGTAAGGTTTGACTATAAAAAGTTACAGTCACTTCTATAAAAATTCGAAACACCTGCGTTGTGTGGAAGAGAGAAGAAACTAGACTATGTTCGACGCTGTGCTTGAAAACCACCCACACGGAGTTGACAGACGCCACCCCAAAAAAAAAAAAAGTTATGGAAATGAAACGAATAAGCAGCAGTATAGCTTTTTCGTTACATATTGAATTACGGTAGTTTACGTCTTTTCTGGGGGACATGAGTTTCAAACTCTAAGTGTGCAACACGATTTTTGCCAATCATAGTATCCATAAAAATGTAAATCCTGTTAGTTTCTCTCTATTTTTCCAGCATGGGGGTAATATCTCGCAACCCCGTGGGGGTGGTTTTCAAGCACATCGTCGGACATAGTCTTGTTTCTTCTCTCTTCCACACAACGCAGGTGTTTCGAATTTTTGTAGAAGTCACTGTAACTTTTTATAGTTAAATCTTACTACTACCATGGGGGGTAGTTTTCACACCCTCTGAGAGTTGACAGTGTAAGATGTTGATGGTACGTAAGTTTCTGGTTCTATTTTAGAATACTACGCAATTTCAGCCAATGATAGCATCCATGAAAATAGAAATCCTGTTGGATTTTACGTTTTTTCTTGTTTTTCTCGTGTCCTTTGAACTTAAAGGTAGTTGTTCTCAACCCTATAGGGGCAGTTTATGAAGATTACGTCGGACCTGATGTAGTTTCTTAACACCTGAACAAAACTTAGACATTACGAGCTTTTTCAGCAGTCATTGCTGTTTTGGATCGATTTTTTTATATATGGGGGCTAGTTTTCGCCCCTTCTTGGGGGTGTGTTTCATATCTATTGTATGTACGCTGCTGTTTAACGTTAATTTGTATAATTCGATTGATTAAGATGTAGCAACTATTCTCGTAGCTTAATATTCTTTTTACCCCATTTCAGGGGTGTTTTTTGGCTCTAGCTAATGATTTTGTGGGTGTACGTTTTTTTTGACCCCGGATTCGGATTCAGCGACCGAAAATACATAGGGATACATGGGTCTGGCTCGCTGCTTTGAACTTTTATTTTTTTTTTGTGGGGATGTGTTATCTTATTCTTTTCAGTGATCACTAAAATTGTATCAGATTTTCATCATTGTCAAGAACATTCCAGACATTATTTTCCTGTCGTTTTATTTTTTTAAAGTATCCAACCTGTATATTTTTCATTAAGAGTCGCCAGGTCTCTTTCTTAGAAATAGCGACTAGCTGTCAAATATTAATTTTATCCATCGAATATGTTTTTAAATGTAACGCCAACGCCAACAGTCCGACACACGACAGACATGCAGACAGACTAAGTACTAACAAAATGGAAAACTAATTTTCTTGTCTGCATAATCCGAAACATGATGATACGAAGACATTTCGGAAAGTTATTTTAGATAAAACTTTCTTCGGTGTTATCGCCTCCATATACCCTAAATAAATAATTGGAACATGATTGACTAATGCAGTACAATGTAATTCAACATGACCAACGTATGCACCATATAACGATAACAAATTTTCATATTTAGGTAAGTTATTAATGGGATGTCTATAAGATGAGCCACAAACAACAAAACACATTCATAATATAAAAAAATAAACAAATTCACAAATAAACAATTGCCGTCACCCAAAATGGGAATAACATGTCGTTCCATGATGAAAAGAGATATTCTCTTAGAAATGAATAAAACAAAAGTGGAAATTACTCGAATTCGTTTTCTACTGAATATGCGATATAGTGTTGCGAACTATCGAATGAAAACTGTTAAATAACTCGACAGCTGCCGGACTATTCGAATTATTCGATAGTTTCCGACTATCGAATCCAACCAAATGAATGAATTTGAACGAGTAAGTTATTGGAAAAAAGTTTTTTATTTACATTATATTTATTTTTATATATTGTTTAATACTTTTGTTTATTAATAAATTCGATAATTAGTTGACAAATAGTCTATAAAGTACCTATAGTACCCTAGTTCTAGTTAATAAACAACATTCATTCATTCGTTCTATTGAATAAAATCAGATCTGTTTCGTCCAAATGAATATAGTTTTGTTATCTGGAAACAAAAATTAGCAATGAATTATTTTATTCGAATTATTTATTCGATAGTTGTTCTCATTCATTTAGTAACACAGGCACAAAATTAAAAAAGTGGTCTTTTTCTGGTACTCCATTGAGTAATCCATATGTATTTAGACGTGCTGAACACGAATCAGGTGTCCGTTTTGCTCCATTTTTTTGTAAATCGCGAAACTAACCTAAAAAAACTCATAATTTAGGTTATTTTCGCGATTTACTGAAAATTGGTGGGTAACTTAGCTAAAAGGATACCTAATTCGTATTCAGCAAGTCGAAATACATAGAGGTTGCCCAATGGACTCCTAAAAACAGACCTTTTTTTGTGTGTCTGTAATATAAACATATGAATATCACCGGATCCTCCGCCATTTTCTAAAAAATCGCGTATGCAAATTATATTGCACAGACACACAAAAAAAAAGTGAAAGGTGATCTGTTTCTGAGACACCGTTGGGTAACTCTTATGTATTTCAATATGCTGAATACGAATCAGGAATCCGCTTAGGTCCGTTACCTACCATTTTTTAGTAAATCGCGAAAATAACCTAAATTATAAGTTTTTTTAGGTTATTTTCGCGATTTACAAAAAAATGGTGGCCAATGGAGCTAAACGGACACCTGATTCGTGTTCGGTACGTCGAAATACATATGGGTTACCCAATGTAGTACCAAAAAAAGACCACTTTTTTATTTTGTGTGCCCCTGTAATTATTTGATAGTCCATTTCATTCGATGGTTCGCAACACTAATGCGATATGCAACACACACGCACACACACACGCACACACACTGGCAATCGCTGGCTCTAACTGATTTACTCGGCCTCTACATGCGCAATTTGATGTAGTAGGGGCCATCAGTTTGTTATAGTTCTAGTGTTGAGACTCATTTATTTATTTCAACTTCTATTTAGTTTTTATGTATGAAAATAACAATTTAAGAAAATAAAAATTAATGATGACACATCTGTGGATAAAGAGCTTTATTTAAAAATAAAATTATATAAAAAAAGTATTTTTAAGAAAAAGCTTTTATCTGAAAAAACTACTAAAAAGTAAAAATAATTTTTTTTAAATTCATACACATGGAAACCAAAAGCTTTGGGGGCGGTCATATAGTGATATTGCATAGTTACTTTGCTCAATTGACCACCCCCAAAGCTTTTGGTTTCCATGTGTATGAATTTAAAAAAAATTATTTTTACTTTTTAGTAGTTTTTTCAGATAAAAGCTTTTTCTTAAAAATACTTTTTTATATAATTTTATTTTTTACTTTTTAGTCCACTTATTTTACAAACAGACAGACAAAACCCTTTCATTTGCCACCGCCATCCACCCCTCCCCTCTCCCGTCTTCTCACCCCTACTACTTCCCACTTCTTCCCTCTTTCCACCACTTCCCCTGCCCTTCCCCATCTCTCTCCACCTCTTTCCACCCCATTCCCACCTTTTCCCACCTCTTCCCACCCTTTTCCTATCTCGTCCCATCCCTTTCTCATCTCTTCCCACCCCTTCCCCACCTCTTCCCACCCCTTTCCCACCTCTTCCCACCCCTTTCCCACCCTTCCCACCTCTTTCCCACCTCTTCCCACCCCACCCCCACCTCTTCCCAGCCCTTCCCACCTCTTCCCACCCCTTCCCCACATCTTCCCACCCTTTCCCACTTCTTCCCACCTCTTCCCACCTTTTTCCCACCTCTTCCCACCCCTTCCCCACCTCTTCCCACACCTATCCCACTTCTTCCCACCTCTTCCCCACCTTTCCCCACCTCTTCCCACCCCTTTCCCACCCCTTTCCCACCCTTCCCACCTCTTTCCCACCTCTTCCCACCCCTTACCACCTCTTCCCACCTCTTTCTACCCCTTCCCCACCTCTCCCATGTCCGCCATATTGAATTTAGAATGACGTCACACACTTTATCGTATTTTACTCATCAAACTCTTTCATTTGACACCCATATTAACGGGGTTGTGACTAAAAAGCAGATCCGCCATCTTGGGATGTCCGCCATATTGGATTTAAAATGACGTCACATTGTTTATCGTATTTTACTCGTCAAACCCTTTCATTTGATACCCATATCAGGAGGGTTGTGACTAAAAAGCCGATCCACCATCTTGGGACGTCCTCCATATTGGATTTAGAATGACGTCACATTGTTTATCGTATTTTACTCGTCAAACCCTTTCATTTGATACCCATATCAGGGGGGTTATGACTAAAAAGCCGGTCCGTCATCTTGGGACGTCCGCCATATTGGATTTAGATCGATAATGACTATACTATGTTGCATTGTCACCGGACATATACACGTGTGCCAAATTTCAAAGCTTAATTAGAACTAGTTGAAATTCAGCTTGCAAGATTTGACCTAAACCAACAAACAAACATACAAACAAACATTGCAAGTTAAATAAATGCTTTAAAAAAAAAAAAAGAATCATCACAATTGGTCCAGTTGGAGCCGCTGGCGAAACCGAAAAAGTAAACGTCGTGTGTTTCTAATATATAGATGTCAAAATCTTTAATTTCCAAATAGCAGTTGCAGCCACCTGTTTTACTTGAAAAAATTAAGTAACATTTATTTTGTATTTTGAAATAAATATGTTGTATTACTATCTAAATCAGTCTGATTCACTAAGACAAATGTCCCAAAGTACTTATCATCTAGAATTTCATTTTTAAAAGTTATGGCGATTTCTATACTTATTATTGCTTGGCGGTGGTCCATTGTATTTTCCATCAAACTACGATCAGTGCACAGTGAGCGGGACTCTCAAAAACTAGACAAAAATTCAAATTTAGTCGGAACTGCATTAATATTGAATAGGTATTTTTGGAGTAGCTGAAACCTAATCTGATAACGAGTCTGATGTAAAAGCTTCAAAATTCAGAACGACGAATATTTTCTTTTACTGTGTATAAGTTAAATAGGAGACCATTAAAGAGCGTGAAAAAAAAATGGAAAAAATTGAACTGCCTTCAAGCTGAAGAATATATTATCAACATTTGAAAAAAATATTTGTGTACCAAATTTAAACTTGATATCTTTAGCCGTTCCAAAGCTAATTGGGGTTCAGTTTTTTACATTTTGATATAGGGAACCCAAAGAAGGTTTACCAATTCGTGAACGTGTACCTATTTTGGGTACACCACTGATCGTCGTGAATTGAAAGTGTAAAAAATGTACTTATTATTATTTTAAGGGCGCTATTACAAGTTATTATAATATCCTACGATCGGCTCTTACAAAACACAGTAAGGCCTAACGGCAAAAAAATGGAACAACGCCGAGTTTTTAGAAAAAAAAATGGGTATCTTATAAAATAACAGATACCGTGCGTGTAATTGTCCATTAGTCATGTACATTCACGTAGCGCGAGAGATATGACAACACAGCGCTGAAACTCGTCCGTTAGCGGAGTATCCCAGCTCTCAGTTATTTCATTTCAGCCAGCTGGCACACGCGATGTTGTAATTCTTACTACCTATGCCTAGCGAGCCGCTACACATACGGTATCAAAAATTTGAAAAATCGGTTTTTCCCCCATAAATCAGTGACAAAGCAAAAGCGCATCAAAAAAATATAAAAAAATGTTTTTATGGAATCTCGGCAGATATAAAGTTTGGTAAAAAAGACATGCTCTTCTTTCATATCCTGTAGACAGTGACGCGCTTCCAAACAAAAAAAAAATGGGCGAAACACGCTATTTCAAAAATAAATTATTTCTTAAATCCTGAAAGCCGCAAAAAATGTGGCTTTAAATCTGACCTAAAAATTGGCTTGGTCCGCTTCAATCGGCCAGCAGTTTAGTTCCAAATTTAGAGTACATATGTGTACCAAATTTCAAGTCAGTATCATAAACCGTTCCAGAGTAATCGCGCGCACAAAAAAGTTACAGACAGGCAGACATTTTTTTCTCATTAGAATTTCGACGTTTTGTTACATTCTAAGTTAATCTGAAGGAAAAAAAAACGCAATTTTTTTTCCACTCATGGGTGTGGAAGTAAAATAAGTCCTGGGAGGGGCTGGACCCTTCGTTGCAGGGCCGGCCTTTGGAGGGGGGAGGGGCGACCGTGCCTCGCACGAGGACGCCGTGCTCCAGGGGGCGCTACGAGCTTAATACTTTTTTTTTTCGAGTAAAATTTATGAGGATGAACACATTTTTTTTTAAATTTACCCCTCGCTCATTAATTTTGAGATGAGGACAATTTTTTTTATTTTAACCCTCCCCCTCCCCCCACCCCCAAAAAATTTTGAGATGAGGACGAAACATTTTTTTTTCTCAATTGACCAGAAAAAAGAGCGCCTTGGCGATGGCGCTTGAGGAGCTAAGGCCGGCCCTGCTTCGGTGGCCTCTGAATTAGTTTCTACAAACATCAAAATATTTAAACACTACACTCGTATACTATCACTCGACGCACGTTTTGTCAACTATGTTGGCATCATCTGCAGATGATTGAAACTGCTTTTAGTTGATTAAAAATTCTTTATACAGATTTCTAACAATTTAAGATGAAGTTAACAGATACTAGTAGAAGTTACAGCTAAGCGTCTCCTTCTGAATACCCACTTGATTGACATTGACACGAACAATTAACTTTTACATGGTGTCGCTGAGATTGAGTACGGTGCCAATATCGTTTTTATTTTTATTATTCAAATAAGTATTCGCAGTCTTCAACGCTCGACTGCAACGTTCACTCGTTACACCTTCACTGACGTTGTAGAGAAGATTTATTCAACTATTTTTGTTATATGCATTTGTCAGTCTTCCGAGCCATCCCTGTTTTTGCATCATTATCAAATCATTTAGGGTGTTCGCTGGGCTAAGACAAATGGTATTATAGATGCATTAGGTGGTAGTGCGGCTGCAATTTTGACCGGATAAGTAAATAAATGTAGGAAAATATAACAAACCAAGATAAATGGTTTAAGCCAGCAGCTCGGAAAAATGTCTGGGAAGCTTTACCGACCTGCCAATTTTACTTCCCGCTTCACTGTACACGGAACACAGGGGTAAATTCAATATATAAAACTGGAATCATAAAAAAGTCTGTGAGAATAATAGTTTTGTTACAGTTATTGCTTTGGATAAACTCATCGTCCTTAATGTATGCATATGCCATGCATTGTATAATGTTTTTACTAAATTATAAGCTGACAATAAAAAAAAATATATTTTAAAAACATACATCGTATCAGGATATCTCGCTTGATATCAATAGTGCAAAAAATGTTTCTACAAAAATTGTGCCAATTTATATAAGCTATAAAGACATTTGAAATCCATGGTCTACTTTAAGAAAATTTCGAAAATACGGAATATGTCAGTAGTGCGAAGGTGGTAGAGTTTCCTTATTATACTCTTCGCAGAAAACGAAGAGTATATTTGATCGGCACATTTCTAAAACCGTAAATATCGCTCGTAGAGAAAAAAATTTCATATCATTGTGTTAGTGAACGAATTCTGTACGACTTTCAAAATGCCCGTCTGTCCGTCTGTCTGTCCGGTCCGTCCGTCTGTCCGTCACGTTTCTTGTAAGCACGATATCTTAAGAAAGAACAGTCCGATTGTATTGAAATTTGGAAAGTAAGTTAGTGTTAGCTAGAGGAAAAACCCTATTGTTTTTGAAGAAAATAAGAAAGTTATTAATTGTTGTCTGCGCCGGGGTATTGACCATACCTATCCCTTGTATTTTGACCCGCTGAACACGAATCTGACCTTAGTTTTTTCCCTATACGTCAGGTTTTTTTTTTAAAGAAAAAAAGTCTAATATTTATATATTTATCTGCTGTTAAAAGAAAAACCTGACGTGCTGGGGAAAAACTAAGATCAGATTCGTATTCAGCGGCTCAAAATACAAGGGATAGATGTGGACAGTACCCCCGCGCAGATGACTTTTTTTGTGTGAGATTGTGCCACACTGAGTGTGGCACAGTGACAACCAAAAAAAGTGGTCTGCGCGGGGGTACTGACTACACCTATCCCTTGTATTTTGAGCCGCTGAATACGAATCTGACCTTAGTTTTTCCCCAACACGTCCGGTTTTTTTTTAACAGCAAAAAAAGTCTGTTGAATCGTGATATTTATAAGTTTCTTTGCTGTAAAAAAAAACCTGACGTATAGGGGAAAAACTACGGTCAGATTCGTGTTCAGCGGCTCAAAATACAAGGGATAGGTATGGTCAGTACCCCGGCGCAGACAACTTTTTTTTTGAGGGCCTGTGTTATTTTCTTCATTTTGTCGCTTGTACCTAAATAGAAATCTTGCGAAATGTTACCTCTATAATATATTTTTTTTTGTTTATACATTTTACTAATATATATTTCATAATAATATATTTAATGAGTTGAAATATGATTCTCCTAAGATATATATTACAGACATTCAATTTTCGTAGTAATCTGTGATGGTCCAAGGGCTAAGCTTTGCGCTTGCAATCCAATGATCGTGTGTTCGAATCCCACACAGGTTGGATGTTTTTTTTTTCAATTTTTTTTTCATACATTTTCACAACTAAGTTGGTATCACAAAATTTAGGATGTCCAAAAACTAACATTATTTACAAGAAAACTGCGAAGAGTATCCTATAGAATGTGTAACAATTTTAAGAAGCTCAGTAAATTGGCGAAGAGTACCTACTTTTTTAGCTTGTTTTATTTTTAAAAGATTCGATATGTCAGTCCATTTTAAATTTTGATCGATAATTATTCCCAAATATTTTATTTCCTGTGCAATAGAGTATTTCTGTACATTTGCATTCAAGTTTGTTTTTCAATATACATGTGTGTGTGTATGGATGTTCAAAGTATTCATTTGGGGATATATTTGTCGTATAAACTAAAACGCATTAATTTAGGTTTATATTCATATTTACAATTAATAAGTTTTCTGAAAGCCATTGCCATAATTTTGAAAATTCTACCACTGCTTTGTAAGGTATTGCATCCTAGGAGGTATCCTGGATTAAAAGGACAGTGCCATCATCATAAGCAATTATTTTACCATCAACGCTCAAGAGAAGCAGTTCGTTGACATATATATATTAAATAATATAGTCCCAAGAACTGTACCTTGTGGAATTCCAAATTGTAGATGCTTAAAAAAACTTTTTGTACGACCAAATTTGACACACTGTTTTTGATTTGTTAGAAGAACTTATTTGGGACACCTCGTCTTCCATAGTGTTCTAGTTTGTCGATTAATATAACATGAGACAGCATGTCAAAATCAAAAGTCTAAGAATAACGTGATCTGTTTTTTACCATTATCAGCGGAATTATATGTCTTAGTTACCTCGAATATTGCATTCTCGGTGCTTATATTTTCCCTAAGACCATATAAGTTGCTAATTGTGCAAGTAATCAGAATTAATGAAAAAAAATTAGTTATAGATAGATTTGGTTGTTGAAACAATTAAACGAAAAAAACCGCTGCCCAAGGAAGCACTACTTCTACATCTAGATTAAGTTTCTCACAACGAAGAAAATTTGTATGTGGGAATATGTTTATGGAACTTTAATAATATAATATTTTAAATCGTCTACCCCAAAAAACCATAAACCAGTATGCCACATCGGTAGTGAGGGTGGGGGTGGTAGTGGGGCTAGATAAAGTAAAAAATTTTTAAGGCCTTTGATTCTTGTACACACACTAAATGAGAATTTTATTTTTTTCACCCCCTTTAATAATGAGGCGGGGGTGGTAATGGGGGTGGCTAATGCCAAACATTTTTTGATACCTTAGCTTCTCTTATATATACTAAATGCCAATTTTATGGGCTCTTACTTGCTTGATTTACCTGTTTACCCCAATTTACCACAATTTACCCCCCAACCTTTCAACAGAATAGGGTCAAAATATAACCAGTTCCAGATCTCGTTTAAATACAAATTTCAAGTCAATATCTTAAACGGTTACAGAGTAAACGTGCGCACAAAAAAAGTTACAGACAGACCAACAGACAGAATTTTTTTTTGCTCATACTTAAAATCTCGATGTTTCATGACATTTGCTAAGCCTATTTGAACAATAAAAATTTTCAAAAATATTTTTTGCGTTACTATACACTTCCACTGGATGTGAAAGTAAAAATGGCGATCCTTAGAAAGTTTCTCAGTCTTTCGTAGTGTGCTTATAGTTAATGAGTAAAATGTGCATCGTGCTTTGTTTTACGAATCGGGGTAAGGAAATTAGGGTGATAGGGTCAATCGTCGGGGAAAGGGGAAAAGGTTACGATTCTAGCGGGACTTCAACTTTTACAACTTTCCGAGGTTTATATCTCCTTATAATGCCCCATGTATTAGACTTTAAAATGTTCATTTTACTGCACTATTTTATAAACATTGCCCCGCGGCTATTAAACAAGAAGTTGGAAAATGCCATATACTTTTATGGTTATTGAACGGCAAATCCAATTTTTGGGGCTATTTAAGACGTTCAGAAGCCTGTAAGTAGAATATGCAGAGTGACATTTATTATGCTCCAAATCACTGAATTTTATGTGCAATATCCGATCAACATTTTTATATCTTATTTTAAAAATATATTTATAACACGCTTTTGATGAATGTAAAATGTATACATACATTTATATACAATGTGTTCACGGCAAAGCGGCACTGTAGGTGTAAATAACAACATTTTTAAGTATGGATTTCGGAATTTTGCTCTCGCTAAAACTTATTTTCAGTACATTTAACGTTTAAAAATGTTTAGAGGGACTGCTATTATAGAGCCCAGAAAAAAAAATTTTTTTCGTAAAAGGCAAACAAGCTTTTGCCATTTTTCAAAAGTTAAAACGAAGTAATGAGTAGTTTTTAATTCCGGAGAATGTTTTCCTTATGTCGACATAGAAAATTTGTTTTAATTTTTCAGAATGACGTTTTCCATCTGTGGACCGAAAAGATTTTTTTCAAGTTCAGCGAAAAACGACTGAAAAATTTTATTTCCCAAAAGAAATTTTTGGAAAAGTACACGAAATTTTGATTTTTACTACAAGTCGAATTATGATTTGAGGCGTTTTTAATTACTCTGAAGAGCGGTTCTCGCCCAGTAAAAGGAGTTTTGAGGAAAAGCACCAAATGGCGGCCAATTTTTAATAATACCAAGGGCAGAAATTTTATTTTTAATCAGAAATGTTGAAAAGTGCATCAAATTCTAAAAAATGGGGATGAGGACATAAAGATCGTTCGATAGCGAATCACTGTCACCTAATCGTTAGAAGCGTCATTACCGTCAATCTCAGTCCAAACCAAATATTCTTCATTTGAATCTTTTATCTTTCATTTGAATCTTTTAATCCCATTCGATTGTTACCCTCACTCTAACCCTTGTATGTAGTTGAGATTAAGCCCCCTGTGGATGTGCCCAAACTTACCATATGTGTTATGCTGATCTGATTTGTTTTATATTATTATATTATTTATTTAGTTACGCATTAAATTGTTCTTCCCCTAAACAAATTGAATTTGTAATCAATATATACACGCGTATGAATTTAATGCAACTTTTCAATGACACATTCTTTTTCAGATTCACACCTCGTGTTGAGGCGGCCACTGATTTTTAAAGACCATCAGAAGGTTCCTCACGACTGGTTTCTCAATGGTGTTAAATACAAAGAAAGATAACGGAGCAGTTAAGGTAAGTAAAAGCTGTTTCTCCTCATCTATCTCTAAGGGTTGTTACGAAGCACCCTGAGAGTGGACAAAACATTCTAATGTTGCGACTGGGCCTTAATATATAACTTTTTGTTGTGTCTTTCAGGTGCAAGGTGGTAGGCAACTTAATGATAAGAATGTCTTCGGGTAAACGGTCCTTTTTATGCAGCTAGGGAAGAATTATTATAACTTGCTCAGAATTTAAAAATATGACGTATCAGATTTGATGACTATATGGAGATATTCCGCTTTTCTTTTGATTTACGAAATAGCTCTCATTTACTGTATGATCTTAGTGTGAAGTGTTGACAGAGAAGCAAAACATGAGCAGCATTTTTGTCAAACGAAATAGTAGGTATATTTATTGAAGCGGCTCCGTTGTTGAGTACATTCTACCACATATTTCGATTATAACCGTTTTGTCGTTTATAAGAAATGAACAGTAAACCTATAGTCGACCAAATGTGACAAATGTTTGCTGGGCAATAAAAAATAGCCATTAGCTAGACTGCCGGCGTTATGCGGTGACATCCCTCTGAGTAGTTTTGTATATTATGTATACGACTTTTCATTGCTTATATACAAAAAGTAAAAGCGAGCGGCACTGAATTTACCTACTTTCTGTATATTGATTGGTTCTCCAATAACACAGCCACACAAAAAAAAAGTTCTGTGCAGCGGGCCAAATTATATGGATATGGTGTATTTTTCGACGCTGAATCCGAATCCGTAGTCCAAAAAAGGATTTATAGTGTCAGTTTTGTTTTTTAGTCAAAAATATCCCTTACATCCCTTAAAATGGTGTAAAATCATAGAAATAATGTAATAACGTGTGAAAAATGGTAGATGTTTTGTAGTCGAGAGTAGAGAATATAAATTCGAGCCACAGTAAGCTATTTCTATAAATTGAACCGAAATCCTCCCTTATGGGGGCTGAAAACTACCGCTAAGACTCAAAAGATGCAGATGGGTTTAAATAACATGCACAAAGGCTAAATGTTTGTATCTCTTAGTGCAAAATATTTGACTCGCTTGCGACAGCAAGCCATTACTCTCAAAGGGTAGAGAAAAAAAATTATGTTATATATTTAGCACAATGAGCTACAAGTATTTGACCCTTTCCGAATTTCAATATCATCCATTGTAACATTTAAGCATAGGGATAGCTCTTACCACCCTTAAGGGTAGTCTCTAGTCATGGATTGGTGGTTGGAACGAATTTATTCCATATTCGTTCACCCTGCCTAAAACTACAAAAGCCTCATTTTTTTTTCCCGTTTTGAAACCTATGAGGGTTGGGGGTAGTTTTAACCCTCCTCGGGGTTGAGTCTCTACACTTTGAGAGTAATGGCTGCTTGTCGCATCAGAGACAAATATTTTGCACTAAGAGATACAAAAATTTGGCCATTGTACATGTTATTCACACTCACATGCGTCTTTTGAGTTTTAGCGATTGTTTTCACCCCCCATAAAACTGGTACGATACGAAAATACACCAGATCCATATAATTTGGTCCGCTGCACAGAACTCTTTTTTGTGTGGCTGGTAATTAGTGTTTTAAAGTATTTACTTAACTAGTATATTAGCGTGCCCAGATTACGGCAACAATGTACAGAAAGTAGATAATTTCATAAAAATAAAAAGTGTATAAGTTGTGATTTGCTTAATACCTAAATAATATTCTCTAATGATTAAAGCAAATAAATTAAAAAATAATTAATTGTAAAGATTAATCAAAAATCGAAATTGCTAAATTCAAAAAAAATTGGCTCGTGGCCACCCGGTATAGGACAGGTAAAAGATTTATCGATCCTTAAAACACGTAGATGTATTTTTATTATAGGACTTACCACCAGTTTTGGAAAATAAATAACAACCAAAACTAATTTTTTTATACCAGTACATCCGCACGCACGTTCTTATACCTACCGTCAGGACTTTCTGTCTCTAGTATAGTTTCTCAAGTTTCTCATTGAAATGTAAACAATACATAATTTTAACACGAATGAGCTGTCGGTGATTATATACTCAGGTACATTTCATGGGAAACTTATTAAAGATATCTCCTTCTACAATGTTAAACTTTGTAAAGTGATGGAATTTGTAACAGACTTATTCCTAATCCTATTTCATTTGAGTCCCAACAAGCGAAATTTAAATGTTATATAACTATTTTGTTTTGTTGCTATTTTATAAATGTAATAAAATAGCAATAAAACAAAATTGTTGTAGAAATGACAGTTATAAAACAAATTTGTTTATTGTGCAGCCCATTGACAGAGCTTTATATAGAGTCTTTTGGAGTACTTTTTTTCGTAAAAACTCTCTCTTACGATTTTAAATCAAAAACTAAAAAAGTGATGTAAAACAATTTCATTTACCCCTCTCATCTTCGGTTTGAAACCATTCAATAATGAAAAGGTTTAGCCGGATAAGCATATGAAAAATGCCCATAAAGGAAATTACTTGAAATGGGCATCAAAGTATGCCCTTGACTGTGAAAAAATATTTGTTACAGTATTATTCCAGAAATACAAGGAGCTGAATTTTTGCAAAAAAGGCAATTGTTAATTAAAAATTTCTTGCAACTTACCTAATGAACGAAAAAATTTGAAAAAATTATCCAATATAAAGATCTTCCAGATAAACTCAAAAAAATTCAAATTTAAAAAAAATTAAGAAAAATTTAAAGTGCCCAAAACTGCATTTTTTGAAAAGGTGCTATCATGATATTTTTCAGACAGACGCGCATTTGTGTTATTAATACCCTGATTTTTTTTCGGATTTTTTTATTTGGTGGCACATGTTGAAAAAAAAATGAAAACTTCAAAACAAATATTTGTTACATTTTTTAATAACATTATTTTTTATCTAAACATCAAAAAGATAATTAATCCCCGTTACTTTCCTCATCTATCACCAGCCGCACGTTTGCGGTATCAAAAATAGGGGCCAGAATTTCAGCTGGATTAATAAATTCCTTCTTCGTCTTCTTGTTATTCACAACGTCTTGGCAGACATTTTGAGATCCATTAATTATTCTAGTTGTCTTCTCTTTGTTATATGGCAAGTCTGACAGCATCACATCAACTGCCACGATTGCCTGTTAGGCGCACAGTCCCGCCAAAGCTCTCTTCCATCGGCTCTTTGGTAAGATCAGCCAAGTGTTAAGAAAAGCGTTCTCTATTGTCCTCTCCCTGATTAATGTGACCAAAAAATGAGAGAATTAAGGATAATACAATGCTGGAGAGTCGCTTTGTGGGACGTACTTCTTAGAGCACTGAGATGGTGCGATTGGTGCGGAATTCGTAACAAGGGCCTTCAGGCGTAGGTACATCTCGAAAAAATCAATACGTCGTCTCTCTGTCTTCCTAACAGTCCATGTCTCAGAGATGTACAGAAATATGGAGAGAACTAGTTCGACAGCAGGTCTGAGCTTTGTGCGTTTCGTGATATTTCTATCACGCCTAATTTTGATCAAACTTGTTGTAGATCTAGATAGATATCTACCGTGTGATACATAATAAACAGCAAGCGCAACGTGTGAGCAACATGCAACTGTTCGTAGTCTCTTGGTACAATCACAAAAATGACGTATTCCAGTATATCCATCAGAATTTGGCCTATAATCTATGTAGCATTTGCAGGTTTTTCTGTTGATATGTCGAGACCTTATCGCATTTCACTATATGTAGATTTTCAAACTTGCTGTATAGCAACTAAAGTTGTTCATGATGTGATGCACAACTTTGCTGTCATGGTAATATCATATGCTACATCCCCACCTTCGTGATGCCAGATTTATGATTACAGTTACATATTTATGCCCGTATGCGTCACATACAGAGTCGGTAGTAGCCGCATCGTAACAATATTTTCGTCTCTTCCATGCAACAGAGAGAAACTGAAAGAAAACATGAACTTCAAAAAACGCAGATCGTACTGTATTATATTAGTATAAATCAGTGATTATAAAAACTAATAAATAATTTTTAGCGAGGTTTTTATTTTCTTACAGCGTGTACCACCAAATCAAAAAATCTGAGAAAAATTAAGTACATCAGCAATGCAGAGGCGCATCTGTCAGACAAATATCATGCTAGCACCTTTTCAAAAAGGGGTGAAAACGCCTGAAGGCGCTTGTTACGAATTCCGTGAGCAGCCCATTGTACCATCTCAATGCTGTAAGTGCGTCCCACAAAGCGACTCTCCAGCAATGTATTTTCCAGAATTCTCTCATGTTTTGGTCACATCCACCGGTGAGAAAACAATATAGAACGCCCTGCTTATCATTGGGATGATATTACCAAAGAGCTGATGGAAGAGAGCTTTGGCGGGGTTCTGCACCTAACAGGCAACCGCGGCAGGTGGTGTGATGCTATCAGACGTGCCATATAACAAAGAGAAGACAACTAGAATCATTAATGGATCTCAAAAATTTGCTTTGTGAATAACAAGAAGAGGAAGAAGATATCTATCATGAATTTATTAATCAAGCTGGAGTTCTGGCCTCTATTTTTGATACGTGTGCAGCTGACGATAGATGAGGAAAGTAACGAGGATTAATTATCTTTTTGATGTTTAGTTAAAAATTATGTTATTAAAAAATGTAATAAATATTTGTTTTCAAGTTTTTATTTTTTTTTTAAATGTGTCACCAAATAAAAAAGTCTGAAAAACATTGAGGGTATTAATAACACAAATGCGCGTCTGTCTGAAAAATATCATGATAGCATCTTTTCAAAAAATGCAGTTTTGGGCACTTTGAATTTTTCTTTGTTTTTTTTAAATTTGAATTTCGCTCCAAATACGACGTAATAATTTTTTCTGAAAGATCTTTATGGTCGATAATTTTTTTAAAATTCTTCGTCCATTAGGTAAGTTGCAACAAATTTTTAATTAACAATTGCCTTTTTTGCAAAAATTCAGCTTCCCCTTGGATTTCTGGAATAAATATTTTTTTACAGTCAATAGTATACTCTGATGCCCATTTCATGTAATTTCCTTTATGGGCATTTTTCAAATGCTAGACCCTTTTTAAATGGCTGTTGTTCCATCTTCTTAAATATAAAATAGATAATGTCGATTACAGTATTTTATCTTAAACAGTTTCGGAATGTTCATCATCATTTGATTTGCTCCGTATGCCCCTAAGTTTTGAATACTCATTTAGAAAACACTTTGTATAGCATATAATCTTGCTAGTCTTTCGAGCTTCCCTGATCCTTTTATAATTATCAATTACTGTAGCATTATGATGCTTTAAAAAATACCTGCATCAATTTTTTCGTTCTCTACGTTGTTGATCTCGACCAGAGCGAGGCTTGCAAAGCTTCCTGAGTTTTCACAAATTAAAATCTGTTGAATGGGTAATTAAAGAAGTAACAAACTCCACGGGAGAGCTAAAAGGGTTTAATTAAAATGTTTTAAGATGTCTAAGGAACTTCTGTAAAATTTCATAGCGAATAATTTAAGTAACAGTAATAGGAATAGTTAATTAACACAAACAGGAGAGCAGGAGGGCTTAACTGATTCCAGGTGCCTATGACTTTCAATTTTGCACTTCGGTAATCAACAAATCATCGATTCCTTTGGCGAAATCCACTATTAATTAAGGTGAATGCAGTGTTATTAATACGATTACAACGCAGCGGTGAACCGGGGATGTGATTATTATCACCCGAAATTAAAATGGGAAGAATCTTTCGGGATCTAAAGGAAACGTTGTAAATTGAGTAATAGTCACTTTAGTCACTAACATCAAAAATATCGTTTTATAAACATGATTACAGCCCAATACAATACTAATATATAGGGTGTACCAGAACATGTAGGCAATTTTCCGTTTAAAAGTAAATATCTTTCTTCTGCCACTTTGAAATAATTCATTAATCATCGATACATTTTTTAACAAGTTTAGGACTGATTGCTCACGACCGTTGGGAATAATTTATTACTCAATGGACTGGAACCAATTACAAATACAACTAGTTTTATTAATAAAATCAGATCATCGATTTTGCCGGAAATCAAAAAATTTCACATTTCGTACGCTCCTGTGGGCTTGAATTTTCGATTTCGCCGGTGCGATTCACGATGAGCATCAAATGCAGTTCTCCATCTTTTCATAATGACGTCTTATCGCACTCCCACGCATGTACAGGGTGGACCAAATTAGATGGGATTTGAGGTTTTCTCTAAAACTATGGCAGTTAGACAAAAACCAATATAGGTGTCCTCAGCTCGATTTTCGAGACACAAACAATGGCGAAAACCGAGATTGTCTATTTTTTTCAACTACCGAGCTACAGAGCGTTTTTGGAAAATTGTCATTTTTGGATGACCTCTATATCTCCATTACAAAGTATCGAATCGAAAATCGAGTAACACATCCTCAAGGCACTTTTTTGAGTAGAATCCGTTGCTGATAAGAAGAAAATTATGCATGCCTCAGTTTTCGAGATATAGACATAACTTTTGTTTTTTTTTAATGGAATTATTTAATTATTTGATTACAACTTAAATTAGCTATCCAACGATATATCATGTCATATTTATCTCAATATATTTGTGAAGTGGCCATGGAAAACTATTAACAACAACAACAACACTTATTCGTTTTTGTCTATCTGCCATAGTTTTAGAGAAAACCGCAAATCCCATCTAATTTGGTCCACCCTGTACCTATTAAAACATCTGGATGTTTAAAGTTATCATATTTCGCCTTCTTTGCGGATTGCGAAAACGGGCACTCCAACACGGTTTTTGTCGACTAACTTGAAAAGTATCACTCCTCGCTCAAAAATAAAAAATCTCATAGAAACATTGAACAACATACACTGAACAACAATTTGCTGTTTTTAAAATTTTCGTAATTTTTGGTTTTTTTTTTTCGAAAATATGGAGGTTCAAAAATAGCGCCGAACGTTTTTTAGTTAAAATACCATTGTAAAAGTTAGACTATGGCAGATATGCAGCAATACAATGAATACGTGATTTAAACAGTTGTGAAGCAATGCGTTAATGTTCTTAGGTATTTGATTTTCCAAAGTACGCCGATCACATCAACACGGCCATGTACGCGCATAGCCAAATATATCCTGAAATGTGGGTTAGTTTTGCCTCGTTTTACGGTGGGTTCCTTCTATTTTTGGGGTTGCTTACCCATCTCAGAGTAGAAAATCCTTTGCGATATACCGAAAATCTATATTTAAATACAATACGTTTGCGCTTGTTAACTACTTTTTGCATGTATTTTGCAAATAAGGGATGATTTACCTCATTTTAGGGTTGTTTATTCGCTAAAGGCTCAAAATTTTAAGGACACGTGGGTTTTTCTAAGATCGGATTCGAACTTGAACTCAACAAGTTCAAAACCCCTAAAAATATAATTTCAGAATCTAAATTACGTATTTTTTCAACTTTTCGTTTCTACTACTAATTTACTCTATTTTCAATCTAACAATAAATTCTAGGCTTTTGGCATGCTGAAATTTTAAATCAGGAACCTCAAAAACCCCTTTTGGAATGAAAATTACGTATTTTGTCATTTTTCACTCCTTTCAACCCCTGTTTTACTAGATTTTCACCCTAAGAATAAATTTCTGGCTTCTGACATGTTAAGACTTGAAATCATCAACCTCAAAAACCCCTAGAAATATAAGTTTAGAATGAGAATTACGTATTTTGTCAAATTTTCTACGCCAAAAATGTTTATAAACAAATTAAAGATTATCGATCAAGCTAACAGTCGTTTTCTAATTTTTTCTCCTACTTAAAAAATTAAAAAGTTATAGCCGATACAATGTGCGAATTCGCATTTTTCCATAAAAATTTCACCATTCGTCACAATTATTATTTTTGACAGAACCTTAAAGTGCAACTTCCTGCTGAGTAGTAGAAAAAGTGTAGCATTCTACTTGCGTCTAATAGCTTTCACTCACCGGATGAATTACATCATCCTCTTGAGTAATAGCCATCATTACGCGCTCATCGAATATTACACTATTACTCAATTTACTCCAAAAATTAGAATTGTTTCTAAACCTTTTTTTGGGTGATCTTATATTGTTCTAACTGAGATTGGGAACAATACTCAGTTTAAAAGTCTTGTGTCTGCGTACCAACAGTAACATCTGACCCAGAATGGACGACTAGAACCTGCGTCTGACTCAGAGTGGGTGGCTGTCCCTAAAATTGCAGAAAGCGAGGGGAAACTACTACACTCAATTTTTTTCATGAGAGCCCATAAATCCGTAGATGAATTGAATGTGTCAACAAAACGTTAACATTAAACATAATGCGAGGACCATGGTTGCCTTGGGGCATCATTTTAAACCGACATAGCAAGTTTTTCTTTAATGCTTTCTTTATATCGAGTTTAGCTATTACTATATTGTCACACAACCACAGGCACACAACAAACATCTACACAACAATCAATCCCTGAGGCATTGTCATCTGCGTCAGCTGAGACTTGAACTCGGAGGAGATAACAGCCGAATTTCTCGCTCAAGCGCAATCTAGCTCACTGCTGTCTTTCGACAAAAACGCCACACATCCATGACCTACCCAGAGTTCGAACCCGAGACTCCGCCGGCTCAAGCCTATCACGTAAGCACTGAACCACTGAGTCAGTTGTGTATCATTGTTATTTAACTGAATATGAACGTTATAGAATGAATATTTTTTTTATATTGATGTTTAAAATAGCTTAACGACAATAAGAAATTCGACGCGAAGGGTTTTGTACGCCACTGACATCTAGCCGGCTACAATCTGCCACTCATTAATTGGGGGTTAGGTTGTATGCACGAGGCAATTTGGTTGCTTAATTAGCGGGGAGGAAGGGAAGATTATGAGAAAGAGTTAATTGGAAATTGTTCTACAGCATTCATCTGCAAGGATCAGTCTGCATGTTGATGGTAAAAAACTCTCAAATCAATCTCTCATAATTGGCTGTTGTGAGTACAAGCGGAAGCCCCCGATAAATTTGCTTAATGTACACTGCTGTTAAAAAGTTAGCAAATCTTTCAAAGATAATGGAGTTTAGAAATCAATGTTCTTATTCGAAGTGAAATAATGTTACAACCGGAAAAGATGTTTTGATATCATATACCAAAAGGACATCAAACTGAAACTGGTTCTAAATTTTGTTAATCTTCGTTAAATGTACAGGGCATCAGTCTATACTGGATGAGCACAAAATATGGAAACACCACAATTTTTTTTATATATGATATCTTCGTATTTTTGTGTGCTTAATCAAAAACCTTAGTAACATTTTGCTCTAAAATTATAATATAATATAGCGTATATAAAACATGATAATTTACAAGCCTCTGATAATCGCCATGTATGACGGATATAGGGAGTATTATTTTACATACGTGTCAATTTTGAAACAAAGACTTAAATATTGTTTATAATTTATTATTTGTGGCATATTCAAAGTCTGTTATTCATATTCGTATGTTAAGCATATTCAAGTTCTGCCAGTTATAAAATGGTTTTCTGTACAAACATTTTTTTCTACGATGGTTATTAAAAATGTTTGTATGATTAAAATATACCCAGGGCCGGATATAGAGGGGGTATTCGCCACTTGGCAATTAAGTACATAAAATCATAAAAAAACAATGAAAACTCAATACCATAAATAATTATTATTACTTTCCGAGCAACCCCCGTCTACTTGAATTAAATCACCCTGGCTGGTAACAGCATGGCCAAATCTACTTGTTCTAGCCTCTAGCCCTGAGCGCTGTATGTATATGAGTGTACAGTATCGGAAAGTGTTCGGTTTGGTATGGCAATAAGAGCAAGCGAGAGCGAAGCAAGCAATGATGTACGTAATTCTCTTGAAGGGGCGCGTAATTTTCTTGAAGGGGCGTGTCACTCTTTGCCTCTGCTAGAGTACTGATAGACACCTTTATTGTGGACGGTCGGTTAATAGCGCAATACCAAACCCGGGGCTTTCCGATTCTGTATATATAGTTGAAGTAGATCTCCCGTCTTTACTCCACTTTTACACTAAGATACAGGCTATTTGATGTCGGCTATCTGACGTGGCTTGTGGGAGTATATTTTTAAGTGTGTTGTTTAATCCAGGACCGCAATCGAGCTTATACTGTGAGTGAAGATATAATACTTTATATTTCTTTATTTGGTAATGTGTTTTTGAAAATAATTTTAGTAAGTTTTGTTACCAATTCATAACAGTACTTTGGGGGATATTGTAAGTGTAATATTATAAAAAGTAAACGAGAGAACAATATAGTTAAATCCGGCTCTGCGTTCTGCACCCCTTGCCTCTCAGCGTCGCTCACAAATGCGATTGCTTCAACTATATATCTACAGTGCCCTGTCATAATTGCTGGAAACGTAAACAGGACACTTCGATTCATCAAAAGTCTTCAATCAAATTTACATTTTTTTGTATCCCAAAAATTAAATGATCATCTAGTCGCGTCAATATAGAAAAGTTAAAAATTGAGATGTTTTCTGGCAAAGGACCAATCAGAATAATTTTTTTGCAAATTGTTTATTGAGGTCTAAGGAACATGGGTAAAAAGAAAAAAGAAACAGGCCGCTGGGACTTTTCTGTTAATAAACTAGCAATTTCAAGCACAAAACAAATTAAGTAAATTTGTTAATTTGCTATCTCGGAACGTATTTGGGAAAACCGACTGAAAATGTATACTCGGGGGGTTTTCGAGGAAGCTGACTACGATTTTGAAGTGAAAATTGGAAAATTCAAGATTGGCGGCTATGAAGTATAAAAACGCAATATATTTTTAATATCTAATTTAATATTTTTTTAAAGCAATTATTATTGTTTTAATTTAATATGTAATTTTTAAAATTGAAAATAATGGTCTTAAAATAGTAAATATTTAGTATATAATTTAAACTTTGTTTACGTATATTTTACGTGGAAATTACAGAAGTAAAAAGTGTTTTAATATTGTAAGGCGTAGAGGCGACTTCTATGTGAATATCAGTCGATATTCCGTTGAAGCAACGTCGAGCGCGGTTAGTACTTGGATGGGGGGTTCCACCTTGGGAAATACAGCGTTCTCGTCCCACCTTCTAGCGGCTTGTATATCAGTGTATACGCGGAAGTTACGTAATTTCAGACGAGGATTACGTAGTGGATATACCATCCTTCGGAGGGGATGTGAAGCAGGCGGTCCCTTGTCTATTAAATATTAGGCAAGTAAAAGATCCCTACTCTTCTTAAGGGAAGAGGTTCGGCAAAATTTCCAGGTTGGGGGTAGCTCGTCTCCTGGCGTCGGTGATAGGCCCTGGTAGCGGAAATAAGCTGACGTTAAATAGTTATAAAAAAAATATTGTAAGGAAGGAATTGTTAAAAAATTAAGTACATTTTTTTCATTATTTATTTTTACACAATTATAAAAATATATAAAAATATAAATGTAATTAGACACCATTCTTTAAAATAATTTTTTACAATTTCATTTGAGTTTTTTATAAATGAAAATATTGCTCCTCTTGTTCCTCATCTTCATTTCTTTCTTCTTCTTGAACATCGTCGATTTCATTATCGTAAAATAATGTATTCAAAATATTATTGAGGTAAATCTCATCTCTTCTTATTGAAAAGTTTGGTACTAATATTAAGGAGGTACTAAGGACTGTCTTTATCCCATGTAAATCTCGGGATCAAGAAAGCGCGCTGTATTTAAAATTTGTATGCCCTTTGAACTAATTAACAGTAAAATTAATTCAGTAGCGGGTAATTGAATTACATCAATTTAAAATATTTTTAGTTAAAACAATTTTGAGTGATTTACCCGAATATTTTAAAAAATGGTTACTTTATTTAAATAAACTAACTTTGTGAAGCAGAGTTACTCATAAATCGTATGTGCAAAATCTAAACACTTTTTTATTCTTGTAATTTTTCTTAAAAATGTAAACTTAAGCCAGAAAATCTCATTTTTATACTTCGTAGCCGGCATTTTGGGTCAGCTATCATGCACTTTCCAATTTTCAAAGTTGTAATTAGCGACCTCAAAATCCCCGAGTATATATTTTCAGTCGGTTTTCTCAAATACTTTTCGAGGTAGCAAATTATAACAAATTTAATTAATTTGTTTAGTGCTTAAAATTGTTTGATTATTAATAACAAAATGAAAAAAGTCCCAGCGGCCTGTTTTTTATTTTTACCAATGTTCCTTAGGGTTCAATAAACAATTTGCAAAAAATATTAGGCCGTTTAATCCTTTGCCAGAAAACTTCTCAGAAAATATCTATCTTGACGTGATTAATCATATATAAAGAAAATAAAGGAGCAAAGGAGAAGTCATTCGGCATTATAACAATTAGCTGCTTAAAAGTGGCCCTGAATATACCTATTTCATTAAATCAAAAATAGGTATAATAATTACATAAAAGTAACTTCGTAAATGTATCTCAAATGTGTCGTGGTCACCCAGTAGGCTGAACTTAAATAAGATTTGCCCTATATATTTGTTTAGCGTCTTGGTCCCTTCATGGGCCAGTAATCATTCCCGTCCCATATGGATTCGTTATGCCAAGTAAACACACAGGTGAGATTTAACGTAAAAAAACATGACAAATGAAACAAACCCGGGCCGTCGAACCGTATGCAAAGTGAATATAATTAAAGGGCACCCCATCATTAATAACTATACGTAAACATTGTCATCGGCCATTAGCAGTTTGTTAACAATGGTACGTCAACCCAAGAATGGGACATGTGAGATTCATCATTCACCTCTCTAATGCATATTTAAACATCTGTAAATACACTGTGCCAAAAAATTATCTGACACTTTTCATTTATCTTTTTTGTTCTGCCTTGTTCTTTTATAAACATATTATAATGAATCTCCCCATGAAAATGTAAACTGGTTTAACTGTTTACTTAAAAAAGATTTACCAAAGGCGTTTGTAGAGTTAGAAATATACCGGTTTGAACAAAAAATGCAACGCCAAAAATTTGGTTGAATTTTTTAAAAGAAATTTGTTTAATTTTACCTAAAAAATAAACTTTCAACTTCAATTAAAGAAATAACGAATATTTATTCGTTTAAGAAAGCCGTAAAAAATACTATTGAATAATGTGTTTATTCTGTGTCAGAGTATCTTGATTGCTCAAAAAAATGCGAGTACCTGGTGTCCACTTTCTGTGACCACAAAGCTTTTGACTGTGATTAGGAAACCAAAAGAGTAAGTGGTATAAAAATAATAAAATCCTGTTTAGAAGGAAGAACACAAAAAGTCAAACGGGACAATAATATTTCCAAGAAATGTATATAAACAAAGGCGTGATACAAGGGTCAGTTTTGGGTCCGTTCCTCTTCATAATTTATGTCAATGACTTATCAATCGATATACCCTTCACTGATTTTATATTTTTTGCAGATGACACCATAATGTCTAATACAGGCAAAGTTCTGAATAAGGTCCTTGACGAGGGTCTTGTTGCAAAGTCGAAGACTGAACAATAGTTTTCTCATAATGGGCTTAGTTTAAATTTTTCTAAAACGCAAACACTGATTCTATTCTTAAGAAATATATAATTTGATAATCCCGAAACAGTTGTATTTCTAAGTGTAATTCAGTGGCAAAAAAAAATTGCCTACTTATACTCGCTTCGGCGATACATACACTAAAATTGGAACGATACAGAAGAGATTAGCATGGTCCTTGCGCAAAGATGACACGCAAAATCGTGAAGCGTTCCACATTTTTAAATCAGATCACGCTGAAACAGTTTTGTTTGCATGTGCATAAAGAAATAGCAATGATATATGCTCTCCCAGAATCAGAAACTACAAAAAAGCAAAAATACAAAAAAGAGCATAAACACTCCATATCAAGACGCCAACGTATTACACAAACACCTGCACTTTTTATCCTCCTATATCATGCGTTATGTAGCTCTCGCTGTTGAAAACGTAGCTGGTCCGACAGTCTAGTTCCTGGGAATGGCAGCAATGTCTACCGCACTCTAGTAAATCTAGTCAAATCAGACATGATTCATGTGATATCTCTATCGATACTTTTTTTCATTCTCTATGGAACCATATCAATTTTCAATTATTTCAAATGTGCAGGCTGACTAGAGACAATTATATTTGGTGTCCAAAAATAGTGTGTCGTATTATTCATTCAAAAGAGCTAAAAATGTATTGGTAAAAAATGAAACAAAGTAAATATCCAGTACTTTTCTACCATGAACAATTAAAATCCAAAAACAAACAAACAAAAAAGGTTATCTTAAAAATTCCACAAAGATATTGCTTCTTTAAAAAAAAATACCGTAACTAGAAAATCAGACCCTAAAAATTATCAAGGTCACTGTGTAATCAGTCAAACAGTTCTAGGTTATTCACTTTTTTCTATTGACGATCTATTCAAAATATTTATTTACGATATTTACTCAATTATTTATTCAATTCAAACAAATATACTAAAAATATTCTTTTGTACGAAACTCATAAAATAAAGGGGATTCCAAAGTTATATGAACCATTGTGAGCAATTTCATATTTTATGACCGATTTCGTTCCGATTTTTTTCCCATATTTGTTGAGATGCGAAAAACAAATATCAAAAATAAAAATGTTTTTCCACGAAATCTGTTAGGCAAAATATATACAGGGTGTCCAATTAGTGTTCCCTGGGAAGACTGTGCAAAAACGGCAATTTCTCACATTTTTGGCACTTTATAAAAAAACTTTCTTAACAAAACTTTCAACGTAAAATTATTTTCAGTTATACAAGGTGTCACAAAAACGAATTACACAATTTTTTTAAACGGAACACATGTATTTTTTGGCGCCAGTTAAGCCTCCAAGGGTCCTGTATTACACCCTTAAATACTTCGCCAATCTAATGCAGCATTGTCAAGTTATGATTTTTTCCTGTTCCTTTTTTTGGCACTTTATAAACATTTTTTTGACTGCCGTATCTCCGCGATTCATTAATTGTTTTTCCTAAAAATGTAGGATGTTATTTGAAAATGATGTATTTACTGAAAAACATTTTTGAAATAAATTATTATTATACCGGGTGCCCAAAATAATTGTTTACATTTCTTGATATTTAATTATTATTTTTCTCAGTTTTTTTAAATGGAATGCCTATAATTTGTTTACACGGATGAATAAAGCATACAGTTCCCCACATTTTAATATCATGCACTTTATTTTTATTTCAAACGGTTTTTGAGATTGATTATTTCTAATAATTTTTGCGTAAATTAAGGTGGTCTTTATTTTAGCATTAAAATCTAGTATGGCTTTGGTCTTTTGTTTTACATTTTTTTAATTTCTTTTAAATGGAATGCCTAAATTTTTTTTTACGTGGATGAATAACGCATACAATTTCTCACATTTTGATATCATACACTTTCTTTTAATAAATATGAACGGTTTTTGGGAAATAATTTTTTCGCGATATTGCAACTAGCCTAACAATTGCACAAAATGTCCACCATTTTAATTCACGCAAGACTGAAGTCTCTTCATAAATGAACGCCTTACATTGTATAACATATCAACATTTATACGATTGAAACACTGACGAATCCTTTCCATCATATCTTCTCGAGTTGTTGGTTCTACTTTATAAACGTCTGACTTCACAAATCCCCAAAGGAAAAAATTAATTGAAGTCGGGTCGGGTGACCTAGGCAGCCATGCAATTTAATAAAATGATAAATTAGATATAATTTAACAGTTTATTAACATATCAGACTTTCTCTTCCTATCCACCTTTCAGGAAACTGGTTGCTAATGGCCTGACGAATATTTCCACTAAAATGTGGTGGTGCAGCATCAAGTTGTAACCACATATTATTTGTAATATAATCAGGAATATGCTCGATCATTTGTGGAAACATATTTTGCATAAAATTCAAGAAGACAGCTCCATTCACATTTCCCTCAGAAAAGTGAAGACCAATAACATAATCATGTACAATTCCTCCCCAAACGTTTAAACTCCAGTTGTGCTGGTAATAATTTTTCTGTACATCATGAGAGTTTTCTCTGTCATAATAATGGAAATCGTGAACAACACAAATTTGAAAAATTCATAATTTTCTCCAATTTGGTTTTGAGCCTACTAGAAAAAATTTAGTCTACGTTTTAAATCCACATCTAAAAGCTCTTGATGTAGCTGTACTCAATAGGAGTGAAACTTATTTTTACGAAGACATAGGATTTACTGACCTCTGACCGTAGGATTTTCGATTACCGCTAAAGTTATAGCCAGCTCATTTTCTTCACTTAATACATTTTGTCGTCTCGCCTTCTTTTCATATGCACCACTTCCAGTACGTTCAAACGGTTCTTTCAAATTTTCTGTAGACCTCACATGAGGACACCTTCTATCGTGATATTTTTGTTGATACACTCTTAATGTCAATAAACAATTTCCATCACATTCACCAATAGCATACACCATGACATAAAATCTTGTTGACAATAATTATAATTCATATTTTTAAATATTACTTAACAATATTAATTCAACTTAATCACGATAACTTAAACACCTTACAAAAATATCATAAAGTGAAAAAGAAACGCAAACTAGATTTGAATGCTAAAATAAAAAGCACCTCATTTTACTCAGAAATTATTTGAAATAATCATACCTCAAAAACCGTTTGAAATAAAAATAAAGATAATATTAAATTGTGGGGAATTGTATGCTTTATTCATCCATGTAAAAAAATTATAGGCATTCCATTTAAAAAATTGAGAAAAATAATAGTTAAGTATCAAGAAATGTAAACAAATATTTTGGACACTCGGTATAGTAATAATTTTTTTCAAAAATGTTTTCCAGTAAATGCATCGTTATCAACTAACATCCTACATTTTTAGAAAAACATTTAATAAATCGCGGAGATATGGCAGTCAAAAAAATGTTTGTAAATTGACAAAAAAAAACAGGAAAAAAAATCATAACTTGACAACGCTGCATCCAATTGGCAAAATATTTTAGGGTGTAATACAGGACCCTTGGAGGCTTAACTGGCGCCAAAAAAATACAGGGCGTTCTATTTAAAAAAATTATACTTTGTTGTGTACCTCGTTTTTGTGACGCCTTGTATAATTGAAAATACGTTGTAATAGAGATGAAACATTGAAAGTTTTGTTAAGAAAGTTTTTTTATAAAGTTTTTGCACAATCTTCCAAGGGAATACTAACTGGACACCCTGTATATAAATAAATTATTAATAACGAAGGTATTAACAGGGTCTGTTTATGTAAAAACAATGAACAGGTTGGCACGGAAACAGAAGAAAATGTTAGTAACACAATCTTGTACCTTCTTACTTCTATAAACAAACCACGTTCTTCATAATCAGTTTTTAGTAAATTATATTTAAGTCCGGCTAGACGTTTTTGCAATCACTGGTTCATCTCTTACGTTGGAAGTATTATAAAAATAAAAGTATACAGTCGGAAGTGCACCGTTTGAATAGAAACTTAAAAAGTCTCTCTGTCTCTGTACCGACAAGAGGTTCCTAAAAGGCTAAGCGCCTTTTTGCCTGTATGTCGCTAGCCGTCGCACAGCGGCGTCCCTGAAACGTTTACTCTTCAGTAGTAAACACTAATAAATCGCCTTTACTGGAAGCATATTTCGTCTATAGAATGTATCATTACAAGTACAAATTATTTCGTGACCAGTAGGCATATTATTCAGAATACTTTGTTAAAAATTTTTCATTTAAATCCTGACAAATTTCTATTTGCATGTAAGGCTAAGAAGACACTAAAACTCATCAACATCTCAAGCAAAGGAAGAAGAAAAAAATGTATAAAAAAAAGATACACAGGGTGTTTAAAAAATCGTGCCACATTTCTGTGAGATGTAGTACAAAGATTAAGCGTAGTTTGCATCAAAAACATGTCTAATATGAACAGTTGGTACTACATCGCACAGAAATGTGGCACGATTTCTTAAACACCCTGTGTATCTATTATTTATACGTTTTTTTCTTCTTTCTCTGCGATGTCGATAAATTTCCTTAGTTTTACATGCAAGTAGAAATTTGACAAGTTTTTTTATAATATGCCTATAAGTCACGAATTAATTTGTACTTGGAATTATGTATTCTGTAGACGAAATATGCTTCCAGTAAAGGCGACATATTTTCCCTAATTTGCTTTTATGGATTAGCCTGAATCACGAGGTTATTCGGGTAAAAGTTTTGCTGTTCAAGGGGTAAGGAATCACGGGCTACTCGATTTCAAGATTCCGAGACACAATCTCATGAATTCAACTGTCCACATTCTTCTATTATATTCCCAGAGTTATACAGTTATGAGTTTACGTTATGTAGTAGAAGGGTTTGCTGCTGGAGTGCTATAGGCTTACTTGGTAACAAGGACCTAGGACTATAGGGGAATCTACAGGACTATATGGGACTATAAGGGTATTCAAGCAGTCTTCAAATTAAAGGTACTCAGTTCAGTTGTTTGTGCATATGCATTCGTGACTGTATAAGTTTGTATGTATATAAGAGCAATGATGATCATTTCAATTAATGGAATGAAGGACATTTTTAGACCCACTTCCTTGCATATTGAAATGGAATTAGAAGCTAAGAAAATAATAGAGAGACCGACCATTCAATAATGAAATGTGGAATGCATGGCATTGGAGCAAACAATACCCTTATCTACCCTCAGTCAGAGAATGACTGGTTTACTATGTCATATATAGCCATATTCCCTAGTCGAGATGACTGGGAATACGATAAAAGGCATCTCTTGAGTCCCGAGGAGTTGGAATGATATACATCTAGTGTATACGGATGTAAACCAAGGGGTCATATATCGGCGTCACTTAGTAAATATCCAATTGTATTCCAAGCAGAGGCCATTCTACTGTGTGAACATCTCAGAAGTTTCGTTAACAAGTATATTTATATATCCAACGACAGTCAGGCAGCTTTAAAGGGTCATGAATCAAACAAAGAGTCTTCTAAGCTAATACTAAATTGTTCTGTATATACAACTCAGTCAAATTTGTATAAATGGCCAGACAGTCGCATAAAGGGCAACGAAGAAGCAGACCGTTTGGTGGGAGAGGGAGTAAAAACTCTTTTTCCTAGCCCTGAGTTAACCTTATATGTGCCTGGAAGTCTATCTCAGTCAAAACTAGGAGACTGGTCAGGGCACAGTTGAATAACCATTGGGCTTAAGCTCTTCGAATATGACTCCATGTAAAGGGACCTTTAACTGACTACACCGTAAAGAGAAAAGTTTAGAAAAATTTTTAAAAAATCGTTTTTCAACGTAAATGGATATGATTGCGTATTTGAACGTGTATTTTAATTATGAACAACTTTTCATAATTACAATTTCCGATATTGTCAAAAATAAAAGTACTTTACTCTTGTACCAAATTCATAATTACTGACAAACTCCGTATATGACTGATAAATTTTGAGGTTTTATTGTTTCATTTTAGGTTTTAAACCATGCAGAACTTTTTATAAAGAATAACTTTTTTTCCTAAAACTCAAAATAAAAAAGTTTTCCATATGCCGCCAACTTAAGTAGACACACTGTATATATCAATATAATGTATAGTAAAATTATTTAGTTGTATTCGGTCTGTGATATTAAATTATAGTGTGTATTTAAGTGTGCCATATTTAAAATGGTTTAAATTGTTTTAAACATGACTGAAAAAGGTTATTTCAAAGGTCAATCGGATAATTTTGACGGGTATATGCCATATGCTACTGCTTCACAAAAATATTCATAAATAAAAAATTATAAGTCCTAGATGAATTTTTTTTTTCACTTCTCCTGTATCTTGGCTTCAATCGCTTCGCTGCATGTATATGAAAATTTGCAAAAATAAAAGAGACTTGTCGCCTAGTCAAAATATGAGTACATTCTTAGCGAAATAGTAAGTTCATTGTTATGTAAAGAAAATAATAAACAATAATCGATAGTAACAAAAAGACCATTGGAACACAATTTTGATATTCAAAATAAGATTATACACATTTCCATGTCTAGATTTATTAACTTTTTGCTGTAAAAATGCTTATAAAAATGTAAAAAATGGACCGTTTAATATCAGTATTAGATAATAAGTTCCAAAATGTTGTTTCATCTTTTAAATATTGTAAATTTTTTAAGTTGCTGTTCATAAGATGCGGATAACTGTGGATGCCAGATGCCTAGAACTTAATAATTAAAATTCTGAAAAAATATAAGAAACGCCATTGGACTCATTGGGTTTCGAATCTCATTTGCAAAATGTACACGCACAAGTGGATGGTCATACATAGGTTAGATATAGTGGCCACTAGTGACTACATAAGATGTATAAAGCTACTGGGTTACAAGGTACTTCACAACCATGAAGCACATCTACTAGACACTAATGGCTAGCTTTGTTCATAATGAACGATCCTGAAAACAAACGACAATCCCAGTCTTACAATTCTCTATTTGCATGTTAATTTATAAATAGAAACCATACTAAACTCTTATAGTTCAGGCACGTGTGTGTGAAAATAGCAATAAACTACTAATAATTATTGAACATTTATATGCTAAGCAACCTTCGTTATGAATACTAAAG
Organism: Rutpela maculata; assembly: GCA_936432065.2. NCBI lineage: Eukaryota > Metazoa > Arthropoda > Insecta > Coleoptera > Cerambycidae > Rutpela > Rutpela maculata. The sequence goes on from OW386294.2 coordinate 3,054,842, forward strand.
TTATGGATTCTCTATTGTAACAATCCTTTTCCTTATCTTATTCTCAACGCATTGCCAGACGTTTTGTGATCTTCCATGCATTATTTTAGTTGGCCTCTGTTTGCTGTGTAGCACGTATGACGGTATCACGTCATTTGTCGTGGTTGCCTGATAGGTGAACGGCCTCAAAAAAGCTCTTTCCTATCCGCTTGTTTTGGAGGGCGTCCTCTTCACCTTTTGTCATCTGATTTACCCTGAACTACCAATCGTTCCATATTTTCTTCTCTCCAGTTGTATTGACCACAAGGACTCCAAGGTATACGACCTTGTTTACTACCTATCTCACAGTCACCTATTCTTAACGTGTTTGGGTGGTAATCATCAGAGCTCGGGAATTTTATCTCTGTGACGTCAAAATCAGGGTTGGCTCTAGGTCAGCGCGGAAAAATAGAGGAGGTATTGCGGGATGTAACATTGAACTAACACACACAAGCACATGTATTTTTCACTACCTTAAAGTAACACACTAATTTAAATTTTCACAACCTGTAACGAATGTAAAAGTATTATTCATATTTGTTCTAAATGTTCTGAAGTTAAACTTCGCCGCATGTCATTAGTATAATTTCACGTTAGATTTGTAGATACATGCATACATATATATGGCTAGATTTGTACTACGGATTACGAAACTGCGATCTCGGATGGTCTACCGTTTCCCTTTATTAAATGTTGACGTAAATGCCCAGAGTTACCACAGCGTAGGTATACTAAAAGGGATTTTGTCTAGGCCATGTTTCATAATTTCGGCGGCGTCATCTAGTTAATGGAGATAATAAAACCGCATTAGTAAAAAACATAAATTAAAGTACCGTCGTCCACTGGAATCTAATGTTGACATTCGGTCAGGATCGAATGCCTTCAACACTGCAATTGTAAAAGAATCAACTACGTCTTTAGGCAATTGTCAGTACATCAGTAATGTAGTAGATTTCCGATCAAAGTAGGTTACGTATTAACATTTTAAAATGAAATAAAATTCACTTTATCACGTTATGTACATTTGTGATGCACACGGTACATTGTAGTTTTACGCCATTAATCCTTAACTTTGTTTATTATGTATGATTTAATATTAAATTAAATGATTTATTTTATTGGGAAAAAATGTTTTATGTTGCCAGCAGCTTGTTGGGTTTTTATATTTCATTACTATGAAAATAAACATAATAAACACGCCATATATATTAAACAGAACAGGAAGGTATGTGTTTCATTCAAAATTGTTTTTTTATTTGCCAGATATGCGTTACATGTTTTGTAAGAATCATTACCGTTTTTAGGTTAAATTTATCACCAAAAGTACATTGTAGCTGGCAATGATGAATATTTCACCATTTCGTCGTTTTTCTGAATGTTTTAGTAGATGTTTGCAGTATAATATTATGTCTATATGAGAGCCGTCTCTGTTGCCGAGATAAAATTCTCGAGCCCTGGTTATCATTTGCTCGACTAGAATCATAATTTTCGCTTTGTTGTCGTTTACAATTAAACTATAATGAGTCTGAAGCCTGCCCAGAAAATGTATGAGCCCATCCTCGCTAGCTACGCGCTTAAGTGGTATCAACTGCAATTATCAAGTTAGAAATATTAAGGTTCATGTTCGTAGCCTGCTGTTAATCATCTTCTACCTAAAGATGGCCACTTTCGAAAAGATTTTCATAGTTTTGGTGCCATACTTCAGCAACACAACCACACAAAATAAAAAAAAGTTTAGACCCAGAAACTAGACCTACCAATCTTTATGTATTTTGATCTCCTGAATTCGATGCCGCCATTAGAATTTAATTTTATTGTGTCATTTTTTTGTAAATCACGTGTTTTTAGCATTTTATCTGTGGTGGAATCGAAAAATGAGTCAAATTGACCAGATATCGAAAACTTTCATAGAGAAAAAGTGCTTAGAATCCAACGAGGGCCCCACGAATCAATTTTGAACAAGATCTAAGGGGTATCTTTTTATTTTTAAATTTTTTTAGATCTTGTTCAAAAATGATATATGGATTTTAAGCACTTTTTCTTGATACAGTTTTTTGATATCTTGTCAATTTGAGCCATTTTTCGGTACCACCAGATAAAATGCGAAAAAACCACGCGATTTACAAAAAAATTACGGTAAAATTAAATTCTCTTGGCGGCATCGAATCCAGGAGGTCAAAATACATAAAGATTGGTAGGTCTAGTTTCTGGGTCTGAACTTTTTAAATTTTGTGTGGCTGTGTAATCTGATCCCTGTTAGTTTTTAGTGTACCGGTGTCTGGATGTACTTATTTCGGCACTTTGTAGATATAGATAGCGTAACTTTCCTTCCTCCTACGCTTCTTTTTCTTATTACTTTTAGATATATTTTTTGGGTCTTTCCAGCTTTCTCAACAGCTTTACCGCTCGTCCTGGGCGACATAGACACACACACACACACACATAACCTGGACCCTTAGGACTTGGTCTGTTTCTCGGACTCAGTTGGGGAACCCCCATGTATTTCGTCGTGCTAAATGCAAATCAGGTGTCCGTTTAGCTCCATCACCCACCAATTTTTAGTAAATCCCTAAAATAACCTAAATTATGAGTTTTTTTTAGGTTATTTTCGCGATTTACAGAAAATAGTGGGAGATGGAGCTAAACGGATACCTGATTCGTTTTCAGCACGTCGAAATACATAGAAGTTATCAAGCATAACGAATATTCGAGATAGTATAACATATCATTAACATATATAAGAAATAATGTAGGGCCTAGCATGGATCCTTGAGGAACTCCACAGTTTACAGTAGGTAAGCTAGACATCGCACTCTTGATTTTAACTTATTGGGTATGATTAACTAAATATGATCTGAACCATCCATGAACAATACTCCCAATACATATTTTTCTAATTTGGTCAATAATGAGAAGTGATTGACACAATCAAAAGCCTTCGTAAAGTCGATAAAAACTCAGATTGATCTAGAGCACTGTCAACAATTTTATGTGTTGTAAAACCATGCTGTTATGTTATGTTATGTTATGTTATTTCAAAGGTCAATCGAATAATTGATGCCGTACGCCTACCGAGTCTATGCCATATGCTACTGCGTCACAAAAATATTCATAAATAAGAAACTATAAGTTCTAGATGAGAAAATGTTTTTCAAAAACTTCTGTATCTTGGTTTCAATTGCTTCGCTGTATATGAAAATTTGCAAAAATAAAAAAGTTTGTCCCTTAGTCAAAATATGAGTACATTCTTAGCGAAGTAATAAGTTCATTGTTATTTAAAGAAAATAATAAACAATAATCGATAGAAACAAAAAGGCCATTGGAAGCGCTTGTTTGTGTACTTGAATTTAAAAAAAAGTAAGATCGATAGCTCGATTAGATTTGAAGATATGGCGGTGTAAATGTTAAAAAACACGATTTTCATAATCAATCAATTTCTCAGTTTTTTCGAAATAAAAAATATCTGTACCATAAGAAAATATCGCAAATAACCATTTCTTATGTAGAATAGTTCACTTTATATAAACTATAAGGTCTGGTCTGGTTCTACGCTGATTTTTTTCTCGAGATCGGAGAGACTTTTATGGTCTATTTCACTATTACAAGGACAACGGTCCATAAATGTAATTAATTTCAAATACGCTAACGCTGTGGCGTCTCCTGTTACATGACGTCACGCGTTGTTTGCACGCCTAACAGATTTATTCAAACTTTAATGTTGAATACCGTTTGTAAAAAAAAAAATAAGAAAAAATTCTTTACACACTGTGTTTTCCATTAAGTAAAGATTCTAGAAATACTAAAATAGGCCCCTTGGCCTATCAAATGGGTATTCTCAATTGGCCATGTCCGACTGCAACTTTCACTCTTGTTTGTTGTTGATTAAAATGTTGGCTGATATTGAATTTATCGCATGCGTGTGACAGAAGTAATTACATGTTTTCCTGGACTATAGTCGTTTGGTTTCGTTTGGGTTCATATTAAATGAAGTATGAAGAGTGCTTGAAATGTAATGTTTGAAAATCATTAAGGCTGCCAACGATATCATCTATCCTTCAACTAAGCATTGATAATTAAAACTTTAAACTCAACAGGTTTTGTTTTGTACTTATCAGACACGAACTTTTTAGTTTCCAAGTTTTTAATGTCTCCAGATCCTCTTTAGGTATTCTTTACAAAGCAAAAATCTCAAACGAAATCTCTTATTTAAATTCAAATCCATTTCGTTTTAAAACCCGCCTTAATCGAAAAGTTGAAAATTAAAAATGAGTAATTTATTTTTATCTTTCAGATAGAAATCAGAAAACAAATTTTAACGAGTTTTTAATACGCATAAAAAATAATTAGGCACAAAAAAGGTAAAAAGTTTAATCATTTACATATAATAAAAAACCGTTCTTATTTTAATTCGATCATAATTATCTAAATTATTTATCTTAAAAATATATATATTACTACCTTAAAGCTGTTGACACGTTGGTATGGAAAATGATGTGGATGAAACCCAACACAGTGGCGTTCAACGTCCAATTTAAAAGGACTTATTGGAGTCCTATTTTCATACAAAAGGAAGTTAGGAATCCACTAAAAAATATTGTTATACCAAGTCTTGATAATAGTTTTAATATTATTATCTATAATTAATTATTTGTCTGTTGTTTTTCACTGTCAAAATATTTAAAAATTTTGATAAAAGAAACCTCTGCACCAAAAAGACAGACAAAGGCTGGTTTTTAATTCTTCTATTAGAAAATGTCTCATCTAAAAATATATAAACTGGAACAGAAATTTTTAATGATAATTAGAAAATGAAATTAACGTTTCAGAAAATATTATTTTTTTCCGTTATCAAAACTTTGACTTCAAGTACGTCAAACATGGCAGTTGTTTATGTATTTCCTCATCAACAGAATAATAGCGGATTCCTTAAGTTTTCTTTTAGTTGCGTTGCTATGATTGTTACCACGCGCATGTTCACACATTTTTTACTTCTGGAATTCTCCCTTTCTACATGATCTCTATATCACCAATCCTTACGTTGAAAGGTCTAGATAACTCACCTACATAATGTTTACCGCACTTGCACGGAACACTGTAAACATTATTTGGAATTTTTTACAATATTTACCGGCTTAGTTTTTGATAGAACAGATCTTAATGTGAAGCCCGTTTGAAAAACCGTTCGTACAGAAAACCAAATTTCCTATTCTTCGTAATTTATCCGATGAAACAGTAATTCCATATACAATTATTCGAGGTAGTTCGATTTCATATTTTCAAATTTTTAGAATACCCGGTATAATTTGTCTTAAGTTTGACAATGTTTATGACTTCCTAAGACAAGCAAAAATTTTTATAATGAATGACTTTTTCTCGTCAAATCAAAAATAAGAAAATACAAGAGTGTGGTACCCCATCAGGGACACATGAAAATAGTTATTTCCTTATTTTATCCTTATCAGATCTTCTGGTGAGAACTTCAGCTGTTGGTTCCGGTGATAAGTATGTCTTAATTTTTTGCCCCTCATCTTCGTCCTAATATTCATAATAAGACACTACTTGACGTTCACTGTCATGAGACTTTTCATCTTCAGGATTACTTTCAAAGTTTAATTCAACTCCCTCAGTCATCTTGCTTTCAACTGCTCGCCTTGTTCTTGTCTTGTTCTTCACCTGTGTCTTCTTTCGAGCTTCTTGAGGTATTTCTAGACCGTTTATGTCATGTTCGATGAACCTTACGTCACAACCGATTGTCACCTCGTGAGATGTCTTGTCCAGCATTCTATATAGGCCTTTGACTCTGTTAAATATCCAACAAAAGTGACCAAAACCATGTCCTCTAGTTTTCTTTTGGTACGGGAGTATATCTTTTACATCCGAATATGTGCAAATGCTCGACACTTGGCTTACTTTTGTTCCATAGCCCCAACGGTGTTTTTGCGATGACTTTAGTCGACAGAATATCCTGTAAATAGTTCGCTGTGTTCACTGCCTCTACCCAATAATTGTTGTCCATTCCAACGTCAAAGAGCATGCACCTGGCCGCTTCCATAAGCGTTCTATTCTTGCGTTCTGCGATGCCATTTTGCTCTGGAGAGCATGACGCTGTATACTATGCCCGTATGTCTTCTTCTGCAAACATTGTTTTAATTTCTGAACAGACATATTCACGCCCATTGTCTGATCTAATGGCTTTGGTACTTTTCTAAATTTATTCTTCACGTACTTTACATAATCCTTAATATGCTGTACGGCATCTAGGGTTTGGGAAGTCTCGATATTTTCAAAGTCTCGGAACACGAGACATCGCAAGATCAAAGTCCCAGGACTTCGAGACTTTTCAAAACAAAATTAAAATCGAGTTCATTTTTGGCGAGATGTATCAATAAAATCGCCACATTTATTGAACATAAAATCAAATTCTAACATTACTAACGTTAGTTAAAGTCGAAACAATTCGTATGTTTAATTCTCATACACAGATTCATTTTTTGGAAATAAAATCTTATAATTATAAAACATAAAACAGACTTAGTAAAGTAATCATACCAATCATCAATATTCATCATTTAGTCTCTAGCCATTAGTCAATAGGGAACGTCGGCTGGGTTTACACCATCGTGAGACAGGTTAGTTTTACCCTACTGATGACTCGTCGTTGCGGTAGTAATTCTGCTCAGTACGAGAGGAACCGCAGGTTCGGGCATTTGGTTCACGCACTCGCTCGAGGGGGGCGGTGCGAAGCTACGATCCGTGGGATTGTGCTTGAACGTCTCTAAGACCGTATCCTTTCTAGTCGTAGGTGGCAACAATATCTCTTAGAGTTCTGAGAGTGGAAAGGCTCAAAAGAATATGATTTTACTAGGCGGTCGCGGTTCGCACTAGCCCTATCAATTAGTCTTTTTTCCTAATTTAATAAAATATTCTTTTTAAAAAATTAGTGCATTAACAACTTTGTCCGACAATCCGTTTCTGATTTTTTTAATAATGCCTCCGAAAAGAGAACACTCTCTTGTTTTCAATAAATGTCGGTTTTATTGTGTAGAGTAAGTTACGTACGTACGAGTACCAAGTAATTACTCGTTAAACTAACAGATGGTGCTCCGTGACAGAGTGCGGGAAGCCTGAACTAATGAAGCTTATTATTATCTTTTATTAATAAATTATTACTAGCGTGTCTCGAGTCTCGACCCGAAAGTCCCGGGACACGAGACAATTAAATTTGGGAAAAATCCCGGGACTTCGAGACACGAGACGTCCCATCTGACTTTTTTTCAGGAAGCACACTTCTGTGTACATGCTATAGTCATCGATCATCGTCATGAAATACTTCACTCCACTCTGTGTTGTCGTCTGCATGGGCCCACAGAGATCAGTGTGGACTATGTCCAATACTGCAGCTGCCCTTGTCGTTGAAAACTATGGAAATGGCTGCCTTGTCAATTTTTCTTTAATGCCGCATTCACACACTCTGATTCTATAATCCTTTATCTTGATGTTCAACACCAGATTCTTGTCTTGAATTAACTGCACGTCTTCGGGATGTCTGTGTTCAAACCTTCTGTGCCAAGTGTGTTGACACTTTTCTGTATGCAGACCCTCTTTGACTGTTAATGACTTGTGATGTACCTTCATCGCATACGTGTCGGATGACAAATTTGCTGTAGCGGTCAGACCTCTCTCTGTCAGTTTCTTCACCGACATCAGACTCCCAGTGAGATCTGGTACGTATAGAACTTCTTTTAGTTTAATAGTGACCTCGTTTCCGTTGCCACCTAGACAATTTAGTTCACCTGAGCCAATTCCTATAACTTTGGCACCTTTGCCATTGGCCACCGTGATGTGACGTTGGACAAGTTCCTTTGCTCCCAAAAATCAAAAAGTTTTCTTTGTTTGTCGTGAGACAGGTTGGTTTTACCCTACTGATGATTTGTCGTTGCGATAGTAATCCTGCTCAGTACGAGAGGAACCGCAGGTTCGGACATTTGGTTCACGCACTCGCTCGAGCGGGCGGTGGTGCGAAGCTACCATCCGTGGGATTATGCCTGAACGTCTCTAAGGCCATATGCATTTTAATTAAAAGCGTGCCTAACAAACGTTTTTTATTTATTTTACTGTTTATAAAAAATACGTTTATTTATTTGAGTTTTTTTAAAAATAAGCCAACATTGTGAAATTTTACTTGACTTGATAATGAAGCAAAATTGATTTCATCTAATTTAAATATTTGTGCACACATTATTTCAATTATCTGCTGTATTAATCAGGACAAATTATAACATTTTTTCGCCCATACCTACGCCTATGTGTCCAGGCTGCCATTACTCATTAGATACAGTTCAGTTCATTTTACATATGTTGTATGCAAATACGAATACAAATGGTCCACAAATATTTGATGTTATGGTGTTAAGGATTGAACATCTGTTTAGACCTGTCCTGGGAAGGTTTCCTTCCCATTTCTGAGAAATCTTCAGAAACTTCTTGGAGATGGATAGATGGAACACCTGATGTTTATCGGTGGCTCGTACACTTTATATTATGGCAGTGATTTTGTTGCGTTTTATGCCCTATTTGATGTTATCAGATTAAGATAGGTACTAAAAATTTTATGACTTTTTTTTGGTTGATGCTGGGATAGTTTGTTAATGTAGCTTCTTGAAAATAAAATTTAATAGTTTTTTCACTTGCAACGTAAAATGCATGGATCGGCTTATTATCACCTACGACTTGTATCTCTGTGGAACTACCTAGAATATATAAAGAACTGGTTATATTACGACCGTCATCCGGTACTTTCGTAGGAAAATAGTCAGGGCTGGAGATTTTTCCACTTAAAATTTTTATTTGGCTGTCCAAAAAAGGCTCTGAGTTTCAATTCTAATTTTATTGAGAATACAGAAATGTTTGAAAAATATGCAAAAAAATCTCATGACTTGTTTAGTTCCAGCTCCTCTTACGTTAAACGCTGTTCTGAGAGAAAAAAGCTGATACACTTCGGCGCCAAATAAAAAATAGGTGTTCGATTCTTCCACTTTTGAATAAAAGCAAATCCTTTTAACCATGGATAAAACAAGTTAAAATGAGTAGATTTTCGAACAGACCTACCTCGATAAATTATGCCTGTTCCCCCTGCCCCCCTTTCCCGCCCCCCTTCCCCTCAAAGGGGCTCCTTGCATCTGCCTATATACATATTTTTTTCTCTAAAACGGTAGGAAATAGCAAATAAATAAAAAACAATTAATTGTAAATTTTAAAAATTATTTCAAATTTTTTGTTTTACTATTTTTTCTTTAGCAACAGAAATGGAAGGGTGTTTCAGCTAATTTTGGCTGTCACTCAAGCGACTCAATAAATTAGACACTAGATATAAAAATTATATTACCTTTTATATCGATTGGTATATAATTTGAAAATATTATTTATTTAATAAGGCAGTGGCGTGCATGGAAAAAAACAACACATGTAGTTGTATTAAAATCTATTTTTATAATAGTATATTAAAAACTCAGATTATAGATTTTTTCTGAATTCATTGATATCCATTTCAAATCTATGCTATTTGTTTTTCTATTTTATTGAATTTATTTAAAAATAAAAAATTACTTTCAAAATAATTTTTATTGATCCTTATAATTTGCACTAGTACTTATCCCTATTAAGAAACAAAGAGAGAACCAAAAGGCTATTATTCACAAAAAGGTAGTTATTCACATTTCATTATTAGACATATGATTTTTACTAAGGCGACTACCTTAAAGTTCAAGAAAAATTACAGTTATTTTTTATTTTTAAATAAATTCAATAAAATAGAAAAACAAGTAGCATAGACTTGAAATGGATATCAATGAATTCAGAAAAAAATCTTTAGTTTTTTGAACAGTAGGAGTCACCACCTTCCCATTTGAAAAAAAAAAGTTTTCGATAAAAAAGTAATTTTGGAGGCTTCGTAAATAGTTATTAATGAAATTAAACCAAAAATTATATTTCTCCCTTGAACTTTACCTGCCGTAGAACAAATTTTGGTATTCCAAAGCACTCTAGACGAATGTCTTAAAATGCTTAAAAAAACTAAACATCGACTCAAAAATTTGCGAAAATCTCATGGTATACTCAGAGTGTTGTCTTGAATCCAAATATGTGGAAATATACAGGGTGTTCCATTTAAAAATCAAAAGTTGCGTTCGTTTCTAGGTAAACCGGAAATGGTCTCATACCGTTTTTATGTCCAAAAATACATTTTTACAGGTAGTTTATGCACCCCAAATTTCAAATGGATAAGTTAAAAAATAAAGGAAATAGAGAGGGGAGCCACTAGCCTATGGCACCCGGTATACAATATGCAATTTTAGATAAAAGTAGGTACATGCTTTCCCTGATGTAGCACAGACAAAAATTAAATGTACGTAATAAGAACCACATGTTAGGAGAATATTGTTTTTACTGTATAAAACATATACACCTACACAACATAAACTAAACTTAACTAAACATACATCACAGTAAATAACTTAAAATAAATCCCCATTCCAGGCACTATGGTATAAAATATAAATACCCAAAATAATAAACTGAACTCAAGTAAACTTAACTAAACATACATCGAAGTAATAAAACATCATGCTGAGGCACAATAGTATAAAAAAATTAATACACAAAATAATAAACTAAATTAAACATACATCATAGTAAATAACTTAAAATAAAACTTCATCAAAGGAGGCACTATGGAGTATAAACATATATAAATATAATTAAAAAAATTAGCGTTTACATAATGAGAAGTAGCAATGCGGTGTGTAAAACGAAAAACTGTTTTACATATGAATCTGTAAGCTGACTGTACACATTTAAATATAATTCCAGGAGCATTTTGGTGGTAGTTTTGGTGGCATTCATGCTTATACCGTGATTAGTGTGACAATTATTCCATTTAAATGCCATATTTTGCTTCATCTAGTTAAATATACTTACTAGTGTTTTGTAAATTTATAATATTCTTGAAATTTAACGAATTAATCACCGCCAGAAATAATAAAAGCACAACGGCGGCAAGTTTAATGATTTACTGCAAGTTGTAGTTGTAGTCTTCATCACGTGATAAAATTTACCAATGCTATTGGTTACACTGCTACAGTATTCTTGTAATTTTACAGTAGTAATGTGAATTCACATATTTGTTGTAATATTACAAAAAGGTCTGTTAATTTACACGAGGGCCAGTAAATTTGCACTCACTGTGGATAATTACATTGTAATTTAACAGACATTAGGACAGCAATAAATTCACAAGTTATTTATATTTCCATGTGACATGTATTGTTACATGTATTTGTCTGTAGAGATTTCTTATATTACATTATTCTAACAGTAAAATTCCGTGAATTCTAATATAATGAGGCTGTAATGTTACGTGCACGTTTTTCAGTGTACAAAGATTTGTTGGTGTATAAAGTAACAAAAATAAAAGTCGTTTTTACTGAGCGTTTATTATTTTTCTTGGCAAATAGGAATAAGATACTATGTATCTATTTTTCCACTGTACACTTCATACTGTACAAAATTTAGAAAACACTGTAAGTATATCAGTTACCGGTCTCTTTTTAACCATACCTGTATCATTTTACAGATCGTTTCTATTTGTTTACTGTGCCAAATATTGTTAAATACTGCCCACAATTTTTTACTAAACTAATTGGAATTGTTTACTATAGTTTATTACTAACTTTTATTAATTTCATTTATATTTTATCCAGAAATCACCACATTTACTGAACCCTGCATCACGAGTTTAATATTGAAGCCGGGCGCTAATGTTGATTTTTGTAAATTTCGTGCGCCTTTTGTTCTTTATTTGAACGTTTGGGACAGAAATCAGGTGTTCAGTGTGAAGTTTTGATAATAAATTCGCTCTATCTACCTGTATACCTGATCTTTTAGGGTGAGTCACCTGAATGTGCAGACGCATGGCAGACACAAACGGTAGAGACGCTATTGAATGACTCAACCGTCCAGCAGCAAGTGGTCAAGGCCAACGGCCTCTATCTAACGCTCATTTTATTTTTGCCCAAAAGCACGATGCAGAAAAATGCATTGTTTCCTCCTTTCTCGGTTCTCACTGAATCACTGCGCGATTTCCATAACAATAAAGATTTTTCCGATGGGTATCTTTTTACCTGATTCTTAAGAATTACAAGTCTTCCTTTTTAAACGAACAATGCCAATCTGCTGGTGTATTTTTATATGTATTAAGTAATGCATCAGAGGAATAATTTCACAACATTAACAGAGAATAGTTGCGCTCGGGAGTTGCCGAAGTGAAAAGGTTACTTGACAAATATTTTACGTATGCACAAAGGACCCCGCACATTTCTTATGTAAATTAGGGTACAGTCAAATTGGCTGAATTTTTAATATGATGTAGATTTCAACTTTCTGATCAAAATCTCTCATGGGCCCAATTCAATCCTATGTCTAGTTCCCGAGATACAACTCTAACATTTTTGTAAAATTCTGTATCTTGTCGAACTTTTAATTTATTGATGAGGTATTAAAGGTCAAAGGGAGTAACTTCCGAAAGTTTCTCAATTAAAGTTTTTTGATCAGGAAGACACATAATTTATGTAAAAAATGTTTTAGCCAATTTGACCGAATATTTTTTTCACTTGTTATTTCTGTATAGATTTCCCGGCGCCTTCCCCAACATTTTTCAAACTGGCTTTTTTCTACGCTATTTTTATTGAAACAACAAATGTTTTGGTGCAAAATATTATAAAGAGCTATTAGAATGCATCACAATATAAAATGTATGAAAAAAATCATGAATTCGAATTTTTTTTTAATTGAACAAAAGGTTATTCTTGTACATTTCTTGAGCTGTATCCCGCAAACTAGGCATATGATCGAGTTGGGCCTATGAGAGCTTTTGATCAGAAAGTCGAAATTTAATTAAAAATTCAGCCAATTTGACTGTACCCTAAATTTACATAAAAAATGTGCGGGGTCATTTAAAGAAATATTGGCGGGATAGTGAAGAATTACATTTTTTTTAATGCAACCACTTTATTTCCACCCTTAGTGAAAAGTGAAATTTAGCTAAAATGAATCATCCTAATTACAGCGGATTAAACGAGTAGCGGTATGTCTTCGTACTTGATAAATATTTTGTTCAAATACGGCTAAATTTATTTTTACATGTTACCACAGATTAAGTACAGGGTGGACCAAATTAGATGGGATTTGAGGTTTTCTCTAAAACTTTGGCAGATAGACGAAAACTAATATAAGCTCGATTTTCGAGAAACAAACAACGGAGTAAACCGCGATCGTTTATCTTTTTCGACTACCGAGCTACAGAGCGTTTTTGGAAAATTGACATTTTTGGACGGCCTCTGGTATGTCAATTACTAAATGTCGAATCGAAAATCGAGTAACACACAGGCACTTTTTTTAGTAGAATCTATTGCTGATAAGAAGAAAATTAGGCATGCCTCAGTTTTCGAGATATAGACATAAATGTAAATTATTTCATTGTTCGATCACAACTTAAATTAGCTATTCAATGATATATCATATGTCATATTTATCTCTGGAAAAAGTGGTTAATTTTCGAAACGGGGCATAGTAGGATAGGCATGTAAAATCTGCCCCCAAACAAAATCTTGTTTGAAGGGGCTTACCCTAAATATGGTTTTCCCAAAATTTCAAGCCCGAAACCGCCATATTGGAGGAGTGGTGAGGGGTTTTTTGATTTTCGTTTTTTAAAATTTTCTCGGATACCGTTGTATGAAAAAATCCGAAAAAAATCACAGTTTTTACTTACATATTGGACTATTTACCCAATTTTCTTCATAATTTTTACATGCAAATTTCGTATGCAAAAAAAATGTGCAAATTTTTGCATACGATTTTTTGGCACTTTAAGAAAGAAAGTCGCTCTAGATTTTTCATCGTAAATTACTCATTTTTCAAAAATTTTGACACCCTGTACCTCAGTAAGGAGGCACATTTTATCTAAGTGTTTCAGACTAAATCTTCATATATTGGACTAAGGATTCTCCAGTTAGGTATGTCCTATTATTAATGAAACACCCTGTATATTTGTTAACAAGACATGCGTCCAAATTGTGTGCAAAAATTTGCAATTTTTTTTTGCATACTAAATTTGCATTTAAAAATTATGAAAAAAATGTTGTAAATAGTCCAACATGTAAGTAATAACTGTGAATTTTTTCGGATTTTTTCGTACATCGGTATCCGAGAAAATTTTAAAAAACGAAAATCAAAAAACTCCCCATCACTCCTCCAATATGGCGGTTTCGGGCTTGAAATTTTGGGAAAATCATATTTATCAAATAGTTGATAACAAACAAAATTTTGTTTGGGGGCAAATTTTACATGCTTATCCTGATATGCCCTTTAATATATTTGTGAGGAGGCCATAGAAAACTATTAACAACAACACTTCTTATAATATAAAATAATTTTGCTAAAAATAGGAAAAACTAAACTACAATAAATGTTCGAATTGTCTTCCATTGACATCTATGCATTTTTAACACCTTTTCCTTACAACATTTGTTGCATTTCCAATCATGACAGGAGTTATTGTCCGAAACGCAGCTAATGTTTTGTTTTCCAATTCTTCTATGTTATTAGAACATTCTATAGAGAATGTTCTAATAACAAAAGTATTATATATAGATATAATATTTTTTAATTAACCCCAAAGCCAAAAATCGGCAGCGGTTATACAACGTGAACTACCAAGACATGAGGAAAGTTTAATAGTAGGTTGTCCCCACCGAAAGGAGTTAAAAAAATGAAAATCAAAAAAAAAAATGACAAAAAAATTGCCTTATTTTTTTGTAGAAATGCGCTGCCAATGACTTTAACCAATCTGACGTAACGCGGTACAACCATATCACTTTATCAGACTTGGGATTGACACTATTGACAGCAAAGCTGGAGAGGGTAGTAGTGACTTTTTGGTTTTAATCAAATCACACTACAAAAATAGCGAAATAAATCGAAATAAATCAAAAAGACATTGACCCTATGTTAGTGAACTTGCAACGACAAGTAGATATAAGAGATATTTACTTAAACCCGTCAATAACACGTCGGTGTCCTGATTGTTCGACCGAAAGCAAGAAACGAGGCACTTTGAGCGCACCCGCCGGCTTCACTTTTTATTCCAATTAAGGAAATCTCAAATATGTTCTTTCACAAGTAAGTTCGTCGCCCTATTACTGACCTAATGAATGATAGTAATGTCATTTGACGTATGACCTGGGGCACCATCGTATTGGTAAATTTATCTTTGAAATTGTCTTACAGGCATATTGTCTACAAAGGGATCTATGTCTTGTCGTAGAATGTTAATAACATTTTCGGTATTCAAATTACCGTGAAAAAAATTAGGACCTATTATTTGGTATCCAATAAAATCACACCATACACAAAATCCAAATCGTCCTTGACGATTAATTGTAGCGGTTACGTGAGGATTTTCTTGAGCCCAATGGTAACCACCATTATGCCGATTAAAAATTCCGGCACTGCTTATATGGGCCTCGTATGTCCATATAATTGTTCCTTCAAATCCTGGCACTTCATTACACTGACGCAAAAACCAAGAACTCGGGCCCCATCTTATTGGAGCCCACCAACATCAGCCGAGATATTGTATTCCAGTCTTGTTGTTCTGGTAAACATTCCTTTACTTTTGTAATAGGTACCTATCCAATATACCTACAGTTTGCAAGTTGTACTTAAAAAGTTCCTAGTTTTGATAACTCTGATAGGTTTAGTGGAATATAGAATATATGACTGTTTTAAGATAATTACTTTTTATTGTCATTCCTGTACCTATTTTTTTAATAGCACAGGTTTACAAAAAAGAAGTTATCTGGATCTGGGGTCAGACCATACGTTTCTTATGTATTTTTCGACGCCGAATTCGAATCTATTTTTAGTTTTGCTCTATCACGTCAGGATTTTGAGATATCCTAACCTAAAAGTGCAAAAACATGGTTTTTTGACATATTTGAAGTTATGTAGCTTTGCGATTTTTTTTTTCTCTGAAAACCATGTATGGGATCTTAAAGTACAAATCTTCCTCTTTAAAATGCCGTTGAGTTTGCTCAAATATCTTTTTTTTTTCGCTGAGATATCGAATTTTTAAAATTGTCTGTTCGTATCATACCTTTCCCAATACATTTAATTAGTACGGAAATTTTATGGTCATTATTTAAATTGCAATATCTCGGCGAAAAAAAAAAAGATATTTAAGCAAACTCAACGGCATTTTAGAGGTGAAGACTTGTACTTTAAGATCCCACACATGGTTGCTTGAGAAAAAATTCTCGAAGCTACATAACGAATATGTCAAAAAAACCATGTTTTTTGCACTTTTAGGTTACGATATCTCAAATTCCTGAGGTGATAGAGCAATTCGAATATTTATCGTAGTTTCATTTTTCCCATTTTTGGCAAAATTATTTTATATTATAAGAAGTGTTGTTGTAGTTTTCCATGGCCTCCTCACAAATATATTAATTTTTTCGAAAAAACCGCTGCCCAAGGAATCACTACTTCCACATCCAGATTTTCTATCCAAGTCTCTCATAACGAAAAAATTTTGTATGTGGAAATAATTGTTTATAGAACTTTAATAATATAATATTTGAAATCGTCTACACCAAAAAACCCACAAAACGATATCCCACACGGTAGTGATGGTAGGGGGGTGGTAGTGGGGGTGGATGAAGTAAAAAAACATTTTGAAGCTTTTGGTTCTTGTACACATACTAAATCACAATTTTTTTTTGTCCCATTTAATAATGGGGTAGGGGTGGTAATGGGAGTGGCTAATGCCAAAATTTTTTTTCAAACCTTAGCTTCTCTTTTATACACTAAATACTAATTTTATGGACTCTCACCTGCTTGATTTACCTATTTACCATTTGCCCCATCTTTCTCTCCAACTTTTCCACGGAATAAGATGAAAATACAATCTAGTTCCAGATCCCGTTAAAGTATATACGTGTACCAAATTTCAAGTCAATATCTTAAACGGTTCCAGAGTAATCGTGCGTACAAAAAAAAGTTACAGTCATACCGCTAAATTTAAAATCATGATTCATGACATTATAAGCCTATTTGAACAATAAAAATTGTCAAAAAATTTTTGTCGTTACTATACTGCCACTGGATGTGGAAGTATAGTAACGCCACTTGTTTGTTTCTCGAAAATCGAACTCAGGACACCTATATTGGTTTTTGTCTATCTGCCATAGTTTTAGAGAAAACCTCGAATCCTATCTAATTTGGTCCACCCTGTACGGAAACATTCTACAGGTCGCAATTCTAAACAGATCTACTTATTTTTTTTAATCGCTTTGTCTACTATCAGCATAGAATCCTATTGAATTTGATAATTATTATTATAAACAATTATTTTACGTTCTCGGCATCTATTAGTAATTATTTTTTTGTTTAACTCACTCTAACTCAAGAACGGAACAATGAAATGGTCTCAAACTTTTACCATGTTATCACTGCATTTTTATTTTATTTTTAAGAACATTGGTTGATGTGAATGTCAAATTTTAATAAGTGTAGGAAATATTAAAGTTTTTCTAAGGGCATGTCGATAAAATGCAGGGGTAAATATGGCAAACAGGAAATTTTTTTCTTTACAAATAGATATTTTTTGATCTGAATGGTCATTGTTAAATAACAAAAATCTACTTCCAAGCTTATAATTACTCTTTCTACAAGCTGTGCTATTAGAATCGGAAACACCCCGTATATAACTTCAATAAACGCTTGCGCGTGTACAAATGAAATCATGTACTACCCCTTTCGAAATTAATTGGCTGTAAGTACAAATTATAGTAAATTAATCATATAACTTGATACTTATAAAGTAAAGCTCAATACATAATTATAAGTTGGTAGTTACCTATTTCATTATGACAAATGACTAAATTAGCCTAATATTATTTTAATAATAGTATCTACAAATTGTCACCGAAAAAAACTTATTAAAAGCGAACGACATTCGTATTAATTTACAGATAAAGAATATGACTTTCACTGCAAGCGCTATAATTACATGAAAGGGAGCCTTCGCTGGGGCAATTCATTCTAAAGAAAAATTTTAAACCCCTCATTATCTTGTCAGGGGAGAAACATGGAACCGCCGAATTCTGAGTATCCCAACTAGCAATTTGGTATTTTATAAAAGCTGCAGAAATGTTTCGATACAAATTTTATAAAACAACATTACTCTCAAACACTTTAAAAAAGTTATTACGACAGCTGTAAATGTGAAATTGGCACCATCTTATAAAATAATTCAGTCACTGTTGATATTTTTGTAAAGCCTATTGCAACTATTACAAAATAATTGTATAAACAGTTACGCAGGTTCTAAGAAAATTCGGTACCGCCATTATAAAACAGCTTTATTGAAGCTTTTCAGTGATATTAAATAGCCGTTATAAAAAAATTGCTGTGTAGTAACGATTTCTTAAATGTATTCAAAAAGTCGCATACATATACTTACAAATATTTAATATGCTGATATCTATATATACCGAGCATTGAGTAATTTTACTGGATAGTAGATAAGAACTTACTTAATAATTATTTTATAGACACTTACTAGTGAAATATTTTTGTCGAACTCCTCTATACGTTTCCTTAAATATATAAGGAATAAAAACCAGACTGCAACTAGTGTTTGGAGAAAACCGGTTTAAAACCGTTTTTTTTGAAAACCGAACGGAACCGATTTTTTCAATAAAAAACCGTTTTTTTAGTAAATTATACCAATCAACATAAATATTACATTTTATAGTTATATCTCACGTCATTATACTGCAAATTGATTGTAGGGTATTGAATTTCTATTTATATTAGGCAATTTTGTGACTTTATACGGATTAGGCAATATAACATAATATTTTAACGTATGTTGTGCATATTATTATATTGTTTTCATATAGTATCCAGGTGTTAATAACCCAAAATACACACATAGACACAGATAGAAATTCTGGCTATCTATTAATTACTCATTTTTAGTCCGTAAAAATAAGTTGACTGGCTCAAAATTCTATAATTATTGAATCTTATAAACGGTTTAAACCGGTTTAAAACCGGTTTTTTCCAAATATACCGGTTTCGAACCGGTTTTTTATTTTCCCGGTTTTTCCAAACACTAACTGCAACCAACAGCTATTCTCCGGACTAATGCCCCGCCGAGCGCTGAATTATGAATTACAAACCTGGCCGCGTTAAGTGCAGTAACTGTGTATTATTGCCACAAAACGCTAAAGTTTCGATTTTAATAGGCACCAGTCGAAAGACTTATTCCTACGTAAAGGAGCTCTCGTGCCAGTCACCCCATACCACTTGCAGACTGCAGTTTCGAGCTATTGGCTCTCGTCAGTGCAAGGTAGGTCTGAGATGGCTGGAACGAGGCATTTGTTCACTCTTGGTACATGACGAGATTTATAAAACCACGACATGCAGCAAAAATGGCAGGCTCCATCTAGCGGCTAATGTCCATTACAATCGAAACAGCAGTAGCCCTGACATGGGCATAGTTAGTAGGTATGCTTCTAGAGGGCAAAATATTTACTAGTGAAATATTTTTGTCGAACTCTATACGTTTCCTTAAATATATAAGGAATATAAACCAGACTGCAACCAACAGCTATTCTCCGGACTAATGCCCCGCCGAGCGTTGAATTATGAATTACAAGCCTGGCCGCGTTAAGTGCAATAACTGTGTATTGCCACAAAACTCTAAAGTTTCGATTTTAATAGTTACCAGCCGAAAGACTTATTCCTACGAAAAGGAGCTCTCGTGCCAGCCACCCTATACCACTTGCAGACTGCAGTTTCGAGCTATTGGCTCTCGTCAGTCAAGGTAGGTCCGAGATAGCTGGAACGAGCCATTTGTTCACTCTTGGTACATGACGAGATTTATAAAACCACGACATGCAGCAAAAATGGCAGGCTCCATCTAGCGACTAATGTCCATTACAATCGAAACAGCAGTAGCCCCGACATGGGCATAGTTAGTAGGTATGCTTCTAGAGGGCAGAATATTTACCAGTAAAATATTTTTGTATCGTAATTCTGCGCTCGGCGGGGCATTAGTCTGGAGAATAGCTGTTGGTTGCAGTCTGGTTTTTATTCCTTATATATTTAAGGAAACGTATAGAGGAGTTCGACAAAAATATTTCACTAGTAAATATTCTGCCCTCTAGAAGCATACCTACTATTTTATAGACATGTTAACCCATACAGCCTGTAGTTTTTGATGCGAAGGAAATTTGACTGTGAATTATGCCATGTGTTTTTGATGAATTTTAAGTGCACCTCATGTTTACTGAAGGTTTCTAGTAATTTTTGGAATTAAAAAAAAATGATTTCACATTTTAAAATTTTTTTGTAATGAAATTTAACGCCAATTTGTTTTAATCATCATAACTTCATAATTAGCACATATTAACTGGCGTAAATATTAATCATAATGTGATTTTTAATCTTTTTATGTCTTGTCATATTTACTTACGACCTCGAACGCTGGTCTCTTGAAATGGCTTCCCTCTATAAAATACTTTTGTGTTAATAACAAGCATTTTAAGATAATTAAACTATAGGCGATTCCTACAAAACATCTATAAAATAATGTGTCTCAGAGGTGACGGAATATAACATTTTTTTTTCCTTGAAAAAAGGATTTATTTTGTATTTTTGTTATAATTTATAACTGAAGAAAAATAACTGTAGCCCGAATCAAACATTTTAATAAAAACTATAATTTATTATAACAATTACCGTTAAATTGCATGTTAAGTTCACTTTAACACCCTTGCTCATTTTATGATTTTTCACTAGTAATCTCCCTAGTGCTTGAAAAATGTCCGGTAATTAATTAAAGCATCTGAGGATACGGTAAGAAAATTTCACTCCTAAATCAATTGAAAAAATAAATATAAGAATGACAGCTAGATTAGGTAGGTTATGTTAGTTAGTAGGCTGTGTACTACATAGAATGGTTGGGTTGATCTATTAGTCTTTTTTGTTGACAGATTATAGGAAGATCTGTAATTATTATTTACATTTGCAGCTTAAAATTAGTAATTAGAGATTAAAAATAACTTAAGAGTTTCTTCATCTTAAGTAGGTTCAAGTTACTAAAATTGGGAAAACTTTCACTTTTCTAATAAGTATGCGCACCTTTTAATTACATGCTGGGTGCTGGTACACTATTGATTCCATAAGTTTTTAATATACTTTTTATCAACATTAATAACTTTTGAATTATTAACGAGAGGTTAAAAATAGCTTAGGGTTTTTTTCTTAATTCAGTTTAAGCTACTAAAATTGGTAATTGTTGTAGATTTCGACTTTGTGATTAAGAGTTCTTATGGGCCCAACTGAATCCCACGTCTAATTTCCGAGATACAGCTCAAAAAATGTACAAGCGGTCAAGTTAAAAAATTTCTGAATGTATGATTTTATTTCATACGTTTTATGTAGTGATGCTTTCTAATAGTTCTTTAGAATATTTTACACTAAAAAGATTTTTTGTTTTAATGAGAATAGCATAGAAAAAAATATAGTTTGACAAATTTTGACGAAGGCGCCGGACCTAAAAATAACAAGTGAAAAAATATTCGGTCAAATTGGTTAAAACTTTTTTTTTATGTAAAATTTGTGTCTCCGGTCAAGAAATTCTTTAATACAATTTTATTTTGTAACTATATATAACTTTAAGCATATTTGTAGACCTTAGGGCTCTAGCACTGAACTTAATCTCTAATGAATATTCAATACTTATTTGTTTTTTATTACCATATTGCAGTAGATTGTATTGTAGCAGACTCTGGAACAACAATTTACTTTCAATAGCAAAACTGTCCCATATAGTGCTTTAATATAACGGTTTTATAAGATAATAGGAAACAATTATAAAATAATTTTGACATGTATTTGTAATAGTGCTGAAAATACTGCCGAACGTTAATAAAATAGCGCTATAAAATTATTTAGTTTTATAAGCTGAACTGTTTTATAGCTTAGTCACGGAAATGTTTCTAAAATAATTTCTTAACTGCTTTATAAGATATTTTATAATTTTTCTGTAAAAATGTTTTGATGATAAATTTATAATATAGTTCAGTTGCAAGCAATCAGATAGTGTTTTCTGCAACTCTAATATAATCAATTAGCATTTTAGTAGCCTTAATAAAATAACAACAAAACAAAATAATCGTATAACATTTAAATTATAAAACAAATTTGCTGAATTTTCAACCGATATATACCCAATATATCGGTTGAGAATTAGGTTAAAAGTTGAACTTGCAGTTGGAAGAAATTTGAGGCATTCTATGCAAATCAGTTGAGTTAAAATTTTTAACTAAATTATTACATTACACTTAGAAAGTTGGCAAAATCATACATATACTAGTTTACATCAACAAATTGTGAAACTTTTCTCATCCAGAAGTTGGATCCAGTTTAAATAACAAGTTTTGCCTAGTGTTAAATGGTTGAAAGTTTCGTTAGAAAGAGAAGAATACCATAATCCACGCGTCAGACTCCTCAGCAGCAAATATAAAAATTAAAAGAACTAAAATTGCGGGGTCAAATAAGACTCGAATGAGTAAATCAACGTAAGAGACATTTTATGTACTAGACGGATATTATGTTTTGACTAAACACCCTTTGTAGTTAGTAAATGTAGGGAAACTAATGTGGATTACTTTTAGAAAAAGATTTATTTACCAGTTCACTTTCAGCGCACTGTGTATCTACAGAAATAAATCGTATAGCTTGTACTAGCACAAAGTATGTCGTAAAACACGTTTATTGTTAAGTATAATTAAAACCAAAACTTTTCAAACCTTCTTTTTAACTATTACATATTTATTTGTTTTCCTTTATTTGCATCGAGAGCCAGTCAGCAGAGATTTATAACTCGCATTATACCTACAAGTTTTCAAAAGTTGCAGACATGTAATGAAGTAGTGCAATCGATTTGCAGCCCAGTCAGAGGTTTGAAACATGACAATTTGAAAAATCACATTTTTGCACGTAAATTTTACATGAGAAAAATGGAAAAAATTACAAAAATTTTTAAACATGTCTTGTTTTTTATGGTGGTAATAGGAGTTTCCAATCTAATAGACCACTATTAATAAAGCACGGTTTGATTTTCGATCAAATATGTCTTGAAACTGAAGTCATACAGTTTCTAACAAGATGGTGCCTCGTCGAAATATTACAAGTTATAATGCAATATGCAAAAAAATAGTTTGACTGAGGTACTTCGCTAGAATGATCATATAATAGCATAGATCTAAATCCAATTGATTATACCAGAGGCGGCTTATTGATACTTTCGAGATGCGGGTTTGACGATGTCTATCTATTAATATTTATATTAAGGTTGTATTGTAGAAGATCTTATCACACATCGTCTGAAGGATGTGACACGAATTTATTTATTAAGAGTACCAGCCGCGCTCTCCCCTTTGACTGTGTGTGGTTACTGCCACTCTTAGGTGAGTTCGATATGTTTTTGAGATGTTTGATAAAGGAGAAAGGTGAAAGCTGTACTTACCGTGGATTACTAACTGCTCTCTCTCCAACACTGGCTTCTATTACGATGCACTGAGCTTAAACTATAATACTGTATTAGATCTTTTCACTTCCAAATATCTTAATTACTTTTTTAGATTCCCTCTCTTAAGCTTTCACGATCTGATCGGTGTTCTGAACTTCAGAAGTACGAGTCCATAAGGATATCGTTATTCAATGCCGATCCAACTGAGAGGTTAGACTTAAAGTTAATTATTCAATCAGTAAAATGCAGAGTTCAAATAAAACCATTTATTGGATTAATTCAAAATTGTAGAGGAATATGCAATAGCCTGTCTAATATTTGTAAGAATCCGCCTCCCCAAACAGGGCAAGGGCGAACGCCTCCTCTAGAGGACGTATATCTCAACCACCAACAATCGACTTGGCATAAAAGGTTAACAACTCTTAGAACTGTTGAAAGCACTTTGGTTCTGAGACTGACGGGTATTAAGTCTTTTTGTGCCAGTTACAACAGTAACAATGGATTTATGCATGCTTTATGCTGATTTTACCCAAAGAAGTATATAGGTAAATAAACACGATACAGAGTTAAACATTGATGTGCTCCACCGGCTAGGTGGCGCAGTGCTTAAGGTGTTAAGCTTGCGACCACGGGGTCCCAGGTTCGAATCCTGGCTAGGGTATGGATGTGTAGTGGTGTTTTTCATGTGTTGCCGAGATGGTAGCAGTGAACTAGATTGCCGTTGTGTGAGAGACAACACAATCTAGTCGCTCTCCTCTCCTGAGTTCGAGTCTCAGCTGCGGCAGATGGCAATGTCGCAGGGAATGGATGTTGTGATATTGTCTATGTGTGAGTATCCGTCCTGGTTGAGTGGTAGAATAGCCTACGGCTAAACTCCGCCAGGACATTAATATAAATAAGGCGATTAAAAAAAAATAAAAAAAATAAAAAAAATTGGGTGTTTCATAATATATGTGAAATCATTCCGAAACAATAGATTTGATTATATATGTAGTGTGTTTAGGTTTATAAAAAAAAGCTGGCTGATTGACCTTGACCACTGCGACACCCGTGGATCTATTGTGGAGTTCCTGTTTAGTTTTACTTATAGTTCCTTATCCAGCTTTGTCTTTTATATCACACTCCACAGCCTTGATAAGGGCTCCTTAGTATAGCTATCTGACCTTGGTTTCTCCTTGCTAAGTAGCTGGAATTTCAGTCTAGCTAGGCCTTCACATGTACTGCATATTGCAACTTTTGCCAATCAAATTCAGAGAATCTGTCGCATAAAAAAGACAGTGCAAAAAATGATATCGATGCTACAGAATGAAGAGAGTTCAACATTTAAATGAGGGAGATAAGCCGAGGAGAGTGAGATTTTGTAAATGGTTGTTAAATAAGAAAAAGAATGACCCGCTGATATGTCGCAAAATTTTTTGGTGGGACGAATCAAAGGACCTCGCTCATTTCTTATGGGAAGTGGCCCCCGGTGAAATCGGCTGAATTTTTAATATGGAAGACACATACTTTATGTAAAAAATGTTTTAGCCAATTTGACCAAATAATTTTTTTCACTTGTTATTTTTATACAGAGTGCCCACTTAAAACTTCCCAGGCTTGTAACTTTCTTATGTTTGAAGCGACGACCATGCTGAGCACATCAAATTATAGACATTTTTAAAGCCTTTAAACATGCAGACAGTGATTTAAAACATTTGTTTTTGAAAAAATGGTTAAGAAAGGAAACTTAATTTCTTTGAATATTTTTTTACCTCACCTTGTACATGAAATGTGTTAATGTTTCCTTATAAAGGTTTTAATTAGGTTTAATTTATGTTATTACGTCATATTCGAGATTCTTTTTGGTTTTAGAGAAAGAAATTAAAATGAGTCTTTCCGATTCCTAAATAATAATTTTCTGCTTTATTTGTAAAAAACATATCACAAACAATACTCAACGTAACAACACAGCAACAAGAAACAAAAGAAATAAATATTTTTAAAAACAAACTTAAAATGTATGCATTAAAATGTACTAATAGGAAATTGCAAAATTTTTATTTTTTAATTTTTTTATTTTAATAACATAAATTAAAGCTAATTAAAATCTTTATAAGAAAATATTAACACATTTCATGTACAAGGTGAAGGAAAAAAAAATATTCAAAGAAATTAAGTTTCCTTTATTAACAATTTTTTCAAAAAAAATTTTTTTAAATCACTGCATGCATGTTTAAAGGCTTTAAAAATGTCTACAATTTAATGTGCCCAACATGGTCATCGCTTCAAAAATAAAAAAGTTACAAGCCTGGGGAGTTTTAAGTGGCGCACCCTGTATAGATTTTCAACTTTAATTTATTTTATGCTATTTTTATTAAAACAACAAATCTTTTTAGTGCGAAATATTATAAAGGGCTATTAGAACGTATCACAATATAAAATATATGAAAAAAAATCTTGAATTCGGAAATTTTTTTAATGTACAAGGGATCATTCTTTATTTTTTTTAACACCACCCCTGCCTCACTATCGTTTTATGAGTTTTTGTGGTAGACGATTTCAAATATTATATTGTTAAAGTTCTATAAACAATTATTTCCACATACAACATTTTTTCGTTACGAGAGACTTGGATAGAAAATCTGGATGTAGAAGTAGTGATTCCTTGGGCAACGGTTTTTATATAGGCAAATTCATAGTTTGCAGATAGTTTAATTTCCTGCAAAACGAGTTTCAAGATTTTCTTTATGAATGAACATTGACAGAAAGATTAAATTATTTATATTCTCTACAATATGGAGTTTCACCTCACACTGCTGTGAAAATTATTTAAATCAAGTTATGCCAGATAGCTGGATAGCACCTATGGGCTCATTCTGTGGCCACCTCGATCACCAGATATTACTCTCTTTGATTTTTTCCTCTGCGCTTACATTAAATATGACTGCCACTCAAAACCAGAATTAGAAACGCATGTGAGGCAGTTACCCCTGAAACGCTCCAAAATGTAATACGTGAGTAAGCTATGTATTTTAAATTTATTTTTACTGAAATGAGGATCAGAGATACGTGGATAACTTGTTCTAAAACAGTTTTCTCCTACAATACATATTAAGCTAGAGATTTGTGGTATCCCTGGTAAAATAGACAGACTATATAAGAGCACCATAACCTGAGAGCAATAAAATAGTTTAATAATTTTAAAGTGAATGAGTCGTTGCTCAAAAATTACATAATTCTTAAAAAAATACATTTGGTCGACCTTGCTTCTAATCAGTTAAATATTTTTTACAACTACCATTGACAAGTTTTAACAAGTTTTAGCAAGTTTTTCTACGCAACAAGCAGATAAAAGCTCTATATTGAAATACGCGTATCACTAATATTAATCATTATCTCTTATCAGAAGTTATACCAAAATGAATTAAATTGACGTAATGTAGGTAAATTTTGATAAATATCGTATGAAAATTACCAAACTATATTTTATTGAAATTTATTTATTGAAATAGGATAACCTAATATACATATATAGACTCATAAAACAGCCTAAAATCAAAATGTATAACACAATAGACAAAAAAATATAAATTAAATATTTAAATAACCATAAATAGAGCACGCTGGCAATTTTTTAGCTGCATTCGATTTTTATGCCAAAACAAAGTGTTAATATACTAATATAAACAGTGGTATTTTCACTTAATCATGGCTAAAGAATGCCAAGAATGTGTTGACAAAAGTATGTATTGATCTTCCAATTTGCGTGATTCCGTATAATACCAGAAAAATCAATAAATTCCTCGTAGCACTCTTTCCCCTTTACCAATCGATAAATTCCTCAGAAATGCATAAAATAATTATTAGATGACAGACATAAAAGACATAAGTATTGAGATATATGAAAAGAAGAAACTTCTATATGATGAGTGTATACATGGGTCGAAAATATCACTTCCCAAGCGCTTAAGTAGCTGGGGAAGATGGGATGGCAATCCTTCGCAGAATGTGCAAAAGTTATAGGAGACAAGAATCTGGCTCAATAATTGGAGAGCCTCAATTTTCGTAAGATTACATAAGAAGGGAACGACAGATGCCTGTGAAATTACAGATTGCCAACATTGATTTTGAAAACAAGTAAAATAGTGCTGTATATTCTTCAATCCAACATTATCTGTTTTGGTAAATGCCTCCAGAGCAAGCAGGCTTTGTTTAATGATGCGGTACTACAGAGCAAATACTGAATCCTCACAAGACTACAGTCGGAATTTTTACACGAAAGAAAAACCTTGGGAGGCCTAAAACCCATAAGGCTCTATGGAGTGGAAATTCCATTTGCCAGCGAGGTTAACTACCTAGGTGTCATTTTTTTTCAAAATCTGCCAGAATACCCACGTCCAAAAAGTCACCCAGAAAGCAACGATTGCCCCGGGAGGGTGCAGACAGATGTGGGGTTAAACCCCAAGATGACCCTTAGGGTGGCCCATATTTATATAGGAAAAAGACATTTTTTGGAATTCTTATTGTCTCACCCCTTGAAATTGTTTCGTTTACTAAAAAAAAAAATCCACCAAAGGACCCCGCACCCATTATAGGGGAAAAACAGCTTCAGTCAAATTGGCCGAATTTTTGATATGACGTTGAGTACTCATCCCTATAAAAATTTTTAGTAACATTGGCGTCCCAAAAGCTCTCGTTTTTAAACTTGAACACAAAGAGTTGACAAAATCGGGATTTTTCGATTTCGCGTATGTCACGGGAGATCGGCGTATTTTGTCGCTACTATTCACATCGGCGCAGACAATGTGGTGTTTTTTGTATATACATATTTAAGTTTATGTAAAATATAGGGTTGTGCTCCGCTCTCTGCCTTGCCCAGGATCAACGAGCAAATATTATTTTCAAGGAATCATCTGATACCCCTTGCTGTATTCTACACAAAACCTCATGAGACCTTTTTTTAAACATAATGTGGCAATTATTATTATTAATGATAATAATAATCTCCATTCATTATTATTTATTTTTTTGTAAATATTACTTTTATTCACAACACTGACAAACTACACATGGGATCAGTAATCCGCCACGTCCCCGTCGTTGATCCTGGGCAAGGCAGAGAGCGGAGCACAACCCTATATTTTACATAAACTTAAATATGTATATACAAAAAACACCACATTGCCTGCGCCGATGTGAATAGTAGCGACAAAATATGCCGATCTCCCGTGACATACGTGAAATCGAAAAATCCCGATTTTGTCAACTCTTTGTGGTCCAGTTTAAAAACGAGAGCTTTTTGGACGCCAGTGTTACTAAAAATTTTTATAGGGATGATGACTCAACGTCATATCAAAAATTCGGCCAATTTGACGCAAGCCGTTTTTTCCCTATAATGTGTACGGGGTTCTTTGGTCTTCCTAGAATAAAAGGAAGTGGTGCCCCGCCGGCGAATTTTTTGTGGGTAAATTGGTTAGTAAAGAACTTTCTTATAATTATTTTTATTGGTACTCATTTAAATACTATATTTTATTATATGTAATTTTATATTATATATTATTAAATACTATATTTTATTACATGTAAGTTATTCTTTATAATTGTTATTATGATGCTGGCAGGTCATTTTATCTGCTTGCAATAAAAAGCAAAGGTAGTAGGATTATTTAATTAGAGAGAGATTTGGCAGCTTTTTTTATCTATTTATTTAACGTCGGCCTATTTCCGCTACCAGGGCCTATCACCGACGCCAGGAGACGAGCTACCCCCTAACCTGGAAATTTTGCCGAACCTCTTCCCTTAAGAAGACTAGGGATCTTTTACTTGCCTAACATTTAATAGACAAGGGACCGCCTGCTTTACATCCCCTCCGAAGGATGGTATATCCACTACGTAATCCTCGTCTGAAATTACGTAACTTCCGAGTATACACTGATATACAAGCCTCTAGAAGGTGGGACGAGAACGCTGTATCTCCCAAGATGGGTCACCCATCCAAGTACTAACTGCGCTCGACGTTGCTTCAACGGAATATCGACTGACATTCACATTGAAGTCACCTCTACGCTCGCCTCCTTTGACTTTTTTCAAAGATCAGTAATTTTTAGAAGTAGGTAAGAAAACGGAGAAAGATATCATATCTTTTTGCCTGCTTCCACTTACGGGAGATATCGGTAATTCGCCTACGCCATGCCCCCTAACGACCTATTCAAATCAGCAGTTGAATAGGTCCCTTATATAAGTTGAAATTAATAAGGAGATATTTTGAGTTTCCGCTTTTACTTAGGTGAAGTAATATTGAGAGTTGTGTGTTATATTTTTAGTGATTTTGGTCTGTAAATTTTGTTCAACCATGTCATCTCCTCGAAGTTCGAGAAAATACAGTTTTAATGTATCTCGTAGGTAGTTATTCACCACAGATTATTCGAAGCAAGCTTTCTTCCAGTAAACAAGTTTTAAGTGTACTTTTTTTAACCTGCTGAAGTAATTGTTTTTTGGCACAAAGCGCGTATCCCAACACGTGATGTGCAACATTGTATTAAAAAAGTAGAAAGCCTATGTGCAGAATTAAGAGCTCTGCAGAAAAGTTCTCATAAAGCAAACAAAATTGCTAAACAGAAAGAAACATCTTTTGTGGATAAACTAGACGATTTATTTGACATTGCTCATGCGAACGTCTTTGAAATAATAAAGATAGAGGAAGACAAACAATTTTTACTCAGTCAAAGGACAAAGGGAAGACCAGGTTTCATCCATGGTATCAATAGAAAGCTGAACAGGAAAAAAAAGTGGAAGAACGAAAACAGAAGAATCTTGAACGAATGGAGAAAAGCGCCAACATTTTTGAAAATGTAGCCGAATTAGACACTTTTGAGTCATCAAGTAGCACCTCGCATGCAAGCTCTTCCTACGAAGAATTAGACCCCGAAGCACCTGGACCCTCAGAACCAAAGAAGAAAAGATTGGTGGGAACATAATAGCCCCAAAGATACTGATTTCGACAAGTGTAAAGTGAGTGACAGGGACGCAGTCCACATATTAACGGCTATTACTAAAGCATTAGGTCATGATGTACTTTCCTTGTCTACAAGCAGGACAACTATTCAATGCCGTAGACAGAAGGTGCGGAAGGAAAGAGCTGAAAAAGCAATGGAACGTTTTAAAGGATCTAATTTGTTATCTCCTGTTATTCACTGGGATGAACATTTTTTAAAGAATTTAACTGACGCTGACAAACACGACAGGCTCGCGATAATAATTACAAGTGAAGATACAGAACAAATACTAGGAATACCAGTTTTGGAAGATTCGACAGGAAGAGAGCAAGCAGCTAAAGTTTATAAAGCACTATTACACTGGAACCTATGTGATATAGTGAAGGCTTTATGTTGCAATACAACTGCTTCGAACTTGGGTCACTTAAATGGTGCAAGTATTTTATTAGAACAAATGTTAGAAAGAAATTTACTATATTTGCCTTGTAGACATCACATTTATGTAATTATTTTAAAACGTATTTTTAATGTGAAAATGCCTTCGTCTGATGTTCCATTATTTAAACGTTTTAAACAGGCTTGGCCTAAAATTGATCATACCAAATTTAAATCTGCAATGGAGGATGAAAATATTAATCAAATATTACAAAATGATGGTCTTGATATTCTTGATTTTGTAGATAACGCTTTATAGATGAAACAATCTCGCGATGACTATAAAGAATTTTTAAATCTGACTCGGTTATTTCTAGTCAAAACAAATAATCAAATAAATATTCGCGCTCTGAAGGTTTTCCACCACGCATGCTGGATGGCAAAAGCAATCTACTGCTTAAAGGTATTTTTATTTAAAGATGAAACAGCAAAAGAAACAAAAAGCATTATTGAAATATCTGACCTGACCTGATCTTAACCTGGTAAATTTTTTCATCGAGGACATTTCAAGTACGCATTTTAGCACTGCAGCTACCTTAGTTAGAAATAATCAATTAATTTATTACCTTGAGCAACTTAATTACACAGGCCCACAAAAAAAAGTTATATGAACTGGACCTCTGAATATACATTTCTTTAGTATTTTTTCCGCTAATTACGAATCTGAAGTCAGAATGGGGGGGTTCATGCACATATTACAGAGAAAAACCCGAAAAACTGTCAGAAAATGCGTTTTTTATGGTTTATTGGGTGGTAAAATATGCATGTGGCGTGTTCGACTAGGCTGCATGTATTTTTCTTATGTTTTTTTGCCCCACTGACCTCGAATCTATTGTTAGAACCCAGGGCTAATTGTCGAAATGTTGAGGTCAATAAAAAAACCGTAAAAAAATCGCGTTTTTCACGGATACAATGTTTTTTATTGATATCACGTTTCTTTCATGAATACATAGCGTATTCCAATAGTTTGCATATACCTTTATCGAGTAATTTTTTCCGCTGATCACGAATTTGGAGACAAATTTTGGGGTCAGTGATGAAAATATTGAGAAAAATCAAAAAAACTGTCAAAAATCGGGTTTTTTCATGGATGTCGCGTTTTTTCATGGACGCATTGCGTGTTCCAATGGTCTGCATATACCTTTATCGAGTATTTTTTTCCGCTGATCACGAATCTGGAGTCAACTTTTGGGGTCAGTGATGAAAACACTGAGAAAAATTTAAAAAACTGTCAAAAATCTGTTTTTTTTTCAGGATATCCAATCACTGTAAAAAACATAGTATCCGTGAAAAACGCAATTTTTTACGGTTTTTGTATTTTCCTCAACATTTTGTCAATTAGCCCTGGGTTCTAACAATAGATTCGAGGACAGTGGGGCAAAAAAATATAAGAAAGATACATGCAGCCTAGCCGAACACGCCACATGCATATTTTACCACCCAAAAAACCATAAAAAACGCATTTTTTGACAGTTTTTCGGGTTTCTCTCTGTAATATGCGCATTAACCCTCAATTCTGACTTCAGATTCGTAATCAGCGGAAAAAAATACTAAAGAAAGGTATATTCAGAGGTCCAGTTCAAATAACTTTTTTTTTGTGGGCTTGTTTAACAAACCGATCTTACTCTACTTGCAGATTTTTTTCGGTATTGGAAAAAACGAGGTACCTGACTCGTTTCTTATTGAAAGTAAGTAAGTTTTTTTATTTCCGGGTAAAGTACACGTTGAGATAGGAAAGAATAATCCTCGATTTATTCAAAAATCAATAATGAACAATAACGTAGAGTTCGTTAACTAGGGTTATTAATTATGCGGTATGCCAATATATCCACTAATTATTGAAACGTCAGTTGGTCATAATGGCCTTGTTAAAAGCTTTTTTACAATTGGGGGTGTTACGGACAAACAATGGTTTATGTCCTTTGTAAAAAAAGCAAATAGTTGACTACAAAACGCACAGTCCTTAATTATATATTACCAGTACAAAGGCGATTGCTTATTTGAAATTCTAACTAACCCGTAAGTAATGTTTTAACTAGGGTTGTTTATTATTGATGTGTTTATTATCGGACACGAAAATTCTGTTCATTTTGTTATCTGGAATTGCCTGATTGTGATTAGTTAAATGATTTACCTTAGAGGCACCCTTTTATTTTTAGATGTTGCTGTTTGACATTTATTCTTTATCTAACCAGATAGTTTATTCAGTTAGGAATTACAGGGTTGCATAAGGTAATTTTTTTTCTACGACCATTGAATAATTCATTAATTACATAGGTCCACAAAAAAAAGGTCTTGTCCTAAGGTTCTCATCTAACTTTTCTTAAGTATTTTGACGCGTGCATCAATTTTCATGAGATTGCTAAAGCTGAAATTAATTTGCAGTTTAAATTTTACTGTCGATATAAGCTATATCTCATGAAATAACAATGCTCCATCGAAATTCTGCAAATTAAGGGACTGGTCAAGGTTTATAAAAAAAATGTTCTTCAAAATATTTACTCCTACAAAATTAAAACTTATTAATTTCCATAAACTAATTATTTAAAACATAATAAGTAGTTAAAAGTACATGTGAAATGCTTTAATATGTGGAAATAGAATATTAATTTTCTTATGTGAATTTTTCCTAAGATGGATGCCACATCTAAAACCTTACATCTTTGAAAAATATGATAGATGAAATAGTACAACCGTTGTGTTTGGTAAATAACTTTTATAAAACTATTTGTTTATAACAGCTATTACAAAACTCTTTTAGTTGCATAGAGACAGTTGCGAAGTGTCTTAGAGAATAATTGGGCTCTATTGGCGGTAATTATACTTATTTCAACTTTCGGTAGTATAAATACTGTAACAGGTTATTTTATAGAATTATGTAACTCGTTATGTAGCCATTATATAGCGACAAAATCCTTATATAGTGTAAAACTTCCACTGGTTATATTGCAGAGCAATTTAACTCGTTATGCAGCTATTATAAAGCTACTTGTTCCTTTTTGTTGTATAAAGACTGCCGCAGGTTTTGCTATAAAATAATTCGGCTTGGTATGCAGTTACTATACAACCACAAATACTTTTAGGTTGTATAAAAATTCTTTTTACCTTCCCTGGAGTCTGTTAAAACACTTTAATAAAGTTTCTGTATGAGAGTACTTAATAAGAACTGTTACCTGTAGAAGCCTAAACATCTGTATAATTAATTGTAAGAACGTTTATATCACCTGATAATATGACATTAAAGGAATACCTCATGAATTTTATAATAGCTCTGTAACTAACATTTATGTAATTATTTTAAAATAAAAATATTCGCACAATATATGTTATTTTTTTTTATTTGATACAATATTAGTAGTTACATTATTGGACTTGAAAACAGGTGGCATATTAAACACATACAAATAAAATACCGAATAATACAAAAGGAAGATACAAAAAGATATAAATTAATTAATTTAGAATATAAAAAATTTCTCCCAAGTTGACAGAAGGCAGTATGGTGTCCGGGATTGATGCGGCATTCCCTCCCTGAATTGCCAAACTGATTCTCTGTATCAGGTAGCAAGTGCTCTTCTTTAATTTGAAACGCAGCGACCTTATACAATTGATACATTTTTTAGCCTCATCGCCCCATGGACCCAAGGCTTCAACAGAAAACGGCAAAAAAAGAAACGCGATTTTAGTTCTTTATATTTACATCTCTTAGTATCTTCTCCGAAGTAGGCAGCTCTTTGGGTTTTTGGGGTATGTATTTAATATAAGACGATGCCAGTGTATCACTATACGTAGCGTCCCATAGAAAGGCTTTTTCCCCTTCCCATGGCACAAGGGACATTCCATCCGCCCTTTTTTCGTCGCTTCTGCCACACCCTACTAGTTTAAGTATTGAAGGAATTTCTGCCGAAACCAGAGCTCTCTTGATGATGTCGTTGATAATTCCATGACGAGACCACTTCCTTGTACTTTTGTGGCTTGATAGGCCATGATGACCAAAAATATCTACGGGTTCACCGTAAGTGCAGTTGTGTGGTTTGCAAAGGGGTTGACGAGTTCGTAAGGCAACGGTGATAGGAAAAAATGAGTCGTCTAAGAGAGTTCGATGGTAAAGTATTTAGCCAGGCGCTAGATTCTTTTTGTTGAACTGCGAGCAAACGTGCTTTTCCTCTGAGGTCTTGATGTTCAGAGCGAGATGAGTGTACGTAAACATATTTGCTTATCCCAATTTCTCTGATAAATGCTGGTAATTTGATCCATACAACTTAGAGTAGACCAATTAGCTAGAGCTTTATCAAAAACTTTGTCAGGACACTGAGAGATGTAAAAGGGAAGAGTCAAAAGTAGTAATTATGAAACTCCATTTATGGATTCCAAAAAGGCGAAGTTACATAATGTAGAGTCAAGTTTCTGATTCCTAGACCACCTAAAGCTACAAGTAATGTAGATTGAGGCTAGGAATTTTCCTTGAAAGTACAATTACAAATTTCTTCCATTTTTCTTTATTGCAATGCTAGTTGGGGTTGAACAGAATAGTTGAAATTAAAAAATAACATTATTGTGACAGTTGTACTGTACATAATGTGCATACTCAAGTAACAATTTAAATTTTATCGTGATCATCGAAACTTCTTGAAGTCTATTTAATAAAACTTCTGATAAAACTATATGTCTTTGACAAACGCTATTAAACCTTTATAAAGCTTGTATAAAGCTAAGAGGGACCATTCTTAAAAAAGTAACAATTTAAATTTTATCGTGATCTTCAGAACCTCTTGAAGTCTATTTAGTAAAACTTCTGATAAAATATATATCTTTGACAAACGCTATTAAACCTTTACAAAGCTTGTATAAAGCTAAGAGGGACCATTCTTAAAAAAGTAACAATTTAAATTTTATCGTGATCTTCAGAACCTCTTGAAGTCTATTTAGTAAAACTTCTGATAAAATATATATCTTTGACAAACGCTACTAAACCTTTACAAAGCTTGTATAAAGCTAAGAGGGACCATTCTTAAAAAAGTAACAATTTACATTTTATCGTGATCTTCAGAACCTCTTGAAGTCTATTTAGTAAAACTTCTGATAAAACTATATATCTTTGACAAACGCTATTAAACCTTTATAAAGCTTGTATAAAGCTAAGAGGGACCATTCTTAAAAGAGTTCTGATGGCCTCTTTTAAAAATCATTTTAAAACCAATTGGTTTTATTTTAAACAGCCTTTATAACGTTCTGAAGACCTTGATAAAACTATTCATAAAACCGACAATAAATCCTAAAAGCATAATTTTGGTCCTTAAGGGACTATCTACAAACCGTTGTTTAAACTATTATAAAATCACTTCGTAAAGTCATCATAACACTAAAATGTTTTAGACCTGCACTTAAAAAAGCTAATGGTTAGTTTTAATAAAAAGGTTTTATATTTGCCATCATATTAAAACAAAGTTGGCAATGTTGTCAAATTTGTCACGTGTTGGTAATGGATACTATAATAAGCATTTGCTATTGTTCAGTTTTTAGCTGGTCTCTCTATACTGGTTAAAATGATCAAGTTCAGTAGGTACTCACCGTGAGTGAAAATTTAGCTGCGCATTAAATTACACTGATGATATCACAATTAGTAGCTCGAAAAATATGGAGGATCTTGAAAAATATTGAAAATTTTGGAAAATTTAAAAAATATTTTAAAATTTATTTTAAAAAAAAGTTTATTTTTTGTTGACATCAACTTAAATCACACGTTAGTAATAATAATCATGATTTTAGTCCTTATTACCCATAAATTGTTGCAAACATTGCAACTAAGTAATTGTTCATTTGAATAATTCCAATATGACAACTTTTGTTTACAAAGATATTTTTGTGGAAAAATGGGGATTTTCGATTAAAATCTGTTGGTTGCCGGCAATAACACAATAAGAGTATTTGATCCTAAGATTATCACAATGCTCTCATACCAGAGCATTTGCTACTAATTGCAACCAGTTTAAGTCTTCTTACATATTTGGTATTGTCTAATACCAATTGATCTTGTCTAACACCATTTGACCTATATTAAGATTTGTTGGATTTACTCACAATCACCATAAAACCTATTGCCCAAAGATATTTGACTTTTTTAGCGTTTATATACAAACCTCACACTTGTTAATTACTTTTTCCTTACCTTAACTGTGCTGTGATTGCTCTGAAAGGGTTGGCTATATGCCCTTAGACCCAGATGCAGTGAACTGCACTGGAATGTGAATAAAAGAGCAACAAGATATAAATAAGAAGAATAAGATAACCTCTCACATTTATTTGATTATTTTGATTAGTCAAATGTGTGGTGTGGCTCTAATTGTTTAAAGTATCAGGTTAAAAATATGATATTCAGAATACCGTTAACACAAAAATCCTTGTTAGAAGGCAAAAACAGACACTTGATGTTAATAAAAAACCAGTGGTACACTAGAGCATGTTGGAGTTGATATCAAACCCACTCGAAGTAATTCTACGTTTCGTCCTGTAATTGAATGGCAGGTACTAGCCTCAATTATCAATTGTTGATTGTTTTGTGAATCATATTCTGTTTTATGCTTACTCATCGCAACTGGTGTGTTATATACTAGTTCCAAATAGTTATTTCTGGCTTTCCGTTTAAAGTAACCACTTTTTTTTATTTTCATCCACGTTTGTGAAAAATGCGTCTCCATATTTAATTTCTTGAGGAACTTCACCAGAAGGTACTTAAAATTAACCGAAAATAAGTAAAATCTATTTATTCACCTGTCAAACTGCAACTTTTGCGGTTTAATAAACGCATTTGTCCAGATTAATGTTACATTTGGCATTATACAAGCCAATGCAGCTTTATAGCAGTCTTATGATTAGTGTATTCAGGTGCCCCTTTAAAACTCTTAGGCATACTAGTTTTATGAACGTTGTCATTGAGGTAAATTGGTTTTCTTGGCCAAATGATTTTACCATGGAAGTGCTGACCACCACCATAAAACCTTTACAGGTGCCGATAGACTCGATTTAAAACAAATGCTAAATGGTATTGAAATTCAGCCTCCAGGAAGTTGTTACAACTCTTAATAAAACTACTTAGGTTGAAAGAGTTGTTGGCCTGCTATATTACCGCTATAAAGCCATTTAGCAAACTTACATTCTCAATAAAGTTATTACAAAACTTATTAAAGTCCACATAGCATTTAAATTGTTACTTGGGTATTGTCTTTCTCTTAATAGAAAGATATATGTTTATATTGTTTATACCTATCTTTTGTGATAAAATGTTTGTAAAATATGAAATAATGACTAGTATTTTCTGGTAATTAACTAACGACGTCATAACTAGCTAGCCATTAGTTAGAGATAATAAAAGAAAGACATTTTAAATTTGCATTGAATTTTTAGCTGAATACATAACAATTGTAGCTTACTATGGTGACAAATTCGTAATTTTACTCATTTTATAAGCCCTTACGTCCTTGTTGCGGAGAATTATGGTGTCTAAGCGGAAATGTGTCTGACGGATTATAAACTTTTGGAGCTGACTGTACAACAGTCATAAGTAGCTAGTAGCTTTGGCAAATTCAATCAGTATTAAGGTAATATGAATCATGAAAGGTAATATAATTTGGGTTACACTAAGTTAAAAAACTGTGGTTGAGAAGATTAAGTTGCACGGCAAGGGACTACGGATCCCTAGGGAGGGCTGTCATTTCCATTACTTCATGCTGTTCGGAATCTCGACTTGATACCCGAGTACAAAACATCTAATAGCTATCAACTTGATTGTTAATTATAAACTGTGAAATGGTATAATTTGCGAATGCGTATTTCTAATTGTGTTTATTGGTTTATTAACTTTATTGATTTTTACCTTTCTAATAATCTGTAAACTATGACGGATTTGCAGACATTCACGAATAGAAACATTTCTGATGTCAAAACTTTTAAGTGCAGATAGATGGCTTAGGGAAACAGGAAGTCTTTAAGTGAAAAACAGACATGCAATTTTCTATGTTTAATTTAATATTTTATGTGGGTACAGGGAGGACCAAATTAGACGGGATTTGGGTTTTCTTCTAAAAC
Source organism: Rutpela maculata (assembly GCA_936432065.2). Taxonomy (NCBI): domain Eukaryota; kingdom Metazoa; phylum Arthropoda; class Insecta; order Coleoptera; family Cerambycidae; genus Rutpela; species Rutpela maculata. The sequence goes on from OW386294.2 coordinate 3,094,013, forward strand.
TATGACATAGACAAAAACCCAAATTTAATATATCTGTGAGGAAGTCATGGAAAATTATTAACAACAATAACACTTCTTATAATATAAAATAATTTTGCCAAAAATAGGAAAAACTAAATTTCAATAAATGTTCGAATTCTCCTCCATTGACAACTATTTATCGCATTTATAACATTTATTGAGAAGGTCATGGTAAAAAAAAGAAAATCGAAATGATCGTAAATGTCAAAAAATAATTTGTGAGTTAATTGTGAGTGAGCATTATTAAAATGGTTCAATTTAGTAATGGTGACAAATATGACATGATTAAGTGTTTTACAGAATGCGGAGAAGATTCAAATTTAGCTTCCGAGCTTTATTTTAATAGACAGCAAAGCTTTGTGCCAAAAGTGCCACCTAAACAATATTTTTAGATATCCAGAAAAGAGACAGCCAGATATACAAATATTCAAAAGGCTACAACAAAATTTAAAAGAGTTCGGATCATTTGTAAAATCTCGACCAAAAATATTTAATAAAGCAGGTAGAGAAACTGTAGAAAATATTGTTTTAGAAACTGTAAGAGAAAATCCTAATATATCGTCTCGCGAAATACAGGAAAATTTAGGAATCCCAAAAACAACTGCGTTGCGTTGCTTAAAAAAATAAATTCAAACCCTACAAAATTAGAATTAGTCACATCTATACCCAAACGACTTTCAAAGGCGTCTCGATTTTTGTCAGTGGGTTTTGAATGAAGTGCCACGATTTGAAGGAACAATTATATTGACAGACGAGGCCCATATAAGCAGTGCCGGAATTTTTAATCGGCATAATAACCACCATTGGGGTTATGAAAATCTGCACGTAACTGCTAATTTGGTGTATAGTGTGGTTTTATTGGATAACAAATAATAGGTCCCCATTTTTTTTTCACGGTAATTTGAATACCGAAAATTGTATTAACATTCTACTACAAGAAATAGAGCCCTTTGTAGATAATATGCCTGTAAGACAATTTCAAAGATTAATTTACCAACACGATGGCGCCCCAGGTCATACGTCAAATGAAACAAGAAATTATTTAATTGCTAAATTTGGGGAGGATTGGATAGGTATCTATATATTATCACTCAGGACTAGTTTATCAATGTCTAGTTAGCTAAGTTAACTAAATTGATAACTAACAATTAATTTAGTCAACTGGACATTAATAACAATAAAGTAGTAGTTGTTGTTTAATTTTATGGAAATAATGGTCCTATTTTGTGGCCAGCTAGACCTGCCGATATAACACCTGCTGATTTTTGGCTTTAGGCTTATTTAAAAAATATTATAGAGAACGTTCTAATAACATAGATGAATTGAAAAACAAAACATAAAACATTAGCTGCGTTTCGGACAATCACTCCTGCCATGACTGGAAATGCAACGTACTTGTCAATTAACCATTTTCGGTGGAATAATAACTATAGACATATATTTCAAGAAAACATAACAAAATCCGATATAGGTAGGGGCTGACGGGATACCAATCCACAAAAAGTAAAATATTCTTTTTGTAACTTTTTTAATATCGTTTGTGCATTAACCATTTTCGGTGGAATAATAGCTATATAGATATATGTACATCAAGCAGACAGAACAAAATCTATTATAGGTAGGGGCTGACGGTAGGAATCCACAAAAGTCAAATAAAGTTTTGTAAATTTTATAATATCGTTCGTGCATTAACCATTTTTGGTGGAAAATTAACTATGTACCTATACTTCAAGAAAACAACAAAAGTCGATATAGGTAGGGGATGACGAGGTGGCAATCACGAAATCACCTATAAGTTGCTTCGTAGTCGCCTGGAAGTCGCGTCGAGGTGGCCTGAAAATCGCGTCAAAATCGCGCGGAGTTGCTTCGAAGTTGCCTGGAAGTCTCTTCGAGGTCGCCTGTAAGTTGCTTCGAAATCGCCTGGAAGTCGCGTCGAGCGACCATCTCGACTACTGAATTTACTTTGAGGTTTAAAAGATTTAAAAGTAGGAACTCTTGAGTCAGCCACTCAGAGACAACCTTTCTTTTTGTATACCGCTAGAGTGGGCAGGGTTGGGGGAGATCGCAACCGACCATTTCCATTACTCAGTTTATTTCGAGGTCGCTTGGAAGTCTCTTCAAAGCAACTTCCAGGCGACTCCGAAGCAACGAATCAAGAAATAAATAAAAAATATTTTATTGTTCAACGGAACACAGATGTTCCAATTACAGAACAATAAACTCAATACAGCAATACAACTGAAATTTTTGGTACTTAACCAAGTTTAAAAAAGAAATTGAAACTATAATAGTAAATATATATAAATCATCATTGTTAAATTTAATGTGTTGTTTTAGTTTATATTTATATGTAGTCGATTTAGATATTTGTGTCCTTTTTATTTATTTATTAATTCCTCGATTCGTTGCTTCGAGGTCGCCTGGAAGTTGCTTCCAAGAGACTTCCAAGCGACCTCGATGCGACTTCCAGGCGACTTCTAAGCAACCAAGTGATTACAAAGTCGCGTGGAAGTTATTTTCAGGTCGCTCGTAAGTCTCTTCGAAGCAACTTCCAGACGACCTCGAAGCAGTTTCCAGCCGATTTAGACGCGATTTACATGCGATCTCGACGAGACTTGCAGGCGACTTCGATGCAACTTTCAGTCAATTTTGACGCGATTTCCAGGCCACCTAGACGCGACTTCCAGGCGATTTTGTAGCAACTTACAGGCGAACTCGAAGCGACTTCCACTACTTATATCGAATTTTGTTTTCTTGAAGTATAGTAGTTAATTTTCCACCAAAAATGGTTAATGCACAAACGATATTAGAAAAGTTACAAAATTGTATTTGACTTTTTGTATATTCCTACCGTCAGCCCCTACCTATAACGGATTTTGTTCTGTTTTCTTGAAGTGTATCTATTAATCCATCGAAAATGGTTAATGCACAAATTATATTAAAAAAGTTACAAAAAGAATATTTTACTTCTGAGGCTGTTGGTGCGGACAGACAAGTTGACATTATGAAAACCGATTTTTTTAAAGCCTTTGACAGGCTTGACAATGATAGTCTTCTTCATACGCTTAAGGTATTCAGTTTTTAACTTGCCTGGCCTCTTTTTCAACTGAAATCAATACGTAGAATACCGTGGCTATAAGTCTGATCAATTTCTAGATACATCTGGAGTGCCCCGGGACTCAATATTGGGGCCTCTATCATTTATCATATTTATTAATGATACAGTTACCTGTGCTGTTGTCAACTGTCTGTTATATGCTACGATCAAAGAACTTATTCCTAGATAGATAACATCTATCTCTTCAGTACATAACTTTTTTGCTCCTAACATAGTCATATTATAAGTCCGTTAAATAGAATAGACAAACGTACATCCCATAAGCAACAGTGGCGGGTATGTGTAGAAGGGTAAATATTTTCATCAAAATAAATTATTGTTATTTCTGCAATACAGGCTCTTTATTCAACAATGTGATATAGGCATGATATATTTCAAATCTAACTAGCCTAAACTTTGAAATATATCTATTGTTACAAATCTATAAAATGTCTAATCGTTCATAAAAATTACATTTTTATGTTCTTTCTGAAAGTTTACATATAATAAGAAGGTAAATATTATACATATTCATAAGGCTAAATTGTTAATATTTTTTATTTGAATGTTGGTCATTATAATTTATTATGTTTCTGCACCACTGAATGGCATTTTTAATAAACACACCACAAATTAGACAAACTTCAAATTCAATGTCAAGATTGTCTGGGTGAAGAAAACAAAATTGAAGCCTTTGGTTCTTGTACACACACTAAATCACAATTTTATTTTTATCACCCCCTTTAATAATGGGATTGGTAATAGGGGTGGCCAATGCCAAAAAATTTTTTAAGACCTTATCTTCTCTTGTGTATACTATACCTTTTAACGAAATAAGATCAGAATATAAAAAAAGTTATTTCCAGTCTGTTATTGACATAGCCCTCCTGAAACACTCCGTATGTTGTCTTTCAACAAGTTTCTTATTGCTGTTTATTCGTAATTGTTGGTGTGATATCTAGCATATCTGTTATATGTGGTATTTGTTTTTAAAGGGCATTTTATAATTGACTCAGTTTTATTGCCGTTTGCCAGAATATTGTGAATCATTTTGTAAAATGAGTCACGTTGTACTGTACTCACAGTAATGGTAGGTGAATTTATTTTTGTTCGGCTTTATTACACGTTTTACTGTAATCTAATAATAACTTTTACAAGCAATTATATTCATATTTTATTGATTGCATGTTTTGTTTCAACAGACTGCATTTTTTAAGCGACCAGGTGTATTGTTATCGGTGTTTTGATGCATTTTATAATTCTATTAATTAACTAGAACAGAGATTATACTAATGATTACCAATAATTAAGTCGAAGTGATGACTTGATGAGGCAGGTACCTAATTTCTCGTAATTACGTTTTTCACCTATTTTTTTCAATGCCACAGAAAACTTAATTAGTTAACCTTTATGTGTCGTTGACAATTTGGAAAATTATTATCAACAAAGACATTTCGTGCAATGCTATTATTGTGACCTTGGGCTAGATATAGTCAATACTTTTGCATTTCCCCAAGTATACTCGAGCAACGACCATAGACGTACGTGGAAAAATATCAACAATATTAAAAATAGTTTTTAAACCACCCTCTTTCATAATATTTTGTCATTTATTTTATCAACACTATATTTCAGTAGTTGTTGTATAGTACAGTACCTAGAGGTTTTAACTTCGGAATAATGTCATATGACACGGATTTCCTTCATTTTAGCAACTTAATAGTAAATGTATCAAAGAAAAGTTTCTATATTGTGTGCTATGCAGCGGCTTGCTAATTTATAGTGGGTGGATGCCACCCCTTTTCAGGGCAACTAAGAAAAAATTAAAAACATGGAGCTGAAAGAAAATAAAAATTTGAGAAGAAAAGGTTCTATGGAACTTTTCATAAAAATTGATAGCCTCTAAGTTATAACGACTTGAAAATTGGGATTTTTAGTTTAAAAAAAGTATTTCAAAACAATATTCGTCAAATAACTCGAAAAGTATTACACTGAGCAAAAATATGCTAGAGACAAATAAGGAAGCTACTAAACTAAGGGTGAATTTGGTTTTTTTCTAATTTCTGTAGATTTAATGGTTTCACAGATCTAGAAGTGTAAAGTGGCGTCCGAACGTCTATAAGACAAAGTATTTAGTGAAACTATTTCTATAGCATAAAAAACAAAGAAGTTATGACAGAAACAATGTACTTTTTCAAAAATGTTTAATAAAAACGTGCCATTTTGTTAATGTAACTAGTTAGCAATTAAAAAAATATATTACCATATACTGTTTTTGGTTAATATATAGTATGACCTAGACGCTCAAATTTTTTGGTCCACTTACAGCGCCTGCTTTAGAAAAAGGCGCATTTTAAATTGTAAGGGAATTAAAAAAAAAAAACCTTTTTGTTTCCCTGCAAATATATCAATAAAGTTTTAGAGAAAATATAGCGGACATCAAAAGTGAAGCTTATAAACTGAGAATGAATTTATTTTTTTATATGCTTGTGTAGGGTTGATACTTTCGGAGATATTTAATTTTATAGATGGCATCCGACTGTTTTTAGGATGATGTATTTAGTTTAAAATGTTGAAATCTTAGAAACTGTGACACTTCCATAAAAAATTCTAACTAACAAAATTAAAGATAATTAACCAATCTTTAAAACGATTTTTGTTTGTTTCTACATCACATAAAGAAGTTATGACTGATTCAATGTGCTCTTTCACATTTTTTTTTAACAAAATGGCGCCATTTTGTTATTGTAATTGCTCAGTAATTAATTTTTGTTTCAAAAATGCTGTTTTTCGTTAATATACAGCATCACCTAGATGCTTAACTTATTTTGTCCCTTTAAAACACTTGTTTTAGAAAAAAAAAATGCATCCGCCATATTAGAGCTGCCATTTTGAATTTTTTAATTTTGACTTCAGATTCGGATTCGCGATCCCAAAAAGTTAACTATCCTACGTTTCAAAAATAAATTAGTAACACTATCTCAAATATGTAAATATTCAAATTTAGAGGTGGTTTTCACCCCTTGAGGGTAATAGCAAGAATCCGGACCATATAGAAATTGAAGGCTATACCTTTTATTACAATAATAATCCATAAAGAAAAATTATCATGACATATGAAATTATTCCGAAATTTTACATATTTTTTACCTCTAGGTACTGTACCAGCAATTCAGATAGAATAATATACTATATTTTATTGTAATTTCAGAGTAAAATGAAACTATGGTTTTTACTTACCTCGCTTGCTGAAGGGAAGTATTATAATCGGGAAGAAAACACTCTCCGGGATTTCTTTGAATTTTCAGGATTGAGACTATGTAGATTACGAAAATAAAGATCTTTATTCCTCGAGATGGACTGGTTATCGGTCTGGTTTCCGTTTGTCTGTTTTTCACTATATCTTGTCAAAATTATTTGATGAAAAAAAAATGGCTATTTCCAGCGAAAAAATGGAATATACTTTTAGTGAACAATTTACAGGGGTGGACACTAAAAAATTAATGAAAACAATGTGACGGAGGATAATAATATTGTGATGTGTTGCAACCCCTTCAATTAATTCAGATGTATTTGCACCTACTCGAGAAAGAACCTACCAGTAGTAGTTCTAGAGTGATGACATCTGGAATTATCTAGAGAATGGTGGCGTCATCACAGAACAATCGAGATCTGTCATTTTTAGGTATAAAAGCGACCGCATTCTTGGCGAGTAGTTCAGAAAAGTACAGAAAGTTTTGAAGTCTTGGATTTGACAAGTGAGAAGTGAGGTTAAGAGTACAAAGTGATAAACATTGTTATTTTTAGTCAGTAAAGTTCATTCAAGTTAATAATCAGTATTGTGAAGTATCCAGTAAATTATTTAATAAAATGTGTTAGTGGACATCTCTTGTTATAATTTTTGGAACCCACGGAATTTGCAAGGGGTGGCACGTTACAATATTTGCCATGTAGCTAACACAATTGCCAAACCTGCTGTAATTCTTGTGAAAATAATCAGAAAAAGCAGTTAATTAAGAAAATCACATGGGGAAAATTTAGTATTAAGTTGACAATCTTGCCAAGGAAGACCACCGTATATATTTTGAATGAAAAGAAACATATCATCCATCCAAAATAAAATACGAGAATGTACAAGATATTGAAGCAGATTCGATTAGGTTATTTACTTCTTCTCGTATATTGTATGTCACACTACATTTTGGGCGTTTATAACTCTTCTTTAATCAGAGTTCGAAGATATATATCAAATGATATATACCTATATCATGATATATATCTGGATATATATCATGATATTTATAACCGATATTTTGATATTTATTAATTTCGGCCATAACAAGCTAAATGCTCAGTAAGTTACCCTTCTAGTTGATATGCGATATCTAGTGGAAATTTTAGTTGCCCACCTCGAACTAGTGAATGTCTCTAAGAAAGTAGAGGTGAAGGTGAAACCACCCTATTATTTGATTCCGAGGAAAATGATTCTGTTTAATTTATTTTAAACTTTTTTATATATTTCGTTAAGTTCTCAGAACAATTGTTAAGTCCGAATATACTTCCTTCTAAACCGTTTTGTTTTGCATTAAAAAAATTTGATATATATCCGATATGTATCGGATATATATCAAAATATTCTATATTTTGATATTTATATAAATGTCATGATGTTTTCGAACCCCGCTTTCAATAAAAAAGTAATCGTGGAAGCGTTTATGCATGTTCATTGTATATATAACAGATTCCTTCATTAATAACCAGTCGCTTATCTTTGGTAGAATTAAAATTTTCTAGGAAAATATTGGTTAATCTGATGCAACTAGCGCATTATTAGCCAAGTCGATGTTAATATTCATATGATAAAGTAGCAAGTACTTGTGTATAAATGGCCTTGGATATATAATCAGAATGGTAAAATGCATTATTTTCTTAATAAGTCGTATAGTTTATATTTAGCGTTTTCCAATCTATTCCCTTTTTGGTGCGCTTATGATTGTTTGATAGAACAAAGGACTATAACATGGGAATATTATGGCGGTTTAAAAATAAAATGTTGCGCAATTCTTTAGAATATATTGTACAGTTTTGGAATTTGGACACTTGCCATTATTGCATTTGTTTTGTCGAAGATCAAATACACGACGAATAAATCTTTGGATTATTACTCTCAAGCAATTTTATTTAAATCATAATCTTACTCTTCCATGGTTCTACAATGTTGTTGTAAAATACTGAAATATATTAATTTGCATTTAAATTATTTTCCTTATTCGGAATTGACAAATATTAGTCGAAGAGCAAGACCCCTGACTTCCACACATGCTATACAACTCTCGAACATACAGAATAAACAGTTGATTCTTATGTAAAAATACCTCACAAGACATATTCTTGAGATCGCAATTTTATCTGGAAATATGAAATTGGAGAAAAAAAAAATCACTTTTTCATTTTTTTACGAATTTTTGATGTTCCTGAAGAAGAACTTATTAAGGGGCGTCAGTCGCGTTCTGCCCCGTTCTTCCACTCCCAAGCGGGTTCGAGATAAGACATAACTCGATAGACAAGGCTGCACTGCCTCAGATCATTAACGTCGGGATTTTATTTATTTACGTAATAATAATGGGTTTTACGCCTAAATATTTTTGTAATTTTTGCATAAAAAATCCCTATCGAGATTTCTCTCTGACAGGATTTAATTTTGACGTGATTTTTTTATTTGTTTACCTACTAATAACGGATTCTACACTAAATGATACCTGAAAAATCGCATAAAAAACCCCTATCAAGTTCCCTTAAGGCGACCAGAACACTGAGCTTCAGATTTGAGTCATAAGACCCCGATTAACTCAGTTTTTCTGGTTTTCCAAACGAAAACTCAAGGGATTAAGACTAGCAACAAGTCATAATATCAATAAAATGCAATTAGTTCAAAGAATACCATTTATTTAACAGGTTTAAAACAAGTATAGTGAAATTCTGCAATATCCTATCAAATAAACTATATAATGTGAAAGAATCACGCCTCCCCCAACTAAAGCAAGGTAAATTTTACCATACAAATGAGAGCGTGCACTAACAATCAATTTGGCAGAAAAGATTCATGCAACTTCCCCAAAATTTATTGCAAGCATTTTAAACAAATTGAATTATAATATAAAAATATTTTACTTAAAAAATTTTGGTTCGTTTCGGATAGCTTAAAATGTTCTATATCGTGATTATATCATTAACAGAACGGAGTTCGACTAATAAATGAGTTTAATAACGTTCGGTCAGTCTTACGACTTACTGGTCCCCATGCAGGTTCAAAAATGGCACAAGGCACTTTTTTATGCACAAGACACTTTATTATTTGGAAAGGCCTGCAATTGGCCTCCTACCATCACTTTGTGTTGATTATCCAACGCACTCGCCCAAATTATGAGTCGTTGGGTGAATCCAAACTTGTTTTATGTGAGAAACCGGCCTTGTTCATTTTTACTGTTACGCACCTTCGCCACATTTGTCGACTTTTTGATGCGTAGCATAGCATAGCATAGCGTATCATCATTGTAATTAGCGACCTGAAAAACATGTCGTTACCAACTTCGAAGTAGATCTCTCCAGATGGTCTCCAGGATAGCGACAGAATACGAATACATTTTTTTTAATTTACCACCACCCTGTATCTTCAAAACGAAAATAGTTAGATCGCTACTTTCCGGTTCAAGAAAAAGGGAAGATATAAAATTAGGTGTGTTTTTTTTAAAGTAATATGTTGCAGAAACGTTCCAGATAAGTAGCAGATTGATAAAACATCATATAGTAGAGAAATACGTATTAACGAGTTCGGCAGGTCATTTTATTAAAACTATGACTTCAGTTTTTGTATGTTCGCGAATTACATAAAGCATAGACCATTCTTAATATTCTTATTGTGCATATTTCGAGTCTGGCTCTCTCACTATATTATAAAAGTTGTGTGTATAATATCGACTAACTTTCCTGCTTACCGTGTCGGTTGGTGTGTCGACCCAAGAATCATTTCGCAATTTAAGAGGTCAGTCTCGGGCTTAGAACTGACGCGAAACAAAACCATCTACCCTCACCGACGTGACTCACTGTTTTGGAATGTCCGGTCCGGATATTTAGAAAAGCAGATAGCCAATAGAGGCACAAAATTATGTATTAACTATAATGTAACACTGAATTACTTACCAAACATCAGCACGCTCACTTGTTAAAATCACAACAAAGACAAATAATAATAATGATAATTTCTGACGGCATTGTTTAAGGATGTTGCGCAAATTAAATTTAGGATATCTTTATTTGAACTAATATGTAGATGTCTATCTTTTTATTTCACTCATCAGTTTATCAAATTACAACATAAATATAAGATAGGTAAATTCATGACCTACCGTAACTTGAGCACGTTTTTCAAAGTCGTAGGTGATGTAGAAATAAATTCATGGTAGCGATTTTGTACAGCTCAATTTTTCAATTTGCAGACTGCAGTTTGCAACTGACTTTTGCATGCGGAGTAACAGATTGATAAGCACATGCTGGAGCTCGGTCTATATTACCGTTTTTGCGTAAACATCGGTATACTTATGTAAATGTGATGGTTTTTCAATCGTTTTCTTATATTCAGGAATCTGTATGTACAGGGTGAACCAAATTAGATGGGACTTTCTCTAAAACCATCGCAGATAGACAAAAACCAATATAGGTGTCCTGAGCTCGATTTTCTAGAAACAAACAATGGCGCAAACCGCGATCGTCTATCTTTTTCGACTACCGAGCTACAGAGCGTTTTTGGAAAATTGACATTTTTGGATGACCTCTATATCTCAATTATCAAGTGTCAAATCGAAAATCGATAACACATTCTTAAGGCCCTTTTTTGAGTAGAATCCGTTGCTGATAAGAAGAAAATTATGCATGCCTCAGTTTATAGAAATAACTTGTGTTTTTTTAAATGGAACACTCTGCATATTATTTTGGTATTCCAAAGCACTCTAAACGAATATCTTAAAATGCTTTAAAAAACATCGACTCAAAAATTCGCAAAAATCTCATGGTACACTCAGAATGTTGTCTTGAATTCAAATATATAAAAATATACAGGATGTTCTATTTAAATCGAAAGTTGCGGTCATTTCCGGGTAAACCGAAAATGGTCTCATACCGTTTTTATGTCCAAAAATCCATTTTTACAAGTAGTTTATGCACCCCAAATTTCAAATGGATAAGTTAAAAAATAAAAGAAATATAGGGGGGAGCCATTAGCCTGTGGCATCCAGTATATAATATTTTTTAAATAACCCCAAAGCCAAAAGTCGGCAGGGGTTATATCGGGATGTCTGGCCACAAAATAAGACCATTATTTCCTAAAAATTAAACAATATCTAAAGTACTTTGTTGTTTATTAATGTCCAGTTAAGCTAATTTAATTGTCAGTTATATTTAGTTAACTTAGCTAGACATTGATAAACTAGTCCTGAGTGATATATAGATATCTATTCAATTCTCCTCAAATTGAGCATTTAAATAATTTCATGTTTCATTTAACGTATAACCTGTTGGTAAATTAATCTTTGAAGTTTTCTTACAGGCATATTGTCTACAAAGCGCTCTATTTTTTCTCGTAGAATGTTAATAAAAGTTTCGGAATTCAAAATTACCGTGAAGAAATGAGGACCTATTATTTGGTATCCAATAAAACCGCACCATACACCAAATCCAAATAGTCCTTAAAGATTAACTGTAGCGGTTACGTCCGGATTTTCATGAGCCCAATGGAGGTTATTATACCGATTAAAAATTTCGGCACTGCTTATATGGGCCTCGTCTGTCCATAAAATTGTTCCTTCAATTCCTGGCACTTCATTGCACTGACAAAAATCGAGACGCCTTTGAAAGTCGTTTGGGTATAGATGGTGACTAATCTTAATTTTGTAGGGTTTGAATTTATTTTTTTTTTAAGCAACGCAACGCAGTTGTTTTGGGGATTCCTAAATTTTTCTTTATTTCGCGAGACGATTTATTAGGATTTTCTCTTACAGTTTCTAAAACAATATTTTCCACAACTTCTCTACCTGCTTTATTATATATTTTTGCTCGACGTTTTACAAATGATCCAAGCTCTTTTAAATTTTATTGTAGCCTTTTGAATATTTTTGTCTGCCTGCCTCTTTTCTGGATATCTAAAAATATTGTTTAGGCGACACTTTTGGCACAAAGTTTTGCTAAATTTGAATCTTCTCCGCATTCTATAAAACACTTAATCATATCATATTGTTCACCATTACTAAATTGAACCATTTTTAACAATGCTCACTCACAATTAACTCACAAATTAGTTTTTGACATTTACGATTATTTTGATTTTCTTTTTTTTTACCATGGCCTTCTCAATAAATATTAGAAATGCGATAAATATGCATAGATGTCAATGGAAGACAATTTGAACATTTATTGTAGTTTACTTTTTCCTATTTTTGTGTGTTGTTGCTGTTAATGATTTTCCATGACCTCTTTACAAATATATTAAACTTTTCGAAAATTAACCACTTTCTCTAGAGATAAAAATGATATATGATATATCATTGGATAGCTAATTTAAGTTGTGATCAAATAATGAAATAATTTACAGAGTGTTCCTTTTAAAAAACACAAGTTGTCTATGTCTCGAAAAGTGAGGCATGCATAATTTTCTTCTTATCAGCAACAGATTCTACTCAAACAAGTGCCTTAAGAATATGTTACTCGATTTTCGATTCGACACTTGGTAATTGAGAGATGCAGAAGTCATCCAAAAATGCCAATTTTTCAAAAACGCTCTGTAGCTCGGTAGTCGAAAGAGATAGACGATCGCTGTTTGCGCCACTGTCTATTTCTCGAAAATCGAGCTCAGGACACCTATATTGATTTTTATCTATCTGGCATAGTTTTAGAGAAAACCCCAAATCCCATCTAATTTGGTCCACCCTGTACAGCAAAAGGAGGCCAATTAAAGTCTGGCGAGACATTGTGAATATGAAGAAGAACTGCGACGGTATTACTGATCAGAGGACGAGGATCCTTCTTATGACCATCCTGTACACAGACAAATCTGATTTATTTTGACCTTTATAAGTAGAATGCATTTCAAATAATCTTATCGAAGCACCACCACTCCTAAATTTGCTTACCGCATTTGTCTATGCATTTTACCAAACCAAACTTGTTTGCTATATCCCCATTTATTTCCTAGAAACGAAGGTTAAGAAGGGTGTAATAAAATAATAAAGTTGCAGTTATTTATTGTTTTATTTGTAATTGTAATGTTAATGGAGGTTGAAAGTGTAATATATTGTGGAAGATAAGTATATTTTATTATGATTAAATGCACTTTTAATGTCTTTATTGACCCATATATGCACGAATATAATATAAGTTCGCGTATAAATTATATAAATATTTTGGCAAACTTCCAATCCAGACTATGGTGAAAGATAATTGATAAATGACAAAAAGTTAATTATAACTGTGGTGCATCAATGATTATTATATACACAGTAGCTATTTTTTACGGACGAGGAAAAGGAAACGCCTCCGGCTAATATCAAGGTCATTTGGTAATAATTCATTTGAGACATTGGATTCTTATACATTTTTATTGTCATCTGGTATAATCCACTAGCTGTTTTTGACACAGAAAATCCAGAGGGCTAGAATCAGGTCAAGATATTGGTTCTTAATTTCCGATCCACCAATTTTCAACATATTGTTAGTGTCTAATGATTTTATAATACTTCGAATAATTAATGACATCATGGCCCTCTCCAAACATTATTTTCGCTATGACAAAGAAGTTTAGCGGAAATAATTCTGATTACATAGTTATACACGTTCTCCCTTCTTCTATGTTCCTGTTTCCACTGGTCAAATAAGCAAGCGTTATTTTTAATAACTATGAGCTAGGTATAGTAAGGCGGAGGGTAATCAAAATGGGAAAGTAACGATTACTATAATGAGCTGGCTGATGTCAAAAAAAACTTGAGGTTTTTGGTTCTTTCTCGTACACATATAAAATCGCAATTTTATTTTTTCACCCTCTTTAATAATGGAGTGGAGAGTGGTAGAATGGGTGGCTGATTCCAATTTTTTTTTTGAGGCTATTGGTTTTTGTACACACACTAAACCTCAATTTTATATCTTTACCTCCTTTTATATAGGGGTGGCTGATTTAAAATTGTTTTTAAGACCTTAGCTTCTAGCACACACACCAAATCCCAATTTTATGAACTCTTACTTGCTTTATCTATTTACCCATATTTATGGCCAACACTTCAACGGAATAAGATCAAAATATAATTTAGTTTCGGAACTCGTTATGATACATAGTGTACCAAATTTCGAATCAACCGCCCTAGAGTAATCGAACGCACAAAAGTTAGACACTCAGACAGACAGGCAGATTTTTTTCTTTGCGCAAACTTCAAATATCGACATTTCATGACATTTTAAGCCTATTTGAGCAAAAAAAATCGATTTTTTTTTTACCGTTACTATTGGTCGACTTTTTTTATATAACTATGAGACCCTAAATAGCAGTTTTTTGCAAAAAATTTCAGGTTGCATGATGTAGATGATTCTCCAAATCTCCAAGTATATACATTTGGCATTGGATTTAAAATAAAGTTTATTTCGTACCAGTAACCAGCCGAAGGCCGTCACCGGTAGTTTTCAACGCCCTGTAGATAATCAAACATTATTACGTATTACGCCGATAAAATATCTGAAAGGTCATTATTATTTATATCATCATAAGAGGTCAACAAATTGGATATAAACAATTGACAAATGTTTTACACGCATGGGGGAGTTAATACGCAAAAGTGTTACTTAATATCTGAGTGGAAACGGCTAAGAAAAGGTTTTTTGCACGCAGTATCACGTCCTATCTCAGAGCATGACTTGATTTCAAATAGACATATATGTATATACGGATAAATGTATAGTTATACCGCAATATCAGTAACGCTTAACAAGTTACAACACGCCACTACGTATCGGCGGTGTGGCCGAATATGGTGTGACTCTTAGGGGAGATTGGAGCGTACACGTTTTTTTTTTTTTTTTTTAAATCAAGTATTTAATTTAATTGACAAGTGTTGTTAGATATTGCATTGGTGTAGATATTGATTTTATAAGTGGTTATAGTAAGTTCCGTATATAATTCAGCAATATAAAAAAAGGTCGCAAAAAGCCGTAAAGGACACCGACCGCGTTATTACCAGCGTTAGGTTGAGCAGTACACAGGACCGGACTTAAAATGTATTTTCAGTTTCAAACAGTGAATTAGAATATTTGAATTCTCGTTCAAATGTAAAGTTGACTACACCGTTCTTAGCCGTGTAAAGAATGCCGGCGTCTTTGATCTTTACCGCACCGCCGATATTTTTTACACGCTTAAGAATTGTGTAGTGAACTATATTAATAACAAATAGAAAATACAATTAAATCTACGTTTTTATGCTCATCTTAGTCAAAAACAAAAACTGGTGTTCTTTTAAGGACATCATTTTTTTAACAGTGAATAATACGATATCTGTCAGAACTATAAAATATGTATGTTCATAAACTTCAAAGATAACAGTTTTTATTATTGCTCAGCAAGGACCAACGAGAAGGTATAAGTATATCCCTTGCAAGGATAGGATGGTGACAGGATTGTTAATTAGGGAGCGAGAGGTTAAAAAAAAAAATAAATAAACCAACATTTTTCACTTAAAAATGACTAACTATTCTATAAAATAACAACGTAAAAAACTTTCTTATTAAAATAACATTATACAATTTCAAAGTAAAAACTAAATAAAAACAAATAAATAAATAGGTAAACTCAACAACAACACAATATAAAAAAAACATTAAATTAGTAAGAAAATTAATAGCATTTTCCTAGAGTAAAATAAAGAAAAAAAAACATTTCTTAAAAGGTTAGAAATAAAACATGTTTTAATCTCACCAGAAATAATAACACTTTTCCAAAATAAAAATAATTAATCTTATCACAATCACTAACACTATCACAGAATATCACTCACTCACTATCACTGCCACTGTCACTGTCATAAATGTACCGACGGAACTTTAAATATAAACAGTAAATCAAATAAAATATAGAAATATTTTCCGTTATATAATCATCTTCATCTTTGATTACTTTGTGAATTGATTTTCTCCAGTCGTCTTCTCGTATGTTGGAAATTTCACTGTGAATTAATTCGATGTTAAATTTAGGAGATGTGTTTTTCTTTCTCATAAATAACTAACAAGGTCTACAGTAATGATATTTACTTATAAGTCATAAGGCATAAGCTTGAATATATTTTAAAAATATTTGTAAAATCCTATACAATTGCCCTGCAGGACTTTCCTGGAGCATAAAATATGATAGTATTGTACTTGATATCTGTTAAATAATCCTATCTTTATTAATCATCAAAATTTCATTATAAAATGGCCTTTACAGCTGGTTGAAAAATATGTCGAACATAGTACTGCGCGACTTCAAAGTATTCTTTCCCAATATTTTAGACCTCGCTTACATTTTTTCTTCGTACGAACTGCACGCACGGAACTAGAAGCACAAAACTGGGTGGGCCTAGCCCGCAACGGACCCCTGGAGGAGCTTTGGCACCCAGAACAACCATCTAATTTCGCACCTTCAAAAATATTTTTTTCTCAAAAATAAAAATTGAAGAACCGAGGGGGGAAAAATAGGAAAGTACAACCGTTGTGAAAGTGTTAAACAGCTTTTACACAACTATTTGTTTTATAACAGCTGTTACAAAGCTCTTTTAGTTGCGTAGGGACTGTTGCGAAGTGTCTTAGAAATCAACTGGGTTCTATTAGGAATAATAGTACTTCTTCCAACTTTATGTAGTATAAATACTAAAGATTATGTTATAGAATTATGTAACTCGTTACATAGCAACAAAATCCTTATATAGTGTAAAACTACTACGAGTTATACTGCACAGCAATTTAACTCGTTATAGAGCGTTAAATGAATAAAAAAAATTTTGGGGGCCTTTGGTTCTTGTATACACACTAAATCACAATTTTATTTTTTTCACCCCCCTCAATAATGGGTGGTGATGAGGGTGGCTAATGCAAAAAAAAAAAAAATTTGAGACCTTAAATTCTCTTATATATACTAAATATCAATTTTATGGACTCCAGAATAATCGTGCGCACAAAAAAGTTACAAACAGACCGACGGACAGAATTTTTCTTAACTCAAACTTAAAATCTCGACGTTTCATGATAATCTAAGCTTATTTGAACAACGAAAATTTTCAAAAATTTTTTTTGCGTTATTGTACTTCCACTGGATGTGGAAGTAAAAAAATGAACAAATAACGAATTTAAAGATATTTTTACCGAATTCAATACCTTTATTATCTTTCATAATTTTTGCCGACCTTGAAGGTGGTTCAATTTTTTTTCCCAAACATTTTTTTCCTTATTCAATATTAAGTTATATTTTGCATATGTGTTTACCGTTTTCCCCTACATATTAATCGGGAGTAATTCACGTCTACGTAGAAATAGAGATAAAATATATCATCAGCGTAAATTTTATTCCTCTGACCTTGGCTGTATAGAATAGATAGTATAGATTTTTTATATAAAATACTAGAGAATTGTTATTTGTACCGCTTATAGAATAGTTACGTATACATATATTTTGCGTCTAATACAGGGTTGCTAGAAAGTCTGGAACAAAACCCTGAGCCTCTCTATCCAACGTAAAACCGTAAATCGCTCTTAAGGATAGGATTTTGCAGAGTGAGAGGGAAATATGCGTTTATCTTCGGTTTATTATAAACATTTAAAAAGTCATAAATGGTATAATCTTTAAAATACTTAAGATAGTTCCCGTTGGTCCAAGGAATAATAATAATAATAAAGTTTATTGAACCAAGTGTTACAAGATTGATTTAGATACATCAAATTGCTTATTTATTGAACAATGGTACAAGGAAAATAAACCTTTAGGTAAACCTCACATAGTTATAAAAAGTGGCCGTGAGTGCTATAGCGGTACTATAAAAAATACTATTTATAATAAAAATGACTTACCTAAGTAAGAATCTGTAAGTAATAAATTAATTCTATTAAAATTCAACGGTACGAATAAGAGTTATATTATAATTGGGTATATTTCCGATAATTGGATAAGTATATTAAGTATAACTAGTGCTATAATTTACAAGTCTTCTTAATATTTAGAAGTAGATAATACAATTTTAAATTGGCAGAAATAACTTAAATAATAAATTAATACAACCATATACAGTTTTTATCACAAAATTTGTATATAATTAAATGCCATACTCTAATAATAAAATGAGAAACTATTTTCATTGACAAATAACATTCAAGTACAACAGAAATTTACAAAAAAAAAAAATGTAACCGTTAAAACAATAGCAAGTATCTAAACTATGTTTAGTTTCTTAAATATTTGTAATAAATCGAAAATAAACGCATATTTTCCTCTCATTCTGCAAAATCCCATCCTTAAAATACTATTTGACAATAATCGTAAACGAATAAAAATAATTTGTTTAAAATACAGTTAAGGTAATATTACTGGCAAGACTAATGTCTACACATTGTATTTCATAACAAGCAGTACATGTAGGGGAGATAGAAGACCATTTGATCTTTTATGAATGGCTAGAAGAAGCAGACCGTTTGGAGGGCCCGTAGTCAGTCTTCGGTCTGCCAAAACTGCAAGACTGGGCTGTGGCACAGTTGCTAATAAGGCACATACATTATTGACACTTTATACCTGTATACCTGTCTTAAGTATGAGTCTTGGGGGCGAGCGTAGATGCGTCATCACTGTGTATGTATCTCGATACTCCAGTGAAGCAACGTGCAGCGCGGTTAGTAATTGGCTTGATGATATCCATCTTGGGAAACACAGCGATCTCGTCCCACCTTCTAGCGGCTTGTATATCAGTGTATACGCGGAAGCTATGTAATTTTAAGACGAGGATTACGTAGTGGATATACCATCCTTTGGAGGGGATGTAAAGCAGGCGGTCCCTTGTCTATTAAATGTTAGGCAAGTAAAAGGTCCCTACTCTTCTTACGAGAAGAGGTTTGACAAAATTTTTCAGTTTGGGGGTAGCTCGTCTCCTGGCTTTGGTGATAGGCCCTGGTAGCGGAAATAGGCCGACGTTAAATACATACCTAGATAAAAAATAAAATAAATAAAAAAATATGAATCTGTAAACTTTGTGTTCTGCATTCTGTATCAATTACTTTTATGACTATGATAATTTTTCTTATATGCTCTTCATTTATACACATTATTTAGAATAGGATTCTCCATTGTTATTGGATGGTTGTTAGTTCCAACACATTCTTGTAGGTGGATAAGTAGAACTGAACCACTACACTGGCCACCTAGAATACCTGACTTAATTCCTTCGGATTTTTTCTTTGGGGACAACTCAAATCATCGGTATACACTAGTCCCATTAAATGTAAGTAAATGCTAAGGAACGTAGTAGCCTCTTGCCAAAAAATAAGCAACGCTTCTAGAATTTTCCGACGCGTACAGGGTGGACCAAATTAGATGGGATTTGAGATTTCTCTAAAATTATGGCAGACAGACAGACAAAAACCAATTTAGGTGTCCTGGGCTCGATTTTCGAGAAACAAACTAACTATCTTGTTCAACTACCCAGCTACAGAGCGTTTTTGGAAAATTGACATTTTTGGATGATCTCTATATCTCAATTATCAAGTGTCGAATTGAAAATCGAGTAATACATTCTTAAAGCACTTTTTTGAGTAGAATCCGTTGCTGATAAGAAGAAAAGACAATTTCAAAGATTAATTTACCAACACGATGGCGCCCCAGTTCATACGTCAAATGAAACACGAAATTATTTAAATGCTCAATTTGGAGAAGATTGGATAGGTGTCACTCAGGACTAGTTTATCAATGTCTAGTTAGCTAAGTTAACTAAATTGATAAGTAACAATTAATTTAGCTAACTGGACATTAATAAACAACAAAGTAGTTTAGATATTGTTTAATTTTTAGGAAATAATGGTCCTATTGCCACGAGCCTTTTGGTCAATAGCCAAAATTGGCAAAATAACAAAAAAAATAATAATAAATTATAGCAAGGTGATAGTGTTTGAGCTGCAGAGGCTCGCAACATGTGTGCCGAGGATTAGCTCAGCTCTGGTCGGTGAGAGGGACAGGTTTAAGGTTGACACTACCAAAAAAAATGTAACATATAAATATCAGAACTTCAAATATATGCATAAAGGGCGCCACTAGCAAAACGAAAACTGCAACCTAGCTAGAAGTCTCCCAAAATTGTCAAGGGTATCCAACCTATCTTTTAATTCCAAAATAAGGCATTAATTAAAAGGGTAAGTTTTATTACGGGGAAAATTAAAAAGAAAACACACCTCTTCAATCAAACTACGGGCAATAAGTTTATTCAATTTGGTGACATGTATTCGAATGATAAAAAAATATGTATTAAGTAGGCAGCCGTAAGATTACCTATTGAAATAATATTATCAAAAATGTTAAGTATTAATTAGCTTGTAAATTTAACAAAGGTTACATAATTTAATGATTGCTGCAATAAATGTATTAAAATGATTTTTGAATTTTGAACAGCCACACGAAAATGAACAAAATATGTAACTAAATATTTATCGTTAAATCGATCAAATCCATAAGCATTTCTATGTTACATAAAAACCTGTATCGCAAAATTGCCTTCCGGACAGATCCTTGTACCTCGTAGAGAAACTTCCACGTATGTTCCGGTTACCCAAAAGAAATCTAATTCATAATTCAAGATAATGCATAAATTCGTCGTCGTTAAATCAATCCAGGGACCGCAAGTGGTGTACAGGGGCAAACGTTGAAACCTAGGGCTACTCCTGCACGTACATGGTTGGAGCCAAGCGTAAACTAGAGAAAGTCCATACCCAAGAAGGTAATGGAACTTTCAACTAACATCGTTAGAATAGACGACGTAAAATCGAATGAAATGGAAATAAGGTAAAGTTGAATAGGTAAACGTGAAAAGGTAAAATTGAAATTTAAATCGAAATGGAAAAACTACAATTAAAATTGAAAGACCTGAAAAAGTACAGGTATATAAGTACATATATAAAAAATTCAAAATCAACTTAGTCAAGGATGGAGAGCGACTCGAATCGGTGATCCAAAATATCAAACCATTTGGATATAATCAAGACAAAATGGCTTTCTACAATACCAGGAAAATATGTTAGTGAAACACGTGCTCCATAGGTCAACAAAAAATGCTACTTACAATTTCTTAAAAATCCGTCAAAACGAACATTGTGCGGCGTCCAAAATAGCCAAAAATGCACACACAAATTAGTGAACTTTTATAATCCCATAAACAAAATAAATGAAAAGCCTATAAACGGCAATTAAATAGAAAAATTCACGAGAAAATCACCAACGTGCTTGGCTAGGCCATCTTGAGATCAGCTGGCACTTCTAGCCTTGAAAATGCGCACTCGGCGACGCGGAGAGAAGCCAATAATATTAGAAACGACAGACCTTAGGAGCTGCAACCTTCTTTACACCAAAGTGAAATGCTTGATGCCTATTCTTGGCAACGTCAATAGTAAAATCCAGAGCTTACGTAGACAAACTTACTTTTGACATGTAACACTATTTTGTGGCCAGCTAGATCTCCCGATATAACCCCTGCCGACTTTTGACTTTGTGGTTATTTAAAAAATATTATATATAGAGAACGTTCTAATAACATAGAAGAACTGAAAAACAAAACATTAGCTGCGTTTCGGACAATAACTCGTATCATGATTGGAAATGCAAAAAATGCTGTAAAGAGAAGGTGTCAAAAATGCATAGATGTCAATGAAATACAATTCGAACATTTATTGTAGTTTAGTTTTTCCTATTTTTGGCAAAATTATTTTATATTATAAGTGTTGTTAACAGTTTTCCATGGCCTCCTCACAAATACATTAAATTTTTCGAAAATTAACCACATTTTCTAGATAAATATGACATATGATATATCGTTGGATAGCTAATTTAAGTTGTTATCGAATAGTGAAATAATTTACAGGGTATTCATTTTAAAAAAACACAAGTTATGTCTATAATTTGAAACCTGAGGCATGCATAATTCTTCTCTTATCAGCAACGGATTCTTCTCACGTTGTTACTCGATTTTAGATTCGACACTTGGTAATTAAGATATAGAGGTCATCGAAAAAATGCCAACTTTCCAAAAATGCTCTGCTCTGTAGCTCGGTAGTCGAAAAAGACAGACGATCGCGGTTTGCGCCATTGTTTGTTTCTCGAAAATCGAGCTCACGACACCTATATTGGTTTTTGTCTATCTGCCATAGTTTAGAGAACACCCCAAATCCCATCTAATTTGGTCTACCCTGTACGGTATTTTTTTCGTGAGGAGAACTGCAGCATGTATTGTTGTCTAAAGGGTAGCCACTGTGAACAACTCTTGCAATAATTAATAATTAAGTAAGTTTAATGTTGTGTTTTTTTGCTAGTTTACGTTAATTTATTGAGTAATAAATTGTTCGTCTCAACGTACTACCGTAAGTTTTACAATTATTTACTAATTTCGTAGTGATGCTTGTAATATTTTTTACGATTCTTTCTGAGCAAAAAACGTTAATTAATTCTTTTGCAATAACAGGGAAATAAATTGAAAAAAAATTGCAATGAAAGTACGAGAGGTAGCAAATACATTTAGGCTACTATTATTGTACTATTTTACAGGAATAAGAAATATTAAATGAAAAGAATTTCTCTGGATTTTTTTAAATATTAATTATGGTAATACACTTCACTTGAAATGGTAACAGCCCAATAACTTTTTTATTTTTTTTTCGGTTTTAGTCAAATTTTACTTAAGTATGGAACAAATTAGGATCTACTTATGACCAGAAAAACGTTCGCCTCTTATAAATGTAAAGCGACCTACAGTACTGATATATGCGGAGAAAATAAAAAAAAAACATATTAGGCATATTTTTATCGGAAAATTTTGTTAATGAAACTTGGTCAGAAATGCCCAAAAACCATAATTTCAAAATATAATCAAAATAAAAAAGTATATAAATTTTGATGAAAATAATGCCTAAGTCAGAAAATATCATATTAATGGTTTATTTTTGTTTAGAAAACTGTACTATGACAATTTTGTTTGAAATTAAACTCAAGCTGGCAGGTAGTTGTCAAGCAATTTACAGTTTTTTTTTTAAATAAATATTTTTTAAATTTTAATTTTTCAATTTTTTAATTTTGATTAAATTTTGGACAATTCTGAACAAGTTTCATTAACAAAATTTGCCGATAAAAAATGCCTAATATGATTTTTTGTTTTTCTCCGCATATATTGGTACATAGTTGGCTTTTCATTTGTAGGAGGCGAATGTTTTTCTGGCCATAAGTAGATCCTAATTTGTTCTATATTTCAGTAAAATTTGATTCAAATCGGAAGAAAAATAAAAAAGTTATTGGGGTGTTACCATTTCAAGTGAAACACACTGTATATAAACTGCAATTGGTACACTAAGTACATAAAGTTTAGATGAAATTTGATAAAAAATCAGAAAGTTCATCTAAAGGAAATTTTTGTCAAAGTTGTTCGAACACGATACCTGTGTCTTTGCCTTTTTAAAAGCTTTTATTTAACTTGCAATGTTTGTATGTATGTATGTATGTATGTTAGTTTGTTTGTTTAGGTCAAATCTTGCAAGCTGAATTTCGGTTGGTTTTAATTAAGCTAGAGCTTTGAAATTTGGCAAACGGGTATAAGTCCGGTGACAATGTAACATAGTATAGTTATTATCGGTCTAAATCCAATATGGCGGACGCCCCAAGATGGCGGATCGCCTTTCTCTTCACAACCCCCTTGATATCGGTATCAAATGAAGGGGCTTGATGAGTAAAATACGATAAACTATGTGCCGTCATTATAAATTCAATATGGCGGACGTTCCAAGATGGCGGATCGCCTTTTTCTTCGCAACCCCCTTGATATGGAGTTTGACGAGTAAAATTAGATAAACTATGTGGTGTCATTCTAAATTCAATATGGCAGACGCTCTAAGATGGCGGAGTAACTTTCACTTCACAACCCCCTTGATATGGATATCAAATGAAAGGGTTTGACAAGTAAAATACGATAAACCATGTGATGTCATTCTAAATTCAATATGGCGGACGCCTCAAGATGTCGGAGTATCTTTTTCTTCACAACCCCCTTCATATGGGTATGACATGAAAGAGTTTGACGTGTAAAATATGATAAACTATGTGACATTCTAAATTCTAAATCCAATATGGCGGATGTTCCAAGATGGCGGATCGCCTTTTTCTTCACAACCCCCTTGATATGAGTATTAAATGAAAGGGTTTAACGAGTAAAATATAATAAACCATGTGACGTCATTCTAAATTCAATATGGCGAACACTCCAAGATGGCGGAGTATCTTTTTCTGCACAACCCCCTTGATATGAGTATCACATGAAAGGGTTTGACGAATAAAATACGATAAACTATGTACCGTCATTCTAAATCCAATATGGCGGACGCCCCAGGATGACAAATTATCTTTTTCTTCACCACTCCCTTGCCATGAATATCAAATGAAAGGGTTTGTCTGTCTGTTTGTCTGTAAAATAAGTAGACTAAAAAGTAAAAAATAAAATTATATAAAAAAATATTTTTAAGAACCTTTTATTTGAAAGAACTGTAGTAATTTTTTTTTTTTTAAATTCATGCACCTGGAAACCAAAAGCTTTGGAGGGGGTCAATTGAGCAAAGTAACTTTGCAATAGCGCTATATGACCGTCCCCAAAGCTTTTGGTTTGCGGGTGTATGAATTTTAAAAATATTATTTTTACTTTTTAGTGCAGTTTTTTCAAATAAAAGCTTTTTCTTAAAAATATTTTTTTTATATAATTTTATTAGAAGTCCTGTAGGTACATATATTCCCTTTGTGCGTCCTTACTCTATATTTATCCCATAATTAATGCGGCTGAAAGATATTACCCCAGAGAGCAATAAATTCGCGTTTGGTGACGTATTATTTATAGAGCAATATAAGTTTTGGGAAGAACCAGACTGAAATGATAGAAACAAAGAGCCGGACCTTCCACCAAAAACACACCAATAGCAATCAATGGGAAGTGTATTGCTTAAATCAACTGCCATAACATGAAACAAACTGTCAGCAAGGGGCAGTTATGGGCCATCATCTCGCATATCGCCGAGGTAAGACTTCCACAAGCCTGCGGTGATATAATAAAGTAATCTACGAAATGTCGGTCGCTCTTGGTCCAAGCTATAACCATAACTATAACTCACCCTTGCTGCCCTTTGTAATCAATACCCCACATCTCGTCACTTGGATCTGAGAACTTTTGCTGCTGCTTTCCACCTGATAAATCAATTAGATTCGATAAAATTCAGGGGCGTGTCAGGGGTTTTAACCCTGTGGTAGTTGAATTAAATCGTCGTTTATATGCCGATGAAATTTAAGCTTTCGTAGCTATTTATCTAGCTCGGGGTGGGGTAATAATAATAATAATGTTTATTCCGATTAAATACATGAGAGGAAGTCATAAACATAAATAAACATGATTAGAGAATATTATTTAGGTATTAAGCAAATCACAATTCACACACTTTTTTATTTATTATGAAATCACCTACTTTTTGTATATTGTTGCCCTAATCTGGTTACGCTATATACTAGTTAGGTAAATACTTTAAAACATCATTATTGGAGAACCTATCAAAACAACTACTCTTCTAGCTAATATTGACGAAATATTGAATTACATGATAAGATTCCTAGCATTTTAAAGAAAAAAATATATTGAAAATACTTAAATAATTGATTTAAATTCAGTCATTCACACTATTTTATTTAATATGAAATTATCTACTTTCTGTGTATTGGTACCTTAATCTGGTCATGCTAATATACTACTTAGGACAACCAACCAAAACAACTACTCTTCTAGCTATAATGACGAAGTATTGAATTACATGATAGTTGAGCGGAATTTAAGTTGAAATCGTTCAAAAAAATTTTTCGAAGTAGAAAGATATGGGACCTAGACCATCTGATAGAGAAATAAATAACGTATTATATTCTGTTGACGACTTTTTCCCTTGGTCAAAACAAAATTTGTAAGCATTTAATTTCAGAGATCACAATTTATCTTATGCCGCGCGCCTGCAAGTGAAAAAACATATTACTCGGAAACTACCGCACTTAGGTGAATGATTCTAGATTTGATTGATAGAGTTTATTTTATAAAATAATTCTACATTAGAAGTGTCGTAATTCGACTTATTACATTTTAAAAAAACAATATATGTTTTGCAATAACTGATAAAAATGCTAATGTATTGCTTTCACAACTTTTTATTTCACGATATCGATTTCAAATTTTTTTATATCAATATCAACCTGTTCCCTGATATTTAAGGAACATTTTCTGTCATATAACATATTGTCGCGTTTCACAAATAAAGGCTATAGAGATATTTGAATACGCACGTGTCGCATTAGTCAATAGAGTGAGCCGAAAAACACGAAAATTTGAATTTGCGGATGGGCTAGTTTCTAATTTATTACTATGCATCTAAAACTAATTCGGGTACATTTTTAGACAAATCGGTTAATATCTAGCCGGACCCCCACGGCCTTGAAAATGAAAGAAAAGGCCAATTTTTCGATTTTGAACATTTTCAAATTGACACTTGAAATTTTTTATGACATCATTATTAATGTCTAAATGCGCGTAGCACAAGTTTTCCGAATAAAATATTTTTCAATCCAGGGAAATTAGAATTTTAATACAAAAAACCTTAATTTTGTCAAATTCTAAGTTTTTTGTGACAAAGCCAAAAAATAAAATAAAACGTTTGAATTTATTTGAATTTTGATCGTAAAAAAATTAAACAAAAATGTTCAAAAATCCAGTTCTTCATTAATTGATTCAATTTGAATCGTAACGTTACGACATTCTTTGCACCTGCTGGCCGATGCACATCTTAGATTTTCTCGACGACATGGACATTTTACCGAAATGTAATTTTTATCCCGGCAGGAAATATATAATATATCTCTCATTTCGTTAGACATTGGTGCTTTTGTGGAGAGAACTGGCCGGATACCTTCTTCATGTGATTTCCATCTAAATTGAAAAACCGCTGCCCAAGGAATCACTACTTAGACATCCAGATTTTCTATCCAAGTCACTCACAACGAAGAAATTTTGTATGTGGAAATAATTGTTTATGGAACTTTAATAATATAAAATTTGAAACCCTCTACCCCAAAAACCCATAAAACGATACCCCACATCGGTAGTGGGGTGGGGGTGGTGATAGGGGGTGGTAGTGGGGGTGGATGAAGTGAAAAAATATTTTGAGGTTTCTGGTTCTTATACACACATTAAATCACAACAATTATTGAACCTTACATTCTATTTCAACTCTAGAAAAGTTGTACAAGTTAGTTCTCATCAGTAGAGTATAGAGACATTCATTCATTATTATTTATAAGCCTATTCTTGATTTATTTTTACAATTAATTATTTTGTGTTTATTTGCTTTCATCGTGATTAGAGAATATTATTCAGGTACAAATCACAACTTGCACACTTTTTTATTTATTATGAAATCACATACTTTTTGTATATTGTTGCCCTAATCTGGGCACGCAAATAGACTAGTTAGGTAATTACTTTAAAACACTCATTGGAGAACCAACTTTATTTTTTTATCTGTATTTTTGTTGTTATTTTAATCATAAGAAAACTATTCTCCGATTTTTGTTCTGTTCTCAAAGAGCAAACGTTATTTTTCTCATTATATTTTGTTCTGCGAGAACCAGACGCAATCAAAAAATAATTATATCCTCAATCTCCTCTATGGACATATAAAAATACCCTAGTAATCATTGTAATGTGTGGATCTGAACACTTTTCCTCATCAACCAATGTGCAAATGTATCATGTATCCAAAGTATTTAAAATGATTTTCTGTGTAATATTAATAAAATCATACTGTTTCGATCTGAACCTATTCGACTTATATTTCAGTCAAATGTATGCCAGGTCAGTTTATGCGTAAAAAAAGTGATTGGATCTGAATCCAATTATGGTTTTTATGTCGAAATTTACCGTAAATATTTGAAATAGTTAATTCGGTACCATCTAAACCTGATCTGTTCACAATTAATATTTGCATTTCTTTTATCGCCACTGGAATTGTTCCAATTAGAAAAGAAACAGTCAAAAAATAATTCTATATTTTCACACAACGCATCGTTGAAAAATATACTCTATGTGCAATCTGTAAATTTTGTAATCCCAAATAAAAAAACAGATCGAAAATGCGTTTGATAAAATCCGTCGTGTACAAAATATAGTTAAATTTAATATATAGGGTGTAATTGGTTTCATGTCATTAAATTAAACTGGTAATGGGGACTGACTAGACAAACAAAAAACCTATATGACTTTTTCTTCTAGAAGCACTGAAAAAACTGACCTATGTTAAAATTTTGAAAGTTAAGGTAGGAGACCTTTGAGAACCACTGCTTTTCTGGGTCAATGGACATATAGTTCTGAATGATTGAAGTTTCTTACTTACTTTCAAAAAGTCGTAAAAAAGTGTAAAGATTACCGACTTGTGACCTCGCCC
Organism: Rutpela maculata; assembly: GCA_936432065.2. Classification (NCBI taxonomy): domain Eukaryota; kingdom Metazoa; phylum Arthropoda; class Insecta; order Coleoptera; family Cerambycidae; genus Rutpela; species Rutpela maculata. Next base: position 3,122,931 of record OW386294.2, read on the forward strand.
CACAGTGGGAAAAATATGCCCTTTTTGGACAAAAATCTGCCGACAGTAGAGATTTCAATCAAATTAAATAAAAAAATGGCAAATACCTTTAAGACATTGTACTTTAGAGTAGTGCTGCGGCAAAGTGGCTTTGGGTTAACCTAACCTAAAAATTATTCCTCGTTTTCCTCCTTGGTCGAGAATCACAAACAAACGAAGTAGTGTTCATGTATATTGGGTACCAAATTCATTTTTATGGGATCATAAGTTAATTGACAATACAACATAGGCCGTATTACATCATCAAAAATTCAAAATGGCGGCTGTCGCCAAGATGGCGGACTACTTTTTTCTTTATAACCTCCTTGATATGGGAATCAGATGAAAGGGCTTGGTGAGTAAAATACAATAAGCTATGTAGAGTTGCTATATATACAGGGTGTTTCATCTAAAACGCACATACCCACTTCTTGGTAAGTTAGAGGTTTGAAATTTTGCATACGGCTGTAAGTCAGGTGACAATGCAACATAGGCTATATTACAATATTACTTTTAGGTTATTTCATACATACAATTTTTCACTTATTAGGTTTAAAGCTGTTAATTAGGTTAGTCTGGATGCATAGGAATAAAATAATGTGGATAAAAAACTATCTTTATTTTTACCTGGGTGGATGAAGTAAAAAAAAATTGAAGCCTTTAGTTCTTGTACACATACTAAATCACAATTTTTTTCACCCCCTTTTATAATAGGGTGAGGGTAGTAATGAGGGTGGCTAATGCCAACATTTTTTTTGAGACATTAGCTTCTCTTGTATATACTAAATACCAATTTTATGAACTCTTACCTGCTTGATTTACCTATTTACCCCCATTTACCCCAACTCTTCGCAGTTGTTTGTAAATAAATGTTAGTTTTAGACATTTTTAATTTTATAGTGCGAACTTAGTTAGTAAAAGACTCAGTGTAAAATAAAGTAAAAATTAAAAAAAACTATACCGTACCCCTTTGGATTCCGAGTCAAAAGCGTAGAAAAACGTAAATTTTTACATTGTAAGAGACGAGCTAAAATTATATTTCCACGGTTGTATATTACATACATTATGAAATGTTAATTTGTAAAATGAAATGAATTAAAATGAAACATAATTTCTCCAGATTTCTATTCAATTACAAAAACATAAAAAACAATTTTTTTTTCAAATTTAAATCATTAATAACATTTTTATTTACTGATCGATTTTGTTCAAAAACAATAGGGTTCTTCCTCTAGCTGACACTAACTTACTGTCCAAATTTCAGTACAATCGGATTTTTCTTTCTTGAGTTATCGTGCTTACAAGAAACGTGACGGACGGACGGATAGATGGACATTTTGAAAGTTGTTCAGAATTCGTTCACTAACACAATGATATGAAAATTTTTTGTCTGCGAGGCACATTTACGGTTTTAGAAATGTGCCGATCAAATACAATATACTCTTCGTTTTCGTATTTGCAAAGAGTATAATAACATATAATGAATAACCCTGTACATATATTGAGTCACACTTTTTTGTTATAGCCTGCACACGCTGAAAATTAATTTTACTTTTACCTGAAAGTATTTTATCTCAACAAGTGCAATGATTTATTTTTCAGGCGATGTTTACACTGTTGTTTTATTTCTGTCAGTGTTTTTCTTTATATTTTGGACGCCTATGCCTAAAAGACCCCCAGCCTCCGAATTATCTACGCTAACCCTATAAATATCTCACTTATATATTTATTGTCGACACCACGAATCATTGCTCTGTGGCTATCTGGAGAAGATTCAGGGCCATAAAAGGTAAATGAAGCATCTCAATATGACTGGACTTACAAGGGTTATCTGACAAAGATTGGTAACATTTACATTTTATAACATTGTAGATGGTCATCTGCGCGTAATTTAAATGAAATATTGCAGTCAAATGTCTTTTTTTTAGGGAGAAATACTCGAGCGGGGCATATAGATGGCCATCCGTGGTCCGGTTAAAACTTCCAATCGAGTTGCACTCATGTTTAAAAATGGTAAATAAATCAAACCACGCTTGTTCCGGGCCAACTGAGCACGATACCCATTAAATTTATTCAGTAAGGGCCAGTTCGCCGCAGTGTCGTCAGGCTCAGAGAGAATCCTTCTCTCAGGATTTCCCTTATTAGTCGGGAATCCGGAGTCACAAATTCGATTATGGGATGTGCACCGAAGATGTAATTTTGAAAAAATACGTACATTATCTAAAATTGGAGGACACGATTGCAAAAAGGCGTACAAAATTTTTTTACGAAAATTTTTGTATTATTGAAAATTGATTAATTTTATGTTCGCACCGTATCTACAGACTTATTTTTGAACATGCTTTAATGGTTTTCAAACCAATGGAAAGCTTAAACTTTCTAGATTCAGATACTACCCCATTATTTTCGAAATTGTCGTTAACAAATGCTACAATGCTTAAAGAAAGCGTAAAGAAAAGTCCAGTGTAAATTTCAGTATCGAGAAATTTTTAAAACTATTGCGGATAGATTCATACTTCTGTGATCTGCAGAAAAGAACGGGTCAAATTTTAATGAAAAAATCATCTACTTTGCTTTGTTTTTGTAAAAAATATAATTATTTTTGTACAACGCTCCGTTATATCCGCTACCGTATTCAGTCGATAAGTGTACGTCTTGCGCGTCTGCCCGATCTGTGGTTTCTTCTTCTTTTGACTCATAATCCTGGATGGGTTTTGGCTTGCTCCACTACGTTTCTCCATCTAGCTCTATCTACTGCCACTCTTCTTCAGTTTCCCCGCTTTTAAAGTCTTGAAAATGGATGAAGTAAAAAAAATATTTTGAGGTTTTTGATTCTTGTACACACACTAAATCACAATTTTTTTTACGCCTTTAATAACTTCTCTTGTATATACTAAATACCAATTTTATGGACTCATACCTGCTTGATTTATCTATTTACCCCCATTTACTCCTATTTACCCCTAACCCTTCAACGGATTAAGATGAAAAATAACCTAGTTCTAGATCACGTTAAAGTACATACGTGTACCAAATTTCAAGTCAATATCTTAAACGGTTCCAGAGTAATCGTGCGTACAAAAAAGTTACAGACCGACAGACAGAATTTTTTTTTTTTAAATCTCGACGTTTCATGACATTCTAAGCTTATCTGAACAATAGAAATTTTCAAATTTTTGTTTACTTTACTTCCACTAGATGTGGAAGTAATTTAGTTGGTCGAATATTTCAATAAGAACCCATTTTATATTCTATTATTTTTTTCGTATAACGAATGGTTTTTGAAGAAAAAATCCAAAGAGCCAGGAAATGATACAAAATTGTGCTCTTTTTTCTTAATAACAAAAATTCTTAAGAGGCATTTTACGCGAGAAAATAATATATGAATTTAAAATTTACGTTGAGAAAAAATTAAATATAATTAGTTCCACATTATTGCCTTACTCTCGTCATTTTATCTACGACACCCGGTGTCTAAAGTGTGTGATATATTTTTTAGTTTCGGTTTGTTTACAGAAATTTCCCTTATGGAATGTCAAAAGTGTCAAACTTTCATGTTCAGTATCAGCACGCGCTGAATTGACGATAACCAGACTTTTATTTTTCCCTTCAAGATGTTCCACGCTTATTTCGAATAATAGGATTATTATTTAAGCTTTTAAAAACCTTGCACATGCAGCGTAGCTTTATCTTAATGTTATTATAACATTTTAAAACTATGTCATCAGCTGGTTTTTAAAATCCAGAACGGTAGTAGGCACTAGTGAATATTGAAACGTGTTTTTATTATCTAGGAATGAGCAATATGATGATAATATATAAACAATTTTTCTTGGAGAAAACAATCATTAGAACTCGATAATAAACCCGTTCTAACGTAACTTACCTTACCTTACTTAAATGGCTAAAAAAAAAAAATAGGTGTTAGTGGGTAATAGTATCGAACGAGTGAAAAAAATGTAAACATATCCAAACGAGAAGTATGGTCGAGTAGCCAAGGCTATCTACCAAGTGGCCGTAAAACTTTAGTTTTCATGTCATATACAGGGTGATTCGTTTTGTCAGGGACAAACACCTGGTGATTCTTTGTTGCATTTCGAAGTGCACATCACAAACATATGCAGATATGATAACCCAAGTAACAATTTAAATTTTATCATGATCTTCAGAATCTCTTGAAGTCTATTTAATAAAACTTCTGATAAAACTATATATCTTTGACAAATGCTATTAAACCTTTATAAAGGGACCATTCTTAAAAGAGTTCTGAGGGCCTTTTTTAAAAGTCATTTTAAAACCAATGGTTTTTATTCTAAACAGCCTTTATAGCGTTCTGAAGACCTTGATAAAACTATTCATAAAACCAACAATAAATCCTAAAAGAATAATTTTGGTCTTAAGGGGCTATCTACAAACCGTTGTTTAAACTATTATAAAACCACTTCGTGAAATCATCATAAAACTAAAATGCTTTAGAACTGCACTTAAAAAAGCTATTTGCTCTGTTAATATGGTTATTTTTAATAAAAAGGTTTATGCTTGCCATCATATTAAAACTAAGTTGGCAATGTTGGCAAATTAGTCGCGTGTTGGTAATGGATATTATAATAAGCATTTGCTGTTGTTCATCTTTCAGCTGGTCTCTCTACACTGGTTAAAATTATCAAGTTCAGTAGGTACTCACCGTGAGTGAAAATTTAGCTGCACATTAAATTGTACTGATGATATCACAATTAGTAGCTCGAAAAATACGGAGGCTCTTGAAAAATATTGAAAATTTTGGAAATTTGAAAAAATATTTTAAAATTCATTTTTGTTGACATCAACTTAAATCACACGTTAGTAATAATAATCATGATTTTAGTACTGATTACCCATCAATTGTTGCAAAAAGTGCATTTGAATAATTCCAACACGACAGCTTTTGTTTACAAAGATATTTTTGTAGAAAAATGGCGATTTTTTATTAAAACCTGTTGGTTGCCGGCAATACCACAATAAGAGTATTTGTTCCTAAGATTGTCACAATGCTCTCGTACAAGAGCATTTGCTATTAATTACAACCAATTTAAGTCTTCTTACATTTGTGTAAGTCCATTTGGTATTGTCTAATACCCATTGATCCTGTCTAACACCATTTGACCTATATTAAGATTTGTTGGATTTATTCACAACCACCATAAAACCTATTGCCCAAAGATATTTGACTTTTTTGCGTTTATTTACATATAACCTCACACTTGTTAATTACTTACCTTAGCTGTGCTGTGATTCCTCTGAAAGGGTCGGCTATATGCCCTTAGACTCAGATGCCGTGAACTGCACTGGAATGTGAATAAATGAGCAAAAAGATATAAATAAGAAGAAGAAGATAACCTCTCACATTTATTTGATTATTTTGATTAGTCAAATGTGTGATGTGGCTCTAATTGTTTAAAGTAACCACTTTTTTTATTTTCATCCACGTTTCTGAAAAATGAGTCTCCATATTTAATTTCTTGAGGTACTCAAACTAAATAAAAAATAAACTTCACACAAAAGTAATTAAAAATTAACCTAAAATAAGTAAAATCTATTCATCCACCTGTCAAACTGCAACTTTTGCGGTTTTATAAAGGAATTTGTCCAGACGAAATGGTTCTTGTGTTACATTTGGCATTATAGAAGCCAATACAGCTTTATAGCAGTTTTATGATTAGTATATTCAGGTGCCCCTTTAAAACTCTTAGGCATACTGGTTTTATGAACGTTGTCTCTGAGGTAAATTGGTTTCCTAGGCCAAATGATTCTATCATGGTAGTGCTGACCACCACCATAAAACCTTTACAAGTGCCAGTAGACTCGATTTAAAACAAATGCTAAATGGTATTGAAACTCAGCCTCCAGGAGGTTGTTACAACTCTTAATAAAACTACTTAGGCTAAAAGAGTTGTTGGCCTGCTATACTACCGATATAAAGCTATTTAGCAAAAATACATCCTCGATAAAGCTATTACAAAACTTATTCAAGTCCACATAGCATTTAAATTATTACTTGGGAAGAGACTATTTGAGATAGAGCTGGGCCAAAAAGTGCTTGCGAGCATTAAGCGCTTAAGAGTGCTTTTATTTTTCGAGCACTTTTCAGTGGACAGTGCTTAAGATGTTAGTTAGGCTTGCAACCACGGGGTCCCGGGTTCAAATCCTGGCTAGGGTGTGGATGTGTAGTGGCATTTTTCACGTGTTGCCGAGATGGTAGCAGTGGGCTAGAAAGCGGTTGTGTGAGAGACAACACAACTAGTCGCTCTCCTTTCCCGAGTTCGAGACTCAGCTGAGGCAGATGGCAATGTCGCAGGGAATGGGTATTATGATGCTGTTGGGTGCCTGTGTGTCCTGGTTAAGTGATTGAATAGCCTACGGCTAAACTCCGCCAGGACATTAAATAAATAAGACGGTTAAAAAAAAATATTGTGTTATTTATAAAAAAGGATAAAGCCAATAAGAAGAACCTAGAATGACCAATATATGTGCTTATGAGTCTTTGAGAGTGATCACGATGACTTTGCGGTATTACTAAGCACTAAGACCTTTCATGAAGTGCTCGAAGCAGAGTGCTTCCAAGCTGCTTCGAGTGGACTCATACAAAGGACTCCTAAAAGTTTAGATTTGTCATAATAAACAGGAGCCTTCTGCCCACCTTAGTGACAGAGCTAGTGCTGTTCACAAAAATGAGAAAAACATGTGACTTCTAGCTTCCTTTTCTTGTGAGTACACACAGTTGTGTCTCTTCTATGGTGGAGTATATAGACTCCAAACTGTCTTGTACGCACCACGTGGAAGTTTAGACGAGGAAAGACAGCACATTTCTATGGATTTACAAACGCATCTTTTATGAGAGGAGAATATGTCCGTAGACAACTTATTGGGTATACTGCTATGATAAAATCTCATACGTCACCTTGGTGCTCCCAGGAGAGCTCCACAAATGGGGTTCGCCTGTATCAATTTCAAAAATTAGCCTGCCTGGCAGTAGCAATCAGGATTATTCCAACGATTGCAGTGGAGGTGGCCTCCTCTACTTTCGTGATTATTAGGAGATCATCAGCGTATGCTAGTACGATCAGGGCTCTCAATGTGTCTATGTCTTCATTAATATTTTGTGTTTCCTTTATTGTGCTTCATATCACTTGGCCTAGTAGCGTGGTGAGTAGTCGAGGGATAGGACATCCTATATTCTTCTGTTTGGTTTCCGTCATATGTCGGAACCATTGAATTGATCTATTTCACGTTAGAGAGTTTGGTAAAAAGTGTCATGGTGAAAACTAGATTGTTATCATTAAAAGTCACTGCACATGTTGACCAACTCGCCTAATTCCCAAACTTTGTAAAAATGAAATACCTATCATATAATAATCATACCATTGTTTTCATTATCTTTAATGTTGAGTCTAATTTGATTGATTAGAAATCATCTTATTAGTTTGTTTTAAGGTCTACAATATTTTAAAAAATTCAAATTAAACAATTTATCACTTTATCAGAGTTGTCAATTTAGAAATTGGGTACCTAATTTTTGCCAGTTTGAAAATTAGACGATTTGGTCAACATGTGCAGTGACTTTTTACTACTTTTAGTGATGCCAATCTAGTTTGATTCCATGATACTTTTTACCAAACTTTCTAACGTGAAATATGTTTTCTCCCTTCTCTCTATTTTTCTTCCAGGATTCTTCTGTTGGTGTATATATGGTCGCACGTTGATCTGCCATTTAGTATGGTGGTCTACCAATTCTAGTTGTTCAAGCAGGAATTGTGCATAACATTTGTATCCTATGATTCAGAGTGTTTTTCTTCTGTAATCATTTATACTCTATGAGGAGTTGACTTTACGGGGGGATATTTTTATGGTCGTGTTCCACTCCGTAGGCCGAGGTGTGATTTCCAAACCAGCTCTGGTGATAATTTTTAAGGTTTGTTCCAGGTGCAGTAATTTTTCTAGATCTAGCTATTGTTTGTGGCAGTTGGTCCTTTAATAGTGGCTTGTCTAAGGACCAGTGGTCCGTTTCTTGCATTAATTTTATTGGTTCGTTCAATGTATTCTCTTCTTCCTCCAGCTTCTTACTCCAATGTTGCAGTGGTATGATCTCTCGTGTGCGTATTGTTCTATATTTTTCCAGGTAAGATTTGGCTTAGTCGTTGTTCTTTTGGAAAATTTTATCCTCGTCGTTTCTCTATGCTTCTCTTTGAGCATTGCTTGAAATAATAACGAAATTACTGAAATATTGATGGATCTAGTATCTTTAATGTATGAGTGTTGATTTGACGGACAAATATTAAATAATTCTGTTAACGTTATTTACTCTCACTCTGTATGTGTAAGACCATAGTATATAAATTCATTTTATAGGTACTTATATGTTTATAAAAACTTGTACTGACTTATCATGGATAGGTGCCTACTTAAGATGTATAAGATATAAAATTTGAATAAATCAGCTTTAAACTTCGATAGAATTTATTAGTTAAAAATCTTGAATAATTATCTTACCTAATAATTATTCAGGACGCTATAATCGTAAATTGTTCGAAAACCTCACCATATTTTAGGGAAAAGGAACAGGTATTAAATCTCAGTGGTTTTCTACTTTTTAAGAGCCTTTTAATAAGTCCGTGAATGGGAATTAATCTATAATAATTCTCGCCACGTTCTAGGGAGTAGTATCGTATAAAAAATAGTAATATACAGGGTGGTTCGTAAGTAATGGTCCATAGAGCAATAGTGAATTTCTGACATTAAAACACTGAGATTTATTTAAGTCGATATTATATTTTTAATTTTCTCACATAACTTTTGAAGTTTTTCAAATATTGGTATGAACATCGGGGTTCTTGAAGATGAGAACTTCCAATCTGCTCGCATTTTTCGTGTAGATTCTAGAGGGCGCCTCATAACCAATATTTCTGGTGTAAATGTAGACTTAATTTTTTACCCGTTGTGTTATTGCTTTTTTTATTAAAAAATCCTAAACCTACCTCATCTTTCGGAAAAAGGCATACTTGTCATTAGCCTTAAAAATGGACTAATTTAGCATATATTTTTTTATTACGTTTTCCAAAATATCTCTTATTTTTTATAGCAAAATGCAAAAAACCAGATTATTCTAGGACCTCTATAAATTAATAACTATATAAAATTAATCAATAACATCGACGCTGTGTGACGTCATTCACTTCTAGTTGCATTTTTTTAAATGCCTTATTTATATTAACGTCCTGGCGAAGTTTAGCTAATGCTACTCTACCACTTAACCAGGACGGCGAGATGAGTTACGGTCACCCATCCAAGTAATGGACTCGCCTGGCCGTGCTTAACTTCGACGATCGAGTCCAGTCACTGAAACCGGTACCGTACCTCATTTCCCCTCTTTTCGCTACTTATACAGGGTGGACCAAATTATATGGAATTTGAAGTTTTCTCTAAAACTATGGCAGATAGACACAAACCAATATAGGTGTCCTGAGCTTAATTTTCGAGAAACAAACAATAGCGCAAACGGCGATAGTCTATCTTTTTTGACTACCGAGCTACAGAGCGTTTTAGGAAAATTGGAATTTTCGAATGACCTCTATATTTCAATTACCAAGTGTCGAATCGAAAATCGAGTAACACATTCTTAAGGCACTTTTTTGAGTAGAATCGGTTTCTGATAAGAAGAAAATTATGCATGCCTCAGTTTTCGATATATAAACATAACTTGTGGTTTTCAAATGGAACATCCTGTAAATTGTTTCATTATCCGATCACAACTTAAATTAGTTATTCAACGATATATTACATGTCATATTTATCTCTATAGAAAGTGGTTACTCCGAAGCAACGAATCAAGAAATAAATAAATAAAAAGGCTTTATTGTTCAACAGAACACAAATGTTCCAATTACAGACAATAACTCAATACAGCAATACAACTGAAATTTTTGGTACTTAAAAAACTGAGCAAATATATATAAATCATGATTGTTAAATTTAATGTGTTGTTTTAGTTTATATTTTTATGTAGACGATTTAGATATTTGTGTCCTGTTGAACAATAGTCTTTTTTATTTATTTATTGATTTCTCGATTCTTTGCTTCCAGGTATTATTTATTGATTTCTCGACTCGTTGCTTCGAGGTCGCCTGGAAGTTGCTTTCAAGAGACTTCCAAGTGACCTCGACGCGACTTCCAGGCGACTTCTAAGCAACCAAGTGACTACGAAGTGGCGTGGAAGTTACTTCGAGGTCGCTCGGAAGTCTCTTCGAGGAAACTTCCAGTTTGAAGCGACGTCCAGGAGACTTCGTAATTGCTACCTCGTCATCCCCTACTTATATCGAATTTTGTTTAGATTTTGTATAGATATTTGTGTTCTGTTGAATAGTCTTTTTTATTTATTTATTGATTTCTCGACTCGTTGCTTCGAGGTCACCTGGAAGTTGCTTCCAAGAGATTTCCAAGCGACCTCGATGCGACTTTCAGGCGACTTCTGAGCAACCAAGTTGCGTGGAAGTTACTTCGAGGTCGCTCGGAAGTCTCTTCGAGGCAACTTCCAAGCGACCTTGACGCGACTTCCAGGCAACGTCGAAGCGACTTGCAGGCGACTTCGAAGCAACTTCCAGGCAACCTCGACGCGACTTCCAGGCGATTTTGAAGTGACTTCCAGGGCACTTCGTAATTGCCACATCGTCATCCCTAACCTATATCGAATTTTGTTTTCTTGAAGCATAGGTACGTAGTTAATTTTCCACCAAAAATGGTTGATGCATATTAGAAAATTTACAAAATTATATTTGACTTTTTGTGGATTACTACCGTCAGCCCCTACCTATAACGGATTTTGTTCTGTTTTCTTGAAGTATGTCTATTATTCCATCAAAAATGGTTAATGCACAAACGATATTAAAAAAGTTACAACAAGAATATTTTACTTTTTTGTGGTATTGTCAGGTTGACTAATGATGAACCACGAGAACAAATCTTTTTAAAAAATTCAGATATCTCTTCCCGTTTAAAAGTTATAGGAAATTTTGAGAATTTACTTCGAGGTCGCCTGGAAGTCTCTTCAAAGCAACTTCCAGGCAACTTCGAAGCAACAAATCAAGAAATAAATAAAAAAGACTTTTATTGTTCAACAGAACACAAATGTTCCAATTACAGAACAACAACTCAATACAGCAATACAACTGAAATTTTTGGTATATAAAAAACCGAGTTTAAAAAAGAAATTGAAACTATAATACTATATATATATATATATATATATATATATATATATATATATAAATCATGATTGTTAAATTTAATGTGTTGTTTTAGTTTATATTTATATGTAGATGATTTAGATATTTGTGTCCTATTGAACAATAGTCTTCTTTATTTATTTATTGAGTCCTCGATTCGTTGCTTCGAGGTCGCCTGGAAGTTGCTTCCAAGAGATTTCCAAGCGACCTGGACGCGATTTCCAGGCGACTTCTAAGCAACCAAGTGACTACGAAGTCTCTTCGAGGTCGCTCGGAAAGTCTCTTCGAAGCAACTTCCAGGCGACCTCGACGCGACCTGCAGGCGACTTCGAAGCAACTTTCAGGCGATTTTTATGCGATTTCCAGTCGATTTTGAAGCAACTTACAGGCGACCTCGAAGCGACTTCCAGGGGACTTCGTAATTGCCGCCGTGTCATTCCCTACCTACATTGAATTTTGTTTTCTTGAAGTATAGGTACATAGTTAATTTTCCACCAAATATGGTTAATGCACCAACGAAATTAGAAAAGTTACAAAATTATATTTGAATTTTTGTGGATTCCTACCGTCAGCCCCTACCTATAACGGATTTTGTTCTGTTTTCTTGAAGTATATCTATTATTCCACCGAAAATGCTTAATGCACAAACGATATTAAAAAAGTTACAAAAATAATGTTTTACTTTTTGTGTATTGCTTATCCCGTCAGCCCCTACCTATATCGAATTTTGTTATGTTTTCTTGAAATATATGTATATAGCTATTATTTCATCGAAAATGGTTAATTCGCAAACGATATTAAAAAAGTTACAAAAAAAATATTTTTCTTTTTGTGGATTACTACCCCGTCAGCCTCTATCTACATCGGATTTTGTTCTGTTTTCTTTAAATATATGTACTAAGCTATTTTTCCACTAAAAATAATTTATTCGACGTAAAATAAAAAGAAATATGGATGATTACTAAAATGATTGCTATCTTCACTCCGTCAAATTTTTATGCTTATTGTGACGTTCAAGCTCTCATATTTTGAAAAGCAGTCATAGCCGAGACTTGTGCCCATGAGAACATTTGCTCAGAAAGGCAAAAGCTACAACATATCCAAATTTCAGAAAATTCAACTCAGAGCCAGTTTCCATAAGGTTTGTGGGGGTCCTTTGGTACACGTATGTATTTTAACGAGATCTGGAACTAGATTATATTTTGATCTTATTCCGTTGAAGGGTTGGGGGGTAAATTGGGGTAAATAGGTAAATCAAGCAAGTAAGAGTCCATAACATTGAAATTTAGTATATATAAGAGAAGCCTTAGGTCTCAAAAAATTTTTTGGCATAAGCCACCCCCACCCCACTATTAAAGGAGGTGGAAAAAAATAAAATTGTAATTTAGTGTGTGTACAAGAACCAAAGGCCTCAAATTTTTTTTTTTTCATCCACCCCCCACCCCCATACCCACTCCCACTACCGATGTGGCATATCGTTTTATGTGTTTTTGGGGTAAACGATTTCAAATATTATATTAATAAAGTTCCATAAACAATTGTTTTTCATTGTGAGACTTGCGATAGAAAATCTGGATGTGGAAGTAGTGATTCATTAGGCAGCGGTTTTTTATATATTTTGAAGATTTTAGGTAATTAAACATTTTAAAAAATTATCCCAAAATTCAAAATTAGAATATATTCAGTATATTGGCTTGCGTATATTTTAGGCTGTCCTAATTTTATTATCGCGTAAAAATCGTTTGCTTCATCAAATAAATATAAACAGGTTCTGTAAATGCAAATCGCAAACGTGTGTGACATTTGCATTATTCTCAGGCACAATGGCTTCAGTTCAGGCCTTCCGTGCAATTGTCTTAGTTAAGATTCAAACGGAGTACACAATTTACTTCTCGAACACTTATTGTTTACATACAGCCTGTTGATTCTCACCTCTAAACGTTATATTTTGTGTAAAAACTGTTTATCAATAAATTATACAGGGTGGACTGTAAGTAATGGTATGGTCTATAGAGCAGCAGTGGATTTCTGACATTAGAATATTGAGATTTAGCTAAACTTACCTTAGTCCAAAAGTTGATATTAACAGATACAGGGTGTTAAAGTCAATGTTATATTTTTAATTTTCTCACATAACTTTTGAAAGGGTCTCGCCGGTTAAGTATGTGGAATAGGGTCCAGCGGCTTATTGGGCTATTCATTCACAAGAATATTGCTCATGACTAAGAATTCTCGATAAAATATATAATAAACCTCTATCCCCTATATTACCAGAGTTATGGGGGTAGCAACCCTCAACTTTAAGATTAATTTTTTTCAAAACTATTGAAGATAATTAAATTAAATTAATAGGAGACGTTGGCATAAAATAAATGTATCATTTACAATTTTTACGCTCCTATTACGTCATTCAGTATATATAAAAAAATAATTTTTGAGAGTGCCGTTTTTATATCAACCCCTTGAGTGAGACCTACCAAAAAAATCTATATTATTTAACACAGACATAATTATCGTGTGTAAAAATTATTACAAGGTCAGATTGGCGGAAGGTGCTTAAAAAAATATAAACCTAGGTAATGAACAATCACACAGGAATACAAACAAAATTTAACTACGAAAACCTAGACCACTGAATTCCTACTCATTTGGATCCTAATAATCAAAAAAAAATATACTACTACTTTTAGCTTGGCTCTCAATTTTTTTTTTTTTGCTAAAGAAGTATTGGTTGGTTAGGCCATTTTAATTAACCCACAGTAATATCTCCTCGGGAAGGGACACTAGCGAAAAATATTTCAAACAAACGTTGTTCCATTCAGAGGGAGACACCTTTTGGGCAGAACAGTTTTCCACCCCCTGATGAGCGGGGGTTAGGGCTGACTTGAATTTTTAATGGCACCCTATATTTTTTATCGCGTAATCTGATTCTACGGAAATATATAACTTTTGTACGAAACTTTTTTTCCCCCCTGCCCTGATGAGCGGGGAAAGTTCAGAGAGGGACATGTTTCGTTTGAAACATTTTTCCTAAAAATGCCCTAGTTCAGAGATGTTCGCCTGCAGGTTTTTGAAAATGCATTCAATTCATCAGGGTAGGGGGGAGAAAAAAGAAAAAAAGCAGTGGCCCCAGAATGGACCCCTGCAGCACTCCAATGCCTACATCCATTTCACTAGATTGTATACCGTTTATGTCAACTTCAAGAAAACAACAAAATTTAAATAGGTAGGGGATGGCGAGGCGGCAATTACGAAGTCGCCTGGAAGTCACGTCGAGGTCGCTTGGAAGTCTCTTGGAAGCAACTTCCAGGTGACCTCGAAGCAACGAATCGAGGAATCAATAAATAAGTAAAAAAGACTATTGTTCAACAAGACACAAATGTTCCAATTACAGAATAATGACTCAACGGACATAAAGTGTGAGGCACCACCCAAGGATTTTCATATCTCTGTGGGCGGCGACTCACATCCCATGCAAGTGAGCAATTACACAACGATCTAAATCGTCTATATATGAATATAAACTAAAACAATACATTAAATTTAACAATCATGATTTATATATATTTAGAATTATAGTTTCAATTTCTTTTTTAAACTTGTTTTTTTAAGTACCAAAAATTTCAGTTGTATTGCTGTACAGTTATTGTTCTGTAATTGGAACATTTGTGTTCTGTTGAACAATAAAGTCTTTTTATTTATTTATTTCTTGATTCGTTGCTTCGGAGTCACCTGGAAGTTGCTTTGAAGAGACTTCCTAGCGACCTCGAAGTAAATTCAGTAGTGGAGATAGTCGATTCAGAACTCCTTAACCCTGTCCACTCTAGCGGTATACAAAAAGAAAGGTTGCCTCTGATTGGCTAACTCAAGAGTTCCTATAACTTTTAAACCTTTTCTCAAAGTAAGTTCAGTAGTGAAGATGGTCGCTCGACGCGACTTCCAAGCGATTTCGAAGCAATTTACAGGCGACCTCGAAACGACTTCCAGGCGATTTAGAAGCTATTTCCAGGCGACCTCGAAGCGACTTCCAGGCAACTTCGAAGCAACTTCCAGGCGACCTCGAAGCAACTTCCACGCGATTTTCACGCGACTCCCAGGCGACTTCGAAGCAACTTACAGGCGATTTCGTAATTGCCACCTCGTTATCCCCTGCCTATATCGAATTTTGTTGTTTTCTTGAAGTATAGGTACATAGTTAATTTTCCACCAAAAATGGTTAATGCACAAACGATATTAGAAAAGTTACAAAATTATATTTGACTTTTTGTGGATTCCTGCTGTCAGCCCCTACCTATAGCAGATATCAATTTATTCTTATCAGAATTGGACCAGTTCTTATGCGAATATACTAGAAATAATCAACAAATTATCCTATGTGGGGATTTCAACACTAATCTATTGTCAAATAGTAGCCAACGAAATGAGTTAATGGATATATTGGTAGCATACAATGTGAATGTTACGGCAGACAAACCTACTAGATACTCTACAGATTCTTTTAGTATTATAGATTGTATCGATATGTTGAATAATGAAAAATCCTGTACTATTCTAGAAAATGGTATGTCAGATCATTTGGCCTAAATATTAACTATCAAGTATGATTATCAACAGATTGACCTTGGTTATGGGAGAATTTTTAGTAATAGTAACTATGAGACATTTTTAAGCCTAATCGGTAACGAAACATTTGAAGATATTTATCTAAGTCATTCTGTTGATGATTGTTTCAATAAATTTATAAATATTCTACAACACTATTTCTATATCTCGTTTCCTCTAAAAAAATTGAAAAATATGCCAAACAAAAACAAACAATGGGTGTAACTCCTGGAATAAGAAAATCATCTCAGAAGTTGAAAGATCTTCACAAACTATCAATTGAATCAAATAATCCGAATATCATTGATTTCTAAAATATACAAAAATGTACAAGAAAGTCGTCAAAGCTGCAAAGTCACTGGATAATAAAAAAAACATTCATTAATTCAAACAATAAAAGTCAAAGTGGAATATTATTAATAAATCTGTTGGTAAGAATGAAATAAAAAACAAGATTCAGGAAATTCATGCAGCAGAAAACATAATAATAACTGACTCTAAGCAAATATCAGTTAGCTTTAATAAGTTTTTTATTGAAATGCCTACATCCATTTCACTAGGTTGTATACACCGTTTATGTCAACTACCTGTTTTCTATTTGAAAGATAAGGAAGGATGTCCGACAATTAACTTTTCCCTAATACCATATTTGTTAAGCTTTTCAATAAGCAATTTGTGGTTCACTAGGTTAAAGGCCTTGCTCAAATCCATAAATAGACCCATGCATTTGTTGTTAATGTCTAAGTTATCATATAATGTATTTATAAAAATGCCACTGCATGCGTTCTTTCCTTTTCTAAATCCGTACTGAAAACTATTTAATATATTTTTGCTGAGAAATTGGGTAATTTTGTTGATGACAATCTTTTCTAAAATTTTTGACACAGCACTTAAAAGGGAAATCGGTTTATAATTTTCCATTGCATATTTACTATCCTTTTTATAGATTGGTATGACTTTGGCTGTTTTGAAAATATGAGGAAATTCACTTTCCGTTAATGATTTATTTATAAGAAAAGTCAATGGACAAACAACAAAATTTACGGCTGCTTTTACTAAGTTTGACGAAATTCCGTCTATTCCAGATGCATTTGACTGTTTTATAATTTTTATTGCTTCGTGGACCTCATTTTCTAACACTGAAGTAAAAAACGTTGTTGGAAAATTGCTCTCAGTTATACGTGGATATTATCATATGTTTGAAAACTTGAACTTAAGTATTACATTTTTCAATAAAACAACTGATATTTGCTTAGAGTCAGTTATTATTATGTTTTCTGCTATATGAATTTCCTGAATCTTGTTTTTTATTTCATTCCTATCTACAGATTTATTAATAATATTCCATGTAGTTTGACTTTTATTGTTTGAATGAATGAGTGTTTTTTTATTATCCAGTGACTTTGCAGCTTTGACGACTTTTTTGTACATTTTTTGTATTTGTTATAGAAATCAATGATATTCGGATTATTTGATTCAATTGATAGTTTGTGAAGATCTTTCAACTTCTGAGAGGATTTTCTTATTCCAGTAGTTACCCATTGTTTGTTTTTGTTTGGCTTATTTTTCAATTTTTTTTAGAGGAAACGAGATATAAAAATAGTGTTGTAGAACATTTATAAATTTATTGAAACCATCATCAACAGAATGACTCAGATATCTTCAAATGTTTTGTTACCGATCAGGCTTAATAATGTCTCGTAGTTACTATTACTAAAAATTCTCCCATAACCAAGGTCAATCTGTTGATAATCATACTTGATAGTTAATATTTGGGTCAAATGATCTGCCGTACCATTTTCTAGAATAGTACAGGATTTTTCATTATTCAACATATCGATATTTGTGCAGATATAATCTATAGTACTAAAAGAATCTGTAGAGTATCTAGTAGGTTTGTCTGTCGTAACATTCACATTGCATGCTACCAATATATCCATTAACTCATTTCGTTGGCTACTATTTGAAAATAGATTAATGTTGAAATCCCCACATAGGATAATTTGTTGATTATTTCTAGTATATTCGTATAAGAACTGATCCAATTCTGATAAGAATAAATTGACATCTGCTATAGGTAGAGGCTGGCGGTAGGAATCCACAAAAAGTCAAATATAATTTTGTAACTTTTCTAATATCGTTTGTGCATTAACCATTTTTGGTGGAAAATTAACTATGTACCTATACTGCAACAATACAACAAAATTCAATATAAGTAGGGGATGACGAGGTGGCAATTACGAAGTCGCCTGTAAGTTGTTTCGACGTCGCCTGGGAGTCGCGTCAAAATCACGTGCAAGTTGCTTCGAAGTTGCCTGGAAGTCGCGCCGAGGTCGCCTGGAAATCGCATCTAAATCGCCTGGAAGTCGCGTCGGGCGACCATCTCCACTACTGAATTTATTTGAGGTTTAAATGGTTTAAAAGTTATAGGAACTCTTGAGTCAACGAATCAGAGGCGACCTTTCTTTTTGTATACCGCTAAAGTGGGCAGGGTTGGGTGTTCTGAACTGACCATTTCCACTACTGAATTTACTTCGAGGTCGCTTGGAAGTCTCTTCAAAGCAACTTCCAGGTGACTCCGAAGCAACGAATCAAGAAATAAATAAATAACAAAGACTTTATTGTTCAACGGAATACAAATGTTCCAATTACAGAACCATAACTCAATACAGCGATACAATACAACTGAAATTTTTGGTACTTGTGTAATTGCTCACTGGCATGGGATGTGAGTCGTCGCCCACAGAGATATGAAAATTCTTGGGTGGTGCCTCACACTTCATGTCCGTTGAGTCATTGTTCTGTAACTGGAACATTTGTGTCCTGTTGAATAATAGTCTTTTTTATTTATTTATTGATTTCTCGATACGTTGCTTCGAGGTCGCCTGGAAGTTGCTTCCAAGAGACTTCCAAGCGACCTCGACGCGACTTCTAGGCGACCTCGACGCAACTTCCAGCGATTTTGACGCGATCCTACCTAGCCACCTAGCCATCCCCTACCTATTTCGAATTTTGTTGTTTTCTTGAAATATAAGTACATAGTTAATTTTCCACCATACACAAACGATATTTGAAAAGTTACAAAATTATATTTGACTTCTTGTACATTCCTACCGTCAGCCCCTACCTATAACGGATTTTGTTCTGTTTTCTTGAAGTATATCTATTATTCCACCGAAAATGGTTAGTGCACAAGCACAAACGATATTAAAAAAGTTACAAAAAGAATATTTTACTTTTTGTGGGTTGCTACCCCGTCAGCCCCTACCTATATCGGATTCTGTTGTGTTTTCTTGAAATATAGGTATGAAGCTATTTTTTCACTAAAAATAATTTATTCGACGTAAAATAGAGAAAAATATGGAGGAGTACTAAAAAGATTGCTATCTTTATTCCGCTAAATTTTTATGCTTATTGTGAGGTTCAAGCCCTCATATCTTGAAAAGCAGTCATAGCCGAGACTTGTGCCCATGAGAACTTTTGCTCAGAAAAGCAAAAGCTACAACATAATATCCAAATTTCAGAAAATTCGACTGAGAGACAATTTCCATAAGGTTTGTGGGGGTCATTTCAAGTCAATATCTTAAGATAGACAGACAGACGAACAGACAGATTATTTTTGCTCAAACTTAAAATCTCGACGTTTCATGACATTCTAAGCCTATTTGAAAAATTCTTGATGTTGAAAATCTGTCAGGAGTATTAAGATAACAAAAACGTGAGGAAGTACTTAATTAATTACCAGGCGCACTGTAACTACCTCTTTCAAAACATTGTACACGTTCCAAACACAAAATTCCGTTTGTTTAATTTCTATCAGAAGTATTAGGACAACAGAAAACTGATTGCACGTTACAAACGCAAAATTCTTAATGTTGAAAATTTATCAGGGGTATTAGTATAACAGAAACGTGAGCAGGTATTTAGTTAATTACCAGGGACACCGAAATGACACCTTTTGAAATATTACTGGACGTTAAAAACATCAAAATTCTTGTTGTAGAAAATCTTGTCAGGAGTATTAGGAGAATAGAAACCAGAGGAGGTATTTCATTAATTACCAGGCGCACCGGAACTTCACCTTTAAAAGCTTTGGGCACGTTACAAACACAAAATTCTTGATACTGAACTATTGAAAATATATCAGGAGCATTAGGATAACAAAAATATGAGGAGGAATTTAATTTATTAACGGGTTCAACGAAATTACACCTCTTTGAGGTTTCATTCCACGTTAAAACGAAAAATTCTTGAAGTTGAGAATATTAGGATAATAAAAACAACGGGAGGAGGTATTTAATTAATTACCATGCGCACAGGAACCACATCTTTCAAAAACATTGTGCACGCTCCAAACACAAAATCCCGATTATTGAATTTCTAGCAGGAGTATTGAGACAACAGAAATGTGAAGAGGTATTTAATTACATGCCCACTGAAATCACGTTACAAACTCAAGATTCTTGATATTGAAAATCTATCAGGAGTATTAGAAGAACAGAAACGTGAGGAGGTATTTAATTAAGTACCAGGCGTATCGAAATGACACCTTTTGAGATATCACTGGACCTTAAAAACAGCAAAATTCTTGATATGGAAAATGGGTTAGGAGTATTAGGACAATAGAAACGAGAGGAGGTATTTCATTAATTACCAGGCGTTCCGGACGTACACCTTTAAAAACTTTGGGCACGTTACAAATACAAAATTCATGATATTGAAAATATCTCAGGAGCATTAGGATAACAAAAATATGAGGAGGAATTTAATTAATTAACAGGTGCAACGAAATTACACGTCTTTGAGGTTTCATTCCACGTTAAAACGAAAAATTCTTGATGTTGAGGAGTATTAGGATAACAAAAACTGGAGGAGGCATTTAATTAATTACCAGGCATATCGGAACCACATCTTTCAAGAACATTGTGCACGTTCCAAACACAAAATTCCGATTGTTGATTCTCTATCAGGAGTATTAAGACAACAAAAATGTGAGGAGGTATTTAATTACAGGCCCACTGAAATTATACCCCCCAATACTGAATGCACATTATAAACTCAACATTCTTGATATTGAAAATCTATCAGGAGTATTAGAATAACGAAAACGCGAGGAGGTATTTAATTAAATACCAGGCGCACCGAAATGATACCTTTTGAGATATCACTGGACGTTAAAAACATCAAAATTCTTGATGTGGAAAAATTTGTTAGGAGTATTAGGAGAATATAAACGAGAGGAGGTATTTCATTAATTACCAGGCGCACCGGACTACACCTTCTTCTTGATATTGAAAATATCTCAGGAGCATTAGAATAACAGAAACGTGAGAAGGTAATTAATTCATTAACAGCCTCACTGAAATTGTATCTTTTAAAAACTGATTGCACGTTACAAACGTATAATTCTTGATATTGAAAATCTATCAGGAGCATTAGGACAACAGAAACTTCAGAAGGTAATTATACTGAAATTATACCAATCAAAACTGAATTCACGTTAGAAACGCAAAATTCAATATACTGAAAATGTATTAGGAGTATTAGGATAACAGTAACATGAGGGGAGTATTTAATTAATTACCAGGCACACCGAAATGATACCATTGAAAACTGAATGCACGTTACCAAAGCAAAATTCTTTATATTGAAAATTAATCAGGAGCTTTAGGACAACAGAAACGTGAGGAGGTATTTAATTAATTACCAGGGGGACGGAAATTACACCAGTCAAATCTAAATGCACGTTACAAACGTACTTGTTCTCGAGTGTAGTTGCTGACGTCAAAGTTTTGATAACGAAAATAGAAGTAATTTTTTCCGAAACGTTAACAGACTTCAATTTAATTTTTTATTTATATTATTATCATTTAATATTTCTTATTCAGTTTCTTTTCAGTTTTTTTATTTCTAGTGGCATATTGTACTGGAAGTATTAAAAACCAGCCTCTGTCTAATCCATATGGCGCAGATGTTTCTTTCATTAGAATTTTTAAATATTTTTACAGAAACTAGTGAAATAAGCAACAAACAATAAGAAATCACGAATATGCCACAATTTATTAAACATAGACAGTGTCACATGTCTGCTGTGAGTTTTGGAAAATAATATTTAGTTAAATTTCAATTTTTCTTCCGTCCTCAATCTACAGACATCATCCCAAAAGACGTTTTTTTAAATAGTTCATCTGATTTCCACTATGTAAGTACAAAATGGCGCCAGTAAGAGTTGCTATTAGATGAAGACCCATATTCCTGACATTATCTGACCCTGATATGATGAAAAATTGTTTTAAAGATCTATGTCTTCCAAGCCCTTTATAGATGAGAAATGTAGTCGAATAAACACAAACTGCTTCAAATTTAAATTAATATTAAAAGGAGGACGTTAAAAAGTGGCTAATTTTGGCCTAAGCTGAACAACATAAAATGAACACGGTTTTTTATAGCATTTTCCCATAGAATGCGATGACGTATTCGGTTTTGCGACAATATGGCGGGAAAATGTGGAAAAGTTAAGAAAATGCTTGAGAATTTACAAAGTCCTGTCTGAGATATTCACAAGTTAAACTTTTAAGATCCATTATATTTTACTTTAGATTACGCTGGTTTCTTTTAGTATTTTTCTCATAGAATATGATTCTCTACTTCGCCTTGCCGAAAAATGTCAGGAAAATGCGAAAAAATTTAGAGAATGACCAAGTACTCACAAATTCAAGTCTGTGATATTCCAAATCTAAATTTTTTAAGATCCATAGCTTAATATGCAAGATTCAGGTGGTTTGTTGTAGTATTTTTTTTGTAGGATACGAGGGTCAACTCTTTTTTGTGGGAAAATGCGTGAAAATTAAAATGATGCTTGAAAACTCACAAAATCTAGCTAAGGTAGTCATAATTTTAGCCTTTTAACACGTTGACTGCCAGACCGATTTTGACCACCTTTCCTTATGTGCCGTGTCCACCCATAAGGATGGACACTAGTTATTCAAATTTTGTTGACGTCAACCCAAACGGGTACACAACAAGATATTACTTATTATTCCATATATCAGTAAATAGCTAAACTAATAAAATATTTGTTTTCAAAATACTATAATAGAGGTCATATTCTGTCAGACTGTGTCCATCCAAATGGATTTACAGTGATTTTTCAGACGTTTCATAACTTTATTTTTTGAACGATTTGTTGTTGAATATTAGTGGTTAAATATGAGTAATACGTCAAAAAGAAAACATTTAGTTCGAGTTAATACACACCGAAAGTCACAAATACCCTTGACGGAAAAAGAGTTGCAAGAAATTGCAGAAAATTTTTTATACAGTAGTGAGTAGTGAAGAGCCGTTTCGAGACAGCTGCGGTGAATATCAGCAGTCTTCGACAGAATCCGACTCGACGTTTCATTCTGAAGATGGCAGTGTTTCGGATTTGGAAGACATTGATGCTGAAGACAATTTGACTATTTACTCTTTGTTAAGCATACCAAAAACCGAAGAACGTGTTCGAACTCCTCGATTGGCAAAAAGAACGAAGCATTATTTAGAGAAAACCAAAGAGTGCACTAAGAGAAACACAAAAAGGTATACCACTTACTTTATTTTTTGCTTGACATATTGAGGCATTTATTTTTTATAGGACTATTCGCCGTTTTTACAAATACTGCTACGAAAACATAGCAGCAACTTTTGGGCGAAAGGTAGCTAAGGGCAAAGGAAGAAAAGTTAGCACCTTCTGCAAATCATGCCCTTTTTGTGTTTATGCTGTTTCGAAGATTCGCACTATAGATAATTATTATTCTTTTTTTTGTCAATTAATAAATTTTATAAAAATGATATAGTATTAATTTTGTTGATTACTTTACTGTTTTTAATGTTGGTCTGTATGGGTGGACACCGAAATTTTCATTTGAAAAAAATTACATGTAGACACCTAATGTCAACCCTAGAAACTTTTACATGAAAGACATTTTGATAGCTACCTACTTCATATATGTTAACTTTTTTTTTTTTTTTAACTGTTTAACGTCGGCCTATTTCCGCTACCAGGGCCTGTCACCGACGCCAGGAGACGAGCTACCCCCAACCTGGAAATTTTGCCGAACCTCTTCCCTTAAGAAGAGTAGGGATCTTTTACTTGCCTAACATTTAATAGACAAGGGACCGCCTGCTTTACATCTCCTCCGAAGGATGGTATATCCCCTACGTAATCCTCGTCTGAAATTACGTAACTTCCGAGTATACACTGATATACAAGCCTCTAGAAGGTGGGACGAGAACGCTGTATTTCCCAAGATGGGAGCCCATCCAAGTATATGTTAACTAGAAGGGAAAATAGCGTCTTGGCAAAATTTGAATAATGTTGTCAAAGTGGTCCACCCAAATGGGTGTATGTGGCAGTCAACGTGCAGTCAAGATGCAGAGTATATAACTAAAAATTGAGGTGGTTTTTCATAGTATTTTTCCTTTAGAATACGATGGTCTACTCAACCAAGAAAATGTCCGATGACTCAACATATCTAGTCTGCATTCCTAAATGAAATATATTAGGAATCAACGTTAATAACTTGAGTTTATAGTCGTTTCTCGTACTTATTCAGGAAAAAGAAAAGGTTAACACGGCTATGCGGGAAAACCTCGAGAAAATTCGGAGAAATTAAAAATGTGCATAATAACTTACAATATTTAGCCTGTAATAACCACAAGTTAAACCCATTAAGATCCAGAGTATCTAACTTAATTTCAAGTTAGATAAAGCCACTATATTCTCAAGCTAATAATGTTGGTTCTTAACATATTTCACTTGGGAATGACGCAGACTAGATTTCGACTTAATTTTTTCACATGTTCCTAACATTTTCCTGCAAAAGAGAGTAGACCCTCGTACCCCACATGAAAAATACTACAAAAAACCACCTGAATTTCGCGAAATAAGCTCTGAATCTTAAAAAGTTTACATTTTGAATATTACTGGCTCGAGTTTGTAAATTTTTAAGCATTTTCTTAATATTTCCGCATTTTTTCCACATTTTTCGGCAAAACGAAGTCGAGCATTATATTCTATGAGAAAAATACTACAAGAAACCACCATAATCTAGAATAAAATATTATAGATCTTAAAAGTTTAACTTGTGAATATCTCAGACAGGATTTTGTAAATTCTCAAGCATTTTCTTAACTGTTCCACATTCTCCCGCCGTTTTTCCGTAAAACCGAATACATCATCGCATTTTACGGGAAAACTGCTATTAAAAACCGTGTTCATTTTCCGTTGTTCAGCCTAGGCCAAAATTACCCACTTTTTAACATCCTCCTTTTTTAGCTTTTTTGGTATAGACAAAAAACTTGTAAAAGTCAAAAATTAAATAGTGGCGTAGAAAAGTGTCGATATTCTCGAAATAGATCACTTACAATTAATTTAAGGTGAATACACTTTCACATGGGACACCCTGTATGTAATACTATGCAGGAAATAAAGCAAACCTTCAACCCAGTGTAGAAAAAACAAACATATAAAGAATCTAAATAATAATAACGATAAACGATATATGTATCTCAAATGATGTTCCCCCTTTTCAAAGGTACCTGCGTTGGAACACCTGCGAATACAAGTATGTGTCATACCCGTATAGTGTTACCAACTGAATAAAAAGGGCATGACGTACTTAACGCGACGGGTGGCAAAAATATTACGGACAGTCGGGAAGACTACGGCATCGGGATGGCATAAGTGGGGTTCAACAGTCGGCATAGCGCTGGGCCCAGATTTTTGGACACATCTGGAGAACTTGTGGCGAACCTTTCGACTAAAAAATATATATTGATTTGTTTTGCACATCTGTTAACTAGTTAACTAAACACCCAAAACAATTATCACATATTTTATATAACTGTCAGTAGCGGCGCATGAACTCAGAAGTAGAGGACAATTTTATTTAAATGTATTCCAGCCATTGGGTACCTGCTTTTGTAGTGAAATAATTTTTTTTCTTAAAACTTTTATTTGGGTATTAAAAAAAAGTGACTGAAATTGTGGATTACGGTTAGTTCCTCCTACGTTAAAAATAGTTTTGAGACAAAAAAAAATTAATAAAATTCTGCATAAGATAAAAATTTATCTAGTTTATACACTCTTCCATAAATCCCATTTTTTTACGTTTTTTGCCCGAAAATCGTACTTTTCAAATTTCTTAAAAGACCTTTGTCTCTGATGATCAAGGCTCGGGAATTTTATCTCTGTAGCGTCAAAATCAGGGTTGGCTCTAGGTCAGCGCGGAAAGATTTATTTTTCACTACCATAAAGTAACACACACATGTATACATCCAGTGTTGTGTGTTAGTATACTTAACGCAAAAATGTTTGAAAATTTGTATTGTTCAAATAGGCTCAGAATATCATGAATCGTCGAGATTTTAAGTTTTAAATCTGGAACTAGATTATATTTTGATCTTATTCCGTTGAAGGTAAGGTAAGTTTGGGTAATTGGAAGTAAATAGGTAAATCAAGTAAATAAGAGTTGATAAAATCGGTATTTAGTATATACAGTGTGTCCCATGATAGATTGTAACAAGAGGTGTAATGGACCAAAAATTTTGGAATTTCGAAATGGTATTTGGGGATTGAGTCCTGCTTGTTGTAAAACTAAAGTATACCAAAAATGACTTGATTTGGTGTTCCACAGTGTGTTTTATAAACAAAATTGCAAAAATCGCCACTAATAAAGTACCTTTATTTTTCAAAATATGAAAAAATTCCACTAAGAAAAGTTATTTAAAATGCAATTTTATACCTCTATACCAAAGTTCAGGAATATAAAATTATTTTTTTGAAACTTCTCATTTTTTCAATAAATTAATATTTTATATTGAACCATTCAATTAAAACTGCATAGAAATTATTTTTTGTGAATTAATATTTAAAGTTATGTAGAAGCTAAAAGTAGGCTATGAGAAAAGCAGTGGATACACATTTATCATATATTATTGACATATCTGTCAAACGTAGTTAATATTATCCTTAATTTCTGTTTCAAATTAACGAACCAAGCATAAAAAGTTAAGTGAAAATGGTACTCAGTGCGTGAAAAAATTTATATTGTGCAATGCTACGGAATTGGCGGTGAAAACTCGCTAAGGAAGTGGTAAGCCAATTTAATTTGAAATTTCCAAACACTGCTTTGTCACGTACTCAGGCTACGAAAATAATTAAAAAGTTTCTGGCTACTGGTAGTGTTCTTAACATAAAAGAAAAATAAAAGCATATGATGAAGACAATGTTGGGGCTATTATAGCTCATGCCTCTGTTATAGAAAATCCTAGGATGCCACTAAGAGAGAGATCAGCTCTTATTAATATTAGCAAGTCTGAACTCCAAAGAATTTACAAGGCAAAGAAAATTAGGGCATATAAAGCAAATTATAAACATACGCTTGAAGAGGGAGATGACGGCCGTAGGTTGGATTTTTGTTTGACCATTGGAGAAAAAATCATGGAAGAGAGATTTTTTCATCATTTCATAATTTTCTCAGATGAATCCACATTCACAACCAATGGTGTTGTTTCATCTCAGAGTTGTCGGTTTTGGGCTTCTGAAAATCCAAATTTTAGAATTCATTGTAGAAGACAATATTATAAAAAAGTGAATGTGTGGTGTGGCGTTTCTTATCACGTTGGAGTTATTGGACGTTATTTCATTGAGGGAAGGTTAAACCAGCACACTTATTTACAGCTTCTTGAAAGATTTTCTGAAGAACATTTAAATATTTTAAGAGATATGCCTTTAGTTCATTTTCAACATGATGGTTGCCCTGGCCACTCCACAGAAATGGTTAATCGGTGGTCGAATTTAAATTTTGGAGAAAATTGGATTGCCAGGAATGGACCGATCAAGTGGCCGGCGAGATCCCCAGACCTATCAGTATTGGATTTCTTTTTATGAGGTCGCCTCAAGCAGTTGGTTTACGCTGAATCACTTCCTAACGATATAGCAGTATTGAAGCAGAGAATTACAAATGCCGTAAATTCCATACCGTTAGATCATATTCGAAACAGTCTTAAGGACTTCAGGCGAAGGATCGAAATGTGTTAGGATGTGGGTGGTAGCTACTTCGAATAATAAAAAAATTGTAAACATTGTTTTGTATTGGTCAATAATTAATTTGTTTGTGAATCTGTTATTTATTACTTGTTATAATTTTCAAACCTCTTTAATCTTCTGTTAGTAATTGTTTCTTGTTTTACAATTAGTTCGATTAACATTATACCTTCTTACATCTCGTATATTCATTTTTTTATTTACCAATAGCCTACTTTTTGAGATAATTAACATTTGCTCCTACACAACTTTAAACATGAATTCAACTCTTAATTAGCAAAAAATGGGAAGTTTCAAAAACATTATTTTATATTCCTGAAATTTGGTATAGAGGTAAAAAAGTGCATTGTAAATAACTTTTCTCAGTGGAATTTTTTCATATTTTGAAAAATAAAGGTACTTTATTAGTGGTGATTTTTACAACTTTGCTTATAAAACACCCTGTAGAACACCAAATCAAGTCATTTTTGGTATACTTTAGTTTTACAACAAGCAGGACTCAATCAATCCCCAAATACCATTCCAAAATTCCAAAATTTTTGGTCCATTACACTCTTTTTACATCTATCCTGGGACACACTGTATAAGAGGAGCTAAAATTTCAAAATTTTTTGGTATTACCCACCCTATTACCACTCCCACCCCATTATTAAAGGAGGTGAAAAATAAATAAAATTGTCATTTAGTGCGTGTACAAGAACCAAAGGCTTCAAAAATTTTTCTTACTTCATCCATAAATTCTATTCTGTAAATTCGTTAGAGTATAAGATAAAGCTTGACTGATGATTATGGTCAGTGGTTTGTATGTGGCGCCATCTAAAAATAATTTCTGCAACAAACTGTGGTAATGCATAAACTCGTCTAAAATTGCAAGCAAATTTTATGCATTAATGTAGATGAGCAGAAAAACTTCCATCTACCATTTATTTCACCTGTAGATATTGAATGTCAGTGCATTTTAATAAATTGAAAACGTTAGTTATTTTAACGTTGTATAAAAACGTTATTTCTTTTATATAAAATATATTTCAGTTGTTATATTAGATATATGTAATAAAAAACGTTTAAATTTCTCGTTTCACAAATTGTTACAACTTCTCATATTATGAACGTGTATTATACGTTATTATACCACCAAAGGAAACGTTCTAATTAAGACGTTTTATTTCAGTAATCCCTTCCACTACTGGTTGGGAATATGTGTAGAAGTAACGTATTTTATAGGTTTTATTTAAATATAAAATTTTACAACCGAATTTTATGTGTTGATATGGATAGTAGAAAAACGTTTAAAAAACGTAATTTTAAGCCATCAATTTCACCTGTGGATTTAAAATTCCCGTTTAATCAACGACTACGACGTTTTAAAAACGGTTATTATACGTACGTGTGCCCATTGGGATGCGGTTCAATTTAAAACAAAATTCCTTTTAATTAGCTTCCACACAGTAAAAGAAGACATTGAATTGAATTTTTAAAATTTTACGCCAGGCTCATTTCAGAAAATCTTGAAATCACCATGTATTACAAATTTCATGTAAATATGCAAAGATATTGCAACTGTTGCAACCACAATAGATTCCCAATTTTCAATTTTTGACTTTTGACATTGGATTCGGTATCAGCTACGCCTAAAACACCTAACTACTAATTTGAATGCAATTCCGATAAAATTTGAAACATTTTTCTTATCACTGGCGCAGTCGGAATATTCTCTACTTTTTCAACTAAAAAAAATTTGTTTTCCTTAGTTTGCTCGCCCAACACTACATATAGCTTGACGAAATTATTATGAGACCATTGCCGAGCGATACTGTAAAGTTTGAGAAAGATTTCATAGAAATCGTTGAAGTCAATCCAGAGTAATGTTTGAACAAATATAACAAAAGAAAACATACAGCTCGAATCGAGAACCTTCTACTTTAACTCATCTTCAGACTAATTTTACCTGTGATCATCAGGGGCAACGGTAGTAAGAGAAATCTGACTGGTTCGATTTTTGGGCACAAATTGAAACAAAATTAGAATAAAACTAGAATTTTTTGAAAAGGCGTGGCCTCAAAAACGCATTTTATATTAAAATGGCAGATTACGCGCCTCTGGCGGTCACCCTATATGACCGATATGACTCAATTTCAATAGAGAGAATTCTACCATAATATTTTACGTATGAAGTTGTATACGCTAAATTCCAGTTTCATGGACTCTTTCTTGCTTGTTTTACTTATTTACCCCCATGTGTACCAACTTTCGACTCAATGTCATAATACTCCAGTGATTTTAGCTTAAAAAATAACGATTTTTCGGAAAGTTTTGAGATTTGCCAAAAATTAGTCTACCCCCTACAGAATTTCCTCAGGAATCCGAAAAAAATAGTGTTGATCACTCAAAACGGTGGCTTTAATTGTTATTTAACTTTTTGTAAACAAAAAGAATTTTACAACTTAGTTTTTTGCTTATATCTTCGCTTCTAAAGGTCGTAGAAAAACATTCGACCCGCCAATTCGTCATGAGCTCACCTATAAGGTAGGTATACGCAAAGAACGAATCTTTGATTGTTAATAACATTTTAACGCAAAAAAATGAAAAAATTGAATTTCTCGATCCTCGAACTTTGAAGTATTGTAGAAACAAATATAAAATCTGTATGTTAACGATATTACCAGAAATAGTACATATTTTTACTCTTAATAAAATGCACTTTGTCCCGTTGCAAAACATTAATTATTTTTTTTATAAAAAAAAATTCAAACCGTTATATTAAAAGATCAAATTAATTATTTACAGTTTTATTTAGGTAAATACATTGTATTTGACGTACATTTACATAATCAAAAAGAATATTGCAAAAAAATTTTAATTTGCGACTTTTTTACGCAAAAAATAAATTTTGCAACTTAAACAAATGTAAATATCTGAGTGGATTTTGCATAAAATTTATTGCAGCCAACGGCATTTCAATTTAAAGAAAATAATATTGTGCTCCGATGGTTTGGAGCGGAGATATGAAGAATTCACGTTTTTTCCGATTACGGCGAAATTTGAAACTTTAACTGAATATTCCTCAGAGTGTGTGTTATCACACACAAAAAGTGCCATGTCTATATATATAAATGGGCTATGGAAAAATAATCGAGAAAATTGCATCTTTGGCTCTCGCGCTCTAGACGCCAGATCCCCCTCTCCCCTTCACTGCATGCGGCGTACTTGGACAGTTTCACCCCGGCAGCAGCTTTATTTCTCTTTTTCTCGGCCTCAGGGGTGGCTATATGGACTTTTTTTTTAATTAAACTTATTTTTTTCTCAGATTTCCGATTCTTCGATTATCTTATTATTTTATAAATTAATTGAAAAAAAATAATTAATATTTTGCAACGGGACAAAATATGTACTATTTCTCAAAATATCGTTAACATACAGATGTTATATATTTGTTTCTACTATGCTTCAAAGTTCGAGGATCGAAAAATTCATTTTTTTCAGTTTCTTGCCATAAAATGTTAACAATTAAAGATTCGTTCTTTGCGTTTACCTATCTCATAGGAGAGCCCATGACGAAGAAATTGACGGGTCGAACGTTTAGAAGCGAAGATGCTTACTTCTTACTTCTTACTTCTTACTAAGTTGCAAAATTCATTTTGTTTACAAAACGTTAAATAACAATTAAAGCTGCCATTTTCAGTGGTCAACATTATTTTTTTCGGATTCCTGAGTAAATTCTGTAGGGTAGACTAATTTTTGGCTAGTCCCAAAACTTTCCGAAATATTTTCTTAATTCACCAAACTATAAACTGTTACAGAGTAATCACGCGCACAAAAAAAGTTACAGATAGTCAGACATACAGACAGAAATTTTCTTTTGCTCAAATTTAAAATCTCGACGTTTCATGACATTCTAAGCCTATTTGAACAAAAAATATATATGTTTTTTATGATTATTCTACTTCCACGATGTGGCAGAATGTTAAATAAATCTTTTTTGCCTTCAATTTTCCGAAAAGCGATAATAATACAGTATTCGAATGGCGTAATAAACAAACTGTTCTAACAAAACGAGATGGACAGTAGATGTGTGGGTGATGCGAACTCACAGAAATGTCTGTATAGTTACGATGTGTAGCTTGATGTGATTAGCAAGACCACGGATTGAGTAATACCTTTGTTATTCTGCACCAGAATAATCATATGCAAATTATACTAAGCCCAGAGATTAACTGTCAGAGGTTTGTCAAACCGTCATCCCCATACATCACCATTAGAACTACTGATAAATCCTTCATTTACTTTGCACAATCGCGCTACCATTTCAGTAAGGTGATAAAGGGGAGATTTACATATAAACCTAATACCTGAGATTAATGATTGCAAAAAATAGAATTAAATACTTGATTAGGCAGAGATATTTAACTTCTGTTTTGCCTGGTTTTCTTAAACAGTGGATCAATTTTTAAATAATGTCTTGAATATTCTAGGCATATTCTGTTACATGTATATGCAGGGTGAGTAGTAAACATGGAACATAAAGTAACTGCAGATTCTTTGTTTCAGAATATGAAGATTTAAACAATCATGTTTAAGTAAAATGTGCATAGTTAACCCGCTTCGGGATTTGAAGTAATTATTTTTAAAAATTATTTTCGAGTGCAACTGGAAACTGGTTAATGGGTAAAGATCAAGTAAGTATGTCCCAACTAATACTAATTACACAGGCACACACAAAAAAATAAAGGTCATGTACTTTTTTACCGACTACCATATCTACAATGTGACCCATTTTTTGGTCTAAAAACGAATGCAATATTATTAATCAGCATGATGTAGAACCGCTATATCCAGAACTTAATAACATTTTGATTTTTGATTTTCGAATTACGGTCCTCTTAAAATGACCTATTTTAAACATTAAATAACACAGCCCCACAAAAAAAAAAGTTCAGACCAGCGAACCAGACCCATTTATCCCATGTATTTTCGGTCGTTGAATCCGAGTCCGAGGTCAAAAAAATTCGTACACCCCCAAAAGAGGTTGGCTAGAGCCAAAGAACACCCCTGGACTGGGGTAAAAAGAATATTAAGCTACGAGAATAGTTGTTACATCCTAATCGATCGAATTATACAAATTAAGGTTACACAGCAGCGTACATACAATAGGTATGAAACACACCCCCAGTGAGGGGCGAAATCTAGCCCTCATTTATAAAAAAATCGATCCAAAAAAAAGTAATGACTGCTGAAAAAGCTCGAAATGTCTAAGTTTTGTTAAAGTGATAAGAAACTGCATCAGATCCGACGTAATTAATCTTCATAAACTATAGGGTTTTTAGAGTTTAAAGGACACAAAACAAGAGAAAACGTAAAATCCAACACGATTTTTATTTTGCGTAGTACTCTAAAATAGAACTAGAAACTTACGTACCATCAACGTCCTACAGTGTCAGATGGTATGTAAGATGTATCTATAAAAAGTTACAGTGACTTCTATAAAAATTCGAAACACCTGCGTTGTGTGGAAGTGAGAAGAAACTAGACTAAGTTCGACGCTGTGCTTGAAAACCTCCCCCATGGGGTTGCAAGATGCTATCCCTATATCCGTAGGACGCTGGAAGTGTGCATTACGATTTTTGCTAATCATAGTATCCATAAAAATGTAAATCCGGTTAGTTTCTTTCTGTTTTTCCAGCATCCTACGGATATATGGCATCTCGCAACCCCGTGGGGATGGTTTTCAAGCACAGCGTCGAACATAGTCTCAATTCCACACAACGCAGGTGTTTAGAATTTTTATAGAAGTCACTGTAACTTTTTGTGAATAAATCTTACATAGGGGGTAGTTTTCACACCATCTGAGGGTTGACACTGTATAGGAGCACATTTGAGCACTTTTGAGGTGTTTATTAAGATTTGTCTGAGGTTATGTCAAAATCCTGACATGATAAGAAGATTCTGACCTCGGACTCGGTTTCAGCGCCCCAAAATACGTATAAAAATATAAGTCAACTCTTTTAATCTTCCGATTTACTTTTTACCTGGTTTCAGGCTTGTTTTAAGCTCTTTTTTGAGCTTACATAAAATTATTGACATGTGACAATTCTGACCTCGGATTGGGATTCAACGCCCCAAAATACATATAGATATGGTAGTCGGTAAAAAAGTACATGACGTTTATTTTTTTGTGTGCCTGTGTTATTTGATAATACAAAATTGTACAAATATAAAAGCTATAAATAGACTGGAAGGCATGTACAAAGCTACCTCGGGGTTTTAAAAATCTGGCATATGAAGAAAGGCTTCGCCTGCTCAACTTCACGTCATTGGAAGCTCGCAGGCAGCACGGTTATTTAATTGCCACCTACAGAATTTTGCACGGGGAGCTTTTTTGCCGCCAAAACTTATTTGAGCTTAACACCGACAATCGTCTGAGAGGACATAATCTAAAACTACGCAAAGAACTTCCAAACCGTTTAAGAAAGCACTTCCTGTCTAACCGAGTTTTTGATCAATGGAATTCATTAACTGAAAATGTAATTCCCGCATCATCGCTGAATTCTTTCAAGAGACCAATATTACAGGAACATTCATATTTGAGTCATTTTGGTGGTGATATTATGTATTGCTAATACTTTATATCAAAAAAAAATTTTTTGGCCTTTAACTTAATATAATAAAAAAGGATTTTCTTTTCAAAATTCGGGCTCCGAGGATTTGTTGGAATTTCGGTAAGTTTTAATTTAAAAAAAAAAAGTTCATTTCTACCATTAACCAAAAAACTCAATTTGGGACCACATTGCAACGTAGTGGAGTGGACGAGTAAACACTTAAAACAATTTACGTGTCCATGCATTTTAAAGAAAAATAACACAGTAAAATATATTAATTTAATATGGTACTTTTATGCAACCCTATATTTTCACACGTGTCAAAATTACAAGTCATTAGGAAAACAGGTTTTTATTTAGAGAACGTGGAGTACATTGTCTAGGTTGGCCATGAATTTCCCTGTCTTTTAGCAATACAATTTGGAATTTTACAGCAATAGTGGATTTCATCAAGGTAGGTTTTTCTATATCGCATATTCAAACGCTTTTTACAGCCCAGCTATTCGAAATAGATATATGGCACCTGTGACTTTTTTGTAGGAAATTTAATTTTCAACAACTTAGTTTATATCCATTTTTTCCATAACTTTGACGGTTATTGCAGCGTTTCGCGTACAAGCCTCTGACACACCATTTTTCTATGATTTTTCTACTGTTCTTACGTATAAACTCGCGACATTTTCACTCATTATTTGGCATAACCACTATTATTAATCGCTAGACAGAAACATTAATACATAAATAAATGTATTAAAGAAAAAATGCACTGGGCATTGCTTTTCACCTATTAGAATTGAACTTCTGAAGTGCCAACTAAGGTAAAATAATTTAAAATTCAATAAAGCCTATGAGAACGATGCCACGGCGATTGTTAACAAAATCTAGTAGGCTTTGCTCGCTCTGTTTAAAGTGGCCCGACTGATTCAAAACAAAAACGCATCAATTTTGTTTGCGGGTTAGATTTGTAAAAGTGAGTGTTTTAAATAGATTTAGCAGATATTAAATTAGTTGTGTTCGATAATATTAATTATGGTTATTGATGAACATTGTGTTATTCTATTGTGGGATCTAAAAGAAATTGCAGAAATACTGTAAGTAATAAACACTAATTTAACCTCTGATTTCAACATTACCTGTCGTGTATTTTGTATTAATACGTTACTATTTGGTACTAAGTTATTATATTTTATTAGGAATATTTCATTTAAATGTTAGAGTAACGGATGCTTTTCAGGCTATCATGGTTATAGCGTAATAACGTTTCAGTTCGTTTTTGGATAAGAAAATTAATCAGTGACCTACTTTTCTTAGCGATTAAAAATATATATCAATCAGAGTTTAAACGTTATTTGAATTGAGTTACAAGAGTGTGATTATTTAGAAGTAAACAATTGGTGTTGTCTTCTGGTTATTAAAATAGTTTATCTATGTCCGAGTGCATCATTTACCGAAATATTTAAAATATTACTTTTAATATAATGATAATGCAGTATTAAGGTAAAACTTAGAAGATCAATCAAACGGCGTAGATTTTTACGTACTCTTTCAGGAACTAAGTAATGAGGGGGAAATTCTTTTTTAAAGTGGAAAAGTGAAATGTGTTTTAAGCGAATATCTCGAAAAATAAACACTTTAGCGGATAGTGCCAAGAGATCATTTTTAAAATTTATGAAATTTCAAATGATTTGAGACTTGTCGCGTCAATTGTAGATGAAAACTGACCGAGATACAGACTTATCAAGTTATGACCTTTGTTCACATTTGGAAGAAATCAAATTTGTACTCCCTGTTT
This sequence comes from Rutpela maculata, assembly GCA_936432065.2. Lineage (NCBI taxonomy): Eukaryota > Metazoa > Arthropoda > Insecta > Coleoptera > Cerambycidae > Rutpela > Rutpela maculata. The sequence goes on from OW386294.2 coordinate 3,159,282, forward strand.
TCCCAATTTATTTAAAAACAGTTCATCCACGCCAAAAATACTTCATAAAGTTGAAAGCTTATTCAGGTACCTTTAATTTGAGACCTTTGTCACATCCCTTTTAGATAGAAATTGCCAAGATATGGTCAAAAGTGCCCAAAAAGTGCATGAATATTCAATAAGTAACTTTTTCATAATGTATTCAGTAAAAAAATACGTGAGACCTTTTTGGCTGCCTTTTCTGTGATTTTTCTAGTTTTTTTTTAGTAATTTTTGACAAAAATACGATTTCTTTAATGCAAAATATGCACTTTCTTCATAATATGTCATAAAGAATCTTGTTTAAACAAATTAAATGTGCAGAATCTGCATTGCCCACGAAAGTAATAAATTATTCTTCATATGTCACATGCGACATCCATTTATTTAAAATGAAGTTCTAAGAGTAGCCATTTGAATTGAATATACTGATAGCCAGTCAATCTAGGGGGGTAGGTACCAAAAAATAGTAACTAGTGGAAGCATTATACTCTTCGCCAATTTACTGAGTTTTTAAATAATTTAGGGATACGCGGCTTCGGCCGAATACCGAATATTTATCCTAAATTTCGCCGATGCATGAAGCTTCGGCCGAATCATATACCGAAAAAGGAACATCTTGCTACCAACTTTGTTGTGAAAAAAGTATATGAAAAAATAAAAATAAAAAAAAAACAATCGCCCTGTGAAGGATTCGAACACACGGCCTTTGGATTGCAAGGTCAAACGTTAGCCACTGGACCATTACACATTACTACAAAAATTGAATGTCTGTAATATATATCATTCGAGAAGTATATTTCAACGAATTAGATATATTATTATGAAAATATATACAGTGTGACCCATTTGTTTGCGAGTCACCTTGTAAAAACTTTATTTATTGGGCGATTTTAACCGGATTTTTTTAAAATGTAGATATTGATGAACTATTTGTGGACCAAAGAACGTCATACTTCTACAAAATCCAAGGCCTGCTATGTCAGTTTTTGGGAGTAATTTTTTAAGATTTCATATTAGGGATTTTTTTTTTAAATCTGTGCACGGCACTGGATTCAGCATTCCTCAAAATAGGCCTGTACTAAATTTTATCAAAAAATTTTAAGCCAAATTAAAAATGCACATTTTTAATGGCATTTTGTATGAGACTGCTATTTTCATACATTTATTCCAGTCAAGTTATCCATGAAAAAATATTGAAACAGTTAATCGTCAAAAGTAACAGATTAAGTTGTAGGAAAGTTATAACAGTTTGTCTAGTGTAATAATAATCGTGGAAAACTTAAATTTAAGAGACAGAATAGGAATTGTACGTCTTGTTGGCGATAATGTGCGTTCGACAAGAGACGCTGCGAGAGAATTCAATAATAGACACCCAGATAGACAAATAAGTCGAAGTACTGTACAACGCGTTAATAAAGATTCAATGAGACAGGGTATGTTTCAAAAAATTTGCTTAGAGCCAGGCATAATGGACGTCGTGGAATTTTGAGAAATAATGACGAAATTTTAGAATCTTTTAACCCCCGGACTACTATTAGCACGCCTAGCTTCGATCTTAATATTCCTAGAGAAAGTATCAGGAGATGCCTGGAAAAAAACAAAATAAAGGCATTTAAGCCAAAAATTTTGCATACATTGGAACTGGGAGATGAGAAACGACGATTAGAGTTTTGCTATTGGCTACAAGGGGAATATCTAAATAATCGTAATATTTTCAATGAAATTTTATTCAGCGATGACATTTACGACAAATGGGGTGGTTTCAAGTAAAAATTGCCGTTACTGGTCAACTGAGAATCCGGAATTCGTTATAAATGCAAGGAGACAGTATTCGCAAAATATTAACGTTTGGTGCGGAATACTAAAAGACAGAATAATTGGTCCTTTTTTCTTTGAGATTAACTTGAATGCGAATGGGTTTTTAAATTTTCTTGGAAACGAGTTCTGGAAGGCATTAGATAATTTACCATTACATAATCTCCTTAATGTAAATTTTCAGTTAGATGGTAGTTCCTATTCATAACACTGTTATAGTAAGAGAATGTTTTAATGACCACTTCGAAAATCGTTGGATTGGGCGAAACAGTCCTTTGATTGAGTGGCCACCGAGATCCCCAGACTTAACGCCACTCGATTTTTTCTTTGGGGTTTACTAAAACAAAAAGTATACAAATCAAGGCCACAACTGCACTAGGGTGATACAAGCCTGCGCAGCCATTACTCCAGAACAAATACGAAAGGTAACTACGAACGTACGTAAAAGAGTTGACAAGTGTATTGAAATAAATGGTGGATTAGTAGAAGTGACGAAAATCTAATTCTAGATAGTTTTCGAAATTCTCTATTTTTTCTTGTTTCATTGTTGTTTAAAATTTTTATTGCGTTTCGTAATTTGTCAAAGCTAAGCATAAGAATATTTATACCATGTTACTATTAGTTTCATTTCATTTCTACGTTTTTTCGTGAATAACTTGACAGAATAAATTTATGAAAATGGTAAGTATTGTGCGTTTTTAATTTGGCTACAAAATCGTTCCTACTTAAAATATTTTCAATGGGGTGGATGAAGTAAAAAAATATTTTGGGGTTTCTGGTTCTTTTACACACACTAAATCACTTTTTTTTCATACTCTTTAATAATGGTGGGGGTGGTAATAGTGGTGGCTAAAAAATTTTTCTGAGACTTTAGCTTCTCTTGTATATACCAAATACCAATTTTATGGACTCTTACCTGCTTGATTTACCTATTTACCCCAAATTTACCTCAATTTACCCCCATTACCCTTCGACGGAACAAGATGAAAATATAATCTAGTTCCAGATCTCGTTAAAGTACATATGTGTACTAAATTTCAAGTCAATATCTTAAACGGTTCCAGAGTAAACGTGCGCACAAAAAAAGTTAGATAGACAGACAGAAAAATTTTTTTGCTCAAACTTAAAATCTTGACGTTTCATGACATTCTAAGCCTATTTGAACAATAAAAATTTCTAGAAATGTTTTTGTCGTTACTATACTTCCACTGGATATGTAAGTAATAGCTATGTGACAATAGCATAGCAACCTAAATAATAATTTCATATGAATGTCAGCTAGGTTCATGGTAAAGGCGTCGTCACAATCAAATACACGGTCATGTCTTGTTTTCATCATTTGAAAACACCCTGTAAAGTATCAAGACAAAAAATAAACAAAGAATGTTTTATTTATATATTTTATCATTTAATTTTCCATGCACCTTTTTACGTATTGTAATTGCAGACGTATACGATATGAAATATTTTTATGTTCATTATTATCTCATGTATATGCATCTGCAGGTAAAAAAAGACCTGTCTTTCAAACAAGTTCATATGTTTCGTCCGTCCATAATACAATTGAGGATAAATCATGTATGCCTTGTGAGACAAAACAACTTTTCATACGGACTGTACAACAACAAAATCTGTCTTGGATATTAGATTGATGCTACTGGGCTTACCAACTTCTGAGCCTCAGGCTATATCAAGAATAATACTAAAACTTTCTAGGGTCACTCACCGATGTGTATATAAACCACTTTAACAGAACATTTTTATAAGGAAATTAAATTTATATTTATTGTAGGCCCTCACAGTCATCGCTTCCATGTTATACGAAGGTTAGTTTGGAAAAATATTAAATAAATACTTTGAGGATCTCACCTTTGTGACATGCCTATTGGCGTGTAAGAAATATGGATAGTTTTTACATATAAGGAGATAGAGCTAGCTGCTCTAACTCTGTGTTGAAGGTATACATCGGCCACTTGGTTTGATAATATACTACAGATAGGAATAGCTGTACGTCATATCTTATTATGTTGATATATTTTTTTTTGTTTACATTTGAGTTTACGCGATTGTATACAAGGTGAATAACCACAGACGTGGTTATTATACAAATGAATTGCTGCTCGTATATAAGAGACAAAAACGCTTGGGGAAATGTCTCGCTGTACTGTAAGCAAGAATTCGATAGAAATTTTGTACATTTGTGTACATTGAGTATAGAACTAAATAAAATGCCTTATCTATATATATTTAAAAGGAGAGGCAATTTCTTTCTTTAATTAGCCAGAGACTCCCATTGAAGCAATTTCTTTTACTTCCACATCCAGTGGAAGTATAGTAACGACAAAATTTTTTTTTTAAATTTTTATTGTTCAAATAGGCTTAGAATGTCATGAAACGTCGAGATTTTAAGTTTGAGCAAAAAAAATTTCTGTCTATCGGTCTGTGTAACTTTTTTGTGCACACGATTACTCTGGAACTGTTTAAGATATTGACTTGAAATTCGGTACACGTATGTATTTTTACGAGATCTGGAACTAGATTATATTTTCATTCTATACTTGATTTTTTAGGGCTGTTTTATTTCCACATCCAGTGGAAGTCTAGTAACGACAAACAAATTTTTAAAAAATTTTATTTTTCAAATATATGAACTTGTTTGAAAGACAGGTGTTTTTACCTGCAAATGCATATACATGAGATAATAATGAACATAAAAATATTTCATATCGTATACGTCTGCAATTACAATACGTAAAAAGGTGCATGGAAAACTAAATGATAAAATATGTAAATAAAACATTCTTTGTTTATTTTTTGTCTTGATACTTTACATGGTGTTTTCAAATGATGAAAACAAGACATGACCGTGTATTTGATTGTGACGACGCCTTTACCATGAACCTAGCTGACATTCATATGAAATTATTATTTAGGTTTTTATTGTTATTTTCGTGTAACTAAATAATTCACAAGACATAAGGACTCCAATACTATTGTCACATAGTTATTACTTACACATCCAGTGAAAGTATAGTAACAACATTTTTTTTTTAAATTTTTGTTGTTCAAATAGGCTTAGAATGTCATGAAACGTCGAGATTTTAAGTTTGAGCAAAAAAAATGTCTCTCTGTCGGTCTGTGTAACTTTTTTGTGCACACGATTACTCTGGAACCGTTTAAGATATTGACTTGAAATTTGGTACACGTATGTATTTTAACGATATCTGGAACTAGATTATATTTTCATCCTATACTTGATTTTTTAGGGCTATTTTACTTCCACATCCAGTGGAAGTAGGTATAGTAACGACAAGAAAATTAAAAAAAAAATTATTTTTCAAATAGGCTTAGATTGTCATGAAACGTCCAGATTTTAAGTTTCAGCGAAAAAAATTCTGTCTGTCTGTCTGTCTGTAACTTTTTTGTGCGCACGTTTACTCTGGAACCGTTTGAGATATTGACTTGAAATTTGGTACACATATGTACTTTAACGAGATCTAGAACTAGATTATATTTTTATCTTGTTCCGTCTAAGGGTTGGGGGTAAATTTGAGGTAAATTGGTAAATCAAGCAGATAAGAGTCCATACAATTGGTATTTAGTATATACAAGAGAAGCTAAGGTCTCAAAAAAAAAAATTTGGCTAGTCACCCCCATTACCACCCCCACCCCGTTATTAAAGGTGATGAAAAAAAATTGTGATTTAGTGTGTGTACAAGAACCAGAAACCTCAAAATATTTTTTTACTTCATCCACCCCCACTACCACCCCTTATCATGCAAAAATAAAAATAGCCCTAAAAAAATGAAGTACTCTCAAAATTTTTTTAAAACTACGCAGTCGTACTTAAAATCGGCTCCGGAATCCAAAAATGTAAAAATGTACAGGGTGTTCCATTTAAAATTTCAAAGTTGAGGTCATTTTCGGAAAAACCGGAAGTGATGGAAAGTGTCAAATTTTGAAAAATTTCCCGTTTTTGGTGTATATTATCCCTGCCAAATTTAAGACTTATATTTTGGAAAGTCTGGAAACTATCGCTTGTCTAATGATTCCGTTGGCATCCGGTATATATTTGGAACATAATGACTACTAATAGTTTCGCCAATTTATCGGACCAAAGGTCATATTTCTATGAGGTAATACATGATACGTTGTAATGGCAGCCTCTAAATAAAAAATTGCGATTTAGTCCGAATCAGCAAATTTGTTTTATAATTTAAATGTTATACGATTATTTTGTTTTATTGTTATTTTATTGATGCTTCTAAAATGCTAATTGATTATATTAGAGTTGCAGTAAACAATATTGATTGTCTGCAATTAAACTGTTTTATAAATTTATCATTAAAACGTTTTTATTGGAAAATTATAAAATATCTTATAAAGCAGTTAAGAAATTATTTTAGAAACGCTTCTGTGACTAAGCTATAAAACATTTCAGCTTATAAAACTAAATAATGTTATAGTGCTTTTTTAGTAACGTTCGGCAGTATTTTCAGCGCCGTTATAAATATATATTAAAATTATCTTATAGTTGTTTCTTATTATCTTATAAAACAATTATATTAAAGCACTATTTGGGACAGTTTTGCTATTGAAAGTAAATTGTTGCTCCAGAGCCTGCTATATAATTAGTATATAGCGTTGCAATCTACTGCAATATGGCAACGGCAATAAAGTAGTTATAAAATAAAATTGTTTGCGTGAACATAAAAATGCTGCTGCTAACTATCCAATAAAATATATTTGAAGCAAGGCGCATATTCATGAAAAACAACAAACAGCTGTTTTCTGAGATGAAGTGGGCTCTAACTAAATAGACCGAACCGTATTGAAAGATTTTACTTTACGCGTATAATTTTTCAAATTTCGTTTTTACCTCTGTAATGTCTAACAGTAAATATATTTGCCTGCCTGGCAGAAAGTGCGCACCACATGAGGAACTTTTTCGTTAGTGAGTTATCAGAAAATTCTATCCTTTATAAAAAGTTCTGCATAAAGAAAAAATAATTCTAATACTATAAAAAACGTTACCGATCCCAAAGTTATCCGCCATATTGATCAACCATTAATTAAAATTCTACATGCATTTCCGTCGCTTCTTATTTGAACTGTCCTCCTTCCTTACCTCTGTATTCAAAGGATCAACCCAACTTTTCTATCTAGTACACTACCTACCAACTAACATAACCTAACCTAATCTAGCTGTCATTCTTATATTATTTATTTTTTCATTTAATTTAGGAGTGAAATTTTTTTACCGAATGCCCCACATGCTTTAATTAATTACCAGAAATTTATATATTTAAGCACTAGGGAGATTGCTAGTGAAAATTTCCATAAAATGAGCAGGGGTGTTAAAATGAAAACTTAATACGCAATTTAACGGTAATAGTTACAATAAATTACATTACATAGTTATTTTTCTTCGCCAATAAGTTATAACAAAAATGAAAATGAGACATTTGTGAAAAAAAATTATTATATTTTTCATTTAAGATATGGCCCTGTCACAAGACCGTCACCTCTAAGACACATTGTTTTACAGATGTTTTGTAAGAATCGCCTATAGTTTAATTATCTTAAAATGTTTGTTTTTAAGACGAAAGTATTTTATAGAAGGAAGCCATTTCATGAGACCAGCGTTCGAGGTCGTAAATATGACAAGACATGAAAAGTTTAAAAATCACATTTTTATTAATATTTATGGCAATTAATACGTGCTAATTATAAAATTATGATGATTAAAGAACATTGGCATTAAATGTCGGTACAAAAAATTTTAAAATGTGAAATCGATTTTTATAAAATTCCAAAAATTATTAGAAACATTCAGTAAACATGAGGGGTACTCAAAATTCATCAAAACATATGGTATAATTCACAGTAAAATTTCCTTGGCATCAAAAATTGCAAGCTGTATGGGTTAACACGTCTCTAAAATAATTATTAAGAAAGTTCTTCTCCATAATCCAGTAAAATCACTGAAAGCTTGGTATTATAGAGATCACCGTATATATATTTGTAAGTATGTGTATGCGATTTTTTGAATACATTTAAGAAATTGTTTTATTTTATTGGTGTTTTATAGCAATAATAACAATGAAGTATGTGCTTTATAACGCAATTATAGGAAGCTTTAAAAAAACTGTTTTATAGTGGAGGTACCGAATTTTCTTAGAGCCTGCGGAATTGTTTATGACAATTATTTTGTAATGGTTGCAATAGTTTTTACAAAATAACAAAAATGACTAAAATATTTTATAAGATGGTGCCAATTTTACGTTCATAGCTGTCGTAATAATTTTTTTAAAGTGTTTCTGAGACTAATGTTGTTTTATAAAATTTATGTCTGACACGTTTCTGCAGCTTTTATAAAATACCAAGTTGCTAGTTGGGGTGCGTGTACAAGAACCAAAGGCCTCAATTTTTACATCAGCCACCACCACCCTACACTTCATCTTCACTACCGATGCGGTATCGACTATATCGTTTTATGGATTTTTGAAATAGACTGTTTCGAATATTGTATTATTAAAGTTCTATGTGGTTCTTTTATTTTGCTTATAGTTTATTATTTTTAATTATTGTCTAAATGTTGGTTGTGGCATTTTCTTAATTTTTCTCTATTTCTTATTGGGATGCTCTGCCACATGTATTTTCTTCTAAATAATGTCTGAAGTCTACAAAATAATACAATTAACCAGTATTTTACTGGAAAATAACCTCTACGCATGTGACTTTTACGTCAAAGGATCAGTTAGAGGGTGGTTTTTGTCAAAACAGATCTCAGTGTTGCTTGTTTGAAATATTGTCCTAACATAAAATGTATCAGCTATATGGCATAGCTTTTCAGATGATCCGTGTAGATAAGGATTTATATTGAGGACCAAGAGAACGTGAATAATGTATTTATTTATTTGCAACTTTAAGAATATAATTTCCATAAAATTAAAAACGTCTTTTTAGTTTGTACCTGTAGATACCTAGAACTGTTCGTTAAGCTTTGTTTTGTGTTTATGTCATTTATTATTTCGTTTGTAAACAATGAGGAACATTTCGTTTACAAGCTTTGTTTTTACGAACACCATGATAGGGCATCTACGGAGTTTAATTTGTGCTCGTTGAGGTTTTAAATATCACTACGCCTGTCCACCTGGTCGATGGTATTATGTAATTTCAATTCGTGCTTAACGCTACAAAGATCATAATATTAAGCGTTAAATTATGTTGAAAAAGGTATATTTAAAATGATGGCTTAAAGGCAATACCGACCATAAATGTCAATGTATATGAGCCGTATTGATGTTTTAAATAGTTATAAATCATTATCCTAATAGATCATAAAACAATACGACATAAGTGTGTCTAACTTTTAGACACACTTAGAAGAATGATCCATACCCGATTTGGTGCGTTGGCTATGGCGCATGTGGTATTTTAATACCCACAAAGGGTAATATCTAGCACACATATGGACAGAAATCAAATAATTCTTGAAAATTACACGATTTTTTAAAATTGACATTGATTGGAGTAACTCGACTGTGGAATTTATGTTTTTTGATACGCTGAACCATAATCTAAAGTCATTTTGCTCTAAAAATCTCTATTTTTTTGTAGCTTCACTGGCCAACCAAAAAATTATAAAAAAATTTATAATCAAATTCAGTTGACACAACAGTAAATTTATATCCCAAAAGGCAGTTTGTACGTCAAAAGTAGGCTTCAAAGTCAACTTAAAGATATTGTGCATATCAGCCTTACCATAAACTACCCTCTCACTCCACTCAACCCCGTTCAAGGGACGAGAAAATCGTTTCTTATTTTACAGGGTGGACCAAACTAGACGGGATTTGAGGAGGACAAAAACCCAGATATAGGTGTCATGAGCTCAATTTTTGAGAAACAAACAACGGCGCAAACTGCGATCGTCTAAAATTGGCATTTTTGGATGACCTTTATGTCTCAACTACCAAGTGTCGAATCGAAAATCGAGTAATACATTCTAAGGCACTTTTTTGAGTAGAATCCGTTGCTGATAATAAGAAAATTATGCATGCCTCAGTTTTCGAGATATAGACATAACTTGTGTGTTTTTAATGGAATTATTTTATTATTCGATCACAGGTAATTTTGCCAAAAATAAGAAAACTAAACTATAATAAATGTTCGAAGTGTCTTCCATTGACATCTATGCATTTTTGACAACTTCTCCTTACAGCGTTAGTTGCATTTCGTCCTTGATTATTAACTGTAGCGGTTACGTGCGGATTTTCACCTAGTGGTGGTTATTATACCGATTATTTCACTCATTAACGCTGTGAACGCTGTAATCAAACGTCATTATTAGTGATAATTCAAGCTAGATCAGCTTTTGACAGTACCAACATGCAAAATTTATCGCTCTAATTTTTTAGGTTGCTGCAGCGGCAAATATTGCGAAATTTTTTTGACGTTTTGGGTCTTGAAATGTTTTCAGCAAATAGGACAAATCGTGCTTTTAAATGTTATCTATAAATATCTTCTCTAGCTTATTACTAATTGTTAACGTAAATTGTAAATTGTAGTATTGTAGGTATTAATAACCTAAAAAGCCAATGCTGTATAGAACTTATATAGGTTCGGGACAAGTTATACACAGCTTTCAATGGCTTAATACCCAACGTAATTACAAAATAATTTTCACGACTAAAATTAAATATAAATATCTACGAAGCTGACAAATCAGTTATTTCAAGATAAATACACAAATGTAGGTACCTACTTACGTATGGTAATTTCATAATTCATCAATCATCACAAAGCAGCTTATTTACACTTATTTGGAAAATCAAAACTCTGCAGTATCACTATATACATTATAATTCGTTGTACTTAAAGTCTGTCTACTTAAACAAGTAAACTTTAACTTAACTGTTAAACTTCTCAAATTAGAAACAAGGATTAAATACATAAATATATAGTAATAAACACTTTAATATAATAATTCAATTCACTGTTTAGGCCAGTTAAGTTAAGCTAGCGTTACTAGATGGCGGTACCATACCATCTGAGCCGCAGCCTTAGAACGTAAAAGCGATAGATTGGTAATATGCAATTTGTGTGATTATACCCGTAATGTGATTGGTCGAAGCGTGCTTTGTTGTGATGACTAGTCTTATAAATTACAGTACCTATGCTTTATGCTTTGTTTTTCTTGATTGTCATAATTTAAACCTACTTTGTTTTTTATTAGATGAGTCGCTTTGGAAATGCATTTTTATGTGACGTAAATGATGAAATTGAAGATAAAGGTGAATAATCTCTAAAAAGTAACAAGGAAACGTCTGAAGGCAATTAATTACTGAACATAATATAGAAGATGATGTACTTAATGAATTATTTATTCGTGAAATATTCTCCACAAATACCACTCGTGCTTCTAAATTTTATCTATAATTTTTTTCTCAAGCTAAGTTGCCATAAGGTTATTATAACTCGTGCAAATTGACAGTTTATTAACAAGGATTAAATCCCTCCCACTAAAGCGGTCGGGATTTAATCAGATAATAAACTGTCAATTTGCACTCTTTATATTACCAGGCAACAACGCTTTCGAAAAAATTTTACCGATAAAATTTCAAGCACTAGTGATATTACATACGATTAAAAATTCTGACACTACTTAAATGGGCCTCATCTGTCCATATAATTGTTCCTTCAAATCCTGGCACTTCATTGCATTGACGCAAAAACCACCTGGCAAAAATCGAGACGCCTTTGAAAGTCGTTTCGGTGTAGATGTTGACTAATCCTAATTTTGTAGGGTTTGAATTTATTTTTTTTTTAAGCAACGCAACGCAGTTGTTGAAATTTTCCTGTATTTCGTGAGATTATCTATTAGGATTTTTTCATACAGTTTCTAAAACAATATTTTCTACAGCTTCTCTACCTGCTTTATTATATATTTTTGCTCGAGGTTTTATAAATGATTCAAACTCTTAAATTTTGTTGTAGGCTTTTGAATATTTTTATGTCTGACTGCCTCTTTTCTGAATATCTAAAAATATTGTTTAGGCGGTACTTTTGGCACAAGTTTTGCTGTCTATAACTTACCTATTAATATAAAGCTCGTAAGCTAAATTTGAATTTTCTCTGCATTCTATATCATATTTTTCACCATTACTAAATTGAACCATTTTTAACAATGCTCATTCACAATTAACTCAAATTTTTGACATTTACGATTATTTGGATTCTTCTTTTTACCATGGCCTTCTCAATAAATATTAGAAATGCGATACATATGCATAGATGTCAATGGAAAACGATTCGAACATTTATTGTAGTTTAGTTTTCTCTATTTTTGGCAAAATTATTATAAAATAGTTAATTTTCGAAAAATTTATAATATTTGTGAGGAGGCCATGGAAAACTATTAACAACAACACTTCTTATAATATAAATTATAAGAAGTGTTGTTGCTAATAGTTTTCCATGGCCTCCTCACAAATATATTAAATTTTTCGAAAATTAACTACTTTCTCTAGAGGTAAATATGACATATGATATATCGTTGGATAGCTAATTTAAGTTGTGATCGAACAGTGAAATCATTTACAGGGTGTTCCATTTAAAAAAACACAAGTTACGTCTACATCTCGAAAACTGAGGCATGCATACTTGCCTTATCAGCAACGGATTCTACTTAAAGAATGCCTTAAAAAAGTGTTACCCGATTTTCGATTTGACACTTGGTAATTAAGATATAGAGGTCATCCAAAAATGCAAATTTTCCAAAAACGCTCTGTAGCCCGGTAGTCGAAAAAGATAGACGATCGCCCATTGTTTTTTTGGCAGCTTATCTGCTTTTTCATTACCTCCATTGCCCTGGCATCCTCGCGTCCACTCCAGTTGTACACTGTTGTGTTCCGCCAGTTTCACTAGGGGATTAAGGCAGTCTTTTATCGTTTTGGAATTCATCTCTACTGCATCCAGAGCTTTGAGAGCTGCTTGAGTGTCAGTAATGATAGAGATTATTTTGTCAGTATATGACCTCTGCATCATTTCTATAGCTGTGACTTCTGCTTGGAACACTGTTACGATTTAGACTAATGTCGTCCCTGGTTGGTCCCCCGTAACTCCTGCTCCAGTGCTTTTTGTCGTTTTTGATCTGTCAGCATACCATATGGTATCATTTGTCTTCGCAGATGCCTTATTCTCTCCTATCCTGTCAGGTATGCATACCCTGAAGTTTTTTCTGAAATTGTGGCTTGTGCTGATTCTCAGAGATGAGTAACGGAAACATTCCATATGAAAGTTTCCAGGAAATTTTCGGAAGTTTATAGAACGAAGTTTTGATTAAAATTAAAGTTTCCACTAACAAATTTGAATATTCCAAATGTTTCCAAATTTTCTGCGAATATTTGCAACTGTCTGCATGATTTAAAATTGCCGCCTCGATGATCTTGCATCATCGCAAATCTGTTTTCCCCATAAAATAGACTATCAATATACCCCCTGGAAACTTTCGGAATAATCAAAACTCCCATAGTTTACCCATCTCTGCTGATTCTATCTGACTGCATGTCTAGAAGTCTATTTTTTTCTATTTGTTGAAATATTTTGGTACGGTATCCTATTTTTGGAATGGTCCCATATACGGGAGCAGCCTCTACGCTGCTAGCAATGTGTATATCTATTTCTCAAAATTGTTTTTTGTGTTGCTTGGTCATAACGAGTTTAACACTTATCTCACTAACATTCACTCTGGTTAATGAATAAAACCTAACCTTTTCTTATATATTTTTTATTTGAATTAAAGCACGTTTTTTATCACATTTTGCATTGCACATATAAACTATCACGTTTTCACTTGAAAAGGAAATAAATTCTAATGGAACGCTTAGTATATCATTTTTTCTTACATAGTCCATCATACAGTAAAACAAAATATACTTTACTCCATTTTTTGCTGTCTATTTGTTAGTTGGTGCAGGAGCAGGGGGCGAAGTAGGGATTAGACCTCTTGGCGGTCGGAGCGATTATGTGGCTTGTAAAATTAAAATTGACATTTCACATCGGATTTCTAATGAAATTTTTTGCTATCTATTTGATACATGTTTTAAGATGCCCTAAAAATCCAAAAGTACCCTTGACAGCATTTTTCGTGCTCAGGTCTAGCGTCCAGAAAGTTGGACCTGGACGCCATACCTGCCCACAAAATATGACAAGGGCAATATTGGATTTTTTTGGGCATCTTAAAACATGTATCAAATGGACAGCAAAAAATTTCATTAAAAATCCGATGTAAAATATCAATTTTAACTTTACTCTCATGTGACTTCTTGGCATGTGACTTCTTGGCAGTTATAAGTGCTCTGACCGCCGAGAAATCTCTCCTCCTGCACCCATTCACAAACAGACAGCAAAAAATGGAGTGAGGTACATTTGTGCTGCCTTATGATGGAATTACCTTTATGATCTAATACTAGTGAATTACCAAAAATAAAACTACAAAAATAAGTCAAAAAGGTATATTACAAACATATTTAAAAAATTTAACAAACAACTAAGAATAAATGAAGCAGTATATTTCTTCACAAAACTGTGATATTTTATTCTTTATTTCATTAATGTTTCTGTTCATTTATAAAAGATTAGGACTTTCCAAATTAAAACTAAAATATCACTTAGAAGGTATTACATTTTCTTTCCCATAACCTCATCATAAAGAGCAGATAGACCAGCACACTCCTCACTTGTTCGTTGCAACGACGCCTCTAGAGAGCCACATTTAATTTCAAGGCGTTTGATAACTGTCTTCAGTGTCTTGACATCCTCTTCATATTTATCTCTCAATAACAAAATTTCTTTATTGGCGCTACAAAAAAATATAATTAGAAATAAACTCCCCATATTCGTTGATGGTTTTTAGTGCCATACTCGCTACGAGAGTTGACTACTATATGCAAGTATTGCTAAACAGATAAATGATGGTAAGTGGTGGGGATTACGTAGAAGCTCATTTAGCAGGATTTCCAGTAACATTACGTCTGGAAAGGAAGAGGGCCTATAAGGCCGGTTTTCGGCCCTTTTTATTTTTGGTCAAAAAATTTTGAAAAAAAATTTTTTGTCATATATATTCAATATCTAATCTATTCTCAAACGGAACTTCCCCCAACCCTCTCCCCTCCATGTATCCCCATTAAATTATTATAGAACCAGTTTACACTAGCATACATGCTTAGTTGTTTTTGAACTTGAAATTTATTTCCTTTGAATAAGCTCCCCCTACTACTACACAATACTCCGTATGCTTAAATATTTTAATACAGCCCTTCAAGGTTTAGTAAATTCTAGATTGATTTGCCCATTAAAAAATAACATTGTTTAAAAATAAAAATTTAAAAATTTATTATCGAAAGACAAACTCAAGACTCTTGACAAGACTCTCGACAAAAGTCTTGGTTTTGAAAGGTCAGGTCTTGTCTTTGTCTCGAAATTTCAGAGATGGTCTTCTCTTGGTCTTGTCTTGAAATTCAAGACAAGACCGAGACTAGTCTCTCCCGAACCATTCTGTTGTGTAGAGAGGTTTGGGTTAGAGTATATTTTTATATTTTTGTCTGTTGATTTAGAGCTTTAATAAATGTACTTACAGTTTAACTATCTTTCTTCGTATTTGTGTTGCTTTGAACTTAGGGAGAGGGAGTAAAATGGGCGCATATATATCTTTCTGCCGATAAAAAAAGTCTAAGAAAAGTCTTCGTCATACCATTTTCACGCTTGTAGCAGTATGACGATGGCGGGAAATGGTTCGGGAGAGAGGGTTGGGGGGGGCGGTTATAAGAGGAATTGACATTTTATTAATAATGTAAATAGAAAATCCGTTTAAAGCTATTTTATACCTGGTAGGAGTATAAAGGTTTAAGTCAGTGGGGGGAGAGGGTGCTTGTCATTGGAGGATGTTGAGGTGTTGTATAGTAGTAGGTGGAGCTTAAGTGTAGTTTGTTCAAGGAAAATATGATTTTCAAGTTCAAAAACATGTGTACTAATGTAAACTGGTTCTTTAATAATTTAATGGGGCTCCATGGAAGGGGGAGGGTTGAGGGAGGTTCCGTTTGGGGTGGAATGGATTAAATATTGAATATATATGGTAAAGAAAACTTTTTCGAAATTTTTTGAGCAAAAATAACAAGGGCCGAAAACCGGCCTTATAGACCCTCCTCCTTTCCTGACTTTCCTGTTTTTCTCTCATAAATTTTCAAATGTCCAAATTGGAATTGATTTTTGTTTGAATAATAAAAAATTTAAAATATAATTTTGTTTGTAAAATTAACTCAAAAATAAAACATGAATTCTCAATTCTAAACATAACACTTTACTCTGAACAACATAAAGGCAGTAAAATATAGTAAATGGAACAAATTTTTTTTATCGCAATTTCTTTCTAAATTCAGATATTTCTCTCTATAATAAATGACTTTCGTATTTGCTTTTCAGAACTTAATAAGACCAAAAATATTTCCCTTGTTGAAAATTTGAATTTTCCCCTATATATTTTTTAAAAAGCCATTATGCCTGAGCTTTCCCTGTCTCTTTTATATGCCCTGGCAATTTCCGTTTTTTCGAGTTGCTGGGAACCCTGTTTTTAGTGTCTGTAATGAAACCTCGTACGCTAAGGTTTCTCAACAGTGGCATAGGCTACCGCTCACCATTATTCATCTGTTTTGCATAATATCTTTGTAGTATTTTAATTTTTTAAATTCAAAATATTTTCTTTTATGTGAGCCTCTGAGAGTAAAAAATCAAAAACAGCGTTTTCTTGGCTTCAGTGCTGCTGAAATTTTTTTTTTTTTTGATTGTTGAGCCATTACATTTATTTTTAAAAATGCATTGTTTATTAAAAGAACGCCATTTAATTTATTATTATTAATATGTACAGATTGTACAGGGTGTTTCAGTTTTTTTTTTGTAATTTCATCCATCGATAGAATTCAGAAATCAGGAAACAGTGCATAAGAGTTAATTTCATTCTATAATCTCTTAATCAAGTAAAAATATCTAAAATTTAATGCAAAAATAAAGTTAGCATAGTAACAAACAATTTCCAATTACCAAAACTTGTAAAATGCATCGTGAAATATGACATGCGACAAACTTTTTTTATTATTAAAGTTAGAAGGGTGGTGGATCGAAGTAAAGTGGGGTTTAAAGTTCAAAGAAATAATAATAATAATAATAATAATAATAATAACAGGTCTTTATTTAGGGCGAAGTTCGCTTGTAATGCGCTCTTCCACTTAACCCCTCTTTTTATTTCGGTTGTTTTTATGTGATTGTTCGTTTTTCCATACTGAAGCTGATAACAGCGCATAAATATGCTTAACATCCCAGTTAACACCTTTAACGCAAATTTTAAATGTGGGGCGGAAAGCAAAAAGGGACCTCTTGTCGGCGATGTCAATTTTTCAGTACAGTCTAATTAGTGGTTTAGGTCAAAATAATCGATTTTCGGATTTTTGCGATTTATTACCTTTACAAGTTGTAATCGATTACAAAACCGATATAATTGGATGAGACACTTAAAATAATCGAAAAAGCAGTCGATGTTCAGCCCTGGAAAAGGTACCTCTTGTCGCTTATGGAGAAATAACATGGGACCGACAAGAGGTCTCTTTTCATAAACGCACTAGTAACTTAAACAAAAAAAAACATAGAGATATGATTTTTGCACCAAATTATTCGGAATTAAAGCTTAATTCATTTAATATCAATAACTAAAAACTGGAATTTGCCGACAAGAGGTCCCTTTTTGCTTTCCGTCTCACAAATAGAGATAGATACAAGATAATCTATTTTTAGATAAAATTCAAAGGCGTGGTGATACCTGTATAGATATGATAGCTCTCGAACTGAAATATAATAACCAAGGTCTGATCAGTTTTGTCAATTTTATTTTTTAAGTCAATCAAATTTGCACAAAAAAATCTTTAAACATTATATAAATATGATATTATATTTGTAGCATGTAATTTATATGCCCATATTATAAACATTATGCCTAATGAAAATTATTATAACTTTGACAGTTTCAATGATATTATGTTAAAATAATTAACAAAACAGCAAAATGTTAAAATTTTTTGCGAATTTCTCTTCCACCAAGTTATTCGAGCAAAAATCGTGTGTTCGTTATTCTAGTGTACCAGCAGAATCTTGCTATGAAATAAAATATTTAAAGGGCATAGCCGGGTAAGCATGGTGTGACTGCCCCCAAGCGTCTGGCGCTTATATTTGTGCAGTAGGAAGCAATCTTGGAAAGTAGCAATTTCACAAAATATTAGCCCGAAAAAGGGACCGGTTTGGGGTGAGTAAGGGAGGGTTGATTTTAGCAAAACTATTTTTTTTTCTAAGAAACGGCGCATTCAATCGTTTTGTAAAAAAGACCTACTGAGAAAGTACTAAATAAAAAATCATGCTCAAATTCCGAAAACAGATACAGTAAAAAAAACATATATTATTTTCAATTTTTTTTTAGGGTAACTTATCCCTGGGGTACCAGCCTGATTTTTTTTCTGCAGCATATCAGGGGACTGACTTATGTTATGTTTTTTTCCCAGTCTTGTGCGAAGATTACGCCATACTTAAAAAAAATGCCGAAGTGTGCAGTGTCGTATGCATATTTTGTCAACAATTAACCCCTTGCACGTAAAGAAGGCCAAAATGCAAAGTAAATATGGATACCTGAGTAGTGTATACATACTAGTGATTAGTGATTATGGAAATGGTGAACGTTGTAAGAGAAACCAATATAACGCTGCAACGCTGACAGTTAATTAGGTGATCAATAGAGTTTAACTCTCTTGTGCCGCAAAAATCAGTTTATGGCCGGAATGTTAAATATCATTAAGGGTAAAAACTAAAGTCAGCGGTAGTATCGATATTACCGTCGGCGGGGATAAGAGCTTGGTCTTAACAGTCATGTGTTGTTAATAATTTGCAGCACTAAATCGTAGCATTACTAACCTGTGATGGATATGGATGTTAATCTTCCTCACTGTCATCTACAATCACTGCACTCAGGCTATCCTTCTGAAACAATAGAGAAAGAACTTCCGCCGGTTTAGGTATGCTTGATAGATATCGTCCTTGCGAAAGATAATGCACGACAGCAGCTACATGGGAACAACATCCAACAGTTCGATTCCCACTGGCACATTCAAAGAAATTGCAAAACTGCCTTTTGTAGATATTTCCAGCAAAGATGTACTGGACTTCCCAGAAATGACGGATTTAAAACTGTTTTTTACCGGATCGTATCAATATAAACAAACGATTTCGTACCTCGAAGTCATAAATGAAGACGGAACACTTAATCTTCAGTACGCTAAGGACCAGTCCAATGTACTCAAAATACAAGTTTGTTCACGTCATATCAAAACGAAGGTTTACCGATGTTTCCTCGACTATATTCCCCACAGTGTCGGCGTTAGAAGACATTTCTGTGAATGTGCCAATGGGTATCAAACTGTTGGATGTTGTTCCCATGTAGCTGCTGTCGTGTATTACCTTTCGTACGGATGATATCTAGCAAGCATACCTAAACCGGCAGAAGTTCTCTCCCTATTGTTCCAGAAGGATAGCATGAGTACAGTGATTGCAGATGACAGTGAGGAAGATTAACATCTATATCCTTCTCAGGTTAGTAATGGTACGATTTAGTGCTGCAAATTGTTAACAACCAAGCTCTTATCCCCGCCGACGGTAATATGTGAATAATGACAGTCTTTGACAAGGTACTCCATAGTACCGCTGACTTTAGGTTTTTAATGATATTTAACATTACGGCTATAAACTGATTTTTGCGGCGCAAGAGTCAACTCTATTGAGCACCTAATTAACTGTCAGCGTTGCAGCTTTATGTTGGTTTCTCTTACAACGTTCACCATCTCCATAATCACTAGTCACTAATATGTATACACTACTCAGATATCCATATTTACTTTGCAGTTTGGCCTTTTTTACTTGCAAGGAGATAATTGTCCACAAAATATGCATACGGCACTGCACACTTCGGCATTTTTTTTAAGTATGGCGTAATCTTCGGACAAGACTGGGAAAAAAATATAACATAAGTGAGTCCATAGACATGCTACAGAAAAAAATTCAGGCTGGTACCCCAGGGATAAAAAAAATTTGAAAATAATGTATATGTTTTTTTTACTGTATCTGTTTTCGGAATTTGAGCATGATTTTTTATTTAGTACTTTCTCAGTAGGTCTTTAACTTATATTTTTTACAAAACGATTGAATGCGCCGTTTCTTAGAAAAAAAATAGTTTTGCTAAAATCAACCCTCCCTTACTCACCCCAAACCGGTCCCTTTTTCGGGCTAATATTTTGTGAAATTGCTACTTTCCAAGATTGCTTCCTACTGCACAAATATAAGCGCCAGACGCTTGGGGGCAGTCACACCATGCTTACCCGGCTATGCCCTTTATTATTTATAATGTCTATCTCATAATTAATAATGAAAGGCCATGGCAGGTTAAGATAAGTATCCGTGCCTTTGCAACCTTTTTGCGTGTGGCTCCATCCAGTGATGTATCTTTGCATAAGATACTACCATAAAAAGTTTTGACCTCAAAAACTTCATATCTGGGAATTTTTTTTTCCAAAATCCGAAAAAAAAATTTTTCTTAATCAAGTGAACCAACTTGTTTGTATTTGACATATATTGTAGATCTACTAAAGAGAATTTATTAATGATATTTTCAGAAAATTTTTTCATGAAGAAAACAAAAATTTATGGTTATGAATTATTTGAAAAATTTAAATACGTACTTACAGGTTAGCGACCACCACTAATTTTTTTTACTAATTATACACCATACAATAAGCTATAACACATATTTTTCACAAAACTCTATCGAGTAGTCAAAATGTCAAAGATAATGTTACGTATACATACAATACAATTTATCTTATGCAAGGTTTCTCGACGATATTCCGAAATCATCAGTAAAACTGTCTGAAATATTCGCAGAAGATAGCAGTGTTACAATAAATGAGGGCAGTGATGAAGGCGACTAATATTGTTATATATAATTAGCATAACATGTTTTTTTATTATGTATTCTTATTATTAAACACACCATTTTTTTATGTATTACCGTTTCGATGGAGATTTGTAGAAAATATATGTATTGTAAAAAATAAATCTCGTTATTTCAAAAAAATACGTAGGCTGCTCCAAAAAATTTTCAATACGTGTAATCCAAGCAGTTGTTTTTCACTTATATATTTATTAATATATCGAGTTTCAAACCAATTTATACTCTTTTTCTTTATTTGTTGTAGTGAGTATGTAAGTAAATACATTATTGTTTAGTGTTACCCTGGTGTTATAATTTCCGAACCCACGATACAGGATGTTTACTAAGGGCGGGTGTAAGCACTTACCATTATCTTTGCCAATTTGACTACGTTACCACGTCGATAGAGTTTTGTGAAAAATATATATTATAGCTTATTGTATGGTGTATAATTAGTAAAAAAATGGTGGTGGTCGCTCTCCTGTAAGTACCTATTTAAATTTCTCAAAAAATTCAAAAGCATCAATTTTTGTTTTCTTTATGAAAATATTTCCTGAAAATATCATTAATAAATTGTCTCGAGTAGATTTACAATATATGTGAAATACAAACAAACTGGTTCACTCGATTAAGAAAAAAAATTTTTTTCGGACTTTCGAAAAATTTTTTTTCCCAGATATGAAGTTTTTGAGGTCAAAACTTTTTGTGGTAGTATCTTACGCAAAGATACATCACTGGAAGGAACCACATGCAAAACGGTTGCCAAGGCACGGACACTTATGTTAACCTGGCCATGGCCCTTATACCAAATAATGTTTGTGCATTTTGCTGTTCAACTAAACAGCAACAAAACAAAACATCGAATCCAGAAATTTCTTTGACCTTAGAGGTCACTTTTGTCGATATACCACCCTTCAGTCTTCAATAATAAAAAAGTGCTTAACACAAGCCTAACACCGTATGCACTACGCTACTGAGTCCACCTGATTCCAGAAAATTTTACACACTTAAAACTGCTCTTCAAATTTCCTGATTAATTTTTACAATCCAAAGGCCAATTTCAACAGTTTTCTATACTTTATTAATGAAAAAATTAAACATTACATTTAAATTTTGGGCAAACTTTTATCACAGAAAATAAACCAATATTATCTAGTTGGGCAATTTTTCATGAAAAATAGCTTTCATTGACTCGCGCAAAATTCGCAATGAATACAAAATTTTTGGCTACATGCAAAAATATAATAATATACTAGAATAAATGCACTTTACACATTTTTCCCTGACTATTTCTTAAAATTCCCTGATTTTACGTTCAAATTAGTGCAATATCTCTGATTTCCCTGACCAAGATTTGACTGACTGACTTTTCCCGGTTTTCAAGAAAATACCAACTCTGATTCGCAAAACAGAAAAAAAGTGATTAAAACCAGAGATGGGTCGAGGAAACATTCCATATTTGATAAAAGTCTGTAAATGTCATGTAATTAATATAATTGTATGCACTTATTTGGTATCAAAATGAAGCTTGCATCATCGCGAATCAGATTTCACCATAAAATAGGCTATCAATATACCCAATGGAAAGTTAGAAGGAAAACTGCCTGGAAATTTTCGGAGTTCTCAAGACGGAAAGTTTTCAGGAAGTTTTCTTTCTAACTGTCCATTGGGTATATTGATAGCCTAGTGCATACAATTATATTATTTACATGACTTTTACAGACTTTTATCAAATGTGGAAAGTTTCCTCGACCCATTTCTGATTAAAACCATATTTTCTACTCACTTTTCGATCCGCTTGTGGGCGTGGGATTTCAAGGATAAGTATCTCGCCTCATGCTGTTTGCACATCTCCTCCAATGTATCTTGACTGGATTTAAATGCTAGTATTACGGTTTTAGCTTTTTCGTATTTCCTATACAAAATTTATTCCGTGTTATTTTAAAACAGTCAAAATAATATTTTGTTACTCACTCATGTAAATCAGAAAAAGCTAGTTCTATATTTGCCAGATGACGAGTAGCAATTTTGTGTTCCTCATTCAGTTTTTTGTGCTCCTCATTCAGATTTTTGTAGTCTTCATATCGAGTCGCTATTGTCTTATCGTAATTCTCCATTATTTTTCTATAACAAATACATATTTTAAAAATACGTTAACTTTTCCATTTCTTGAACTTACTCGTAGTTTAGGATATCCTTGTTTTTTTGGCATAGTTGAGCGATTGCCTTGGACTCCCTCGCCTTTGCTTCTTTTAACTGTTCTTTTAATTCTTTTCTATCATCTTCTTTGATCAAAGTCGTATCTTCTTTAAGCTCCTCTCTTTTTATTACCTCTGTCACTTTTGGTTCAAGTGAATAAAATGTGATCGTAGAAGCGTTAGGCGATTCACAACTATCAATAATTGTTTGTGGTATCTGAAGATCACCATGATTCGTTTTAGGGCTAAAATATAAATCATTAGTCACTCTAAACTTTGAACAAACTATATTATTTCCTTACCTTAAGTAAAGTGGATCAAATATTTTCAAGATCGAACGTCTTGCTTTTCCTTGTTGGCCGCCGCTTTCCTTAGCTGTTGTTTCTAAATGGAATTATAATATTTAATACATATTTTGGAATTAGAAAAAGAGTAACGTGTCAATTTAGTAAACTGTACTTTAAAAGGAATGTAATATTGTATATAGTCGGAGCAATGGATCTTTGAACTGACGTCACTAATGCAGGTAGCAATCAAAGACTATCGTCTGTATATTGGCGTCTCACTCCTTACAATAGAACTACCTGGAATGGATATACGTCTTCCACAGTCTACGACCTGCACGTTAGATTTGAAAATAATGGTAACGCGTACGTCTAGACTACATGGAAGCACAACGGTCTCATGATTCAATCGTCAGTGGCGCACGAATTGTTTGTTCTTCGTAGCGCAATTAATTCATTATACTTGAATTCGCAAGCTAGAAATATGTTTTTTTTGTTCTAATTCAGTCTACTGCCAAAGCCAATCTGATTCTTTATGTCTGGTCTAGTCCAAGTTATTATTATTAATCATTATTCATAATATCATTAATCATTACTCTAATAATCAATTTGCCCCGCCTATGGTACGAAATCATTGACACCTTTTAACAAATTAGTTCAGGCAAAATAGCATGATGATGTCAGTTCAAATATCCATTGCTCCGACTATAATTGACCAATTTCAATATGTTTCTTAATTACATTACTAATAACATGTGTATTGGGCGTTAAGGATAGGATTTTGTAGAGTGGGAGGGAAATATGCTTTTATTTTCGATTTATTATAAATATAAAAATGTATCTTGGTTTACTGACAAATTAAGAAATATGCGGAATACACTAAATATGCTTATTGATTTAAATAAAATTTACAATTCTCCAACTTTACCACAAAAAATAAGGGATTATAGGATTGAATATATACGTGAAATAAATTTAGCGAAAAGAAGTGCAAATAATAACTGTTTTAAAGTCTGGAAATCCAGTAAAATCCATGTGGGACATAGTCAATGATAACAGAAAACTTAAAAAGGTATCCTAATCTAGACGCAGACGTTCTCAATGGCTTTTTCACTGACATTGCCGCAGAAATTATAAAAAATCTACCTAAAACAAAAGCTCATACTTCGGCTGATGACTTTATAGTCTCCTCAAACATTATGAAACCAAATCTAACGTTCAGTTTCAGATTGATAACTTGTTGTGAAGTAAGTGAAGCTATTGATATGATAAAGCCTAAAGACTGTTTTGACATGAATGGCAAAATCATTAAATATGTAAAAAATGTGTTAATTTACCCATTAACAAAACTTTTCAACTTATGTATATATAATGGAATATATCCCAGTTCGTTTAAAGTCATTAAAGTTATTCCTTAATTTAAAAACCGCTGCCCAAGGAATCACTACTTCCACATCCAGATTTTCTACCCAAGTCTCTCACAACGAAAAAATTTTGTATGTGGAAATAATTGTGTATGGAACTTTAATAATATAATATTCGAAATCCTCTACCCCAAAAACCCATAAAACGATACTCCACATCGGTAGTGGGGTGGGGGTGGTAATGGGGGTGGATGAACTAAACTATTTTGAGGTTTCTGGTTCTTGTACACAGTACACACACTAAATCATAATCTGTTCTTATCCCCTTTAATAATGGGGTGGGGGTGGTAATGGGGGTGGCTAATGCCAAAAAAATTTTTGAGACCTTAGCTTCTCTTGTATATACTAAATACCAATTTTATGGACTCTTATCTGCTTCATTTACCTATTTACCCCCATTTACCCCCCAATCATTCACGGAACAAAATGAAAATATAATCTAGTTCCAGATCCCGTTAAAATACATACGTGTACCAAATTTCAAGTCAATATCTTAAACGGTTCCAGAGTAAACGTGCGCACAAAAAAAAAGTTACAGACAGAGAATTATTTTTTTCACTCAAACTTAAAATCTCGACGTTTCATAAAATTCTAAGCCTATTTGAACAATAAAAATTTAAAAAAAGTTTTTTGTCGTTACTATACTTCCACTGGACGTGGAAGTAAAAAGACTCTGCCAATGATCCAAATAATTATAGGCCCATATCATTAATTCCTATACTATCAAATGTTTTCGAATACTTACTAAAAAACCAAATCACTGATTATTTTCAAATAGTTTGATAAATCCAAATCAATTTGGATTTCAGCAAGGGAAGTCAACTACCCTCGCCATAAATAGCCTAGTTGAGAACATAGTCAAGGGGTTTGAATCAGAAATGTTTGTAGGCTCATCCTTCTGTGATTTAAATAAGGCCTTTGATTGTGTATCTCATGAAATACTATTCAACAAATTAGAGTATTATGGATTTTCACCAAATGCCATTTGCTTGATGACAAGGTATCTGTCTGAGCGCTATCAAAAAACTTGTTATAACAATAAATATTCAGAGCCTCGAAAAATTTAATACGGGGTACCTCAGGGTTCACTGCTTGGTCCAATATTATTCTTAATCTATATTAACGATTTATCAATTATTGGACCTGGCAGTGAATGTGACTATGTGTTATTTGCCGATGATGCTACAATCATAAATGTCGATACAAATTATGAAACTCTGTCCCAAATTATGGCAAAATCAAAGGATGATGCAGAACAATGGTTCCTATGTAATTCTTTATATCTAACTGATGATAAAACTGAGAAAATGGTTTTCAGCTTAAGGTATCAAACTATCAATAATCCCATTAAAGTAAAATTTCTGGGCGTCATGTTGGATCCTACACTAAAATGGGACCAACATGTTGATTATACATGTAATAAATTATCTAACCATCTTTATTTGCTAAAATACTTAACCCAAATAACTACACGTGAGATAACTCTGATGACTTATCATGCTCTGATCCATTTCACTTTAAGCTACGCAATACTTGTATGGGGACACTCTGCCCACAGTGAAAGGGTCTTTAATATTCAGGAAAGCTATAAGGCTGGTATTGGGATCAGAATATTGGGCAGATGTTAAAGAACATTTTAAATACCTTGGTATATTAACTACGCCAAGTCTATATATTTATCAAAGCCTAATTTACGTTAAAACAAACATTCATAAATACACTAATGTATCCGAAGTCGATAATCACAATACTCGTACAAACTCCAACATATACATTCAATATTTAAGGCTAAAAAAAAATTAAGAAATAGCGTAGATTATTATGGCCCGCTATTTTATAATAAATTACCTCCTTACCTAAAAATGTTGTCATTAAATTTATTTAAAATAAAAGTTAAATCATTCCTAGTAGCTTCGGCATTTTATAGTTTGAATGAATTCTTAGAGAGTGATTTGTAGTCAACCATTCTTTGTGAAGTTGCCAGTTCTGACATCCTATATTGCTTTATTATGATTATCTAGACAAGTAGATATTTCTCTTTTATAAATGTATTATATTTTAAATATTGTATTGTATGTTTTCATAATTATTTGGTCAACATAACAAACAAATACATATTAATCTACCTCATAAACGTTACTGGTACATATTAATTGATTTTAAATGTTGAATAGCGCAATGACGCCAGTTTAATTACAAAAATACCCATAATTTAATATTAGGGATAGGATTTTGCAGAGTGAGAGGGAAATATGCGTTTATTTTCGTTTTATTATAAATAATTAAAAAGACGAAGATAGTATATAATCTTTAAAAATGTTTTAAATAATTGCTATTATTCTAACGAATACAACTATATATATTTTTTATTGCAAATTTCTGGTTTACTTGAATATCGTAGTTTGTCAATGAAAATAGTTCCTAGTTTATTATTAGAGTATGGCTGGAGTAAAACTGGATAAGGTTGTACTCCTTAGAGCAATGGGAAGTATCTGAAACTATTTTAAAGATTATACCATTTATGATTTTTTAAATATTTATAATAACACGAAAATAAACGCATATTTCTCTCTCACTCTGCAAATCTTATCCTTAAATAAAAACCTAGTTCTTATTTCTATAAATTAAAGATCTATCTTACCCGCTTGTTCTTTGGCGGCTAGGTCTTGATGTTCATTCTGTAATTTAAAATTTGATTATTCAATTTTTAGTTGATTGGTCTACAACATCGTATAAAAAAATAATGGGTGACTATTTTAAATGTAAAAGTTTCTGATAAAACCGAAAGCGCTGAAAAATATTTCCGGTCTTATTAAATAGTTTAACACTCAATATAAAAAAGCTCCAAAACATCTAGCGTCAATATTAATCAGATTAACAAAGATATAAGGGTGTTTTCTATTTAAATTATATTAGTAGGCTGGGTTATGTGTCAAAAGAACGGCTTGTCAATTTGAAGTTTAAACGTCAACGTTATTTACAATAATTTTACAATATTACAATTTACAATATTTTTAATTAATAATATTTTTTATTAATTTCTTCAGTAAACAATTCAATAAAAGACATTTAATAGTCGTGAACAAAGTATAGTATTCTACTTGCATATAATGGCTGCTATTCACTCTGGTGATTTTCGACACTCGCCTGCGGCTCGTGTCTTAAACTTCACCCTCGTGAATAATAGCCATCATTATATGCTCGTTGAATAATATACTATTATAGCACCAACATATTTTTGTCTCGTATTTTTTTATTTTTAGAAAAACTACAAATAATTTGAAGCTGAAAATTTAGGGAGAGAGGTTTTCAGGGGTGCTCTATTTAATGAAAATAACGTCACGTATGTGACACTTCCGGTTATACCGGAAGTTGACATCAACTCAATATGTGTGTCCAAGAGAGAGAACATTAATCTGGTGATGGAAATACTACCAACACCATATATATGAAAAGTTTATAAGGGCAACCGAAATGCTTATAAAACTACACCAAAAGTATCTATATATTATTATTATACGGTATATAGAGGTAGCAAAAACGTATCTGTTAATAATGTTGTAAAATCTGAAGTTATATACTGTTATTAAACAGAGGTGTTGGCAACCTTTATAAACTGCTCCGTTTAATGAGAAATTTGAAAATTTTGAAAATGTACTTACGATCCTAAGAGATTCAGTGTCATCAATGGTGACTTTACTTGCAACAGAAATCTCAATTTTCTCATTGCCATTTTCAGGTTCTATTTTGTTAGCAGCTTTATCCAGTGTTTCTTGTTTAGCGGATTCTACTTCATGTTCCTCATTTTCAGAAACGTTTTCTTCAGCAGGCTCCTTTTTTTCCAGAGATTTACGGGATTCTATAACATGTTCAACCTTTTCTTTTGGTGACTTTGATCCAGATTTAATACAAGTCGTATTTTGAACTGTTCCAGGAGACGATTGCTCATCTAAAGAATTATTACTTTCCTGTTTCTTTTCTTTGTTAATTTCTTTATGGTCCTGACACGCTTCTTCCTCAACAGGTTTTTTAACGTCTTGTTGATCATTCTGTAAGTTAAAATTTAATTATTCAATTTTTAGTTGTTTGGTCTACAACATCGTATAAAAAAATACTGGGTGACTAGTTTAAATGTAAAAGTTTCTGATAAAACCGAGAGAGCTGAAAAATACTTCCGCTCTTCATTAAATAGTTTAACACTCAATATAAGAAAGTTCCAAAACATCTAGGGTCAATAATAACGAGACTAACAATGATATAAGGGTGTTTTCTATTTAAAAAAATCACCTGGTTATAAAGTAGCCACATCAACCGGAGATACTGTATATAACAGTTCCTTGTTCAGAGAAAACCAGATGGCAAAAGGTGAACAGGACGCCCTCCTAAACGTTGGGCTGATGTTACTCAGGAGCCACTGAGAAAAAGCTTTGCCGAGGCTGTGCGCCTAACAGGCAACCACGACAGATGGCGTGATGCTGTCATACGTGCCATACAGCCAAGATAGGTCAACTAAAATAATTAATGGATTACAAATCGTCTTTTTATCGAAAATGATTTGTTTATCCAACATAAATTCCTTCGGGCTTAATTCTTTTAATTCTTTGAAGTCAAACAAGTTCATTATGGTTGGAGCCTGAATTTTTGTCAAGGATATAAGATGCTATGAGAGTACCTTAGAGAACGCGCTTTTTAGCAAACATTTTATATTATTAATTTATATTATACTGCAAGAAATGCGTTTTTAAGGACGTATTTTAAGTTTATTCGTGTATTTTGGATAGGGTGCGATTTTATTATTTTATTATGTTGGGGGGAGGTCCAACATCAGTTTAAGTTTGAGTTTTCGGGGTCGGGGTGTATCCATTTAGCCGCCATATTGAAAATAAAGGTGTAAATGGTTTTTTAATATATTTTGAAAACTATAACCCCCACAAAAGAGAGCTTTGTAGATAATAATAATAATATCTACAACTTGTGTTTGTTAATAACTTTTTGTTGTAACTTTGATAATTAAGAAGTTATAATAAAAAATTAATGAAAATTTAGGGGATGAAAAACTATTATTGTTACTAATAATTCTTTTTCTATTAATTTTATGAAAAAAATGCATCAGGGCTTTTTTATAAAGCATTTTATAACAAATGAAAATATAAAAAACATATTGCAAAGGGAGGAAGGTCGAAGGTAAGTGAGGTATATAGGTAGAAAAAAATTATTGGTACTTTATTTCTGCCTACCTACCATTTATATTATTGTATTTCATGTTTTTTAACTTATTAATATATTTTTCATTAATAATACCATCTTATTTGTAATTAATATATACAGTGTGTTCCCGGATGGGGTACCGTATTCTTATAAACTTTCTTATTCTTGATTTACCGAGAAAAAGTCATTCTTTATAAAAAGTTTTGCTTGTCTTATGAAGTCATAAACAATTGTCAAACTTAAAATTAAATTATACAGAATTAAATTATACAGGGTATTCTAAAAATTAGAAAATATGAAATTGACTTTAAGCAAACACCTTTTTTTTACGTTTTTATTGAAAATTTTGTTTAACAAAGTTTTTTCAATTACTCAATGGCTTTTTATCGGCAAATCAAAAATAAGAAAGATTACAAGAGTGCGGTACCCCATCTGGGAACACACTGTATATTAATTATAAATAAGATGATTTATTAATCAAAAATATATTAATAAGTTAATATAAAAAAACAAAACAAAATAATACAAATAGTATGTAGATAGAAATAAAGTACCAATAATTTTTTTCCACCTACCTATATACTTCACTTATCTTTGACCGTCGTCCCTTTGCAGCGCTAATAAACCCTTAAAAATAATCAAAATATAAAAAAATAGTAGATCAAAATATTTTTTATAAAATGCTCTGCTCTATAAGAAAAGTTAAAAAAGTTATTAAAATTAATAGTTTTTCATGCAATAAATTTTCATTAGTTTTTGCCTATAACTTATTAGTTATCGAAGTTACAACAAAAAGTTGCTAATAGAAGTTGTAGATAATATTATTATCTACAAAAAAGCTCTACAAAGTTTTGGTGGGAATTATAGTGGTCAAGATATATTAAAAAACCATTTACACCTTTATTTTCAAGATGAGGGTCAAATGGCTGCACCCTCGATCTCGAAAACTCAAATGTAAACGTATGTTGCCCCCCCACACACACCTGCGTTATCAAAATAAGTCGAAGAAATCAATAAATCATATTACCTAGGCATTTTTTCATCGGAAAATTTTCGTCCAAAAGTCCAAAATTTCATTAAAATTAAAAGATGTAAAAAACTTATAAAATAAAATATTAAAAAACAAACTACATATTACTTGACAACTACCTGACAGCTTGGGTTTAACTTCAAACAAAACAAAATTGTCATAAAATTTTCGGATGAAAAAATGCCTAATATGATTTATTGATATTTTCGGCGTATTTTGGTACTGCAGGTGGCTTTGCATTTGTGTAATTGTATTTTTTATATGTGTAAGAAAAAATAGACATGCGTCAAAACGCCATGTATATTAAATGGCAATTTTCAACAATACCATGTTACGTGTTACATTTTTTTTTAAATCTGAGGCTTTGTGGAGATTTTTTTAAATTTATGTTGATTACTTTTTTGGGGTGAAACCAAAAAAATTCGTCACAACCTCACATAATAACTATTAATTATTACGCAAAGTTTAATTTTTGATATTCTGAAATATTCTTTTTCTTTATCAAAAATAGACAAACTTCTAAACGAAAAATAATTTAAAAGTTTCTGTTGGTAAAAGAGTTAAAAATATATTTATAGAAAAAAATTGTGACGGTAACTTAAGGTGTCAAATTTCAAAGCCCTATAAACATTTTTTTTAAAGTGGTCTAGGTGTTACAATTATTTTAAAACTTCTGTATTTTATCCTCTTGTATTGGTATTAGCATAATATACCATCAGGTTTTATAAAAAAAATGACAAAGAAAGAATATATTTTCTTACTAAGTGATAAAACTTGTTGGTACGTATGGCAATATCAATATGGCAATACCAATAAAGGAGGATAAAATAGAGAAGTTTTCAATACAATTCTAATATCTAGACGACTTAAAAAAAAAAATTATAAAACTTTGAATCTCGATTCCTTAAAGTTGCCATTATAATTATTTCCCTATAAATATATTTTTAATTATTTTTCTAACCAACTTTTGTATTATTTTTATTTTGTGTTTATTTATTTCGGATAATATATCAAAAATAAAACTTAGTGCATAATAACTACATAAATAATGATGAAAAAGGAAATTTAAAAAAAAAAGTACAAAGTCAGAATAATTTAAAAAATCGTAGCATTTTTCATATAGATGCCGAATGACTCCCTGTGCCTCCCTGTTCAAGGTCGGCATCACTTTACCAAACACCCTGTATATACAGTGTGACACACTTAAGATGAAGACACCACCCTTATAGTTTTTTTTTATTTTTTTCCTACTTGAATCAAATTTTACTCAAGTACAGAACAAATGAGGATCTACTTATGAGCTGAAAAACATTCCTCCTATAAATGCAAAGCCACCTGCGGTACCAAAACATGCGCAAACAATCAAATAATCATATTAGGCATTTTTTTTTCGGAAAATTTTGTTAATAATAATAATAATAATAATAATAATAAATTGCCTTTATTTCAGTATTATACATTAATACAATACCTAGGGCGAAGTCTAGCCGAAGCTACTCTACTTAACCCTAAAATTTTGTTAATCAAACTTATTCAGTATTGTCCAAAAACCGTATGTCTAAAATTTAATAAAAAATAAAAAAATAATAAAAATTATAAAAATAATTATTTTTTAAAAACTGCAAATTGCTTGGCAACTACCTTGCAACTAGGGTTTAATTTCAAACAAAATTGACATAATACAGTTTTCTAAACAAAAACAAACTATTAAGATGATATTTTCGGACTTGGGACATTATTTTAATCAAAATTTCAATGGTTTTTTATTTCGATTACATTTTTGACTTACGGTTTTTGGATAATTCTGAACAAGTTTCATTAACAAAATTTTCCGATAAAAAAATGTCTAATATGATTTTTTTTATTTTTTCCGCATATTTTGGTATCGTAGGTGGCTTTGAATTTGTAGGAGGCGAATGTTTTTCTGGTCATAAGTAGATTCTAATTTGTTCTATACTTGAGTAAAATTTGATTAAAACCAAAACTTACATAATTCTTTTTAGTGAATATAATTGAAGTATACCACAATCCACTGCTGTATAGGACATTTTTGTGATTTAATTTTGACTGAAAAAATGTTGGCATGTATCGAATGTTGATCGCCAAGATTCCCTCTTCAACTAACACCAAGCCCCAAAGGTCTGTACTCTGTTCTACAATTGAATATTTTCGGGGGCGGCTAGAGCCAAAACTGTCAGGGGGGAGGTCTGACTCACATAAGATAAAAATACTTAGAAAAATATTTGCTAAAACATAACAGCAATGCCAACAGGTTATATCCCAGGCCCCATATCTCCTAGACTATAACTATAAACAGTGATCCCGTCTATTAAAAATTGCGTTATAAATCTAAGTTAACTTACAATATTAGATGCATTTTCAGTCTCCTTTGGGGGCTCTTGGTTCTCCATTATTTTTCGTTTCGGCAGTCCGTGCCACTGCACAACAAAGATTTGTTTAAAGTTCAGCCTATTTAATAGTCGAAATTATTAAGTTTAAAATTATTTAAACAAATAAACTGATGAAATAATTGCTAGTTGCATAGGTTGGTCCATAACCAATAAAATTGCAAATTTTCAAACCTAAAAAGTAGTAATAGTAATAAAATCGATTGTCGTTTATTAATTTCATAAATCAGTTAGTTATAAGCAGCTATCTACTTAATACAATGTTTTTATTGAAGTACCTGAAGAGTAAAAACTGCAAAAACAAGTGTTTTTGTTTTGAATAAAGGCTGGAATTTTACACAACAAATAGGTATCAAAGACAGTTTAATACGTAAAATAAACTATTAAGAGGGCACATACCTTAAAACATGCAATTTTCCAACGGTATAGAAATACAAATTGATTTATTTGAATTAACACCAGCGCCGGGAAAACACCGAATGAAGGAATTAAATTCGTTTTCATACTCTTATTTACAGGGACCTGTCAGATAGATTTGCACTGCGCATGAGTCAACTGCACAATAAAAGTGGCGTAGATAATACGATTAAAATGCACCAAGCTTATTAAAAAAACATCTGCCTAAGGAGTCACTACTTCCACATCCAGATTTTTTATCCAAGTCTCTCACAACAACAAAAAAATTGATATTATATTTGCACTCCACTATGTGGATATAATTGTTTATTGAACTTTAATAATATAATATTTGAAATCGTTAACCCCAAAAACCCATGAAACGATATGCCACAGGTGGTAGTGGGGTGGATGAAGTAAAAAAAATTGTTGAGGTCTTTGGTTCTTGTACACGCACTAAATCACAATTTTATTTTTTTCAACCCTTTTAATAATAGTGGTAATGGGGGTGGCTATGCCAAAAAAAAAAATGAGACCTTAGCCTCTCTTATATATACTAAATGCCAGTTTCTTGATTTACTTTATTTACTCCCATTTACCGCAGTTTACCCCCCAACCCTTCAACGGAATAATATCAAAATATAATCTAGTTCCAGATCTCATTAAAATACATACGTGTACCAAAATCAGTATCTTAAACGATTCCAGAGTAATCGTGCGCACAAAAAAAAGTTGTAGACAGACAGACCGACAGACAGACCGACAGACAGACCGACAGACAGACCGACAGACAGACCGACAGACAGACCGACAGACAGACATTTTTCTTTTTGCTCAAATTTAAAATCTCGACGTTTCATGACATTTTAAGAATATTTGAACAATATAAATTAAAGAAAAAAAATTGTGCTGTCATATTTCCACTGAATGTGGAAGTAATTAGAATATTCAAAATGAATTTTGGCACAAATTACAGGGTATTTTTTCTGTAAATATTCAATTTAGATAATTCTTTAAAGCGGAGCAAAAGTCGGCCAGAGATTATGTCGTTTTTTAAATTCAAGTATAACCAAATATTACCCTTCATCATCTTGTAGGGTATAGTATTGGCCATTCGAAATGAACTGCGATAACTTTTTTTAGTAAGGCAGAAATTTATAAAATCAATTTTTTCGTGAATGAGAAGCAGTTCGAAGAATATGTATTTCAAAACATACATCGCTATCTTAAATCAAGGGTTCGGGCTACGGTTATGTGTTTTTGGAAACTTATTCAAAAAATTCTTTTAATTTTGGTCACCAAATATTCAAAATGCAAGGCCTTTTCAAGACATGAGCCTCAAAGTCCCTACTAAATTCGTGCATTGAAAACTTCATCATGCGAGGAATTAAGCTAACTATTGAAAATTTAACCACCAGAAAACTGGTTTGTGTCTATTCTCAAAGTTCTCCATAAATATATTGCTCAAAATTGGTGACGATGGATATCATACCAAAATTCTGCATTTTCCAATTGAAAATAAGTTGCTTTTATACACATCGTTAAAAATTCCATTATGCTATTTATTATCTTCGTACCTCGAAAAGAAAAAACAGCTATTACTGAAAAAGTTGATTTTTTAAACGATTGTCTGCGTTATCTTTTGAATACTTACTTACTTCTAAAAACATGTAAAATACATAAACATTATCTCCTTGGATAACCGAAAATATTAAATTACTTATATCACTAAAAGATAAGGCATTAAAAAAGTACAAAACTCATCGAACGCAGACAAGTTTGGATAACTATAGAACCTTACGTAATTTTACGACTGTCTCAATAAAAAATGAAAAAATAGCATATTTAAATTTTAAACTTCAGCACCCTAATATAAAAGAAACATGGGTCGAATTAAAACGTGTTAATATAATTGCAAAAAAAATAAAATATATTCCAACTAACTTAGAAAACCCAGATGAAATTAATAATTTTTTTGTCAACTGAATACAAAATAGTACTAATAACGAAAAGGAAAACATTATTGACTTCTATCTAACTCACACTAAAAATAATTTACCAAACAATTTTCACTTTAAGAGAATTAATGATGATACCACATCTACAGTTCTAGGTAGTATATCTACCAAAGCCAATGGCGTAGATCAAATTAATATAGTCCTAATTTGTTCTCCATTTATAATCCCATTAATAACGCATCCAATTAATTTTTGCATCGAGAATAATGTAGTACCGAAATGTTGGAAGCAAGGGCTAGTTAAACCCCCTTCCGAAAATTACTGAGGTAAAAGAATACAAAAATGTATGATCTATTTGTATGTGTCGAATTTATTGAATTTTCCACCGCATCTAACATGACTGTCAAAGAATTTTCTTCATTTGAAACGCTTACTGGCCTTCCACTTTTTGATCGATCTTTGACACCTCCAGTTTCATGAAAACGCGTCAATGTTTTTGAAACTGTTGATTTAGAAAGAGGTTCTCGATTGGGAAGCAATTCATTAAAAATGTTCACTACTTGGTCACAACTTCGTCTTCTATCACCATATCCTTTGGTCATTAAAATTTCAGTACGCTTGGTTTCATTTAAACGTGCTATTTTTGCGCGAAAATTATTCACACTAAATTTATTTTTGACATGTGTTGTCAAAATCATCTGTTAGACAAAAGAACGACACGGCCTTGTTATGGAACTAGCAACTTTCAAAGGTAACCTGATGGACTATAAACTTAACGGACTAAAGTATTTTTGTATAATTTATAGGAAAATGATTTTCAAAATTCGATATCTCGAAAACGGTTAAGTTTAGGTATATGATGTACTATATGAATTTTGATTAGCATTTCCAAAAGAATTGAGTATGGAATATGGAATAACATACAGGGTGTTCCATTAAAGAAAAAGCAACTTTGTTTCGTCATGACTTTTTGACTGATCCTGTATACTTCATTTTTCTTTATTGTAACAGATTTTAAAAAACCCTAAAGCTTTTGTATCTTAACATTTTTCGCTAGCTATCTTACTTTAGGAGGTAATCGACCGTTTCCATACATATCAGCGACCCTGTATCTTCCAGAGTCAAAGCTTTTACCTACTGCAACCACGCACAAAGAACCCCGCACAAAACAAATAGAAAGTGGGTCCCAGTCGATTTGTCTGAAAATTCAGGATGTTATAGTTCTCGACTTTCTGAACAAAAGTTTTCATGGGCCCAACTCGATCCTATGTCTAGTTTCTAGTTTCCGAGATACAACTATAAATTGTTGTAAAATTCTGGTTAAAGGAGCAATTTCGGAAAGTTTTTCAATTAAAATTTTTTGATCTGGAAGACATACTTTATGTAAAAAATGTTTTAGCCAATTTGACCGAATATTTTTTTCACTTGTTATCTAATATATAAAAATCTCGTGTCACAGTGTTTGTTATCGAACTCCTCCGAAACGGCTTGACCGATTTTTATGAAATTTTTGGTGTATATTTGGTAGGTCTGAGAATAGGTCGTAGGCTATTATTTATACCCCTAGATGATAAAGGTGGCCCTATCCAGAAATTTTCTTTTTATTTTTAGGACAAAAATTTATCATTTATATGGCAAAACAACGTTTGCCGGGTCAGCTAGTTTTTATATAGATTTCCCGGGGCCTTCGCCATCATTTTTTATACTTTAATTGTCTTCTACACTATTTTTATTAAAACAGCAAATGTTTTTATTGCAAAATATTATAAATGGCTATTAGAACGTATCACAATATAAAATGTATGAAAAAAAAATTATGAATTCGAAATTTTTTTTAATTATACAAGAGATCATTCTTGTACATTTCTTGAGCTGTATCTCGGGAACTAGACAAAGGATCGAGTTGGGCCCATGAGAACTTTTGTTCAGAAAGTCGAGAACTATAACATACTGAATTATCAGACAAATCGACTGGGACCCACTTTCCATTTATTTTCTGCGGGGTTCTTTCTTAAAGTTCCTCCTCTTTACACTATGTCCAACAATTACGACAACAGCCATCATAACTTTGATCAATCAATCTAATCTAAATACAATGCAATCTAAATACTCTTAAAGCTAGCACCAAACATTAACCTCTTTTATTTAGTATAAATAATCCTGTTCTAATCTCCATGTGTTGTATATCTCATGTTTAAAATTTTATTATCAATATTGCCTATATTATCAAATTGTATTATGTTATTTGTATAACACTTTAACCTTCCTCTCCTGTAGTTGGGTTTATGTTAACCTGTAGGAAAGTATATCTAAATAAATAAATTAATTAATAATCATATATATGCTGTGTAGAATAAAATCTATAATTGTAAAATTCTTTAACCCATAGCAAATGGATTGTCACTGTTATAGTATCATTGCATTATTATTACTATTATTATACACAATAAACTGTGAATAATGTTTTGCCTGGAGTTCATTGGCAAGATGTTCGGTTACGAAAGCTAAAAGAAAAAAAGAAGCATGATTTTAAAAGACTGAATCGGAATTATTCCCGATGACATACGGTTATTTAAGAAATACAGCCGAAGAGGCCAACCAGTAGGCGATCTTCTACATGGAAAGGTAGTTATTAAAAGTTAAGATCGCCCACTGTTTTTAAAGAACTCATTTCATAGTTGCTACTTGTATTACCCAAAGATCTGGTTTTGGTCGGCGTACAATTTATTCATGATAGCCTACCGTGTTAAACACCAGTAGTGGAACCACATAAAATTTCTGAAAGGGACACATAAATCTGTTACTAATAAATGCGGCGGAGTATAGAAAACCCTGATAAAACGACAAAACACTTTGACGTTGTACAAATTATTAGTTTTAATGTGACATCTCTTGAATACATATGCAATTAGTATATATGCTATAATTTATTGTATCTTTCTTAACAATTATCTAGTTTTTTATATTCATTTTCAAATGGAATTACAAAATAAAAGGTTTTCCACATATGACGTCTCAAGGAAACAGTTTTTATCGATTTTGACGATGATGAATTGAAAGAAATCGTTTCTAATAGCACAATAGCACATTGTTAAAGGTAAATGTAACTTATCTCTTTAAATGACCAAACCTCAAATAGGTATTCTTCTAGTCAGATGTGGTATACCCCAAGGCTCTGTCCTGAGGCCTCTACTATTTGTTATTTACATCAACGATATATTCACATACACTTTTTCTGGCCCTTGTAACATTAAATAGGGAAACTAAAGCTGAGGAATGTTTCTCTGCAAATTTCATAAATTTAAATAGTATCAAGACACAGCACAGCGGCCCATCTTTCCCACTACCCCTAAAAATGATGGGGCTGCTGGGAATTGTTCTTGCCGTCGATTTAACGTCGGCCTACTTGCGCTTCCAAGGCTTATCACCGACGCCGGGAGACGAGCTACATTCCCTACCAAGGTTGGTACATCGACTACATTTAAAAGTACATAACTTCTACATATACGATGATATACAAGCCACTAGAAAGTTGAAGCTTGTCCGGCAGATGTATGAGCTTAGCGTCGCTTGCTTCAACGAGGTATTGTAATAGAACCCTAATAAAATTTTCTTAAATTGTAACGAAATCTGTGACCTCAAATCTGAGTCTGAAAATGTTTTAATGTCAAAGGACGTTTTCCGTCCTTCGATGCGAATTTTTGGGAAGTGCAATTAAATCTTACTCACGCCTATTTCTATAAGGTCATATTCAGGTAGTATATTTGCAAAAATTGCTTTAAATAGCATTTTAAGCGGATCAAGACGAATCATATAATCACCATATGGACTTACAAACACAGCCACATAGCCCAGACGACAGAGATCATTTTTTTCAAAATTTTTAAATTAAGTCAGGCTAGAAAGAAACAAAAAATACAGGTGGGTAGACCACATGTTTCTGAATAAAAAATGTTCTAATAAAATTTATCGCTAAAGCCATGGTTTTCTCGAAAAAAAAAATAGTGAAGTAACTTTATCACTCTGCTCGGTCAAGCGCACGGTTAAATACATACTACATACTACATACATCTAAAAATTCTAGCAGTTCTAACAAGTAAGTAAAGCTTTTTTTTTTCTGATTACACATTTTTAACATTTTTCTTAGTGACTAAGAGGATAAACAGTGAGTCTGGAGGGAAAATATATAATTATGAACGCATACACAGACACCACACATAGCCGCTGAATCGCTCACATGAATTTTTACGTGCCTTTATTGTATTGTATTTATTACAGATACACCTATTCACATTTCAGCTATATCCACTGAATTCCTTATACATTTGTTAATGTACTGGAAAAGTTCCAAAATCCAGAATCCAGAATTAAAATGATTTGAGATGTACTTTTTTTTGAAGCCACGTAACTTAATAAACCATAATCATGAAGTGTACATACTTTTTAACAGTTCTCAATGAAGAAAGAATTTTTTTGAAGGGCTTTTATTTTTTTCTATATTTTTTATTGCGATGATTGAGTTCAGGCGTGATAATATTATATAAGTATATTTTTCCCAACCGTTCTTTGCTTGTTTTGTTTAGAACAAAAAAGCATCAGAATGCTACAATTTCCATCTTTTAAATGAACCAATACTCATATAGATTGAACAAATTCTGATTTAGTGACATGTAATTCAATGCGTCGGTGTCACAGTCATGCGTATTCAACCGCGCGCACGCATGTATCTCGCCTCGAGTTATAACGTTACACTTGACTATTTTTTTTTTCGGGAAAACCGTGGCTTTGGCGATAAATTTTGTTAGCACATTTTTATTCTACACACTTTCACGAACTCTTTAAAAAAAGTTTACACAGTTCTTCAAGTAACTTGAGTCTCTTTGTGCCAGTCGATTGTTAACTCTTGTATGTAGTTGAGATTAAACATGCCCGAGATGTGTTCCAAACTTACCATGTTTCTTATGCTAATCTCATTTTTATATATTTGTTTAGTTAAGTATTGATTTATTTTCACCTTTATACAAATTGAAAATCTACGTTTAAAATATATGTACGTAAATTTAACACATGCCCAAATTTTTGTTGTATTTTCTACGATACCTAGACATTGAAAAAAAATACAAGTACTAGATAAAAAAGTATATAGCCGTAAGCCTATAACCGTAAATTATTTTTGAATATACAGGGCGAGCCAAGACGAAATTACAGGATCAAGCACCTTTTAGTACATTTTTTTGAAGCCTCTTTCTAGGCTCTATTCATTCCCGTATTATTATTGACTATCTCCCAACCACTTGGATATAAAAAAATTTTTTGTTGATCTGCAGATGCATATTGAAAAAATCACCAAAGTCATAATTAAGGGTTTTAAGAAAAATTTATGTGAACGTTAGTTACGAAGCATCTAACTAATGTTTTTGAATCATTTTTACTTCCTAAAAATGTATAGGGTGGCCAAAAATTATTTTTCAATTAAGAGCTTTTTAAATTGAGTTTCCTCATTTTTTTCAAATGGAACACTGTATATTTTTCGACGATGTGATGTAGAAATGAAAAACGAACATTTTTTGTAAGTACTTCCCTATGGCTAATTGCAACTATTTTAATTTCAAATAAACTTAAAAAATGGTTCTTGAAATAATTCATTAGAAAAAATTATAATACGTGCTCCACATGTTGCCCATATTGATTGACACATATCTTTATGCAATTTTGTAATGAGGCCATTTAGTTGGACCATTTCCTCCAATCCATTGAAGTCGGTAAATAGTATTTCACTGGTCCCTTACTGTAATAATTTGTATATTTTTTGCTTTTTCGTTATTCGACGAGCAATAAGACCTCAGTTTGATATAAATTGTCTTGTGCAAATGAACATTTATCGCACTTATCGGCCGTCAGTTATCATTTGTATTAAATTTAAAATGTTTCATGTTTTACAAAATGAATTTTAATAAAGCGAAACTTGTAGACATGATTTTTGTTTTGGGCGAGTCGGACAGAAATTGTTTGATTGCCAATAGAATTTATAAGCAAAGAAGGATATCTGATATTAGCAGCTTCCAGAACCTTCTCGATAGATTTGTGGAAACTGAAAATGTCGAATATAAAAATAGTGAAAGAATAAAACATGTCCTGTTAGGATGCCCACTGTACATCTCACCTGTTTTCTGCTCAGGTGTAGCAATTCGTTGGCCTTTGTCTTGCATGGTCCGTCAGTGATGAACCTACGCGATTGTCTCATCCCTGGCACCCCAGTCTAAAACAAGTTATGTTTCTGACTCAATAGTTCCTTTACCATTGCTATTGCGGTATTGTATGATATCCTGCGGGTTGGCTCGGGTCCCATCAAGGCTGTTTTTTCGCCTTCATTGGCCAGATTATCTGCTTTTTCATTACCAGACCTTTCTTAGTTTTCTCATTTCCTCCCTTTTTCCGACTTTGTGCCACCACAACAGGGAGACACAGGTTATTATTGGTACTACAATCTTCTGGTACAGCCAGTGCACCATTTTTGCTTGTAGTCCTCAGCTTTTGCCTACCATTCTTCTGCTGGCCCATAAGGCCCACATTGCTTTGGTAGTCACTCTATCTAGATGTGCTTTGAAGTTTAATTTGGTGTCTAGAACCAGTCCCAGATATTTGACTTTGTTGCAATTCGTTTCTCCGGAAATATAATTTTCTAGCAGTCACTTAAGGTGGTGAAAATTTTTAATTGGGATATTATTGTACGTTCTTTTCCAAAAGGCTTAACGACGTTAAATGCAGTTATAAAAACTTCCCTGGCGCTAATGAAAAAATATTTACGAAACGTTGAAGGATAGAGCTGAAACCTAATCATACGACGTTTCATCCAGTTTTTTTAAATTTATCTGAAGACGCCGCAAACATTTGTAATTTCTTTTCTTTTTAGTTAACAATATTTCCTATTACACTACGGAGATTGAAGGAGAGGTCTGTTTACATTGAAATTAAAAATCTGAGAAAAATAGAACTCTCAATCCCATATCAATCCCCAATTTTAAATCAGTACTGGATCTAGGAGAGAGTATTATGATATGACCGAAATTTGCGAAAATATCCCATTCCATAACCATTTGTACTAGAAAATATCCGGTCCACACCAGAACATGTGTACATAAAACCTGTGTATTTTAGATGTTTCGTTAATTGAGTTTTTGTACGCCTATGTACAAGTTAACCTACCGTGTTTAGCTCTCTCGGCTGTATTTCTGATCTGACATATTGTCTGAACATTTTTAACGCTATGTCTCTACAAAAAAAATACTACAAAATTATTTACTACCAAGAATAATTACCACTTACTAAACGAATTGTTTTTTTATTTCTTACTTGCTGATCATCACATATGTTATTTCATTAATTTTAATTAACTCTTCCAACAATGTTACCTTTCAGTTTTTTAAATGATCGTGTTTGGCTTATCGAAATGTATATCTTGCTACAGTTCCGCTTTGAAAAATTACGTTTTTATTACGTTAATACAGTTTTTTGGATCGCCTCTGATTTTTTATTATAATGAATATCGATAAATCTAATGGATAGAAGCAATATACCAATCATCTAATTGCTCAAAAAAAATTTTTTGTGGAAACAATGGGAAATGCTATGCATCGCCTATAAAACGCACCAGCGTGAAGCCAGCGTGTGTGATATTATGCAACATGGAAAAATTGCTCAAAATAATAAGATAACAATTTTTCCAAACTACCCGTGGGCGTGGAGCAGAATTTCGAGCTTATTTAAGGAGAAAATTTTTTCGGAGTAGAAAGATATAGGATCTAGACCAGCTGATAGAGAAATAAATAATTATTATATTCTCGGTTGACCTTTTCCCTTGATCGAGACAAAATTTGTGAGCATTTAATTTCATAGATCACAATTTTTCTTATACCGCGCGCCTGCAAGTAAAAAAAACATATTACTCGGAAACTTTTGCACTTAGGTGAATGTTTCTAGAATTGATTGATAGAGCTTATTCCATAAAATAATTCTACATTAGAAAAGTTTCGTAATTCGAGTTATTACATTTTTTAAAAACAATAAATGTTTTGCAATAATTGATAA
Source organism: Rutpela maculata (assembly GCA_936432065.2). NCBI lineage: Eukaryota > Metazoa > Arthropoda > Insecta > Coleoptera > Cerambycidae > Rutpela > Rutpela maculata. The sequence continues at coordinate 3,203,190 of OW386294.2, forward strand.
AAATGCTAATGTATTGCTTTCACACAGGCAGAACTTTTTATTTCACGATATCGATTTCAAATGTTTTTATATTAACCTCTTCTCTGATGTTTAAGGAACGTTTTCTATCGTATAACATATTATCGCGTTTCACAAACAAAGGCTATAGAGATATTTGAACACGCGCGTGTCGCATTAGTCAAGTAGCGCATTGCGAGTGGGATAAAGATCGATAGATACGTGAACTAGCGCGTCGAAAAAGGAGGGACTGACAATACAATAGTACTGATGGAGTATTATTATTATAGTGCCTACCTGCTGTTATGAAATAAAATGCAGTTAAAAAGAAATACATTTTAATTACAATGAATGAATTATTTTAAAATATTTACTTAATCGTTTTTATATTTTGGTCCAGTTTACGTTCAAAAATGTTTACCTCATTTGATATTTTTTATGTTACTTGCACTTTTTATATATATAACTATTAATTTTTATAATTTACTTTTCGTAAATAATCAATTAATTAAGTGCTCCACTTGGTGGTTTTCCACCTGTATATGACGAACTTCATCCGTATCTGTGTGCAAGGTAAAAAGGGAAATAAAGCATTTGATTTTGTTTGATTCTATTTGAATTTTGATCATAGAAAAAATTAAACAAAAATATTCAAAAATCAAGTTCTTCATTAATTGGTTCAATTTGAAAACATGACAATGTGGAGAGTTTAGATGATCTCAGAAAACTAGTAACATTACAGTCACGGAACATCTTCCAACAGAAGATGCTTTGAAGCAGCATGGGCTCAGGTTGGTTCAATTTTATTTTTATTTTTTGTATATTAAATGAATATGTCGATTTTCCGTTGTTTATTATAGAGCAGTAATAAACTATATGTTGAGGAGTTTGATATTTTTCAGCATGGATGGGAATCACATGAAGGAGGTATCCGACCATTTCTCTATACAAAAGCACCAATACCTGATGAAATGAGGGATATGTTAAATATTTCATGCCGAGATAAAAATTGAATTTCGGTAAAATGTCTGTCTGTCTTCGAGAAAATCCAATATGTACACCGGCGTGCAAAAGATGCCGTAATGTTACGATTTAAATTGAACCAATTAATGAAGAACTAGATTTTTGAACGTTTTTATTTAATTTTTTTTATGATCAAAATTAACGATTAAATATTTTAAAATAATTCATTAATTGGTAATTAAACTTTTTTTTTTTTTTAACTGTGTTTTATTTCATAACAGTAAATTAGGCACCATAATAGTAATACTCCATCAGTACTATTATATAATGTCAGTCCGTCCTTTTTCGACGCGCTAGTTCACGTATCTATCGATCTTTATCCCACTCGCAATGCGCTACTTGACTGATGTGACGCGCGCGTGTTCAAATATCTATAGCCTTTATTTGTGAAACGTGACAATATGTTATACGACAGAAAATATTCCTTAAACATCAGGGAAGAGGTTGGTAGGTTGGTATAAAAAAAATTGAAATCGATATCGTGAAATAAAAAGTTATGCCTATGTGAAAGCAATAATACATTAACATTTTTATCAATTATTGCAAAACGTATATTGTTTTTTCAAAATGTAATAAGTAGAATTACGACATATTTCTAATATAAAATTATTATGTGGAATACTCTATCAGTCATATCTAGAGTCATTCACCTACGTGCAGTAGTTTCCGAGTAATATGTTTTTGTGTTTTGGAAATTGTGAAAATTAAATGCTCACAAATTTTGTCTCGACCAAGGGAAAAGGTCGTCAACCGGGATATAATACAATATTTATTTCTGTATAAGCTGGTCCCATATCTTTCTACTCCGAAAAAATTTTCTCCTTAGATAAGCGTACCACGCTCGAAATGGGCCTTTTCATCACAGAAGCGCGCATGTGCTGCCGCTATGTTTGTTTGGGGGAACTATGAAATGTTCGGACACTCGATTGTCAAAATGGCTGAGCCGGTATCATTTTTTCACATTAATTTAGACGAAAGTGTGATTGACGGTACAAAATTAGTACACAATATTGTGGAAGAACACACTTGCGCTCAATTAAGGCGCTGGATCACGTATCCTGGCCGTAAAATGACTGGAAGCAAGAATAAAGAACTGGTGGCAAGGTTAGAATTCAACTATCAACTTATCAATTTATATACAAGTGCATTAAAAGAAAACAAATGTGTTTAGTTTACAATATGCTTAATAACATTTTTCGTGCAGTAATTGATAATGCAGTAAAAATATTTTCTGTTTTTTTACGAAAATGTAGGGTCAAAAATGCAATTGGAAATGAGGTTTTTTGTCGATCCTTCTGTGGATAAAGCTGGCTCCTTATTTTCTAATTTTTTCAAATAGGTAAACTATACGATATGGCACTACCTATTTTCAAAAAATTGGTAACAGATTCATCATTATTTGTTTAAAAAACGTGGAGTTCCGCCATGTTTATTCGGACAGTTTTCGCATGTCAATATTGGATTTGACATAAACATTACGTTTTTTAACCAAATAATGATGAATCTGTTACCAATTTTCTGAAAATAGGTAGTGCCATATCGTATAGTTTACCTATTTGAAAAAATTTGAAAAAAAAGGAGCCAGATTTATCCACAGAAGGAACGACAAAAAAAAACCTCATTTTCAATTGCATTTTTGACCCTACATTTTCGTAAAAAAACAGAAAATATTTTTACTACATTATCAATTACTGCACGAAGAATGTTATTAAACATATTGTAGATTAAACACATTTGTTTTCTTTTAATGCACTTGTATGTAAATTGATAAGTTGATAGTTGAATTCTAACCTTGCAACCAGTTCTTTATTCTTGCTTCCAGTCATTTTACGGCCAGAATACTTGAGCCAGCGCCTTAATTGAGCGAAAGTGTGTTCTTCCACAATGTTGTGTACTAATTTTGCACCGTCAATCACACTTTCGTCTAAATTAATGTGAAAAAATGATACCGGTCCAGCCATTTTGACAATCAAGTGTCCGAACATTTCATAGTTCCCGCATACAAACATAGCGGCAGCACATGCGCGCTTCTATGATGAAAAGGTCTATTCGGCTCCACTATAATAATATATAAGAATAATAATGTGTGAAAAAAAAATTCGAAAAACGCGCAGTGCTTTTGACAGGCGCTCTTGTGAAAAATAAAAAGAACAAGTCTCAAGATAGTCCATGTGACGCCATTAAATCTATTGGCGTGGTCCTGGTAAAATAGACAGACGGTATGTTGTATGAATCCTTAGCTTGTAATCTGTCAAATGAAAGGTAATTTGTAAAACTCCAGTGTGCCTAAAATCTAAAAATAATTTTATTATGTACGCTTCATATCAAAGAATTTATTTACAAACCATTTATTAGGGATGAATCCGCGGATGACAAATTACCTCGAAAACTAAAATTGTTTAATTCGCTGGCGCATAGTCGAGGTAATTAATGATATTTTGTGGCAATTTTGATGTTCGAGCCCTTAATCCCCATGCTGTCTCGCTTCGTAACTTCGATTAATTCATTTCATAGGGACTCTCGCAAGTGCTCGAATCCAATTAGGTGTAAGTCACAATAGATTGTTGGATTCGTTCATCAATAAAATGACTTGCACCTTCGACAACATATTTTCTGCATTTCGCATTAGCAGATCGTGAATCGTATTTTTTCCCAAATGGCTTTTCTAGGATAAGGCTTTTTAGTAAGTGTTGCTTATCAACAGCTCACGAAAGGACGTTTTTTACGCCCCGGAGTTATTGGTCCTCTGGGAACAGATACAGTGATAGATAACGCACGCTCGTCTCATCATCTACATATTTAATACATACGGGGTGGTTCAATATTACGGCAACGTACTCAGATAAAAAGATAGATTTTTTATTTAATCAAATGGTTATATCATTACCGAACAAAAATTTTTGTAAAAATAGTAATCATCATTGCTGCCGTTTTGATACATTTGTTTATTGGAAAAATTACAGTAGAGTTTCTTTAAACGTACAGTTTTTATGTGATTAGTCTAAAATATGTAACCTCTCGAGTTCAAAATTAAAAAATGTATATCTAGATGAAGAACACGAAATGAAAAAAATTTCACATAATCTTTTTTAAATGGCATTTGTGATTAATATATGAAATAGAAAGGTTAAAATGTTGTTTTTCTACTGCTATATACGTGTATGACTTTTGAAAAATGGCCGTCCTTCTGAGAGACTATTATAAAGTTGGTTAAATTTCTGGTATCATGACCGTGGTTACGTGTAATTAATTTAGAACTTAAATAAGTCGGCTCATTTGTTTTAATGATCTTCCATATGAAACAATACATGTGATGTAGTCTTCTGTTTTCCATATTTAAATTTTCATGCTCATTTAGATATGGGGTGATGTGATTGCGGAAGGGAATATTATAAATGTACCTCATACAAGAATTTTGAACTATTTGTATGGCATGTTTTATTAAAGAAGACAGCGTATTACCATAAACCACATCTCCATAATAAAGTAGAGATACTATTAACGAATTACAAAATATTTGTTTACATCTTTGAGGAATATTATGTTTTAAATGGTATAACTTTTTTAGACGACAATATGCCAGCTTTATTTTGTTTTTAATATGGCTTTCAAACTGCAGGAATGAATCAAGGTATTTTGCCTAATTGACCACTGGAATTATTTCATTATTTATTTTGAAAGTTAAATTAATTGATTGAAATTTTTTGACTTGTGATTTGGATGCATTTAATTTTAGGTTATGGTCATATGCATATTTATATATATCATTTATATAAATGCGAATCATCGGCATATTGATGAAGAGTGGTATTCTTAATAACTTTAGATATATAGTGAAAACAGTAGTGGCCCTAGGATTGATCCCTGTGGCACACTTGCCTTTAAAGTTTTAAATTGAAACATTTGATTTATATCAACAAATTAACCACGTTCTTAAAGATAGGTTGACATTAACTGTAGTGAGATGTCTGAAAATGCAAAATAATGTAATTTTGATTGCAGTAGTGAATGATCAAGGTTGTCAAAATCTTTTGACTGACCCCGACTGACATGTCGACACTAATTTAATTTTTTGCAGATATTCATAGATTTGGTTATGTATATGCCCCTCAGTTATTTTTGATATCGCATAACGTAAACTAAGATCTTTGAAATTTACAGGATTATTTTTTTTTTTAGATATAGGTTTTACTACGGCTTTTTTCCATAGTGAAGGATATTTACCGTGTACAAGTGAAAAATTTATTATGAGTTATTGCAGGAAGACAAAATGGCATGAAAAGTTTAATATCATAAATTGAGAGGCTATCAACCCCCGTGGCATGAGTTTTAATAGAATTTATTATCTTAGTCACATTATATTCTTCGATAGGTTTAAAACTAAGAAGTTCATTTATGCTTGAATGAATATTACTGTTATACAAATTTAAACTAATATCATTTACTGCAGATTGAGTATTTATTTCAAACACAAAGTAATCATTTAACGAATCACAGTCCTACAAATGTGACGCTAAATTTTCCTCAGATGTTTTAGTTAAATTTAATTTTTTTGCAGTTGACCAAAAAATGTTTGTATTGTTTTTTATTTGATTAAAGTAAGCCACTTAGTTAGGTAGGCTTTTAGGTGTTTTCTAGAAATGCAGAGAGCTTATAAAAAAGTTCTTCTGGCTATGAATAGGTTTTAAGAAAGGTTTTAAAACCTCCTGGACAAGGTTTTTAAGAACGACAATATGCCGCTCTAAGGAGTTTTTAAAAAAGGTCTTAACAACCTTCACAAAGGTGGGCTTCTTTAGTCTAGCAGCTGCTTTATGTTGATGTTAAGGATGATGTGACTGCAAAATAAAGTTTTTGAGACATTTTCTAAATAATTTTATAGCACCTTTTTAGATATTAAGAAATCAAAAATTGTTTTTTGGGAACACAGTTGCCAAAAAAGAAACCTGCAATACTTTTAGGGATAATATATACAGTGGTGATCCTAAAAGAACAGTTAACCGAGAAACATCATTGACGGGAATCAATCAAAATTATAAAATTATTATCTAACGGAAATCGTTTAATTATCGTTTTGAAACATATGTAGTATTTGAATATTATTAATATTGGAGTCAGAGACTATAGATAATAGGAAAAGCTCTCACAGTAAAACATGTTTTTTCTAACAGAGCCTTCATAAGTACTTTGTGGAGTAAAGTTATTCCGTAATTAATAATAATAAAGAAAAAGGTTTTAATAATGCAAGTTACAACAGTGGATACTTTTGAACGTTTACCTGCTAGCTTACTTAGGGGGTAGTGGGTGAAGGGTAGGTCGGGAAATATTTTCACCATCGTATTCCCCGATTTCGAAAACGGGAGTATACTGCTTTACAGCTGATTTTCGTTGTTTTCGTGGCATTTAGTTATTGGGGGTGAGGGGAGATCCAATTTTATTCTAACTGACAAAAAACGATACGACGGGCTCTCGCAAGCCTAGCGTCGGAAAATCGGAAAAGGGAGTGATATTCAGGTTTAGGGGTAGTGGGTGAAGGGTAGGTCGGGAAATATTATAACCGTCGTATTTCTCGCCCTCGAAAATGGGGGTATACCGTTTTCCAGCTGATTTTCGCTGTTTTCGTGGCATTTAGTTATTGGGGGTGGGGGTAGTTTCAACCGCCGGGGATGGGTTAGGTCACCTATTTATTCAAACTGACCAAAAAAAAACCCGATCCGGGAAGCCCTCGCAAGCGTAGCACCGGAAGATCGGAAATGGGGGTGATTTTTTCGATTTAGGGGTAGCGGTTGGACGCTAGGTCGGAAAATATTGTCACCATCGTGTTCCCCGCCCTCGATAACGGAAAACGTGTCTTACGGTCCAGTGGGGTAAAAGCTTTACTATTGATGACTTAAGAAAACATTAAAAATCGTAACCGGAAGTGAGGTCAAAATTCCATAACGCGGGAGAAATTAGCTTGTATAAAAAGTGGCTCCCCTTAGGTCTGTGGTAGTATTAATCACTCACACAAAGTTTTTCATGTATCTTATTCATAAGATATTTAACGGCCGGCTCTCCGTCTATTAGCTTCTCTTATATATAGTAAATACCAATTCTTTGGACTCTTACTTGATTTGCCTATTTACCCCCATTTACTCCAATTTACCTCCCAACCCTTCAACAAAATAAGATCAAAATATAATCTAGTTCCAGATCTCGTTAAAATACCTACGTGTACCAAAGAACAATGTTAAAAAAATAGGCATTTTTGCCCATCCTGACAAAAGTGCAAAAACAGTGTTTTTCGACTAATTTTTCACATCACAGAACATCTGGCAAGACGTTATGAACAAGAGTATGACTCACAGCATAAAAATAGAAAATTTGATATTTGATTTTTGATTTCTACTAAATGAAGACCCTTTTCTGAAATTTTATGCTACGAGTCTGGTGTAGTTAAAGATAAAGTGTCAGTATTGTTCCTTTACTATAAATGCCAGCTGTCAGTACATAAAAAAATAATCTCGTCGTTCTATGTTAATTTTTCATTTGAATTTAGATTGGCCTAATGAATGGCATTTGTTAAACAAATTTTAACTTTAATTGTTTACATAACAACGCACCTGTGGGAACCTAATAATAAAGCCAAATGAAAACATTAGTGACATCGAAAAGCAAAAAACCTTCCAGACAGATAAAAAACTGAACAAAAAAATTATATTCGCAAACTCTCGGATGGGTAAAGGGTAAATATATAAATTGTTATATATGGCAGGTAAAAATCTACCTCTTCAGGTGACCCCTTAAGAGGCAGGTTGACTGAAATAAACACGATGTAAGTTACAGTTGCTTTAAGAGTATGCAAAGCAGATCAGGTTTCATTTTTTGTTAACTGTACGCGCTTCAAATAATGACGCAGGTTCTTTTTGTAATTAGAGAAAAAACTTACAATGGGAAGACAATTTTCACAGTAACGTTTGAACAAGGATTATGAATATTATAATGAATGGTTCATTTGAGGTTTGACGGTTGGGAAATCACGACCCATCAAACATTTGCATAATTAACTTTGAATTAAACAAATTTTTTTTGAGGTGTAGCTATATAAAAAAGAGTTAAATTCAATTGACTTTGATATTGCATACAGTTATGTTTGAAAGAAATAGAAAATCGTTAGTGAAATCAAAAGTGTATACTCCGCAACTTACTGCACCCAATAAGTACTATTAGTTCATTAATCAAATTATTATTTTTACTTTCACGTCCAGTGGAAGTAATGATGCAAAAAAAAATATGAACATTTTTATTGTTCAAATAGGCTTAGAATGTTATGAAACGTCGAGATTTTAAATCTGAACAAAAAATATTTTTCTGTATATCAGTATGTCTGGTTTATGATATTGACTTGAAATATGGTACACCTATGTAATACAACGAGATTTTTAACTTTATTACATTTTGACATTATTCCGTTGAAGTGTTTGGGATTTAGTATATGTACGAGAAGTCAAGGTCCCAACATTTTTTCGGTATCAGCTAACCCCATTATCAGTCATATTACCACCCCCATTATTAAAGATAGAAAAAAAATAAAATTGTGATTTAGCACGTGTACAAGAACTTTAAAGTACCTTAAATAAAATAAAATTGTGATTTAGTTAATAGGAAATCTGGATGTCGAACTAGTGATTCCTTAGCCAGCGGTTTTTCTTTGTATTTTCAAAAAATTGGTCACAAAACACGTATTTTTCACCGCTGAATAAATTCTAAAAATAAAAACTTTTTGTCTCTGTAAAATGGTCCTGATTGCGAACAATTCTTTGAAAAATTCAGCAATATTTATTAGATGTTTGCGTATGTATTAATTAACAAATAATCTTTATGACATGATATTTGAAATATATTTTTTAAATGTTTGTTGTGAAGTAAAAAATAATTAAGAAAAGGAAAATACCTGACTTTTGGCCCCCATCGCAGAACGTGATGAAAATGGTTGGAAAAAGCTCAAAATTAATAAAAATACGTCTTCGTGGTATCAAAAAGCTGCAGAAAATTCTATTTCACCCCTAAAAACATAAAAAGCAACCCCTAAAATTGCTTTGAATACCAGCTTATACTGAATGTGAAAATTATATTTATTTCATGATAGTAGTAGTACTGTTTGTTTTACTAGGCAATCAGGCCGGGATGGCCCATTTTGCTCTAGGGATCTACAGTTTAGCGTGGACTCCAAACCACGGTCCTCGACCACCAACTTTGACCCACCATGGTCCCGTTACACCACCCTTCAAGGCGGCGCATTAGCCCTAGGTTCCCGGGTCTCCTGGACCAGCCACCGCCTTTCAAGGTGGTTCACTAGCCCTAGGATTGCCTCTGTTGGCAGCCTACCGACTATTAGATGAGATCGTGGGTCACCCATCCAAGTGCCGGACGCGCACAGCGTTGCTGCACCTCGCTGATCGAGCGACGGAACTTAAACCGGTGATCGTATCTCATCCCCTTATTTCATGATAACTATTGGAGATTGATTCAATAGAGGTAATAAAAGTATAAAAACTAGCCCTATTCAAAGGTGGAACGTCATATACAGCACCTAATATTTAGAAAATAGGTACCAAATGATCCTCCTTTGCAAGTATCCATTTGCATATTTACTGAACCCTTTTCTCCAACAAATGAAGTTCTATAGCTTACCCAGAAGTACCTTTACATGGACTAATATAACAGAGAATAAACTAATATCATTTTCAGTGATTAGCCATCTTTAATATCTATCTATTAAATGCAGACATAAGAACCAATAGAAACCTTTCATTTTATTTTAATTTGCTCTTTAAATATTCTGTACTAGATGCTGTTCTAACATCTTTAAATAACGGCAGTTTTTCTTTATAGGGATACTACTAGTAATCAGTATAAGTGTTGATATAATATTTTATTATGATTCCATATATTTCATAAAATGAGAATCTTTTTTTTTTCTAATATTACTTTATCTAAAGTGCACGTCATCCATAAAATGGAGTATATTTTGAATCATTTTAGTAACCTTGTTTCCTATTTTTTAGTATTTGAAGCGGTGAATACGATTCTACCACCTGAAAAGGTAGTTTGGTTGTTTTCGAGATTGCTAAATAACTCGCTGGATGTCTGTCCCTTTTACTAGTAGAAAATAATTTGTTGCATTATTAAATGCCTTGGCATTTTTTTTAGTATTCGAGGCTGAGAATAGAATTGCACCCCCGAATAGGGTAGTTTGGTGGTTTCGCTAACTAAAGCGCCTTTTTGCAATAATACTTGCTGTAGATATTATTTCATACCTTTATAGAAGTTGTTTTTAAAAATAGAGATGCTGAGGTCAGGATCAGTTGAAGGTCTGTCTCAACTAGCAGTAAACAATCATTTTGTACATTTTTAATCACCTTGGTACCTATTTTTTCAATATTAGGTGCTATGTATGGCGTTGCACCCCCTGAATAGGGTGTGAATAGGAGTAGCTTTTACCCGTTTGTTATCTCTATTGAATCGATAATTATCATAAAATAAATATAATTTTCACATTCAGTATAAGCTATTATTCAAAGCAATGTTGGGGGTTGTTTTTATGTTTTTATGGGTGAAATAGAATTTTCCTCAGCCTTTTGATACGACGAACACGTATTTTTACTAATTTTGAGCATTTTCCAACCATTTTCTCCGAGTTTTATGAGTTCCGCTATGGGGGCCAAAAATCAGCTATTTTTAACATTGTCCTTTAACCGTCTTCAAAAAACACTGTTTTAAGCGAAACTGAGCTTGTGTGCTGAGCTAGATTAGAGCACACAACCAGTGGGGTGTGCAGCAGATAGTGCCCTGCTTTTCTTATTCAATATTAAATATTGTTTGGATGAAAGTTATCAGCTAAATTCCCAAAATAACACTTTGCAATATCTCTCTGATGAATACATGTAATTCCTGGAATAGATTCAATTAATAAAACAATAGCATGCATCGTGGATGACTACTCTATTAATAATTAAATTGTTGAAAGTCCTTTTAATCAAATTGTAGTAAACATATGTTGCTGCGATGAAAGCATTTAACGAAATTATTGTGGGAGAAATTAGAGAAAATGACAGTAATACGAGCTAAGAATAAAAACCACTCTATTGTAAAGCAGCATATGTTGACATATCGAATTAGTAGTTGAATTACCGATACAATATACCGGTGTTTGTCCACCGGGACCCCTTAGACTAGTAAAAACTTTAGGAGGGTTATAAGCTTACGGGTTTGCCTAATACTTAGTAAAAGTACTTAAACATATTCCATTTTATGGATTACAGAAATGTAATTTTAAAATTTTACGATCTCAAGACCCCTTTAAAGTTAAACGTTTATTTTTATATGTTTGTACTGCTAGATTTATGGCTTACGAGTTAGGAAGCGAAAGTTTGATACACGTTACTGTTTATTTAATTCTTATACATATAGATAACGGTTCTATTACTTACTACTGACTTATTTATTATTTTAGCTGATAAAAAAGCTTTTATCGCATCTCTTATACCCGATATTTTTGTTTTATTTTATCTATAACTCCCTGGGTTGCCAACCTTTACACAATATTTCGTTTATGGATCATTATCATGTGTTTGTTTCTTTTAAACGCAATTTTTATCTTGAGACAACTTCGACCGCAATCGGTCTTAAATTGAATTCTTGATAAATTAGAGAGATAACAGTGAACTAATATTTTCATTCCAGATACTAGAAGTGAAAATAAATAAATAGTACGCGACACATTTTGTGCCGAGGTGGCATATTTCTGGTTAATCATCACTTTTAATAACTGTAGAAAAGACAAGTGTTCTAGGCTACGTGAGAAATTGATTAAGTTATTTATATACATTACAATATTTTTGGCAACGCAAGGGAAAACATTTCTATAAAACCGCTGCCTAAGGAACCACTACAATTCCACATCTAGATATCCTATTCAAGTCTCTTGCAACTGTGAACACAAATTGTTAAAACATAAAGGATACAACACTGAACTACATATAGTGTGGAACAGCCAAATGTAATAAATTCAGTATTTCAATTATTGTGTATATTTTTAAAAAATCCCGAGACAGTCGATTTTGGATTATGAAATGACATCCTGCAACGTAAATTTCATCCCTAAATTCAACCCCCTTCGAGTGGCAACTCCTAAATTTTTAAGTTGTGAAACCTCACTTGAAAGTTATCTTCATTCTCCATTCAAAAATGCTATGGTTTTAATATTTATTGCAAAAATTAATGGTAAAAAAATTAATTCATCTGCTTAACGTAATTCACTACAGCAAACTAAAAAAAAACTAAACATAAATGTAGTAAATGTTCAAAATGAGTTCCTTGAACGTCTTGGCAGCATCCTAATCGTAACGTTTTTCAACATCTGAGACGTGACCGACCTAACCACAGCCGTTATTCTTCTTCTTAAATCAGTTATATCGCGTGGCTTAGTTTTGTATACCATACTTTTCACATATCCCCATAAAAAAAAATCTAAGGGTGTAAGATCAGGAGAATGTGCTGGCCATTCTAGCCATCCTCGTCTCCCTATCCACCGATTTGGAAATGTTAAGTCGAGGTATTGCCGGACATCGATTCGGTAATGTGGTGGTGCTCCATTCTGCTGGAACCATATTACATCTGCTGGAACTTGTGGGTTTGCTTGAGCAGGATATAAGTTTGCCAAAGTTGGCACCAGTGGTGAATCTAAGGTAAAAGGCCCAGATGGCAAACGCTTTGAAGGGCCTATTTTTTCGGATGATAACTACGCAAGCGACGGATGCCCTGAGGGCCCTTTTGCACAGGGGCCCAGGTGGCATTTGCTCATTGACTGCCCGGTTAGATCCGCCACTGGTTGACACGACATTGTTTTGGAGCAGAGCTAAATAATTATCTCCATTCAAATTGCCATCAATGAAAAAGGACCAATGACATGGTTTCCAATTATCCCTGTCCAAACGTGAACCTTTTCAAGATTTTGCGTATGTAATTCTCCCATCCAGTGAGGATTTTTATTTGCCCAGTAGCGACAGTTTTGACGATTAACATGGCCATGAAGAGAAAAAGTGGACTCATCCGAAAATAAAACATTTTCTAGTTGAACAACATTTTTATCTAACCTTTGCATCATTTGTTCACAAAAATACGTTCTTCTATCAAAATTATCTTCACTAAGCTCCTGAGTTGGGGTTAGTTTATAGGGATGCATTTTATTTTCTTTTAATACGCGAATAATTGAGGAATAGGAAGCTTTAAATTCTGAAGCTGCTAGTAAACTTGAACTATGTGGATTTTCTTCAAACTTAAGTAGTATATCTAATTTGGTATCGTTACTCATTGCATTGGAAGCTTCTTTTTTTATCTGTCATACACGTCCATTTCGCGAAACTGCTTTTCAATTTTCCTAATTGTACCTTGGGATATAGGCGGCAAATCAGGAAATTTTTCTTGAAATAGGCGAGCAACTTCGTCCTGTGATCGTATTCTATCTCCGTAACCAACCATCTGTAAAATTATTATTTTATGTGTTTCGTTTAAATAAACCATGTTTATAAATTGCAGTTAACAAAACTCAAACAATACGCAAAACACTCACAACTATTTATTGACAACTCTGACAACTATTTGTTGCTATCGGAGTTTTCAATAAAACTGGCAATGCCAACTATGAAGAATTTTGATTATTTTATGTCTTCTTTTAAATTGATAATGTTTAAAAAGAACACTGAAATTGTTTTTGCTAGCTTGTAACTCTGTAAGGTTTTATGTTTTTCGTTTGTTGTAGCGAATTTGGTCAAGCAGATTGTTAATTTTGCAGTAAATATCAGGACCATAGCATTTTTGAATAGAGAATGAAAAGACCTTTCAACTCACAAGCCCCAACCTCCCATTTAAAAATGTAGGGGTTGCAACTGCCACTCGAAGGGGCTTGATGAAATTTGGGGATGAAATTTTACGTTGCAGGATGTCATTTCAGAATTCAAAATCGACGTGTCTCTGGATTTTTTATAAATATGCACAATAATTGAGATACTGAATTTATTCCATTTGGCTGTTCCACACTGTATATTATAGAATCATTATTACAGGTTTCTATTATTGCGTGCGCTAAGGAACTACTTAAACGCTAGCTACTCTTGGAAAAATCTGCCTTCCAATCATTTTCGTTCATTATTTTGTTAGTATTAGTTCTGCTTCTGCAACAATCATGGACCAGCCAGATATAACACAATTGGTTAGCTGACCACGTTAGACAGAGCTTATTGGCTCTGACTAGTTTGTGATTTCTTGCAGAAACAAACCTATTTGCTTATAAACTAAGAAATACGATACTTGCTGACTACGGCAGAAAAGCTGGAAGATGATCAGCTGCCATAGTCGTAGACGTTTATAACATTCAGCCATCCTGGAACTTATCCTGTCCTCAGGACATATACCGGGTGGCCACGAGCCAATGTACGCCTCCAATAGGTCCCTTGCAAAAAAATATAATTTTAGTATTTTTAGAATCTTTACTTAATACAAAACACAGTGTGTAAAGTTTGACGTCATGTAACAGGTCATGTACATTTTAAATTAATTCCATTTATGAACGTTGCCCTTGTAATAGCTTGATAGTGGAGCAACCATACCATATTTAGACCACAAAAGTCTTTCCATTCTCGAGAAAAAAGTCAGCGTAGAACCAGACCAGACCTTATAGTTTTTATTGTTTATTATTTTCTTTAAACAACGATGAACTTATTACTTCGCTAAGAATGTACCAGATTTTGACTAAGCGACAAACTTTTTTACTTTTGCAAATTTTCATATACATGCAGCGAAGCAATTGAAGGAGAATTGATACAGGAAAAGGTTTTGAAAACAAAATTTCATCTAGGACTTATAGTTTTGTATTTATGAATATTTTTGTGACGCAATAGCATATGGCATACACCCGGCAGGCGTACGACGTAAATATACGATTGACCTTTGAAATGTGGCAATCCTCTCCCCCACGTGATACAAAAACAAATTTCTTGAAGGAATTATTCACGGGTACCCCCGTTCTTTTGCTCTACAGATTGTATTATTATGAGTGTATGTAACAAAAAAAACGTTGAGAAAAAAATTGGACTGCCTTCGAAAAAAGGGCTTAAAAAATATGAAATAATATTACAATTCCATATTGAAGTCGTTAAAAAAACCGAAGCCTAAGAAATCACTGCCTCCACATCCAGATTTCCTATCCCAGTCTCTTACAACGGAGAAAATGTTGAAAAAATTGTGGCCGTTAGTTCTTGTGCACTTACTAAATCACAATTTTATTTTTTATCCTCTTTAATAATGGGATGGAGGTGGTAATGGGGGTGGTAGAGGGGTGGCAGATGCGAAAAAAAAATGAGAAATTGGCTTCTCGCACAGACATTAAATCCCAGTTATATGAACTCTCACTTTATTGCTTTACCCCCATTTACCCCCCCAATCCTTCATCGGATCAAAATACAATTCAGTTTCAAATCTCGTTATAATACACAGATGTACCAAATTTGAAGTCAATATCATAAAACGTTCCAGAGTACTCGTGGGCACAAAAATGTTGCAGGCGGACGGACGAACGGACGAACGGACGAACGGACGGACGGACTGGCAGACAGAGAGACAGAATATGTAACTACCAATTATAATGCAATTCCGACGAAATTTGACATTTGTTTACTTTTTTGCGAGTCCCGCTTAATGTGCACTGATCGTAGCTTGACGAAAAAACTATGATGGGATCACCACCGAGCAATAATACCCAATAGTTTGTAACAGAATATTATTATTATTAAACGTTTTTTATTATCACTTGCGCATTTACAATTAAAAAAAGTTTTTTCCAATTTTTGCTCACCTTACACCTGGTGTAGCTTGATGAAAATATAGTGAGGCTACTGCCCAATTATAACCAACAGTTTGTAAAAGATTTCATGGAAACCGCTGAAACCACCAGAGTAATGATTGAACATATTATTTATTAAAAAATCCTACATACGACTCAAATTAAGAACTCCCTGTTTTTTTAAAATTTTGAGGCTCTTTTTATAGCGCTAACATTTTTTTTTTTTTTTAAATATCAACACCGCTTTTGCCCGTTACCGATGTTTCGTAAGTTTTATTTGTTTCTCCCAAAACTTCATTATCAGACAGACAGTTACTCTAAATCCACGTAGTGGAGTGAACGAGTAAACGCTTAAAACAATTTACGTGTCCTTGCTTTTTAAAAAACCGCTGCCCAAGGAATCACTACCTCTACATCCAGATTTTCTATCCAAGTCACTCACAACGAAAAAATTTTGTATGTGGAAATAATTATTTAAGGAACTTTAATAATATAATATTTGAAATCATCTACCCCAAACACCCATAAAACGATATCCCACATCGGTAGTGGGGTGGGGTGGTGACAGGGGGGGGGGGGGGTAGGGGGGTGAGTGAAGTAAAAAAAATATTTTGAGGTGTTTCGTTCTTGTACACACACTAAATCACAATTTTTTTCATAACCTTTAATACTGGGGTGGGGGTGGTAATGGGGGTGACTGATGCCAAAAATTTTTTTGAGACCTTAGCTTCTCTTGTATATACCAAATGCCAAATTTATGGACTCTTACCTGCTTGATTTACCTATTTATCCCAAATTTGCCCCAATTTACCCCGCAACCCTTCAACGGAATAAGATGAAAATATAATCTAGTTTCAGATCCCGTTAAAGTACATACGTGTACCAAATTTCAAATCAATATCTTAAACGGTTCCAGAGTAATCGTGCGCACAAAAAAGTTACAGACAGACAGACCAACAGACAGACAATTTTTTTCGCTCAAACTTAAAATCTCGACGTTTTATGACATTCTAAGCCTATTTGAACAATAAAAATTTTCAAAATTTTTTTGTCGTTATTATACTTCCACTGGATGTGGAAGTAAAATAATAACAGTAAAATATATTCATTCAATGTGGTACATTTATGCAACCCTATATTTTCACACGTGTCAAAATTTCAAGTCATTAGGAAAAAAGGTTTTTATTTACAGAACGTACAGTACATCATCTAGGTTGGCCATGATTTTTCCTGTCTTTTAGCAATACTATTTGGAATTTTACAGCAATAATGGATTTCTATTTCGCATATTCAAACGCTTTTTACAGCCCATCTATTCAAAATAGACAGATGGCACCGCTGAATTTTTTGTAGGAAATTTAATTTTCAACAACTTTGTTTATATCCATGTTTTTCATAACTCTGACGGTTATTGCAGCGTTTCGCGTACAAGCCTGTGACACACCATTTTTCTATGATTTCTTAACTGTTCTTACGTATCAACCCGCGATATTTTCAGTCATTATTTGGCATAACCACTATTATTAATCGCTAGACAGAACCATTAATATATAAATAAATGTATTAAAGGAAAAACCCAGTGGGCATTGCTTTTCACCTATTAGAATTGAACTTATGAAGTGACAGCTAAGGTAAAATAATTTAAAATTCAATAAAGCCCATGAGAACGACGCCACGACGATGTTAACAGAATCTAGTAGGCTTTGCTCGCTGTGTTTAAAGTGGCCTGACTGATACAAAACAAAAACGCATCAATTTTGTTTGCAAAGTGAAGTCGCGTCAATTCTTGCGGGTTAAATTTGTAAAAGTGCCTGTTTTAAATAGATTTAGCAGATATTAAATCAGTTGTGTTCGATATTATTAATTGTGGTTATTAATGAACATTGTGTTATTCAACTGTGGGATTAAAATAAATTGCAGAAATACCTACTGTAAGTAATAAACACTAATTTAACCTCCAATTTCAACATTAGAACAACCAACTTACCTGTCGTTTATTTTGTATTAACATGTTACTATTTGGTATTATGTTATTATATTTTATTAGGAGTATTTCATTTAAATGTTAGAGTGGAGGAAGCTTTTCAAGCTATCATGGTTATAGTGTAATAACGTTTCAGTTCGTTTTTCGATAAAAAAACTGTCATTGACCCACTTTTAGTGATTAAAAATATATATCAATCAGAGTTTAAACTGTTATTTGAGTGAAGTTACAAGGGTGTGATTATTTAGAAATAAATAATATTTCTATTGGTGTTGTCTTCTGGTTATTAAAATAGTTTATCTATATCCGAGTGCATCATTTGACGAAATATTTAAAATATGACTTAATATAATGCAGTAGAAATAGCCTTTACAAATTGACCGAGATACAGACTTGTGAAGTTATGACCTTTGTTTACACTTGGAAGAAATCAAATTTTTACTCCCTATTTTTCCAATTTATTCAAAAACAATTCATCTACTCCAAAAATACTTGAAGAAAAGTTGAATTCATTCAAGTACCTTTAATTTGAGACCTTTGTCACATCCTTTTTATATAGAACTTACCAAGATATGGCCAAAAGTGCCCAAAAAGTGCATGAATATTCTATGATAAGTAACTTTTTCATACTGCATCCAGTAAAAAAAATAGGTGAGACCCTTTTGACTGCCTTTTTGTGATTTTTCTAGTTTTTTTTTTAAATATTTTTTGACAAAAATACAGTTTCTTTAATGCAAAATACATGCTTTGTTCATAATATGTCATAAACAATCTTGTTTAAACAAATTAAATGTCCAGAATCTGCATTACCCACGAAAGTTTGATAAATTATTCTTCTAATGTCACATGCGACATTCATTTATTTAAAATACAGTTCTAAGAGTAGCCATTTGAATGAATAGACTTATAGGCCAGTCAATCTAGGGGGTAGGTATCAAGACATAGTAACAAGCTGATCTCAGCGAAAATATTTGTACAATAACGTACTTTTTAACTCTCCAAAAGTCCCCTTCGTTCCCAGTTGGGGAAGTTAGAGAAAATGGCCGCCATCTTGGTTTTTGTCTGTTTTTTTATACAGTGTGTTTCACTTGAAATGGTAACATCCCAATAACTTTTTTTTTCCGATTTAAATCAAATTTTATTTAGAAGAATAGAACAAATGAGGATCTACTTATGACCAGAAAAGCTCCGCCTCCTATAAATGCAAAGCCACCTGCGGTAGTAAATATGCGGAGAAAATCAAAAAAATCATACTAGGAATTTTTTTATTGGAAAATTTTGTTAATGAAACTTGTTCAGAATTGCCCAAAACCCTTGAATCCAAAATTTAATCAAAATAAAAAAATATTGAAGTTTTGATTAAAATAATGTCCAAGTTC
Source organism: Rutpela maculata (assembly GCA_936432065.2). Classification (NCBI taxonomy): domain Eukaryota; kingdom Metazoa; phylum Arthropoda; class Insecta; order Coleoptera; family Cerambycidae; genus Rutpela; species Rutpela maculata. The sequence goes on from OW386294.2 coordinate 3,222,451, forward strand.
GAAAATATCATTTTAATGGTTTTTTTCTTTAGAAAACTGTACTATGACAATTTTATTTGAAATTAAGCCCAAGCTGTCAAGTTGTCAAGAAATTTACAGTTTTTTTAAAATAATTGTTTTTAAATTTTAATTTTTCAATTTTGTTATTTTGATTAAATTTTGAACATACGGTTTTTGTAAAATTCTGAACAAGTTTCATTAACAAAATTTTCCGATAAAAAAATGCCTAATATGATTTTTTGATTTTCTTCGGATATTTTGAGACCGCAGGTGGCTTTGCATTTGTAGGAGGTGAATGTTTTTCTGGTCATAAGTAGATCCTAATTTATTCTAGACTTAAAGAAAATTTTATTCAAATCGGAAAAAAAATAAAAAAGTTATTGGGGTGTTACCATTTCGAGTGAAACACACTGTATATCTTTTCTGAGATAATTTTTTTTGTGGAGAATTGAAGAACAAATGTTTTTTTACTGTTTTTTTTCCTAAAATGAAAAATAAAGAAATATAGTAAAAAAAACCGCTGCCCAAGGAATCGCTACTTCCACATCTAGATTTTCTATCCAAGTCACTCACAACGAAAAAATTTTGTATGTGGAAATAATTGTTTATGGAACTTTAATAATATAATATTTGCAATCCTCTACTCCAAAAACCCATAAAACGATACCCCACATCAGTAGTGGGGTGGTGGTGGTGATAGGGGGTGGTAGTGGGGGTGGATTAAGTAAAAAAAATATTTTGAGGTTTCTGGTTCTTATACACACACTAAATCACAATTTTTTTTCATCCCCTTTAATAATGGGGTGGGGGTGGTAATGGGGGTGGCTAATGCCAAAATTTTTTTTGAGACCTTCGCTTCTCTTGTATATACTAAATACCAATTTTATGGACTCTTACCTGCTTGATTTACCTATTTACCCCAAATTTACCCCCATTTACCCCCCAACCCTTCGACGGAACAAGATGAAAACATAATCTAGTTCTAGATCTCGTACCAAATTTCAAGTCAATATCTCAAACGGTTCCAGAGTAAACGTACGCACAAAAAAGTTACAGACCGACAGACAGACAGAAATTTTTTTTTCGCTCAAACTTAAAATCTCGACGTTTCATGATATTCTAAGCCTATTTGAACAATAAAATTTTTTTTAAATTTTTTTGTCGTTACTATACTTCCACCGGATGTGAAAGTAAAATATGACCATCATCTTGAATTACTTCCACATCCAGTGGAAGTATAGTAACGACAAAAAAAATGTTTTTAAATTTTTATTATTCAGATAGCCTTAGAATGTCATGAAACGTCGAGATTTTAAGTTTAAGCGAAAAAAAGATTTTTGTCTGTCTGTAACTTTTTTTTGTGCGCACGTTTACTCTGGAACCGTTTAAGATATTGACTTGAAATTTGGTACGCATATATACTTTAACGGGATCTGGAACTAGATTATATTTTTATCTTGTTCCGTCGAAGGGTTGGGGGGTAAATTGGGGTAAATTTGGGGTAAATAGGTAAATCAAGCAGCAAGAGTCCATAAAATTGGTATTTAGTATGTACAAGAGAAGCTAAGGTCTCAAAAAATTTTTGGCATTAGCCACCCCCATTACCACCCACACCCCATTATTAAAGGGATGAAACAAAAATGTGATTTAGTGTGTGTACAAGAACCAGAAACCTCAAAATATTTTTTTACTTCATCCACTCCCACTACCACCCCCTCTATCACCACCCCCACCCCACTACCCATGTGGGGTATCGTTTTATGGGTTTTTGGAGTAGAGGATTTCAAATATTATATTATTAAAGTTCCATAAACAATTATTTCCACATACAAAATTTTTTCGTTGTGAGTGACTTAGATAGAAAAACTAAATGTGGAAGTAGTGATTCCTTGGGCAGCGGTTTTTTTTTGTGTTTTTTTTTACATAGCTCGTTAAATACTATTTTTACGAAAAACATCTTTATATTCATTCAAGAAAATTTTAAAAAATTTCACAAAAAAAAAAATAGAAAAGTGCAATTTTTGTAAATAGATTTATTTACTCCGAAAATATAATAATATTTGTGCCGAAGACATTTATCTTTTTTTTAAATCGTGTACTGTTTTTAAAAAATTAAAAATTACCAGACCATATGCACGCTCCTTAACCGAATGTTAAAAAGTCAACTTATGTACATAAAGAAATACCGAGTGTAACAGGTTTTGAAGATGATTGAAATTTGGGAAACCGGCACTTTTTGACATACAAGTGATTTTTTTTGTTTCGCCGGAAGTGACACTAACTTTCAATTTTTGTTTATGTTTATTATTGCATTTTTGAATTCTGCATAATTTTCTGAATCCGACGATACCAAATAAGTGACATTTCAAACGTCAATATTTTTTATAATATAATTTTTAGTTTTCCATTTCAGTGTGCCATGACGGTTCCCATTTATTCTAAATGACCCGTGTAATGCTAGAAAAATCGAAATCACGTCAAAAATACTAAATTACGTGATTTATGAGCAAATAAAGTTCATCAAAATGGTTTTTGGGGCAAAACTCAATTTTTTCAAATGGAACCATATTGGTACCGTGGTACCATTTATTAGTACTATTAATAAGGAATTTATTCATATGTCGTATTAAAATGTGCGATAAATACAAACAAAATTACAGCTAAAAGAAAATAAGAAAATTTTTCTTTTAGCTGTAATTACGAATGGGTCCTTTGACAGATTAAAGAAGACGTTATTGTCTAAATGTTCCCACTGAGATCAGCTTGTTACTAAATTCTTCTACCTCACTTCCAATATCCACCCAGATTTACGATTTACTGTACTATTATATTAAACTTATAAATTAAAAATTTAAGTATTATCGCAAAAAGAGTTTTTCAAAAAGTATTAAAATTAAGTTGAACTACACTATTCCAGCTACACAAGCTCGCAATAATTTTTTTCTAACCTATTGGCACTCTGAGACGAGAGGTGATTCACTCTTCGAAGTAGGTGTAAATTTTTCTATTTTATACGAGTGTTTACTCGAAGTGCTTCGGAAGTACTTAAAAAAAACCTTGAAGTACTTCGAGAAGTATTCGAAGTACATCGGATATGATCGTTTAATTTCTTATGCTTATCGTAGGTGAGCTTGAATCTGAGATAGGCGGCACACGTGGCAACTACTGGCAATCTTAACTTACTCATCTAATGGCCGCCAAAAGTGAAATTTTGAAGAAATTATAGTGATTTATTTTATTATCGACTTTATTATTGTTTATTGTTATTTTGTGTATGTTGATGTTAAAAAAAATTGTTGAGACCTTTGGTTCTTGTATCCACACTAAATCACAAATTTATTTTTCACCCCCTTTAATAATGGGGTGGGGTGGTAATGCCAATTTTTTTTTGAGACCTTAGCTTCTGTTTTTCATATACTAAATATCAATTTTATGGACTCTTACTTGCTTGATTTACCTATTTACCCCCATTTACCCCCCAACCCTTCAACGGAATAAGACGAAGATATAATCTAGTTAAAATATATATGTGTACCTATCAAATTTCAAATCAATATCTTAAACGGTTCCAGACTAATCGTGCGCACAAAAAAGTTAGACAGAACGACAGACCGATAGACAGAATGTTTCTTTTTTGCTCAAACTTAAAATCTCGACGTCCATGACATTCTAAGCCTATTTGAACAAATAAAAATGTTCCAAATTCTTTTTTGCATTACTGTACTTCCACTAGATGTGGAAGTAAAAGAAATAGAGGGGTAAATATTTTATAGTTTGTAAAATGTAAAAATACACTCGTGTAATACAAAAATACTGTGAAACAAAATTACCCTTTCCTAATAATCTTTCATATTCTTTCTTGCATTTCTTTCTTGTAGATATTGTGATCAAAATTATTAATAAAACAAGAATCGGTTACTCATTTCATACTTTATTAGCCGTAGATAATTTTTAAAATATCCGATTTGGAATGCACCAAACTTTATCTCTTTCGGAAAGTTGTTGGCAGTTTAATATTCTTATCTCTTTTGGCGCTCTCCCCTCATGCGTCGCTTTGTATTTAATGCACCAGCTATTATCCTGCATTTTATTATTACAACATAATTTTTTGAAAGAATTACGATATCTTTTTATATTGGTTGTGATTTATGTAATGTTAATGTTAGTTTGCTCTCAAGGTAATTCTCCTTTTTATTTTAGATAACGTCTATAAGAATTTTATGTTGCAATAAATTTGTAAAATTAACCTCCTAAAACGACGGGGTATAACATTGGGTAGGCTCGACCAATAAAAAAAGTCACTATTTAACCGATTTAATTTTGTCGTTAGTAAAATGTACCCTCTTTTAGATTTAAAACGAGGCGTTCGTAATTTAAACGGGAGCATAAAACGTGCCATATAATTTTACAGTATTCAAATTACATGTCTTTTGGGGTAAGTGTAAACGATGAAAGACGTATCTCAACATTCACATATTACATACCAGGTGACTGTGAAAGCAAGTTTCGTTTTCCCTTTTTATTTTTTTATCAATTTTACTTCCACATCCATGTAGTGAAATGGAAGTATGCATGGTGCGAGACTTAAAACTCCCCAAACTTGTAATTTTTTTATTTTTGAAGCGATGACCATGTTGGGCACATCAAATTGTAGACATTTTTAAAGCCTTTAAACATGCATACAGAGTGATTTAAAAAAAAAAATTCTTTTTGAAAAAATTGTTAAGAAAGGAAACTTAATTTCTTTAAATATTTTTTTACTTCAACTTGTACATGAAATGTGTTAATGTTTTCTTATAAAGGTTTTAATTAGCTTCAATTTATGTTTAAAAAAAAAATAAAATAAAATAAAAATTTTGCAATTTCCTATTATTTAGTACATTTAAATAAAGTTTGTTTTGAAAAATATTGATTTCTTTTGTTTCTTGTTGCTGCTTTGTTACGTTGAAGATTGTTTGTGATCTTGTGTATCTCTTACAAATAAAGCATAAAATTATTATTTACATTTTTTCAGTTATTTTAAAAAAAATCAGTTTGGAATCGGTGTTTTTAATTTCTTTCTCTAAAACCAAAAAGTTAGCTAATTAAAACCTTTATAAGAAAACATAAACGCAGTTCATGTACAGGATGAGGTAAAAAAATATTCAAGGAAATTAAGATGCCTTAAAAATATCTACAATTTGATGTGCCCAACATGGTCGTCGCTTAAAAAATAAGATACAAGCCTGGGGAGTTTTAAGTGGCGCACCCTGTATACAGCGTGGGGCATTTTAACGTTTGAGGAAATAACTGATACAGGTTCGAAACTTGACAAAAATCGAAAAACAGTGGTCCGACTAAGTTTTTTGCTTATGCCTCGCGAATCATTGGCGATATCGGCATTTTGTTTATACACCAGCATCAATTACCATGAACATTTTAGTTGCGGATGGGACAATTTTCACATAAACGGTATTGATAATTTCCGGCACACGCTTAGAAAAACATGACTAACGGAAAGGCAGACGGACAGATGGACACTTTCGCAATTCCGAATTAACTGACGAACTCAAAATTCGAATGTGGCAGAAAATATACAAGAATCTGTTTTTCGTTTTTGAATAAAAACAAATAATCGAGACAGGCCGTATATGTGTCTTTATTCTCATTTGTATATGTTTTCAAGTTAGTCCCACATATATCAACTTCGAATTAAAACCTCAGCCTCCAAATATCTATAATAATTTGAGAGAATGTAACAGTTACATTATTGACTACCTCATTCTGTTATGTATATGACAAAGATCCATTAACCGATATTCTCCATGTTCTGATTTAGCGAGTGTTCCGTTAGATTCAGATTTAAATGAGGCCCATAAAGTTGTGTCGAGGTGCAGTAAAGATTCAGAGACAAATCATCAGACGTGCTTAAACCCCAGTATAATTTAAAGCCACCAAGGCAAGATGAGCTGCGTATTTGACTGCGTATGTAACGACTTTTCCTAATTGGAAATGATAAACGCGGATGGATGTAAAGCCGTGATAATCTCCAAACGTGTGTTTTAGTGAGAAGCGTTAATAATAAAATGGATTTTATTTCACATACAGCCCCACCATATTGACCATCATTCTGCTGCTGCTTAGCGCCCTTTACTATAACTAGCGACATCACGAATTCAGCTTTGTTTATTGAGTGATAAACCTTTTCACAGTCTCATTACGTTTACGGCAAGCTTGGTTTACGACCGCGGACTAGGCTGGGTTTAGGGGTGGGACACACCACCGTGTTATATTGAAAATATTTCAAACACACGTTACTTTATGCGAATTTTTCAGCGTTAAATCATGCAAAGAATTAAATAACGAAACACATTTCAAAATAGTTAAACGTTGGTTCCATTGTACTCCACGTACTCATTTCATAAATGTATTGAAATAAATTAAATAAAAAAGAAAAAAATACTAGGCTGCATTTAGGGGTGAGACATGTGCTATATTGAAACATTTTCAAAGACTCGTTAATTTTTCAGTGCTAAATCATATATATTAATGGAGTCAAATTAGGATTTTAATGTGAATTGTTTGGTCAGGGCAGTTTTTCTGTTTTAACGCGTTCAACTTAAGTTCACAGCTCAGTTTTGCAGTTTCTGCGGTCGGCGTACTGTTTATTTAAACAATTTAATTTTCTAGACGGTGTTTTCCATCTTTGAATATCTCGAAATCTATAAGTCCTATGGAACACAATAAAAATAAGAAAAATGTTCGTTTTGAGCTGTACAGGGTTATTCACTATATATTGACCCCCTCTTTATTTCTGTTATTATTGAAAATAGAAAAAAAGTTTCGTATAAAAGTTGTAGGATCTTACCTATATTTTAACGAAGCGTGATAAAAAAACAATATCATGTATAGGTCACGTGATACGAAATAAATATATGTTTTTTTAAATGGAACACCCTATATATTATTGCATTTTCGAGAAGCTTTTTTTCTCCTGATTTCAAATATATAACATTGTAGGTCTATCTTCAATAATTTTTGACATATTTGACATTCAAAATTCAAATAAACTGCTTGATTGACAGATGATTGAGACATGCGTGTCAAAACACAAGTAAAAGAAAAATAACAAGGTAAGCCACGAAAATAACTATTTTATTGTTTATTCAATTTTGACATTTCAAACCGTCATTACTAACATTTATTCAATCAAAATGGGTTATGGTGAGGCTGAAAAGATCGAAATATTTTCCCTTTATGAGAAAAATAATAAAAAATAAGTGTGCCGCAAGAAGAGAATACTTTTTATTTTACTAGTGAATAAACAACTATTTACGGTTGTTGCTATGGAGTTGCTATGGAATGGTGGTTTGAAATGTCAAAATTGAATAAACAATAAAATAATTATTTTCGTGGCCTACCTTGTTATTTTTGTTTCACTTGTGTTTTGATAGGCATGGCTCAATCATCTTGCAATAAAGCAGCTTATTTGCATTTTGAATGTCAAGTATGTTTTGACATATTTGACATTCAAAATGTAAATAAGCTGCTTTATTGCAAGATGATTGAGCCATGCCTGTCAAAACACAAGTGAAACAAAAATAACAAGGTAGGCCACGAAAATAATTATATCATTGTTTATTCAATTTTGACATTTCAAACCGTCATTCCATAGCAACTCCATAGGAACAACCGTAAATAGTTGTTTATTCACTAGTAAAATAAAAAGTAAAAGTATTCTCTTCTTTTATTATTTTTCATATAAAGACAAAATATTTCGACCTTTTCAGCCTCACCATAACCCATTTTGATTAAATAAATGTTAATAATGACGGTTTGAAATGTCAAAATTGAATAAACAATAAAATAATTATTTTCGTGGCCTACCTTGTTATTTTTGTTTCACTTGTGTTTTGACAGGCATGGCTCAATCATCTTGCAATAAAGCAGCTTATTTGCATTTTGAATGTCAAATATGTCAAAAATACTTTTAATTACTTTTTGACATATTTGACAATCAAAATGCAAATAAGCTGCTTTATTGCAAGATGATTGAGCCATGCCTGTCAAAACACAAGTGAAACAAAAATAACAAGGTAGGCCACGAAAATAATTATATCATTGTTTATTCAATTTTGACATTTCAAACCGTCATTCCATAGCAACTCCATAGGAACAACCGTAAATAGTTGTCTATTCACTAGTAAAATAAAAAGTAAAAGTATTCTCTTCTTTTATTATTTTTCATATAAAGACAAAATATTTCGACCTTTTCAGCCTCACCATAACCCATTTTGATTAAATAAATGTTAATAATGACGGTTTGAAATGTCAAAATTGAATAAACAATAAAATAATTATTTTCGTGGTCTACCTTGTTATTTTTCTTTCACTTGTGTTTTGACACGCATGTCTCAATCATCTGTCAATAAAGCAGTTTATTTGAATTTTGAATGTCAAATATGTCAAAAAGTATCTAAGATAGACCTATACAATGTTATATATTTGAAATCAGGAGAAAAGGGGCTTTTCGAAAATGTAATAATATACAGAGTGTTCCATTTGAAAAAACATATATTTACTTCGTATCACGTGACCTATGCATGATATTGTTTTCTTTTATCACGTTTCGTTAAAATATAGGTAAGATCCTACAACTTTTATACGGAACTTTTTTTTCTATTTTCAATAATAACAGAAATAAAGGGGGGGGGGGTCAATATATAGTAAATAACTCTGTACAATAAAAATACATAAACTATAATTCATTCCAATTTTTTTTAAATAATATAAATTATTTTAAAAAAATTGAACATTGCAAAATTGTGCGTTTTTAAACAAATCTTTTAAAAGTAATGAATAACATTTAATGAAATTTTGGAAAAATGTCCCTCTTATAAAGTACAATCACCACTTAAAATTTCAGATCAAAATGATTACTAAAACGGCTCAAATATACAATTGTTGCTAAAACTTTGCACCCTTGCGAAATCCTACCATCAAGACCAAGAAATGTGTACGATGGCTCAAATTGTAGCATTCTATGAGTACTTTAAGATCACGGAGAAAAACATTTTTTTTTCAAAATTTAAACCCATTTTATTGCAGTTGTTTATAGTTTTCGAAATTTTAGTTACAAACAAATTCAAGTAACTCTTTGGTTTTTTTATGAAATCAAAAACGGTAATAAAAGTAGATTAAAAAAGCCAACTTTTGAAAACAAAAAATAATGCTCTACTTGCATTTGGAGCTGAGATACGTTAGTTTTTACGTTTAGGTCACTTATAAATAAACATCGGTATTTCTTCTTGAAATTTGGGTTGGTTATTTTCCAATGCTTATTATTCTGTTTCTGCTATTTGAAGATAAGTCAAAACTACAATAACATCGAATAAAGCGGCTTTGAGAATATAATGTATATTTTCCATTTTTGTATAACTTTTTAAATTTTTGTCACGAAAATGGTAAACCAACCTAACTTGAACAACTACCCTTATATTCATGTATACAGCTTTGTAAAACTTTTAATATTACTGATACAATGAAAAAAAAATTCGGGAGCAGGATTTTGAACCCGAGAAGTCCGCATCCTGAATAAAAAGTGCTAGTCGCCTTACCCACTGGGCTATCTAGCAATTAAAGTCTGGTTTGTAAAAACATAATATAATATTTAGACATATTTGGTGATTTTCGGAATTCTAACAAAATCGCCAAAGACCCCACTTTCGGGCCTCTATAGAGTATCTTTTAACAATTGTAGCTTTAGATTATTTTCAAGTAGCAGATAAAATGATAGACATTGTGGAGTTACCAGTTTAAATTTCAATAAGAAATATTGATTTGTTTATTTATAAGTGACCTAAACGAATAAACCAACGTACCTCAGCTCCAAATGTAAGTAGAGCATTAATTTTTTTTTAAAGTTGGTTTTTTTAATCTACTTTAATTCGTCCTTTGCAGTTCTTGATTACATAACAAAACCAGAGAGGTATTTGAATTTGTTTATAATTACAATTTCGAAAATTATAAACAACTGCAATTAAAAGGGTTTAAATTTTGAAAAAAAAATACTCTCTCCGTGATCTTAAAGTATTTATAAAAAGCTACAATTTGAGCCATCGTACACATTTCTTGGTTTTGATGGCAGGATTTCACAAGGGTGCAAAGTTTTAGCAACAGTTGTATATTTGAGCCGTTTTAATAATCACTTTGATTTGAAACTTTAAGTGGCGATTGTACTTTATAAGAGCTATATTTCTCCAAAATTTCATTGAATATTATCTGCTATTTTTGAAAGAACAGTGATTTGTTTAGAAACGCATAATTTTGCAATATTCAATAGTAACAATTGGAATGAATTATAGTTTATGTACGTTTATTGTACAGCTCATAACGAGCGTTTTCCTTCTTTTTGTTATTTTCCATAGGACTTATAGATTTCGAGATATTCAAAGAAAACCGATGGAAAACACGGCCTAAAAAATTAAATTGTTTAAATAAATAATACGCCGACCTCGCAGAAACTGCAAAACTGAACTGTGAACTTAAGTTGATTCCCTGAACACGTTAAAACAAAAAAATTGCCCTGACCAGACAATTTACATTGCGATTTTTTTAGTCCTAATCCACTATAAATATGTAGCTAAAATTACAGCTATACCACAGTCAATCTATGCGATATTTTGACTAACCCCAAAAAATAACTAGTGGAAGCATTATACTCTTCTCCGATTTACTGAGCTTTTTATATAATTGTCACATATTCTATAGGATACTCCGCAGTTTTCTTGTAAATAATGTTAGTTTTTGGACATTCTAAATTTTGTGTTACCAATTTTGTTGTGAAAAAAAAAAATGAAAAAAAAATGAAAAAAAAAAACACCCTGTCAGGGATTCGAACACAAAACCTTTGGATTGCCAGACAAAGCTTTAGCCATTGGACCATCACAAATCACTACAAAAATTAATTGTCTGTAATATATATCATTCGAGCATTATATTTCAAAGAATTGTTATGAAATATATATATTCGTAAAATGCATAAACAAAAAATTATAGGGAATAAATTTTCGCAAGATTTCTATTTAAGTACAAATGACAAAAATTAAGAAAATATATTTTTTTGAATTTAAATGGTCAATAACTGTTTTATTTACTGATTGATTTTTTTCAGAAACAATGGGGTTCTTCCTCTAGCTAACGCTAACTTACTTTCCAAATTTCAATACAGTCGGACTTTTCTTTCTTAAGTTATCGTGCTTACAAGAAACGTGACGGACGGACAGACGGATATTTTGAAAGTTGTTCAGAATTCGTTTACTAACATAATGATATGAAATTTTTTTTCTCTACGAGCGATATTTCCGGTTTTAGAAATGTGCAGATCAGATGCAATATACTTTTCGTGTTTGCGAAGAGTATAACAATGGGGATCTAATTTTTGATGTCAGTTCCAACATAAAAAAGTCCTCCTTCCGCAACTCCCTTTTATTCACCCCCAAATACCCACGTTTTTATAAGGGGTGTTTCAGTTAGCATCTCCATGCAGTTCAAAAATATTTTTCGATCAAGGAAGCTTTGAAACAAATGCCATTCAAATTAAACAGAAAAACAACAAATAAGTTAGTTTTATTTCTGGGCGATACATCTACAATATAGATTTATAATAGATGTTCAAAATTACTTCCATTTGTTTGAAATTTACAATACGGAGTAAGTACAACTCTCCCTCTTTCCGTATTGACATCATACGGCCGCCCCGCTGGTGTATTTCGAAAAATATGGACGTTTTAAGATTGCATGTTTTTGCGCGATTTTCGACTTCGAAATGCATGCTTTTTACGGTTTTTCGCCGATATCTCCGAAACGTTACCAGCTAGCTCGAAATAAAAATACCGCAAAACGAGTTCGTTTCATTACGAATCTTTTGGTTCCATCAGAATTGTGATATATTTTTTTCGTTTCGTCGTTCGTGAAGATATTTACTGAAATGGTGGCGATGTACGAACGGCAAAAAAACGGACATTTTTTGCTTGAAACCTAGGCAACTCCTCAACCATTACTACTAGGCCAAGAAATTACTCTAACGAATTTAAATAGAATTAAAGTTAAAACACTTTTTAACGTTTTGTCCTACGCCAACTGAGGGAAATAGAAGGGGCGGAAGTGGGAACTTTTTTATTTTTGATAAAATTTCGTCATTTTGTCACCGTAAATTATCGGTAGTTAACTAAAATCGATCTCAAATACGATGTCCACTTAATATCATGTATTACCTAGATGCTCCATTAATCTCGGCCCTTCGAAACGAACATTTCTGGAAAAAATGTTTGAGATTTACATGCATTTTCTAGGAAAACGTGAAATTTCTTCCATTTTCTGGAATGTCTCGATAATTATCAGTTTTTTTGAAACATTTTTAGACACCAATATTAAATAGAATCGATTTAGCTTTCCCATACGTTTTTTATTTTATCTCTAGCATAAAAAATAACAAAGTTATGACTGAAAGAATGCGTGTCCTTATTCGATTAATAAATAATATTTTTTCACACAATGCCGGCTGACGTCATTCACGTGGTTTTATTTACAATTACGACATAATCTAAATATCCATTTTAAGAAAAATAAATTTTATTTTGAATTTCTTTTGTTATAATCGTTTTCTGGAGCAAATCACTTTTCCAGACATTTTAAAATTTCATATGCATCTTCCCCATTAACCAGGCGACGCCGACGGTGAAATTTTACTTTTAAATATTTTCTTTAAGGTCTTGCTTCTTTTTTGTTCTATTTTTTTATTTTTTAAATTCCTTCAAAAGGTAAGGAATCTAAGTGGAGGTCAGTTAATATGACTCGCGCTGTACATTACAGAAAAACAACTTACAGAATATTCCGCGCTTTTTCCTTTCATAACTGCAATCAGTAAGTTGGTGACAGTTGGATAATTTTTTAAGCGTTGTTCATATTTATTATTACAGAAAAAGTAATAGCGGCTTAAGTGTACATAAAAGCATTGATATTTAAAAACATTGGCAAAATCGTTTTAACAAAGAACCATTACGCGGAGATAAGGACTATCTGTAGTTTTAAAATAATATATAAAATATTTAAGTGAAATTGCTAAAGCGACGATTAGTGAGTGGTGCAAAGTTACTCGACATTAAAAGCTTTTAAACGTATGAATATGTTTACACATAATAATGGATGTAATAATGGCTGCAGTTGGCGTTTTATGGCTAAAACTGTCAAAGTTGGTGATGACATGACATTATGCACTAGCAGAGTGCACCACAGTAGCAAGTGCAATATAAGCGTTAGCATCGGCTATAGAGATAATGCGTCACATCCCTTGATTAATGAATCCTAGGGCATTATGTGACATTTTAGTTTCCCGCCTCGCATATGCATGCACGTACAACCCTAAATTTATCTAAAATCAGAACAGGGTTAAGTGTAAATGTCATTAACTATAACCAAACTCATAATAAAGTGGTTTTGCTAAATGTACTTTACATTTATTCAAATAATCACACTTCAGAAACCATGCCAGATGCACCCACTCCTATGAATATCTCATTTTCGTTGTCAAAAGCTTTCACAGCATTTTAGTTGCAAAAACAATATGTAGGCTGTTAAAACTGGGTTTACAGAAAATTCAGAAATTTTTCTGAAATGTTAACTATTACTTTCAAGGAGTTCAAATATTGTGTAGATATTAGTTGTAATATTCTCTTAATGTTTATTTTTATTTATTTTATTTAATTGTTTTATTTATTTGCCCAAAAGAAATCCATTTACAGGACAAAATTTACAATAAGAAGTATTAAATAAATTAGTAGTTTAAAAAAACTAAAAAAAACACGCTTTTATAAATACTGCACTAAAAAGAAAAAATAATAATCATCGAACCGGTTCTCCCTGTCTACCCCGTAAGGGCCTTAGTGTAAGCCGTGTTTGTAGTTAAGTATAATATTTGAGTATAAAAGGGTGGGGAGTTTTTCGAACGCTATTTCGAACAGGTTCGATAATTAAAACGGGGGATGATTATAAAACATAACCCTCTTCCTTGTTTTGATATTTGTTACCATTCATTCACATCAATTTATAAATCCTGAAATGTCGATTAATTTTGCCTTGTTTTGGGGTGGCTTCCTTCTATTTTGGGGGTTGCTTAACCACTTCAGAGTAGAAAATCCTGTGCGATATATCAAAAATATATATTTAAATACAATACTTCTGCGCTTGTTAACTACTTTTTGCATGTATTTATTGTTACCACAAATCAGGGATGATTTACCCCATTTTAGGGTTGTTTATTCGCTAAAGGCTCAAAATTTTGAGGGCATATGGGCTTTTCTGAGATCGGATTCGAACTTGAACTCAACAAGTTCAAAACCCTTAAAAATATAATTTCAGAATCTAAATTACGCATTTTTTCAGCTTTTTATTTCTACACCCCTTTCAACTACTAATTTACTCTATTTTCAACCTAAGAATAAATTCTAGGTTTTTGCCATGCTGAAATTTGAAATCAGCAACCTCAAAAACCCCTAGAAATATACTTTTGGAATGAAAATTACGTATTTTGTCAAATTTTCATTTTTCACCGGTTTTACTCGATTTTCACTCTAAGAATACATTTTTGGCTAATGGGATGTTGAAATTTGAAATCATCAACCTCAAAAACTTCTAGAAATATAAGTTTTGAATAAAAATTAGTTATTTTGTCAAATTTTCATTTTTACGCACCTATTTTACTCGATTCTCGCACTAAGAATCAATTGTTGGCTTATGGCATGTTGAAATTTAAAATCAGCAACCTCAAAAATCCCTAGCAATAAACTTTTAGAATGAAAATCATGCATTTTGTCAAATTTTCATTTTTACATCCCTTCCAACCCCCATTTTACTCGATTTTCACATTAAGAGTCAATTTTTGGCTTTTGGCATATTGAAATTTGAAATCAGCAACCTCAAAAACCCTAGGATTGTACAACATATATGAGGGGCGAGTTTTCTCGCTCCAGCTCAAAATTTTGAGGGTGTTTGGGCTTTTGTTCAGAAAACAGTGCTAGCATTTTTTGTTTCTATAACTAAATTTGTTTTTGATTCCCATATCAACCAAAATTGCATCATAATAACGCTACATAAAAAATATAAAAAGTAATTTCTTTTCGGTCAACTTCAAAATAATAAAAACCGCTACTTATCACCACGCGAGTGTCTTGTATACCTTGCCATATTCCCATATTGGAGACCTGGAAATTGTTGGGCCCAACTAGAAGAGAACAACACCAGGAAAGTGCCGCTAATACACAAGGTCACAAGGTATTTCAAATTCAATTATCAATATTAGTTCAGTTTGTCAGCATTACGCTGACTGGTCCTTCGTGCGATTTATTCCCACGTTAATAAACAGCTTTTCTGAGGTCGGATTCAAATTCAGCGTCGAAACATACATTGGACTACTCGGGTCAAGTTCCAGGATCAGGACTTTTTTATGTGGCTGGGTTATTTATTGAATTTTTCATATTTCTTGCTTCTTCTGACCCGAGTTTTGAAGCCGCTATAATGAAAAAAAAAAATTTCTGCAGCAAAACTGAATTTAGCATATCCAAATACTTAACCCTACTAAGTTTCGTAAATGCTTTAAAAATTTATGAGCTGGGGGGGCAAAAAATTATTTTGATGTTCTAGCCGGGGGGGGGGTTAATTGTCCCATCTAGCCCCCCCCCCCATACGCCCTTGGAATTTATTCACTACTTTACGAAAACACTTTAGAATTGCGTTGATTCGATATGTCGATTTTCCCACGAAAATTCAATAAAAAATTAAGCCGTAACTGCAGCCTGCCCACTTGATTTTAGCTAAAAATACAATTTCCATCCCCGTGCTCTTAACATTTAATTAAATTTAAAAACTTAATTGCACGTACTTGTAAGGTATACGAACAGAAGTTGAATCTTGAAGTACAAGAACAGATTGACTTAGTCACACAGTAATAAAGCTAATTAAGTACTATCTGAATTATATACACTTGTAAAACGACCTAAGCGACCATATGCCCTTTTTAATATGTTGATATTCGTTCTAATCGGAAAATACACGCTACGGTTTGGTGCACACACGTGTAACCTGGAACATCACTACGCCCTCTACAATATTTTCATTTATTTAAATTATCCCAATTTAATCCATTTACATATCGCATGCACTGCCTCACATATGGCACATGTATGCATATTTTGCATATTTGTTCCATCTACGTGCACCGAAAATGTTTCATTAAAACGCCGTTCTCACCAAAAATCTTGTCGGAAATGCCAGTATCTGTTTCATAAATATCAACAATATATGTTATAATACAGGGTGTTCTAAAATAGTTCTTAAAATTTTATGATAAGTTCTTTATATTTTATTCACTATCTTCTAGTTAGAATACTGAGAAACTTGGTGAGATTAGACGTGAGTGACACACCTATATGACAGTTTCTATATCTTGTACATCTTCATATTTTTGAGTGCTTAATCGAAAACCTTAGTAACATTTTGCTGTAAAATTGTAATAAAACATAGTTAATATAAAACATGACAATTTACTCGCCTCTGGCGATCACCCTGAGGATGAAGTAAAAAAATGTTTTGAGGTTTTTGGTTCTTGTACACACTAAATCACAATTTTATTTTTTTCACCCCCTTTAATAATGAAGTGGGGGTGGTCAACAAATATTTTGAGACCTTAACTTTTCTTATATATGTACAACCTTTCAACGGAATAAGATCAGAATATATTCCAGTTCCAGATCTCGTTAAAATACATACGTGTACCAAATTTCAAGTCAATATCTTAAACGGTTCCAGAGTAATCGTGCGCACAAACAAGTTACAGACAGACCGACAGACAATTTTTTTTTCCTCAAACTTAAAATCTCGACATTTCATGACATTCTAAGCCTATTTGAACAATAATAATTTTCAAAAATTTTTTTGCGTTACTACACCACTGGATGTGGAAGTAAAATTTCAGTCGAGACTATATCTATAAGACATAGTTCTCTTACTTTTTAAAACAGATGAGAAACACATTATTCTACAAGTTTGTGGTGACTTCCTAGAATTTAATTTTTTGTTGCCAAGGATCAAAAGGATGACTAATGACGGCAAAAATGCTCACTGCAGTACTTAGAGATATAAATGTTGATAAAAAATACTAAATACTAATTTTATGGACTCTTACCTGTTTGATTTATCCATTTCCACCAATTTACCCCCCAACCCCTCAACAGAATAGGATGGAAATATAACCCAGTTCCAGATCAGGTTAAAATACATCCGTGTACCAAATTTCAAGTCGACAGAAATTTTTTTTCGCTCAAACTTAAAATCTCGACGTTTCATGACATTCTAAGCCTATTTGAACAATAGAAATTTTCAAAATTTTTTTATCGTTACTACACTTCCACTGGATGTGGTAGTAAAATAATTTAAAAATTAAGTTAAGGCACAACCAGTTTTGGGAGAATATACCAGTTTGAACCCAGGAGGTCTCGATTAAATTTTAAACACATGATTAGTTTATTTTTTCGACGATTTTGTTTTTTAAGCATTACTTTGTTATATGTATTACTTCCATATCCAGTGGAAGTATAACGAAAAAAAAAAATGGAAAATTGTTATTATTGAAATAGCCTTAAAATGGCATGAAACGTCGAGATTTTAAATTTGAACAAAGAAAAAATTTTGTCTGTCATTCTATCTGTCGGTCTGTCTAACTTTTTTGTACGCACGATTACTCTGGAACCGTTTAAGATATTTACTTGAAATTTGGTACACGTATGTATTTTAACGAAATCTGGAACTGGATTATATTTTGGTCTTATTCCATTGATGGGTTGAGGGGTAAATTGGGATAAATGGGACTAAATAAGTAAATCAAGCAAGTAAGAGCCCAAAGAATTGGTATTTAGTATATATAAGAGAAGCTAAGGCATTGTGATTTAGTGTGTGTTCAAGAACCAAAGGCCTCAATTTTTTTTTATTTCCTCCCCCCACTACCACCCTGCCTACCCTCACCCCCCACTACCGATGTGGCATATCGTTTTATGGGTTTTTGGGGTTGACGATTTTAAATATCGTATTATTAAATTTCCATAAACAATTATTTCCACATAGTGGAGCGCAAATATAGTACCAAAATTTTTTTCGTTGTGAGAGACCTTGATAGAAAATTTGAATGTATTATAGAAGTAGTGATTCCTTGGGCAGCGGTTTTTTAAGTAAAAACTAAGTTTACTCATAAATGTGTTTCGTCATTTAAAATGTAAACATTGCTACAAATTTCTATCCTATCTGCAGTTTTTTCCAAAATTCTCAATGTTTCTATGTGAATTAGCCTAGCTTTTGGTATATAATTCGTATAGAAAAAATGTTTTGGTTAATTGACTTAACTAATTAGCCAGTCTATTTTAGAAGAAAACCTAGAATGGTAATTACATTACAGGATACATTTAACAATAAATTACATATGTTTTGTATTGTGCCAAAGGGCATTACATTTTACTTAATACTTAAACTATGTTAAATTATACTAAAGGAAACTATATTACTTACTTATATTTTTTGTATTTTAACATTGTCCGTTTTTCTTTAATTTTTTTTGAGACCAAAAAATTTCATATTAAATTGTTGTTTCTTCACTTATTTCTATATATATATATATTTTTTTTGATACCAATACTTCTTTTTTTGTCACATGGTACATGGTTGTTTTTCCTTATAATTATTATTTTTTTCCTATTTTTTTCCTATTTTTTCCCTTTTTTACCTTAAATAAATTTATAACAATATATAAATCTTCCCACAGCCGCGAGAAACAACAATTACTTATACATCTAACTTAAAGTTTAACTTAATTAATTATACAACTGACCCAAAGTTTACAACTACTTAATTTAATAACCTTAATATAGCTGATATTAATTTGACAAGAAAAACATTATCATAATGAAATATTTGCATTCTTTAGATAGTGGCGTAACTAGACGTCATGGGACCCCAGGGCAAAAAATTATTGGAGGACCTCTATTATATTATTTTCTTAAGACCTAATCCTAATCCGAAAAAAAAAAAATGTTTTTGATCCCAACATTTTTTGATGAGCGGGGGAGAGAGATTCTTCCGGGGTCCCAGGACGCCGGCTGGGGCCCATTACTCTCCCGGGGCCCTGGGGCGCTGCCCCGGTTTGTCCTACCATAGTTACGCCTCTGTTATATATTGCTTGACATTATTATATATTTGTATCCCCTTTGTGTAACAATCATTGATAAATAGAGACGGTACAGTTAAAAAACTGAAACTTTAAATATCTCAGAACTAAGAAAATGCTAGATCAGGACGGCAGTATAGAGTAAATCTACCGTGCATAATTACTTTATTCAATAACTTTCAATACAATACTTTTACGAAAAATAATCGAAAATGAAATCACCTACTCAAAAATTCCATTTTTTAAATCACTCATGCTGTTTTCGTATTCCGATTGAAGAGATAAGTTATACGAAATAAATTTGTTTGAATCTTAAACAGAATAAATTCCCTATTATGGAAATTTCCTTGTCGACCATACGATAGATTTAAAGCACAGGTGGTTGGAATAAGGTGGCGTAAAGGTAAGCGTGCTTATTCCTGAATATTATTAGTTCATTAATGGACTATTCGTCACATTATGCCATTTATAACTTCCGGAACGCCACATGGTCGGATTTTGATGTTTATTTGAATCAAATGATATTGCTAACCATGCAAGGTGATTTCTTAGGGAAAATATACCAATTACTAGTTTCAAACTTTTGTTGAAAATAGTTAAATGCATCAATATGTAGAAAAAGAAATTTCATAATTTTCCTTAGAAATAATTTATAATTTATAAAAAAAAAAGATTTAAAGTTTTAAACATTTTTTGAGACTACTTGATGTTTTTAGGTTTATTTTTATTTTGCATCTAGAGTACAGTAAATGCGCTCACATTAACCAAATGGACCAAAATAATAAGAGAAAAATGTAAACGTGAGATTTTTCGAATTGGTTTAGTAGCTACGTCAAACCTATTGTGCCCATTGAGACTTTTGATCTATGAGAGTTAGATGGTCAGAGGTTGAAGTAGCATTGGTTGCCTACGTGGTAATTCAGTAATCAGGAAAATCCATAGAATGGGTCGTCGTGGGGGTGGGGGGACGTAGGACGGGAGGGGTTAGATGGTCGGTGGTTGATGGGTCAAAGGGGTGGTTGTTTGGGGTAGCCGTTGGGTGGACTACAAGAATAAATTGTTTTACATTCAGAAATCAGTTATATCTCCTTTGGGGGTGAAATAGAGGTTATGGGGCTTTGTGCCCATTGAGACTTTTGATCTACATGTTGAGAACTATCAACCTGCAAAATTTCAAGAAAATTAGCCGAAAGCCATTTTCCATAAGAAAAGTGCGGGATCCTTTAAAGATAAAGAGCAAATTTATTAAGTTAACAATACGCACGTATTGTTGTATCTGTCAAATTTCTTTTTGTTTTCACAGCACACTTCTTTTATTTGCAGTGTTGTTTGGTTGACAAAATGAATATTTTGAATCTAGTTTTATTCAATTTCCAAGGCATACTTGCTTGATAAGCGTATTTTCTCAATATTTTAATTATAATCCATCAAAGAACTTGTGTATTTGGGTTAATATCAAACCTATTTTCGATTTGAAGATATTAATGGACTTGTGAAAATTAGTATCTAACTACTGGTTGTCTAAAAGGTGTTGCCATTTGAAAAAGTTGACATAAGTAATTACAGATTAGTGATTTCGGAAATGTTGGTTTGACGTAGCTACTAAACCAATCCGAAAAATCTCACGTTTACATTTTTCTCTTATTATTTTGGTCCATTTAATTGATTTGAGTGCATTCGCTGCACTTTAGATGCAAAAATAAAAATAAAAAGAATCAAGTAGTGTCTAAAAATTATTAAAACTACGCAGTCATACTTAAAATCGTTCCGGAATCCAAAAATGTAAAAATATACAGGGTATTCCATTTAAAAGGTTATTTCCGGGGAAACCTGAAGTGATGGAAAAGTGTCAAATTATGAAAAAAACCGCTGCCCAAGGAATCACTACTTCCACTTCCAGATTTTCTATCCAAGTCACTCACAACGAAAAATTTTGTATGTGGAAATAATTGTTTATGGAACTTTAATAATATAATATTTGAAATCCTTTACCCCAAAAACCCATAAAACGATACCCCACATCGATAGTGGGGTGGGGGTGGGGGTGGTGATAGGAGGTGGTAGTGGGGGTGGATGAAGTAAAAAATATTTTAAGGTTTCTGGTTCTTGTACACGCACTAAATCACATTTTTTAATTCCTCTTTAATAATGGGGTGGGGGTGGTAATGGGGGTGGCTAATGCCAAAATTTTTTTTGAGACCTTAGCTTCTCCTACATATACTAAATATCAATTTTATGGACTCATACCTGCTTGATTTACCTATTTACCCCAATTTTACCCCCCAACCCTCCGACGGAACAAGATGAAAATATAATCTAGTTCTAGATCTCGTTAAAGTACATATGTGTACCAAATTTCAAGTCAATATCTCAAACGGTTCCAGAGTAAACATGCGCACAAAAAAAGTTACAGACAGACCGACAGACAGACAGAAATTTTTTTCACCCAAACTTAAAATCTCGATGTTTCACGACATTCTAACCCCATTTGAACAATAAAAATTTTAAAAAATTTTTTTGTCGTTACTATACTGGAAGTATAGTGGATGGATGGATGGATGTGGAAGTAATTGTGGTTTTTTGATATATATATCCCCTGCCAAATTTAAGGCTTATAAATGGAAATTATGTCTAATGATTTCGTTGACACTCGGTATATTATTCACATACATCTTCCTTTCAGCGATTCTGCATTATGCAAATCAGTGACAAAAATAAAAACTTATTTTTAATAGTTATACAATATCGTTGCACATCAGAGCTCACTTGGATGTTTCATTAGGGACCACCAACCCGTAACTAATAGAATTATAATAAGTAATAATGATTTTACCCCAAACAGTGAAATCCGCCAAAATTTAAACAAAGCATAGTGGGTACCTTTAGATTGTTGACAATGATGTATAATAGTATCCAGCATGTATAATGGCATTACCAGCCTGTTCAAGTTGAAAGGGTATATTTTGGATCAAAGGAACTACAGGGGTCCCCACACATAGCTTACGCATCATTGCCCACAGGTGTATATTACGTCGCGACATCCTCAGTCCTGTAAAATGTCACTACATTAACTGTTGATAACTGGAGATTTAAATCTGAAAATTATGCAAAAACTCGCTTTTGTTTAACCCCGCACAAAAAGTTTTATTGAGAAATTATACTAAATCCCCTCAAATATCTTCATACTGCCCTATGTGATGCTGACTGGACGATAACGGCTCCCGTATATTGTTGGGGTCACTTAAAGGGATTGGGTATGTGACAGAAATGAGTTTTTTTTTATAGAGATTCGTTTACCGTATTTTGAGTAATTGTAACCGAAACATGGGAACTAAAGACGCGTTTTGAATATAATCATAAATAAAATGAATATTTTAATACCATTTAGAATATATAGTCACCACAGTCAAATAGAAACAAATTTCGACGTTTGACGGAAAAAAACTGATAAAGTTTTGACACAACTGACTAAGAATATATATATTGTCGAGTAAATTACTCTATACACCCTCACAATTCAGTAATATTTGAAGAAGTCGATTTGTTTATAACTGCGATACTGGGCTGTCAAGAAGAAAATGGGACTACTGTGTTGAAAAAAAAAACAATTTGGTTTTGGAAAGGTTTAGTCCTTTTAGCCCAGACGACGGAGAGCATTTTATCGTGAAACCTACAAAAATGAATATGTTTTTTTTTTAATTTAATTAAAATGATTTGAGATGTACTTTTTTTTTAATCCACGTTACTACAACTTAATAAACCATAATAATCATGAAGTGTACATACTCTCTATCAGTTGTCAATGAAGAAAGAATTTTTTTGAAGGGCTTTTATTTTTTTTTATATTTTTTTATTGCGACGATTGAGTTCGGGTATGATAATATATATAAGTATATTTTGCCATCCATCCTTTGCTTGTATTGTTTAAAACAAATAAGCATCGGAAAGCTACAATGTCCATCTTTTAAATGAACCAACACTCACATAGATTGAACAAATTTTGATTTAGTGACATGTAATTCAGTGCGTCGGTGTCACAGTCATGCGTATTCAAGAGCGCGCACTCATGGATATCGCTCCGAGTTATAACGTTATACTTGATTATTTATTTCCGGGAAAACCGTGGCTTTAGCGATAAATTTTGTTAGGCCATTTTTTATTCATAAATACGTGATCTATCCATCTGTATTTTTTATTTTCTCCTAGCTGAACTTAATTTCAAAATATTGATAAAATGGATGAAAACAACTTTTTTTCACTTTTTTTTTATGTTCTGCAACCGAGCGAAATGTAAACTTTTCGGGATATTATTCTATACACTTTCAAGAACTCATTAAAAAAAAAATTATTCATTTTGCAAGTTTTTGTAGGTAAATTACCTTCATCGACTGGGCTATTTACAATTAACCGTATAACCTTTTCTTTAACTGATTGTCACGGTATTAGATATACAAAAATTCAATGAAACTTTTTTTAACCCTCTTATATGACACAAAAATTTGTCATGTAGGTATAACGTTTTTTTAATTTGACACTTCAGATTAATAATTTTTAAAATATATGTGGACTATTACGTATCCACACTCTGGTCTAATCCATCATATTCTATCATCATTATATGCAGGTAGCTGTGAGGCGTAATCTCATATTCCCACAGATTTAAATGTGATATACAGTGCGTTCACGATAAAAGGAACACATTCGATAAAATCTTACCTATTATCTTTCTAAAAAGAAACTTTCGGGTTTGTTGATTTTTATGATGTGACATTTTTTAGCCTGTACGGTTACTCAATATCACTTCCGGTTTTCGCGAAAGTGACAGCAACTTTGTTATTTTAAATGTAACACTCTGTGTATTTCTACAGACTTGGATGAAAGAGAAAAAAACATTTTCATTGAACTCCCTATACAGGGATTCGAGGTTTTCTCAAAAACTATGACAGATAGACAAAAACCAATATAGGTGTCCTGAGCTCGAATTTCGAGAAAAAAACAATGGCGCAACCCGCGATCGTCTATCTTTTTCGACTACCGAGCTACAGAGCGTTTTTGGAAAATTGGTATTTTTGGATGACCCTCTATATCTCAATTACCAAGTGTCGAATCCAAAATCGAGTAACACATTCTTGAGGCACTTTTTTGAGTAGAATCCGTTGCTTATAAGAAGAAAATTATGCATGCCTCAGTTTTCGAAATATATAAATTATTTCATTATTCTATTAAATCTTCAATTAGCTATCCAACGATATATCATATGTCACATTTATCTCTAGAAAAAGTGGTTAATTTTTGAAAAATTTAATATATTTGTGAGGAGGCCATGGAAAACTAAACTACAATAAATGTTCGAATTGTCTTCCATTGTCATCTGTTCATATTTATGGCATTTCTAATATTTATTGAGAAGGCTATGGTAAAAAAAAAAAGAAAATCGAAATAACCTTAAATGTCAAAAACTAATTTGAGAGTGAGCATTGTTAAAAATAGTTCAATTTAGTAATGGTGAAAAATAACCTATGTTTAAGTGTTTTATAGAATGCGGAGAAGATTCAAATTTAGTTTTCGAGCTTTATTTTAAGCAAAACTTTGTGACAGAAGTGCCGCCTAACCAATCTTTTTAGATATCCAGAAAAGAGAAAACCAGACATAAAAATAGTCAAAAGGCTACAACAAAATTTATAAGAATTTGAATCATTTGTAAAACCTCGAGCAAAAATGTATAATAAAGCGGGTAGAGAAGCTGTGGAACATATTGTTTTAGAAACTGTAAGAGAAAATCCTAATATATCGTCTCGCGAAATACAGGGAAATTTAGGAATCCCAAAAACAACTGCGTTGCGTTGTTTAAAAAAAAAATCAAACCTTACAAAATTAGGATTAGTCACCATCTATACCCAAACGACATTCAAAGGCGTCTCGATATTTGCCAGTGCTTTTGGCGTCAGTGCAATAAAGTGCCAGGATTTGAAGGACCAATTATATTCACAGACGAGGCCCATATAAGCAGTGCCAGAATTTTTAATCGGCATAATAACCACCATTGGGCTCAAGAAAATCCGCACGTAACCGCTACAGTTAATCATCAAGGAAGAGTTTAATTTAGTGTATGGTGTGGTTTTATTGGATATCAAATAATAGGTCTTCATTTTTTTCACGGTAATTTCAATACCGAAAATTTTATTAACATTCTACGACAAGAAATAGAGTCCTTTGTAGACAATATGTTGTAAGACAATTTTAAAAATTTACCAACACGATGGCGCCCCAGGTCATACGTCAAATGAAACACGAATTATTTAGATGCCCAATTTGGGGAGGATTGGATAGGTATCTCCATATCACTCAGGACTAGTTTATCAATGTCTAGTTAGCTAAGTTAACTAAATTGATAACTAGCAATTAATTTAGCTAACTGAACATTAATAAATAACAAAGTTGTTTAGAAATAGGAAATAATGGTCCTATTTTGAGGCCAGCTAGATATCCCGATATAACTTCTACCGACTTTTGGATTTGGGGCTACTTAAAAAATATTATTTGTAGAGAACATTCTAATAACATATAGTACAGTAACTAAACAAAAAATATAATTAATTCCCAGTTTGTACTTTCTGTAATTGGTCTGTAACATTTTTTCGATAAAGTAATACTTTTCGAGATACTTAACGAAAGCCGTTAGGAAATACCTTTTTTAAGCTAAAATCGCAATTTTGAAGTCGTTATAAATTAAAAACTATCAATTTATGTAAAAAATTGCATAAATTTGATTCTACTTCAGCTCCAATAAATATGTATATTTTTATGTGCCACCCCCTATAAATTAGCAAGCCCCCGCACAAAATAGAAACTTTTCTGTGAAGCTATTATACTGCCAAAAATGAACGAAATCCGTTCAATATGACATTATTCCGAAGTTTTGCATATTTTTTACCTCTAGCTCAGGACAACCATATTGGTTTTTGCCTATCTGCCATAGTTTTAGAGAAAACCCCGAATCCCATTAAATTTGGTCCACCCTCTACACATATTTATTATGAATAGTGTGTCAAATATTCGAGCATGCGGCAGTAATGCATATTTTTTTATATTTATTATGTACAAGTTAAATTTATTCAATTTGACATCCGTCTGCTTCATGGCAAGTCCATACATTATCTTTTGAGTATGCACGTGTGTTTTTTAACGAAAAAATTAAAATTTTTAACATTAAAAAACATTGAAAACCATGACAAGAAATTAAATACGTATTTTAATAGGAACCGTAATGAGCCTTCACTATGTCTTCAATTTGTCAAGATTAATTGAACTGTTAAGTATAACAATATCTAACTAGTAGTGTCAAAATGCTTTTAACGAGACAGAACGAAGGTACTCATGATGGTTAAAATACGAAAAAGCATTGTAAAATATAGTAAGCGGGAAACTTTTTTATTACTGAAAATAGAAGAGTTGTATACCAACAAAAAAAACCGCTCCCCAAGGAATCACTACTTCCACATGCAGATTTTTTATCCAAGTCACTCACAACGAAAAAATTTTGTTTGTGGAAATAATTGTATATGGAACTTTAATAATATAATATTTGAAATCCTCTACCCCAAAAACCCATAAAACGGTACCCCACATCGGTAGCGGGGTGGGGTGGTGATAGGGGGTGGTAGTGGGGGTGGATAAAGTAAAAAAACATTTTGAGGTTTTTGGTTCTTGTACACACACTAAATCACATTTTTTTTTTCATCCCCTATAATAATGGGGTGGGGGTGGATAATGCCAAATTTTTTTTTTGAGACCTTAGCTTCTCTTGTATATACTAAATACCAATTTTATGGACTCTTACCTGCTTGATTTACCTATTTTCCCCAAATTTACCGCAATTTACCCCCCAACCCTTCGGCGGAACAAGATGAAAATATAATCTAGTTCTAGATCTCGTTAAAGTACATATGTGTACCAAATTTCAAGTCAATATCTCAAACGGTTCCAGAGTAAACGTGCGCACAAAAAAAGTTACAGACAGACCGACAGATAGAAAAATTTTTTCGCTCAAACTTAAAATCTCCACGTTTCGTGACATTCTGAGCCTATTTGAACAATACAATTTTTTTTGTCGTTATTATACTTCCACTGGATGTGGAAGTAATAAAGTTTAAAATTCAAGATCTTAGATAATCTCTATCATTTTCTCTTAACCACTTTTTAACCATTCTCTTAAAAATAAACACTGTTTTACTATTCCTAATAGTAATGGGCAAATTATTATATAACATTTGACCTAGATAGACAAAATGTCTTGTACCTATGTCCTTTTTTGATAAGCTCATTTTTTTTGCCAAGTAGAGTAGATATGGCTCATAGATTGCAAGTACGTTCTGTTTTTGTAAAGATATATTAATATTATTTTGGTGTATATTTGTCTTAAGTGCAATATTTCAGACTCTCGATATAATTGCTCTGTACAATATAAATTATTTTTGTTTAGCATTATTTTTATAATCTATAAAATGAGTCTTTTTTTACGCCACCCCATGCTATTAACCCATATTGTAGTATCGATTCTACTAGAGCATAGTAAATTATTTGCATTTGTTTAATGGTGAAGAATTTCTTTAGAATTCTAAATTTGTATATTATAATAACTAGTTTTTAAAATTTGCTCTTGTTTATTAATAAAAGTTTAATTTGCTATTTCTCTTTGAATCCTTTTGTTTGTTGCACAAAAGCACATATTTATATTGATAGTGTAAATAAACAGTTTTGCTTTTGAATAAGTAACTCAGTCTTATTTGGCAATGGTTTTTGTTTATAAATTACTCGCTTTTTGGGACACCTGGCATTAACAAATAAGTGCTTATGTTGCAATTCTGTGCCCAATGTTATTCAATAAAAATCCGTTTTTGTATTAGATGCCTCTTTTAAAGAATCAAAAGCATCCTTCATTACATTTTGTAATGCCTCGGCATGTCTTTTGGGCACATAATGCGTTGTCTGTAATCTATTTCTGGCTCTACAAATATTTTCTCCAATCAAATAATAACTTTACAATGACATTAATTACACAGGCCCACAAAAAAAAAATTCGTAAGCGAGAATTAAGACCCACTTTTCCTTATGTTTCTCGAGGCGTTGAACAGGAATCTGAAGTCAGAATAGCATGCAAAAAAGTTTTCAATAAAAAAGTGATTTGTTCAGTTTTGGAGACTTCGTAAATAGCTATGAAAGAAATAAAACGAAAAATTATATTTTTCCCTTGGACTTTGCCTGTCGTAGAACAAATTTTGGTATCCCAAAGCACTCTAGACGAATGTTTTAAAATGCTTAAAAAAAACTGAACATCGACTAAAAAATTCGCGAAAATCTCATGGTATACTCAGACTGTTGTCTTGAATCCAAATACGTAAAAATATACAGGGTGTTCCATTTAAAAATCGAAAGTTGCGGTCATTTCCGGGTAAACTAGAAATGGTTTCATACCATTTCTTATGTCTAAAAATCCATTTTTACAGGTAGTTTGTGCATCATAAATTTCAAATGAATAAGTTAAAAAAAATAAAGGAAATATAGGGGGGGAGCCACTAGTCTGTAGCACCCGGTATTCAACCCTACAACTTTTATACGAAAATATTTTTTTTATTGACAATAATGGAAATAAAGGGGGGGTCAATATAATGAATAACCCTGTACGTAAGAATTTGATTTTCATTTTTGTAGACTCTTTAGTCGTGAGCTCACTCTAGAATATTACTCCCTAATCTGTGTGGGTCAGTGTACAACCGTTGTTCTAATCTATTACATTAATAAAAAACATTTGCTCACCTTCGATGAGTAATGCACAGCAAATCCCAGTAGGGCAACTTATGAACGACTTACGAGCTAAAATAAAATCTATACTTATTATTATGATGGTACCAGCACTCTCGTCATATTTTTATATAGATCATAACCGATAAGTGTACGCTCTAGTAAAGTGAGGGTGGTAGGATAACAGGGTTGCAAAAAAGGGCACAACACTTTTTAAATAAGGGCGTTTCTAACGACCTTACCATATACCCTCTTTCACAGGTTCTACTGTTTAGTAGTATAATACCTCTAATCCCACTGGCAGATTTGTTTTATTTAACGTTGCAAGGCATCTTTACCTAAAGATATAGATTTCTTTGTTGGTTTATAAAAATGGCATTTGTAAATGACAGAAAATGTATTCTTACTATATGGGCTGGCTTTTGTTGGGTCGTATTTGGAAGACACCTGTTTTGGAATCAGTTTGTTCTGGTCTTTTTGGTGGACAAATAAAAAATATGTTCAGTAGGAACTTATATAGATGATTCACAGATTTGGACGTTAATATTAAGCCGGAGATGAAAAATTTAAAGTCTTTAACATTAATAAAAATGAATAAATATTTATTGGGTCAATAATAATTGTAGGTACAGAACAAAAGGTAGAAGATTGTTATAGAGCGGCTAAGTTTGCAATGAAAGATATCGAAACTGTATATTATACGGGATGTCCCTCAGCTTAGGTCCAAACTAACTTCAGGTCGATTAGGTGATGTATCAACTTTAAAATGTCATATTGCGAAAAAATAAGATAGAAGATGTCAACATACCACCAATATTTTACTTATTTTTATTTGGTAAAAGAGAAGAAAATCGATGGTAAAGCTAAAAGTGACACCCCGAAAGTTGTTTCATCCAATAAGTGCCATAGTCAACATTAGTTTATTGGTGCAATTATCATTTTTACTTCCACATCCAGTGGAAGTATAGTAACGACAAAAATTTTTTATTTTCCAAATAGGTTTCGAATGTCATGAAACGTCGAGATTTTAAGTTTGAGCAAAAAAAATGTCCGTCTGTCTGTAATTTTTTTGTGCGCACGATTACTCTGGAACAGTTTAAGATATCGACTTGAAATTTGGTACACGTACCTATGCATTTTAACGAGATCTGAAACTAGATTATATTTTGATCTTATTTCGTCGAAGGGTTGGGGGGTAAATTGGGGTAAATAGGTAAATCAAGCAGGTAAGAGCTTATAAAATTGGTATATAGTATATACAAGAGAAGCTAATGTCTCAGAAGAATTTTTGGCATTAGCCACCCCCATTACTACCCAGCCCTTTATAAAAGGGGGTGAAAAAAAATTGTGATTTAATGTGTGTACAAGAACCAAAGGCCTCAAAATATTTTTTATACTTCATCCATCCCCACTACCATCCCCATATTACTACCTCCACCCCACTACCGATGTGGGATATCGTTTTATGGGTTTTTGGGGAGACGATTTCAAATATTTTATTATTAAAGTTCCATAAACAATTATTTCCAAATACAAAATTTTTTAGTTGTGAGAGACTTGGGTAGCAAATCTGGATGTGGGGGTAGTGATTCCTTGGGCAGCGGTTTTTTTAATTTTATAGTTCATTTTTTGTTATAGACAATTTATCAACAGTGAAGGGGTGGTACTGTTGAGATTGAAGACAAGGTAAAACGGTAAAGAGAATGTATGCAAAACTTGTAATTGCAGTACCAGAGAGGAAATCATAAACTCAATCGCAAAGCTGAAAAGCGACTGTAATATGATTTATTAGATTAACAAACATATTTGACAGGAATCATTAATAAAAATAAAAATAAGAATACAGTGTGTCCTCGGATGGGGTACCGCATTCTTGTAAACTTTCTTATTTCTTATTTGCCGAGAAAAAGTCATTCTTTATAAAAAGTTTAGCTTGCCTTAGGAACCCGTAAACAGTTGTCAAACTTAAGATAAATTATACAGGGTATTCTAAAAATTAGAAAATATGAAATCGAAATTCTTCATAGACAGATCAAGTAATACCATGGATTAATGTCAATGTCAATGTAATAGATATTTGTTCGTATTTTGTATTTTCCATAAAACTGTTAATTACTCATTATACGAACCGTGGAACAATGAACTTACTTGATCAAATGCGATAGAATCAGAAATGTTTCTTACAGTGGCGTAGCGAGCCAACTTTTTGGGGGTTATTTTTCAAATTTACCTAAACTTAAAAAGCCAACTCTGCAAAGAAACTTTTCAATAAAAATTGTCAACTTACTTCTCAAATTTCCAACTTTTACCCAACTTGCCAAGTTTACGTCTCAGATTTCCAACTTTTGCCAGTCTGACAAAGTTGGGGGGAGGGGGGGACGTACCTCCCATACCCCCCTTCGTGATTCACAAAGCAGTACGTAAATTAATTTATAAATCTGATTTCACTGAGGATGTAAAAAATATAAAAAGGAATATAAAAAACCTGAAGATGGCATTGCTACCCTTGTAGTTCTGTACAAGAACACCCAAGATGGTCGTTAAGAAAAAGATCAATAGAATTAGTTATTAGCAAATCTCATTTCAGATTTTAGTCAGCAACAAATTGTATGCATTCAAACCTAAATAATTCACAAACTTCAAGCTGGAGTTAATGCTTATCGTTTGAACTTTGGTGAGAAAATTTTAGCATCGAAACATTTTATTCACGAACGAATCTACTTTTACGACTAACGGACTTCTTCTCAAAATTGTTGGTACTGAGCTCAGGAAAATCCTACTTTCCGAATTACCACTAATAGTCAAAAGTTTAAAAAAGTAAATGTTTGGTGCGCCATACATAATGCATCACAGAATAACTGGTCCCCTTATTTTATGAATGGAAATTTAAATCAAAATACTTATTTGGAAATTTTGAATTTTGTTTTGGGCGAACTGGACAATGAAAATTTAGAATTTAGAAAATAAATCTTCAGCAAGATGGATGCCCACCACATTTTACAATTCTAGTTAGACAATCACTTTCACGACATGGATCAGCAGCATGGCCAGCCCGTTCGCCAGATATAATCCCGTTGGATTACTTCTAATATGGGTATTTAAAGTAAAAAGTGTACGTAAACGATATCGAAGACGACGTAGATTTATTAAAGCAATTGATTGTGGATGCTGTTGCAACCATAAATGAAGATGTTATCGCATCTGTGAAGAAACTAGAAAAAGATTAGAAAATGTGTGCTAGTAGGAGGTCTACATATGGAATAGTTTTCAGTTTAGTTGAATAGAATGTTATTATAATTTTTTTCTACGAATATTGAATAATTCATTTATTATATATACGCTTTTGAACATGTAATAGGTCTCATTA
Source organism: Rutpela maculata (assembly GCA_936432065.2). NCBI lineage: Eukaryota > Metazoa > Arthropoda > Insecta > Coleoptera > Cerambycidae > Rutpela > Rutpela maculata. Next base: position 3,254,865 of record OW386294.2, read on the forward strand.
CTAATGGCCGTGGGTAATAATTACTCAATAGGCTAGGACCAATGTGTTCATTATTCAACAGTTCTCGTGGAGCAATCGCAAGAGACGATTTATAGTTCAAAAACATCGCGTGTGCCATAACTCAATTCAAGCTGTCATAATAAGTAGGACATCGATTGCGTCGAAAGTCAAAAAATGTCACTTTTCGTACCCTCCTGTAGTATCACTCCTAGCAAAAAATAAAAATCTCCATGGTAAAGAGGAACAATTTACTGTTTTTTAAACGTTTTTAAATCAAAATACCTCTTTAAAAATTAAATATTTCAGAACCAAAAATGTTAAGAAACCAAATTAAAGATTATCGGTTAAGTTAAAAGTATTTTTTTTCTCCTGCTTAAAAAATAAAGAAGTTATGACCGATACAATGTACGTTTTCGCATTTTCCCCTAAAAATCTCGTCATTTGTCGGCAAATTTACCTTAAAGTGCAACTTCCTGTTGAGTAATCGTAGAAAAAGTATAGTATTCTACTTGCGTGTAATAAATATTACTCACTAGGATGAATTACGACATTCGCCTTCGGCTTGTGCCGTCATCCGCTTGAGTAATAGCTATCATTACACACTCGTTGAATAATATACTATTTTTAATTATTATTTTCTTATTTTGCCACTAAACTCCGTATCTAAGCTTTTCTTCATAATTGAAAAAAGTTTGTTAAATATAATTTTCAAAAAAAAAACGTAAATAAAGGTACTTAGTTTGTTTAAAGTCGATTTCATATTTTCTAATTTTTAGAATACCCTGTATAATTTATCTTAAGTTTGACAACTGTTTTTGACGTCCTACGATAAGCAAAACTTTTTATAAAGATGACTTTTTCTCGGCAAATTAAAAATAAGAAAGTTTACAAGATTGTGGTGCCCCATCCAGGGACGACACACTGTATATTGCATGACAAATTATAATGCAGGATTTTTTAGCGAATATACTTTTCACTTCTGTCAGAGAAATGTCTTATAATGATGATAAAGCATAGACCGAAAAATAACATACTAGTCGACTTGAGAACCTCCTCATCTTTTAAATTTTATGAAGTTGGCTTAAAAATGAAATTCATAGCTCGTGACGCCACTTCCGCCAAACTATTAAAAATATCTTAATTTATTTTACTCTCTTAGACGCGTTAAAATTATCCAAAATAATTACCTTCCAAATTTACGCACCGATATACAAATTTACATTGTTTAAATGACAAAGCCCTGCAATTACCAAATCACTGTCACACAAAAATGAACGTGATACCTTTTTTTTGACAAGCCGTGGAAATCTGTCCTTAATATAACCAATTGTTAGTGTCAGCATTGTGCCTTTGACAATAGATGCGGAATGAATTTGTAATTTAGTAACATCTTTTAGTAGCGAGCGACGCTATGGAAGGTGTTTCATAATATGACAGTAAAGCCAAGGGGAAAGTTCCATGGTCAGAGTTAAGGGTAGTAAGGTTAGGTGGATAGTGTGGGTGTATAAGTGGTACGAGTTAGTCTCTAGGGTCGGTCTACCTCACATCTGTCAATAGGTAATGCCAGTACATGGTAATTACTCATTTCGTGAATGACAACATGACATATTACATTCACTTCTATGGGGATATAACTTGTACCATTTTAGTAGATAAATAAAATTAATGGGACAACTATATCGATCTAGGTATATTTATATTACTTTATTCAAATTCGACAAAATATGCTGCCTTCTTTTTAGTTTAAGTGACACTACTGTATTTATCATTGATATGTGTAATGTTATATGTCAGGTCCTCTGTAATTGTGTTAAAAAATACATAAATTTATGTCATTTACTACACAGAGTCTGTCTATTTTACCAGGGCTAAGCCAAATATCTCGCTTAATATACAGGGTGTAATTAGTTTTATGTCATTAAAGAAAAACTGATAATGGGGACCGACTAGACAAATAAAAAACCTTTATGACTTTTTCCCCTAGGGGCACTTGTGAAAGAATATATACAGAGTGTTGTTTTACCTAAGTCACGGAAAGCAAAATTGTTCTATATTGGTGTTAACTGAATTAAATAAAAAATTTAATACTGCTGCGATAATTAATTGCACACCATAGATAAGTGAAAATATTGTTACGTGCTTATACCCTTTTTGTAAACACCCTGTATCGTGGGTTCAGAAATTATAACACCGGGGTAACACTAACACTAATTTATTAACTTACTAATTATAACAACAATTAATTACTTGACTAATGATAAACTGTGTACTACAATTCAATTATTTAGTCACTTTATCACTGTGTTTACTCTTTACTCTCTGACCATCTCAACTGACTATTAGAACTGTAATAACTTCTCCATTCTGGTTTACTCCATGCCCCATATACCTAAAGATGACGGATCCCGAATTTTCTGTATGACGTCACCATTCTCTAGATAGTTCCAGATGTCATCATTCTAGAGCTTCTAGTAGGTTCTTTTTCTAGTAGGTGCAAATCTCTATATTCAGACATCCGAACTAATTGAATTCTGTGTTGCCTACATTCTAGGGGTTGCAACACATCACAATATATATATATATATATATTTAAATAAATAATAAATTCATTTAGCCTGAAGGGCTCATACACTAGAAAGGCACACTGATCTGGTGTCCAGGTAATATGGAAAAATATTTAATATATTTAATTATCATCAATATCAAATTAAGAGTGCGTCTGCATAGTATTATGTTTCGGCGTACAGATGAAATATTATTATTTGTATGAATATAATTATGTAGCATATATAGAAAATGTTAAATATGGCATGTAAAATAAAATAGTAAAATGTATTATCTGGCCTTATCAATGGTCCTGTTCGATGATGTAAGCTTCGGTGGCGGTTGCTTTATTGGTGATGGTTTCGATGGTGGTTACGACAAAATGGCGACGAGTCGATGACGTCACGTCTTGCAAGAAGTGGTCCTAACTTTTGTCGTCCAGTATAGATTGATAGTAAAATTGGACATGATGGGGTTCTGCAGCCAAAATTGAACCAAACGGAAAAGTACTAATTATCTACCTAGGAACTCCTTATAATATCCCATACAGTTATTTACAATAACTCCCAAAACTTATACTAGTTTTATCAACTTTCCCTAGAACCCTAAAAATTGAAATTGTAGTACAAAAGGCAAAATAAAATAATTTAAAATAATTGTACACTAGATAACTCACCTTCGTCAGAAGGGTTGTCGCTAGGAACGGCAACGAAAATTCGAGAAATCTAGGACGGTAGTTGAACAGTCAGATTAATGATAGAAAACCCCATAACAACAAAACTTAGAAGAGAAAAAATTTCCACTAACATGGAAAATACTCTGAGGACACGTATAGGCTAGTGTAGATCGGGGTGTGATTGATTATACAAAAAGTTCTTGCGAAAATCACGTGGGAAGCCACAAATCACTGGAGACCTTATCACTCCAAAAAACACGCCTCTCGGATTAAACAGAACTATTCACACGTTTTGACAAAAAACCTAAGCTGTGGTCATGTTTTGCCTTAAGTAAACTCTACGACTTTGTTCGATTTTTAATTAAGCAACCAGCAATACATCTCGATGTATTAGTGGTGTCCATTGTAAAACTACACTTATTCTATGAATTTGAGGGATCTGAACCGTCAGTAAGATTAGTAGCATTTTGACATGCTACAACCCCACACAAAAAATCTAAAATGCTTAGATCTGGTGAGCGGGCAGGCCAACGTACAGGTTCATATGTGGCAATTACTCGCCCATTAAACAATAATAACAATAATTAACGAACAACAGACAACAACAAAGGAGGAGGGCCTATAAGGCCGGTTTTCGACCCTTTTTATTTTTGGTCAAAAAATTTCGAATTTTTTTTTATTATATATATATATTCAATATCTAATCTATTCACCCCAAATGAAACTTCTCCCAACCCTCCTCCCTCCATGTAAGCTCATTAAATTATTATAGAACCAGTTCACATTAGCACATATGCTTAGATGTTTTTGAACTTGAAAATCATATTCCCTTTGAACAAACTGCACCCTAAGCTTTCAAATATTAAGGTGATGGCTCCTAGTGTTCAATAAATTATAGATTTTTTTCTGAATCCATTGATATCCATTTCAAATCTATGCTATTTGTTTTCCATTTTATTAAATTTATTGGAAAATAAAAAATCACTTTCAAAATAATTTTTCTTGAACTTCATAGTTGCCTGCAAAAGTCATATTGTCTAATAATGAAATGTGAATAACTACCTTTACTTGAATAATAGCCTTTTGGTTCTCTCTTTGTTTCTTAATAGTCATAAGTATTAGTGCAAAGTATAAGGATCAATACAAATTATTTTGAAAGTGGTTTTTTATTTTTAAATAAATTTAATAAAATAGAAAAATAAACAGCATAGATTTGAAATGGATATCAATGGATTCAGAAAAAAATCTATGATTTATTGAACACTAGGAGCCACCACCTTCCCATTTGAAAAAAAAAGTTTTCTATAAAAAAATAATTTGTTCAATTTTGGAGGCTTCGTAAATAGTTATTAATGAAATTAATAAAACATTATATTTTTCCCTTGGACTTTATCTGCCGTAGAACAAATTTTGGTATTCCAAAGCACTCTAGACGAATGTCTTAAAATGCTAAAAAAAACTGAACATCGACTCAAAAATTCGCGAAAGTCTCATGGTATACTCAGAATGTTCTCTTGAATCCAAATATATAAAAATATGCAAGGTGTTCCATTTAAAAATCGAAAGATGCGGTTATTTCCGGGTACCGTTTTTATGTGCAAAAATTCATTTTTGCGGGTAGTTTGTGCACCCCAAATTTCAAATGGATAATTTAAAAAATAAAGAAAATATAGGGGGGGGGGGGGTCACTAACCTGTGACACCCGGTATATGATATCAGTAACATTTTGCTCTATATTATAATTATAGTAAATTATAGTCTTTTAAAATATGATAATTTATGCTCTTCTGGCGATCACCTTGCGTCAGACACATGATCCAATTTTAGTATAATGTATTATACCATGTCATTTTACATCATTCGAAATAAAAATATCTGACAGAGTTGTCTACAAACGCAAACACACACACAACCATATTCTATTCAGTGTTTAAAATTGTCGTGTTATTAAACAGATTTTTGTACAATTTCTATTTCTACGATTATTACACATTTTTATCTGGTTATAGCGTACCTATTTGATTAAATCAAATGGGTATAATAAATTATAACGGTGGAAAGCCCATTTTGATTATGAAGTTGATTAAGAGTTTTTAATGAAAGTAATTTTGATTTTCTTGTTCTTTTTCCACTCGCCAGATATCTAATGTCTGATAATAAACAACTGCAAGTAGTAAAAGTAATCTAAGATGTTTTTTGCTATGCACGATAATAATGGTCATAATAATATGTTGCAATCTAGACGAGATGATTGGCATCCATCTGAAAAAAACATGGCACACGCAAAATATCTCTTCCTAGTGCCTTGTTGCATGCTTTACTACTGGATACGATGACCTAAAATCCCCTCGGGGCACAGCTAGATTGCACTTGTTAACTGACCTCACTTTGTCCGTTATTTTTGGTCATAATGTTCTTTTTACCAGTGAACAATATTTCTACATTAACACCGATAAAATAAATTACTCTTTTGCCATTAGTTTAACCTGACGGGTGTATTATGCTACATATGTGCTATATAATTATATTATACACGTAAGACATAATCACCTTTAATACATTTTTAAACTGTAATTACCGTAAAACATCACCATAAAAAATCTGTATTGAAATAACAATTTGCTGATCCATTTTGCCTATTATGATTTTAATTGCGACGTATCGGCGTTTTTCAATTGGATGCAATGATGCAGAGACATACAAAGTGGCCGTACCGTACCATTGGACAATTTTTTTTAGGTTCCTACCCAGTAAACATTAGCTCATATAAAATACGTGAAATATACGTTCCAGGTTTTGGTATAAAAACACAGGCATTCAAAAAATAAAAAAGTCATGTACTACATTGAGAGATTAAACGAGTTGACCCATGTTTCTATACGTATTTTGGGGCGCTGATAACGAATCGTGGTCAGAATTTTCTTATCATGTCAGGATTTTGACATAACCTCAAAAAAATCTCAACAAATACCCCATAAATGATCAAAAATGCATTTAAAAGTAGATTTAAAAACTTAAAACGACCAAACCACTTTACTTATATATATTTTGGAACGCTGAAACTGAATCTCAGGTCAGAATTCCCCCATCATATCAGAATTTTGACATAACCTCAAAAAATCACCATAAAACACCTCAAAAATGGTTAAAAATGTATTTAAAAGGGGGTTTAAACTGATCACAAGAAAACCACCGTACGGGCACGTATTTTGGGGCACTAAAATCGACTCTGAAGTCAGAATTTCCTTTGAATGCCCTAGCCCCTTGGCTGTCGGATTAGACATTTTTTTTTATTAGTCTGTTTGGTGCTTTCCTGGCTTTCAGTTCAACTTTAGTATGCAAGGGTGTGAGTCCAAGAATACCCCCCCTGTAATCATTGGAGAGTCTTCATCGCTCCTGTTATTTCTAGATAGGTATAGAGAATATAAAACCATTATCTCCTTCTAAAGGTTGTTCTTACATTCTTACTTCGATCGAACGAATAGATGGCCAGAGGCTTATCCTCTTTCGAATATTACGGCAGAGACCGTCGTACGCACTTTATTTCAAAATTTTGTTTGCCGATTTGGCGTACCTTTATATATCACCACAGATCAGGGCGCGTCCAATTCGAGTCAAAATAATTTAATGAATTTTGTTCCATAGAATACGTGCTACTACATATCATCCACATACTAACGGATTTGTTGAAAGGTTCCACCGAATCCTTAAAACTGCCTTAAGAGCTAGGGCTACCACATCCCATTGGGTAGATGAACCTCCTGTTATACTATTAGCTTTTTAGAGTGATCCCCAAAGACGATTTGCAATGCTCTTCAGCTGAACTCGTTTTTGGTCAAACCATGCGATTACCCGGCGAAGTTTTTACTAAGTCGTATACTTGTCCGAAATTCCTCTTTTTATTACTAAATTACGTATTTTGATAAATTAATTGTCACTTCTCCTGTTCGTCACGTTAATCACAAATCATTTATCAATTCAGACATTTTGACTTGTGATTTTATTTTTATTCGAATAGAACGTTTAAAACCATGTTTTTCTCCTCTGTATGACGGACCATTTAAAGTTTTGTCCCGTACAGAAAAGTTGGTTACTTTTATTAAAGGAACTAAACCCATTACTGTCAATACTGATAGAGTTCAACCCGCATATTTACTGACAGACAAATGTGATGTCACTACTCTACCTGCAAAAAAAAGTTGGTTTTGCCGTTGACGGTTTGACTGATTGATTGTTCTTTTTATTCGCAGGGGGAGTATTGTGGCAGCTCACTTACTTAGAAATAAGTTTCTCACCAGTAACCAAGGATTGGAAGAAAATACAAAAAATAATATATTATAAAAATACTAAAATGATATGTATTAACAAAAGGCTAACTTATGAACTTGGCAAGAATATGCGAGCATTAATTGTGGTACACTTCTGGGAGCGCCAATACCGCGTATATTATGATAAAGAAAAGTTTTCGAACTTATTCCCCACTTGGAACCGAAGATGAATTTGCGCATCAATAAAGTGGTTCAGACTTTCTTCGTTTGTAGGTCTTCGTGGTTCCTACGCAACAGTTTGAAGATACTTCACTGTACGGAAAAGATATAACAGTGTCTACTATATGTGGTGTGTTTATGTTGATCGTCTTGATCGTCATGATCGTCTGAATATGTTTGAGCGTAGAAACCTGTTTCGTTCAATTCGACCAGTAGCCCGACGAGTGTAAAGTCACACAATAGTAGACTCTTGGTCCATCTTGGCCCTAACCATTTCATTTTCAATGTTATGGGCACACAATATGAACGATATCCATCTAATTAAGGTGTGGTCTGTTTTGATCCGCGATAGCTTAACAGAAAATCGAAGTTTGGGTTATTGAAACCTTCTTCAATATCTAAGATGGCTACCAAGGCCTATTCTTTCTGTCCTAGGGTATCTTCTCAGATCTGACAACGATGTAATAAAGTGTCGTCTCCAGATTTTCCATTTTGGTACACATCATGATTCTGATAAATTGATGATAATGTAGAAGAACACACCACCGGGCGTCAAACTGACGCAACACCAATTTATTTATTAAAGGGCGCCAGGAGCGTTCTGCCCCGTTCTTCCACTCCCAGACGGGTTCGAGATAAGATGCCCTTCGGTAGCCGAGTAATGGATCAAGGCTGCACTACCTTAGATCATTAACGACGCTGTCTCTCAGGACGTGATTCCTATTTTTTACTGCCGTTTAGGGTTTTGGTTCCTTTTGATTAATTGAGTCTTGGCATAAAAAAAATCCTGATCGAAGATTTCTCTTCGACGGGATTGGAATTTGTTGTGTGCCGGCGTGGCAATTAATGACCTGACGCCTTTGAGTTTCTAATATTTTCGCATAAAAAAAAATCCCAATCGAAAATTTCTCTTCGACGGGATTGATTTTTGACGTGGTTGTCACGTTTTTACCTGCTAATAACGGATTCTACACCTAAGGATTTCTGAGAAAAATGCATAAAAAATTCCCTATCAAACTCTCGTAAGGCAACCAGAAGGTCGAGTGTTAATGTGAGTTAACTCGACGCATCCGGTCTTCCAAAGGAAAGTTCCAGGGATTGAAGACTAGCAACAAGTCTCAAGATCAATTAAGATGCAATTAGTTGAAAGAATCCGTTTATTTAACAGATATTGGTCATATACAAAATGGATCAAGCAAAATTCTTATTTTAAAAATCACGCCTGCCCCAACTAGGGCAAATGGCTTTCAAACCATACAAGCGAGAGCGCATACGCTAACGATCGAGGGTTCTGCAACAATAACATGAGTTTTTAATGTAGTACTGTTAACAAATTAGGGACCTATTTTTCAAGATCTGGCGATATTATAAGTAAACACAGAGAAATGCTTCATCCATGCATCTCCGTTATGCATCTCAAATATGAAACATGGTGTCCTATTGAGACGTATCTTAGCTATACTTCAACTAAATTGCATAACGAATATGCATGGATCAAGCTTTTCTATGCCTCATTATGAATATTTAGAATATTGTTATAAGATCCATTAATGAAAACGTAGAAAGTTTCAAAAACCCAAGTGGAATTGTAGTACTTGAGAATTATTGTTATAATTTTTCTTTACATTACACGTATTATTTATTTGAATTAAAATAATTACTTACGTTATTTTTTGTTTCAGATCCCAGTTTCGAGACAAGCAGAGATATATTGAGATGACCTTTAGTCAGAGTAAATATGTGAAAGTGCAGGCGCGTACGAATTCTAAAGTATATCGGTATCGGTAGCTAAAATTTAACGAGTACTAGACAATCCCGGGTTAAAATCAAGTGTGCTGGAAGTTAACAGTAAGTGGATAACCCTGTGGGCTACTGGAGTAGGCAGATTGAGACCAGTAGTGGGTTAGAGTCACTGAAATTAGCGAAAGGCAAAGCGCGGAAAGACAGTTTCATCTCTTGTAGATTTAACAATCGGCCGTCCAATCAGAGTTGATCACTAGACAAGTATCTTCCAATATCTCGGTTTAGAAATTTTCTGGGGTATTGTAAGTGATAAGGCTAGAAATTGTTCGGATTCCCTGGAGGCTTAGGCCTCCAGAGAAGCAATTTGTAGACTCTTGATTTTCGCGGGCGAACGAATGAACGAAAACCTGGATCTTCATTCCCCTATGGAATCTTATGGACCTCAAACTACAGGCCTAAGTGGTAAGTCCTTGTCTTTCTTTTAGTTAGCTTATATGGAGATAGTTCAATGGGGCTGTTCAAAAAAACACGTTCGCTTTTAGGAGTGAGAGGGATTTACCGAAAATGTAACAAAATGGACGCTGGAATGGAGGGGAGGGGGGATAATCATAAATAAGTAACATTAGGACAAAAAAAAATATATTTAACATCGTTGAGTTCATTCTCTTGTGACAAACAACAGCATATTCAAAGAAAGTGTGGTGGAGAGGGTTTCCAAACAAACGTTCTTTTAAGGGGGGAAGGTAAAAAATATTGATTTTTCTATTTTATATTTTTTTCAAAAGAAAAAAAGGTAGACATTATGCATATCATTTATTTCGTAATTTAAAGATCTAATTAAATAACAGGTTGTCTTATAGGAGTTCTATTTTAAAAAAGTAGTTTTCGTTGAAAAACCAATATCGTTGAACTTAATAAATTGTGTTTAATGTTCTCAAGGGATAATATTTTAAAGGTGCTTGATTAAAATTAAAAATTAAAAAATCTATAGTTTTCGAAAATAAAAATAATATTTGATAATATTGTTACGTGTTTCCACCCTTAGGAAACTACCCCTTGCAAAATCCGTGGGTTCCAAAAATTATAACAAGAGATGTCCACTAACACACTTTATTAAATATTTACTGGATACTTCACAATACTATTATTAATTTAAATACACCTTACTGACTAAAATCACAATGTTTATCTTTGAAGTCTTAACCTCACTTCCTATACTTTCTGAACTACTGAACTACTCGCCGAGAATGCGGTCGGTCTTTTATACCCAAAAATGACAGATCTCGATTGTTCTGTGATGACGTCACCATTCTCTAGATAATTCCAGATGTCACCAGAACTAACTTCTGGTAGGTTTCTCGAGTAGGTGCAAATACACTACATTCATTCTAAGGGTTGTAACACATTACACTGCCCCCTCCTTAAGCCTGAACGTCCCGGTCAGGCAGTTCAGCCTCTTTCACGTACTTCGCCAGTCTATCCAAGTGTACGATCTTCATCTTGGACTTTTTGTTTCGTTGAATCCGATAGACGACATCATTAATTCGGGTAATAACAGTATAAGGTCCTTCCCAAGGAGGTTGAAGTTTCGGTGACTTCCCTTTCTTTCGCTGTGGGTTGTACAGCCAAACCAGATCTCCTGCCTTGAACCCTTCTGAACTACCCTTACGGTCGTATCGAGCCTTCATTCGGTCACTGGCTATGGTGATTTGGTCTCTAACCAGCTCATGAACATTTCTTAGCCGTTCACTCATTTCATCCACATAGCTGTTCACAGGAAGCTATTCTCCACCTGGTGTTCCGAAAATCAAATCACACGGCAGTCTGATCTCATGTCCAAATACTACACGGGCTGGTGTTTGTTTCGTAGACTCGTGGATAGCAGCTCTGTATGCCATGAGGAAGAACGGTATGTGGAGATCCCAATCACGTTGATTCTTATGAACCACTTTAGAGAGATGTTCTTTCATGGTCTTGTTGTGTCGTTCCACCATTCCATCTGATTGCGGGTGAAGGGCTGTTGTCCGTGTTTTGTGTATCCCCAATAACTTGCAGATTTGCTGAAACACCCCTGACTCAAAGTTCCTCCCTTGATCTGAGTGCAGCTCCAGGGGTACACCAAACCGACATATCAAATTATCTACCAAGACTTTGACGACAGTGACTGCTTCTTGGTTTGGAATTGCATAGCCCTCTGGCCACTTACTAAAATAGTCCATGGCAACCAGTATATACTTGTTACCATCCTTGGTTACTGGGAATGGGCCAGCTATATCGATCGCGATCCTCTCGAAAGGAGCTCCGACGTTATATTGCTTCATTGCACCCCCACTTCTAGTCTGTGGTCCCTTACTGGCTGCACAAATTTTGCAATTGCGACACCAAGCTTCCACATCTTGACGACTATTTACCCAATAAAATCGTTCCCGTACTTTATTCAGGGTCTTATTAACGCCGAAGTGCCCACCGGATGCTCCATTATGCACTTCCTGAAGTACTTTCGGTACTCGACACCTGGGAATCACTAGACGCATAACAACTTCCCTGCCATCCGGGCTTTCCCAAGCTCTCTTTAGCAGCCCGTTCATGACTTTAAGTGAATCCCATTGGGCCCACAAAGCCTTCAATCCAACTGCCTTATCCGAAACATCCTTCCACGCTGGTCGAATTCCTTTCTCCTTTGCTTTCAATATAGCCCCAATCTCTGTGTCATTCAGTTGTTCTTGTCTCAGGGCTTCGGTTGTCCAATCATCTGGAACCTCTATTTTAATAGTGTTGACGGCCACCGTACCCTGCAATTTCTCAACGTGGCGGCAGTGCTTGCAATCTTCCTTGCACGGTCTTCTAGATAAAGCGTCTGCGTTCTTATGAGATCTTCCAGGTCGATGTTCGATTTTGAAATCATACTGTTGCAGCCGTTTTATCCAACGAGCCAGTTGACCTTCAGGGGTTTTCAACTGCAACAGCCATTTTAATGCAGCATGGTCGGTCCGAATCTTGAAATGTCGTCCATAAAGATATTTATGAAAATGGTCCACTGATTTAACGATGGCCAGTAACTCTTTCCGGGTTACACAATAGTTTCTTTCCGGTTTGGACAGCACCTTGCTGAAGTACTCGATCACTCTTTCCTGTCCATTCTGGATTTGAGACAGTACACAACCGACCGAAGAATTGCTGGCATCCGTGTCTAAAATAAAAAGTCCTTCCCGTTGTGGGTACGCTAGCACAGGACCAGTGCATAGAGCTGCCTTCAATTTTCTCCATGCTGTTTCACATTCCGGTGTCCATTGGTACTGCACTTTCTCTTCTGTCAGCCGGTGTAATGGCTTCGCAATTTCTGCAAACCCTTCCACAAAGCGCCTATAATAAGTGCAGAGGCCAAGGAAGCTCCGTACTTCATGAACGTTAGATGGTCTTGGCCAATCTCGTACAGCAGAAATTTTGTCGGGGTCTGTTTGTATTCCATCCGAAGACACCACGTAACCAAGAAATTTGACTTCTTTCTGGAATAGCAGGAACTTCTTCGGGTTCAACTTCAGATGGGCATTCCTGACTCGCCCAAATACTTCTTGAAGATTTTTCAAATGTTCTGTAAAGTCCTGTCCCATAACAAGCACGTCGTCAAGGTAAACCAGGCACGTCCTCCAGGTTAGCCCTCGCAGTACGAATTCCATCAATCTTTCAAAGGTAGCTGGCGCAAAGTCCAAAAGGCATCACGGTAATTTGATAAAGACCACTGCCTGCTGAAAACGCTGTCTTCTCCTTATCATCAGGATGAAGCCCCACTTCCCAGTATCCACTCCTAAGGTCTAACGTAGAAAACCATCGTGAGCCTGCCAACGTGCTTAACGTGTCATCAATTCGTGGTAATGGGTAACTGTCTTTCTTTGTGACATCGTTTAATTTCCGATAATCGACACAAAATCTTAATGTTCTATCCTTCTTGGCAACCAAAACTACTGGCGATGACCAGGGACTCGTCGACTCCTCAATGACTCCATCTTGTAGCATCTTGTCTATCATTGCCGAGGCATCTTCTTGTTTTGCTAATGGAAGCCTCCTAGGTGGTTGTCGAATAGCGGGCGAGTCGCCAGTATTTATCCGATGCTGGACTATGTCTGTTTTTGTAAGGGCCTCTGTATTCTTGGCAAATACTGAACTTTCCTTTTCTAGAAACTTGATTGCCTCCCTTCGTTCATCCTCAGATAAATGCTCCAACTGGGTACTCAGCAAGGTCAAAACTTCCTGCAAAACATACATTCATTCTAAGGGTTGTAACACATTACAATATGTATTTTGACCAGCAGACATGAGAGTGAAATTTTATGCCTATTTTCTTTGTGCTCTTTAGTAGTTCTTGTCTTTGAAATGTAACAAATGTTTGATTATAATTCAGTATCCTCTAGGTAGGGCAGGGCTAGAGATACTAGAAAGAATGCCTCGTGAGGGCTTCTTATAATATACTGGAATGATCAGACTTAGATCATCAGTATATAGAAAGAATGGTTATTTTCTTGTTTATCATATTGAATGTCAGATATAATAAGTGCATAACTAGTATTGACAAGTCATTTCGTAAGGAAACTTCTTGTTGATATTCTAGCTTGGTCCGATTTATATAAATGGTATATGAAAAGAACGAATGGTTTCTTTGAAAGTTATCTGTTGAATACCTAAAATAATATTTTTTAACTATTTGTCGTATTTCACATAAAAATTTTTACGTTTGTTTTCTCATTTTAGGTCCATTTTAAAAACGACAGAGAAAAGCTGACTTAACTACTGCATCTGACTGACGAGTAGCGAAAGGAAAAGGCGTTAAAGGTAAGTTTTGTTGAGGTGACGTATTTGGTCTGAAGGAAAGTTTACCCATATCAAATCGACATTGTTACCTCATTCGGTACCATATTTTTTCCATTAGACATAAAATGTAAGAATTTTACTCATATACAATTTTGTATTTCAGGTAGGTTCCGAAAGAGAAGGGACATGGGTGAAGACATCAATAAAGGTAGGATTTTTAAATTCCTAATTCTAGTTTAAGAAAGTATGCTTACATATACCGAGAGATCGAGAAAGACTGAACGTGACGTCACGCGGAAAAGTCACTTAAATTATCAAAATTGATTTCTATTCTACATACATTATTAAAACTAATTTCCTATGTCGCTACTCACTGTTACCAATCTGATGTCTGTCATTTTCGCGAATGTTGTTATTATTGGCTTGTGTTTCATTTATCATTTATCTCCCTTTCTGACTAATAAATCAGTGTTTTTCAACGCAATCAGTTCACTGTCACTTGTGTGGCAAGTTAATAAAGAAACTTGCATTTTGTGTAAATACCGTAATTGACTATATTTAAGCTTACTGTCGCCAACGTGAAAATGTTGAAAGTACCAGAAAATAGTACATATATATGCAGTATGTAGGCGGCACAAAAACAATCTTTAGGGAGCGGCACGTTCAGTCTTTCTCGATTTCCCTGTAGTAAGCATACAACCATTTCAATTAACAAATTTTTTAAAGTTTGTCTTCCCTGTTACAGGTTTTAAGAGAAGTATTGGATCCCTCACAACTCTGTCTCACTCAAGATAAGAGCGAAAGCTTTTACATACAGACAGAAAAACTTTTGATTTACATTCAGTCGGTTATTTATAACAATACTTATATATATTTTTTTATTTTAGTTGCATACCTGATAAAAAAGTCTCTGAAGTCGAACAATTAGAAGATGAGTTTGATGTTTAGACTTCCTTGCAGAGAACAAAAAAAAAGGGTAAATATAACAACGTTAATTGACAAACGCTTTAAAATTTATTTGCCTTGTCAGTTGCAGGTTTTATGAGGATTTGGACACCTTCTATTTGATAATATGCTTGACCTGGACATGTTGCTTTCCACGAAGCGTTGGATGGAACTCGCTCAACTGTTTCACGCAAAATAAGAGCAAAATCTTTTACATACTGACAAAAACACATTTTATTTACATTCAGCTAGATATTTGTAACAATTTCCTGATATGTTCTTTTTATTTTAGTTGAATTCCTGATAACAAAGCACATCTCTGAAGTCGAATAGTTAGATGCATTTGGTACTAATTTCCTTAGAGAACAAACACGAAGCATTGGATGTAATGCTCTCACTGTCTCACTCAAGATAAGAGCGAAATCTTTTACAGACAGACAGAAAAATATTTTATTTACATTCAGTCGTTATTTATAATAATTTACTAACATGTTTTTTTATTTTAGTTTGATTCCTGCCAATAAAATACAAGAACATGGACTACTTTTGGCGAAGAAAACGCCTTGCAAAACGCTGAATGGATGTCATCAAAGCTCTAATGTAACAGAGCTTTGCCGGAGGCGTGCACCAATTAAGCAACCATGACAGATGACGTGATGTTGTCAGACGTGCCATACAGCAAAAGGAAGCCCACTGAAATAATGCAAGGATCAAAAAACGTCTGTCAAGAACATTGTGAATAAGAAGAAGAAGAAGACTCTATGGACAGAGAGGTTAAGGTAATTTTTAATTTTACTTTTTTATTGCCACTAACTTATCTCGCTATACAATCCACAACAGGCTGTGGGAACGGATGCACGAGTCGTACTGGCTTGTCATCCGTCGATCCACAAGCCTTTGATGTCCGAAAATTTACCGACATTTCACGGGAAAGATCAAGCCATCACGAGTCACCTCGAGCAATAACGAGTATTTATGTTCCCACGGCGCGAGGTATGACAAACTTCAGACCAGGCTCGCCAAGTCACAGGCCGTGGGACCCCGGCTTTAAGTTTTGTAACTTTTTTGTGCACAAAATTACTCTGGAACGGTTCAAAATATTGACTTGAAAGGACCACGTACACTTCATATGGAAATTTGGGTTTCCGTTAAATTGGCTCAAGTTTTGATATGATGTGTGTCTTGGTGTCCTTATCAAAAGTCTCAATGGGCACGAGGTCCGAAATTGCATCAGTTACAATATATACCGTGATAAGTTGTCATAGCGAAGCTTTTTTTTTTGAAACACATTTTAATAACATTAGTGTCCAAATTTATATTTCTGAGGTCGCTGAATTCAAATTTTATGTCAAATCGATGATTTTGGCACTTGGCAACTGTCAACTAGCTGTCAAGTCACCATTAAGTGTTAAAAAACTTGAATAAATCTTATGAAATTATGTTTTCCAATACAAAATATAGGAAAGCTTCTCTTTATATCAACTAGAAAACCAACCAAATATAATAGGCATATTTTAAATTAATTTATATATATTATTATAGTGTTACTAAACATTAGCAATTATCAAATCTGTTTTCATAATTTCTAACTGGAAAATATTTAAATCACCGACTAATATCCGGAAGGAGGAGCGTGTCTGAGAACACATTCATATTGGACGTGACGTCATCTAACAGTATATTTCTGCGAGTGCAATGATTCGGACATAATTCGTGCAGTTTATAGAAATTTCCTAAAATTATTTAGTTGTATACGGTCTGTGATATTAAATTATAGTGTGTATTTAAGTGTACCATATTTAAAAGGGTTTCAATTATTCTAAACATGACTGAAATAGGGTATTTCAAAGGTCAATCGGATCATTTACGCCGTACACTTGCCGGGTATATGCCATATGATACTGCGTCACAAAAATATTCATAAAGAAAAAACTATAAGTCCTAGATGAAAAAAATTTTTTTTCAAAAACTTCTCCTGTATCTTGGCTTCAATTGCTTCGCTGCATATATATGAAAATTTGCAAAAATAAAAAAGTTTGTCGCTTAGTCAAGATATGAGTACATTCTTAGTGAAATAATAAGTTCATTGTTATTTAAGGAAAATAATAAACAATATTCGATAGAAACAAAAAGACCATTGGAAACGCTTATTTGTGTATTTGAATTTAAAAAAAAATCAGATCGATAGCTCGATTAGGTTTGAAGATGGCAAAACATGATTTTTATAATCAATCAATTTCTCAAGTTTTTTTAGAAATAAAAAATATCTGTAAGTTATAACAAAATTTCAAGTAATTTAATATACAGTGGTCGTTTGACAACTAGTTTACAGCTGCCAATTGTCAAACACGTCCATTCGACGTCAGATTTCAATACAGCGACCTCGAAAATATAATTTTATAAGATTCATTCATGTTTTTTAACACTTAATGGGTGATTAGACTGCTAGTTGACAGTTGCCAAGTGTCAAAATCATCGATTTGACATCAGATTTGAATTCAGCGACCTCAAGAACATAAACTTGGACACTAAGATTATTAAAATATGCTTTAGAAAAAGTATACCTTAAGAGGTTAAAGTAGTTTAAAAAATTCGCGAATATCTGTTTGGTTAACATTTTACTAAACTACGGCACAATCTATTTTACGCGGTGCCACTAAGATTAAGTCAACATATTTTTTATTTTTATTGTTCGAACAGATATGCAGTCGACAACGTCCGATTGCAATTTTCACTCAGTATTACTTATGAATATCAATCTACTATGTACATATCCTGAGACTGTTTATTTATGTATATTGATTATACCTATTTATATATACTTATTTACAACTCCGGCAAAGACATGTTTTTTCAACGATTTTTAACTTGAATTTTACAGACACTTCTATTTATATTAGCTAATATATGCATTTAAAAAGTTCTATTAGCATAACGTATGCAGCAGGCTGCGAGAGGCAGCGGTAGCGACCCTATTTTAGAGGCAGTGGTTGTAAAAATTTTAATTTCACCTGCTGACAGGTTTATTGGCACTTAAGTGAGATACTGGTTTGGCGATTTTAACTACGCAAATTTACCAGTCATCAGTTTGCTAGGGAACTGCATAGGTAGCACTACGAATAGTTTTGTGAATAAGATTAATTTCAATGAATACCATAACTTTGCTGCTCTTGGTAGAATAGGAGCTTAATGAACTAAGCGCTGTAGTTATTTACATACGGTAAACTGCACCGATATTACGCGGTTAATACTGGTAAGATATTTAATGTACAGAGCAGACCAAATTAGATGGGATTTGGGGTTTTCTCTAAAACTATGGCAGATAGTCAAAAACTAATATAGGTGTCATGCGTCAAATGAAACGCGAAATTATTTAAATGCTCAATTTGGGGAGGATGGATATATCACTCAAGGTTAGTTTATCAATGTCTAGTTAGGCAAGTTAACCAAATTGATAACTAACAATTAATTTAGCTAACTGGATATTAATAAAGAACAAAGTAGTTTAGATATTGTTTAATTTTTAGGAAATAATGGTCCTATTTTGTGGCCAGCTAAATCTCCCGATATAACCTCTGCCGACTTTTGGCTTTGGGGTTATTTGATAAATATTATATGTAGAGAACGTTCTAATAACATAGAAGAATTGGAAAACAAAGCATTAGCTGCGTTTCGGACAATAACTCCTCTCATGATTGGAAATGCAACAAATGTTGTAAGGAGAAGGTGTCAAAAATGCATTGGAAGACATTTCGAACATTTATTGTAGTTTAGTTTTTCCTATTTTTGACAAAATTATTTTGTATTATAAGAAGCGTTGTTAATAGTTTTCCATGACCTCCTCACAAATATATTGAATTTTTCGAAAACTAACCACTTCTTCTAGAGGTAAATATGACATGATATTTCGTTGGATAGCCAATTTAAGTTGTGATCGAACGATGAAATAATTTACATAAAAAGAACACAAGTTATGTCTATATCTCGAAAACTGAGGTATGCGTAATTTTCTTCTTATCAGCAACGGATTCTATTAAAAAAAGTGCCTTAAGAATATGTAACTCGATTTTCGATTCGACACTTGGTAATTGAGATATAGAGATCATCCAAAAATGTAAATTTTCCAAAAATGCTCTGTAGCTTGCTAGTCGAAAAAGATAGATGATCGCGGTTTGCGCCATTGTTTGTTTCTCGATAATTGAGCTCAGGAAACCCCAAATCCCATCTAATTTGGTCCACCCTATACGCTGCTCACAATTTGAATTGAGTTCTTCTTATTCACAACGGGTCATAACAGATGGCTTCCCTTTGCTGTATGGTACGCCTGACAGTATCACATCTGTTTCAGACGCCAGTCTCATGAAATTTCTTTTCCATTAGTTACTTGGTAATATTGTAGAAGATCTTACTTTAATTTTCACAATTTAAAGCAATTTCCGGTAAAATCAGAAGTGTTGTAAAAAAAAATTAACCACCAGTAAATAATTCTCTTATAGCAGGCAAAAAAGTTACCAAGAACCTATATCCGAAAACCAATATTAAAAAAAATTGCAGTATTTAAAAAAAACACTAAAAAGTTAAATAATAAAATTAAAATGTCTCAAAAACTACTGCAGATCTGACTTTTTCGAATAAGAACAATTTTGCTTAAAATTTAGTTCTTAAAGCTTCCTTGGTCGAAAAATATTTCTGAACTGCAGCGCCATCTCTGGTGATAATGTTATAACAGTACATTGTACTTCTTCAAGAAGGCATGAACAATAGAAATGTAATATCGTTTATACAGTGTGTTTCACTTCTCGTGAAGACACCCCTGTAACTTTTTTATTGGTAGCCGAATTCATTTCAAATTTTTCATCAGCTATAGAACTCCATGAGATGATTCCATCTAACACATAAAGAGAACTTTTTACAGCAAATGAAAGTCATACACAATTATTATTGAAATTATTTATTATTTAATTACACGTGTATGCAAAATTTCAACTCGATTGGATAACCGAAGGTCGGTAAATTTGATTCATTCATACATAATACATACTTACATACAGATTTCCAAGTATTATAAGAAAACGATATTACATTTAAGTTGATGTGTAATAATAAAGTGTCCCTTTTAGCGTTTTATTGAATGCCGATTTTTGTTCACAACTTTCATTTGTTGGAAAAAGTTCTCTTTAGGTGTTAGATAAAATCGCCCTATGGAGTTGTATGGCTATTTTCTTTTTTTCGCAGTAGGCCGGCGTTTTAGATCTGGGCGGCATTTATGTGTTGAATAAAGTCGTCTTATGGAGTTGTATGGCTGATAAAAATTTGAAATTAATTCGGCCACAAATAAAAAAGATACAGGGGTGTCTTCACGAGAAGTGGAACACACTGTAGAATAAAAATATATTTTTAGTTTCCGAGATATCGACTGTGGTAATGTTAACTGAAACACCATGTATATTGATTAAAATTTCAATTTCTCTAATATAAAATACTCATGACCTAACTCATTATGTATATAACAAATCAGATCTGTATACAATGCATGGCAAGTAGCAACACATCCCTCAGAGGTTTAATCTCAACTTCATTTAGTGGTGAGAGTGATACTATAAATCGATTGGCACACAACGATTCAAATAATTTTCTAAAATATGTTTATCAATTTTAGTGTTTTGGGGTTCAAAGCATTGGAATTGACGAAAATAGTATATCATGTTTGGTTCGCTTGTGTCTAGCTTTAGAAGCTTTTATGGGCGATTTTTTTGTCTATTTCTTTAGCATACAAAACAAAGAAGTTATGATCGAAACAATGTACAGGTTGGACCAAATTAGGTGGGATTTGAGTTTTTCTCTAAAACTATGGTAGATAGATAAAAACAAACATAGGTGTCCTCTCGATTTTCGAGAAACAAACAATGGCAAAAACCGCTATCGTCTATCTTTTTTTAACTACCGAGCTACAGAGCGTTTTTGGAAAATTGACATTTTTGGATGACCTCTATATTTCAATTACCAAGTGTCGAATCGAAAATCGAGTAACACATTTTTAAGGCACTTTTTTTAGTAGAATCCGTTGCTGATAATAAGAAAATTATGCATGCTTTAGTTCTCCAGATATAGACATAATTTGTGTTTTTTTAAATGGAACACCCTGTGAATTGTTCATTATTCGATCACAACTTAAATTAGCTTTCCAACGATATATCGTATGTCATATCTATCTCTAGAAAAAGTGGTTAATTTTCGAAAAATTTAATATATTTGTAAGGAGGCCATGGAAAACTACGACACTTCTTATAATATAAAATAATTTTGCCAAAAATAGGAAAACCAAACTACAATAAATGTTCGAATTGTCTTCCATTGACATCTATGCATTTTTGACACCTTCTCCTTACAGCATTTGTTGCAGTTGCAATCATGACAGGATTTATTGTCCGAAATAATGCTAATGTTTTGTTTTCCAATTCTTCTATGTTATTAGAACGTTCTCTATATATAATATTTTTTAAATAACCCCAAAGCCAAAAGTCGGCAGGAATTATATCAAGAGATCTAGCTGACCACAAAATATGACCATTATTTCCTGAAAATTAAACAATATCTAAACTACTTCGTTATCTATTAATATCCAGTTAGCTAAATTAATTGTCAGTTATCAGTTTAGTTAACTCAGCTAACTAGAATGAGGACCTATTATTTGGTATCCAATAAAATCACACCATACACCAAATCCAAATCGTCTTTGACGATTAACAGTAGCGGTTATGTGCGGATGTCCGTGAGCACAATGCTGGTTATTATGCCGATTAAAAATTCCGGCATTGCTTATATGGGCCTCGTCTGTCCATATAATTGTTCCTTCAAATCCTCTCACTTCATTACACTGACACAAAAACCCCTGGCAAAAATCGAGACGCCTTTGAAAGTCGTTTGGGTATAGATGGTGACTAATCCTAATTTTGTAGGGTTTGAATTTATTTTTTTTTTTAAGCAACGCAAAGCAGTTGTTTTTGAGATTCCTAAATTTTCCTGTATTTCGCGAGACGATATATTAGGATTTTCTCTTACAGTTTCTAAAACAATATTTTCTACAGCTTCTCCATCTGCTTTATTTTATATTTTTTCTCGAGGTTTTACAAATGATCCAATCTCTTTTAAATTTTGTTGTAGCCTTTTGAATATTTTTATGTCTGGCTGTCTCTTTTCTGGATGTCTAAAAATATTGTTTAGACGGCACTTTTGGCACAGAGTTTTGCTGTCTATAACTCACCTATTAAAATAAAGTTCTGAAGCTAAATTTGAATCTTCTCCGCTTGCTATAAAACATTTAATCATATCGTATTTTTCACCATTACTAAATTGTACCATTTTTAACACTGCTCACTCGCAATTAACTCACAAATTAGTTTTTGACATTTACGATTATTTCGATTTTCTTTTTTTTAACATGGCCTTCTCAATAAATATTAGAAATGGGTTAAATATGCATAGATGTCAATGAAAGACAATTCGAACATTTACTGTAGTTTAGTTTTTCCTATTTTTTTATATTATAAGAAGTGTCTATATCTCGAAAACTGAGGCAAGCATAATTTTATTCTTATCAGCAGCGGATTTTACTCAGAAAAGTGCCTTAAGAATGTATTACTCGATTTTCGATTCGACAGTTGGTAATTGAGATATAGAGGTTGTCCAAAAATGCCAATTTTCCATAAACGCTCTGTAGTTCGGGGGTTGAAAAAGATAGAAGGTTGCGGTTTGCGCCATTGTTTGTTTCTCGAAAATCGGGCTCAGTACACCTATATTGGTTTTTGTTTATTTGCCACAGTTTTAGAGAAAACTCCAAATCCCATCTAATTTGGTCCATCCTGTACGTCTTCACATTTTTAAAATAAAATTGCCGCCATTCTCTTGCTGTATTTGGCCAGTAATTAAAAATATAATTTTAATTACTTCTTAGTTTTTTTCCCCCTTTAAGGCATTTGCTTCAATGTTCATCCGTCATATTGGAGCCGCCATTTTCAGTTTTAATTTTGGTATTAGATTCGTAATCAGCGACTATAAACACGTAAATAAACTACGTTTCAAAAATAAACAGCAATACTTTTTCACATATAAAAGTTTTTGATTCAGGAGTGGTTTCTTCCCTTTGGGAGTAAAAGCAAGTGTTGGAACCATATATAAACTGAAGACAGTACCTTTTATTAAAAAAACCATAAACCAAACCGATAAAGAATGTCATTACATGTTATTGTATTTTTTGGAGAGGGCCTAACAGGCAGCCGCGACAAATGGCTGGAGGCTGTCGGACGTGGTATACAGCAAAAAGATGCCATCTAGAATATTGCATGGGTCACAATATGGTCCTTCTGATGTGACGACCAGAATGCAACACTTCCTTAGATTCAACGCTTTTGTTGACAAAATTCTATAACGAATGTTTGCACCTGTTACTGCTGGGCCGCTAGGGATACAGTAATTATCATAATTTTTTAAATTTAATAATTTGAGGTAAATTTCCATATTTTTCAATTATTCCACATTTCTAAATTATGTTAAATGATAAATGTTCCTTTTCCTGCTTTGATAAAATTCTTGTGATCTAGGAAATTAGTTTTGGATCATTATATATAAAAAAAATGCATTGGTTACTGTAGCATGATAAATGTGTTAAATTTTAAAACGTCTAATCCAAACTTTTACTCTTGAAAACCCCACAGCCAGTAATTTGTATAATTTCAAGATACTATCTCGATTCGTTTCGTGCTTTGTTAATTTTTTATTTTAATTGTGGCTAATCTTATTCACGATCTATTACAGTTAAAAGTACTGTGTCCATGAATTTGGTATTGTGGTAGTCCCGAATATTGCAGACAGAAATTAGTCAGGAATCTACCTTCTCAAAAGTCTCCTTAAATATCAGGGTGTGCACTCGAAGATACAGTTTTGAAAAAAATCGTACATTATCTGGAATGACCTTGTGGATCTAAATGTGGAGGGCGTCTTCCTGGCCGCGATTGCAAAAAGGCGTAAAAAAATTTATGTCCGAAAATTTTTGTATTACTGAAAATTTTGGAAAATTTATTAAAAAAAATTTAAAGAGTAATATACTTGCGAACAGAAACTATTGCATTATAAATTTTAACTTAAAATACTCATGAGATACAGAAAACAACGTGCAGCTAAACAATCTTAAAACTTCTTATCCATGAAAAATATCAATATCGAAGATATGATGATGATGATATAATAGGAGCATCAGTTCAGGGTTTATGTTCGATTTTAATTTTACTAGGTTTTAGTCGAACGTTTGATACTCTTAATCATGAAATACATTTATATCTCTTGTTACATAAAGATCTCACAAAGGAAGCAGTTAATTTATTTAAAGGTTATTTAAAAAATAGGCAGCAGAAAGTCTGTATCGAACAAAACTGCTTGGAAAACTTAGTACTGAGATCAGGTGTACCACAAGGTTCTATCCTGGGACCATTACTTTTTACCCTATATACCATTCATTTTATTTAATGTTTAAAACATTGTCAAATTCATTTATACGCTGACGATATCCAGCTTTATCATTCAAAACTTCTGACGTTGATGGTGCCTGTCCACGTATTAATGAAGATTTAAAATCTTTTTTAAGTTTATCAAAAGACCACTCTCTTATTATTAATACCATCAAATCTAATGCTTTAATTTTTGGTCCTAAACAATCTCGACAACTTATTAAAAATCAGGTTCAAATAAATGTAGACCAAGAAAGTCTTGAAATAGTTTACTCTGCTAAGGTGTTATTATTGACAGTGATCTCCGACATGTAAATAAATTTATATAAAAAGCAAACAATAGGCCCCTTGCGTGTGTCATATATTTTAAACTAATTTATATATATATTAATATAGTGTTACTAAACATTAGCAATTATCAAATTTGTTTTCATAACTGGAAAATATTTAAATCATCGACTATTATCTGGAGGGGGGGGGGGCGTATCTGAGAACATACTCACATTGGACGTGACATCACCTAACAGTATATCTCTGCGAGTGCAATGATTCGGACATACAGGGTGGCCCATTTGTGCGACAAAGTCCAATACCTCCTTTATTAGAAGAAATAGAAAAAAAATTTCTTAACGAAAATTGTAGGTATCCTTGATGGTCACCTTCGAAAATTATTACGAAGAATACATAATTGCAGGACGAACCAAACATACATTTTTTTAATCGAACACCCTGTATATTTTTAGATATTTGGAATCAGCTCGTTTTTTGCAATCTGCTAATATAGAGTTTTGCTAGTCTATACAGGGTATTTCGAGACATTTTCATATCGAAATCATCATGACATGAACACCCTGTATCTTTTTGAAGATAAGAAATTACATTATTTTGTCATTATGAAAAGTTGTACTATATTGTCTAATTTAGTAGCAATAAATTATTTTCTTAATTTGACATTATTTGTAAACAGAGTGAGGCAAAACTCGGATCTACGAATTTCTCAATTTTTTTCAATGGAACTATATTTTATACCAGCATTATAAAGGTTTTTTATTCTTCTTTAAGTTTTATTAAGCATTCCCTATACCTAAAACTTCAATGTTCTGAGATATTATGGGTTTAGTAGGAAAAACTGCGTTTCATTAAACTAATTGTAATTAAATTTATAATATTACTACTCAAATTGTGTAAATGCAGTTTTAAATTAAAAAATAATAATTTAAGAATCGGAATAAGTTATTTGTTTTCCAAATAAGTAATGCAATTTAATAATATCCATGAAGAGGATTCATTGAGATATTTTTTCTACTAAATTAAAAAGTCGAAATAAATCAATCTATTTATTATAAAAGTCAGAAAAAAGAAATTACAAAATAGAAAACAAAATTCAGTAAATTCGCTGTGTTACAATTAAGTGTTACTATTTCTGATAAAATTAGATTTATATCACCAATATGAATTTCTCGCCAGAAGAAGAGGTAGATATGATTTTCGTACTAGATGAGAGTGATACAAATTGTTTACTTGCTACCCGAATCTATAAACAGAAATTCCCAGAAAGGAGGCAGCCAAACAAGAGGTCATTTCAGAAGGTATTGGATGGGTTCCAGCGCACAAAAACTGTCTTGTGTGAGAAAAATTCACGCAAAAAAATTGTTTTAACAGAAGAAAATGAGTTAAATGTCCTCCTAAGTGTTACCGAAGATCCTCATACTAGCTCGAGAAATATCGCAAGACAAATTGGCATAAGTCGAATTTCAGTTCAAAGGATTTTATCAAAAAATAAAATGAACCCGTATCGCATACAGTTGCATCAAGAATTGGTTGACCAAGATTTTCAAAGGCGAATCCAATTTTGTGAATGGGCGCAGGGTAAAATTAATGAACACAGAAATTTTTCTAATTTAGTATTGTTTGGAGCCACCTTTCATAGTGGAGCGAATGTACAAATCGGCATAATTTCCATTACTATGCTACTGACAACCCACATCTTATAAAGAACCACAGTCAAACTAGATGGTCACTAAATATTTGGGGTGGCATTATAAGGAATTATGTAGTCGGACCACATTTTTTTGAAGGACGTGTTAATGGTTTCTTTCCATTGGTTTGAAAATCATTAAGAAATGTTAGAAACGAGCCCGTAATAAAATTAATAAATTTTCAGTAATACAAAAATCTTCGGAAAAATTTTTTTACGCCTTGCCGAATTTGGCATTCAAGATTCCTGACTAAATGGTTTATTCCATGTAATAGTTTAGGTTATCAGCCCATCAGTTGGATACATTACCTCGAATAAAACACCTAGCAATTTACATACGTGATATTTACAAAAATACATTAAACTTGTATATTATTAACGTCTTTTGTGTATG
This sequence comes from Rutpela maculata, assembly GCA_936432065.2. Classification (NCBI taxonomy): domain Eukaryota; kingdom Metazoa; phylum Arthropoda; class Insecta; order Coleoptera; family Cerambycidae; genus Rutpela; species Rutpela maculata. The sequence continues at coordinate 3,281,941 of OW386294.2, forward strand.
CGTCATAACTTTATTTTGGCATAGAGATAATCTGCTTGCATACTAGAGGGCAAGGATCTCGATTTCTATGTAAATATAAAAAGGGTGCACACAAATGTATATATTTTAGAGAAATGTACTTCGAAAACCATTAGTGGTCAGCGGAGAGATGTTTACATAAATAAGACAAAATCATTTCCGGCACTTTTTGACGATTTGTGTCCCGGAATAATATCCAGTCCCTTTTCAAATATAAAAATGTAAATTTATCTTCGTTTGTTTCTATGAGATTATATACAGGACGTTCCATAAATCGCGTGCAAAATTGAAAATTCTTGTCATATTTTTCACTAGTTAATAATTTGTATTATCCTGAGTAACGTCATATATGGAAGGAAGATTTATGAGAATAAAACTAGATAGAACCCAATCGGAGTTAGAAAAACTGCTGCTTGGAGTTCCTCAGGGTTCAGTTTTAGGACCATTGCTATACGTGCTGTATGTCAATGACTTGTCTATTCACAAAAGTAATATTTCACTATGCTTGCAGATTAATTTACAGTAAATTTGACGGCTGACACACCTGAGGAGCTTCAAGAGGTAGTTATTCTCTTCATGAAAAAGTTAGTACGTGTACACAAAGAGAAAAATTAATATTAAACTTTAAAAGACAGTATTTAAAGGGCATAGCAGGATAAGCATGTGTATGCTGCCCTCGCATCAATCTAGTCGAGATTTTGAACACAGGTTGATAGTAGTGTTACATGAAATTTCCCAAAATATAATTTTTGGAAAACCATTTTTACGGGAGTTATGGGGGTAAAAAGAAAAATTTCTTTTTTCCAAGAACGCATAAACCGATTTTCATGAAAAAAAAATATGTTATGATTTTTGATGGCACAAACGTAGAAAAAAATTATTGAGTTCATTTGTCGGAAAAAAGTGTTTTTTTCAAAATAATTTTTTTTTTATGTTGTTCTAGTTTCAAAACATCTCCAATTTTCAAAGCGATCGGAAGGGCGGAACGTATTCAAAAAATTGATAATCTCTAGCGTACTGCGGGCGAGGCGGTTCATTACTACATCTCACCACGGTCACTGGCGGCCATCACACCCTTGTGTGTGTGGTGCAGATCTTTTCAAATTCTCTGACGTCAACTGTCGAGTCAACCAAAATCTAGTTTGAAATTCTGAACATTTTACAATGATGACGTCTGTAGTTAGCCTACGAGAGAACTCTAGTTTCCAAGGTCCACCTCGTGGGGGTTACAGTGCGATTTTGAACTACCTATTATGGGGTGTTTCTTTATCGTGAATCCTCTTGCCTCTCACTAGTCGGGGAGCTTGTTTATCGTGAGTGCCCTTGCCTCTCATGAGTCGGGGTGCTTGTTTATCCTCTTGCCTTTGCCAACTCGGGGTGAATTTTTTGCCTCTTGCCTCTCACGAATCAGGTTACTCTATATTGATGATCTCTTTGTCTTTATTGTTATTTTCCTCAATTATAGGAATTATATTATTCCGAGTGATAATGTTGCTGAGAATTTCAGCTGGCTTCAGAACTTTCCACAAATATCTTGCATGGGACAGATAGTATACGATTGCGCCAACAGAAACAAAGCTGTAGGTTCGTGCTCGCACATTGCTGCAATTGTATACTATCTGTCCCGCACAAGGTATTTGTCGAAAGTTCTGAAGCCAGCTGAAATTCTCAGCGACATTTTTACTCGGGATAATATTATACCTGTAGTTGAAGACGATAGCAATGAAGACTAAGGGAAGTCTCATCAATATAGAGTAACCTGATTCCTGAGAGACAATAGAACTCACGCAAAAAAGTCGGCAAGGGCCCATTATATCTTCGCGACGTGTAGGATCCCCTAGAAGAGACTAGTGCTTTCCACAAAAGACAGCAGTCTGATCCCGTAGCTTCTTTGGATGCAAAAATTACCTCTCGAGGTGCCTATACCTTGACGTTCCTAGTGGAGCGCAACTGCATAGGATATGAGTGATGATTCCATCCTTCACCCCACATATCAGATAAATAGGATCTTCTCTCAACCTCATTGTATGTAGGTGTTAGTTCAGAGGATAGTGTCCTGTTATTAGGCCCACCATCCATCTCATTTTTTCTCAATCGAGCCCAAGCAACCACTTTACGGTGAAGGCAGCCGAAGGCCCCTTATGTGGAGCCTCGACTGTCTCACTACGGGGCCTGAGCCCAATCCTGAACACTTAACCCAATGAACAATTTTTGTTTCATAAAGAGTCTCGAAATATCATCATCACCAAATTATAAAACCTTTGGTAATATAAATTGTTAAAAACAACATTTCAGTCACCTCTATATTTAAATTGCGGGCTTTATAAGGGTTTCCGTTACCACTATTTGGTAACCTTACATAACTCTAACTTTTACCTACAAGTGATAGAGATATAAATGTTACCTTTATATAACATCTTATAGACCTCTTATAAGCCTTATGCCCCTTTATAGGCCTTATGCGCGTTTTGATCAAGTAACGAGATTGATTTCGCAAACTTTATAAAGATCCTTTCTATATGTTTCTCTTTATGTCTTTATGGTAAATTGTTAAGTGATAACATAATATAACATCTCTTTTTCTTCCAATGAGAAGTCTTCTTTTCTTTCGCTTTTGGAGTATACCTAATACAAAAATATATTGATATTAATGAGACTCTCAGGCATTTGAAATAGCCAAAATTTGGCTGCAATTGTTTCTGGACTATAATTAGCATTTTTACCTATAAAAAATTAGAGTGCTACCAATGTAACAAAAATTTTAGATTTTCGGTAAAAAATGCATACAGAGTAATGGGACAAGTCAATGCTTGAAAAAAAAGATACTACTGTGCTGTGGACATTTCATTTTGAATCTTTTATTTTACATTTTTCTCAATAATACCAATATCGTGTCCAAAAATGCATAAAAAATATGGCGGATATATTTAAAAGAGCCAAGTGGACACTATAAAACCAATATGTACCTTTTAGTGTGCTTATAAATGCTGCGAAATCTCTATATAAATTTGAGGAACATTACTGCACAAAGGTGTTGTTATATAACTTTTTAGAGTGTTCACAGTGACCAGAAGTGAAGTTATACAACTTATGGTAACGCTGCTCACTACGAGTGATGATAATCTCCTAATATAAGAGCCATCACTACAACGCTTCTTATATAACTTCCAAGTTCCCGGCAGTCGGAGCATATTCCATTCCATTTCCGATTTAGTTTTTCCACTTTTTATTAGATACCAATGCGTAGCAAAAACATTATGTATATTAGCTATATGAATGCCAACCGACCCAATAAACATTTTTGGTTATATAATAGTAACCATAAATTTGCCATCACTATGCTTAAACAACTTTAATTTATATAATATAGTAATGGTGATATTTCTGTAACTCTTATAAACCTCTTAAAGCACTTAAATGGAGCAGTTTATAAAGGTTTCCAATACCTTTGTTTAGTGACGGTACATTTTTACCTATAAAATATAGTTTTTTATAAAACTGCCCGGGCTATACTTTTTGTCTCTTTTTGGGGACTTTAATAAAGATAATTCCCTTTCAGAAAATAACCACGTTATAAAACTTATGCAAATCAATTACGCAATAACTTGATGGCAGCTCCCGACTAACATTGTTTCAATATTTTCAACATTTTATTATGTACCGGCTCTAATGGTCTCCAGTACAGAAATGTAATCTCATTAAAAGAATATTTCTTATCATTTTAAAGTCGGGGAGGTTTTTTAAAATATTTGTTTTATTTTATGCCCAACTCTGTATAGAATTTAGTTGTGCCAAAAAGTAGTTGGGGTTGCTGTTTATCGATGTATAAAACTAAAGACAAATTATCTCCTATTAACATAATTGCTTTTAATTTATATAACATCGAAACATGTTATAAATAAAGAGAAATGCCTGGTAAGAAATAAAATTGGATGGAATCAAAGATAATATCTATTAATTATTCTTGAAGAACGCTGTATTAATTAGCGTCAGTTTAAATCTTCCACTTTATAAATAATAGAGGCTATATAAGAAGCAACAATGATTGGATTTTTAATAGTCTGTCGCAATGACAACAGAACGGACAAAACAAGTGAGACTAGAAGGAACATGGAACACAGTAAGGATTACTTTAACCTCTAAACGGTAGGCGCCACATCGCCGACGAGCCTCAGGCAGCAACATGTTTTATTTACTGGAACTGCGAACGATGGACATTAAACCCATGGAATTAAGTATTGTTCGATAAATCCTAGTTTTCTTCTCTATTACTTCCTGGATGTTTTACATTTTTATTACCTCACAGATAAAAAACGCATTATTGACAAGTTCGCCGTTTTTTCTATCACCTGAGCAGCTCCTTTCATTTTTTTTATCTCTAACCATTGACATACTTATATTTTACTTTCAATGGTTTCGACCTCCACACTAAGTGTTTTGTATCACCATGTATCTTTTGTTACTGTTTAACAAAAATCCCATTAAGAGCTACCATTAACCAAACAATTATCCACTATCGAATACGTTGACTTACAGTTACAATTAAAGCCTACGTAACACGCATTTTTTGGGACAATTAAAACATGTTAGATCACTTGTATTATTATTTTGGCGTTTTTGGTATTAATTCCAGAATAAAAGATACAGTTAAAATATGTGTTTAATTTGAAATAAGTAATGTGCAAGATGGTAAATCAGCATGAATCATGAAAATCTAAAATGAAATATAATATGGAAGGAAGCTGTTATCTAATACTGTAATGTGATACTACTTGGAATGTTACTTTATATCTCAAAGATGCAGTGTGTAATTTTACATAACAACTTCCCCCTTAATGAAAAAGTTGATGTTACGCATCTTTTGAAAATTGAAAAATATTATACGAATATAATGCAAAAGTAATAACGAGAGTAAAATGTAAACATTAATAAATGAAAGTAAGATTATATAAAATGTAAAAATAAAAGTATAAATTAATAAACAAGGATAGCAATAATAATTTGCAAGTGAATAAAATATTGAGTTAATATAATATAAATGTAATACAAATAAAATATTATAAAAAAATTGAATCAAACAAAAGTTAAAATTCACAAATAAAATGTTCACAATTGAAAGTCTATGTCAATTCGATATCTTCTTCTTCTTCTTGATATCTGATAGCGGGTCGCTTTCTTGGAGGGATTAAGCTTGGGAATTTTGTGAATATTCTGCTTCCTCCTGGGGAAGGTGGAGGAGAACCATCTGTAGGTTCATAGGAGTACCAAATTTCAATTCAAATGGGCTTAGAATGTCATGAAATGTCGAAGTTTTAAGTTTGAGCAAAGAAAAATCTGTCTGTCGATCTGTCGCTCTGTCTGTCGTGCGCACGATTACTCTGGAACCGTTTATGATATTGACTTGAAATTTGGTACACTTATGTATTATAACGTGATCTGGAACTAGATTATATATTGATCTTATTCCATTGAAGGATTGTTGGGTAAACAGGGTAAATAGGTGAAGCAAGCAAATAAGAGTCCATAAAGTTGGGATTTAGTGACTGTACGGGAAGCCAAGGTGTCAACATTTTTCGGCATTAACCACCCCCTCTACCACCCTCATTACCACTCCGACCCAATTATTAAAGGATGTAAAAAATAAAATTGTGATTTAACCTTTATATAGGAACCAAGGACATAAATTTTTTTTTCGGTACGTTAACCACTCTCTTGACCACTCCCATTATTAACAGATGTAAAAAAATATAATTGTGATACAGCTTGTATACAAGAACCAAAGGCCTCAAATTTTTCTTTGGCTACCTCCTTCTACCACCCCATTATTAAAGGGGATAAAAAAGTAAAATTGTGATTTAATGTGTATGCAAGAACCAAAGGCTTCAACATTTTTTGCATTAGCGACCTCTTCTACCACCCCCATTCCATTATTAAAGGGGTAAAAAATTAAATTAACGTGTATATAAAAACTAAAGGCCTCAAAATTTTCTTTGACATTAACCACCCTCTCTACCATCCCATTACCACCGCATCTACATTATTAAAAGAGATAGAAAAGTAAAAAAAAAATTGAGGTGGACGATTTCAAAAATTATATTATTAGAGTTCTATGAACAATGGGCCCCTTGCAAAAAATATAATTTTAGTAGTTTTAGAATATTTACTTAATACAAAACACAGTGTGTAAAAAATTTTTTCTTATTTTTTTTTTTACAAACAGTATTCAACATTAAAGTTTGAATAAATCCATTGGGCGCACAAACAACGCGTGACGTCATGTAACAGGAGACAAATATTGTGGTACAGATATTTTTTATTTCGAAATCGATTGATTATAAAAATCGTGTTTTGTAACTTTTACACCGCCATATCTTCAAATCTAATCGAGCTATCGACCTAATTTTTTTAAATTCAAGTACACAAACAAGCGCTTCCAATGGTCTTTTTGTTTCTATCGATTATTGTTTATTATTTTCTCTAAATAACAATTAACTTATTACTTCGCTAAGAATGTTCTCATATTTTGACTAAGCTATAAATTTTTTTATTTTTGCAAATTTTCATATACATGCAGCGAAGCAATTGAAGTCAAGATACAGGAGAGTTATTGAAAAAAGAATGTTTCATCTAGGACCTATAGTTTTTTATTTATGAATATTTTTGTGACGCAGTAGCATATGGTGTACACCCGGTAGACGTACGGCGTAAATTAACCGATTGACCTTTGAAATAACCTTTTTCAGTCATATTTAAAACAATTTAAACCCTTTTAAATATGGTACACTTAAGGACACACTATAATTTAATATCACAGATCGAATACAACTAAATAAATTTAGGAAATAACCGCAAACTGCACGAATTATATGTCCGAATCATTGCACTCGTAGAGATATACTGTTAGATGACGTCACGTCCAATATAAGTGTGTTCTTAGACACGCCCCTCCTCCCGGATATTAATCGGCGATTTAAACATTTTTCAGTTAGAAATTGTGAAAACAGATTTGATAATTGCCAATATTTAGTAACACTATATTAATATTTATAAATTGATTTAAAATGTATGGCACATGCCAGGGGCCTATTATTTCCACACAGTGGAGTGCAAATATAATATAGTCATTTTTTTTTTCGTTTTAAGAGACTCAGATAGTAAATCTGGATGTAGAAGTAATGATTCCTTAGGCACCAGTTTTTTTTGCTCTAACATAAAATCTCGACGTTTCATGACATTCTAAGCCTATTAGAACAAAAAAAATTTTTTATCTTTACCACACTTCTACCTTCTACTCCAGTACACAGATGTGAAAGTAATTCAACAATTCGTATGTGTAGGTGTTATTAGAATAATGAAAAAAAATTTAGTTGAGCATTGTTGGTTTTTATGCCGAATGAAAAAATCACGCAGTTCAGGTCTCTCATCAAAATTATCAAATTAAATACCATAATACAGTTAATAGAGAGATCCAGGTGTTTCGATAATAGCCGTGCAACAATTTGGTGTAATAATAAATCATATATCACACACAATAGTAAGCAGATAATGAAGCTTTATTCAAATTTGTCGACAATATAACCACACCACCGTAACATCAACCAGCTTTATGCATCCTGCAAATATAACAGGCTCTAAGTGCTACCCCTATTCCACTTCATATAGAATTGCTACACTCATCCCAACAAAAAAAATTACTGAATGCACACATGATGACACGACATCACTAATGGTTTATTTATAACACCTGTTATTTGAGAACATTCAGATAGTTATTTTTCCGTTGCAGCCTATTCAGTTCGATTAACATTCATACACTCGACCCAAGAAAACTAAAATTTACAATAAGATTCATCCCCTATTTTTACAAAGGGCTTTTGAGTTCAAGAACGTTAGGTACAATTTTCGCGAGATACAGTTTTATTGTATCGATGATGCATAGTTTCAAATACACTAAACTGCTCTGGAAAGTACATAATATACAGGGTGGTTCATTTTAGACGTTTATTAGAAGTATGTCGAAACAAATTTGATCTGAAAATTTGGCTTTAGTCCTAATTGGGTAGGATCTAGGAAATTTGTTATTTTAAATAATGCCTTCCATGTTTATTTGTATTTAGATTCTATACAACATTTCGTTAATGGTTCTCAACACCTAAAATTTAAATAGTTAATATTTTCCAAAAAAAATTTTTTTCCAAAAATTTTAACAGTTGTATAACATACAAATTAATAACGCAGTAAGAATAATTGATAACACATAGATTTTTTTATGCGGGTGAAACAAGGTATTGGATTTATCCGTCATGTAAAAAAAATATCGATATATCCACTAAATAGTAGATAGTCGTAATTGCACATTTTATTTTGTATTGCCAAGCTAATTTGTCGTATCTACCGTATAGAACGACATTTATGCTTGGTAGAATCAGATTGGACAATTTCACTTAGTAAAATCAGTATACTTTGCAGATATGACAAATTTTAAATTGAATTTGTATCGTTTATTATGAAGATACGACCTTGAAAATATACCAGAAGTTGCTTGGGTGGCTGTGGATACGACAAATGTCAATAACTCAATTTTCATGAAAATGTCAGTTACGACCTTCTTGCTTAGCACGGCAGTATGGCGGATGGATTTTTTTTCTAAAACAAGTATTTTAAAGCAGCATTAAAAAAAACCGCTGCCCAAGGAATCACTACTTCCACATCTAGATTTTTTATCTAAGTCACTCACAACGAAAAAATTTTGTACGTGGAAATAATTGTTTATGGAACTTTAATAATATAATATTTGAAATCCTCTACCTCAAAAACCCATAAAACGATACCCCGCATCGGCAGCAGGGTGGGGGTGGTGATAGGGGGCGGTAGAGGGGGTGGATGAAGTAAAAAACATTTTGAGGTTTCTGGTTCTTGTACACACACTAAATCACAATTTTTTTTGATCTCCTTTAATAATGGGGTGGTATTAGGGGTGGTAATAGCCAAAAATTTTTTTGAGACCTTAGCTTCTCTTGTATATACTAAATATCAATTTTATGGACTCTTACCTGCTTGATTTATCTATTTTCCCCAAATTTACCCCAATTTACCCCCAAACCCTTCGACGGAACAAGATGAAAATCTAATCTAGTTCTAAATCTCGCTAAAGTACATACGTGTATCAAGTTTCAAGTCAATATCTCAAACGGTTCCAGAGTAAACGTGCGCACAAAAAAAGTTACAGACAGACCGACAGACAGAAATTTTTTCACTAAAACTTAAAATCTCGACGTTTCGTAACATTCTAAGCCTATTTGAACAATAAAAATTTTTAAAAATGTTTTTGTCGTTACTATACTTCCATTGGATGTGGAAGTAATTAATTACGGAACAATTACAATCACAAAATGGTGAAAATGTGAAAATGCACATTGTATCGGCCATAACTTCTTTATTTTTTGTGATGTAGAAATAAACAAAAAATTATTTAAATATTGATTAATTATCTTCAATTTTATTCCTAGAGTTTTTGATGTGTCATAGTTTCTAAGATATTCATCATTTAAACTAAATACTTCATCCTAAAAACGGTCGGATACCATCTTAAAAAAACCGCTGCCCAAGGAATCACTACTTCCACATCCAGATTCTCTATCCAAGTCACTCACAACGAAAAAACTTTGTATGTGAAAATAATTGTTGGAACTTTAATAATATAATATTTGAAATCCTCTACCCAAAAACCCATAAAACGATACCCCACATCGGTAGTGGGGTGGGGGTGGTGGTAGGGGGGTGGTAGTGGGGGTGGTAGTGGGGGTGGATGAAGTAAAAAAATATTTTGAGGTTTCTGGTTCCTGTACATATACTAAATCACAATTTTTTTTCATCTCCTTTAATAAGGAGGTGGGGGTGCTAATGCCAAAAATTTTTTTGAGACCTTAGCTTCTCTTGTATATACTAAATACCAATTTCATGACCTCTTACCTGCTTGATTTACCCATTTACCCCAAATTTACCCCAATTTACCCCCCAACCCTTCGACGGAACAAGATGAAAATATAATCTAGTTCTAGATCTCGTTAAAGTACATATGTGTACCAAATTTCAAGTCAATATCTTAAACGGTTCCAGAGTAAACGTGCGCACAAAAAAAAGTTACAGACAGACCGACAGACAGAAATTTTTTTTTCGCTCAAACTTAAAATCTCGATGTTTCATGACATTTTAAGCCTATTTGGACAATAAAAATTTTTAAAATTTTTTTTGTCGCTACTATACCACTGGACGTGGAAGTAATTAAATACCTCCGAAACTATCAATCCTACACAAATATGTAAAGAAAAACAAATTCGTTCTCAATTCATAAGCTTCATTTTTGGTGTCCACCATTTTTTTCTCTAAAACTAATATTTACTGAGATATTTTCAATGAAACAAAAATGTTATGTTTTTTTCTAAAATCCCTTTACAGTTTTATATGAAATTTTTTTTAAAGTAAGTGCTGTAAGCGGACGAAAAAATTTGAGCGTCTAGTCATATTGTATATTAACGAAAAACAGTATATGGGAATATATTTTTTTAATTACTGACTACTTACATTAACAAAAAACAAAAAGGCGACGTTTTACTTCCACATCCAGTGGAAGTATAGTAACGACAAAGAAATTTTAAAAAATGTTTATTGTTCAAATAGGCTTAGAATGTCATGAAACGTCGAGATTTTAAGTTTAAGCGAAAAAAATTTCTGTCTGTCGGTCTGTCTGTAATTTTTTTTGTGCGTACGTTTACTCTGAAACCGTATAAGATATTGACTTGAAATTTGGTACACATATGTACTTTAACGGGATCTGGAACTAGATTATACTTTCATCTTGTTCTGTCGAAGGGTTGGGGGGTAAACTGGGGTAAATTTGGGGTAATTAGGTAAATCAAGCAGGTAAGAGTCAATAAAATTTGTATTTAGTATATACAAGGGAAGCTAAGGTCTCAAAAAAATTTTTGGCATTAGCCACCCCCACCCCATTATTAAAGGGGGTGAAAGAAAATTGCGATTTAGTGTGTGTGTGTGTACAAGAACCAGAAACCTCAAAATATTTTTTTACTTCATCCACCCCCACTACCACCTCCCTATCACCACCCCACCCCACTACCGATGTGGGGATCGTTTTATGGGTTTTTGGGGTAGGGGTAGAGGATTTCATATATAATATTATTAAAGTTCCATAAACAATTATTTCCACATACAAATTTTTTTCGTTGTGAGTGACTTGGATAGAAAATCTGGATGTGGAAGTAGTGATTCCTTGGGCAGCGGTTTTTATTAAAAAAAATGTGAAAAAGTACATTGTTTCTGTCATAACTTTTTTGTTTTTTATGCTATAGAAATAACGAAAAAATCATCTGAAAGCCTAGTTAATGGACTTTCATTTTGACTGTCAGCATTTTTAACGTAAATACCGTAGTTACCATTTAAACTAAATACTTCGTCTTATAGACGTTCGGACGCTACCTTTATAGAAATTGGAAAAAAGCAAAATTCATCCTCAATTTAGTAGCATTGTTATTTGTGTCTGGCATGTTTTCGCTCAATGTCATACATTTCGAGTTATTTGACGAAAATCCATTTGAAATACCTCTCTTTGAAGCTAAATTCCCAATTTTCTAGTCGTTATAACTTAAAGATAATGAAAAATTTCTTCTCAAAATTTGATTATCTTTCAGCTAAGTACAATGCTTTTATTTTTTTTTTAAGTTGCCACCCCCTGAAAAGGCTTAGAATGTCACGAAACGTCGAACTTTTAAATTTGAACAAAAAAAATCTGTCTGCAACTTTTTTCTTTGAAAAATATGGTGGCGGAAACTGTACAACCTTTGATTAATACAGATTTGATAGAAACATTCTCTTACTACTAAGGGACGATGGCTTTATAAGAAATTATTGGTAATTTTGAAGTTCAATTTAACGGCTTTTACAAAACTATTTGTTTTATAACAGCTGTTACAAAGCTCTTTAATTGCGAAGTGTCCTAGAAAATAACTGGATTCTATTGGCGGTAATTAAATTTATTCCCACTTTCTGTGGCATAAATACTAAAACATGTTATTTTATGGAATTATGTAACTCGTTATATAGCCATTATATAGGTAGCGACGAAATTGTTATATAGTGTAAAAGTACTACGGGTTATACTGCAGAGCAATTTAATTCGTTGTTAAAATGTTCTCTTTTGTTGTATAATAACTGCCGCAGGTTTTGCTATAAAACAATTCGGCTTGGTAAGCAGTTACTATACAGCCACAAACATTTTTAATTTATATAAACAGATCGGGGTTTACGTTAGAGAACAATTCAGCTTCAGCATGCTTCAGCTGCAGCAATTCAGCAATAGTAGTACACTGGGTTCTATTATAGAACAGTGTATTACTCTGCCATACAGCTCTTCGGTTAGATTATATATGTATCATAGCTAATTTCAATATTGCCGTTTCATTCTCTTCTATGTTGACTTCATCCGGATTATTCTGATGCTCTTTAAATTCGTTGGCTGACGGGATCGGATACTTTAGTTGCATTTCCCATATATTACTAATTTTCTCCAAAGTTGTATAAACAAAACTACCGCAGGTGAAATTCAACGACGAAATTTCGGCTGTATAAGAATTCTCTATGCATTCACTGAAGTCCGTCAAAACGCTTTAATAAAGTTTCTGTATAAGGGTACTTAACAAGAACTGTATAAGCCTAGCATCTTAATAATTAGTTGTAAGAACATTTATATCACCTAGTAATATGACATTAAAGGAAGTAACCCATTAATTTTATAATACCTCTGTAGCCAACATTTATGTAATCGTTATTAAATAAAAATATTCGCATAGTTACTTGAAGCTCGATAAGAGGTATATCGAGAACCTCTACAAGTGGATAATAGAGCCTTTATAAAGTGGTTTTATAGTTATGTTGTAAGAACATTCTTATGGTGTTTCTATATCACCAAATTATCGCAGTTAGCCAGTTAGTTCGCAAAAATGCTTTAATTAATCACAGAACATTTTTCCACCACTATAAAACAATTATACGACAATTCAGCTGAATATTAGTGCAATAATGCTAGTTGAGTTCTGCATCACAATTTTGACCTAAGGTTGGCAGATTGATATCATTTCTTTTTGTTGTATGATTTTTCTCTCAGCACCGAAATTTGTCATTTTTAATGGTTTTCTTTCTTTTGGACACAACGTGATTATACAGTATGTTCCACGAAACTTACACACTTAGATAAAAACAGCTATTGAATATCCCGCCCTGTATAGAATTTAGAGACTTGTATGAGAACAGTTGCGGTTCCTGCTCCACTCCAGTTTGTATCTCTGAAGCAGTTTCCACAAACACGAAAATACTTGAATACTACCCAACAAGCAAAATTTAAATATTATACAACTATTTTGATTTATTGCAATTTTATAAATGTAATAAAATAGCAATAAAACAAAATTGTTGCAGAAATGACAATTATAAAACTAATTTTGACGCGTTTTTCGCCAATCATGTTAGCATCATCTGGAAACGATTAAAACTAAAAGGTCCAGTTTGGCAAGGCGCATTTCAACGGTTTTTATATTCACAACCTTGAGTGATCGTTTATCAATTTCGGACAGGCCAAGCACTTTAATTTTCACTCCTACGGACATTAAAACAAGGATTGCTTTACAATCTACTAATAATTGTTAGTTACGTGGCTTCTAGTCGATAAATAAACCGACAATAGGTAGGTAAACAACAAATCATAATAAAATACACATTATCTATGTATTTTTAATTAAATTTACTACTTACCCTACACAGGTCTATAAATAATTACTGTCTACCGCTGCAATAATTCTGAACGACAATAAATAATATCGCATTGTACAATACAAAATGACATTTTTAAATAATCATCAACATCAGCACAAAAGCTGGGTTGTTGCTTGAAATTGTAGCGCGTTGGCGGGCGAGGAGGTAGCGGGGCGGAGTGGGGCAACTTGCTACCGTGTACGACCAAGAACACCTGGTTGTGTTGACCTGTAGACTTCCCTTAATTACAATTATTAACTAGTAGCGTGTTTCTTACTTTCCAGTCATCTTATTACAGAGATTGCCTTTACCAATCTGTATGACTCTTGATGTATTTATTTCGCTGCAGATAACATAAACTAATAATAATATTCATTGGAATAGGAAACTTCTAACATAAATATACATTCACATAACATAAATTAAATATAAATGTACCTTTACATTTGCCTAATCATAAAATAAAATGCTATGTAATCTAAAATTAGATAGTATTTCCAAGGTAGATTGTTAATTCATATTTAGAGACCTTACTCTCTTTAATTTGTTTTGGTAAGATATTATAGTCACTATTCCCTTAAAAAATATATTACTCATTGCTCTAAAATTATGAGTAATAATAATAATAGTGTCTTTATTTAGATATCAGATAAGTTTACAAAATTAATTATGCTTAAAAGAATTGGCGAAGTTTAACATAGCTGCTTCTTCACTTTGAGCTGTACATAATGGTAAGCTATTATAGTTACATACGTGTAAAAATAACAATGAAAAAAAAAATAGAAATAAGGAAATATAGGAAAAAACTGTAGATAACATAATCATTATTTCTAGTATCTAAGTTGCAGGTTTTGATTTATTTTCGAAAGATTCTAAACTAGTTGCTTTAAGGGTCGGAGGTGGCTGATTAAATATCTTTACAGCGTTGTAGCTAAAGGATCTTTCAAAAAGAGGGGTATGTGTCGAGGAACAGTATATAAAGAGTTGTTTCTAGTTGGTTGGTCATGTATGTCACTTGTTTTCATTAATTTATCATGTAGATATTTGGGAGTTTTCGACATGTCTATCTTGTAAACAAGACAAGCCATGTGAGCTCTGAACCGCTCATCCAGGTTCAGCCATTTTGAGTCATCGAGTTTATCAGAAATATGATCATATTTTCTCAGATTGTAACTATATCTAAGGCAACTGTTTTGTAGCCTTTGAAGGCTTACTTTATTTTAATAGCGCTGGCCATTACACTACATCGCAATACGAGAGGTAACCAAGACTTAATGAATCACATAGCTTTAATTTAACATCGGTTGTAAATTTATCTCTGTGCATATATAATACTTTAAGTCTGCTGCAGGATTTCCGGATGATGTGGCCACATGACTTCGAAACCTTAGATTATCATCAAAATATATTCCCAAGTTCTTACAATGGTTAGATGGTGTTACAGTGACTCCATTTCAATTAGTGATAAAATTTGGGTTATTCAGAAGTGTGTCTCTGTGCCTACCAAATACTAAGAGTTGTGTTTTAGATTCATTAAGAATCAGACCATGGGCTTTTGCTATATGACAAATGGTGGTTAAGTCCTCGTTAATTTTTTTTAAAGCAATAGCAATCTCATTTAACAAAAAGTTAAAGAATATCTGAAAATCATCAGCGTATTGATGTGCTTCAAAAATTTAGAAAAATAGGCAGAGTAAATGGAGAAAAGTAGTGGACCTAACACACTACCCCGAGGAACGCCCTTTTTGACATCAATTTTATCAGACCACACACCGTCTATAACCACTCTTTGACTTCTGTTCTAGATAGAAACAAATTTTACAACAACTTCACTGAGTCCAAAGTATTTCAGCTTAGTACACAACACTGAATGGTTTAAGGTATCGAAGGCTTTACTGTAATCCAATAGCACTAGACAATAATTTTTCTGATTATCAACAGCTCTGTATAAGTGTATAATTCATCGGTAACATGATAATATGAAGATTATTATGAGATCTAGTATTATATGAGTGAATTTCATAATTAAAAGTTATAAAACTATTCAAATATGACAGCATAAAGTCATTTATAATTCTAAAAATACAAAAGAACCCCGTCATAACCTTATGGAAATTGGATTTCAGAGAAATTATCTGATTTTTTTTGTGTTGTAGCCCTTGACATCTTGAACAAAAGTCTCCATAGGCAGAATCCTCCTTCGGCCACTAGAAACCACCATAACTTCATAACCTTCAGAGCTCCATCAAAAATCAACTAGAATAAAATAATTATTTGTAATATATGAATGTAATAAAATGAATACAGATACTTAGAGTCAATTCTCAACTACTTTTAGACTCCACCTCAGCTACTTTAATCAGTATATTTGCGTATGTGTGTTCTTATCTATACATGGTGTCCAGTTAATGTTCCCTCGGCAGATTGTGCAAAAACGGCTAACTTTATAAAACAAATTTCTTATCAAAATTTTCAATGTTTCAGCTCTACTACGTTGTAAAATTATTTTCAATTATACAAGGTGTCACAAAAACGGGTTACACAAGAAAGTATATATTTTTTAAATGGAACACCTTGTATTTCTTTGACGCCAGTTAAGCTTCCAAGGGTCCTGTATTACAGGAAGTATTTTGCCAATCGGATGCAGCGTTGCCAAGTTATGATTTTTTTCCTGTTTTTTTTTTGGACAATTTACAAACATTTCTTTTTTTTTCTAAACATTTAGGATGTTATTTGATAATGATGTGTTAACTGAAAAACATTTTTGAAATTAATTATTACTATACCGGGTGTCCAAAATATTTGTTTACATTTCTTGATATTTAATTATTATTTTTCTCAATTTTTGAAAATAGAATGCGTATAATTTTTTTACATTGATGAATAAAGTATACAATTCCCCACATTTTAATATCATACACTTTATTTTTATTCCAAACGGTTTTTGAGATATGATTATTTCAAATAATTTTTGCGTAAATTGAGGTGCTCTTTATTTTAGAATTAAAATCTAGTATGGCTTTGGTATTTTGTTTTGCGTTTATTTTTCACTTTATGACATTTCTGTAAGGTGTTTAAGTTTATTGTGATTAAGTTGAATTGATATTGTTAAGTAATATTTAAAAATATAAATTATAATTATTGTCAACAAGATTTTATGTCTATGGTGTATGTTATTGGTGAATGTGTTGGAAATTGTTTATTGGCACCGAGAGTGTATCAACAAAAATATCCCGATAGCAGGTGTCCTGATGTGAGGTCTTTAGAAAATTTTAAAGAACGTTTTCACCGTACTGGAAGTGAATATGAAAAGTTGAAAAGTTGAATAGTTGAAAAGTTGAATAGTTGAAATGTTGAAAAGTTGAAAAGTTGAAAGGTTGAAAAGTTGAAAAGTTGAAAAGTTGAAAAGTTGAAAAGTTGAATATGAAAAGAAAGCCAGACGACGAAATGTATTAAGTGAAGAAAATGAGCTGGCTATAACTTTAGCGGTAATCGAAAATCCTACGGCAAGTGTTCGGGAGTTAGGTAGGGATTTAGAGTAAATCAGTAAATCTAATGTTTTCTTGCCTTTATAAAAATAAGTGTCACCCTTATCGAGTACAGCTGCATCAAGTGCTTTTGGATGTGGATTTAAATCGTAGATTAAATTTTTGCCAGTGGACTCAAAACCAAATTGGAAAAAATGAAGAATTTGTGTTGTTCACAATAAGAAATAGAGAAAAATGAATCAACGTTTCATCGCAATGGATTTGTAAATAGGCACGATCCCCATTATTATGACAGAGAAAACCCCATGTTATACAGAAAAACCATTACCAGCACAACGGGAGTTCAAATGTTTGGGTAGGAATTGTACATGATTATGTTATTGGTCCTCACTTTTTTGAGGGAAATGTGAATGGAGCAGTCTTCTTGGATTTTATGCAAAATAAGTATCCACAAATGATCGAGCATATTCCTGATTATATTACAAATAATATGAGGCCATTAATAACCAGTTTCCTGACTGATAGGAAGAGGTCTGATATTTTAATAAACTGTTAAATTAAATCAAATTTATTATTTTATTAAATTATGTCCCATTGCATGGCCGCCTAGGTCACCCGACCTGACTTCAACGGATTCCTTTGGGGATTTGTGAAGTCAGACGTTTATAAAGTAGAACCAATGACTCGAGCAGAAATGATAGAAATGATCCGTCAGTGTTTCAATCGTATACATGTTGGTATGTTATACAATGTAAGGCGTTCATTTATCAAGATACTTCAGTGTTGCGTGAATCAAAATGGTGGACATTTTGAGCAATTGTTAGCTAGTTTCAATATCATGAAAAAAATAGTTCTCAAAAACCGTTCATAATTATTAAAAGAAGTGTATGATATCAAAATATGAGAAATTGTATGCGTTACTTATTCATGTAAAAAAATTATAGGCATTCTATTTAAAAAAATTGAAAAAAATTTAAAACAAAAGACCAAAGCCATACTAGATTTTAATGTTGAAATAAGGAGCACCTCAATTTACGCAAAAATTATTTGAAATAATCATGTCTCAAAAACCGTTTGAAATAAAAATAAAGTGCATGATACTAAAATGTGGGAAATTGTATGCTTTATTAATCCATGTAAAAAAAATTAGTCATTCCATTTAAAAAAAATGAGAAAAATAATACCTAAATATCAAGAAATGTAAACAAAAATTTTGGACACCCGGTATAATAATAATTTATTTCAAAAATACGTTTTAGTAAATACATCATTATTAAATAACATCTTACATTTTTAGAAAAAACAATGAATAAATCGCTGAGATATTCCAAGTAACAATTTAAATGCCAAGTATTTATCGGGTTTTATCACAGATTTAAAAAGGTAAATAAACCGAACTGGGTTTTATTATTCCTTTTGTGCATACCAATTTATCTGCAGATAATATGTACTTAAAAAAGGCCTTCAAGTTATCTTTAAAGCAATTTGTTAAACCTCTTTGCTCTTTAGGACCTATTGGTTTTCTAGCCGCTTAATTGCTGCATTATTCAAAACCACAATAAACTCATTAAGTTTTGTAGTGAATTTTAAATATTTTAAGTTTTGTGGTAGACATCTATAAATCTTTAGGTTTTATGGGAGTTTTAAAATATGGTTTTTAAGTACTCCTTATGATCAAGCAATAAAAAACTAATAACTCTTAAGTAGTCTTACCCTTAATATATGTTATCATAAATACTATTTGTTTCTAACGATAATTGGTAAAGGTTACTTAAAACCTAATAGTTTTTTGGTAGCTTTATTAAACTACGTTAAAACTTTTTGGTTGTTATAAAGCACTTATAAATCCTTTGGTTCCCCCACTTACGTCTTTAAACTTTGGGAGAGGGTATATAAGGTATATAACGCATAGTAAACGCCATTTTGTGATTGCTGATTCTAGTTTAAACACTGAAGATTTATTTTGTAAATAAACCATAATATCTAAAACACTCACTTATTCAAGGATAATATAAGAAAACTGTTTAAAATCTACTAACTTGTAGTTTTTCACTTTTTCTTGCTCAAGTAACGCTACAATCACAGAAATAAAGAGAAATTAATGATCGCATGCTCAAAAACACACGAAATAAATAATATTTTTTTAGGTTGTGTTATCTAAGCTAAGTACATTTGGATTAGAGGTTGTCAGAGACAAATCTTAAAGGTTTTAAAGAAGAGTAGTAAGGCTGGGTAAAGTCTTACAGGCTTTAAAATAGTAATAAAGTGGAGCAATTGGAATTTGGCAAAACCTTTTGTTTTATAAAAATATTTCCTAAAGCCACAAACTATTCATTCTATTAAAATAAACGGTTTTATTAATTTTTCAGCCATGTGTTTTTCTCTTAACTATGGCATACATGTTTGAACAAAGTTGGGGCAACAGTGTTTAGTTATATTTTTCTTATTCTTACTGTTTACATTTAGCCTGAAACTATCTAAAATGTGTTAGTATGTCATATAAACCTCTAAAAAGCCCAAAATCATACTGAGTAAGCTAAAAATAGGGTTACTATTTTTTTAATTAATTGTAAATAATAATTAATAAGCTGACAAATGAAAGGCTCGTGATTTTAAAAAAAAGTTTTTTGATATACTTTATCAATAAAGTGGTCTGCGTTGACAATTTTTTGATACTAGGTTGTTTATTAATATCAAATTTTAAAATGTTAGCACATGCAGATATTTTAATCGAGGCAGACATATTTTATTACTTGGCGACATTTTCTGATTTAGACAGTTTAAGTACAACAAGTTTTCGACAAAGAATTATTATAGACACAATTATTTATGATGCTCTCAAAGCAGGCTTAAAATTTGATTGCAAGTACTAACGGTTTTAAGAAGATTTTATAAAAGATTTTATGGTGGACTTGAAAACATCTTGCAGATTTGGGTTCTAAAGTACTGTTTGTTGGTTTTATTGATAGTTTTAAAGATATTTATAACCTTTATAAAAGGTCTTTTTTGGTTTTATGCCGGGTTTGTTGTAGCTTTTAAGAGGTTATCTAGTATAAACAGTTTTACGATCAGTTTTATTATATAGACTTAATAACCTCTTGTAGATTGTGATAAAACTTAAATTGTTACTTCGGATGGTAGTTGAAAAAAATGTTTGTAAATTGCAAAAAAAAAACAAAAAAAAAACCTAACTTGGCAACGCTGCATCCGATTCGTAAAATATTTTAGGGTGTAATACAAGATCCTTGGTTGCTTAATTGGCGTAGAATTTTTTACGTTTCAATCCAATACAATTTTGCCCAATTTAGCAAAGTTTTAAACCGAATTTATACACAAATTCGCAGGAGCATCTCGAAGTACGCCTGTATTCTAAGGGTTGCACAACCAAACTCCAGACTTTTTAATGCTCTATGTATTAAATAAAAAATCCAAAGAGGAGCTTCCATTTCAAGTGGGTCATCATACTGTTTAACGTATGTAAAGTGATCAAATAAAAGGTGTAATACTGCAGGGAAATTAGACAAAAAAATGAGGAAACCTGGACAAAATTAGTAAAAATCTGAATTTTTGCACAGACGTTCTTCCGAAATCCAAATCCACAAAACTCACAAAAATCCCAACATGGCTACCCAAGATATTGAAGGTCAAAATTTTTTGCAAATATCTCGCGTCCTAGGCATCGGATGCCCATGAGGTCAATGTGAAAGTTATCTACAAGTTGTCTTTTTTATTTTTACCAAACTGCCCCCCCTTTTTCGAGATATTCAATGTCAAAGTTTCAAAAACATGGTCTTTCGCGAATATTTCACGCCAAAAAAATCGGGCAGCAATAAAGTTAACACAAAAGTTGTAGAGAGTTCAATTACCTACAAGATTGGTATTTTGCATTTTTCCCAAAACCTCGCCCTTTTCCAGATATTCACGGACGAAGTTTAAAAAAACTGTTTCTTGCATGTGGACTCCGCGAATATCTCGCTCCCTATGCATTAGACCGCGACGAAGTCTACATGCAAAAAACCGTTTTTTTTTAAAGTTCGACACCCTTGAATATCTCGAAAATGGCGAGGTTTTGGGAAAAAATGCAAAATACCAATCTTGAATTCTCTACAACTTTTGTGTTAACTTCATTGCTGCCCGATTTTTTTGGCGAAAAACCATATTTTTGAAACTTTGACCTTGAATATCTCGAAAGGGGGGGGGGGGCGGTTTGGTAAAAAATAAAAAAAGACAACTTGTAGATAATTTAATTCTCTACTACTTTCACATTGACCTCCTGGGCATCCGATGCATAGGACGCGAGATATTTGCAAAAAACTTTTGACCTTCAATATCTTGGGTAGCCATGTTGGGATTTTTGTGATTTTTATGGTTTTACATTTGGGACACCTCAAAGAACGTCTGTGCAAAAATTCAGATTTTTACTATTTTTTTCCAGGTCAAATGCTAATTTCCGTGGGCTTATAAGTTGTAACTTAAGCTTGGACTAAGAACATCGGATGCATTTTTTAAATGTTATGATTGACGAATATTAGCGACCACTGCCTATCCATTGAAGCCGCGTCAATTAAATCCATTGCAATAGCTCGACGTGATTAAAGATGTCCATATCGTCTATGAATATTTATAAGAGATCAGATATCAAGAAAGCAATTAAGTTAGTCTATTCCGAACAATAAGTAATTAACCATGACAAGATGTCGCAAAAGCCACTCCAAGTTTGGGGACCATGATTCTCGACTCGTTCTGCGACTCCGTCCGGCGACCGTTATCCGACCACCTGTGCCAGCGCGTGGCCCGTCTTCAGATTATAATCTGCTTTGACCTGTATGACCCCTATGAAATATATCCTCCTACAATACAATGTGTAACTAGTACCAGTTCCACTTTTTGTGTAATATGCCACGTAATTACCAACTTTGTCGCAAGCTGGGCCGGTTGCTTCGTCTAATAAGTGGCTTTGCATACTTTTTCCTCGTTTCTTCTTAATTCCTTTGTTTCTTTATAGCTGAGGTCCTACGATGCACAGTGGAGCCAAATACGGAAAATCTGGCAAAAATTCATAACACTCAGTACGTACATTAAATTTAATATCTGTAAAGGCCATAGTCGGATAAAATGGGCCAATTTGCCCGAGCACGGATGTTGCTTATTTTCTTTGTGTGGATTGTTATCAATCACTTATAGTTTTGTTAAATTTCAGCCCTTAATATTAAACCGTTTTCGAATAAAAAAAATAAAAATAATTTTTATGTATTGAACGGCATAACCAATTCAAATAAAATTTTAACCAATTATAGACACTGCCAAAACATAAACGTGGAATACATTGGAACATAATCTGACAACGGGAACATTGAAAAAAAATTCATGAATTATGCTGGATTTTTTTAAATCCCTGTAAAGTTTCGGCACAACTACCAAATTTTCTTTGTAGAATCTTGGGATGGTCTGTTACTACACATAATTACTTCCACATCTAGTGGAAGTATAGTAACGACAAAAAAATTAAAAAAATTTTTTTTTCTTCAAATAGGCTTAGAATGTCATGAAACGTCGAGATTTTAAGTTTGAGAGAAAACAAAATTTCTGTCGGTCGGTCTGTCTGTCTAACTTTTTTTGTGCTCACGTTTAATCTGGAACCGTTTAAGATATTGACTTAAAATTTGGTACACTTATGTACTTTAACGAGATCTGGAACTAGATTATATTTTCATCTTGTTCCGTCGAAGGGTTGGGGGTAAATTGGGGTAAATAGGTAAATCAAGCAGGTAAGAGTCCATAAAATTGGTATTTAGAATATACAATAGAAGCTAAGGTCACAAAAAAAAATTTGGCATTAGTCACCCCCATTACCACCCCCACCACATTATTAAAGGGGATGAAAAAAAAATTGTGATTTAGTGTGTGTACAAGAACCAGAAACCTAAAAATATTTTTTACTTCATCCTACCACTACCCCCCCTATCACTACCCCCACCACACTACCGATGTGCGGTATCGTTTTATGGGTTTTTGGGGTAGAGGATTTCAAATATTATATTATTAAAGTTCCATAAACAATTATTTCCACATACAAAATTTTTTCGTTGTGAGTGACTTGGATAGAAAATCTGGATGTGGAAGTAGTGATTCCTTGGGCAGCGATTTTTTTCCAATGCGATCAAATGAGTACTTGGATCCTGAAAAAAATAAAGTGTTCTTTTTTATTTTTTAAATTATAATACGCTGATGATAAAATTGTCCAAAACTGTAAGTGATATTGACAACAATCCAAGGAAAAAAAAAATGAGCATCCGATGTCAGAATTCGCAGAAATAAGAGGTGGATTCAGTATGGCGGACTGCAACCTTAAAAAAATTATCTATTAAATATGAAAAAAAAAATGATTCAATGCTCTTCATATCATTAGTTAAGAATCTGATATTATAATTTTACTTCCACATCCAGTGGAAGTGTAGTAACGACAAAAAAAAAATTGAAAATTTTTATTGTTCAAATAGGCTTAGAATGTCTTGATCTTGAAACGTCGAGATTTTAAGTTTGAGCGAAAAAAATTTCTGTCTGTCGGTAGGTCTGTCTATAACTTTTTTGTGCGCACGAGTACTCTGGAACCGTTCAAGATATTGACTTGAAATTTGGTGCACGTATATACTTTAACGGGATCTGGAACAAGATTATATTTTCATCTTATTCCGTCGAAGGGTTTGGGGGTAAATTGGGGGTAAATAGGTAAATCAAGCAGGTAAGAGTCCATAAAATTGGCATTTAGTATATACCAGAGAAGCTAAGGTCTCAAAAAATTTTTTGACATTAGCCACCCCCATTATTACTCCCATTATTTAAGGGGGTGAACAAAGTGTGTGTACAAGAACCAAAAACCTCAAAATATTTTTTTACTTCATCCACCCCCACTACCACCCCCACCCCGGTACCGATGTGGGATATCGTTTTATGGATTTTTGGGGTAGACGATTTCAAATATTATATTATTAAAGTTCCATAAGCAATTATTTACACATACAAAATTTTCTCGTTGTGAGAGACTTGGATAGAAAATCTAGATGTGGAAGTAGTGATTCCTTGGGCAGCGGTTTTTAAATAGAGAACGGTTACTTCAATATTGTGAACTGTATAACAATTCAAAAAATAAGCTTCAGTTCGTCATACTAAAACTGCTATTTTAAATTTGAAAATTGTACTAATAATAATAATAATAATAATAATAACTCCACGGGTCGTGAAGAGTGGCTGTAAGAAATTTGCCGACGCGGCTACCGTGTAGTGTCGGAGGCCACGGAAGTCTTGTCCGGCAGCGGCCAACCCGAAAAAAAAAAAGTATTAATAACACAGGCCCACAAAAAAAAAGTTGTCTGCGCCGGGGTACTGACCATACCTATCCCTTGCATTTTGAGCCGCTGAACACGAATCTGACCTTAGTTTTTCCCCCATACGTCAAGTTTTTTTTTAACAGCAAATAAATATATAAATATCATGATTCAACAGACTTTTTTGCTGTTAAAAAAAAAAACCAAACATGTAGGGGAAAAACTAAGGTCAGATTCGTGTTCAGCGGCTCAAAATAGGTGTGGTCAGTACCCCCACGCAGACCACTTTTTTTGGTTGCCACTGTGCCACACTCAGTGTGGCACAATCCCACAAAAAAAAAGTCATCTGCGCGGGGGTACTGACCACATCTATCCCTTGTATTTTAAGCCGCTGAACACGAATATGATCTTAGTTTTTCTCCAGCACGTCAGGTTTTTCTTTTAATAGCAAATAAATATATAAATATTAGACTTTTTTGCTTTAAAAAAAAAAACTGACATATAGGGGAAAAACTAAGGTCAGATTCGCGTTCAGCGGGTCAAAATACAAGGGATAGGTATGGTCAATACCCCGGCGCAGACAACTTTTTTTTTTGTGGGCCTGTGTAATTTATTGATCCTTTAGATCAATATACCTGATATTGGACACGTCAAAGAAATAAATTAATACACATAATAAAATATTAAATTAGTGGGGCGGCTAATGCCAGTTTTTTTTAGGGACCTTAGCTTCTCTTATGTATACTAAATACCAATTTTATGAACTCTGACTTGCTTGATTTACCTATTTACCCCCATTTACCCCAATTTACACCCCAACCCTTTAACGGAATAAGATCAAAATACAATCTAGTTCCAGATCTCGTTAAAATACATGCAAATTTCCATTCAACATTCTAGGCTTATTTGAACAATTAAAATTGTCAATTTTTTTAATGTTACTCCGCTTCCACTGGATGTGATATTGTGGAAGTACAAAATAGGTTTACTAAAAATCTTCCCCCCATATTAAATGCATTGCACCTTAGAATGCGTACTTATCAGTTAATTTTGATTATATTCAAGTTTATTATATATTGTTTCAATTTTTATTGAAAAATGCTTAACCAGCCCCATCCCCATCCTTCATCAAAATTCAAACAATAACAAAAATTAATAAGTAAAATTCTATTTACTCCTATTGGTGTAAACCATATTACTATTTTTTCTTCTTTTTAACGCAGTATGTGCATTATTTAAACAAATATTAGCATTTTATATTAGCCGATAGGAAATTTATAGGCTTTAACTTTGATCTGCGTAAATTTTGATTTATTAGACCGTTTAGGAGTAATAAATAAAAATGTGGCATTACAGAGAAGCCCCCTCCTATATTTTTTGTAGTGGAAGAAAAAATGTGATGATTTTTGATCAATGAATGTGTGAGATGTTAACATTCTATTTTATCTCTATTGGCACAAATCGCAAGTTTCTATCTCTTGTCGAACAAACGTTTATTAGGAGCTGTGTTGCAATTTCACCGAGAGCAAATATACTCGTGTGCCACTGTAAGCATTATTTGAGCAAATATTGTTTACTTTTTATATATCGATAGGAAAAATTATAAGCTTTCATTTTCTACTCTTGATAAATTTTGATATATTAGACCGTTTAGGAGTAATGTGCAAAAATATCATGTTTCAGAGAGCCCTCTCTCATATTTTTGTAGTGAGAAAATTATTGTTTTTAAGCAACTAAAAAATATGTGTATGATGTAAAATTTTATTTTATTCTCTCTTTCGATTGGCATAAACCACAAGTCTCTATCTCTTACGGTTTTCGTGAAAGAAAAGAAAATATACAACTATATGCGAGCCACCCATTTGAGCAGGGGTGGCGGTGACCCCGCGGGTTTTCGAGATGAGCCCTCCCCAAAATCTCTTTATTTTTACATACTCCTTATATCACATGTTTAAAGGAGTTTGATTTTGCTCAAACAGGGAAGTATCTAACCATTTAGGCTCGTAGGCTCTCAGTTATTTTGTGTCCTGCTGGGGCTGCGCTTACAACCCACACGTTGACACATTTGATACTCACCTCTAGTAAATTTAGCCGTTGCTGATATCAGGCTTATTAGAGAACTAGATAAAAATACGTTAACAGCAAAATTAAATCATAAAAAATATGTACTAAGAGTACGAGCGTGGATTGTGTTGACCTGAGGTCAACAACTCTTACTGTCTCCGCCTACTCTGTGTCTGTCGCGTTGTACAGCAGCAAGGATGGTTGAGAATCGCGGTCGTCTAAGGCCCAGGCCGGGGTAACAACAATACTTGAGGCAGCAGCAACTAGCGAGATGGGATGGCTGTTCCCTGAAGATGGCCTGGTTCGTCCTCTGCAGTGGTCTCGAGGCCAACTCGAGCCTCAACTCTGGTTGTTGCAGGAAAGTGCAAGTGGAGCCCGTACGCGCGATCGTTCAAGGACACCGAGTGCAACACTAGACATGGCCGTAGCGTGCGCTTGGCTCGCGACTTTCTATAGTGGGACTTCTCTGCCTCTAGATACCCCCCCTTCGAGCCTACGTACACGCTTCTTCGGCTTTCGTCCCGCTTCCAGCTACTGGAAGTCCGGCTTGCACTCTTTTTATGATGAAAATTAGTGCGTTTTCGGCCGATCCCACTTTATGTCAACATACTATTAAAATAATTACACAACCGCACAACTTACAATGGTACAACGATCTATCGGGTGCCTCGCACTAGCGTAGTACACATTAGATTGTGTATTATTTACTTCACTACTAAATTATCTGTGTCACTAATAATACTATAATTGCTGTAACTGTACAGGAGTTACTCTTACACTGATGTAAAATGAGAATAATCGAGTGCTGAGGTTTGTATATACGAATAACTTAAAATCTTTATTTCAGTAGTTACAAGGAATTAGTTGTTTTTATTATTTATTTTTAATCGCCCCTGGCTTCTTAGATGCAGCTGCATTTGCTACATTTAGTTCAAAGCTTTTAAAGAGAAACATGAGAGAATTAGACAACTACAAAACAGTCCTATCTCAGCTATTCCTATTTTTGGTAAATTATTAGAAATGGTCGCTGACAAAGTTTTTTTGAATGAAATGCTGTAATATATAATTCTAAATTTGGTTTTCGCTCTGTTTTCTACCACTCAAGTTATCTAACAAGTGACGGGACATACCGGGTGTCAATGGAATCGTTAGATAAGCCATAGTTTCCAGAGTTTTCAAGATATAAGTCTTAAATTTGGCAGGGGTAATATATACCAAAAATGGCAAATTTTTCGTAACTTGACATTTTCCCGTCACTTCCGGTTTCCCCGGAAATGACCTCAACTTTGACATTTTAAATGGAACACACTGTATATTTTTACTATTTTTTATTTTTGCATCTAGAGTGCAGTGAATGCACTAAAATCTATCAAATGGACCAAAACAATAAAAGAAAAACGTAAACGTGAGATTTTTCGAATTGGTTTAGAAGCTAGAAGCAAAATTTCGGAAATTACTAATTTGTAATTATGTCAACTTTTTCAAATGGCAACATCTTTTACGTTCAATTTTCACGTTCAAATCGAAAATCTGTTTGATATTAACCCAAATAGGTACACAAGTTCTTTGGTGGATAATAATTAAAATATCGAGAAAATACGCTTTGAAGTAAGTATGCCGTGGAATTGACGATTTGCATGAAAGAAAGTTTGGTAAAAAGTGTCATGGCGCACAGTATAATGGTGTCACTGTAATTCACTGCACATGTTGACCAACTCGTCTAATTTCCAAACTTTGCAACAATTAAATACCTATAATATAATAATCATAACATTGTTTTCATTATCTCTCATGTTAAACCTACTTCCACTGAATATAAATCATCTCTATTAGGTTGTTTCGTAGTCTACAATATTTAAAAAATGTCAAATTATGCAATTTATCAATCACTGCTGCCAACTCTTCTAGTAAACTGAGAGTTGGAAACAGTGTTTGACAAATTGCATAATTCGACATTTTTTAAATATTGTAGACTACGAAACAACCTAATAAAGACTATTTATATTCAATGGAAGCAGGTTTAACATTAAAGATAATGAAAACGATGTTATGACAGTGAATTACAGTGATACCATTATACTGTGCGCCATGACACTTTTTACTGAACTTTCTTTCGTGCAAATCGTCAATTGAATAAAACTAGATTCAAAACATTCATTTTGTCAACAAAGCAACGCTGTAAATAAAAGACGTGTGCTGTGGAAACAAGAAGAAGTTTGACAGATAATAATACGTGTGTATTGTTAACTTAATAAGTTTGCTCTGCATTTTTAAATTTGTCGTTGTTTGTTAATTATTATTATTGCTTAAAGTATACACAAGGAATGAAAAAGTAGACGTGTTATTAATTTTTGGAGAATGCCACAAAAATTCCAGAAACGCCGCAGATTTGTATGCCTAAACAGGGCCTTGTACAGCGGGTGTCATATTAGGGTATAAGAGGTTTGCCCGTAGCTCTATTAAAATCATAGTGGAAGCATTATACTCTTCGCCAATTTATTGAGCTTTTTATATAATTGTTACACATTCTATAAGATACTCTTCGCAGTTTTCTTGTAAATAATATTAGTTTTTGGACGTTCGAAATTTCGTGATACCAACTTTGTTGTGAAAAAAAATGTATGAAAAAAAAATTTTAAAAAAACACCCTGTGAGTGATTCCAACACACGACCTTTGGATTGCAAGACAAAACTTTAGCCATTGAACCATCACACATTACTACAAAAATTGAATGTCTAGTATACCGGGTGCCACAAGCTAGTGGCTCCCCTCTATATCTACTTTATTTTTTAACTTATCCATTTGAGATTTAGGGTGCATAAAGTATCTGTAAAAATGGATTTTTGGACATAAAACACGGTATGAGACTATTTCCAGTTTACCCGGAAATGACCGTAACTTTCGATTTTTAAATGGAACACCCTATATATTTTTACATGTTGGATTCAAGACAACATTCTGAGTATACCATGAGATTTTCGCGAATTTTTGAGTCGATGTCCATTTTTTTAAAGCATTTTAAGACATTTGTCTAGAGTGCTTTGGAATACCAAAATTTGTTCTACGGCAGATAACGTTCAAGGGAAAAATATTATTTTTGGTTTAATTTCATTAATAACTATTTACGAAGCCTCCAAAATTGAACAAATCACTTTTTTATCGAAAACTTTTTTTTTTCAAATGGGAAGGTGGTGGCTTCTAGTATTCAATAAATTATAGATTTTTTTCTGAATTCATTGATATCCATTTCAAATCTATGCTATTTGTTTTTCTATTTAAAAATAAAAAATCACTTTCAAAATAATTTTTATTGATCCTTATACTTTACACTAGTCTTATACCTATTAAGAAACCAAAGAGAGAACCAAAAGGCTATTATTCAGAAAAAAGTAGTTATTCACATTTCATTATTAGATATGATTTTTGCAAAGGCAACTACGTCAAAGTTCAAGAAAAACTATATTGAAAGTGATTTTTCATTTTTAAATAAATTCAATAAAATAGAAAAACAAATAGCACAGATTTGAAATGGATATCAATGAATTCAGAAAAAAATATATAATTTATTGAACACTAGGAGCCCACCTTCCCATTTCAAAAAAAAAGTTTTAGCTAAGAAAGTGATTTGTTCGATTTTGGAGACTTCGTAAATAGTTATTAATGAAATTAAACGAAAAATTATATTTTTCCCTTGGACTTTACCTGCCGTAGAACAAATTTTAGTATTCCAAAGCTCTCTAGACGAATGTCTTAAAATACTTAAAAAAAATATGAAAATCGACTCAAAAATTCTCGAAAATCTCATGGTATACTCAGAATATTGTCTTGAATTCAAATATGTAAAAATATACAGGGTATTTCATTTAAAAATCGAAAGTTACGGTCATTTCCGGGTAAACCGGAAATGGCTTCATACCGTTTTTAAGTCCAAAAAGCCATTTTTACAGGTAGTTTATGCACCCAAAATTTCAAATGGATAAGTTAAAAAATAAAGGAAATATAGGGGGAGCCACTAGCCTGTGGCACCCGGTATATCATTCGAGAATTATATTTCAGCGGATTAGATATATTATTATGAAATATATATATATATATATATTAGTAAAATGTATAAAAAAAAATTATAGAGAATAACATTTCGCAAGATTTCTATTTAGGTACAAGTGACAAAAAGTAAGAAAATATATTTTTTTTAATTTAAGTGATTAATAACTTTTTTATTTACTGATTGATTTAATAGGGTTCTTCCTCTAGCTAACGCTAACTTACTTTCTAAATTTCAATACAATCGGACTTTTCTTTCCTAAGTTATCGTGCTTACAAGAAACCTGACGGACGGACAGACGGACATTTTGAAAGTTTCCGGTTTTAGAAATGTGCCGATCAAATGCAATATACTCTTCGTTTTTGCGAAGAATATAATAATAGGAAGCAATGTGTTTCTGTAAACAATGTAAATTCAGTTCTTAGCAATGTTACACACGGCGTTCCACAAGGATCTGTTTTGAGACCACTGTTGTTTATACTGTTTATAAATGATATTAAATATTTTCTTTATCTTTCCCAATGCATTATTTTTGCTGACACAACCCATATTCCAATTTATTAAATTGTTTGGATGAATTTAGACAAATTTAGGTATTATTTAGGTTTTTCAGGCACAGCTTCAATCTTTGTCAAATTTTATCTTGCTGGTCGCAGTCAGAGAGTTTATTGGAAATAATTATTCTCGAAAACAGTTAATACCATCATGTGTCCCTCAAGGTTGCGTGTTGGGGCCTCTTCTTTATCGCTTCTACACAGCAGATATGCCTGTAAATATACAGCACTGTTCTGTGCTTTGGTACCTCTCTGTCTCTAGATACCACCCCCCCATTGCTCTGGCACACAATCCCTAACCATATCGAGCAACAGAAATATTTTTCATTACGTTCTATGTGAATATGGAGTGTTTAGTTCACTACTGTTAGTTTATTAGAAAATATTGTTGTCAATATAATTAGAAAAAATATATAGTTTTATTCTCAACTAGTTTATGATTAAGCGTATAGGTATAACAAGAAGAGATCGGGTGACAAATTTTTACTGTAAATATGTGCAGGAAAACGTAAGGTACTGAAACTACTAATTTAAAAAAAATTAAATTTTTTGGAACTTACCACCCACGTAAAGGGTATATTCTGAGAACGCATTTGTAATGCACCATTTACAAAATAGCCTACTTAGTTCAACAGAAAATAACAAATCTTGTTGAATTTTAATGGCACAGAAAAGACGGCAACGTAATGCCAATCATGGTGACAATTAATGCGAAGACAAACTGTAAATATATACCATTTTGCAATGGTAAATACTTCATTTGTATTGCAGCAAGTTTTTGTCCAAAAGCAAATGTACCATGATCCATAAATTGTTTATGTGAAGACCAGTGTATATATATCGAATATACGTATTTATTGTGTGCTTGTACAAAACATGCTTACCTAATAGAGTAATAGAAATAGATGATTCAAAAACGGAGGACCTGATAACATTGAAAAAATTATGTTTATTATGTGTCTATTGTTACCCAACCACCGAATTTGAACAGTTTTGAATATCCGTTAATTTATATTGAAAAATATGCTACTTTTTAAGGAGATTTTAACCATACCAGCTTTTAATCCGTTATATCCCGGAAAATATGCAATATATGTGAATAGTATTTTAGTTAGTTTCGAAAACGTTACTTTATGCTTATTCAATAGGTTAAAATCTCTTCTATATAATTTAGCAGAACTTTAATACTGTTCAATGTAAATTATTCAAATTTAAGCGAGTTGTTTATAATAGCCATATAATGATCACAATGTTTTTAATGTTTATTTCTTTCACGCCATTTTTGATACCTTACCCACACCAATGATATACTTTGTATATATATTTTTAAGTCAGCGTTTTGCTGTTTGATATATCATAAACGGAAACTATACAGTTTAGAGTGGTGACAATAATGTAAACATCATAAATAAAAATAATTACTTGGATGTCAAACACGTGCCATGTCGATTTACTTTTTGTTTATAAGCTATATCGAATAGCTTTTGTACGATTATCAGTATCTAAAACCTGCTCTAAAGAAATATGTAACGTTTGAAGAAAACTGTATTGGTATTCGTTTTTTATGAGGGAACAGGTAAACAAAAAAACAGAATCGCAGTCTCAACACCGCGCTGTCAGGGATAAAAAGCATTACAGTAATGGACGTATTAGAGACGGAAATTGATGCAATCTTTTAAATATAATGTAAAGGGCAGTTGCAGGTAGCTCAGTGGGTTAGCACGTCTAGCTTGGATAAACACAAACTACTACACGAACTCTTTACCCATCTACGACTTACAACGACAATACTGACGAAACTATTTACCATAAAACCCACCCCCACCATAAATACACCACCCAAAATACCACGATTCTTTATTCAACCCCCTAGACCACTCGCTGAAAACAAAATACCTATAAATTAAGAATTCTGTGCAACAGCATGTTTTTTACCAGATGACGTTCTCAAGCAGGGTTTTTATTTTTATTTTCCCTGCAACCTTCTTCGTATATGACAATAATAAGTTAAGTCAAGAAACAATTTCATTTCAGTATTTTATACATAATTAAAACATCTTTCATAAGTTTGCCTGTAACTTTCGTTCATTGGTGGCCTGGGGTATTTCGCTGAGACATCTGGCCGCTGCGGGGCATCGCACAGTCCTCTTGCTTGTTGTCCCGTAGCTATATTATTTTATTTTATTGTAAGCTAATGCCATGTTAATCATAGTTAAATAAAATAAAGGTTTTAAATAGCAAATAGCAATAGCGTCTAGCTTGCGCTCTGTGCATACCTAACGAAGTAGGTTCGATCCCTACACAACGAAAAAATTTTTCATAGCAAATTTTCACTCAGACAAATCTAGGTCTCCATGGAAGGCAGTTAGACAACATTTTAAACACATAGCACAAGTCAAAAAGTATTAATAAATGCGTACTCGAAAGTATTTCATAACTTCGACGGCGTATATGGACCATGGTAAAGAAAAAAACCGCTTCTCAAGGAATCACTACTTCCTCATCCAAATTTTCTATTCAAGTCACTCACAACGAAACAATTTTGTATGTGGAAATAATTATTTATGGAACTTTAATAATATAATATTTGAAATCCTCTACCCTAAAAAACCATAAAACGATACCCCACATCGGTAGTGAGGTGGGGGTAGTGATAGGGGGTGGTAGTAAAAAATATTTTGAGGTTTCTGGTTCTTGTACACACACTAAATCACATTTTTTTTTCATCCCCTTTAATAATGGGGTAGGGTAATGGTAGCTAATGCCAAAATTTTTTTTGAGACCATAGCTTCTCTTGTATTTACTAAATACCAATTTTGTGGACTCTTACCTGCTTGATTTAACTATTTACCCCAAATTTCCCCCGATTTACCCCCCAACCCTTCGACGGAACAAGATGAAAATATAATCTAGTTCTAGATCTCGTTAAAGTACATGTTCGTACCAAATTTCAAGTCAGTATCTCAAACGGTTCCAGAGTAAACGTGCGCACAAAAAAAGTTACAGACAGACCGACAGATAGACAGACAGAAAATTTTCTTTCGCTCAAACTTAAAATTTCGACGTTTCACGACATTCTAAGCCTATTTGAACAATAAAAATTTTAAAAAAATTTTTTGTCGTTATACTTCCACTGGATGTGGAAGTAAAAACCGCTGCCCAAGGAATCACTACTTCCACATCCAGATTTTCTATCCAAGTCTCTCACAACGAAAAAATTTTGTATGTGGAAATAATTGTTTATGGAACTTTAATAATATAATATTTGAAATCCTCTCCCCCAAAAACTCATAAAACGATGCCTCACATCGGTAGTGGGGTGGGGGTGGTGATAGGGGGTAGTGATGGATGAAGTAAAAAAATATTTTGAGGTTTTTGGTTCTTGTACGTAGTACACACACTAAGTCACAATCTTTTTTCATCCCCTTTAATAATGGTAATGGGGGTGGCTAATGCCAAAAAATTTTTTGAGACCTTAGTTTCTCTTGTATATACTAAATACCAATTTCATGGACTCTTACCTGCTTCATTTACCTATTTACCCCCATTTACCCCAATTTACCCCCCAACCCTTCGGCGGAACAAGATGAAAATATAATCTAGTTCCAGATCTCGTTAAAGTACATACGTGCACCAAATTTCAAGTCAATATCTTAAACGGTTCCAGAGTAAACGTGCGCACAAAAAAAGTTACAGACAGACCGACAAACAGCCAGACCGACAGACAGACATTTTTTTCACTCAAACTTAAAATCTCGACGTTTCAGGACATTCTAAGCCCATTTGAACAATAAAAATTTTTAAAGTTTTTTTTGTCGTTACTATACTTCCACTGGATGTGGAAGTAAAATTACTAAAAATTAAAAAAGTTTTCGTGCATAATAAAAAAAAGTGTATTTTTGTTGGACCTCAGAAAGTAAATATACCTTTTTACTTCTGTTTTAATGATTCTAGACCACAAAAGTTCTTTAGCTTAAAAAATGTGATTTTTTTTACTGCAAACTAAATAGTAAAAGTAAAAGTATGCTTTTGCATACTAATAACTTTTGCGCCTATTGTATCCTACCGGTATATAAATAAGGGCAAAAGTAATTATTACTTACATAAGTACACAATATATTATTCATTTAACTGCTTCATATAAATCAATACCTAAGTCCGTCTCAATAAAAAAAACCGCTGCCCAAGGAATCACTACTTCCACATCCGGATTTTCTATTCAAGTCACACAACGAAATAATTGTTTATGGAACTTTAATAATATAATATTTGAAATCCTCTACCCCAAAAACCCATGAAACGATACCCCACATCGGTAGTGGGGTGGGGGTGGTGATAGGGGGTGGGAGTGGGGGGGGGTGGATCAATTAAAAAATATTTTGAGGTTTCTGGTTCTTGTACACACACTAAATCACAATTTTTTTTCATCCCCTTTAATAATGCGGTGGGGGTGGTAATGGGGGTGGTCAATGCCAAAATTTTTTTTGAGACCTTAGCTTCTTTTGTCTATATTAAATACCAATTTTATGAACTCTTATCTGCTTGATTTACCTATTTACCCCAAATTTACCAATTTACCCCCCAACCCTTCGACGGAACAAGATGAAAATACAATCTAGTTCTAGATCTCGCTAAAATACATATGTGTCCCAAATTTCAAGTCAATATCTCAAATGGTTCCAGAGTAAACGTGCGCACAAAAAAAGTTACAGACCGACAGACAGACATTTTTTTTTTTTCGCTCAAACTTAAAATCTCGGCGTTTCATGACATTCTAAGCCTATTTGAACAATAAAAATTTTTAAAATTTTTTTTGTCGTTACTATACTTCCACTGGATGTGGAAGTAATACGTAAAATCGCGTTTTCAAAATTTTGAATTTTGGAGCTACGACCTGCCATATTTTTAATATAAAGATATTTTGGAACTTTATCCATAACAGTTTTCATTTAGAAAGACCTAAGAATTCTATGCCCTGAATTTGCAATGATTTTGTCGACAACAAATTACCCATGCATTTGGTGCGGGGTCCTTTAATTATTGATGGTGGTAATATGCTAATTGACAAATCCATACGGCAAGTTTATCTGCAATGTTTATTAAAACTTGACATATAATAATTTAAGGAATACAGACAATTGATTTAACTGATTAATCGTTGGTTGTTGCAGATTTATTATAGAACATGAGATTTTCATTGCACTGTCAAGTTTTTGGACAATATTACATATTATGGCCACCGGAGGCATGAACTCTTCCACACGGGCCACTGTGTCTCAATTTAATTTGGTCAGTAGACGAGTTCAGAGTGAAATAGGCCCCTTGCAAAAAATATAATTTTAGTATTTTTAGAATCTTTACTTAATACAAAACACAGTGTGTAAAGGATTTTTTTCTTATTTCTTCTTTTACAAATGGTATTCAACATTAAAGTTTGAATAAATCTGTTAGGCGCGTAAACAACTCCTGACGTCATGTAACAGGAGACGCCACAGTGCTAGCACACATTTTAAATTAATTCCATTTATGGACGTTGCCCTTGTAATAGCTTGACAGTGAAGCAAAATAGACCATAAAAGTCTGTCCATTCTCGAGAAAAAAAAATCATCGTAGAACCAGACCCAGACCTTATAGTTTTATAAAGTGAACAATTCTACATAAGAAATGGCCAACTACGATATTTTTGTGGTACAGATATTTTTATATCGAAAAAACTTGAGAAACTGATTGATTATAAAAATCGTGTGTTTTAACATTTACACCTCCATATCTTCAAATCTAATCGAGCTATCGATCTGATTTTTTTTTAAATTCAAGTACACAAACAAGCGCTTAAATGGCCTTTTTGTTTTTATCGACTATCGTCTATTATTTTCTTTAAATAACAATGAACTTATTACTTCGCTAAGAATGTACTCATATTTTGACTAAGAGACAAACTTTTTTATTTTTTCAAATTTTCATATGCATGCAGCGAAGCAATTGAAGCCAAGATATAGAAGAAGTTTTTGAAAAAAAAAAAAATCATCTAGTTTTTTGTTTATGAATATTTTTGTGACGCAGTAGCATATGGCATACATCCGGCAGGCGTACGACCTAAATTATTCGATTGACGTTTGAAATAACCTTTTTCAGTCATGTTTAAAACTTAAATTAGCTATCCAACGATATGTCATATGTTATATTTATCTTTAGAAAAAGTGGTTAATTTTCGAAAAATTTAATATATTTGTGAGGAGGCCATGGAAAATTATTAACAACAACAATACTTCTTATAATATAAAATAATTTTGCCAAAAATAAGAAAAACTAAACTACAATAAATGTAGCATTTTTGACATCTTCTCCTACAGCATTTGTTGCATTTCCAATCATGACAGGCGTTATTGTCCAAACAGCTAATGCTTTTCCAATTAAGTCCAAAATAAGTTTCCAATTCTTCTATGTCATTAGATCGTTCTTTATATATAATATTTTTTAAATAACCTCAAAGCCAAAAGTTTAAAACAATTTAAAGAACTAAATAATTTTAGGAAATAACCGCAAACTGCACGAATTATATGTCCGAATCATTGCACTTGCAGAGATATACTGTTAGATGACGTCACGTCTAATACGAGTAAGTTCTGAGACACTCCCTTCCTCCCGGATATTAGGTACGCTTTGTAGCCTCGCATCGATTGTCACTTTTCAAGTAACACAGCACCACAAAAAAAAAAAAGTTCAAAGCAGCGAACCAGACTCATGTATTCCTATGTATTTTCGGTCGCTGAATCCGAATCCGGAGTCAAAAAAAATCGTATACCTCCAAAATCATTAGCTAGAGCCAAAAAACACCCCTGAAATGGGGTAAAAAGAATATTACGCTACGAGAATAGTTGTTAAGATGTAACATCTTAATCAATGATGTAAACAACAGCGTACATACAATAGATATGAAACACACCCCCATGGAGGGGCGAAAACTAGCCCCCATATATACAAAAATCCATCCAAAATAGCAATTACTGCTGAAAAAGCTCAAAATGTTTGAGTTTTGTTAAAATGATAAGAAACTGCATCAGGTCCGACGTAATCTTCATAAACTGTCCCTATAGAGTTGAGATCAACCACCCCCCAAATTTAAAGGACACGAGAAAGACAAGAAAAACGTAAAATACAACAGGATTTCTATTTTCATGGATGCTATGATTGGCTGAAATTGCCTAGTACTCTAAAATAGAATTAGAAACTTACATACCATCAACATTCTATACTGTCAACCCTCAGAGGGTGTGAAAACTACCACCTATGTAAGGTTTGACTATAAAAAGTTACAGTGACTTCTATAAAAATTCTAAACACCTGCGTTGTGTGGAAGAGAGAAGAAACTAGACTATGTTCGACGCTGTGCTTGAAAACCACCCCCACGGGGTTGAGAGACGCCACCTCTGTAAAAAAAAACTATGGAAATGAAACGAATAAGCAACAGTATAGCTTTTTCGTTACATCTTGAATTACGGTAGTTTACATCCTTTCTGGGGGTGTTACTTAATAACATTTATAGGACATGAGTTTCAAACTGTAAGTGTGCAACGCGATTTTTGCCAATCATAGCATCCATAAAAATGTAAATCCGGTTAGTTTCTCTCTGTTTTTCCAGCATCCTACAGATGTAGGGGTAGTATCTCGCAACCCCGTGGGGATGATTTTCAAGCACATCGTCGAACATAGTTTCTTCTCTCTTCCACATTACGTCGGACCTGATGTAGTTTCTTAACACGTTAACAAAACTTAGACATTTCGAGCTTTTATAGCCGTTATTGCTGTTTTGGATCAATTTTTTTATATATGGGGGCTAGTTTTCGCCCCTCCCTGGGGGTGTGTTTCATAACTATTGTATGTGCGCTGCTGTTTAACCTTAATTTGTATAATTCGATTGATTAAGAAATAACAATTATTCTGATAGCTTAATCTTCTTTTATATCTCATTTTAGGGGTGTTTTTTGGCTCTAGCTAATGATTTTGGGGGTGTACGATATTTTTTGACCCCGGATTCGGATTCAGCGACCGCAAATACATAGGGATACATGGGTCTGGTTTGCTGCTTTGAACTTTTATTTTTTTTTGTGGGGCTGTGTAATCAAAGACGATATAATTTTTTAAAAAATATCTCAAATTTGATACAGCGGTTTTTTATTGCAAGTAGTACTTACAGTAGATTTCAATAAAAAGAAAGTCGAATCTGCCTATCGAGCCATATTCGAGCAAAATGTTAATCAAATGAGTATTTGCATTCAGCGACGCCCGACTGCAACTTCTACTAATTATAAAGATACTCTGCAGTTGAAAACAAAAAACAAAAAAGAATCGACGTCTAGAGACGGCGGGTGTTATTTATGCCTAGATTCAAGATCCTCGGTAGTCTAACAGATTTGCTTGAGTGGCAGTGGCAAAAGTAACTTGCCAGTAGCAGTCACAAGCTTGTAATTACGGCAGCGGGTAGGGCGGTGCTCTCTGCTCTCGCGAATACCTTGAATTCTCTTCCTGGAGTACGCTGTGATTAGCTCCTGCACTACATAACGGATTACCAAACACCTATGATTAGGATTAGATAAATTAAAATACTGAAAAAAAATCGACTGAAATAGAAAATATTTCAGAACAGCTTTTTTACATTTTCTGGAATATCTGGATGTCAAAAGAGCGTAGCTAGTTCTGCAGGAATGAACTTAGAACAGAAAAGAAAGCAAAACAGTAATGTAGTCCAATTTTCTCGCCATACCTTGAAAATTATCCAAAATATCGTAAAAATTGTGAAATACTCCTTTTTCTATATTTTTATGAAAAAAACGAACCCTACCCGACCTCTTTACTTACTTTAAAAATAGCAAAAATAGTCCAAAAATCATTCGTAAATCTTATCTTGGTTGTGGTGGGGGTGACTGATGCTAAAAAATGTTTGAGGCCTTTGGTTCTTGACATACTGTATTTTTTAACCCTTTTAGTAATTGGGGTAAGGGTAGTAATGAAGGTGATAGTGGGGTGGCTATGCCAAAAAATTTCGAGATCCGAATTTCATGGACTCTTAACTTGCTTACTGTTCCTATTTGTCCCCATTTAGCCCTCCAACCCTTTAACGAAATAAGATCAAAATTAAAACCTAGTTCCAGATGATCTCGTTATAATACATATTAAATGTCAAGTCAATATCATAAACCGTTCCAGAGTAATCGTGCGCATAAAAAAAAAACCGCTGCCCAAGGAATCACTACTTCCACATCCAGATTTTTTATCCAAGTCACTCACAACGAAAAAATTTTGTATGTGGAAATAATTGTTTAAGGAACTTTAATAATATAATATTTGAAATCCTCTATCACAAAAACCCATAAAACGATACCCCACATCGGTAGCGGGGTGGGGGTGGTGATAGGGGGTGTAGTGGGGGTGGATAAAGTAAAAAAATATTTTGAGGTTTCTGGTTCTTGTACACACACTAAATCACATTTTTTTTCATCCCCTTTAATAATAGGGTGGGGGTGGTAATGGGGGTGGCTAATGCCAAAATTTTTTTTGAGACCTTAGATTCTTTTGTATATACTAAATACCAATTTTATGGAGTCTTACCTGCTTGATTTACCTCTTTACCCCAAATTTACCCCAATTTACCCCCCAACCCTTCGACGGAACAAAATGAAAATACAATCTAGTTCTAGATCTTGTTAAAGTACATATGTGTACCAAATTTCAAGTCAATATCTCAAACGGTTCCAGAGTAAACGTGCGCACAAAAAAAAGTTACAGACCGACAGACCGACAGACAGAAATTTTTTTCTCGCTCAAACTTAAAATCTCGACGTTTCGTGACATTCTAAGCCTATTTGAACAATAAAAATTTTTAAAATTTTTTTTGTCGTTACTATACTTTCACTGGATGTGGAAGTAATTAGATAGGTAGGCCGACAGACAAGCTTTTTTCTCTTAACTTAAAATCTCGACGTTTCATGACATTCTAAGCCTATTTAAATAAAAGACATTTAAAATTTTTCACCGTTAAGTACTGTAATCAGTGTCGGTTTTTTTTTTTGGGGGGGGGTAATAATTTCCAACTCTCATTACAGAAATGAAAATTGAAGGGGGGGGGGGGGGGTGGGGGGTGAAAGAAACTTTTCTCGAATTCTCCTCTACCAACCACCGCTACGTGGATGTGGAATTACAGTACTTGACGGTGGTTAAATGAGGGTAAATAGGTAAAGGAGTCTATAAAATTGGGATTTAGTGTACGTATGTACCAAAACCCAAGGTCTCAAATTTTTTTTGGCATTTGCTACCCCCATAAAAGCATCAAATAAATATTTCTATATTATGCGGGAAGTAACCACTGGAACTGAAATAAAATAAAATTTTGAAAAAAAAATTCTCCTACACATTTTTTTACATAAATTGGTAGTTTTTAAGTTAAAACGACTTGAAAATTGCGATTTTAACATAAGAGAACAGGTACCTCAAAACGGTTTTCATTAAATAACCTGAAAATATTACATTCAGCGAAGAGATGCTTCTGATCAGAAAGGAAGATAAACTCAAATACTGCTTCTCCTTAAAATATAGCTTCACGTAGATGCTCAATGTTTTTGCCCGCTTAAAGCACTCACCTTAGAACAATTGCACTATAAACTATAAATGTATTTTCGAAAAAAAAAATTGTTTTTTTTTACAAATATCTCAAATTTTGCTGTCTATAACTTACCTATTAAAATAAAGCTCGGAAGCTAAATTTGAATCTTCTCCGCATTCTACAAAATACTTAATCATATCATGTTTTTCACCATTACTAAATTGAACCATTTTTAACAATGCTCTCACAATTAACTCACAAATTAGTTTTTGACATTTACGATTTTTTCGATTTTCTTTTTTTTACCATGGCCTTCTCAATAAATATTAGAAAAGCGATAAATATGCATGGATGTTAATGGAAGACAATTCGAACATTTATTGTAGTTTAATTACTTCCACGTCCAGTGGAAGTATAGTAACGACAAAAAAATTTTAAAAGATTTTTATTGTCCAAATAGGCTTAAAATGAAACGTCGAGATTTTAAGTGTGAACGAAAAAAAAATTTCTGTCTGTCTGTCGGTCTGTCTGTCAGTCTGTCTGTCTGTAACTTTTTTTGTGCGCACGTTTACTCTGAAACCGTTTAAGATATTGACTTGAAATTTGGTACACGTATGTACTTTAACGAGATCTAGAACTAGATTGTATTTTCATTTTGTTCCGTCGAAGGGTTGGGGGGTAAATTGGGGTAAATTTGGGGTAAATGGGTAAATTAAGCAGGTAGGAGTCCATGAAATTGGTATTTAGTATATACAAGAGAAGCTGAGGTCTCAAAAAAATTTTTGGCATTAGCCACCCCCATTACCACCCCCACCTCCTTATTAAAGGGGATGAAAAAAAAATGTGATTTAGTGCATGTACAGGAATCAGAAACCTCAAAATATTTTTTTACTTCATCCACCCCCCACTACCACCCCCCTATCACCACCCCCACCCCACTACCGATGTGGGGTATCGTTTTATGGGTTTTTGGGGTAGAGGATTTCAAATATTATATTATTAAAGTTCCATAAACAATTAT
This sequence comes from Rutpela maculata, assembly GCA_936432065.2. Lineage (NCBI taxonomy): Eukaryota > Metazoa > Arthropoda > Insecta > Coleoptera > Cerambycidae > Rutpela > Rutpela maculata. The sequence continues at coordinate 3,324,881 of OW386294.2, forward strand.
TTTCACATACAAAGTTTTTTCGTTGTGAGTGACTCGGATAGAGAATCTGGATGTGGAAGTAGTGATTCCTTAGGCAGCGGTTTTTTTCTTATTTTTGGCAAAATTGTTTCATATGATTAGAAGTGTTATTGTTAATAGTTTTTCCTCACAAGTATATTACATTTTTCGAACTTTTTATAGATATAAAAATGACATATGATATATCGTTGGATAGTTAATTTAAGTTGTGATCGAATAATGAAATAATTTACAGGGTGTTTCATTTAAAAAATACAAAAGTTATGTCTATATCTCGAAAACTGAGGCATGCATAATTTTCTTCTTATCAGCAACGGATTATACTCAAAAAAGTGCTTAAGAATGTGTTACTCGGTTTTCGATTCGACACTTGAGATATAGAGGTCATCGAAAAATGCCAATTTTCTAAAAACGTTCTGTGGCTCGCTAGTCGAAAAAGATAGACGATCGCGGTTTCTGCCATTGTTTGTTCTCGAAAATCAAGGTTAGAACACCTACATTGGTTTTTGTCTATCTGCCATAGTTTTAGAGAAAACCTCAAATCCCATCTAATTTGGTGCACTCTGTACAGGTAGACTTTGTAGTTTTTAGATTAAAAAAAAGTTGTGAAAGGTTTCCGCCGATTTCATTTTTGTAGGTCGAGTTCGAAGGTTTTGCTGTTTTTGAGCTCTCATCGAATCTATTAGTTGAACATGGCTCATTTTCTTTGTAAAAAGTAAAGAAGACTAGTGGAAGCATTATTATACTCTTCGCCGATTTACTGAGCTTTTTATATAATTGTTACACATTCTATAGGATACTCTTCGCAATTTTCTTGTAAATAATGTTAGTTTTTGGACATTCTAAATTTTGTGATACCAACTTTATTGTGAAAAAAAATATTTAAAAAAAAAACAGCCTGTCGGGGATTCGAACACCAGACAAAACTTTAGTCATTGTACCATCACACATCACTACTGAAAATGAATGTCTGTAATATATTTATCATTCGGGTATTATATTTCAAGGAATTAGATATATTATTATGAAATGTATATATTAGTAAAATGTATAAACAAGAAAAAATTATAGAGAATAAAATTTCGCAAGATTTCTATTTAAGTACAAATGACAAAAATTAAGAAAACATATTTTTTTAGTTTAAATAATTAATAACTTACTTTTCGAATATCAATACAATTGGACTTTTCTTTCTTAAGTTATTGTGCTTAAAAAAACGTGACGGATAGACAGACGGACGGACAGACAGACGGACATTTTGAAAGTTGTTCAGAATTCGTTCACTAACGCAATGATATGAAAATTTTTTCTCTACGAGCGATATTTACTCTTTTAGAAATGCGCCGATCAAATGTAAAATACTCTTCATTTTTGCGAAGAGTATAAAAATAGTATTATACATTTTTTATGATATTTTGGATAGTGAAAAAATGTACCTTTTTTTTCTGTTAAAGGCAGTGCACTTTTTGACGTTCAAATGCACCCAAGATGCAAAAAATATCGGTTCGGAAACCTTTTCTGTTTGCATCCAGTGCATCCTCTGGTCTAAAATTGTTTAACGAAATTATATTCAACGAGTACGTACATTGCTATGTCGCAATTAACATTCGTTGCAGCAAAGCAATGAATACGCGTTGCTAATGAACGTTATTCTTAGGACACTTCGCCACTGAGTGTTTTAGAAATTATCGAAAAATATCTTGCAGGCGTCGAGTAATCACGTCACCCTGTACCACGTAACTAATGAACATTGAACAAACCAGAACGCTGTGCAACCAGCCTGCACCCATAAATGTCACACGTGTTGATACACGCCGTGTGCCACATGTGCAGGGCGCGTGGAGTTAGTCCAACAAGGACGATCTGTCAAGTAGTTCGCCAAGTTGCACCCCGACAGAGTCGCTGCCGCTCAACTCCGTTGGACCAGTGAACTCACTCCGAAGGCACCACACACCAGCACCAGTCCGCCCACCTGGTGCTACATTATTGCAAATACTGCACAACTCATCCCGAGCTAAAGGCTTCTTTATTTTAGATTTTAACAAAGCGTACTCAGGCACATTTTATTAGGGCCGCAAAGGACGTCTCTACTATAATATCAGCAGAGGTCGTATTTCAGGTTGCAGTTATGAGGGGCGGACTAAGATGTTGTTTCAAGTGCAAAAATGATACTATCATGTCAATGAGATGATGCTAACACCTAACACTTGGTGAAATATATGCAATACATCACTTAGGACACCAAAAATATTCATTTGTGGTCGCACAATAATGAAATTTAATAAGTAAGAGTTGTTCCAATAGCGTAACTTCAGATTAGGGTCCCTCCCGCAAAATTTTCACACTTCTTCAGAAAAGAACACGGGATAAAATAAGCATGCTTAATATTTATTATTAATTATATATACAGGGTGAGGCAAAAGTGCGTCGGACTTAGATATCTCGAGTTCTACGATAGCTAGAAATTAAAAAAAAATACAAGTAAACTAGATTAAAAAGTCTATAACTGAAATTACAGAATCAACTGCCTTTTTTTTTAATGGAATGCTATGCATATTAGTACATTTTTCTAGACTCTATTCATTATTTACTCTAATTCTTCTAGTATTTTGATTTATTCATTTCATCTATATTATACCAATCAGTCAAAAATGGATCAATACATACGTGATTATAACTATCTACCTATAAAAACCAAAATTTTAGATACCGTTATGGACTATAACAATGTAGCTAACGATAATAAACTTTGCTTCAAAATTTATCATCAAAATATTAGAAGCATAGCAAAAAATGCAGATGAGTTTAATATATTTCTTAGTCAATTTGATGAAGAATTTGATTGTTTGATTTTGTCGGACACTTGGTTAATTCACGACACTGATTTTTTTTAAATGAATGGATATGATTTAATTTATAGTGAGGGCAATATTAATCAAAATGATGGAGTAGTTGTATATTTAAAAAAATTCATCACATACGATGCCAAAATTATACAAATAAATGAATGTAAATCAGTGGAAGTAACTATGAATATTCAAAATAAAATAATTAAATTTATTCATTCCTATATTATTATTGACTACCTCCCAACCACTTGGATGTAATGAATTTTTTTGTTGAAATAATGTCATCTGCAGATGCATACTGAAAAAATCACCAAAGTCACAATTATGGGTTTTAAGAAAAACTTGTGTGAATACTAGTTACGAGACATCTACTTAATGTTCTTGAATCATTTTTGCTTCCTAAAAATGTACAGGGCGGCAAAAATTATTTTTAAATTAAGAAATTTTTAAATTGAATTATCTCATTTTTTTCAAATGGAACACCCTGTATATTTTTCGACGATGTGATATAGAAATGAAAAACGAACATTTTTTGTGAGTACTTTCCTATGGCTAATTGTAACCATTTTCGTTTTATTGAGCGATAAGTACAAAATTCAAGAATAAACTTTAAAAATAGAGGTTTCTTCAAATAATTAGAAACAATTATAATAAGTGCTCCGCATGTTGTCCATTTTGATTGAGAGACGTCTTTATGCGATTTTGGAATGAGGCCATTTAGCGGGATCATCTCTTCCAATCCATTGAAGTGGGTAAATTGTATTTCACTGGTCCCTTACTGTAATAGTTTTTTTGTAAATTTTATTGCTGTTTTCGTTATTCGACAAGCAATAGAACCTCAATTTAGTACAAATTGTCTCATACAAATGGACATTTATCGCACTTATCGATCGTCAGTTATCATTTGTATTAAATTTAAAATAGTTCGACTTTTACAAAATGAATTTTAATAAAGCGGAACTTGTAGACATTACTTTTGTTTTGGGCGAGTCGAACAGAAATTGTTTGCTTGCCACTAGAATTTATAAGCAAAGGTATCCTGAAAGAAGGATTCCTGATTCCTAAACCTTCTCGATAGATTTGTGGAAACTGGAAATGTCGAATATAAAAAAGTGAAAGTGATGTGAATGAAGAAAATGAGTTTTCTCTGGTGCTGGCAAATCCACATATTAGTCGGAGATAAGTAGACGGTCTGTTAAATAGGTTTCATGCATATTATATTCAAATGCACCAGGAATTATCTGATGACGATTTCCAAAGGTGTCTACAGTTTTGTAATTGGGTCAGAGATAAAATGCAAGATGTCGTAATATTTTATTCACTGATGAGGCAACTTTTTATAAAAATGGATTTGTTAATAGACACAATTTCCATTATTATGCTTCGGAAAATCCTCACTTTTTTAGGCAAGTTGATAACCAGCCCAAGTAACACACATGGTACCAAATCCTTTCGGTTTCGGTTTTGCTACGAAGCCTTAGGTCCTGGGTTACACCCTGGTATAATATTGCTACTTTATTGGGTAAGGCTACTTTATATGGTTCTTTTGAGGTAACTGTTACCACACCCATACCATTTATTGGAATTGTAAACACCCAAAGTCAAAGTAACATTTGAGTAGTTACTGGAACTAGGCAGTATCATTTTATTGTTACCTATAGTGGCAAAAACCATATAGTACCAGTGAATCAATTACTGCCACCCACCAGAGCCACTAAGATGCCTAAATAAAGTAACTGGGTACATAGAGAAGCAATCTAGGTTCCAGTGACTGGAACTGTAAAGTACCGTGGCATTTTAGTGACAACTTAGGTAGCGAAATAGTTCCGGTTGGTACTTTACAGTTCCAAAATAGAATCTGATACTATAGAGTCACATCAGGATGGTTGCTATTGGGTCACCAAAGTCACATCTTTTAGAGGTAAAATGGGGTAGTCCCCTGTACTTTATGGTGGAGGGCCTAACTTTATAGTACCTTTGTTAAAATCGACCATTAGTGGTTGTTAAAATTTTTAGATAAAAAAATTGGTTTTAATAAAAAATAGGCAATGGTTATGTTAATGTCTTATCATAAACTTTTACGAAAAATGCTTTTGAAAGTGTTCCAAATGTTTCCCTAATAAATATTTAAATTTTTTAATGTTGCCTTTTTAAATTATTTTGTAAAAAAATTACAAAAAAAGGTTATTTTGAGGACGCGTTGAAATTTTATCATTTAATATGTCAACTTATATCAAAAAAGAAACTTGCGTTTGAAAAAATGGCTAAAGAAGTACTTTAAACACGCGCCTAAAGTACACATCTTTTTGGTATAATATTATTTGACTGCGCCATTATTATAAAAGAAAAAAACAAAGAGGTCGTTAAAAGATAAACACCATTTTAAAAAGTGATAGTGGCTGTTGCTAGGCAGCCATGTAGCGGTTACTAGGGCGCCGAGTCGCGGTGTAGTACCCGCTACTACCCCGATCCTTTATAGTAACTAAACATAGTCACATCCATAGAGGCCGGGACTACTCGAAACACTACCCGGCGACTAAAAACTTTCCCCCATTTTAGTGGCGGCTACGTAGCTGCCACGTAGCAGGGACGTGGTAGCCTATGGTAGCGGTCCACTTTATCGTGGCTTTTATAGTCGCCGATACGTTCCTGCGACTTTATGTGTTACTTGGGAGCGCAGATGGTCTATAAACGTTTGGGGAGGAATTATTGGAGAACATATAATAGGGCCATATTTCTTTTAACGGTACATTGACTGGAGCTAGTTATCTTCATTTTTTGGAAAACTGTCTGCCACAATTATTGGTGAATTTTCCTGAAAGGATTCGAAATAGGATGTAGTTTCAGCAAGATGGTGCTCCGCCACATTATTTAAATGCAGTTAGAGACCAGTTAAATAATACCTACCCACTTCAATGGATTGGAAGAAATGGGCCCATTAAATGGCCTGCTAGATCCCCAGATCTTACAAAAATGGATTTCTTTTTATGGGGATACGTGAAGGAAATTATTTATAAAGACACACAAACAACAGTACAAAATATGAAGGAAAGGATAATAACTGCTTTTAGATCTATCACACCGGCAATTTTAGGAACAGTAGAAACCTTATTTCAAGAACACATAAAGATGTGTGTCGATCAAAATGGGCAACATGAGGAGCACTTATAATATTTTCTAATGAATTATTTGAAGAAACATCTATTTTTTAAGTTTATTCTCGAATTTAGTTTATTGCTCAATAAAATGAAAATGGTTGCATTTAGCCATAAGGAAGTATTTACAAAAAATGTTCGTGTTCCATTTGAAAAAATTGAGATAATTTAATTTAAAAAGTTCTCAATTGAAAAATAACTTTTGACCACCCTGTACATTTTTTGGAAGTAAAAATGATTCAAAAACATTAATTACATGTCTCGTAACTAGCGTTCACGTAAGTTTTTATTAAAACCCGTAATTGTGACTTTGGTGATTTTTTCAATATGTAGCTGCAGATTGCATTATTTCAACAAAAAAATTCATTACGTCCAAGTGGTTGAGAGATAGTCAATAATAATATAGGAATGAATGGAGTCTAGAAAGAGGTTTCAAATGATATGATATACATAGCATTCCATTAAGAAAAGGCACTTAATCCTGTAATTTCGTCTTGGCTCGCCCTGTATATTCGAAAATAATTTCCGGCTATACAGGGTGTAATGCAACTTGCCCGAAAAATTTTAACCATACATGCACCTTTAAATAAGAAGTCGACTTCTTAAAAAAAAATTAATAAAAGTCCGACACAGAAAAAGATACACATTGTTAAAGTTACAAATTGATGAAAATGGATAGAAAACTGGTCTCGTTCCCAATTCTTTGACTTCTGGGCCTCCTAATCAGGACTCCGGCAAGCGAAGCTGCTTATTTCTGGGCCCTTGCCGAAGCGAGCAAAACAAATCCTGGGACTAAGCAGGAAACATGTCGGAATCGTGGCAACCCAACAAGCAAAATTTAAATGCTATTTTGTTTTATTGCAATTTTATAAATGTAATAGAATAGCAATAAAACAAAATTGTAGAAATGACAATTATAAAACAAATTTGTTTATTGGGAAGTCCTTTAACTGGACGCGGTTCTTTTAGAAAACACCTGCACACTATGGGAGTGGTTGACAACGCCGACTGAAAACTCTGCGAGGACTTCCTGCCCTAGTCTTATGAACTGGAGGCGCAAACACTTCGACATTGATTTTCTGGTGCTGGGGGAAATAAGGAATGCCCCCATAGGAAGGATTTTGGCCTTTGGATTAGAACCTGGCCTGAATGGAGGAATTCCCTAAATTCGTAGCGGTAGCACAATGGGCCACAAGGCCTGAGCGCGGCGACCTTCATCGCCCCGCTAAAAGAAGAAGAAGAAGAAGGTGTCAGTGGTGCCCCAGTGTCCTCGTCTTGGGTGCAGTCTGCGCCTTTTAAACAATAACGGAACTGAGTTTGCAAAAGGCTAACGCACAATCTACTACTTGTAGACGTACAAATAGCGTGTGAGAGTTCCTTCAAAAATTTGCCGGCACCGAAGGTGGGCACGGTTATTATATTTATAGTAGTATTCGAAGGTCCTTCTCCCTGGTTGGTATGCAGATGATTCGTAAAAACAATGGTGTTTAATAATATGACCGATTTGTTTACAATTAAAGCACGTATTAGTTTTAGAACAGTTACAGGGTGGCTTAGCCAAACTTCGAGAGGATATGCTTTTGCCAGAGGTGACTGAATTTGCTTTTGATTGTATTTTCTTAAAATCGTACGATTTGTAACTGAAAATTTAATGTATTCGTCCCATTATTAAAGGACCCCGCACTTTTTGTGTGTAATTTGGGTTTCACTCCCGGGAGCTGAAACTTTACAGAGTGGTAGTTTATGACATGTCGATAAAAAATCTCCACGGGCACAAAAAATTTTAATGACGGGGTTTCGAGATATTGGCCAAAGAAGGTCATAATTTAACAATTTTTTCAACTAAAAATAATTCTTATCTGTAAAACGGATTCTCAAATGAAAAAAATGTATTCTTTATTTTTTGTTCAGAATAATGTAATGTACTAGCAAGTGATTTTACAACAAAATTATTATTTAAAAATTCTAATTCATACATACCTACCATTTTTCTAACAAATAAACTTCAATAAAGACTTAAGTAAGCCAGTGGCGGATTTATACTTCTGCCACCTAGGGGCTATCGGAAACTTGCCGTCCTCCACCCCCTTCCTACTCTCTGCTCCTTGCCTCGGCAGTAAAAAATGATATTCCCTCTACACCTCACCTCCCCTTTTAAAAGATCAATTCCCTCCTCGCTCACTCCCTTTTACGCTTTCTTTTTCTCCGTAGGTTTGTCAACAGCGCAAAGCACAAAATCATTAGTACTAACAACACTGGTTTTGGATAAATTAAAAACCAGATCGACATTCGACATACAATATGGTTTATTTTATCATATGAGAACGAGAATAAAATAAAATTTGAAATAAACTTTAGTATGTATTTAAAATGTTATTCATTTAGACATATGCCAAATAGGCCTAGGCCAGATAGCCTTATCAGCAGTCAGCAATCAGCAAAACAACTCCTACTAATTTAAGATTTATAACAGATATTGAGAAAATTCTATGTATAGAGTGGTCGCGCGAACGTTAGAACCTCATGTAACTTTCGTTATTTTTGGAGTTACGTAAAAAAGTACAAAAATAAAAGTTATAGACAATCACATGTATTTTCCAAAAATTAGAATTATTCAGAATAGCAACTGAAAGTCGCATTTCGGAGATATGAACTTTACTTTGTTTTTTTAAATGGAATACTCTATATATATTTACACCATTTGAAAGGCCATAAAAGCTTTTTAATTATATACAGTGTGTTTCACTTCTCATGAAGACACCCCCGTATCTTTTTTATTTGTGGCCGAATTCATTTCAAATTTTTATCAGCCATACAACTCCATAAGACGACTTTATTCAACATACAAATGCCGCCTAGATCTAAAACGCCTGCCTACTGCGATAAAAAGCAAATAGCAATTTTCGAGAAATCATAGTAGGCTTAGAGATAGACAAAAATGTTGTTAATAAAAGTTGTTCAGAATCACTTGATATGCCCCTCTGTAAAATTTTGTGAAAATCGGAATATTTAAAAAAAAATTTTTGTTTCACTTCTCGTGAAGACACCCCTGTATCTTTTTTTATTTGTGACCGAATTCATTTCAAATTTTTATCAGCTATACAACTCTATAAGACGACTTTATTAAACACACAAATGCCGCCTAGATCTAAAACGCCGGCCTACTGCGATAAAAAGAATATCGCTATTTTCGGGAAACCATAGTAGGCTTAGAGACAGACAAAAATATTATTAATAAAAGTTGTTCGGAATCACTTGATATGCCCCCCTGTAAAATTTTGTGAAAATCGGAATATTTAAAAAAAAAATGTTTTTGTTTCTTTCTCGTGAAGACACCCCTGTATGTTTTTTATTTGTGACCGAATTCATTTCAAATTTTTATCAGCCATACAATTCCATAAGACGACGTTATTCAACACACAAATTCCGCTTAGATCTAAAACGCCGGCCTACTGCGATAAAAAGAATATCGCTATTTTCGAGAAATCATAGTAGGCTTAGAGATAGACAAAAATTTTGTTAATAAAAGTTGTTCGGAATCACTTGATATGCCCGTCTGTAATTTTGTGAAAATCGGAATATTTAAAAAAAAATTGTTATTCCACTTCTCGTGAAGACACCCCTGTATCTTTTTTATTTGTGGCCGAATTCATTTCAAATTTTCATCAGCCATACAACTCCATAGGGCGATTTTATCTAACACCTAAAGAGAACTTTTTCCAACAAATGAAAGTTGTGAACAAAAATCAGCATTTAATAAAACGCTAAAAGGGACACTTTTTATTATTACACCATTACACATCAACTTAAATGTAATATTGTTTTCTTTTTTTCAATGGTTTTATAATATTTGGAAATCTGTATGTATGTATGATGTATGAATGAATCAAATTTACCCACCTCCCGTTATCCAACCGAGCTGAAATTTTGCATACACGTGTAATTAAATAATAAATAATTTCAATAATAGTGTATGACTTTTATTTGCTGTAAAAAGTTCTCTTTATGTGTTAGATAGAATCGTCTCATGGAGTTCTATAACTGATGAAAATTTGGATTTTAAAAATGAATTCGACTACAAATAAAAAAAGATACAGGGGTGTCTTCATGAGAAGTGAAACACACTGTATATAATACATGGTATTTATCTTTAAAAAAATCTCTAATTTACTATTTTATAATTTATTAAATTAGCCATGGAAAACAAAAGTAAGTAAATTAAAATAAACAATGTTAGTTCTGTCAAAGTAACTGTTAGTATCAAATTTCACTTCATTTTAAATAAAATGGAAAATTTCAATAATTGATATATATTTTTCGGACTACCATGACTTAATGTAAGAAAATATAAAACTAAATATCTACTATAGTTTTTAAGAAAAATACTATGCGTCATACATCAACATCATTGAAAAGGTTTTTCTATGGCCTTTCAATTGGTGTAAAAACGTATGAGGTGTTCCATTTAAAAAAACCAAAGTAAAGCTCATGTCTCCGAAATTCGACCTGTAACTGTTTTTCTGAATGATTTTTGGAAAATACATGTAATTTCTCATAACCTTTATCTTTGAACTTTTTTTACGTAACTTTAAAAATAACGAAGTTAAATGAGGTTCTAACGTTCGCGCGACCACCCTGTACGGTTGACTATAATAAGGAACTCTAGCCTAGTTAAAATAAAAAATACGTTCTCAAATAAATTAAAAATGTTCTGATAGTACATACTAATAATAATAATTTTTTGTTTTTATGTGCCTTTGGTATTTTTCAAAAAATTAATTTGTCGCCTGGGCCATAGCCTCTATAGCCCCCCCCCCTAAATCCGCTACCGAAGTAAACCATGAAAACGAAAGTTATTGCAAGTGTCGATTTATTTAATTTATTTATTTATTTTATTTTATTTTTTAATTTTTGCCTTATCAAATAAATAATTATTTTGTTGTAAAATCAATTCAAACTAGTACAACACATTATTCTGAACAAAAAATGAAGAGTACATTTCATTTGAGAATCTGTTTTATAGATAAAAATTATTTTTAGTTGAAAAAATTGTTAAATTATGATGACCTTCTTTGGCCAATATCTGGAAACCCTGCCTAAAATTGTTTGTGCCCGTGGAGACTTTTGATCGACATGTCATAAACTACCACTGTGCAAAGTTTCAACTCCCGGAGTGAAACTTAAATTATATATAAAAAGTGCGGTGTCCTTTACCTTATCCTCATCCCCTATCGAAAGGTTTAAACAATTTTAATTAACATTTGAAAGTGGATAAAAACATTGAAACAAAATTATTTTTTTTACTGGTGGATTGAACACACGTCTTGAAAATGGTATTAGTTAGACATAGTAGGGAATCTAGCGCTCGCTGGCATGCATTTTAATGGTATACAAAAACAAAAAACAAATTCTCACGTAAGATTTTCTGCCTCAGAGATAAAGCCAAAAAATTTCCCCAGTCGAATATTTGTTAACTAGCAAGGAAATTTTAATTCGCTAAAAGGTGATTTCTAGATACAACTTTAAGTGATTTGCAATTTTCCAAATGGATGCACAAAGATGGCGCTGAAGTGCAAAATTACTTTTTGATAGTTGCAACATTGAAACATAGCATCCCGACAGGATACCAAATGGTATATAATTTTGTAAGAATACATTTTTTTGTAAAACCATTAGTTTTCAAATTATCTGATATTTTCTGTTTTTAAATTTTTCAAAGTATAATTTGGATGTATCTTTTTAAATTATATATAATGTTGCTGTTTCCGAATAATGCCGTAAACAAAATGCTAGCCACTAGCCTTTATTAGAATTCATTGGTGGTGTTAGGGGCTAAATATAATTGACGTAAAGATATTCGATAGTCGCTTCGAATTTGTTTAATATTAAAGCACGTATTAGTTTTAGAACAGTTACTGGGTGACTTAACCAAACCGCGAGAGGCTGATGTACGTATTGCCCGATGTAACTGAATTTGCTTTTGATTATATTTTCCTCTGTTCGTCCAGCGTTTTAAAATGCCTGGCTAAAATCGTATTTGTAACTAAAAATTTGATTTAAAAAATTTCAGTAATTAATCTGCAAAAATAATGAAAAAGTGGGTATTTTTTGTTTTAATTTTGAATTTTGTATTTTCGATAGTGGGTTCATAGTTAGCGAACCTAAAAACTATGTAATATGTATTTAGGTGGTATTTTTAAAAGATTATTAACATTTTATTATAATTTTTAATTAATTTTATTTCGAGAACCGACTTTGTAGGCGCCATATTGGATCCGCCATATTGAATTTTTTGTGCACGTGATCCGTTTGACACGAAACGTCCATAACAAGAAAATCATCAAACAAGGAAATTAAAATGATTTGAGATGTACTTTTTGGTGAATCCACGTTACTACACCTTAATAAACCATAATAATCATGAATTATACATTAGTAGTTTGTACAACAAGAGTGGATATGATATCCATATCGCACGATAAAGAAGTTTGAGCACGACGCCGTAGACGGAGTGCTTCAAATCTTTTGAGTGCGATATGGATAATCCACTCGAGTACAGTATACTTTTTCTACGACCAGCTTAAAAAACTACAAAATTTATTAAACATTAATATGTTACACAAATACACACTGACAGTACACACTGACAGTTACTTTGACAGCTTACGCACTAATTTGATTTTAAAACGAATAGTTGTCTATGTACTTAATACACGAACTGTGATTGGTCGGTTTCATTTCATATCCATCCTAGAATTGATATGAAATATATCCGTTCAGTTAACTGGAATTGCCTACTTATCCATTCTACAGACTGTACAGAAAACAGCAAATGACCCCGCAATAATCTTATGGAAATTGGTCTGAATTTTAGATATGTTTTAGGTTTCATCATCCTAAGCAAAAGTCTCAATGGGCACAAAGCTCGAAAATCAATACTTTGGCTGCTACGGAGCTTGAAAGCTCCAAAGCTCCACCACAGATTTATTTATTCGTGCAGTCTTTATAGATTTTTAAATAACTTATTTTTTCGATTTTAATGTCTAGGTTTATGTTTTTGAGGTTGCTGAATTCAAATCCGATGTCAAATTGTCCAAATTGACACTTGACAGCTGTCAATTAGCTGCCAAAGTGCCTTAACAAAGTGCAAATCTTATTTTTATGTTATGAGTTTATGCTGTTTAGGTAACTCAGTTCATGTATCATGTGAATACATTAATTCGACAATTGGCAGGTGTCAACAGGCTGTCAGCTAGCTGTCAAACTGCAATAACAAAATGCGAATCTTATTTTTTTGTTATGACTTTATGCTTTTTAGGTAACTCAGTTCATACATGATGTGAATACAATAATTCGACAATTGGCAGCTGTCAACAGGCTGTCAGCTAGCTGTCAAAGTGCAATAACTTTATGCTTTTTAGATAACTCAGTTCGTAACAAAAAAATTAGATTTGCACTTTGTTATTGCACTTTGACAGCTAGCTGACAGCCTGTTGACAGCTGCCAATTGTCGAATTATTGTATTCACATCATACATGAACTGAGTTACCTAAACAACATAAACTAATAACATAAAAATAAGATTTGCACTTTAAGGTACTTTGACAGCTAATTGACAGCTGTCAAGTGTCAATTTGGACAATTTGACATCGGATTTGAATTCAGCAACCTCAAAAACATAAACCTAGATATTAAAATCGAAAAAATAAGTTATTTAAAAATCTATAAAGACTGCACGAATAAATAAATCTGTGGTGGAGCTTTGGAGCTTTCAAGCTTCGTAGCAGCCAAAGTATTGACTTTCGAGCTTTGTGCCCATTGAGACTTTTGCTTGGGATGACGAAACTTAAAACATATCCAAAATTCAGACGATTTGACCGAAACCCAATTTCCATAAGATTATTGCGGGATCCTTTACATAAGGGAGTAGAAAAACTTTTTAACAGTTCTCAATGAAGAAAGAATTTTTTTGAAGGGCTTTTATTTTTTTCTATATTTTTTATTGCCATGATTGAGTTCGGGCGTGATAATATATATCAGTATATTTTTCATCCATCCTTTGTATTGTTTAATACAAAAAAGCATCAGAGAGCTACAATTTCCATCTTTTAAATGAACCAACACTCATATAAGTAGATTAAACAAATTCTGATTTAGTGACATGTAATTCAATGCGTCGGTGTCACAGTCATGCGTATTCAATCAAGCAAGCGCGCGCATGGATCTCGCTCCGAGTTGTAACGTTACACTTGACTATTTTCTTCCGGGAAAACCGTGGCTTTAGTGATAAATTTTATTAGGACATTTTTTGTTCATAAATACGTACAATACATAAATCTATCTATCTGTATTTTTTATTTTTTCCTAGCTTGACTTAATTTCATAATTTTGAAAAAATGGACGAAAAAAATTTTTTTTTCACTTTTTTTTATGTTCTGTATCCGAGCGAAATGTAAACTTTTCATTATATTATTTTATACACTTTCACGAACTCATTAAAAAAAAATTATTCAGTTTGCAAATTTTTGTAGGTAAATACCTTCATCGACTGGGCTATAGGACTTGGTACTCTCCATATCTCTCAGTTACTATTCCATTATCACCTAAGTACTTAACAGAACGTTTTCTTGTAAAACCATTTGGCCGATACCTAAAGAATAATTTCTCGACAATGCGAGTGAAGTTATTACCAAGTAGTTAATAGGCAGGCTAGTTTTATTTTGTTTTTTAAATGCACAAAGTGACGTTGCATTAAATACTGAATATTGATAATGATCAATGACCTTTTTTAAAATGAGTATACAGTATTGAACATTATCTCGTTGAAAAAATGCGAAACACTTAAATAAGTGGATTCTAAATGCTGTAATTGTTCTTGGAAGAGAGCTTGATGAAGATTGCCTTTGTATTGGAAACCACAAGTGTCAATAAAAGTTAATATGGGTTTCGATAGTTTGTAACTTAGACACACGACACGAGCTTATATGTTTATTTTGTGTCTTTGTTAGTAACGTACAGGGTGAGTCATATAGAATGGAAATTTTTGGCTCAAAATATGTTAAATTAACCAAACATGCTTAAGTGAATTGTCCCTATATACACCATACAGGGTGTTAAAATATAGTTTTTAGTGATTTCTTGATGATCGCACACTCAAAAACTACTTGATGTATCAAGGTCAAAATCGGCAGAGGTAGATGTGTGATAAGAAATAATAATATATATTATACAGGGCATCACATATTATGCATTAAATGAAAAGAAAAATGTTTTACCTTGTCTCGGACTGTACGGCCATTTTCATATGAAATTATCATAAACTATAATATAATGATAAGTAAAAAAAAAAAAAGGTAAACTTGTCTTAAGTTGCTGAAATCAACTGTTTTCGAGATATTTAACGATTAAGAATTAATTGAATGTTACAAAAAAACTGAATTTTTTTTTATAATAAAAAAAACATGGCCGGCCAACTAAATAAAACTTAATTGTCATTTAGAGTCCTCTCATTAAACTAAATATTCTACTAATGGTAACGATCTAGAACATTTTACTCATACTCATTTTTTAGTCTCCTTATAGACCCTCACAAAAATTTCCTCCCTTACATAAGTGCAAATGCACTTTGGCGAAGTTCACATGGGCTTAATAAGGCTTTAATAAACCCTTTGGGGTTTAATTTCCGACGGACTGTATGCGATGTCATAATAATATCTTGATATCTCAGATGAGAACTGCGATTTTTCAGTCGTAGCGCGCTGATGGTTACTGATCTCAGTAGAATGATGCAAAGATAGATGCTATCCCAAGTAACAATTTAAATGCCAACAAGTATTTATCGGGTTTTATCACAGATTTAAGAAGGTAAATAAACCGAACTGGGTTTTATTATTTCTTTTGTGCGTACCAATTTATCTGCAGATAATATGTATTTAAAAAAGGCCTTCAAGTTATCTTTAAAGCAATTTGTTAAACCTCTTTGCTCTTTAAGACCTATTGGTTTTATAGCCACTTAATTGCTGCATTATTCAAAACCACAATAAACTCATTAAGTTTTATAGTTGATTTTAAAAATTTTAAGTTTTGTGGTAGACATCTATAAATTTTTAGGTTTTATGGGAGTTTTAAAATATGGTCTTTAAGTACTCCTTATGATCAAGCAATAAAACTAATAACTCTTAAGTAGTGTTACCCTTTATATATGTTATCATAAATACTATTTGCTTTTAACGATAATTGGTAAAGGTTCCTTAAAACCTAATAGTTTTTTGGTAGCTTTATTAAGCTAAGTTAAAACCTTTTGGTTTTTATAAAGCACTTATACATCCTTTAGTTCCCCCACTTACGCCTTTAAACTTTGAGAGAGGGGGTATATAACGCATAGTAAACGCCATTTTGTGATTGCTGACTCTAGTTTAAACAGTGCAGTGCGGCGAAACTGTTTAAAATCTACTTACTTGTAGTTTTTCACTTTTTCTTGCTTAGTTAACGCTATAATCACAAATATAACCTAAAATTAATGATCGCACACTCGAAAGCACACGAAATAAATATTGACTTTTTAGGTTATGTTATCTAAGCTAAGTATATTTGGATTAGAGACTGTCAGACAAATCTTAAGGGTTTTGAAGAAGACTAGTACGGTCTTACAGGCTTTAAAATAGTAATAAAGTGAAGCAATTGGAATTTAACAAAACCTTTTGTTTTATAAAAATATTTTCTAAAGCCACAAACTCTTAATAGGGTATTCTATTAAAATAAACGGTTTTATTAATTTTTCAGCCATGTTTTTTTCTGTTAACTATGGCAGACATGTTTGAACAACGTTGGGGCAACAGTGTTTACTTATATTTTTCTTATTCTTACTGTTTACATTTAGCCTGCAACTATTTAAAATGTGTTAATATGTCATATAAACCCCTAAAAAGCCCAAAATCACACTGAGTAAGCTAAAACTAGGGTTACTATTTTTTTATTAATTGTAAATAATAATTAATAAGCTGACAAATGAAAGCCGCGTGATTTTTTTTAAAGTTTTTTGATATAATTTATCAAAAAAGTGGTCGGCGTTGACAATTTTTTGCCACTAGGTTGTTTATTAATATCAAATTTTAAAACCTTAGCATATGCAGATATTTCAATCGAGGCAGACATATTTTATTATTTGGCGACATTTTCTGATTTAGACAGTTTAAGTGCAACAAGTTTTCGACAAAGAATTATTAAAGACACAATTATTTATGATGTTCTCAAAACAGGCTTAAAATTTGATTGCAAGTACTAACGGTTTTAAGAAAATTTTATAAAAGGTTTTATGGTAGACTTGAAAACATCTTGCAGATTTGGATTCTAAAGTACTGTTGGTTTTATTGATAGTTTTAAGGAAGATATTTATAACCTTTATAAATGGTTGTTTTTGGTTTTATACCGGGTTTATTGTAGCTTTTAAGAGGGTATCTAGTATAAACAGTTTTGGGATCAGTTTTATTATATAGACTTAATAACCTCTTGTAGATTGTGATAAAATTTAAATTGTTACTTGAGATGATATCTCCTACTAATGATTTTCACATATCTCTTCTTCTTGACAGTCCTTTTTTATTTGCATTGATTTTTCCAGAAAAGACATAATTACAAGTCGTGAAATGCATCAAATACGCACTGATGCAGCTTCAGACATATTTGTTATAATGACTGTTTTATAGAAGTTTTATAAAGTGTTTCATGAAAATAAGATTTGCCATTTAGTTTTATACGAACCGTTTTTTATTTATAACGGTTTTATTAAGTTATTTGTCAAGGTTGTTTTAAGAGACTAGTTTTCTAATGGTTTTTAATAACCAGTAATATCTATTGAAAATGTCTGGTTTCAAAAATAACTTAAAACGTATTTATTGCATATACGTTAAAATCAAAGAATAATTTGAAACCTTTTTACATCTAAAAATTTAAGAAGCTAGTAAAACGATTTAGTTTTATAGAAAGTTTATATTATGATAAACCCATTACAAATCCAAATAATCTTAGCTACCAATTAGCTTTATAATTAGGTCTTACAGGATGCTTTATAACTTATCTTATAAGAGCCAGTGTACTTGACGCCTAAAATACTTTAATCACAGCATTGATAAAGCACAAAATAAATCTTTCTCAAGGTTTCCTGCTTGAAACCCTTACAAATGAGGTCAAAATTAATATGGAAAAAATCTTTAACACCCTTCATATTTTGAGACACCTCCAGTTAATGACCCACCCTGTATAACTCATTACTTTAAAAATATATTTCCCTGTTTAGATTTTTTATGTGCAACATCTGCTGCCTCTTTATGAGCAGTGATATTATTTGTTGTTTCAACGTAAATTTACTACTTAAATATCGTACTGCGAGCGAGGGTCCTTGACGTGGCAAATTAAATATAACAACATAGTTATATATGCGTTTGTGGTATTATGATAATTATTAATTATACACAATGAGCACTTTTTGTTTTTGCGGATAATAAATGTCGTCGCCTGTAAGTTAGAGTGCAGGTGTTGTTATGACATAATCCAAACATTATGTGGGAGTGGCTAATATGGCTGTCTTATTTCACTAAACGCAACAAATAGTCCAGTGCTTTTAGGATCCGTTAAAGAAAAAAAGTCAAAGAAAACTTTTCTTTGCACCTTAGCTCCGCTGTTTTAAACGTCTCAAGTCCACAAGTTGTACATAATTTTTTTTTACGCTGCCTCAAAGGGTTAAGAAAATGGTCTCGTGAATATCTCCGTGCCTTTTAAAGATAGAAAATTGTCCGCAAAAAGATATTCTTAGTCGTTTTGTTATACGAGTTACAATTTTTGAGAAAACTTAATGTAAAAGTCATGACTCAAGCAAATACTTGTCTCCCGTCGCATTGCACATTCCATTCTTAAACAGTGTATAGCTTCCAGTTCCACTTCGATATGCAAAGGAGTGAGTTCAAGGATGGTCTCCATTACAGCCGTAAGAGTGGTGCTGATTGCTACTGTTATTCCTAGGCAAGCTAGTTCGTAAACTTGATTTTGGCCAGCCCTAATTGTGGAGCTCTCCTGGAGGCACCACCACACGAGTGTCGCATATGTTATTAGAGGTTTCACCCTGACAGTATACATCCAGAGAGTAGCCTTTGGACTTATTCCCCACTTAAGACCGATGATACGCCTGCTCATCCATAAGAATGCGAAGGGCTTTCCTCGCTTGATTTTCCACGGTCCTTCCACGACAGCTTGGAGTCTAGGGTTACCCCGAGGTACCTCACTGTATGGGAAAGACACAGACGTTTGCTCATAAGTGAAGGAAGCTGAAAATCGCGTATTCTTCTCCTTTTAATGAACAACATCAGCTCTGTTTTGCCAGGGTAGACAGAGAGCCCGTGTCTGTTACACCATAACTAAACTATGTTAAGAGCCCTTTGCGCGAGCCCTGCAATAGTCACTTCAAATTGACCTCTTATCATGATAACGAGTAGCCCACCGAGCATGAAGTTCCACAGTAGTGAGGACAGTACCCCACCCTGCAGACAGCCTAGGCCCGCCTTAGTCCTAGCCGTTTCGTTTGGAAGTGTGATTTCAATGTCGTGGGTGTTCAGCATGGACGATATTCACTTAATTATGGTGCCATCCATGTCGCGATCCTCAACTGCTTGGCAGAGAGGATCGAAGGTTGGTGCCGCTCTTTCGCTATCCAAGAATGCTATCAATGTCAGTTCCTTCTGCTCTAGCGCCTTCTCAGCTCAAACGGTGATTTGATGAAGGGCCTTCTCTGCAGTTTTTCCTTGGTATTCATGATGGTTTGAATTCATCCTTTATATACTTTTCTATTAGCCTTTCCAATATCTTCAAAAGAAATAAAGTCAGGCTTATCAGTCTAAACGCCTTAGTCTGGTCATATATGGTACGACCTGTCTTTGGTATGAAGACCAATTTTATCTCTCTTCAGTGCACTGGTAGGTATCCTAGAGCTAGGCAAGATCTAAAAGGATGATGCAGGTGCTCTCTTGTTTTAGAGCCGGATAGGTCTCGGCGATTTGAATAGGTCAAATAACGATATGGCTCATCTCAATTTTTCATGTGTCATCACCTCCGAAGCCTTCTCTGACACTGGGAAACGAGCGTCGAGAAGACTCGATTGTCTCAGCTTTACAAATGATCCAAACCCTTTTAAATTTTGTTGTAGCCTTTGAATATTTTTATGTCTGTCTCTTTTCTGGATATCTAAAATTATTGTTTAGGCGGCACTTTTGACAGTTTTGCTGTCTATAACTTACCTATTAAAATAAAGTTCGGAAGTTAAATTTGAATCTTCTCCGCATTCTATAGAAGAACACTTAATCATATCATATTTTTCACCATTACTAAATTGAACTATTTTTAACAATGCTTACTTACAATTAAATCCAGTGGCGGATCTACAGGGGTTCCGCGGAATCCGGGCCCGGGTTTAGGGGGCCCGCCAGAGATTTTGCCAAGATTTCTTTTTTCAAATTTCTCCCCCCCCCCGCTTATGAATTATCGTTGGCTCTCGAGGGGCCCGTAGCGGAGAACCGCCAGAGATTTTGGCAAAAACTTTTTTTTCAAATTTCTCCCCCTGCTCATCAATTATTAAGCACGGGGGCCCGCCAGACATTTTGACAAAATTTTTGTTCCCGCTCATCAATTATTAGGCGTGAGGACCCGCCAGTGAATTTAGTACCGGGGCCCATGATTTGATGTGGGGGACCTGGGCCAGCGGAAAACCATTCGAACCCCGGCCCGTAACAGCAACGCTCCGCCACTGATTAATTCACAAATTAGTTTTTGGCATTTACGATTACTTCGATTTTCTTTTTTTTAACCATGGCCCGTCTCAATGAATATTAGAAATGCATATATGTCAATGGAAGACAATTTGAACATTTATTGTAGTTTAGTTTTTCCTATTTTTGGCAAAATTATTTTATATTATAAGTGTTGTTGGTGTCCAAAAATGCCAATTTTCCAGGAACGCTCTGTAGCTCGATAGTCGAAAAAGATAGACGATCGCTGTTTGCGCCATTGTTGGTTTCTCAAAAATCGAGCTCAGGGGTTTTGTCTATCTGCCATAGTTTTAGACCCCAAATCCCATCTAATTTGGTCCACCCTGTACATAGTCATAAAAATAGGAATATACGCGAAAAAACGACTTTTTAACCCTTTTTATACACCGTAAAAAATTGACTTTTGAGACGTTCAGAGCAAAGAAATTAGATGTCTTTAAATAAAAATACAGACTTTTTTCCTTCAATGATATATTTGAGGTGTAAATGCACTGGACTAAAAGTGCCTTTTCCTTCGTCATTCTAAGGGACAACATTCCCTCATTAAAAAATATACCTACTTGTTCAGCGAAGGGCCTTCGAAAAGTCAAAATAATTTATGATTTTGCTTGTTTTTGTTTGGTTTGTTTTTATGTATTACCATGGCAGGCTTTGTTTTATTATTAAATAAGCTCAGCAGCTAGCAGCTATATTAAAATTGTTTCAGTAAAATATGATGTGGATTATATTCCATTGTATATTGAAGTAGTGCAATTAAGTCCAACAATAGAAATATGTTTGAAACTATAATTGAAGCATAACATAACCCGTTATTACACGAGGAGAGCCCTATTATAGGTTTCTCCTGTCGAGGAGGTAACAGTGGCCACTTAAATGATTTTTTTATTGCTTTCAGAACTGAGTCGTAGGAGACAAAAATATCAGCATTAATAACAGATTTGTACTCGAAGGTTTTGTGTATTTTATATACAGACTGTCTATTTTACCAGGGCCATGCCAAATGTTTAGCTTAATGTCTATTGTAATAGAAAACAGTTTTAGTTAAACTTTATTTCAGTAAAAAGAAATTCAAAATCCATGGCCTACTTTGTGAGACCAAGTGTCGAATCGCAAATGGAGTAACACATTCTTAAGGCACTTTTTTGAGTAGAATCCGTTGCTGATAAGAAGAAAATTATGCACGAATCAATTTTCAAGATATAGACATAACTTGTGTTTTTTTAAATAGAACACTCTATAAATTATTCCATTATTCGAACACAACTTAAATTAGCTATCCAACTATATATCATATATCATATTTATCTCTATGAAAAGTGGTTAATTTCCGAAAAATTTAATATATTTCTAAGGAGGCCATGGAAAACTGTTAACAACAACAATACTGCTTATAATATAAAATAATTTAGCCAAAAATAGAAAAAGGTAAACTACAATAAATGTTCGAACTGTCTTCCTTTGACACCTATGTATTTTTGACACCTTCTCCTTACAGCATTTATTGAATTTCCAATCGACAGGAGTTATTGTCCGAAACGCAGCTAATGTTTTGTGTTTCAGTTCTTCTGTGTTATTAGAACGTTCTCTATATATAACATTTTTTAAATAACCCCAAAACCAAAAGTCGGCAGGGATTATATCGGGAGATCTAGCTGGCCACAAAATAGGAACATTATTTCATAAAAATTAAACAATATCTGAGCTACTTTGTTGTTTATTAATGTCCTAGCCAAATTAATTGTTAGTTATCAATTCAGTTAACTTAGCTAACTAGACATCGATAAACTAGTCCTGAGTGATATATATCCAATCCACCTCAAGTTGGTTTTTAACATTTACAATTATTCTTTCTTTTTTTTTACCATAGCCTTCTTAATAAATATAGAAATGAAATAAATATGCATAGATGTCAATGGAAGACAATTCGAACATTTATTGTAGTTTAGTTTTCCCTATTTTTGCCAAAATTATTTTATATTATAAGATGTGTGGTTGTTGATAATAGTTTTTCATGGCCTCCTCACAAATATATTAAATTTTTCGAAAATTAACCACTTTCTAGAGATAAATATGACATATAATATATCGTTGGATAGCTAATTTAAGTTGTGATCGAATAATGATATAATTTACAAGGTGTTCCATTAAAAAAAACGCAAGTTATGTCTACAGGGTGCGCCACTTAAAACTCCCAAGGCTTGTAACTTTCTTATTTTTTAAGCGACATTTTTTTACCTCATCCTGCACATGAACTGCGTTAATGTTTTCTTATAAAGGTTTTAATTAGCTTCATTTTATGTTATTACGTCATATTCGAAATTCTTTTTGGTTTTAGAGAAAGAAATTAAAAACACTCGATTCCAAACTGATTTCTTTTTAAATAACTGAAAAAATGTAAATAATAATTTTATACTTTATTTGTAAAAGACATATCACAAACAATACTCAACGTAACAAAACAGCAACAAGAAACGAAAGAAATAAATATTTTTAAAAACAAACCTTATTAAAATGTTCTGTCGTGCGCAAAAAAAATGGAGCAAGTCTTATAACGTATTTTTATTAAAATCGAGTTGTGTACATCAAACTTTAATTTTTGTGACATTGTCAGTTATTTGTCAAAATTCATTGCAAGTGTGCAAATAGGGACAAATTTACATTAGAAAAAAATAGTTGTCCTTTT
Source organism: Rutpela maculata (assembly GCA_936432065.2). Taxonomy (NCBI): domain Eukaryota; kingdom Metazoa; phylum Arthropoda; class Insecta; order Coleoptera; family Cerambycidae; genus Rutpela; species Rutpela maculata. Next base: position 3,348,399 of record OW386294.2, read on the forward strand.
TTTTGCTCACGACAGTACTAAATAATATGAAATTGCAAAATTTTTATTTTTTAAGATTTTTTATTTTAATAACATAAATAGAAGCTAATTAAAACCTTTATAAGAAAACATTAACACATTTCATGTACAAGGTGAGGTAAAAAAATATTCAAAGAAATTAAGTTTCCTTTCTTAAAATTTTTTTCAAACATTTTTAAATCACTCTGTATGCATGTTTAAAGGCTTTTGATGTGCCCTTGGTCATCGCCTCAAAAATAAAAAGTTACAAGTCTGGGGAGTTTTAAGTGGCGCACCCTGTATATCTCGAAAACTGAGACATGCATAATTTTCCTCTTAGCAGCAGCGGATTCTACTCAAAAAGAGCCTTAATAATGTGTTACTCAATTTTCGATTCGACACTTTCCAAAAACGTTCTGTAGCTCGGTAGTCGAAAAAGATAGACGATCGCGGTTTGCACCATTTGTTTCTCGAAAATCGAGCTCAAGACACCTATATAGGTTTTTGTCTGTCTGCCATAGTTTTAGAGAAAACCTCAAATCCCATCTAATTTGCTCCACCCTGTACTATATCTCACAAAATAGGCTATGGATTTCGAATTTCTGAAATAAAACTCAAAAAAATTGGGATAACTTTTACTAAAACTTTTTTCTTCTACAATAAATATTAAGCGAGATATTTAGCGTGGGCCAGGTAAAATAGACAGACACTTCATTTCGTCGGCCACTTGGGGGACACCCTGTATACATATACAATTGCCTTTGCTATATTAAACTGTCGCTAATTGTCTACAGTATATATTAAATCGTAGAATTGCTATTTGCAATTTAAATAGGTATTTAAAAATCAGTTAGTTGAAGCTTCTCTGATTAATATTAGTTGAAAAGAATATATCAAAAATATGTAAATATTCAGGATGTATGATATAAATACATTTTATGTACATAATATAAATATAGAGCGTAATGATACTGACCAACAGGATACTAAATACAGATCCAGTGGACCATGGCAGTTTTGAATGCGGAGAGGCTGAGGACAGTTCGACTCACCTTCTGGTTATTTAAGATCACTCTTACATGCACGAAGTGGGTATACCTACACAAAAAAAGAAAAAGTTCAGAAATAAAAAGCACATCAGCTGGAAATGAAAACCGGTTTAAATATTGCCTTCCTTTTCTCTTTCTAGTAGTACTACAACTACTGCTACTACGTAGTAGATTTGACGATGAGTTGGTTTAGCTATAGAGGCAAGAGCACAGGTTTATAATATACGATGGTCATTAAACTTAAAAGATTTGTGTATTAGAATTGTTATTGTTACTCTCCACACCAGTTTTCTTATACGGCGCCCGAGGTTGATAATTAATTTTGAATTATACGGTTAAAAATTCCATGCTATTATAGAAATTACATACAAGCCTGTTTTTAATTTTTGATATGACTGTGATATTAAAAAATATGCTAGGGAAAGACGGATAATTGCGCTGTCGAAGACAAAATTGTCGGTTGATAATGACAAAAACTGCTATTATAGTTTTGTTAACTATTTCGTAACACCACTATTTAAATTGGTTCAAAGTGACCATTATACTTTTAAAATTGTAGAAATTATTAGTCTGGCAATTATATATCCAGTTGCTTGATGTTCTAAATCAATATTTTCACTGAAAATTAAATATTAAATTTTCTTCTGATTTGATTATGGCTCAAAAATGATACAAGGAAAACAGAAAAGTGAATATACATAAAACATTTTGCAACTTCTTATTCACATGTTGATATATTATTGTAGTTGACCTCTGTTTGCTGTATTGTACGTATAACTGCATCCATCACCGTAAATTGAGTATAAAAACCTACATTAAAAAGTCTACAACTTGAATAACTTAATAAAGAATATTGTTTATAATTTATTATTTGTGGCATATTCATGTTTTCTTATGTTTGTTGGGTATTTTGCCACTGTAAAATATTTAAAAATTTTGATGAAATAAACCTCTGCGCCAAAAGGATCAGACACAGGCTGGTTTTTATACTTCTATTACAGAATGTCTCACACCTAAAAAAAATGTTAAATAATAAATACAAAAAATTAAAACGAAGGCAGTTGACATTTCGGAAAATAGTTCTTTTTCCGTTATCAAAACTAAACTATGCCTAAAAGTTTAAACAAGACAGTTTGTTGTTTATGTATTTCCATAGTCACGTGAGACTATCTGACAAAATCTTTAGAAAGCAAAATGTATAGGACTCTATTTAAACACAAAAATGCATTTACCGATTTTGAGCGAACTCCACATTATAGTAATCCTCCTCATTTTTATAGTTTACCAAAAATACATAAACCTCAAATTCCTCTTAGACCGATTGTAAGCTCAATTAATTCTCCATTTATTAATCTCTCCAAGTTTTTATAAAAAATCTTAAATCCTTTATCAGGTTCCTCTGAGTCTTATATTAAAAATAGCAAACATTTTTTGGAAAAACTATTTGAAAACAATTTTAATAAGAAGCATCTAATGGTGAGTTTTCATGTAGTAAGCCTTTTTGCAAATGTTCCGGTAGATAAAAAATTAATAATAATTAAAAATAAATTGCAACATGATGGGGATTTGGCGAATAGAACTAAATTAAGCATAGAAAGTATAATGGAATTACTTACTCTTTGCATTAAAAAGACATACTTTCAATTAAATAATGACTTCTATCAACAAAACTTCGGTATGGCCATGGGTTCTTCTTTAGCTCCAATTTTAAGTAATATTTTTATGGAAAATTTTGAAGAAAATAATATTAAAAACTTAATTTATAAACCTATAGTGTGGTGGAGATATGTTGATTATATTTTTGCGTTATGACCTTATAGCAAAGCGCATTTAAATAATTTTTTAAATGAAGAGAGGACTGTCTATATGGAGCACTAAGCCATCAATTAGAAAAAGAAAACCGGCACACACTAACGCTATGAAAAATCAAGAAAAATGTCTATTATACTATTAGGAGACTTCAATGCACATATACTCCACACATGGCCTAACGAAAAGGGAAACGCGCTGAAAAACCTAGCACACATGTTTGAACTTAACAATAAGAAATACATGGAGCAAAAGTCAAACCTGCATTGACACCTGGAGTAATGGAAGCTCAATCACACAAATAGACCATACCCTGGTAAGCAGAGAGATAAGGGCAAGGATCAAGAAGGTTAAAGCAAAAAGGACAGCAGAAGAAAGCGCTAACACTGAACAGCAGCAAACTAAAAATAGGGAGACCATGTTACACGTGGAAAATAACAATCGAAAGGAAAAAAAAACTAGGAAAGAAAAGCGAGGAAAAAACATGCGTCATGTGGCTCTCGCTGCTGACAACAAGCATGACCCAAATCCAACCCAGCATCGGAAACCGAGGAATCGGAAGACTCAGCAAAAGAAGATTTGAAGAAGCAGAAACACAAAAAGAGGAGCATAAACACTTCATATCAGGACACAGCACATATTTCACACGAAGATGCCCAGAACCAAAAACACAAAAAAGAGAGCTTAAACGCTCCCTCACGACACAATGCGATAACGCATCTCATAAATACCTACACCTCCCATCCCCAGTTCCTTTACCATGCGCCATGTGGCTCTCGCTGCTGGCAACAAGCATGACCTTAGTCCAACCCAGCGTGGACGTAGCAGGCCCAGCTGTATAACCCTGGGAGTGGCAGCAATGCCTACCGCACGCTGGTAAATCAATCAATCAGATTAACGAAAAGGAATTTTCAATTAATTTTACAATTGAAGTTGAGATCTTAGATGTTTTAATTAAAAAGATAATTAATAAATATGAAACCAGTGTTTATCGAAAACAAATACACACAAACAGATATTTGAATTTCAATATATTAGAGCTAAAGTAATTTCTTCAAATAATGAAAATTTAAATAACGATAAAAAATGTATAAAGACCGTTCTATTGAATAATCAATATCCCGAGAGTTTTGTTGATAGCCAGCTGGCAAACATTGAAAGTAGAGTAACCACTCAACATTTACAACCTGAAATTAGATCTTTAGCAGTAATTCCATACATACAGGATTTATCGGATAAATTACGAAAAATCGGAAATAGATTTTCTGTACGAACGGTTCTTCAAACGGGAGCCACATTAAGATCTGTTTTATCAAAGACTAAGCCGGTGAATATTGTTCAAAATTCCAAGGATTGTATTTATAGTGTTCCGTGTGAGTGCGGTAAGCATTATGTAGGTGAGTCATCTAGACCTTTCAACATAAGACTTGGTGAACACCGAGATTATGCCAGAAAGAAAGAATTTCAAAAACCAAAAATTTGTGAACACGCGTGGGATAACAATCATATGATCCAGGGGAGTCCGCGAAATTTTTGGAAAAAGAAAGCAATTCAACTAAAAGGAAACTTAAAAAATCCGCTATTATTTTGTTAAATGGGGATAAATGTGTTTCTAATTATTCTATAGATTTCTGTACCAGCTGGTTGCTGATCCTCAGAGACGATGTAAATAAAAATAAAATAAATATAATTTAATATCTCACGTGACTATGGAAATACATAAATAACAAACTGTCTTGTTTGACATGCTTAAAAGTTTAGTTTTGATAACGGAAAAAGAACTATTTTCCGAAACTTCAACTGCTTTCGTTTTAATTTTTTGTATTTGTCATTTAACATTTTGTTTCAGTTTATATCTTTTTAGATGAAGTATAAAAACCAGCCTCTGTCTGATCCTTTTGGCGCAGAGGTTTATTTCATCAAAATTTTTAAATATTTTTACAGTGGCAAAATACCCAACAAACAAGAAATTAATAAAGAATCAATAACACAGCCACAGAAAATGCCCTGGGTACTACAGTAGTATATTCCCATGTATTTTCGTGCGCTGAATCCGAATCCGAGGTCAAAATTGGCCGATTGGCTCAAATATTCAAGATAACCTCAAAAAATAACTAAACGTGATTAAAAACAGGTACTATTGCGTATGTCAAGGTGTCTTAAAAAAAACAAAGGAAAATATTTAATTTGTTTTTATATTTACTGAATTCACACTGGACTACAGAATTGATTGTGTATATTTTAACTTGTGCATAACCTTAAAAAAATGCGCGAAATCACTCAAATATGAAATTTTCATAACCTACCCTAAATTTGCGAAGCAAGGGAATCAAAACAGTTTTGTATTTTATTTGATGAGAAAGTGACTTTCAGTGCAGAGCCGGAATGTGTTTCGTGAGTAGGATATTGATTCCTAATCTCAAAAAAATGCCTCAAAAGTCCCTCAAAAATGAAATTTTTATATACCGAAACAAACAAATCAAAATAATTTTCATGCATATTGAGGGAGCTAATTTCCATTCAATCGCAGATTCTATATGATAGTAAGTTTATGATAAACTACAAAAATTCTAATTTTTTTTTTAATTTAACCACTCCTAAAAATTCCCTGTACTCGCGATGAGTTCTTCGAGCAACTGATTCTAAAATCACGTCTACAATTATTGGTCTGCCCTCTCGGATAATCCAAAAGAATAGTCAAGAATTCTAATGAATCTGACTGATGGAATTTTTTTTTTATCGCCTTATTTATTTTAATGTCCTGGCGGAGTTTAGCCGATGGCTATTCTACCACTCAACCAGGACGGACACACACACACAGACAACATCACAACATCCATTCCCTGCGACATTGCCATCTGCCACAGCTGAGACTCGAACCCAGGAGAGGAGAGCGACTAGACCATGTTGTCTCTCACACAACCGCAGTCTAGCCTACTGCTACCGTCTCGGCAACACGAGAAAAACGCCACTACACATCCATACCCTAGCCAGGATTCGAACCCGGGACCCCGTGGTCGCAAGTCTAACACCTTAAGCACTGTGCCACTGAGTCGAACATTTATTTAAAAATTTGGCTATAGAGTAAAATCTTTACACTTTCTTTTTATGGTATCGCTGCCTTTTCCATTCAAAAGATCGACGGAGAGGCAGTTTTTTACGTTTCACTCATCTTAAAGCTACTCCCCTTTTCAACGCCCAGCAGAAATCTGCCATCATATTTATATCCCACCTTCCCTGATGTCGACTCTCCATTTCCTTGATATCCTGATGGAACCATTCTCCCTGTTCTTCGCTGTAATCCCCAAGGTTTTCTGGAAAGTAGTCTACATGTGAATCTAGGAAATGCAGCTTTAAATTCATTAGGCAGCCCAACTGTTCAAAATTTTTAATCATTTCCTCTACTATTTGTTTGTAATTTGGACTATTTCCTTGAAAATTGTCCACTACATTTGTGGAACTGAGCCATGCAGCTTTTTCAGTTTTGCACATTTTTGTGGCAAAAATTTCGTCTCTTAATATCGTTTTGATTTCTGGTCCATTAAAAAGTCCTTCCTTCAATTTCGCATCTGAAATGTTTGGAAACATTGAATATGCTTGAAGCAATCACCATCTTCATTGAACGCTTTAACGTATTGCTTCACAACGCCCAACTTTATATGTAGAGATGGGAGAAGAACTTTTGAAGGATTCAACAAGCTTTTGGTCGATCCTTCTTCCACCTTTCATATATATTTCAGATGCGAAATTGAAAGAGGCATTTTTTTATGGACCAAAAATCAAAAAAATGTTTAGAAACGAAAATGGTTAAGATTGAAAAAGCTGCCTGGATCAGTTTCAAAAATGTAGTGGAGAATTTTATAGGAAATAATAAAAGTGAATATTACAAAGAAATAGTAGCGGAAATGGTTGAAAATTATGCATAGTTGGACTGTCTAATGAATTTAAATTCACATGTATATTACTTTCCGAAAAATCTTGAGTATTATAGCGAAGAATAGGGAGAGTGATTCTATCAGGATAACAAGGAAATGGAACGTAGAAATCAAGAAAGGTGAGACATAAATATGATGATTGTTGGACGTTAAAAAGAAAAGTGGTTTCAGGGGGACCAAAACGCAAAAGACTTTCTCTAAAAGACAGCGACACCATAAAAAGAAAGAGAGAATATTCTTCTCTATAGCTAAAAATAAAATGAATGTTCGAGATTCTATCAGTCACATACATTAGAATTTGTACCTAATTTCTTAAGTTGTCCGGGAGAGCAGACCAATTGTAAACGTGATTTTAGAATCAGCTGCTCGAGGGAATCATCACTTATACAGGGAATTTTCAGAAGCGGTTAAATTGAAAAAAAAAAAATAATTTTTTTAGTTTATCATTAATTTGATACCAACCGAATAGAAACTTACTCAATATGTATGAAAAGAAACTTCATTAATTTGTTTGTTTCGCAAATCTTTCATGAGGTATATAAAAATTTCATTTTTGAGTGACTTCGATAATTCTTTTGAGGTTAGGGATCAATACCCTACCTACGAAACACATTCCGGTCATGCATTGAAAGTCACTTTCTCAACAAATAAAATATAAAACTGTTTTGATTCCCTTGGTTGGCAAATCTACGGTATGGTATATGAAAAGTTTATTTTTGAGTGATATCGAGAATTTTTTTGGGGTTATGTATTAGTTAAAATTTACATAATCAATTCCGTAGTCTAATGTGAATTCAGTTGGTAAAAAAACATATTATCAAATATTTTTCTTCGATTTTTATTTAAAGACATACCTTGAAATATACAATAGTGCCTGTTTTCCGTCATTTTTAGCTATTTTTTTGAGGTTATATATGAGCCAATCGGCCAATTTTGACCTCGGATTCGGACTCAGCGCGCGAAAGCACACGGGAATATACTAATGTAGTACCCAGGCCAATTGTCTTTTGTGTGGCTGTATAATCTAATATCATACTTTGTTGTGGCCTATTTGGCTATTCAAATTAATATCTTGGCTTAAAAATTGGCATAATAGTTAAGTTCAATTAAAAGCACTTTTTCGTTAAGTGTCATTGTAGTATGTTTATTATTATACTTATTTGATTTAATGCAATAGGTACAACAGAAGAAAATATTTAATAATCATCGTAGAAAAAAAATTCGTTGGGGCAACTGCCACATTTTCCACGAAAATAATGAAAATATTCGTTGGGACAATAGTCACAATAATTTACTATAGCTGAGTCCGTCGAAATTCGACGGAATGGAAATGTTTAATAATGTGCAGAAATTATACTTTGGGCCTTTGAATCTTTGAACTTACTACCCAAGAAACAATTTTGGTTTCTTAAATATATACAAGGGTGCTATAAAACTATTTATAAAATGCCTTGAAAAATATATTTTGCTGTAACAATATCCTTAATACTATCATAAAGCGACTTGTAGACTAAAAGGGCCCACCCTTATGAAGGTTGTTAAGGCCTTTTTAAATTCCATCATAAAACTACTTAGTGAGGCTTGGTGCCGCTCTTGAAAACCTTGTTCGGGCTGTTTTAAAACCTTTCTTAAAACCTATTTTAAAGCTGTCGGAAGCTTTTTTATTGGCTTCCTGCATTTCTAGAAAACACCTAGAAGGCTACCTTAAAACTGGTTTTTAAAACTCTTATAAGTCCATATTAGGACTGAGAAGCTATAAGAATGTCCACGACGGAATCCAAATCATTTTATTATTGCATTTATTTTTTTCTAAACTGATATAAGCAAAGACACCATCAGACTTATTGAAGATAAAATGGAATTTGAAATTTATAAAGCGTAGAGTGGCACTATAACCTCCCTAAGGCCGATTTTTTTGGTTAATAATAAGACATCAGGTATGACAAAAAATGGCAGAGTATTGTTAAAACTATAAAACTTATATAAATGCACATGGACTTGATAAAAGCTGTAATAAAACGTTTGGGATTTAAAATGGCCACTCTTTTTTATTTTCTTCCACCTTTCCAAAAAAGACATAATTACACATCAGTAACTCGTGAAATGCTTTTAATTAACACACACGCACATGCATCAACGACACTTCAGGCAGACATATTGTTTACTATTTTTATAATAAATGTTTTATTGAGGTTTTAGAAAGTGTTTTATGGAATTAAAATTTGCCTTTTAGATTTATAGAGGCCTTTTTTTCTTCCTAACGGTTTCATCACAACATTTGTCAAGGATGTTTTAAGAGTCTAGTTTTGTAATGGCCTTTAATAAGTACTAAAAGGCATTGAAAATGTCTAGTTTTAAAAAGGATTTAAAATGCATTTATTACAAATATGTTAAAACCATAAAGAATAATTTAATAAAACTAATTTTATGTAGGTATGATAAACCCATTACAAATAAATATTATCCTAGAAGCAAATTAGCTTTATAATTAAGTCTTACAGAATGCTTTAAAACTTACCATATAAGAGCAAGTATACTTGAAGCCTAAAAGGCCTTAACTACAACATCAATAAAGCACAAGACGATTTCCTAACCCTGACAAACCTTTCTTAAAACCTCCTCAAGTCCAAATGACTTTTAAATTGTTCCTTGGGTACCAGCACTCACATTTGCGAGAAAGCCGCGGTCCTGTTTCAACGTAATGATCTCACTTTTTCCTAGAGTAGTTCATAGAAACAAAAGAGTGTACTCTATATTATATATTCTCCGTCAAATGTTAACGTGTTTAGTCCAATTAATTATTTTATTATTTTAGTGACCCCGTATATCTTTTTCACTAAAACTAAAATAGGTTTCTTCTTTAGCAATTGTATTAACTACATGTCAAATATTGTTTTGCGTAACATGTTTTCCTTAATTATTTTTTTGGAGTGTTCAGATCCGCTTAGACGCATAGTATTATGGCTTAGACACATCAAATCGATTAAACCGCATGGTCCTATAAGAACCAATACAATATTAATTCTAAGAGTGTATATTTATCCAACGCATGTGAGGTAGTAGTTAATTATAACTGGTTAATTGTCTGTCGGTTGCAGTTTGTTTACATGGAAGAAGTAAATTATTGAGAAACTACTTTTCTATATCGTACGTTTATGATGTATATACATATGCATGGCAGAATAAAGAATGTTTGATTTATCGAACGCACAATTTATAATTACACATACGTAATGCAACTCACCAGAATTTATTATATCTCAATTTTTTCTACGTTATAAATAATTCTTTGCTATAAGTCACTGGGCTCGACTTAGAAATTGACCGTTTTCGAGAAAATCGCATTTTAACAGTCGGCCGCATAATTTATTATAAGAAATATTAACGTAGTAGACACCGATGTCAACAATATTTTTGTCATTTAAATATTCTCCTTGTGACAGTTATCATTTTTACAAGCTTTTATTTTAAAACAGTTATCCCCAACCGATTGAGCTGAAATTTTGCATACACGTTTAGTTTGCATGACAATGTATGGTTGGCTAAGTGACGTCATTCTAAATCCAATATGGCGGACTCCCAAATATGGCGGACCAGTTATTTTTTATGCACCCCCATGATATGGGTATCAAATGAAACGGTTTGCTGAGAAAAATATGAAAATAAAATGACGTCACACTAAATTCAATATGGCGGACTCCCCAAGATGGCGGACAAAATTTTTTAGTTTTAACACCATAATTTGAACATATAGTGTATTCGCTCCTACGTTGCATTCTAAGAAATGGTGAAGGATCCGGTTTAAACTATAGGTTTTATATCGAATAGGAACGACGCAATGAATATATAAAACTAATTAAGGCGTAGCTAAAAATTTAAAAACAAAATTAAATGTAAAAAAAACCTTTTTAAAAACAAGCTTTTATTATTTAGGTGTACTAAAACGAAAAAAAAAATTAATTGTCTTAAAAGCTTTTCGCGTGAATAGAAATAAAATAAAAAAACTTACTTAGGTTCTTACAATCTCTGTCAAAAAAAATTAATGCCTGTATGAACTTCTCGCCCGCGGCAAGCTTTTAAGACAATTAATTTTTTTTATTTCTACTTTTTTCGTTTTAGTACACCTAAATAATAAAAGCTTGTTTTCAAAAAAGTTTTTTACATTTAATTTTATTTACAATTTTAACACGTGTGGTTAAATTTAAATAAAACGTAGGTACACGACTTCCTAACAAAACTATTTATTCTTCGAAAGTATTACAAAAGGTTAAAACGTCCACACTGTGCTGAGGAACACTAAAACTTAGTAAAAATGAACAAACGTAAGAGAATACCTAACTACATCAAATTGTCAAAAAGTCAGAACTGTCGTTTTTTAAACGTCGATCTTCTTCGTCTGCCCCGAGGTAGAGCGCGTTCCGAAATAGACCCGCGGGACACACTATCGGTTACTTGTTACACAATTTTATTTATCCGGTTGTGCTTATTAACGCCGTAAATGGGATTATTATGACAATTGACAGCTGTCATAAAGTTGTCAATGCCGCGAGTGAAACAGTAAGAAAGTATATACAGCAGAGATGGGCATTAGTCGACTAAATTTTTAGTCATGATTGAAATTGACTGACTAAATTACTCATGACTATTTTAGTCATGACTAATTTAATCATTAATCATCAGCCGTAAACTGGTTTTAGTCACTGAATGAGAAGTGGTATTAGTCGCCTAAATTCTTAGTCATGAGTAATGATTAATGACTAAATTGATGACTAATAGCCTCAGAGCAACAAAAAATTAAAAAAAAACTTATTTTAAATTAATTGCAGATCTAGTAAGTAAGTAAATTTATAACTGAAATAAGTGTGTAATTTTTTTTATGTTAAGAATAAGATTTTGCTGATTTTATTTCCACATCCACGTAGTGGAGACTAAATTTTGACAGTAAATTAGTGTTCGCTCAAGGAGGAACTCTATTCTTCCTAAACAAAATTCATCAATAAATAAAAAAGTTATAAATTATTTATTATTTCAAAAAGATTGTGAAATTTATTATTATCATTATTTATTTCCGTAAGTTATAAATAAAAAATAAATAATAAATAAATATAAAACCATAAAAATAAGAATTACATGTACATGGATATGACAGATATTGGCACCAGTCTTAAACGGGGAGTGAGGGTCTTGGTGTGGTATTTACGCTGCAGACTCGTACCACATGTACCAGGAAATCAGAAGCTACAACAGTTCACAGCAACTCTTTCACAAAAAAACGCCCAGTTTTATATCAATGATAAATTATTTTTAATAGATTTTTATCTAAATTTTCGGATATAACTATGAGCAAAAAAATCTCTTATACACCATTACATTCTTTTATTTTCATTATTTAAAGCACAAGCATCATATATCAACTAGAATAAACATTATACTTTTCGCCGGTTGTTGATTTTTTTATATAATTGTTGCACATTCTATAGAATACTCGTCGGAGTTTTCGTGTAAATAATGTTGGTTTTTGGACATTCTAAATTCTGTGATACCAACTTTGTAGGCGAAAAAAATTTATTTAAAAAAAAGGAAGTAAAAAAAGAACAACCACAATTCAATCTCGCTGGGTTTCGAACACATTACCATTTGATTGTAATGCAAAACTTTAACCACTGGTCCATCATACGTCACTGCAAGACTTGTGATATATATTATTAGAATTTCATATTTCAACTATTAGATATACCTATTATTATGAGATGTATCTTACTAGAACGGTTAAACAAAAAATAATCATAGGAAATAACATTGCGCAAGATTTCTATTTAAGTAGAAGCAATAAAAATTAAGACTTTTAAATTTTAAATGAAGAATAACTTTTTTATTTACAGATCACGGCACGGTAGCTCAATCGGTTAAGGCGTATTGAGTGGCGAATACGCTGATCGACTCGCTACCGCGCTCTGGGTTCGACCCCCAGCCCCGGTATTGACAACACCGGTGGGTGTGGATGTATGTCTGCGTTTTTCCGAATGTGTAACCCCCTTCCGGACAGCCTTGGCTTTGGATTTGGGGGTTGTCTACTATCTGTGGTGTGTTTATGTTATGTTTATCTATTTTATTCAAAAAAATAGGCTTCTTTCTCTAGCTAATACTATACTCTCCAAATTTCAATACAATCGGACTATTCTTTCTTAAGTTATCGTGCATACAAGAAAGGTGAATGAAATGCAAGACCTCCATCTTCTTCTATGTTCCTGTTCCCACTGGTCAAATAAGCAAGCATATTTCTAATAATTATGAGCTTTTATTACTATAGCTATAAAGTCGGAGGTTAATCAAAATGGAAAAGTAACAATTATTACTATTATGAGCTGGCTAATGCCAAAAAAAACTTGAGGCCTTTGGTTCTTTCTCGTACACACATAAAATCGCATTTTATTTTTTCACCCTTTTAATAATGACGTGGGGGCCAAAATTTTCTTTGATTCTATTGGTTCTTGTACACACAATACATCTCAATTTTATATATATTTTTTATAACCTCCTTTTATATTGGGTTGGGGTGGTAGTGGAAGTGGTTGCAAAATGTTTTTCTTAGCTTCTAGTACATACACTAAATTCCAATGTTATGAACTCTTACTTGCTTTATCTATTTACCCTTATTCCTTCAACGGAATAATATCAAAATATAATTAAGTTTCGTAACTCATTATGCATACGTGTAGCAAATTTCAAGTCAACTGCTCCAGAGTAATCGAACGCACAAAAAAGTTCGATAGGCAGACAGACAGACGGACAGATATTTTTTTTGCGCAATATTCAAATATCGACATTTCATGACATTTTGAGCCTATTTGAGCAAAAAAATATCGATATTTTTTTTACCGTTTTTTACCGTTACTATACTCCCCTCCAGTATGTAAATGCGGAAGTAATTTTTTTTTTTACCGTCACTATATTTCCACTGCACCACGAGAATGTGGAAGTAAAATCAATCTTTTTCTTGCGAATAATTGCTGAGATATTTTAATAGTTAAGACTGTATGGATACGAAATTAGTCGTTACAGATATTAGTCATGACTAACGAATAAGTCAGGGCCTTTAGTTGACCTAAGCGTAGGGCGTACTGATATTATGAATTCTGCTGTATTAGAAGTATTTTTTCATGAGTAAATTATATTATCTTGACAGTTGAGAGCAGCCAAATTCTGTCAATCAGTTAAAAACTGCCAATTTGATCATGTTTTCATCATTTTCGATCAATTTTAATGCCATAATTCAGCGATTAAAAATTAGTCTGCAATTTTGTCATAATGGGCAAAAGATGCCTTTTTTTATTGTTTTTTTCTCTTCATTTGTTTCTCAAATAAAATTTATCAACTTGACATTAATCGCCAAAAGTATTGTTGGCATCGGCACTACGTTAATATTTCTTATAATAAATCATGCGGCCGAGAGTTAAAATGCGATTCTCTAGGAAACTCTCTCTCCACTCTCTCCACTTCCAAAGCTAATGACAGGTATACTTTTCTTCCGCCAAAATGAGGTTATGTTCAGGATTTTTTTAATAAAAAATTAAAAACATAATATTGACTTTAACACCCTGTATCTCTGTTAATATCATCTTTTGGACTAAGGTAACTTTAGCTAATTGGCAATATTTTAATGTCAGAAATCCACTATTACTCTATGGACCAATACTTGCGGACCACCTCGTATATCGTACGTTTATGATGTATATAGATATGTATGACAGAAAAAATAATGCTTGATTTATCGAACGCACAATTTGTAATTACATACGTAATGAAACTCCGCAGGATTTATTATATCTTAATTTTTTCTGTTGTTATAAGTAATACATTATACATCAACGGTTGTAATTCATACAGGTATAGTTAGTGTCCCTTGCCATTGATTTACGATTAATATAAAAAATGCAAGCTTACTACTAGGGAATTAACTGCCGTCTTTAACAGTGTCTTATTAGCGATTTTTACACTACCTGTTTTAACGGTATTTCAACACTTGCATGTATTTCTAAGTAAAAAGTTACGAAGACCATGTTGTACACACGCCGTCCTGTGTAGGTAATTATTGGACAAGTGTGACATTTCACCCATTTATTTTCTTGGCCACGTGTTGGCAATGCCTTAAAGTATCATGTAGTCGTAGGCCGGTTTACTTTACCCACAAATGTTTTTAAATTATTGCCCATTTCATGTCATTTATCACGAAATTTCGTCTTCAACGACAGTGGCTATTTTAAGACCGCTTCAAATGCAAATGGCAACAGTGGCGTGCCTAGATTTTTTACAATTAGTTTGTTGGGAAAACTACATGTGTCGAATTTAAATTACCAATAACAACCTAAGTAACAATTTGAATTTTATCGTGATCTTCAGAACCTCTTAAAGTCTATTTAATAAAACTTCTGATAAAACTATATATCTTTGACAAACGCCATTAAACCTTTATAAAGCTTGCATAAAGCTAAGAGGGATCATCCTTAAAAGAGTTCTGATCAATTGGTTGTATTCTAAACAGCCTTTATAACGTTCTGAAGACCTTGATAAAACTATTCATAAAACCAACATTAAATCCGAAAAGCATAATTTTGGCCTTAAGGGACTATCTACAAACCGTTGTTTAAACTATTATAAAACCACTTGTTAAAGTCATCATAAAACTAAAATGCTTTAGAACTGCACTTAAAAAAGCTATTTGCTCTGTTAATATGGTTATTTTTAATAAAAAGGTTTTATGCTTGCCATCATATTAAAACTAAGTTGGTAATGTTGGCAAATTAGTCGCGTGTTGGTAATGGTTATTATAATAAACATTTGCTGTTGTTCAGCTTTCAACTGGTCTCTCTATACTGGTTAAAATACTGGTAAAAATTTTCAAGTATTCACCGTGAGTGAAAATTTAGCTGCGCATTAAATTGTACTGATGATAACACAACTAGTAGGTCGAAAAATACGGAGGCCCTTGAAAAATATTGGAAATTTTGAAAAGTTTAAAAAATATTTTAAAATTCATTTTTAAAAAAAAAGGTTTATTTTTTGTTGACATCAACTTAAATCACACGTTAGTAATAATAATCATGATTTTAGTCCTTATTACCCATAAATTGTTGCAAAAATCGCAACTAAGTAATTGTTCATTTGAATAATTCCATCATACAAAGATATTTTTGTAGAAAAATTGCGATTTTTGATTACAACCTGTTGGTTGCCAGCAGTACCACAATAAGAGTATTTGATCTTAAGATTGTCACAATGCTCTCGTACAAGAACATTTGCTACTAATTACAACCAATTTAAGTGTTCTTACATTTATGTAAGTCCATTTGGTATTGTCTAATACCATTTGACCTATATTAAAATTTGTTGGATTTATTCACAACCACCATAAAACCTATTGCCCAAAGATATTTGACTTTTTTGGCGTTTATTTACATATAACCTCACACTTGTTAATTACTTTTTCCTTACCTTAGCTGTACTGTGATTGCTCTGAAAAGGTCGGCTATCCACATGCAGTGAACTGCACTGGAATGTGAATAAAAGAACAAAAAGATATAAATAAGAGGAAGATAACCTCTCAAATTTTTTTATTATTTTGATTAGTCAAACGTGTGGTGTGGCTCTAATTGTTGAAAGCAACAACTTTTTTTATTTTCATCCACGTTTGTAAAAAATGTGTCTACATATTTAATTACTTGAGGTACTTCACACAAAAGTAATTAAAAATTAACCTAAAATAAGTAAAATCTATTTATCCACCTGTCAAACTGCAACTTTTGCGGTTTTATGAAGAAATTTGTCCAGAGTAAATGGTTCTTATATTACATTTGGCATTATACAAGAGAATACAGTTTATGGCAGTTTTATGATTAGTATATTCAGGTGCCCCTTTAAAACTCTTAGGCATACTGGTTTTATGAACGTTGTCTCTGAGGTAAATTGGTTTCCTCTGCCAACTTAGGCTGAAAGAGTTGTTGGCCTGCTATACTACCGCTATAAAGCCATTGAGTAAACTTACATCCTTAATAAAGCTATTACAAGACTCATTCAAGTCCACATAGCATTTAAATTGTTACTTGAGAAGCAAGTATTTTGAATTGTTCCAGGTGATTTTAATAATTAGAATAATATAAATAAATTACCAGAAAATATTATTAATTCATTTTACTCTTATAAAAAAAACTTATAGATACCCACCCGGTATAAAATAGACCAACCACTAATAGCTAGGGAGCTGGTGGCAATATGGGTATATGATTTCATTGTAGTTAACAATAATATGGGGGGCGAGCGTAGATGCGTCTTCACTGTGTATGTATCTCGATACTCCAGTGAAGCAACGTGCAGCGCGGTTAGTACTTGGATGGGTGACCCATCTTGGGAAACACAGCGATCTCGTCCCACCTTCTAGCGGCTTATATATCAGTGTATACGCGGAAGCTATGTAATTTCAGACGAGGATTACGTAGTGGATATACCATCCTTTGGAGGGGATGTAAATCAGGCGGTCTCTTGTCTATTAAATGTTAGGCATGTAAAAGATTCCTACTCTTCTTACGAGAAGAGGTTCAACCAAATTTCCAGGTTGGGGGTAGCTCGTCTCCTAGCGTCGGTGATAGGCCCTGGTAGCGGAAATAGACCGATGTTAAATAGATAAAAAAAACAATAATATGGAACGATTAGAGCAGCTACCGAACTTGGTTGCTGCTGCAAGCCGCTCTCTTAAACTATAGGTGCAAAAAATTGTTTTTTTTTTCAAAATAATTTGGCAATGCTCGATCCTACGAGAAAAATGTTGAAGACAAAGTTGAAGAGAACAGATGTTTATGACATGAACTATGATTTTAAAATTTAAAGAAACCTAGCTGAGTAGTTGTAAGAAAAGCATAGTATTGTACTAGCGTATAATAGCTATTACGCTCTCATTGAATAATATACTATTATTTATAAGAAATATGAAATATCATTGAACAATGGCCGTGAAAGTCTTCGTTCGATTAATAAGAAATATATATATTTTTAAATAATGTTTCTAATATAAAATATTATATTAAATTATCTACAAGATTTCTAGCTTGCGTGTTCAAACGTTTTCCAGGCATAATGAATTAAATAAATAAATTGCGTTACGATAAGTTAGAGATTTTTTTCTTATAACGTCTCACGACTGCGCCGAAACATTTTCCTAAAGTCCAAATTAGGTCGGTTAATTCAAAGAACGTTCAATGTTCGAGGCTCACAAGTTTAAATGTGTTCAACAAATAATTTTTATTCACACACCCCTTTCAGAATACTATCCTGTTGATTTTTTTACTTGAAAAATCTAATCTCTCCGTATTAAAAATACTCATCTAAATGTGTTTTCTATTATAACATGGTAAAGACAGAAATATGGAGATCATTAAACGCGCAAAATAACGTGAGTTATTAGAATTTGTTGAAATGTTGTATATTTCGACTTTCTGATCAAAAGCTCTCATGGGTCCAGCTTGATCCTATGCCTAGTTTCCGAGATATAGCTCAAAAAATGTACAAGAATGCATGACCCTCTTGTACAATTAAAAAATTTTCGAATTCATGATTTTTTCATATCATTTTATATTGTGATACGTTCTAATAGCCCTTTGTAATATTTTGCACTAAAAACATTTGTTGTTTTAATAAAAATAGCGTAGAAAAACATTAAAGTTTGCAAAATATTGGTGAAGGCGCCGGGAAATCTATATAAAAATAACAAGTGAAAAAACATTCGGTCAAATTGGCTAAAACATTTTTTACATAAAGTATGTGTGTTCCTGATCAAAAAACTTTAATTGAAAGACTTTCGAAAATTGCTCCTTTGACCTCGCCAACAAGTATTTATCGGGTTTTATCACAGATTTAAGAAGGTAAATAAACCGAACTGGGTTTTATTATTACTTTTGTGAGTACCAATTTATCTGCAGATAATATGTACTTAAAAAAGGCCTTCAAGTTTTCTTTAAAGCAATTTGTTAAACCTCTTTGCTCTTTAAGACCTATTGGTTTTATAGCCACTTAATCGATGCATTATTAAAAACCGCTGCCCAAGGTATCACTACTTCCACATCCAGATTTTTTATCCAAGTCACTCACAACGAAAAAATTTTGTATGTCGAAATAATTGTTTATGGAACTTTAATAACATAATATTTGAAATCCTCTACCCCAAAAACCCATAAAACGATACCCCACATCGGTAGCGGGGTGGGGGTGGTGATAGGGGTTGGTAGTGGGGGTGGATGAAGTAAAAAAACATTTTGATGTTTCTGGTTCTTGTACACACACTAAATCACAATTTTTTTTCATCCCCTTTAATAATGGGGTGGGGGTGGTAATGGGGGTCGCTAATGCCAAAATTTTTTTTGGGACCTTAGCTTCTCTTGTATATACTAAATACCAATTTTAGGGACTCTTATCTGCTTCATTTACCTATTTTCCCCAAATTTACCCCAATTTACCCCCCAACCCTTCGACGGAACAAGATAAAAATAATCTAGTTCTAGATCTCGTTAAAGTACATATGTGTACCAAATTTCAAGTCAATATCTCAAACGGTTCCAGAGTAAACGTGCGCACAAAAAAAGTTGCAGACAGACCGACAGACAGACCGACAGACAGAAATTTTTTTTTCGCTCAAACTTAAAATCTCGACGTTTCGTGACATTCTAAGCCTGTTTGAACAATAAAAATTTTAAAAAAATTTTTTGTCGTTACTATACTTCCACTGGATGTGGAAGTAAAACTACAATAAACTCATTAAGTTTTATAGTGGATTTTAAATATTTTAAGTCTTGTGGTAGACATCTATAAATCTTTAGGTTTTGTGGGAGTTTTAAAATATGGTCTTTAACTACTCCTTATGATCAAGCAATAAAATAATAACTCTTAAGTAGTCTTACCCTTAATATATGTTATCATAAATACTATTTGCTTTTAACGATAATTGGTAAAGGTTCCTTAAAAACCTAACAGTTTTTTGGTAGCCTTATTAAGCTATGTTAAAACTTTTTGGTTTTTATAAAGCACTTATAAATCCTTTGGTTCCCCCACTTACGCCTTTAAACTTTGAGAGAGAGAGGGCATATAACGCATAGTAAACGCCATTTTGTGACTAGGTTATGTTATCTAAACTAAGTACATTTGGATTAGAGATTGTCAGAGACAAATCTTAAGGGTTTTAAAGAAGAGTAGTAAGGCTGGGTAGAGTCTACAGGCTTTAAAATAATAATAATTGGAATTTAACAAAACCTTTTGTTTTATAAAAATATTTCCTAAAGCCACAAAGTCTTAATGGGGTATTATTCTATGAAAGTTAAGTTTTATTAATTTTTCAGCCATGTTTTTTTCCGTTAACTATGGCAGACATGTTTGAACAAAGTTGAGGCAACACTGTTTAGTTATATTTTTCTTATTCTTACGTTTATATTTAGCATGCAACTATCTAAAATGTGTTAACATGTCACATAAAACCCAAAATCATACTGAGTAAGCTAAAACTATGTATACTATTTTTTTTTATTAATTGTAAATATTAATTAATAAGAAAGGCGCGTGATTTTTTAAAAAGTTTTTTGATATACTTTATCAATAAAGTGGTCTACGTTGACAATTTTTTGATACAAGTTGTTTATGAATATCAAATTTTAAAACGTTAGCACATGCAGATATTTCAATCGAGGCAGGCATATTTTATTACTTGGCGACATTTTCTGATTTAGACAGTTTAAGTGCAACAAATTTTCGACAAAGAATTATTAAAGACACAATTATTTATGATGTTCTCAAAGCAGGCTTAAAATTTGATTGCAAGTACTAACGGTTTAAAGAAGATTTTAAAAAAGCTTTTATGGTAGACTTGAAAACATCTTGCAGATTTGGGTTCTAAAGTACTGCTGGTTTTATTGACAGTTTTAAGGAAGTTATTTATAACCTTTATAAAAGGTCTTTTTTGGTTTTATGCCGGGTTTATTGTAGCTTTTAAGAGGTTATCTAGTATAAACAGTTTTACAATCAGTTTTATTATATAGAGTTAGTAACCTCTTGTAGATTGTAATAAAACTTAAATTGTTACTTCGACAAGACACAGAATTTTACAAGAATTTATAGTTGTATCTCGAAAACTAGACATAGGACCGAGTTGGGCCCTCGAGAGCTTTTGATCAGAAAGTCGAAATCTACAACATGACATATTAAAAATTCAGCCAATTTGACCTAAACTACTTTTCCATAACAAATGTGCAGGGTCCTATCACAGTTTTATTTTTATATTTTTTGGAGATCCCAAATTAAAAATTCAAAACACCAATTAAATCAATTTAAATATTTATTTACTGAATTTAGTTGTTCACAATTCGTTGTTAATATTTTATATTAGTATCGTGGTGCCCATAATCTTTCCTTACCTAACCTTACTTATTTTATCGTGTTAGATGTAATTGCTGAGCTCAATTAAATTATAAAAGTTTAGCATCCTTTATTGTTCTCTATTTGGAAGTTAGTAGTGATGCAATAGGTGGTAATGTTTTTATTATATTAATATAAAAATATAAAAAAGTGTTATTTCATATTTTAGCCAAACTAACATACTTACGACATAAATCTTAAAACAATTTTGCTGAACTGAATGTCATTATCAAATCCATAAATAACTCTTAGTCATCCCAGTTATTTTTTGTCAGGTATTCATGGACCACCCTGTAAGTTGAAATTCAATTTTAAAATATGTGCAACTAGCAACAAAAATTGATTTCTCTCGCTTTGCAATATTTTGTGGACCTATTGTATATTTAGTAACTCGTGAAGTAAAAAAAATAATGTGAATGCTCTTTCCCTAGTTACTATTTTTATTATTCAGATTTTATTAATTATTATCATTAACGTATTTGAGAGCAACTATATATACATTTACTGTAGCCGTTTCTCGCTGCTTTCCTGGCTAACAAAAAGAGAAGAGAAGCAAAACTGCCGAGCTAATAATAAATCAGCAAAAGTGCAACATTGTGTAAGAAAACATGACTTTTGCATTTCTCGATACATATTTTTTACTTTCGAGTTTATAATTATATTTTAACGTCACTGTCACTGACCTCCCGTACCTTAAACCATATTCTCTCATGCGATTCTTTACTTTTAGCATCGCATTTTGCGGAATAATGTTATTAAATTTATAACTTTAGAAGGGACTGTAAAAATAGACACAACAATATTATTTTATAAGCTATTTAATGCACTTTTCAAGGGAGAAGAGGTTAAAAACGTTTTTATTAATGGGACAGATACAACTAAAATTTTGCAATACAAAATATAGTCGGGAATGTAGCTTCTCAAAAGACGCACCTAAAATGTCATGGTGGGCAATCTAAGATATAGTTTTGGAAATATGTACATTGTCCGGAATGACCTTGATCTAAATATGAAGGGCGCCATTCTGTCCGCGGTTGCAAAAAAGCGTTTTTTTTTTCGAAGGCTTATTTTCAACATTTATTAATGATTTTCAAACCTATGGAAAGTTTTTTCTCTGTAGATTCTGGTGATGGCCAGCCATTCTCGGAATTGTTGTTAATAAATGCTACAAAAATTGTTTAAAGTAAGCATACTCGAAAAGTGCTTTGTAAATTTCAGCGTTTTGTCAACTTAAAACCTCGAAGATTTGTTTAAGTCAAATATAACACCCTGCATTTTTTTTTCATTAAATTATGTAAAATTAAATTCCTCTTTTTCCCATGTAGATATTGTTTAACTTACGACTTTTTGAATTATTTGCGATTTTCTTAAAAATTCAAGAATTCTTAGTAAAAATTTTATCAAATTAGCCATGATTAGAAAAAATTACTAATGTCAATTTAATCTTATGTCAAAAATTGCCACCGCATTTAAATTACACCCACGAAGATTTTTCAAACTTTAAAATGCCTGTTCGACTCAAAACACTTTGCATAAACCGACGCATAAATTAGAATAGTAAAGATAAAATCAATTAATAGCCCAGATGACAGAGAACATTTTATAGTGAAACCTAGAAAAATTTTCAAAATGAATAATTTTTTTTAATGAGTTGGTGAAAGTGTATAGAATAATGTCCTGAAAAGTTTACATTCCGCTCGGATGCAGAGCATAAAAAAAGTGACAGAAATTTTCTTTTTCATCCGTTTTTTTTTAATTTTGAAATTAAGTCAGGGTAGGAAAAAATAAAAAATACAGGTGGTTGGACCACGTGTTTCTGAACAAAAACTATCCTAATATAATTTATCGCTAAAGCCACGGTATTCCTGAAAAAAAGTAGTGAAGTAACTTTGTCACTCTGCGCGGCCAATCGCACGGTTAAATGCATACTATGGAACCTCTAAAAATTCTTAGCAGTTCTAACGAGTAAAATGAAGTTTTTTTCTCTTTCTGATTACACATTTTTCTTAGTGAATAGGAGGATAAATAGCGAGTATGGAGGGAAAATATATAATTATGAACGCATACACAGACACCACACATAGTTGGCAGTCGTTGAATCGCTCGCATGAATTTTTACATGCCTTTACTGTATTGTATTTATTACAGGTACACCTATCCACATTTCAGTTATATAGGATGCCTAATACATTTGTTAATGTATTGGAAAAGTTCCAAAATTTATATTCAAAACAATCAAAGATATTTTCATAGTGATAAGGATAAGATCGTGAAAATCGCTATTTCTTATCATGATCTGATTGATATAATATTTTGTTAGGACATTTTTTGTTCATAAATACGTGATCTATCCATCTGTATTTTTATTTTTTCCTAGCTTGATTTAATTTCAAAATTTTGAAAAAATGAATGAAAAATTTTTTTTTCACTTTTTTTTAACATTAATTATTTTTATTTATTTGCTTTTATCATGATTAGAGAATATTATTTAGGTATTATGCAAATCACAACTCACACTTTTTTATTTATTATGAAAATACCTACTTTAAAAAAATTAATGGTAAAAAATAAATCAAGAATAGGCTTGTAAATAATGAATGAATGTTTCTATACTCTACTGATGAGAACTAACGAGTTCGAAAAAACTTGTACAACTTTTCTAGAGTTGAAATAGAATGTCAGGTTCAATAATTCTTGTGAATGACTGAATTTCAATAAATAATTTAAGTATCTTCAATATATTTTTTTTGCCTTAAAATGCTAGGAATCCTATCATGTAATTCAATACTTCGTCAGTATTAGCTAGAAGAGTAGTTGTTTTGATTGGTTTTCCAATAATGAGTGTTTTAAAGTGTTTTCCTAAGTAGTATATTAGCGTAACCCGATTAAGGTAACAATATACAGAAAGTAGATAATTTCATATTAAATAAAAAAAAGTGTGAATGACTAAATGTAAATGAATGATTTAAGTATTTTCAATATATTTTTTTCTTTAAAATGCTAAGAATCCTATCATGTAATTCAATACTTCGTCAGTATTAGCTAGAAGAGTAGTTGTTTTGATTGGTTTTCCAATAATGAGTGTTTTAAAGTATTTACCTAACTAGTATATTAGCGTGCCCAGATTAGGGCAACAATATACAGAAAGTAGGTATTTTCATAATAAATAAAAAAGTGTGAGTTGTGATTTGCATAATACCTAAATAATATTCTCTAATCACTTTTTTTTGTTCTGCATCCGAGTAAAATGTAAACTTTTCAGGATATTATTTTATACACTTTCACGAACTCATTAAAAAAAATTATTTTGCAAGTTTTTGTAGGTAAATACCTTCATCGACTGGGCTATAAAAGCTTGATTCCATTTTTATTCAATAATCGTTCAAAATTCCTCCCTCGAACCTCCATACATTTTTCGCACCTTCAAATTAGTTCTTTATGGACACCTCTTCTAATTGAATCCTCTGATAAGTTTTGAAATGCATTTTTTACTCTCTGCATACAATCATCAATTGTTAATGTACCCTCTAAACTTTATTTTTAATAGCTCCCCAAATAAAATAATCCAGAACTGATTAATCGGGTGAGCAAGGAGGCTATAGGAAAGGCCCATTATTTGCAATCCATTGATTTTAAAATGTTTCTTATAAAAAATTATTGATCAGATATGCGCTATGTGCCCCTTCCCACATCTACCTGCACCTTTGTGCTGATAAAAAATGTTTCTGTGTTAGGCAAAGCGTAGTTGTTATTCAAATTTTGTAGAATATTTAGATAACTTTCACCTAGAAAAACAAAAAAAATTAACTACGTATTAACACATGAAGAAATTTTTTTATCTTACTGTTTAGATTTTCCTGATAAAAGTGTAATACTACTACTCTGTCATTTCTTATGACACAGTGAACATTAAACTGACAACTTTCTTGAATATTTCTCTCCCTGTTCACATGAGGATTTGAGTCTCTTCAATAATGGGAATTGTGTCGATTAAAAAGTCAATTTTTTGTAAAAGCTTCATCTGTCCATATATGTCCCAAAAAAAGAATCGTCGCCTGGAGACCTTATTAGAATAAATTCACAAAAATTTTCTCTGCTTAGGAAATCTGTTTCTTTAATTGTTGAACCATATGAAATGAAATTGGGTGAAACTTACATTTTACTATGATTCTATGAACTGAATTCTTGCATAGTCCCAATTCGAGAGCAGCTTATCTTATGATATTATTGGAAATGCCTCAAAAGATCCCAGAATTACTATTTCTACGTTTTCATCAACAATAAGCTTCCTCCTTTGAATTCTTACCATAGTTTTTAAAATTATACGTTTTACAGTGTTTGGTGATGGTTTTCGTTTTTCTGTATATCGAATAGCAAATGTGTTACATGTTCTTGATTTTACTGACTTTATTATATTCTCCATAAATAATATATAATTTTACAAAGTCTTCGTGGGTGTTATTTAAACGCGGTGGCATTTTTTGACATAACAGAATAACTGACATTAGTGATTGTTTCTAATCATGGCTAATTTGATAAAATTTTGACTAATAATTTCTAAGAAAATCGCAAATAACTCAAAAAGGCGTTATTTAAACCTCTACAATATCTACTTGCGAAAAAGGGAATTTAATTTTATATAATTTAAGGCAAAGAATACAGAATAGAGGGTGTTCCATTTGACAAGTTTTTGCGGTTTGAAGTTGACAAAATGTAACGTAAAAATTAAACACTTGGTATATTGTTATTAATTTTCTTTAAACTGTAGAGCATACCTCACCTTATGGTATTTTTGCATGCCAAAAAGCAAATGAGGATCTTTTACCCCTGTCAAGTTTTTTATAAAATGTCAAATATATCTGAAACAGCTGGGTTTAGGGATAGAGAATGCTACATGTTTTCGAGTCAGAATTTTTCGTTTTTTTCGAAGACTTCGAAATATAGAGGGTGTTCCATTTAAAATAAGCAAGTTGGTATCGACTTCCTGTATAAGCGGAAGTGCCAAATGCTTGTAATTATTTTCTTTGGATTCGCCATACTGACATTAGTAATTCTCTAGGTCTTCTGGTAGGTAATTTTCCCTATATCGATCGATGCAGTTTTCGGTGGGACACCTTGTATGAAAGACGAATAATTCGAAAATAAATTACATAAAAGTTGCAACGCCTCAAAAAATGTGTCTACTGTGGTGCGTGAGCTATTGTAAGGTCATAAGCACTTCCAGTCGTGACGCCAGTTGACACTATACGGATAAAGATTACCTTAAGATATTAAAACAAAACATATTTAAATGGTTTTGTGGTTATCTGATGTACGTCTGGCTTCTGTATTCAGTATTTCGTGATGCCTGCAGTGTCGCCTCTCCCATCTCTCTTCGAAGAAGTCAATGCTCATCCTGGACGCCTCGATGCACCTTCTTGTTCAAAGTAAAAATATCTATTGAAAATCGTCGTCATAAAATTTCCCCATGACATCCTACAAGCAGTTACGTACATTAAATTACACATCACTGTAAACCATCCTTTCGGTAATAATTTCAAGCTTCCGCTGCCAGACTTTTCAGTCGCAAATAAATTGGTGGTAATTTGCCGGTTACACTGGTAACAGAAAATAAAACGCTACGGACAATTAGTTATTACCATGCCCATTGCCCATACAGAAGAAACTGCACAATAACTGTCCGATATAAAACAATTGAAAGTATATTATCATAATTTATCAATGACGAATAGACCCGTACTACATTAGCAATTATCAAATCTGTTTTCATAATTTCTAACTGGAAAATATTTAAATCACCGACTAATTCCGGGAGGAGGGGCGTATCTGAGAACACACTCATATTGGACGTGACGTCATCTAACAGTATATCTCTGAGAGTGCAATGATTCGGACATATGATTCGTGCAGTTTGCGGTTATTTCCTAGACTTATTTAGTTGTATTCAGTCTGTGATATTAAATTATAGTGTGTATTTAAGTGTACAGTATTTAGGTTTAAAGGGTTCAAAGTTTCAAAGGTCAATCGGATAATTTACGCCGTACGCCTGCCGGTGTATGTCATATGCTACAGCGTCACAAAAATATTCATAAATAAAAAACTATAAGTCCTAGATGAAACATTTTTTTTTTCAAAAACTTCTCCTGTATCTTGGCTTCAATTGGTTCGCTGCATGTATATGAAAATTTACAAAAATAAAAAAGTTTTCGCTTGGTCAAAATATGAGTACATTCTTAACGAAGTAATAAGTTCCTTGTTATTTAAAGAAGATAATAGACAATAATCGATAGAAACAAAAAGACCATTGGAAGCACTTATATCTTAAAGGTAAAATTTAGCCAAAGATAACCTATTACTTTAAGGCAAAACTAAACTTATTACTTCAAATGAATGAAATAAAAAACACTAATTTATTAATAACAAAATTTATTAAGAAAACTGAATGTCGGAGAGCATTGAGACAAAATAGGTCGTGGTTAAATCAACGATCAAAAAAAACAACAAATATTTACATAGAGGGTACACACAGAGAGACATATGTAACTGTCTAAAATATAAACAATAAGACATTAAAAAATGAGAGAGTAAATGGAGATTGGCTAATTCCGCAAGTAGGTACTAAGTTAAATACAATTTTAAATAAATAATGATTCATTCACTAACTGAATAAAGAGTCCCAAAACGAATGGTTTACGAATGAATAATTAAATATTCATTTGAATAAACACCAAAAGATAATATACGAGAATTTAACGAAAAGGTATAAAATGTATAAACGTTATTAAAGTTACAAAATATAAAAGGTACAAAGAAATGGTGCTTACACAAACTATAATTTACATAATTTCTAAAGGTAAATTCGTAGCACTCACGAAAGTTATGCAAAAATTAACCAAATCAAAGATGTAACTTACATGAAGTTCCGGAAACGTAAATGTACAATTGACGTACTACATTGGCGAAAAAATGTAGGAATGCCAAGGTGAAGTCTCTTTCAAAGTGGATGACAGAAGGACAGGAAAAAATGTTTATCTACTTATGAAATTTCCGCAACATAAGTTCTGTAGACACTAAACACATAATCGCCATTCCCATTAATAGTTCGGCAGCAGGCATAGGTATACCCTTTTTGGTATACGTCACAGATACACTGGAATGTTATTTAAAATTTACTTCTAATAAAACAAACATAATCTTTTAACAAATTCTTCAGAATATGCCTGTGTTTATAAGACAGATTAAGCGGTAAGTTAATACCATTATTACACACTAAAGAAAGGCCCAAATTCTAGCCATTTTTAACTGACACCATCCTCCCGGCTTAAAGTCGATATGGAGTGTGTCCCACCGAATCAAATATGGTTCCGCTCAAATTTTGTTTATATATCTTCCCCCGTAGGGGTTACGAAAGCGTCTACAGTCACCAATCAAAATCTCTTATACCTTATATGGTAGTATGGTCTCAGCGGCCGCGAGCTCTCTCCCCTCACCGTAGGAGGTAAATAAATCCCGCGTATCTATAGTCGGTTTCACCAAACGTGCATACTACGCGCTTATAGTCGGTTTCAAAAAAATTGACGTTACATGGCAGGGTGCTGTGCTCGATAGAGCAGTTTCCACGCTGCGATCTGTTGAGACTCAGCGGGAGTGTTTGTGAGATGCGTTGCAATATTGTATCGTGATATAGAGTGATTATGCTCATTTTTTCATGTTTTTGTTTCTAGAGTTCTTCTTCTTCTGACTATGGCATCGTAATTGATAGTATCAAATACTTTCTAAAGATCTATTGCGACTGTGTGTAGTTTTATCCCTTCTGGTCATTTTTCTTCCAAAATCATTATGGAGGTCTTTTGATCATCTGCCATTGATGAATGCTGTTTGATAGTCTGGTGTTTTTTTTTAAATTTTTTTTTCTAGTTGTTTGAGCCGCATTGTACGTTATATTTGTATCCTACGTTGCAGAATGTCATTCTTCTGTAATAATCTATACCGCTTGGTGAGTTGATTTTGGGTGTAGAGTGGACTTCGTAGGTAGAGGTGTGATTTTTCATCCACACTTGTGGTGATAGTTTCTAAAGTTTGCTCCTTTAGTGTATTAACTCGTTGTTAATTTTGTCTTCTCCTGGTGCTATATAGCTCCAGCCTTTATTTCTAGCAGTTGGTAGTTGGTTCTTTTAAGAAAAAATAATTTTACTTAAAATAAACGTGGTTTCCATTTCAGAAGTGTTAAGCTGCAAAACAAAACCAAAATCATTAAAGTTTGTTAAGCAGTTTAAAATAAAAAATAATTTCAAAAATCATGACAAATTTTGGATGATGCAATAATTTTTCCCGTGGAACAAAATCGCTGTTGTGTTGATTACACCGATTTTTTCGCAATTTTTTTTAAATAGAATTTTATTTATGCCATACATACTTGATGAGACATGGAGTGCGCTCACCACAATATTAAATAAAATATTTTGAAAAACAAATTGACCTGATTATAGTACTAAAATTTTAATAATAATAATAAAGCACTTTATTTTTTTTAATAAAGTGAATGAATAATTCAATAAGCTAATGATATATTTTATATTTTTACATGATTGGTATGTAGAGGAAATTTTAAACATAATATGTTTGGTTTTTAACACACACTTTAAATTCTGTTTACAAGTTTCTTTTCAAATCTCCAACCCTTCATCGGAATAAAATCAACATCTTGTTTGAGATCTCCTTATAATACATACAAATTTCAAGTCGATATCATAAACCGTTCCAGTGCAATCGTGCGCCGAAAAGAAATGACAGACAGACCGACAGGAAGACATTTTTTATTGCTCAAACTTAAAATCTCGACATTTCGTGATATTCTAAGCCTATTTGAACAAAAAAAATTATTTTTTTTACTGTCACTCCACTCCACTACGTGGATGTGGAAGTAATTGTGCTGGATAGATAATAGAAATGTAAAATCCCTGGCACTGATATCACATTAAAATTTCTATTTATCTGTATCTGTAATTTATGACAAATTGATAATAATTATACATCACACAATTTATAATTATGTTGATTAAATTTAACATTCCCGCAATCATACATTTACCTCAGATTAATAATTAGAATCATCATGAATACAAACAATAAATCCATCGTGGCTGCATATGTTTGTAAACAGAAATTACCATTGCAATAGAAAATGGCAATTATTCAATCACTATAAAAAACTTACCTTATACGCATAATTGTGCAGTTTGTCTGCCTGTTAATAGCTTCGGTATGAAAAATAGATGCTAAATGCATAAAACAGGTTTTTTAATAAATATGTAACATTTAAATATATGCAGCATACGCCGTACTGTATTTCACAATATCTCAGTGGCGACTGATAAATACATAGATGTAAACAATAACATGGAAACAACTGACGTTTTCTGATTGTTAAAATAATTTTTAACCGTTTTACGATATGTTACAAAACTAGACTTCACTTTGTAAGAATCTCGCTTTGATTCAAATCAGATCTACCCACCATATTTATTTATTTATTTATTTATTTATTTAGATACAACCACCCAACAGATAACCAATTAAAGGGTGGGAAAATATAAATCGGACTGACGATGAATTATGCCGCCTGCGTACTGGGGCAATGGCTAAAATACCTATATCAACGTCAGAACTGCGAAAAATGACCTTTAGAAAGATCTTATATCTCCACTGAAGCTTACAATATAGATTAGGTTAAAAAGGAGGAGCTGACTGCTTGATATTGATTACCGTGATCCCCTGTGGTTTTATTGTGGTACTTCTGTTCTAGTTTTTCTTAGAGCTCCTTATCCAGCTTTATCCTTGTATCAGACTCCACAGTCTTGGTTATTCCTCACCAAGTAGTTTGAATCTCCTTCCAGCTTGATCTTCACAGTGACATACCGCATGGACTGAGGTTCCCTCTGCCTCTTGATGGAATCTGCATGTTGCGTCCTCTGCGTGCCCAGTTAGAAGCCCCATCCTTATCCTAATGGTTTTTCCATTTTATCTTAGTAGGTCTTTACTAATACCAAGGGCATTTCATTACTGTCAATCCCAATCCTTTGAATCCCAAACCAAACTTCCCAAACATATCCTTCAAGGAAGTTTGAACCTTTTTGTGTTAGTCGATTGTTACCCTCACTGTAACCCTTGTATATAGTTGAGATTAAACACCCTTTGTCCCAAACTTACCATGTATTGTGCGGATCTGATTTTTTCTATATATACTTATTTAGTTGGCATTGAATTGCATTTAACCAATACAAATTTAATTTATAATTAATATACAGTGTGTGCGATTTAAGACCGCAACACCCCGTTATTTTGGAACGCGTTGGCCGATTTTAATTTTTTTTTCTTTTAGATATAGTGCTCGATGACTGTTTTGAAAATTTTGTAATTTTCATATTTTCAAGGCTTCTCTAAATGGGTCGAAATTTCGAGATGAACTATTAGGCAATTTTTTATCGGCAAATTGGATAGCGTATTTGATTAGCAGTTGTCTCAAATACGAAATTTTAGCTCGATACCTCATATAGAGTGTTTGTTATTCAATAGCCAAATTTAAAGTTTCTCACTTTTCGACTGGCCCTGTATAAAATTCGGTTAGGTTATTTGCCGATAAAAAAAATGCCTAATAGTCGATCTCGAAATTTCGACCTATTTAGAGGAGCATAGTAGGCCTTGAAAATACGAAAATTACAAGATTTTCAAAACAGTCAAATAAAGCTCATCGAGCACTATATCTCAAAAAAAAAAAAAATAAAATCGGCCAACGCATTCCAAAATAACGGGGTGTTGTGGTCTTAAATCGCACACACTGTATATGCACCTATTAATTTAATACAAACCTTTCATTGAACTCATTCTCTTTCAGGTTAAATCCTCGTGCAATCCTGTGTGATGGGTTGGCCATTGATTTTTCAGGAACTTCACAAAGTTCCTCACTATGAACTGTGTTGATGTTGACAGAAACAGAGAAAGATGGCAGGGTAGCAACTTGAGGTAAGTAGAAGTTGTTTTTACGCGTCTATTCCAAGACTAAGGTCCTAAGAGTTGTAACGAACCATCCTGAGAGTGAACAAACTGCCTAACGTTAGAGAAGATGTGGCTGGTGTCCTCAACATATACATTTTTGTTGTATCCTTCAGACACAAACTGATAGGATCCGTTTACATTATCAAGGATCTGATGAAAAAGAGATTTGAAGGTCGTATGCTTAACCGTCAACCGCGATCGATGACGTGATGCTGTGTGATCTCTCATGCAGCAATGTAAGGCCATCTAGAATAATGCATCGATCATAAATCATCTGTATGTGCACTTAAAAATGTAGTATTGAAATGATGCATTCGTCATCTGGAATGATCTGGATCTAAATGTAATAGGCGCTATTCTGCAAAAAAAACGTACATTTTTTTTTGCAAAATTTTTTATATTATCTGAATATTGATTTATTTTGCAGCATTTACAGCCTTATATTACTTCCACGTCCAGTGGAAGTATAGTAACGACAAAAAATTTTTTTAAAATTTTTATTGTCCAAATAGGCTTAAAATGTCATGAAACGTCGAGATTTTAAGTTTGAGCGAAAAAAAAATTTCTGTCTGTCTGTCGGTCTGTCTGTCTGTCGGTCTGTCGGTCTGTCTGTCTGTAACTTTTTTTTTGTGCGCACGTTTACTCTGGAACCGTTTAAGATATTGACTTGAAATTTGGTACACATATGTACTTTAACGAGATCTAGAACTAGATTATATTTTCATCTTGTTCCGTCGAAGGGTTTGGGGGGTAAATTGGGGTAAATTTGGGGTAAATGGGTAAATCAAGCAGGTAAGAGTCCATGAAATTGGTATTTAGTATATACAAGAGAAGCTAATGTCTCAAAAAAATTTTTGGCATTAGCCACCCCCATTACCACCCCCACCTCCTTATTAAAGGGGATGAAAAAAATTGTGATTTAGTGTATGTACAGGAACCAGAAACCTCAAAATATTTTTTTACTTCATCCACCCCCCACTACCACCCTCCTATCACCACCCCCACCCCACTACCGATGTGGGGTATCGTTTTATGGGTTTTTGGGGTAGAGGATTTCAAATATTATATTATTAAAGTTCCATAAACAATTATTTTCACATACAAAGTTTTTTCGTTGTGAGTGACTTGGATAGAGAATCTGGATGTGGAAGTAGTGATTCCTTGGGCAGCAGTTTTTTTTAATATTTCTTAATGATTTCCAAACCAATAGATTTGGGTGCTGCCAAATTATCTTCGAAATTGTTGTTAACAAATGCTACATAAATCGTTTAAACAAAGCGTAATCGGAAATTGCAGTGTAAATTTCAGCATCAAGGCATTTTAAAACTATTACAAATAGACGCATACTTCTATAATATGAAATCTGCAAAAAAATGGAGCAATTTTTACTGAAAGAATTATCTGCATTACTTTATTGTTGTAAAAGATACGATTATTTTTACATGCTAAATTGTTTTCCGCTGTATATTTTGGGTGATGTAGAATGTACATGATATGCGAGAATTAACTACGGAAAAAACAGTGAGTGCTCAAATGAATTTAGGTAATTTATTTTTGTGTACTTATGCATTGTCTGGTTGTGACAAAGTTTTATATTTAAAAAAGGAAAATCCAACGTTGTAAAAAAATGTTTAACGCATACAGATAGAGGAGACAAAAAGCTACAAACATTACTAGATTACCCTCAATATGACATTAATGATTGAATTCCTTTTCAAAATTCGGCTCTATATTTTGTCAGAATTTTGTACGGTCTGTCATCATTTATAGAGGATTTTAACAAATTACGCACATATTATTTTTAAAGCTCCTGGTATAAGAAATTTACCACTTTTGAAATCTGCGTATAAAATAATTCTTTAGAAATATGACACTGTGATAAATCAAGAAATTCCCTGTTCTATTGATTTTGGTTGGCATTTGAGGAATAATGTGTTTATCCCTACGTTAATAACTATGTTCGTCTGGAAAATGTATTTTGCAAGTGGAAATTTTAAAAAGTACCGGGAACAACTGTAGTTGTTGGGTTGGAATTCACAGGGTGGACCAAATTAGATGGGATTTGGGGTTTTTTCTAAAACTATGGCAGATAGACAAAAACCAATATAGGTGTCCTGAGCTCGATTTTCGAGAAACAAACCATAGCGTAAACCGCGATCGTCTATCTTTTTCGACTACCGAGCTACAGAGCGTTTTTGGCATTTTTGGATAACCTCTATATCTCAATTACCAAGTGTCGAATCGAAAATCGAGTAACACATTTTTGAGTAAAATCCGTTGCTGCTAAGAAGAAAGTTATGCATGCCTCAGTTTTCGAAATATAGACATAACTTGTGTTTTTTAAGTGGAATACCCTGTAAATTATTTCTTTATTCAATCACAGCTTAAATTAGCTGTCCAACGATATATCATGTTATATTTATCTCTAGAAAAAGTAGTTAATTTTCGAAAATTTTATATTTGTGAGGATGCCATGGAATACTATTAAATTTTGCCAAAAATAGGAGAAAGAAGAAATTAAACTACAATAAATGTTCGAATTGTCTTCCATTGACATCTATGCATATTTATCGCATTTCTAATATTTATTGAGAAGGCTATGATAAAAAAAAGAAAATCGAAATAATCGTAAATGAGTTAATTGCCAGTGAGCATTTTTAAAAATGGTTCAATTTAGTAATGGTGAAAAATATGTTATGATTAAATGTTTTATAGAATGCGGAGAAGATTCAAATTTACCTTCAGAGCTTTATTTTAATAGGTAAATTATAAACAGCAAAACTTTGTGCCAAAAGTACCGCCTAAACAATATTTTTAGATATTCAGATAAGAGACAGCCAGATATAAAAATATTCAAAAGGCTACAACAAAATTTAAAAGCGTTTGGATCATTTGTAAAACCTCGAGCATAAATATATAATAAAGCAGGTAGAGAAGCTGTAGAAAATATTGTTTTAGATACTGTAAGAGAAAATCCTAATATATCGTCTCGCGAAATACAGGAAAATTCAGGAATCCCAAAAACAACTGCGTTGCGTTCCTCAAAAAAAAAAAGAATTCAAACCCTAGAAAATTAGGATTAGTCGCCATCTATACCCAAATTTTTGCCAGTGGTTTTTGTGTCACTGCAATGAAGTGCCTTTGAAGAAACAATTATATGGACAGACGAGGTCTATATAAGCAGTTCCAGAATTTTTAATCCGCATAATACCCACCATTGGGCTCATGAAAATCCGCACGTATCGCTACAGTTAATCATTAAGGACGATTTGGATTTGGTGTATGGTGTGGTTTTATTGGATACCAAATAATAGGTCCTCATTTTTTTCACCGTAATTTGAATACTGAAAATTGTATTAACATTCTACGACATTCTACGAAACTTTGTAGACAATATGCCTGTAAGACAATTTCAAAGATTAATTTACCAACACGATGGCGCCCCAGGACATACGTTCAATGAAACATAAAATTATTTAAATGCTCAATTTGAGGAGGATAGGATAGGTCTATATATCACTCAGGACTACTTTATCAATGTCTAGTTAGCTAAGTTAACTAACAATTAATTTAGCTAACTGGACATAAACAACAAAGTAATTTAGATATTGTTTAATTTTTAGGAAATAATGGTCCTATTTTGTGACCAGCTAGATCTCCCGATATAACCCCTGCCGACTTTTGGCTTTGGGGTTATTGTAAAAAATATTATATGTAAAGAAACGTTCTAATAACGTAGAAGAATGCAATAACTCCTGTCGTGATTGGAAATGCAATAAATGCTGTAAGGAGAAGGTGTCAAAAATGCATAGATGTTAATGGAAGACAGTTCGAATATTTATTGTAGTTTAGTTTTTTCTATTTTTTGCAAAATTATTTTATATTATAAGAAGTGTTGTTGTTATACATGGCCTACTCACAAATATATTAAATTTTTCGAAAATTAACAACTTTTTCTAGAGATAAATATGACATATGATGTATCGTTGAATAGCTAATTTAAGTTGTGATCGAATAATTAAATAATTTACAGGGTGTTGCATTTTAAAAACACTAGTTGCGTCTATATCTCAAAAACCGAGGCATGCACAATTTTCTTCTTATCAGCAGCGAATTCTACTCAAAAAAGTGCCTCAAGAATGTCTTACTCGATTTTCGATTCGACACTTGGTAATTGAGATATAGAGGTCATCCAAAAATGCCAATTTTTCCAGAAACGTTCTGTAGCTCAGTAGTCGAAAAAGATCGCGAATCGCAGTTGGCGCCATTGTTTGTTTCTCGAAAATCGAGCTCAGGACACCTATATTGGTTTTTGTCTATCTGCCATAGTTTTAGAGAAAACCTCAAATCCCATCTAATTTGGTCCACCCTGTATTAGGTTTTGTTATGGTACTAAATTCACAACAGAATCTTAGTAGACTAATTTTATAATTCAACATTAACTTTACCTTAATTCATATTAAATTGCCACCCAACCAATGCATATCTGAATTATCAGTAAATATTTTAGTGAATATTAAAAGGTTATCTTCGTATCTAGATCTTGTTCAAATCTAGAAAAGGTGTAAATCTAAAGTGTAAAAATCGTCCCTGGAATACCGATTGAAGAATTATGTTTTCACACTACTTTTATAATCCCTAGACATTAATCTTTGCAATGTTGCTATTTACTTGACCTATTTTGGGAAGTAAAAATTGGAATCTTGACCAAATCTGCGGGCTCTGGTGTCACTGGTAGAAGTCCAGCAGCCATACTTCCGCCCATTCGACCAACGCGTTTCCCTTGTAATTCCTAATGTATGACTCTGCAGTAAGAAAAATTACAAATATTAGTTCTGATGTTAATTAATTTTATAATAAGCAGTTTGCGGATGCATATCTGCAATTTGAATTAGTCAGGATTATAAATCATGATTTTATAAATGGTACGCCTATGTGATGTAGGTAATGATATTATAATAAAAACCATGAATATTGCTATCATAACAAGTTTTGTGCAAGGTTAAACAATACTTGCTAGCAGTGGTAGATAGATGCATATTACATCACATTCTCTTTCTTCATTACTTGCGTTATTCGCACTGCAATTACATGCACTAATTCAAATTATCCAATTTTAATTAATTAATAACCTAACTCAAGGTTTTCGCTATTGTCGTTACATTGTTTGTTGAGCATCTGCTACGCAGCATATGGGATTATTCTAACTGGAACAAACAAACGCATATTTGCAATTATTTATACTAAAAATAGACGAACGGACTAAATATTTTATTTTATATATGGGAAGTATACTAGACTCTATAAAACTGATTTAAAACCCTTATAAGAGTACAAGGCCCCCCCACCTAGAGAAAGGCCTACGCCCTACACGTCCCTTTTTAAAACTACTATTAAGCTTTCAAGTTTTAATGAATTATTATCTAAATCTGTACTCGTAGAATATCGGTAGAGTATTATAAAACTATACTATATACAGTTATAGAATAGACGTATAGAGAAAACTAAGAACGATTTGGCTTATAGATGGACTACTTATAAATGGGCAAGAGGAAAGGGTAAGCTCGTACAGTGGTACACAGGCGAAGGCAGGGCGCAACGCCCATGAGATAACACGGAACAGAGCACCAAAATTTGTACTCAGAGCTAAAGACAGATCTCATTCTGGGAATGCCCAAGAACACTATGGTCCCAAAGTATAACTTCTGTAAAATACCGGACAGAGAGGACCAGTATACGGGCGGCTCCAAGACAGAACAGGGAGTTGGAGCTGGGATTTACAAAATAAGGTCTAGAAATACACGCCACAATATTTCAGGATGAAGTGGATGCTTTACAGTGGTGTGCAAAGGAAATAATGAGGCAAAGAACTGTTAACTAGTCAATTGCCATTTTTCCGATAGCAAAGCAGCGCAATTGATTCCATTCAGATCGAGTCAAAACTAGTATGAGATTGTACAAATGCCTTTACAGAACTAGGAATTCAGAACAAAATGACCGTGGCATGGGTGCCAGGACACGAGATACACGAGGAAATGGGAAGACTGACGAACTGGCCCGGGAAGGTGCGTCTAAGGCCCTAGTAGGCCCGAACCCTTTTTCGGTGTGGATAAGCCATGCATGCAACATGTAGATTCTGTCAAGAGGAAGAGGAAACCTCAGTACATATGCTGAGAAACCAAGGGCAGATAACTATTAAGCCTATGGAGTCTGATACAAAAGATAAAGCTGGATAAGGAGCTCTAAGTAAAATTAGATTAGGAGTGCCACGAAAGATCCACAGGGCAAGGCCAATACACCAGTTCTTTTTCAAATCTACAATCTGTTTATAAATGAAGTATTGTAATTCCTCATAGCTAAAATTTTCAATGAAACCAAGTTTACTCTAAATAATGGGTTAGATACCTTAAAAATTAGACTTAAAAATAAATTAATCGATAGTATCCGCCCATAATATGCTTTAGTGTTAGTAAATTGTTTTTGGAAAACATTCTTATCAGATACAACTTACATTTTTTGTTCACTCTGGAATATACCCAACAGAGCACGAAAACCAGAAGAAATATCGTGTTAGAACTGACAGGAGAAGAGTTAGACTGGACATTAATAAATTCAAAAATGAAAATCCCAGCAAGAAAAATGTTAAAATGGGAAGAAGACACCTATGTGCTCAATAAGAAAGAAAAAAGCAACAACTAATATGACCAGGTAAAAAAGATGAACGCATACAAATAACACCGGACGTGGAACATGAACGAACAAATTAAAAGAAACAGGCATTCTTCGAAAACATGGAAACCCTTTCACCGGGGCGCTGAAAACAACAGTACGCACACAAGAAGATAAGGCCCACGGTAACATTGGACCAAGAAACTAGAGGAAAAAGGGAACGCAAATAAAAAATGAACAAAAATAAATACAAGAACGAACCACTGCCCCTTGGACAAGCCATCATCAAAGGGTCAACTACTAGAAATAATGGTTAGAGCTAGAAGAAATACTGCATTTACAGTAGAAAAAATAAACGGGTTAATGCACCATGGAATGGAAAAACT
Organism: Rutpela maculata; assembly: GCA_936432065.2. NCBI lineage: Eukaryota > Metazoa > Arthropoda > Insecta > Coleoptera > Cerambycidae > Rutpela > Rutpela maculata. The sequence continues at coordinate 3,387,747 of OW386294.2, forward strand.
AAAGGAACCAACTTTAGAAATTATCACCAGAGCGTACATGGAAATCACACATCTGTCTACTGAACGGAACATAACCATACAAACATCCCTCCTCAAAATCAGCTCGCCACAGGATATAGATGATTATAGAAGAATAAGAGCATAGGATACAAATATTAAGCACAATTTCAGCTCGAACACATTGGAAGACCACCAGACTACCAAAGAGTATTCATCAAAGGAACGTCAACGGACGACCATACGTATACCACCAGAAGTATCTTGGAAAAAAATTTAGAGAAAAGAACAAAGCTGCACATATTCCCAATAGATCTCTATAGAATTCTATTACCATGAAGTACAAATGCGATATGAATTTCCGATAACGTTGACAATATAAAGCATTCTTGGAACAGTCTCAAAGGGTGAACCAGGACCAACTGCAATAGTATCACTAGTACTTACTAATGAAACAATTATACTTATTTAATTTTTTACATTTTTTTGCATTTGATTGTAAGTTGTTCTTTTTCATTTCCTGAAACATTGAAATTACTTGGTGTCAACGTAACTAAAGAATCAACAACATTTTGTAACAAGATAATAACATCTAAAGCAGTACAATTATTACCTACTTTATCCCTCTCTACCGTTGTCTATTGCTTTTCATTGATCATCAACGAAGAACCAGTAACGAGTAAAGTATTTCCCCGTTGTTGAATTTTCTTCCTATTCCGATAACGTTGCCAATAGTATTGGATGGAATAGTCTCAAAAGAAGAGCCATTATCAACTGCAGTAGTACCACTGGTGCTTGCTAATGAAACAATTTTATTAAATTTACGTCGTCTATAATTACGTCCACGTTTTGCATTTGATGTAAATTGTTCAGTTTCTTCTTCATTTTCTGAAATATTGAATTTATTTTTCTTTAACGCCCACTCATTGTCCTGCACATTTCTAGAAAATGAGCTGGATGAAATTTCATCTAAAGATGCCAGAAATTGAGCATAAGTAGTACTCATCTCGTTCTCCAAAGGACAATACTAAAATTACTTAATAAAGATTTTAAATTTTATTTTGTATTTAATTTGCATTCACAATTTTTTTAATTTTTGACCTTATAATATTTTTCATCATCAAATCATTACATCTAAACTTTTCCTAATTTATTTTTTTCAATTTTTCATTTTTCTCTTTGTTTTTTCTTGTAATATTTGACAGAATCATTTTATCTAAATTTCTTCAACATTTCAATAAATCTCACCTATTTTATTTCACAAAACATTACCATTTATTTATTACAAAAGCTGACCATTTGGGACCGCACTGGAAACCGGCAAAAACACTTGTCACCACATATCGGCCATTATAGACTATAGAGAATATTTATGAGTTACTTCGTTGAAAGTCAAGCTAGGTTGTATTTTGTTTATGTTAAGCAAAGCTGGCTGGCTGGCTAGCTGGCCAACAAAACTGTCGCGTGTCACTTCATTTTTACAAAGGCGGCCCCCATATACACGCGCCCAGAAGTATTTTCAATATTAGAATGCAAATTATACAGTCCAGAAAGAATTGCTAAAATTTATGACATGTCGATCAAAAGTCTGCAACGGCACAAAAAATTTTAACGGGGGGGGGGGGGGGGGTCAACTGTTATCCCGCACCCCCCAGGGGGTGTTGGAAGGGGTTCGAGTTTAGTTATCATATATATATATTGGGTAGGACAGACTACACTCTCTGGTAGGCATGACTATAATGAGATATACATGTTTCGGTTAAATTATGACCTTCTTTGGCCAATAAATATCTCGAAATCCTGTCGTTAAAATTTTTTGGGCCATGAACAATTTATATTACCAATGGTTTTATTATTTGGCGATGGTGATATTTCGAGAAGCTTTATAAAAGAAAAATTGTTCATTGGATATGCATTCAAAGTTGAAGATAATGGTTTGCATGTGCCATACATTTTAAATTTATTTATATATACAGGGTGGTTCATAAGTAATGGTACAACACTGAACTGTAGATAGTAGGAGTCAAAATATTAAGATTTAGCCAATAATGCATTAATGAAATGTTTATAGGTACAGGGTGTTTGAGTTAAAATTAATTTTTTTATTTTCCTTTGTAATTTAATGATTTATTATGAAAATTGGTGGGTGGGAGTTATTTGTAGTAGAAAATCATAACACACCTTCAACTTTCGTCTAGCTCCTAGAGGGCGCTACGTACGCTATGTTTAATGTGTTAAAAGAGCCGTAACTTTTTCACCCGCTCATTAATCGCTAATTTCGCATAAGGTTTGTATTCCTCTATCATTTCTTAATAAAAAAGGTATACTTGTTTCAAGTCTCTAAGTACAATAGGTTTTGAGAAAAGTGCAAATCAAGAGTTGCATGTAAATTTTTTAAAAGCCTTTTCAAGTAATAATTTTTAAAAGTAGGCATTGTGACACAGCATTATCACAGTAAATAAAGAAGCATATTTATCAAGTAGGCATAAAGACTTGTCAGACAATTAATCTTTCAAACCATAATTAGTTGTTGCCGAGAGTTTTATTTAATTAAGTGTTGTGTTTTTTTATTAATTTCTAATATCGTTTTATAAAAAATGTCTCGCCATACATTTTGACGTGGTTTGTGTATACTCGCAAGTAAATTTTTGTGGTCGTGCTGCAGCTCGAAGGTACTTAGAACTGTATCCAAACAGAAGGCAGCCTGATCATACGTTATTTAAAAACCTTTCTGATCGTTTGGGAGAAACGGGTGTATTCCGCCCAAAACGTGATATTGCTGGTCCTCTAAAAAGAATATCTGTGGATCAAGAAGAAGGCGTTTTAGTTCGTGTGGCATAAAATCCGAAAATAAGTACGCGGCGGTTATCGGCAGCAACTGGTTTAAGTCAGTTATCAGTTCATAGATTATTAAAGAAAGAAAAACTTAAACCATATCACTTTACTCCAGTGCAAAATTTGTTACCTCGTGATCTTCCACAAAGGTCGCAGTTTTCATTATTTTTGCGTAACAAACAACATATTGACCATATGTTTATGAAACGAATATTGTTTACGGATGAAAATTGGAGAAATAGTCATTCGTAGGAACTTGAGAATCCCTATTTATACAAGGAAAAGCACTTCCAGCGCGAATTTAAAATAAATGTGTGGTGTGCTATCATTGGAGACTGCATACTAGGGCCGATTGAGTTACCACCAAATTTAAATGGTGCATCCTATCTGGACTTTTTAGAAAACGTTCTTCCTGTGATGTTCCGATAAATTTAAAAAAAAACAATATGTGGTACATGCAGGATGGGGCCCCAGCACATTATTCGATCATTTAAATATGCACTATCCACATCACTCGAGGAAGGAAAGGTTATTTCAAAGGCCAATCGGATAATTTACGCCGTACGTCTGCCGGGTGTATGCCATATGCTACTGCGACACAAAAATGTTCATGAATAAAAAAACTATATATCCTAGATGATTTTTTTTTTCAAAAACTCCTGTATCTTGGCTTCAATTGAATTTAAAAAAAATCAGATCGATAGCTCGATTAAATTTGAAGATATGGCGGTGTAAATCTTAAAAAACACGATTTTTATAATCAATCAATTTCTCAAGTTTTTTCGAAACAAGAAATATCTGTACCACAAAAAAATATCGTAAATTGCCATTTCTTATGTAGAATTGTTCACTTTGTTAAAACTATAAGGTCTGGTCTGGTTCTACGCTGATTTTTTTTTTTTCGAAAAAAAGGAGACTTATGGTCTATTTCGTTCCACTATCAAGCTATTATTATATAAATGAAATTAATTTAAAATGTACGTTAGCGCTGTGGCGTCTCCTGTTAGATGACGTCACACGTTGTTTGCACGCCTAACGGATTCGTTCAAACTTTAATGTTGAATACCGTTTGTAAAACAAAAAATAAGAAAAAAATCCTTTACACACTGTGTTTTGTATTAAGTAAGGATTCTAAAAATACTAAAATTATTATTACTTTATATCAACTATCTTGTTATTGTGGTTTTAAGTAGGTAAAACTAAGTGTACTGCTTAGAGTTTTACAAAAGTGTTTCTCTATTATCCGGTATGCGATATATTATTTGAGTAAAGTTAGTACAGCACAGAATTTGACTGAAATAAGGTAGTTTTTTTATTATAAAAACATTACGCTTCGTTGGCTCTTCGTAATAACGGATATTACAAATACAAATTTTTGTATCTACGATGAGATTTACTTTTAGTGTTTGACATTTCATACTCAATTACCAAGTTACCATTAAAAATCGAACTACATAATACATTTTTCGGAGCTGTCATCCCGAATGACTGTACAAACTCACAGGTGTTCTAGCGTAACAATTTTTTGTGGGGCTATAAACAGGTGTTCAAATCATCTCGGAAAAAATTGCATTTATTTTTAAATTAAACTTGCTGGCCATTATTGGTTTTTGGTGCTTGATGCAAGAAGTGATACCAACTATAAAAGGAGACAAATAATAAAGTATATTATTGAATGTTCTTGTTAGGATATGATTAGGTTGATGGTGCAGGGGATCGAGGGGTAGGGGGTAAGTCGACCGCTACCCACACTTCGTCGAAGGTTACCTGAACCCGCTAGCAGATTTCATCCAAACGCAAAAACACTGAGGCCACGAAATAAAGCCATGTTTAATCGAAATTTATATCCTACTTCGACAGCGACATCACTAAGGTCTATTTACATCTACGAATTTAAATACCGCATAGTCAACTCGATGATAATTTACTTATTTTTTATACCTCTGAGATGAAGAAAGCATATTTATTTACTTGTAGTAATTTTTATATACAGGGCGAGTCAAAATAATGGGACATAAAGTAACTGACGATTTTTTGGCTCTAAATATGAAGATGTAAGTAAAATATCTCTAGTTAACGAAATACAAAGTATCAAAGTAAATTCTTTTAATTGATATTTTGGGTGTAACTGGAAACTTTGGTACAGGTTCCAAGAAACAATTGTGAGGGTTAGAATACCAACTCAACAAGCAAAATTTAATTGTTAAACAACTTATTGGAAGTTTATAAATGCAATAAAATAGCAATACAACAAAATTGTTGTAGAAATAACAATTATAAAACAAATTTGTTTATTGGAAAGTAACAATTTTAGCTTTGAAATACTCTATCAGATATTTTAAATTTCTAAGACTACTTATAAACTTAGATGGTCTGAAAAGACTCTAGAAAACTGATTTAAAACCCTTATAACCCAACTATCACTAATTATTTTCTAATAGCTATAATAACATCTATATCGCTATTGTATAAGAATAAAAACTTTATAATTATGGTCTAAGAACGTTCTCTCAATATCCATACAACCACTATATATCCAGAATAGGCACAGGCTTATAAAGCCATTTGATCTTTTAATATTAATATTAATTTTTTTATGTGAATTTTTGTCAAGATATCCATCTAAAATCTTACATCGTTGAAATATATGGTGGCTGCAATAGTATAACTTTTGTGGAAGGGTTAAACAGCTTTTACAAAACTATTCGTTTTAAAACAGTGTTACAAAGCTCTTTTAGTTGCGTACAGACTATTGCGAAGTGTCTTAGAGAATAATTGGGTTCTATTGGCGGTAATTATGCGCTTATTCCAACTTTCTATAATAATACTGTAATTTTATAGAATTTATTAACTGTTTATGTAGTAGCCATTATATAGTGAAAACTGCAGAATATTGCATAGCAATTTAACTCGTTATACAGTTATTATATAGCGCCTAGTTCTCTTCTATTGTATAAAGACTGCCGCAGGTTTTGCTATAAAACAATTCAGCTTGGTATGCAGTTACTATAAAGCCACGAACACTTTTAGTTTATAGAAACAGATCGCGGTTTATTTTAGAGATCAATTCAGCTCCTTATGCAGGCATTAAACAACCCCGAAGCTCACATTGTAGTACAATGCCAACAAATATTTCTTATAACTGCCTATTTTAAAACACTGTACTCTGGATAAAGGGAATAAACCTCTTCGTTGAAACTCTAACAAGTGGTTGTATTTATGAAGATCTGACTGGCAACTTAGTGATCTCAAAGCATAACAACCACCCCAAGATAATTTCGTAAAACAACTGTAAAACGTTTTCTAAATTCTCCAGTAAAAGTCGGATCATCCTAAGTTAGAATTAATAATTATAAAGTTTTATTGAAGGCTTGACAAATACCTTTATAAGGCAGTCATATGTCAATAAAGACTAAAAGATAATAGTTTTAATGTAAATTCTTCAATGCCTTTTAAAAATTTTCTTTAAGACAAAACCATCTTTAAGTGCATTTGACATTTAATAAATCTGGCATAAATCACTAAGTTTATGAGGTGGCCAGTATAAAACACTAATTCAACTTAAATAAATCTAAAAGGCATTTAAGTTGTTACTTGGGCACTGGTCCAGTTTTTCGGAACTTTTCTACTAACTCCAAAACTACAAATTTTCTATTCATGTTCTTGTCAGCATATTGTCTATCGATTATTTTCTTTGTAGGATTGCCGCACTTACTATTTTGCAAAAAAGGGTAATTATTTTTACCTTTTCCGCAATTGTGTTAACCTTTGCTGGGAATTAAACTTCTAAATAGAGTTTCGACCTAGCTGACACTGTAATTTTGGCTTAACCGGAGAAAATATTATTTCATTCATTTTATTTTGAATACATTCTTCCTACAATTCATCAGAAACGTTAGAAAAAAGACATATTTGTTCATTTCTATTTGAATAAATAAAGAAATCTTGCAACATACAGTATCTCGATAGAATTTAAAAAAATGTATTGTGTAATGTTCAGGGAAGGAATTGAGGTATCACTTGCACTATTTAAAATTTTAGGGGTTGTGGCTTCAGCGTAAAAGCATGAAGCAGTTTGTAGATGAGTTATATTTCAATGCCCCTCTCGAAGATAAAGCTGACGTGTCTGAGGGTTTCAAAAAAATTAATTTGAACTACCCGAAAATTCCCTTGATTCGTTTCCAATGGCCCACCCTGTATATTTATTTAAATATCCATAAGCATTCAAATATTGATAGTAACACATTTAATATAAATTTATCTGTTATTATACTCTTCGCAAAAACGAAGAGTATATTGTATTTGATCGGCACATTTCTAAAATCGTAAATATTGCTCGTAGAGAAAAAAATCTCATATCATTGTGTTAGTGAACGAATTCTGAACAACTTTCAAAATGTCCGTCCGTCCGTCACGTTTCTTGTAAGCACGATAACTTAAGAAAGAAAAGTCCGATTGTATTGAAATTTGGAAAGTAAGTTAGTGTTAGCTAGTCAGCTTGTTTTTGAAGAAAATCGATCAATAAATAAAAAAGTTATTAATTATTTAAGTTAAAAAAATATATTCTCTTAATTTTTGTCTCTTGAAATCTTGCGAAATGTTATCTCCATGATATATTTTTTTTGTTTATGCATTTTACTAATATACAGTGTGTCTCCGGATGCGATAGGTGTATACCAAAAAAAAAATCAATACGACTTTCATTTTCTGCAGTCTCGGTCTGCTTGACGTAAAATGGCTTTTTACCAAATTTTAGTTAAAATAGGATCTAACCCGCGGAGTTAATCTAAAAAGAAAATAAAAGAAAATAAACCATTGCAGGTAAACTGGTTTTTCTGTTAATTATACGGAAATATTCTATTTGGATAAAATATTTGGCATTGAAAGTTAGAGCCATATGCCAACTTTCATTGCATTTGAAAAAAAAAATACTACTTACAATAAATAGCTTTTTATTTTTTTACACAATTAACAATTTCAACGAATTCAACTAAAAACCTATTTAAAATTTTAGGGGTTGTGGCTTCAGCATAAAAGCATGAAGCAGTTTGTAGATGAGTTATATTGCAATGCCCCCCTCGAAGATAAAGCTGACGTGTTTGAGGGTTTCAAAAAAATTATTAAAATTAAAAATTTCACCTAAATTACTGCATAATTCCACCCTTCTTCTAATTCTTTGTAACTTCTAATTTCTTCAAGAGGTATTCTCATTATTATTATTAATAATATTTTTTGTTCAAATGCAATGAAAGTTGGCATATGGCTCTAACTTTCAATGCAAAATATTTTATCCAAATAGAATTTTTCCGTAAAATTAACAGAAAGACTAGTTTAGCTACAATGATTTATTTTCTTTTATTTTCTTCTTAGTTTAACTCCGCGAGTTAGACTGAAATTTGGTAAAAATCCATTTTACGTCAAGCAGACCGAGACTGCAGAAAATGAAAGCCGTACTAATTTTTTTTTTTTTTTTGTATATTACACCTATCGCAAACACCATCCGGGGACATACTATATTTCATAGAAATATGTCTAATGAGTTGAAATATGTATGATTGTCGAAAGATATACAGACAATCAATTTTCGTAGCAATATGTGGTGGTGCAGTGGGTAAAGTTTTGCCTTACAATCCAGTGTGTTCGAATTCCACACAGGTTGGATTTTTTTTTTTTTTTTTTTCATATAATTTTTTTCACAACAAAGATGGTACCACAAAATTTAGGATGTCCAAAAACTAACATTATTTACAAGAAAACTGCGAAAAGTATCCTATAGAATGTGTAACAGTTGTATAAAAAGCTCAGTAAATTGGCAAAGAGTACGTTTTTAGCTTGTTTTAATATTATCAGCTGTTTTAAAACCTTTTAAACTTTTAAATCTCTTTTTTGAAGAAAACCGCTTTAAATGAATTAGATAAAATGTAACAAAATTAATATATATTTAAGAATCTAATAGTTCAGTACCGTACAAATATCGTGCTTATGCTCGACTACCAAAATTAGAACTCGGCGCTCGTTTGCTTTTGGAAGCCCTATTGTTTGTATTTGTTGATTATATTTTCAAAACTCATTCCGATTGTTGATCGAGGGCCATTAAATTGAAATCCAATGCTTGGCATTTGCAAACTGGAATCTTTTCAATATTCTGTACGATGTTTTGTGTGCATAATAAAATCCACTCCCCGCAATAAAATTATTTTTTTCCCCATTAACTTACGGCTACTTTGTGGTCCTTTGTTAGGTTTTATTGAAGTGTGTGTGTGTTGATTCAACAATGAGAAGTTTCTAATGACGCAATTGTAATTAATATGTTGCAGATATTATGCCCCAGTAGGCCGTTATTTAATGGCATTAACTGTACTGTAATATACGAACACCTTGATAAAAATTCGCGATAGTTTTTATACAACCTAACCAGGAATAAGTTAATTTTTGATATTAAAAAGCTACAACTTCCAGCTTAACCGAAAGAAACAAGGAAACGTGTGACATATCAAAAGTGGAGCAATTATATCTTAATAAACTAAAACGGGTTAAATGCCATTTATATTTATATTAGAAAAAAACCGCTGCCCAAGGAATCACTACTTCCACATCCGGATTTTCTATCCAAGTCACACAACGAAAAAAATTTTATATCTGAAAATAATTGTTTATGGAACTTTAATAATATAATATTTGAAATCCTCTACCCCAAAAACCCATAAAACGATACCCCACATCGGCAGTGGGGTGGGGGTGGTGACAGGGGGTGGGAGTGGGGGGTGGATAAAGTAAAAAATATTTTGAGGTTTCTGGTTCTTGTACACACACTAAATCACATTTTTTTTTCATCCCCTTTAATAATGGGGTGGGGGTAGTAATGGGGGTGGCTGACGCCAAAATTTTTTTTGAGACCTTAGCTTCTCTTGTCTATACTAAATATCAATTTTATGAACTCTTACCTGCTTGATTTACCTATTTACTCCAAATTTACCCCAATTTACCCCCCAACCCTTCGACGGAACAAGATGAAAATATAATCTAGTTCTAGAACTCGTTAAAATACATATGTGTACCAAATTTCAAGTCAATATCTCAAACGGTTCCAGAGTAAACGTGCGCACAAAAAAAAGTTACAGACCGACAGAACGACAGACCGACCGACAGACAGAATTTTTTTTTCGCTCAAACTTGAAATCTCGACGTTTCATGACATTCTAAGCCTATTTGAACAATAAAAAATTTTTAAAATTTTTTTGTCGTTACTTTACTATATGTGGAAGTAATTACTTTATAAAAACTTTACTTTTGAATTTACCTGGCTAGCTCCCAAGTTAAAACTTACAATTGGCATAGTTTTGAAATAAAACTCAACATTAAAAATATAACAAATATATTACATAAAATCGGTAGAACGAAGAGATATACAGAGTGCGGGCAAATAAAATGTACTGTCGATAATAATATTCTACAAACAATTTGTACAAAATATAACGTACACAGAGAGACTGGCATACGTAAAAAAAGGTAATTATACGATAATCCTCAAAAATAAGGCAATAAGGCTAGGTAAAAGGCCACAATACATCCAAACTACAAGGCATACTTCAACAACAAAAGATCAGTTGACCAACGTAATGTTACTCTACGAAGAAATTAAATGAAATACTACTGGCTAAGCAACATGTAATTTTAAATAAAAAAAATCAATCTATAAACTTAAGTAAAGGTAATAACAAATGAAATGAAATGATATGCATTGTAGCATATTATTTGAAGAGTATATTATAAAAATTTACAAATAAACAACATGTTGTGTTTAATAACAAGGTAAAGCACTCGCAAAAACAATTTGTTTGTCTATCAAACAACGGGATGGGCACGAAAGTACAAAATTACACGACGCTGTGAAATTAATCGAAACCACACAAAATGTACGATGAAAATGCTGAGACCCTGGAGAAATATAAGTGTTTTTGTACTTACAATAACTGCCGGAACAATAACGTCAATAACTTCTGGAACCTGGCGAATGCCCTATTTGGTGATTACGTAGACAAATTATAGATTGATATCAAAGTAATTATGCCAAAATGCTATAAAACTATAAACTTGTTTTTAGGATTTCTGTCCTATGCCCCAGAGTGTTTTTCTTCTGTAATCATCTATATTCTGTATTGAGTCGATTTTTGAGGAGGCATATTTGAACTGTCGTGTTAAATTCCATAGTCCGGGGTGTAATTTTCATCCATACTCCTTTGACAAAAGGTTTGTTCCTTTAGCCTTTCCGATCCATAGTGTATTAACTAGTTATTTATTTTGTCTACTCTGCGAGCAGTATTTCTTCTATCTCTAGCTATTATTGTTAACAGTTGGCCCTTGTCTTAATTTTGTTCGTTCTTTCTTGTGCTCTTCTTTCTCCAGTTCTTGGTCCAATGTTGCAAAGGCATCTTCTTGTGAGCGTATTGCTGTTTCTTTTATATTTTTGAAACGCCTAGTTTAGTCGTCCCGTTGAAGAGTTTCTATATTTTCGAAAAATACCTTGTATTTTCTCTCCTCGGCTCTTTTTCTTTTAAAGCTTCTTTTAATATTTCGTTTATGCTCCACATCCGGTGTTGTTTTCTATGGCCTTCATCTTTTCTACTGTTCATATTTGTTATTTTTTTCATTTTTGTTGGGCTCATAGATTGGACGTGCGTGAGAAGTCACTTCCACGTTTAACTGTTTCCTTGCGGTAAATTTTTATTTTTGAACTCATTAGTATCCAATCTAGTTCGTCTCCTGTTAGCAGGAGACGCCACAGCGCTAGTGTACATTTTAAATTGATTCCATTTATGGGTATTGCCCTTGTAAAAGCTTGATAGTGGAGCGAAATAGACCATAAAATTCCATTCTCGAGAAAAAAAATCAGTATAGAACCAAACCAGACCTTACAGTTTTTATAAAGTGAACAATTCTACATAGGAAATAGCTATTTACGATATTTTTTTGTGGTACAATATTTTTCATTTCGAAAAAACTTGAGAAATTGATTGATTATAAAAATCGTGTTTTTTAACTTCAAATCTAATCGAGCTATCGATTTGATTTTTTTTTAATTCAAGTACACAAATAAACGCTTCCAATGGTCTTTTTGCTTCTATCGATTATTGCTCATTATTTTCTTTAAATAACAATGAACTTAATACTTCGCTAAGAATGTACTCATATTTTGACTAGGCGACAAACTTTTTTATTTTTGCAAATTTTCATATACATGCAGCAAAGCGATTGAAGCCAAGATACAGGAAAAGTTTTTGAAAAAAAAATTCATCTAGGACTTATAGTTTTACTTCCACATCCAGTGGAAGTATAGTAACGACAAAAAATTTTTTAAAAACTTTTATTGTTTAAATAGGCTTAGAATGTCATGAAACGTCGAGATTTTAAGTTTGAGCGAAAGAAAAATTTCTGTCTGTCTGTCTGTCGGTCTGTCTGTAACTTTTTTTTTGTGCGCACGTTTACTCTGAAACCGTTTGAGATATTAACTTGAAATTTGGTACACGTATGTGTCTTAACGAGATCTAGAACTAGATTATATTTTCATCTTATACCGTCGAAGAGTTGGGGGGTAAAATGGGGGTAAATTTGGGGTAAATAGGTAAATCAATCAGGTAAGAGTTCATAAAATTGGTATTTAGTATATACAAAAGAGGCTAAGGTCTCAAAAAAAATTTTGGCATTAGCTACCCCCACCCCATTATCAAAGAGGACGAAAAAAAATGTGATTTAGTGTGTGTACAAGAACCAGAAACCTCAAAATAGTTTTTTACTTTATTCACCCCCATTGCCACCCCCTATCAGCACCCCCACCCCGCTACCGATGTGGGGTATCGTTTTATGGGTTTTTGGAGTAGAGGTTTTCAAATATTATATTATTAAAGTTCCATAAACAATTATTTCCACATACAAATTTTTTTCGTTGTGAGTGACTTGGATAGAAAATATGGATGTGGAAGTAGTGATTCCTTAGGTAGCGGTTTTTTATTTATGAATATTTTTGTGACGCAGTAGCATATGGCATACAGCCGGCAGGTGTATAGCGTAAATTATCCGATTGACCTTTGGCACATGCAAGGGGTTTATTCTTTTGCTGTAACCCTTTTATTGTTTTAATTTTTTTAGGTATGACAACAAGTCCAATGAAGAGTTTCGGATTAAATTTGTCAATTTCCTTATCTGCGGTACTAGTAACCGCATCGCAAAAAGAAACAAATTGTACGCACTAAAATTTCGAATAAAACTAAACTTATAAAAGACCTTGTGATAATTTTTTAACCTCGAAAAAAATAAACAGTGAAAATCTATGTAAAAAGAAGTAATTTCAAAAAAAGAACGTTCCGATGAGACAAATATTGAAAACATTATAAAAAGATTAAAAACCTTGCCATTTTTATAAACAAAAGTAAATTATTATGTTAAATAAAATAAAACAGTCAAAATCTATGAAAAAGGACGATTCATTTTAAAAAAAAGTTCCACTGCGATAAAAATTGGGACAGACAGATACTGCATCTTAGTTGACTAATTGGAAAATTCAATGAGTGTGGGAGGGAATTTTTTTGTCAACACAACCGTGTGTAATGTTCAGAAAGACGCTTTATTCGATGTTATTTTAGTTCTGTATTGTTTTCAACTAGCTGAGATAAAAATATAAGCATTGCTAAACAACCAGTTCATATTTCAAGACGAAATGGATTTGTTTATTTATAAATGAAACGCAAAAACTAACATATCTCGGCTCCAAATAAATTTCTTTAATGTAGTTTTTTTTCTACTTTCAGTACTCGTTGATAGCTTTTAGTTTCGTAAAAAAATCACAGGTATTTGAATCCCCCCCCCAAAAAAACCATTAAAAATGTTACACTTACTGTATGTATTATTACATTATATTTCTTAAATTATATAAAAATGATCCTTTCTAATGGTTGTTATTTTTTTTTGCAACTTAATAAATTATCAGAATTTTTTTTATAAAGCTTCTTTCATCGCGAACAAATTGGTGGTACTTTTTGCGATTACTAGGTCAGGATATAATAAGGATTCTGGCATAATATTTTTAATTTTGCGGCAAATTTTATATGAAGTAATGGTAAGATATAATCCAAAACTTCTGAATGCACTACTTGTGACAATGAAAACAAATTAAAAAAAACAATAAATCACTGTCACAAGACAACTTTTTTTTACTTAGTTTGACTTCACTATTATAGGATTTCAAACACTCCCCTATAGTGGAGTCAAATTAGAACTAAAAAATTTGCAATGTGAATTGTCTTGTCAGGGCAGTTTTTTTATTTGTACGTGGTCAGGGGATCAATTTAAGTTCACAATTCAGTTTTGCAGTTTCTGGGAGGTCGACGTAGATTATAAAACGGCTCAAATATACAATTGTTGCTAAAACTTTGCACCCTTGTGAAATTCTGACATCAAAACCAAGAAATGTGTACGATGGCTCAAATTGTAGCAATTTTTTTTTTCAAAATTTAAACTCTTTTTATTGCAGTTGTTTATAATTTTCGAAATTGTAGTTATAAACAAATTCAATTCTCATTCTCTGGTTTTTTATGAATCAAAAATGGTAAAGGAGTAATGAAAGTAGATTAAAAAAGCCAATGAAAAAAAATTTAATGCTCTACTTGCATTTGAAGCTGAGATACGTTAGTTTTTACGTTTAGGCCACTTATAAAGAAACAAATCGATATTTCTTATTGAAATTTGGACTGGTAATTCACCAATGTCTATTATTTTATCTCTGCTACTTGAAAATTATCCAAAGCTACAATTGTTAAAAGATACTGTATAGAGGCCCGAAAGTGGGGCCTTTAGCGATTTTGTTAGAGATCCAATGTCTAAATGTTATATTGTTTTTACAAACCGCTAGATAAGCCTAGAGGGAAAGGCAGCACTTTTTGTTCAGGATGAGGACGTCTTGGGTTCAAATCCTGCTCGCGAAATATATATTTTTTTATTGTATCAGTAATATTAAAAGTTTTACAAAGCCGTATACTGGAACATGAGGGTAGTTGTTCAAGTTATGTTGGTTTACCATTTTCGTGACAAAAATTTAAAGTTATAAAAAAATTAAAATGTGCATTATGTGCATTATGTTCTCAAAGCCGCTTTATTCGATGTAATTTTAACAATTGTAGCTTTGGATTATCTTCAAATAGCAGAAACAAAATAAAAAGTATTTTAGAATAACCAGCCCAAGTTTCAAGAAGAAATCGATTTGTTTATTTATAAGTTACCTAAACGTAAAAACGAACGTATCTCAGCTCCAAATGCATGTAGAGCATTAATTTTTCTTTCAATAGTTGGATTTTTTAATCTACTTTCATTACTCGTTTACCGTTTTTGATTTCATAAAAACCAGAGAGTTACTTGAATTTGTTTACAACTAAAATTTCGAAAATATAAACAACTGCAATAAAACGGATTTAAATTTTGGAAAAAAAAAGTACTTATAGAATGCTATAATTTGAGCCATCTACACATTTCTTGGTCTTGATGGCAAGATTCCAAGGGTGTAAAGTAGCAGGAACAATTGTATATTTGAGCCGTTTTAGTAATCATTTTGATTTGAAATATTAAGTAGTGATTCTAATTTATAAGAGTTATATTTTTCCAAAATTTTATTGAATATTATCCATTATTTTTGAAAGAACAGCGATTTGTTTAAAAACGCATAATTTTGCAATGTTCAGTTTTTTTAAATTAATAATAACAATTGGAATGAATTACAGTTTATGTACTTTTATTTTACAGCTCAAAATGAACATTTTCCTTCTTTTTATTGTTTTTCATAGGACTTATAGATTTCGATATATTCAAAGAAAACCGATGGAAAACACTATCTAAAAAATTAAATTGTTTAAATAAATAATACGCCGACCTCGTAGAAACTGCAAAACTGAGCTGTGAACTTAAGTTGACCCCCTGAACTAGAACCTTAAAACAGAAAAACTGCTCTGACCAGACAATTCACGATAAAATCCTAATTTGACCACTACTAATTAATAATTAAATTTAATATTTGTAGATATATTTGTTCAGTTAACCTATACGGAAAAATTTTGGTAGAATAAAAAAACCAATTCAACAGGTCTATAAAAAGGTGGTTGTTTATAATAGCAAAGGGATTTAAATTGTCTTCGCCACAGAAACAGGGTTCAAACGTAAGGTCATCAACATCTTAAAGCAAAGGCAACTCAGAATCAAGTTCTTCGTATCGCTACACTTATAAATGATGGCTGTTTCAAGTTGGCCTTAGGCAAGCAGAGGCAGTCCAACACCGGGAGCTGCAACAAATAAACAAAAAACCTAACAGAACAAAGATGAAGTCAGATTATCCTCACTTGTACGACTTGTACACGTATCTACGTCTCCTTCTCTAGCTCTCTCATCTGTACGTTCGTTCTTTAATATAAACACGACCAAAAAAATATTGACACTACGTTTTGGGATAGGTAGATGGCTCTTTTCCAGCCCAGCCGTCGATATTTGAAATTGAATGACTAATTCTCCGTGTGGTTTAAATATATTTTTTTTAATTCCTCCTAATGCGGATATTAATATCGCTGTTATTTATTATTTGATATTTGTTTATTTTTTTTATACAGTATTCAACAGGACAATGACCCAATAACAGAATAGAAATACTATAATATAAATAAATTTTTGAAAAAAACTTCAAAAAAATTATAAAATAAAATTACACCATGGCCGAGTTAAGTGAACCTTATTACCTACCCAATAAACACTAGCACGTACAAAATACGTAAAATGGTTTAAAAATGGTTTTGGTATAATAGCACACAAAAAAGTCAATTTTCTGAGGTTTCACATATATATTCCCATGTATTTTTGACCGCTGAACACGATCCCGATGCCAGTCTTACAAAATTAGGTCAGGGTTTTTTGTTAACCACGAAGAACAGGTTAAAACAGGCCAGAATAGGGTTTAAAATATAACTTAAAGTTTTTAAATAAGTAGATCATGTATTAAATGTATTTTTGACCGCTGAACACGATCAAGATGTCAGTTTTGCTCCATCAGGTCAGGATTATTTGTTAACCACGAAAAACAGGTTAAAACATGCCAGAATAGGGTTTAAAATATAACTTAAAGATTTTAAATAATTAGACCGTGTATTCGATGTATTTTTGATAGCTGAACACTATCCCGATGTCAGTTTTGCTCCATCAAGTCAGGATTTTTTGTTGACCACGAAAAACAGGTTAAAACATGCCAGAATAGGGTTTAAAATATAAATTAAAGATTTTAAATAAGTAGATCATGTATTAAATGTTTTTTTGACCGCTGAACACGATCAAGATGTCAGTTTTGCTCCATCAGGTCAGGATTTTTTGTTGACCACGAAAAACAGGTTAAAACATGCCAGAATAGGGTTTAAAATATAACTTAAAGATTTTAAATAATTAGACCGTGTATTCGATGTATTTTTTGCCGCTGAACACGATACCGATGTTATCATATTAACATCCCATCGACCTTGATATCTACGCACCATTTCCTTTATGTCTTGGTGAAAATGTTCGCCATGTTCTTCAGTATAGTCATCTAAATTTTCTGAAAACTGGTCTATATGAGAATGCAGGAAATGTAGTTTCAAATTCATTAGACAATTTAATTTTCCGAATTTTTCTACCATGTTGGATACTATTTCTTTGTAGTCTTGGCTCTTATTGTTTCCTAAAAATTTATCAACAAATTCTTTAAAGTTTTGCCAAGCTCCCTTTTCCGTATCTGATATTGTATTAATGAATTTCTTATCTCTTAACATTTTCCTTATTTGTGGACCATTAAAAATGCCTTCCTTCAATTTGGCTTTGCTTACCTGTAGAAATTGTATTCCCAAATACTCAAAACATTTTCCTGATTGGATGAAACTGACATCGGGATCGTGTTCAGCGGTCAAAAATACTTCGAATACACGATCTACTTATTTAAAATCTTTAATTTATATTTTAAACCCTATTCTGTTTTTCGTGGTTAACAAAAATTCTGACCTAGTTTTGTAAAACTGACATCGGGATCGTATTCAGCTGTCAAAAATACATGGGAGTATATATATGAAACCTCAGAAAATTGACTGTGTAATTGTAAGTGTGTGATATATCAAATTATGATTTTACATTTTTATTATATTTATGATTTACTAAATTTCCATTAAAGGTAGAAAATCTCGATTTAAAATAAACTTTCAATATAGGCGCGTCATATACGTTAAATCAACAGTTAGTAGACTCCATATTTGTGGTATGTATTAATTATTTGCATAAAATATGTTGATCATAAACCACTAATAAACGTATTTCTTTTACTTTTATTTTGGTAATATTAAACTAAATGTTACGACAAGTTTTAATCTGTGGTATAAAATACATCGTTCACTAACTATAATAGTCCAGTTAACATCAGAACGTATAAAATGCGTGAAATATATTTCCAGTTGTTTAAAAATGATTTTAGTGTAATAACTAGAGTAATAGTTGTACTCATCGCCGGTTTGTTGAACTTTTTATATAATTGTTGCACATTCTATATAATACACTTCGTAGTTTTCTTGTAAATAAT
Organism: Rutpela maculata; assembly: GCA_936432065.2. Lineage (NCBI taxonomy): Eukaryota > Metazoa > Arthropoda > Insecta > Coleoptera > Cerambycidae > Rutpela > Rutpela maculata. The sequence continues at coordinate 3,406,201 of OW386294.2, forward strand.
GTTAGTTTTGGACATTCTAAATTTTGTGATATATGATACGATATTCCACGAATTAACAATGTGCCACCGAAATTCTTCAAATTAAGTGACTAAACAAGATTTATGGAAAAAATTGTTTTTCAAAACATTGATTTCTATGTAACTAAAACTGTTCTTAATTTCCATAAACTAATTATTTAACAATACGTAATTAAAAATACATGTGGAGTATTTTAATGTGTGCAAAGTAAACATTTAATTTTCTTAGATGAATTGTTTTCAAGATGGATGCCATATCTAAAACCTTACATCTTTAAAAAGTATGGCATCTGAAATAATATAATTTTAGGTTCAATTAAACAGCTTTTACAACACTATTTATTTTATAATAGCTGTTATGAAGCTCTTTTAGTTGCATGGAGACTGTTACGAAGTGTCTTAAAGAACAATTCGTTAAGTTAATTATACATATTCCAATTTTTTGTTATATAAAACTATGACAGATTGTTTTATAGAACTATTTAACTCGTTACGTATTCATTATATAGCGACAAAGTTTTTATGTAGCATAAAAACTACCCGGATTATCATTTAGAACAGTTCAACTCGCTATTGAGTTATTATATAGCTAAGTATTATTTTTTATTGTACAAAGACTGCCTCAGGTTTGGCTATAGAACAATTCAGTTCGTTATGCAGTAACTATACAACTTCATGCAATTTTAATTTATAGAGACAGGCTGAGGTTTAGTTTAGAGAACAATTTAACTTCTTACGCAGCCATTAATTGGCGGTAATTATATAGGTACGTCTAGAGTGTCTAGTGAAAGCAGGTGAATTTCAATATTTTCACTAAGCAGTCAAATTGTTTCAAAATATTTCTGGTATATTTACTTCAGTTGAAATTATGAAAGGTACAGTACAAATGATTGTCATTGAGCTCTCTGGATTTTCAGTAACATCTCCATTATAAGTATTCTGTAACATACCATCAAGTCTTACTTTCACTTTGCGACGAAAATTTCCACCGCGCTTTATTTTTTCCATGTAGACATTGTATTGATTATTCTGATGGCATCGGAAATTGTATATCGACTAACGCATTTCACATGTTATAATAAGAACATTAATTCTTTCCTCCATTTGCACAGTTTTATAAATATAACTATTGCAGGTGAAATGCTGCAACGGCAAACTTTCAGCTGTATAAAAGTTCTTTATGCACTGAGTTCCGTTAAAACACGTTAATAAAGTTTCTGTATAACCACTTTACAATTACTTGTAAGAATGTTTGTATCACTTGATAATACGACATTAGAGAAGCAACCCACAAATTTTATAATAGTTCTGTAACCAACATTTAAGTAATAGTTATAAAATAAAAAGGTTCGCATAATTACTTAAGCTCTATAAAAGATATATCGAGAACATTTATAAGGGGATAATAGAGCCTTTATAAAATAGTTTTATAATTACGTTGTAAGAACGTTCTTAGGACATTTCTATATCGCCAAATTGTCACAGAGAGCTAATTAGTTCACAATAATAACAATAGTACTTTAATAAATCATAAAAGAACATTTATCCACCACTATAAAATAATTATACGACAATTCAGCTGAATATTAGCGCGATAATGCTAGTTAAGATGTTTAGTGACATCCCAAGCTGATGGGAAAGATCTTTTGTGGGGTCGTGTGCCTAACAGGCAACCGCGACAGATGGCGTGATGCTGTCAGGCGTGTTACACAGCAAACAGAGGCCAACTAGAATGATGGATTAATTACAAAATGTCTGGGAAGGCGTTAGGAATATAAGGAAGAAGTGCATTTTTTTATGCTCGGCATTGGTACCTTAGAAACTATAAGTAATAGAGGAGCGGTTTAATAATAAAAAAAGTTGCGTTATTTTGTGCTCTACAACTTCTTGTAAAGAAATTCCGAATATTTTTGTTTGGTTCTGATTTATCCTGAAAAAAAATCGAAAAATGTGGTTTAAAGAATTTAATAATATCGTCCATATCATTAATGCCAATTTAATGAAACTTGACGGATTTATACTTTTAAACACTGCCATTTGAATGACCTTGTCAAAAATTTTCTAAGCCTTCTAGATTTTAAGCAACAGTCAACCTTTTTCTTATAACCGCCGTGAAAGTTTTTTCTTAGTACCAGGATTCGTAACATCCTGGAAACTTTTTAGTGTAACAGGCCCCTTGCAAAAATATAATTTTAGTATTTTTAGAACTTTACTTAATACAAAACACAGTGGGTAAAAAATTTTTTCTTTTTTTTTTTCTTTTACAAACGGTATTCAACATTAAAATTCGAATAAATCCGTTAGGCGCACAAACAACGCGTGACGTCATGTAACAGGAGACGCCACAGGGCTAGCGTACATTTTAAATTAATTCCATTTATGAACGTTGCCCTTTAATAGCTTAATAGTGGAGCTAAATAGACATAAAAGTCTCTCCGTTCTCGACAAAAAAATATCAGCGTAGAACCAGACGAGACCTTATAGTTTTTATAAAGTGAACAATTCTACATAAGAAATGTTTATTTACGATATTTTTTTGTGGTACAGATATTTTTTTTTAAATTCAAGTACACAAACATTCGGCAGGCGTACGATGTAAATTATCCGATTGACCTTTGAAATAACTTTTTTCAGTCATGTTTAAAACAATTTAAACCCTTTTAAATATGGTACACTTAAATATAATTTAATATCACAGACCGAAGACAACTAAATAATTTTAGGAAATAACCGCAATCTGCACGAATTATATGTCCGAATCATTGCACTCGCAGAGATATACTGTTAGATAACGTCACGTCCAATATGAGTGTGTTCTCAGACACGCCCCTCCTCCCGGATATTAGTCGGTGATTTAAATATTTTCCAGTTTTTTTTTTAACTGTTGAACGTCGGCCTATTTCCGTTACCAGGGCCTATCACCGACACCAGGAGACGAGCTACCCCCAACCTGGAAATTTTGCCGAACCTCTTCCCTTAAGAAGAGTAGGGATTTTTTACTTGCCTAACATTTAATAGACAAAGGACCGCCTGCTTTACATCCCCTCCGAAGGATGATATATCCACTACGTAATCTTCGTCTGAAATTACGTAACTTCCGAGTATACACTGATATACAAGCCTCTAGAAGGTGGGACGAGAGACGCTGTATTTCCCAAGATGGGAGCCCATCCAAGTACTAACCGCGCTCGACGTTGCTTCAACGGAATATCGACTGATATTCACATTGAAGTCGCCTCTACGCTCGCCCATATTTTCCAGTTAGAAATTATGATAATAGATTTGATAATTGCTATTGTTTGGTAACACTATATCAATATATATAAATTAATTTAAAATAAATGCCACATGCAAGGGGGTTTATTGTTTGAGTATATGCATTTTATGGCAAAAATTCACCTGTGAAAAATAAGGAGCTTAAAATTATAATGGCGTTACCACTGCATATGATTTTAAAACTAAAAGCGCAGATTCGCGGTTGAAAGTTTTTGTTGACTAGTTTAAACCTATGCGCTTTTAATCTGACTATTGACACCGCTATTGTGATCCAATTAACAATCCTTTTTATAGATCTATATAGATTAAAATCGTCCGTAATTTTAACAGCCTCAACAGAACAGGTTTGATACGAAAAAAGAACGTGCAACAGTGTATTACTTTCTGAAGTGATATTTATCAATACAGTTTTCCGTTAGGGGAGAAAAAAGCAAGAAGACGTCGCCTCTTGGATAGAGTTGAAACTCAGGTCCTAGAATTACTGTTTACAATTGAATTATTACTACTAATATTCAAGAAGCCATGAGGTAACTGTTTTTTAATGTAACATTTTCAAGTGTTGAATTGTATCATTAATCTTTATTAACTTACCAGCTCCTATCTACTTATCCAAAGGAGTAAACACTACTTGTTGATCTTTAAATTAATCATTTAAGAGATTTTCTTAAAAATCCACTGAAATAAATGTGTTAAAAGTTTGCATCCGCTTATTAAGGCCAATTAAAATTTTTAATTTGCTTTATCAACTACGTGCAAGTTGGAGCTTGTTTTACAGAATGAACTTAAATTAGTATTATCATAACACACATTTTTATATACAGTGAACACGTAAAGTATTTATGCTGAATGGCATGTATCGTGAAACTTTCAGTGCTGGTTACTTAAGTTTAATCAGTTTTGGTACACATATTGGAGATTTAAATGTTAATCGTTCATAAAACCAAAAATACATACTCTGCAAGTTATTTTATCCAATTAGTAAATGTCACTACATCACCGGCTCTGTAAATAAATCTGTTAGCAATGGGCAGTTCCCTAAGCAGTTCAAGTTATCTAAGACAACTCCTGTGTTCAAAAAGGGCGATTCTGCTTTACTTGAAAATTATAGAGCCATTGTAACGCTCAGTCCTTTCGCTAAAATTCCTGAAAAAGCTGTCTATATTAGGCTAGTCGATTACCTTAAAAAAAAAATCATTTATTAACTAGCTGTCAACAATTTTAAATTTTACTAAATGTGCCCCCCTTATCCATTTCTCTGTATTTGGCAAACGAGTTTAATAAAGATTATTATTATTGTTATTATTATTATACGTATAACATTAGGTCATTGGTCAAATTATTATTATTTTTTAAACTTGTGATTCATTTTTTGTTACAAACAATTTACCAACAGTAAAGGGGTGGTATGTACTATTGGAGATTGAAGTTATTGGAGAATTACATAATAATAAAAAAAACTTGAAGTTTATTCAACAAATTAATATTAATATAAACACACCGGCAAATTTAAATTAACACAGATTAATTGCCATTTTATTTAAATAATTTTTCAATAGCGTGTGTGTCCCTCACGATCCCTTATGACTGCAGTCATTCTTCTTCCCATACTTATGATGAAGGTATCGATCGTTTCTGGAGGCAAATCTCCCATATTTCAATTGGAGCAGCAGCTCTCGCTTCTTCTGCGTGTTAGACAGCAAGAATTTTTGACCTAAGTTGTCTACCTAGCATACCTCATACATGTTCAATTGTATTCAAGTCCGGGGAACATGCAGGCCAAATCATTGTTGATATTTCCACTCGGTTTAAAAAGTTAGTTACACAACGAGCTGTGTGCGGGCAAGTAATGTCCTGACTGAAGAGAAATCATTTTCTCCGGTATGTGGGGCGAAAGGTATCACATGATCTTGCACAACATCTCTTATGTACCTATCTGCAGTTAAAGTACCGTCATCAATCACCACTAACTCTGTGCGTACCTAAACATATGCCACCCCACTTCCTAATTGAGCCTCCACCGAAAGAAACCGTAGGAGTAAAGTCCACCGCCCAAGGAATCACTACTTCCACATCCAAGTCACTCACAACGAAAAAACTTTGTATGTGGAAATAATTGTTTATAGAACTTTAATAACATAATATTTGAAATCGCCTGTCCTAAAAGCCTATAAAACGATATGCCATATCAATAGTGGAGGTGAGGGTCGTGGTAGTGGGGGTGGATGAAGTAAAAAAAAATGTTTGCGGCCTTACTATACTCCCACTGGATGTGGAAGTAATATGTGTAGTTCTTTATTTTCTTAAATTTAGCTTTTCTACTCTAACTTGCCAAATTTTTTATTCATTCTCTAACTAATATGCAGTAAAAATTCAAAGGTTTAAATCTACAAGTGAAGTGTAGATAAACCACATTTATAATTACTTCCACATCCAGTGGTATAGTAACGCAAAAAAAAATTTCAAAATTTTTATTGTTCAAATAGGCTTAGAATATCGTGAAACGTCGAGATTTTAATTTTGAGCAAAAGAAAAATTTCTGTCTGTCATTCTGTCGGTCTGTCTGTCTATAATTTTTTTTGTGCGCACGATTACTCTGGACCCGTTTAAGATATTGACTTGAAATTTGGTACACCTATGTTTATAATGAGATCTGGAACTTGATTATATTTTGATCTTATTCCGTTAAAGGGTTGAGGGATAAATTTGGGTAAATGGGGAGTAAACCGGCCTCCCCAGAGGATGAGGAAAACTTTTCAGAAAATGGTTGAAAACTATTATGTTACCCCATTTTTAAACATTTAAACATTTTTAAATAATAAATAAATACCAATTTCTCGAATTCATTCTCCTGCATTTGAGAAAGCGATCGCATGTGTGTAGATTCCTCTGCTAGATAATATTGGCATTAATTACAAAATATTTTTTTCAAGGCATAATTTGGATACTGCTTTCTACTGATAGAGATTATGCTTCTTTATTTCTTGGTTCATAGAAGACGGCCTCCTACCCCCCCCCCCCCCCCCCCCTGGGTTGCGCGCCTGTCCACGGGACACAGTGTATAAAGGAAAATCTCCTTTTTGACCTTCTAGGGAATAAAAGGAGGAGGTAGAGGGAAACTGACACTATAGAAATTTTTTTGTGTGCAAAATTGATGAAAATACTTTAGAAAAGTTAAGATCAGAACCTCAGGACAATACTTTATTTAGCCCTTTTTAGGGAACAAAAGGGGAAAGGAGGGAAACTGACACGATAGAAATTTTTTTATCAAAAATTGGCTTCAGCGCGTCAAAATACTTCAGAAAAGTTCGACGAAAACCTTAGGACAAGACTTACGTAGGAAAAACGTAGACCTGTGTAATTTGTTTGCAAAAGTAAATAAAACATGTTCGTTTTACACCCGCTCTAGCTGAGGTATGTGTTACTCATGAAACACCCTGTATATACAAGAGAACTAAAACTAAAATTAGTGATTCAAAAACAATATTTGCAGTGATACACTGTTGAAATATTTAATTCAGCAGTATATACATTACACAACCAACAGACAGGCATTCTGTTACAAACACAATATTATTTGTTGCTGTCGTGAACCAGATACTTTTAAACAGCATAAAATGTATTTACACGCAACTAACAAAAGGATGTTATCTTGTAAACATATGCCAAAGAATATTTCTCCAGAATACATAATAGTTTTTGAGCTGAGACGCCCACAAAATACCTCTTGCACGGCGCACCATTCGGAAACTTGTCGGTACTTGTTTACGGGACCGTTTCACTTTTATTTAATAAAAATCATATAGTCAGAGAGACAGTTCCTTGAAATATGCAAAATAAAAGTGACCTATGCAATTCTCGAACATACAAAAATTAAGTTTTATGTGAAATGACCTGCCGAATTAATAATATCGACGAAATATATAGGAGTTGCCCAATGGAGTTTTTTTGTGTGTCTGTGTAATATATGAATATCACCGGATCCTCCGCTATTTTCTAGAAAATCGTGTATGCAAATATATTACACAGACATAAAAAAAAAAGTGAAAAGTGATCTGTTCTGGGACTCCTTTGGGTAAGCCCTATGTATTTCGACATGCTCAATGTGAATCAGGATCCGTTTAGGTCCGTTAGCCACCGATTTTTAGTAAATCGCGAAAATAACCTAAATTATGAGTTCTTTTTAGGTTATTTTCGCGGTTTACAAAAAAATGGTGGCCAGTGGAGCTAAACGGACACCTGATTCGTGTTCAGCACGTCGAAATACATATGGGTTACCCAATGAATTACCAGAAAATGACCACTTTTTTATTTTGTGTGCCTCTCTCAGGTAACAATTTAAATGCTATGTGGACTTGAATAAGTTTTGTAATAGCTTTATTGAGGATGTAAGTTTGCTAAATGGCTTTATAGCGGTAGTATAGCAGGCTAACAACTCTTTCAGCCTAAGTAGTTTTATTAAGAGTTGTAACAACCTCCTGGGGGCTGAGTTTCAATACCATTTAGCATTTGTTTTAAATCGAGTCTATTGGCACTTTTAAAGGTTTTATGGTAATGTCAGTCAGCACTACCATGATAAAATCATTTGTACTAGGAAACCAATTTACCTCTAAGACAACGTTCATAAAACCAGTATGCCTAAGAGTTTTAAAGGGGCATCTGAATATACTAATCATAAAACTGCTAAAAAGCTGTATTGGCCTGTATAATTGTATAATGCCAAATGTAACATAAAAACCATTTAGTACGGACAAATTCCTTCATAAAACCGCAGTGTGACAGGTGGATAAATAGATTTTACTTATTTTAGGTTAATTTTTAATTACTTTTGTGTGAAGTACCTCAAGAAATTAAATATGGAGACTCATTTTTCACAAACGTGGATGAAAATAAAATAAGTGGTTACTTTCAACAATTAGAGCCACATCTCACATTTGACTAATCAAAATAGTCAAATAAATGTGAGAGGTTATCTTCTTCTTCTTCTTATTTACATCTTTTTGATCTTTTGTCCACATTCCAGTGCAGTTCACTGGGCATATGGCATATACCCGACCCTTTCAGAGCAATGACAGCACAGCTAAGGTAAGGAAAAAGTAATTAACAAGTGTAAGGTCATATGTAAATAAACGCCAAAAAGTCAAATATCTTTGGGCAATAGGTTTTGTGGTAGTTGTGAATAAATCCAACAAATCATAATATAGGTCAAATGGTGTTAGACAAGATCAGTCGGTATTAGACAATACCAAATGGACTTACATAAATTTAAGAAGCTTTAAATTGGTTGTAATTAGTAGCAAATGCTCTTGTACGACAGCATTGTGACAATCTTAGGATAATCTTAGGATCTCATTGTGGTATTTATTGCCGGCAACCAACAAGTTTTAATAAAAAATCGCCATTCTTCTGCAAAAATATCTTTGTAAGCAAAAGCTGCCATGTTGGAATTATTCAAATGAACAATTACTTAGTTGCAATTTTTGCAACAATATATGGGTAATAAGGACTAAAATGATGATTATTATTACTCACGTGTGATTTAAGTTGATGTCAACTTTTTTTAAAAAATGATTTTTAAAATGTTTTTGAACATTTCCAAAATTTTCAATATTTTTCAAGGGCCTCCATATTTTTCGACCTACTAGTTGTGATATAATAATAATAATAATAATAATAATAAATCGCCTTTATTGATATTTAAGTCCTGGCGGAGTTTAGCATATCATCAGTACAATTTAATGCGCAGCTAAATTTTCACTCACGGTGAGTACCTACTGAACTTGATAATTTTAACCAGTATAGAGAGACCAGCTGAAAGCTGAACAACAGCAAATGCTTATTATAATATCCATTACCAACACGCGACTAATTTGCCAACATTGACAACTTAGTTTTAATATGATGGCAAGCATGAAACGTTTTTATTAAAAATAACCATATTGACAGAGCAAATAGCTTTTTTAAGTGCAGTTCTAAAGCATTTTAGTTTTATGATGACTTTTCGAAGTGGTTTTATAATAGTTTAAACAACGGTTTGTAGATAGTCCTTTAAGGCCAAAATTATGCTTTTAGGATTTGTTGTTGGTTTTATGAATAGTTTTATAATGGTCTTCAGAACGTTATAAAGGCTGTTTAGAATAAAACCAATTGGTTTTAAAATGACTTTTAAAAAAGTCTCTCAGAACTCTTTTAAGAATGGAGCCTCTTAGCTTTATGCAAGCTTTATAAAAGTTTAATAGCGTTTGTCTAAGATATATAGTTTTATCAGAAGTTTTATTAAATAGACTTCAAGAGGTTCTGAAGATCACGATAAAATTTAAATTGTTACTTAGAGCGTAATGTTTCAAAAATATTCCTAAATTTCATATGCAAAGATAATGGCATACATGAATTTGTTACTTTAGGAAGTTAATTCCAACTGGCAGTCAATTATCATTCTACGATGAAATACATAAAGGCTTAAACACACATTAGGTTTTGAAGAATTGCACAACATTGTCGCTGAATAAGTGAAACACCGTTCAAAAAGGGCAGACCAGTGGTGAGGCTTTGTAAGTGTATTCTGATGTCTAATATTATGGTTATGAGCAGTATTTCTAAAGACGAAGTTTTCACGAAGATACAGGGGGCGGAAGAATGGAATGGAATTCGATTATGGAGGTCACGATTCCATTCGAAAGTTTAGACACATATACTCTGAAACATGATGAATCGATTGCCATACGTAGAATTTTACACCAGAGATAAAATATCTGGTACAAAAAAAAAACTATTCCATGGTCGAATGGTCGCAATATTACCCCCCCATCCTTCTGAAATGGAAGGAAACTTTTCTGATTTATCCATACTGCGCTTCTGAGGGCTTGACAGATCGGGGTTATTAAAGGGAATATTCATAAATCGAGTATCTTTTGATCAGGAGAGCCAAAACAACTCCCAAAGTTTGAAACCATTGTGTTCCTCGCCTTGATAATGGGGGGAAAACCATTTATCAGCTATTTCGCAGTATTTCCGAATGTTTTGTCATACAGGGAGTGGTTACAACCCCCGTGGTTGTTTTGGCTTCTCCTGGTCAAAAGATATCAATAATCCCTGTGATAACCATGATCTGTCAAGCCCTCACAAGCGTAGTACGGAAAAATCAGAACGAAGGGTAGTTTTTTTCATTTAGTGTATTTGGGGGTAGTTCCAGAAGAGTGGGGGAAAGTATTGCAATTATCGTGTTATTCGCCCTCGAAAACTGTAAGAAACCGTTCCTCAGCCCTTTCACAGTATTTTCAAAATGTCTTGTAATTCAGGGGGGGGGGGGGTGAGGGTGGTTCCAACCCCCGGGGGTTGTTTTGGCGTCTCCTGATCAAAAGATACTCGACTTATCAATATTCCCCGTAATAACCCCGATATGTCAAGCCCTGACAAACGTATTATGGAAAAATCAGAACAACGGGTAGTAGTAGTTTTTTTGGGGGGAAAAGTACACCGCCATCATTTCCGTGATTCTATAAAATATTGGTAGTATGTGACTAGAGCCATTTTAAACGATTCAGAAGTTTCATTTCAACGCGTGTCGCTTAACCCCGAATTTAGGGATGAAATGTCAATTTGCGAAAAATTGAGTAGTAAAACATATATTTTTGACGAGATATTTGGAATCAGAGGCTCAAAAAACATAAGGATAGGTATCTTTCACCTTTGGAAAAAAAAATATGTTTTGTTTTTTTGTATGCCTGTGTTTTTATTTAGTTTTCAGTCGTATCAAAAAATATATATTTTTGCATACACCGTTGGAAAGAGAAAGGTTTGAATATTGTAACACTAAAACGTCAATTTGTTACGACAACAAATAACAAATATAGAGAGGTGAGAGCATAAAAAATGGGAAAACAACATTTTTCTTAAGAAAAAAATGAAAAAAAAAATCATTTCTCAGCTGTTTGTTTTTAAATGTTAGAAAGTTGCATAGTATAAAATATGTCAAATTCACTCTTCGACTAATACTTTGTCCAGATTTAACAACGGCAACAATACAAATCCAAAGACAAGTTGTTAATTAAATTTATTGCTGCTGATGCAAGTCATTTTGTTGACATTACGGGGATAATAATTATTGTTACACTGATAGGAGGGAGAGGTTGCATTCGGTAGGCACTATTGCCTTGAGTTTATGATTGTGCAATACTATTGTGTTTTATATTTATAATAACGCGAATACGCACTAGATTAAAATTATTGTACACTCCAACTACCGCATTTTACATAATTTACAATGTATGAAATTATCTTTATTTCTACACAGTATACTGGGTGAATGCTGAATGTATAACCATTTATTTGTGACATATGTTTGGGTGCCATGTCCTTTTAACAAAAATTCTTTTATATTTATTCAATTCATATGGTTATTTTTCTACCAGAAAACTGCTGTAATCAACGTATTGATTATACCATATTAAATAAATTATTAATAAAACGTAGAGAGCAACGTGATACTACAAGAATCATTTTGGTTAACAGTAAACCTATAAAAATGTAAATTTCCTATTGTATACAATAAAAAAACCGTTTACATAGAATAGTGACCTGATTTGTGGGCCAGGGGCAGGTAAATATAATTGACAGCTATCGTTCCAGCGACCACGTGTTCTGTCCGTCCCATCTAAAGTCCAATCTCTCATCAATCTTGGCCAGCGTTAAAAAGAGCAATAAGAAATAAACTCAACATGATTAGAAAAAAAAAGAGAAACGAGTCTTGTCTTCTATGTTATTCTGTATTCACTTTGTATACGCTCGCTTTTGTAACACTGTTGCCGAGTCATACTGCGTACCACAAAAAATATTATTTGGTAGGAAATTTAGCAAAACTGAAGGAAATATTGCTCGTGGCGTTGCAATTTGGCAATTATTCTCAGACTGATTATTAACAGCGTGGAATTTTCTTCCGCGATGTTGATAGTATTTGTTACGGAATATTTCTACTTAGAAAGACTTTAGCTAGAAAACTGATGGTAATATGAGTATATGATTTAATTGTAATTAACAACAAGCTAAAAACGTACTCTTCGCCTGTTCACTGAACTTTTTATATAATTGTTACACATTCTATAGGATACTCTTCGCAGTTTTTTGTAAATAGTGTTTGTTTTAGACATTTTTAATTTTATAGTACGAACTTGGTAAAAGTGTAAAATAAAGTAAAAATAAAAAAAAACCATACCAAACCCCATTTGGGTTTCGAACCCGGGACCCTTGGATTCCGAGTCAAAAGCGTAAGAACTACACCACCACCTTACACGTAAAAAAATGTAAATTTTTGCATTATGAATGAAGGTATATAACAGATCGATTAGAGCAGCTACCGAGCTTGGTTGCTGCTAATTATTTAAGTAAATGAATTTTAAATTTGCGCGAGCCGCCATCTTGAAGGGTGCAATAAATTGTTTTTTTCAAAATAATTCGGTAAAGCTCATATACACTACATATACATTTTTATTGTAAGTCTAATGTTTAAAGAGATGTAGCGTCATAAAGATGGATTAAAGAATTAAATATTAAATAATGTATGTTTAGAACACAACATATTACGGGACACCCTGTATGTACATATAAGCAAAGGAAAAAGAAAATAATGGTAAAAAACATTAGAATATTTCTTGGGACTACCTAGATAGCGATAAAAACTTTGTAAAAACCGCTGCCCAAGGAATCACTACTTCCACATCCAAATTTTGTATCCAAGTCACTCACAACGAAAAAAATTTGTATGTGGAAATAATTGTTTATGGAACTTTAATAATATAATATTTGAAATCCTCTACCCCAAAAACCCATAAAACGATACCCCAAATCGGTAGCGGGGTGGGGGTGGTAGTGGGAGTGGATGAAGTAAAAAAATATTTTGAGGTTTCTGGTTCTTGTACACACACTAAATCACAATTTTTTTTCATCCCCTTTAATAATGGGGTGGGGGTGGTAATGGGGGTGGCTAATGCCAAAACTTTTTTTGGGACCTTAGCTTTTCTTGTATATACTAAATACCAATTTTATGGACTCTTACCTGCTTGATCTACCTATTTTCCCCAAATTTACCCCAATTTACCCCCCAACCCTTCGACGGAACAAGATGAAAATATAATCTAGTTCTAGATCTCGTTAAAGTACATATGTGTGCCAAATTTCAAGTCAATATCTCAAACGGTTCCAGAGTAAACGTGCGCACAAGAAAAGTTACAGACAGACAGACCGACAGACAGAATTTTTTTTTTTCGTTCAAACTTAAAATCTCGACGTTTCGTGATATTCTAAACCTATTTGAACAATAAAAATTTTTAAAAATTTTTTTGTCGTTACTATACTTCCACTGGATGTGGAAGTAAAATTAACACAGGCCGACAAAAAAGGGGCTGTTCCTTTCATCAGAACCGTCTTATCTTATGTGTTTTGGCATGCTGAAACCGATTCTGATATTTAAAAAAATCTACCACATCAGTTTTTGTCTATCACCCTTTTTATTCCCTAAAAGGGCAAGAAAAAAAGGTCTTTCCTAAGATTCTGATGTAAAAATACATAATAATACCACCCCTTTTTTCCCCTAAAAGGGTGAAGAAAAGGTCTTGTCCTAATATTTTGATTTAACTTTTCTGAAGTATTTTGATGCGCTGGGCTAATTTTGGATACAAAAAATTTTCTATAGTGTCAGTTTTCCTCTGCCACCCCTAGGAAATAAAAGGAGGTTGTAGAGGGAAACTGACACTATAGAAAATTTTTTTGTATCCAAAATTAGCCCAGCGCATCAAAATACTTCAGAAAAAAGTTAGATCAGGTTTTAATGGCTTCAATTTGTATCTAGGAAGACACCTTCAAATTTTGTTGCGAGTCAAATTCAAGTTTAATGCCAAGTTTAGCTACATTTTGATAACTTTATAATGGATTCTTATGGAAGAAGGTTGTTTTTGTGTTGTTTTTATTGAATTTTAGTGAATGTTAAGTGCAAATTTTGGAATTATAGAATTAGAATTTATAATACTATGCCTTCCTGTTTTGTACCAAGTTGTAAGTTGGGTACGGGGTACGGCAACTTAATTAAATGGAACAAAGCCAATGGTGTAAAAAATCCTTGCACGTTCAAAGCTCCCAATGATGTGAATACTGCTAACACTACTTTTATATACTAATAATGCAGATTGCAGACGATTGCATTTTTACGGTTTTACGTTTCATGTCTGTGAAACAAAAATCCTGTAAATGTTATTATTAATTATTGAAGTGGTCAAAATGGCAAAGAGGACTATACAGTATACATACTACTATTAAATCCTTTTTGCACAATTTGCTCTCCCCTTTGGACTAATTCATTATCAACATCTGCAGTTCTCAGCCCAAGTAGACTAGTATTACTATGAGAAGATGCCAGGGCGGAACCAAAATGCGCGAATATTTTTACCAGTGGCATAGCTTTATCTGGGGTATAGGGATGTGTAATTGCAATAAAAGTTTCGCGGTCAAGGAACTGTGAAAATGGAGGAGATTAAAACTTGCCAACTGTTATGTGTAAGAATAGTAAGTTCTACTAAACTTTGCCTAATAAAGTTGTTTTATTATTATTATTACCGTCGCCGCCGGTCTACTGCAGGGCACCGCCGTCACTGGTGTTGACATTGAATGTCACGTAATTCTTTCTCATTGGCTTAGAATGATGGAGCGCACAAACTCGTTTCTGCGCATATTTTTTGCTGGCATCTTCTCATAGTAATACTACTTTAGCACAAGGAGTTGTATTTTGGTCATCATCATGTTACAGTAGCTAAGAAGGATGGCCATTTGGTTATAGTGGCGTTTATTAAAACTGAATTATTACGTTCTGAAGACGTAATGGTGTCGAAAATGGGGAATCATATCTTGGTCATCAAAACGCAACTGGAGCCAAATGGCCATAACGCATGCGCAACTCATTTGGCTCTCTTTTTAATTTTTGTGGCTGCTTTATTACTAGTTATGAAATGGCTCTTATGGCGAAAGGGGTGATGTATCTACTTCACTATGACTAAATCATGACTTTTAGGCATAAAATAAAACAAGAACACTATTATGGTCATTTTTGGCTTTAGCAGGTGTTGTTAGATAAAATGGACGTCCATACATGATTGTTCATCTTAAATTATATGAACATCATAAATGCATATATGGTCAATCAAGAGGGCTATATTTTATGAACGCACGAATTTTATCTGTAAACTTATATAAAATACTCATAAAAACAAAGGGGCCTCCAGAAATCTCTAAATTTTAGGTATAATTTTTTGGGGATATATTTTTATCTTGCATTTAGTCTTAATTGAGATTTTATTGTGAACAAGATTACTTCTAAAATAGTCATTTAATGAGGATATTTTTTCCATAAAGCCTAACTAATATGTTTAGGTTAATTTCTTAGTAATAGTTTGGATATCAACACTATATTAATAACAAAAACCGTGTCAACATATTCTAGCCATTTTTATAGCTAGAATGGCAGTATTAGGACAACATTGTTGCTATTTAATTACTTGCTCATATATGATATCTTGAAAACGACTTTATAACCAGACCTGCATGGCGATATTACGGCTATAGTCCGGTAAACTCTAAGGTGGCGTATGTATGAGTTGGTAACATGACGTACGATTTGATATGCGATGCGCATAAGCTATCGCAGTGACATAGAGATGAACTAGTTGCGTATGTCTTATTCTCTTAGTTTATATGATGAAGCGACCTTTGGACGCGCCAGCTTAGAGTTGAAAAGAGCATAAATTGCTCATATTTATAACCTCAAAATTAAAAACTATGTTAACTATTTACCGTTTGTAGGACGAGTTATTAAAACAGTGGCAAAATATGTGAAACATCAAAGTATGCAAATGACAGTCAAAGGTGTCTAGATTGTGAAAAACTACAAAATCGTGTTATTATGATTTTAGCAGCACAAGGGACGATAAACATTACTTTTAGTCATATTTTTAGATGATTCATTTTCATATATGCTAGGTGAAAAAATCAGTTTTAACCATTGAATTTGTCTTAAAAAATAGCTACCAGTAAAAGAATTTTGTAAATAACTATAAAAAATAATTAATCTCAAAGTGCATGATGCCTGCATTTCCCACGGAATATCTATGTTTTCAGCAAGTGGCAAAGTATATTTTATCTTGACTGCTTCAGGCACCTTCAAAATTGTATTCCAGTTGTAATGGCCGAAATTTTTCATAGAAATTAATTTCTTTAACTCAACTTTTTCGCGGATTTTTTACTACTAATTCATACGTAAATTCTGCATTCGCAACATGAACGCTGCGCGGTGACAGGTTTGGGAACTACTGACACTCAACCAAAACACTTTTTGTTTAGCAGCGGTATCCAGTCAGTGCTCCTGTCTTTTTCCTTGCTGCTCGTATGCTATTACGTGGATTGTCATTAAAAGCGTCTAAAATTACTTGGTTTACGTTTTGCTGATTATTTCTTTTTCTTTTCATTTTGATTACGGTACCACTTTGATTGAAAAGTCTGTTAATTTTGGCAGCTGAGTAACCAATTTGACGTTGTGGATGTCTGTCATTAAATAAAAAAAGTATTTTGCAAGAAACGTTCAAAATTAAAAATACCATACAGTTATCGCAATTTCAAAATTCCTGCCATCGAATTATTTCTTAGCGTCGAGACGCTAAAACTACAACAGACGGCGCCGTCATTTATGCCCTAAATAATGTATATAAGAAGTGTCCCTCCATAAACCTTCTCGTAAATTTCGAGTATTATTATCTTTGGTTTTAAAGTAAAAGAAGAAATTATACTAGTAAATATTTCAAAATATAAGCATTAAAATTTGTTATTTCATATGGTAAGCGGGAACCGGTGTTTGATTAAGTACTTCAAGATGTGAGAAAAGGTGTTTCTGTATGATTTCTATATAAAAATTTTTGATATTCGGCATGGTCTTCCATTTTCATTTTTCTCACATAACTTCGCAATTTTTGTCAACTGCAAGAACTGTTTTGTAAATTCTTGTTGTATACTTCTTGTTATATTGAACATCAGCAATAGTTTTTTTCTAACTTTTGTTTCTCATACATATTTTAACTAACAGCTTTGCAGAAATTACAACAATATTTTTATCACCACCATTTCATGCAAGGGAGGTGCACTGTATCGAACCTTGTGTGCTGAAGCTCTAGATCAGAAAGGTCAGGTTGATGCCATCTACACTGATTTTTCTAAAGCATTTGACAGATTGGACCACGGTATATTATTAAACAAATAGTAAAACTTTGGGTTTAGTGGCTCTCTTGTTCATTTATTTATTTCTTATTTAACTTGTCGTACTCAGTTTGTTCAATATCGTGGCCTCCAATCTGTATTATTTAAACAAACGTCAGGAGTTCCCCAAGATTCCATACTTGACCCTCTATTCCTTGTAATCTTCATTAATGATATTATTGACAACCTTGACGTATGCTTTACGCTGACGATCTGACATTATATATTTATTAAATCCGAAGACGACTGCTTAAGGCTCCAGCATAGTCTAGACTCGCTTAACGCCTGGTGTTTTTATAACCAACTCCCTTTAAACGCTGCTAAATGTAATGTGATGTCCTTTTCGAGCAAGTCTGACCCTATTATTTTTAATTATAATTTGGATAATTGCGTCTTAGATACACCTTTCGTGAAGGATTTAGGAGCTGCCTTCGACTCAAAACTAACTTTCTCCAGACATATTGAGGAATGCGTTGCACGAGCTTATAGATCCCTAGGTTTTATTCTGCGTAATAGTAGGGGCTTTAAAAGTTTGTCTACTCTTCGTCTATTATTTATAACATTTATTAGATCCAAATTGGAATACGCCTCCATTGTTTGGAGTCCCATTTATAATGTCTGTATCACCTGACTTGAGAAAGTACAAAGACGTTTCTTCAAATCGGCAACATTTATCCTGGAAGGTAAATATCCAATTGGGGGTACACCTCAGAGTTATTTTTGAACAAATTTGACATGTGTATTGTGTAGAGTCTACTTAGAAGACGGGTAATGTGTATTGTAATTTTTTTCTTATATAAAATCATTAACGAAAACAACTGTCCCCCTATTACCTCACTTATTAAATACCAAGTTCCTAGATTATCCGCTAGAATAAGTAACATCCCAAGTAACAATTTAAATGCCAACAAGTATTTACCGGGTTTTATCACAGATTTAAGAAGGTAAATAAACCGAACTGGCTTTTATTATTTCTTTTGTGCATACCAATTTATCTGCAGACAATATGTACTTAAAAAAGGCCTTCAAGTTATCTTTAAAGCAATTTGTTAAACCTCTTTGCTCTTTAAGACCTATTGGTTTTATAGCCACTTAATTATTAATTTTAAATATTTTAAGTTTTGTGGTAGACATCTATCAATCTTTAGGTTTTATGGGAGTTTTAAAATATGGTCTTTATGTACTCTTTATGATCAAGCAATAAAACTAATAACTCTTAAGTAGTCTTACCCTTAATATATGTTATCATAAATACTATTTGTTTTTAACGATAATTGGTAAAGGTTCCTTAAAACCTAATCGTTTTTTGGTAGCTTTATTAAGCTACGTTAAAACTTTTTGGTTTTTATAAAGCACTTATAAATCTTTTGGTTCCCCCACTTACGCCTTTAAACTTTGAGAGAGGTGCATATAACGCATAGTAAACGCCATTTTGTGATCACACACTCAAAAACACACGTTTTTTTAGGTTATGTTATCTAAGCTAAGTACATTTGGATTAGAGATTGTCAGAGACAAATCTTAAGGGCTTTAAAGAAGAGTAGTAAGGCTGGGTAAAGTATAACGGGCTATAAAATAGTAATAAAGTGGAGTAATTGGAATTTAACAAAATCTTTGGTTTTATAAAAATATTTCCTAAAGCCACAAACTCTTATACTATATATTATATACTATATTATTAAAATAAACGGTTTTATTATTTTTTCAGCCATGTTTTTTTTTCTGTTAACTGTGGCAGACATATTTGAACAAAGTTTGGGGCAACAGTGTTTAGTTATATTTTTCTTATTCTTACTGTTTACATTTAGCCTGCACCTATCTAAAATGTGTTTATATGTCATATATAAACCCCTAAAGAGCCCAAAATCATATTGAGTAAGCTAAAACTTACTATTGAATATTTTTTATTAATTGTAAATAATAATTAATCAGCTGACAAATGAAAGGCGCGTGATTTTTTTTTTAAAGTTTTTTGATATACTTTATCGATAAAGTGGTCTGCGTTGACAATTTTTTGATACTAGGTTGTTTATTAATATCAAATTTTAAAACGATAGCACTGCAGATATTTCAATCGAGGCAGACTTACTTGGCGATATTTTCTGATTTAGACAGTTTAAATGCAACAAGTTTCCGACAAAGAATTATTAAAGATACAATTATTTATGATGTTCTCAAAGCAGGCTTAAAATTTGATTGCAAGTACTAACGGTTTTAAGAAGATTTTATAAAAGATTTTATGGTGGACTTGAAAATATCTTGCAGATTCGGGTTCTAAAGTACTGC
The DNA here is from genome assembly GCA_936432065.2 of Rutpela maculata. Lineage (NCBI taxonomy): Eukaryota > Metazoa > Arthropoda > Insecta > Coleoptera > Cerambycidae > Rutpela > Rutpela maculata. Next base: position 3,426,064 of record OW386294.2, read on the forward strand.
TGGTTTTATTAATAGTTTTAAGGAAGATATTAATAACCCTTATAAAAGGTCTTTTTTGGTTTTATGCCGAGTTTATTGTAGCTTTTAAGAGACTTAATAACCTCTTGTAGATTGTGATAAAACTTAAATTGTTACTTGGGATACTTATCACACCTACACCTCGAACTAACATCTCAAGCACATCTCAGTTGCATCAAATCTATTTAAACTACAATAACATAGAGCAAAGGTTGGATATTTTCAACTGCAATTTCTGATATAAAACGAACTTACGTGATTGTTTAACAATTATTTCTCCCTTCCTATTTTGCTTGTTTTGCTATGTATATTATGTGCAAACGTGGTATTGTGCATATTTTTATGTTGTATGAATTGTCATTTACACATTTAATTGTCATGGACATTTTATATTGTTGTTCTGATAACCTATTTTTCACTTTAGTGTTTTGTTATATTCATTCGTTATTTTGTTTCTAACCTTGTAATTGTGTTGTTATTTATCCTCTAACTGGGTTTTACCCGTTGGATAAATTATTGAAATAAATAAATAAATAAATTTCAACTGTAGCGACGGGAAGAGAGAGCACGAAGTAATAGTAAAAAAATTCGGAAAGGTACGAAAAATGATATGCAAAATGTTTAAAAAACCATTAGGCAACACTGTGAGGAAGGTATCGTGGTATTGGGGGCGATGGCATGGTTGGGTTGACCTCGCGAGGGGTGCTTTGTGTCGACATGTGAATTATCCCGTCTCGTCCCGTCGACCCTGCTGCATCAGGAGCAGGTAGGGCTGACTGCACCTGTTGTTCCTCTCTTCAACTCCCCCTTTTTCTACTATGTACTACTTATAAATTATAACAACGTGCCTTCTACAAAAGACATTTTGCCCCGGATTATCGTTTTATTTTCTATCTGGGGTTCAATCACTTAAGTAAATGCGCAGTTTTTCTACAGTTTCATATTAGTCCTAAAGGATTGAGAAACATAAAACTTTGGGAACTTATCAAAAAAGTTAGCATTTAAAGAGTTAAAATTATTAATAGAGACATTCCAATACAAAATCAACCAATAAAAGATGACAAATATTGTGGAATTGTGGAAAATACATCACATATAATTTGATAGTTGTCGATATAGTTCTTTCCGACAAAATAGAAATATGCAATGCTTTTGCAAATTTTTTTCTTGCAGTCCTACAGCAATAATGAGAACTTTTTTATTGGTATTAATAATTATGATCCACTTATTTCACTTTCAATATCTGAAAACAATGTTTTAGCTTGTTTAAAGAAGTTTAAACATAAGCTTACGAGCTAACCAGATGGAATTCCCGATTTCTTACTACGCGATTGTGTTTTAATATTCTAGTCTTTCTAAACTGATTAATTAATTCTTGCATCTGAACACTTTTCCCTCGCAACGAAAATTATCCAAGATAACTCCAGTTTTCAAGAAAGATGACCGGTCTGAAATATGCAGCTATCATCCAATTATCACAATTTGCAACTTGCAAAATGTTTTGAAATATTATTATTTGCCTTTTCTCGCTGCAAACATTTGGCCACATATGTTCAACATAGTTTTGTCAAAGGCAGGTCTACTGTTACCAACTTTTTATATTTTTTTACATTTTGTAATGCAGAATTCTCAACGATGGGGGATTTCAAGCAGATGTGAGACGTGATTTATACTGATTTTTCGTAATCCTTTGATAGAATTGACCTTGATATATTATTTAATAGACTGATGAATTTTGGTCTCTCTCAAGATTTTTTGAAATTTTTAAAATCTTACTTTTCAAACAGAATCCAATATAGAGTGCATCATGCTTACAATTCTGTCGAAATATCGGCTACTTGTAGAGTCCTTTAAGGATCCGTTTGTGCCCTCATTTATTATTGCCAAGGGCGTAACAACCGCCCCCCCCCCCCGAAGGGGTTGGTAAGTCTTCACCCCTTCTATACCCTTCCGGACATAGATCTGCATCATGAAAGCTTCTAGCTTACAAGCTCTTGAGAATGCAAGGGAAACACGGTGGAGGGTGAACACAGCCAAAGAACCAATCCCTAGATTGGTGAAAACTACACTCTGCTAGATGGGGGTGGAGGAAGATGTGGGAGAGCAAATTTTTCTTGTTTTTACTACGCAATGTTCGCAGTGCACTGTGCAGAACAGCCCTCAACTGCGTTGCCCGTACCCGTCTAAGGGGTGGAAATCACCCCCAAATTCAGAAGAAGTATTCGAAAAACTTTTAAGACCGGAAATATACACTCTGGAGTTTTTCAATCTGAGAGAAGAGAAATCTGCCAGCGATATTGAGTTTGCACAACAAGATCAACCCTTAAAGTAGATAAAGAACATCCTCGATGAGTGGAAAACAGGAAGACCCAGAAGGATGTGGGAAGATTCATTTTTTTCAGTGCGGAATTTATCGAGCTCTCATACACCTCTTATCCCTTCTCCACCCTCGAACATTTACTCCGCCTTGTCTGGCTTAACCTTTTATCCGACCTCTGCGTTCTATGCTTTAATAGAACACACACTTTTTCTAACGCACTCCTTCAAAATTTTTCTCACTTATTTTCTCTGCCTTCTTGTCTTCGCCGCATACTCTTGCATTCGCCGACACCGCGTCTCTCAGTTTCCATTGACCGGCCTCATATTCCTTGTATCCTTTGTTCTGTTTCATGAATTCTCTCATGATCACCAGTATAACATATCTTTTTCGTCCATACACCCATTTTATCTTCAGTCATACTTGGTTCTCTAAAATTCTTGCCTCTCTTCAGGGCTTTCTCTTACACTCTATATACTATGTCACATTCTTACAAACTTACTAATGTTCGACGGTTGGAGAAGGAATAACAGAAGGTGTATGAGAGCTCGATAAATTCCGCACTGAAAAAAAATTAATCTCCTTACATCCTTCTGCGCCTTCCTGTTTCCCACTCATCTAGGGATGTTCTTTACCTGCTTTAAGGGTTGGTCTTGCTGTGCAAACTCAATACCGTTGGCAGATTTCTCTTTTCTCAGATTGAAAAACTCCAGAGTGCATCTTTCCGGTATTAGAAGTTTTTCCAATACTTCTTGTGAGTTTGGGGGTGGTTTCCACTCTTAGACGGGTACGGGCAAAGCAGTTAAGGGCTGTTCTGCACAGTGTTCTGAGATCATTGCGCAGTAAAGACAAGAAAAATTTGCTCTCCCACATCTTCCTCCACCCCCGTCCAGCAGAGGGTAGTTTTCACCCCTCTAGGGGGTTGGTTCTTTGGCTGTGTTCACCCTCCACTATGTCTCCCTTGCATTCTCAAGAGCTTGTAAGCTAAAAGCTTTCATATTCATAACTTTACTCCTTATTAAGGGATATTTTAGGCTCTGGACGAACATTATTTTGACCTCGGATTCGGATTTAGTCGGAAAATACATAGGAATACCATGGTCAGTCATCCAGATCACAACTTTTTTTTTTGTAAGGTTGTGTAATAGGACATTTTTGAGACCCGATACCCTTTTATGTCTTGAGAGTCATCTTTGACAAAATTTGTCCTTTAACAGTCACATTAGATACACCTAAAAGCTTTAGAATATATTATCAGAAAGAGCGGTAATTTTCAGAATATTGATACACTGAAACTACTATCCACCACATTTGTCCGCTCTAATTCAGAATACACGTCAACTGCTAATTACGCTACATATTTGCTAGTTTGGAAGAAGAATATGCCAAATTTAAAAGATACGAGAAATATCCTGCTATAGATCCGAACTTCTCATAATTTTCTGCTTCGCCTTACTCGAACATATGCGCATGAAACCATATCTATTTCTATTTTTCTACACAAGATTATTTATAACTATATAAATTACTTCCAAATTTTAGGTAGGGTATGTTAAATTTTCGTACTCCTAGAACTGAGGCAAAACAAACAAATCTATATTGTCTGTTAACTGCACGAACAATATAAAACAATATTCTCATCTCCGCAATATATGCGATAATTATGAAGTTGAATTTATAATCCTGTACTATATTGTATTGATTGTACATTTTTTTTTGTTATATTTTTTCTATCCTATAATTGGGCCTATCGACTTCTAGAGTTTGTAGTGTAAATAAGTAAATAAATAAATAATTATAGTTTATTTATTGTGCTGCACCTTGCAGTTTTTGATTAATAACCAGACATAACTTTCCATGATAGCTTTATTCACTCACTAATTAGTAATTACTTCTACGTGAGGTCTTCGTCGGGATGTCACCTCGCTTGGCCTAGGCAGCTACCTGTCTATTAGGTACCCGTGAAAGTAGTAGTACTGATAATGATAAGGTACAGAAATGAGCGTACGAGGTGTGCTACATGAAGATTTCAATAGAAAAGGGTTCGTGTGTATATTGTCGTGGTCAACTACCTCTGACAGGCTGTTGCCAGATGTTTCATCAAAACAAATCGTAATTGGTCCCGACCAACTGTATGTCGATGCACTTGGTTGGGTCTAGGATCACCGTCGGCGCCGTCGATGGAGTACGACCGAAGGCAAAGGCAGAAGAGAAGAATAAGCGACGTATAATCTAGCAGGTCCTGAGGCTTGAAGCCATGCAAGAGAATCGAACGTCATAGACCGAGAGACGACCGCACGAAACCCTACGTCATCGAATATCCGATTTCCATGATTTGATTTGATTTGATATCATATCATTGATGCTGTAGAAGATCTTCAATACTCGTCGGAAGGATGTGACATTGATTTATTTATTAAGGGCGCCAGCCACGCCCCCCTTGAGTGCGTGTGGTTACTTCCACTCTCAGGTGGATTCGATGTTTTGAGATGCTTGTTAGACAAGAAAGGTAAAAGTTGTACTTACCCTGGATTGCTATCTGCTCTCTCACCAAGACTGGCTTCTGTTATGATGCACTGAGCTTAAATTATAACACTGCAATGGTCTTTTCACTTCCAGATATCTTAATTACTTTTTTAGAATCCCTCTCTTCAGCTTTCGCGATCTGATCGGTGTTCTGAATTTCAGACGTGCGGGTCCTTAAGGATCCCGTTGTTCAGTGCCGACACAACACACAAAAGCCCGGAGAGGTCAGACTTTAAGTTAATCGTTGTCAGTAAAATACAAGAGTTGAAATAAAACCATTTACTGGTTTAATTCAAAATTGTACAGGAATATGCAATAGCCTATTTGTAAGAATCCGCTTCCCCAAACAGGGTAAGGACGAACACGTCCTCTAGAGAACGTTTATCTCAACCACCATATAATGGAGAGCGTGTAGTAACAATCGACTTTTTAATAGTGTATGAAAGCAGTTTGGCGCCTTCCAAAACTCGATATCGGAAGAGTTTTGGAGAAAAAGAACATGGCACAACATTTTCCCAAATATCAAGGTCTAGAAGAACTACAAACACCAGGAGTATATAGCGTTCCATGTTCCTACGGACAAGTTTGCATAGTAGAGACCAAACGACATATAAACACCAGACTCAAAGAACACATTAGCAATACAAAAGGGGAAATTCTACAAAATCAGTAGTTGCTGAACACTCAAAAGAAACCGGCCATTTGATAAAATTCGACAAGACAAAGAAATTAGCCAACACCAAGAATTATTGGCCATCGGCATACATCTGTACTGCATAATTTTTAATTACTGATATATCTAATGTAGAGTAAAAAAATAACAGCTGCCCAAGAATTGTCCCATGGGGAACGCTTGTTTGTGTTGTTTTAAAATCTGAAAATAATATTTCTCCTTGCTTACACACTCTTATAGCTTGTCCCAAGGAACAATTTTGGTTTTTTAAATATATACAAGGGTGCTATAAAACTATTTATAAAATGCCTTGAAAAATCTATTTTGCTGTAACAATATCCTTAATACCATCATAAAGCGACTTGTAGATTAAAAGGGCCCTTTGAAGGTTGTTAAGGCCTTTTTAAATTCCATCATAAAACTCCTTAGTGAGGCCTAGTGCTGCTCTTGAAAACCTTGTTCGGGCCGTTTTAAAACTTTTCTTAAAACCTATTTTAAAGCTATCGGAAGTTTTTTATTAGCTTCCTGCATTTCTAGAAAACACCTAGAAGGCTACCTTAAAACTTTTTTTAAAACTCTTATAAGTCCATATTAGAACTGAGAAGCTATAAGAATGTCCACGAAGCAATCCAAATGATTTTATTATTGCATTTATTTTTTCTAAACTGATTTAAGCAAACACACCATCAGACCTATTGAAGATAAAATTGAATTTGAAATTTATAAAGCCTAGAGTGGCACTATAACATCTCTAAGGCCGATTTAAAAGGTAATAAAAAGACATCAGGTATGGCAAAAAAATTAAAACCAACGGCAGTTTATCGTTAAAACTACAAAAGAAAAGCCCCAAAAACAAGGAGGCCTCAGAAATAATAATGATTTTAATATCCATACAAAATTTGCATAGACGCGTAACCAGCAAATTTAAAAAGTAGGCTGCTTCTCAGTTCCCACGATAATTTTCAGTCGTTTCTTGTAATTCTACCTTAATGTGCTAAAGAAAAAGTGATAATTATTAATAATTATAATTATGATATTGACCTTGAATATTTTTATATAACAAGAAAAACATGGCAGGGCAAAAAAAAAAACTTAATTGTCATTTTATAGTCCTCTCATTAACTATCACAAATAATCCCTTCCTTGCATAAATGCAAATGCACTTGGCGAAGATCACATGGACTTGATAAAAGCTGTAATAAAACGTTTGGGATTTAAAAGAACCGCCTCCAAGACAAACCGCGTTGACATTTGACACAAAAAATTAAAACTTAACCTCAAAATAATTTGACAGTATGACGTGCGCGTATGTGTTTTAAATATACCTGTACACACATGCATCAATGACACTTCAGACAGACATATTGTTTATTATTTTTATAATAGATGTTTTATTGAGGTTTTAGAAAGTGCTTTATGGAATTGAAATTTGCCTTTTAGATTTATAGAGGCTTTTTTCTTTATAACGGTTTCATCACAACATTTGTGAAGGATGTTTTAAGAGTCTAGTTTTGTAATGGCCTTTAATAAGTACTAATAGGCATTGAAAATGTCTAATTTTAAAAAGGATTTAAAATGCATTTATTGCAAATATGTTAAAACCATAAAGAATAATTTAAAGTCTCTTTAAATCTAAATGGGATTTAAGACGTTAATAAAACTAATTAGCTTTATGGAGAGTTTTATGTAGGTATAATAAATACATTACAAATGCGTATTATCCTAGAAGCAAATTAGCTTTATAATTAGGTCTTACAGAATGCTTTAAAACTTACCATATAAGAGCAAGTATACATGAAGCCTAAAAGGCCTTAACTACAACATCAGTAGAGCACAAGACTATTTCCTAACCCTGACAAACCTTTCTTAAAGCCTCCTCAAGTCCAAATAACTTTTAAATTGTTCCTTGGGTGTCGTCTATCTAGAAGATATCTAGAGAATCAATCTAATGCAACATTCGTAATTTTATAAAACTATAGTTTGCAAGGAGCAACTCTACATTAATTGTGTCAAATGCCTAGAGGTGTGAACTTTGCGTTGTCGAAACTCGTTGTTATATCATCGGTAATCTTGCAACTAAAACTTTTCCTAAATCCTGACTGATAAGTTGGTAAAATTTGAGCATACGCGGTTTTCTATAAATTGGTGGAGGATCCGGTGATATTCATATATTACACAGGCACACACAAGAAAAAAATTGTATGTTTCTGAAACTCCATTGGGCAACCTCTATGTATTTCTATGATGTTCATTTAGCATAGAGGTCATCCAATGGAGTTCCAGGAACAGGAATATTTGTTAAAGGACCTATACAATATGGTATCGACAGCTTTAGCATTTTTGCAGATATATTATCTACACCTAAAGCCTTTTTAAGTTTTTTATATAGGGTAAAAGATCTAATGGCGTGGCCAAAATGATTTTAATGGTTCATTAAGGTTGGAAGTATTTTGTAAATATTTGTAAATATATAGATAAAATCTGTTAAACTCTAAGGTGGCGTATGTATGAGTTGGTAACACGACGTACGATTTCATATGCGATGCGCATAAAGCTATCGCAGTGACATAGAGATGAACTAGTTGCGTACGTCTTATTCTCTTAGTTTATATGATGAAGCGACCTTTGGACGCGCCAGCTTAGAGTTTACTCGACTATATTCGGACTGATAGCCATTTTCGGTATATTATTTAAAAAGTGGTCGTTGATAAAGTTAGGGGCTCTAATATTATCGGGTATTTTAGTACGACTTTTGAATAACATTATGCTTTTGTACTGCATTCCAAATTAGTCTACTGTTTTTACCCTACTGTTACATTTAATGATTATAATAGGCATTCTTTTCATTACGAATAGATGTATACATCACACGTTTAAGAAAAAGTAATATTTTTCATGATGTGCCAGTCGAGTTTTTTGTATATCTAGAAGGTGTTGTTTTTTACTTTAATCATTTGCTTTAAATCCAGAGTTAACCATGAAGAGTATCATTTTTTTTTAATTATAATTGTCTTACATGGATAGTGTTTATCAAATACTTTCAAGACGATATTACTGAAAAATATTTACCTATGTCTAAAAATATAATTAACTCTTCTTGTAATCGTCTTTTATGTAAATAGGTTAGGTTAACATATATGCAAACAGGCCATGCATCAAAAATGAGCTTAGTTTTGAAGCATGGCCAGTCTCAAACACTTTTAGGTAATTCATAATTTTATTTAGTTGTATTTTAAATAAAGCTATTAATTTATCTATCTTTATCTATACTAACTGAATTTTTATTGTAACGAATTGTGTATTTGATTGTGGAAAGTAGCAAAAAAAAAACTTTTCAGAATCCATCTTTTAAAAATCGATTTTTAACAGGGATCGATATTTTCGCAAGCGATCTATATCAATTCTAGAAATCGATCCTTTTTGTAAAGATCAATTTCGCTGGTATATATTCTTTGGAATATATCAGGAATTGATGGGACGTTTGATGACGTATGGTTTCGTGCGATCGTCTCTCGGACTATCAGTACCAGCGGCAGTACTGGCAAGACGTAGTAAACCACGTGTAGGGCGAACCTGAGACGAGCTGGCAATGCAGCATCGCTCGCCTCAGCTGACACCTGCAGCGTGTATCACTGCGGGGGCGGGGAGCGGGCGATCGGGCGCTCGACTCCGACCCGTGCAGCGTGCACTCGCGAGTCGACCACCCTGCCACCCCCTCGTCCCTCTAACCGTCACAAATCCCCAGGACACGACCAAGATATACACACTGTAATCATCTCTAGCACTTGGTTGCCAGATTTCAAGCTGTGTTGCAGCCTGTATCTGCGCATTTAATCGGAGCTGGGTGCATTGGCGGTCGCGGGGGCGGAGCAGCATGGCGTGATGTCCGTGACGTCAGCGAGCGGGGCTGCGCGGGGCGGCGGGCGCCTCGGCCACGTGTTCCTTCGGTTCGGTCCAGCCTGTACTACGCGACCCACAGATCAAGGACAGTTTTACGAGCTCCTGCATATAGTACTTGTTGTCTTATTGTACATTAGTAAGTGCTCCATGCAGCGCGCGTTGTGCATGGCCCCGGGCGGGTTTGCTACAACCAAGGCCACTACAATCATACCTTGCATTAAGACTATTATTAAACAAAATAACTGATTTGCATTTATTCCTCGTAACTCAATATTAATAACAAACGCTGTTATAGTGTAGTGACTTGCAATGCCTCGGTACTTCTATTTTGAGTAAAGGCAAATCCTTTTAACTATGCATAGATCAAGTTAAAATAAATAGATTTTTGAACAGATCCACCTCTACAAATCATCCCTGCTCCCCCCGTTCCCTCTCAAAGGGGTTACTTGTAGCTGCCTTTTTCTCAAAAACGGTAGGAGATAGAGAAATTATCTTGGCGCCATTCGATAGAGCATTTTTGCATAAGACCTTCACTTTGTCTTTTATTATTTTCCTTTATGTAAAGCCCCACGGCAATACAAAACAAGGGAGCCTGCCAGCAATAATACATGTCCGTAACTCAACAAATTTTACAATATATAAAAAATAAAGATAATTATTTTTTCTGTCAACTGGTGTAACATTTGTATATATTATTAATATAAATATAGCTACCAATAGCGTATGAAGAAGTTGCACATATAATTACGTTAGGATCTTATTAATAGTTTACTATTCTTCAAATAAGCTGTGAAAAATATTGATTGCAACCTTTAAAAACAGTTTCACATTTTTTGTTTTATTATTTTTCCTTAAATCCTTTAGCAAGAAATGTGGGGAGGGCATTACAGCTGTCTTTGGCAGTAGCGTGTATAGAAAAAGCAACACATGTAGTATTTTTAATAATAGCATGTTGAAAATCTAATATTTTCACTATTCTTATTCTAACGAACTACGTAGCAAAATAATATACAAATACGTAACAAAAGTTAACATAAAACATGTAATGGAAAATAAGGTAACTACATTGTAGTACCTAAATAGTGAAAGTAAATAATCTAATTGCAACATTTTTCGCATGAGTTTTATACATTTCAATTTTTTTAAAAAACATTTGAACTTGGGCCAACAAATTTTGCAAGTCTCTATAATTCATTGACAGAGCATACCCCAAACAAATCCTGCTCGATAAATGTATCTATTGATGTGAATTGACTGACAGAGCATTAATTGTTGGGGGGGGGGGGGGGTAAGTTCTTAACCTTCCGTTTTTTTGTGCAAATAAGTGCATTGACACAGTTCGATATTACCTGTGCCAGCATACTTATCGTAGATTGTTTTGAAAAACTGAAAACTTGAAAGCATTCATTGCATTCATTATTTCTCTGTTTGACCAGTGTCATCCAGAAAGGAATCCTAATTTTAAGTGAAAGGAAAAGGGGGAGAACAAGATATTTTTCTTGATCTTGATTGGCAATATATTTACAAGGTATATGTTTCAGATTTATTTTAGTGCCAAATTCTATCCACTTGTCCTCATTTTCATTTTGGTTCAATTTCTTTTCTAACTTCAAGTTGCTAAACAAACTGCACAGATTTTATGTCAGCTCACACTATGGGTTAATAGTTTTCAATATCGATTTTACCATTGATTTCTGAAGTATTTATTTCCAATGTTATGTATTTCGCAAAATTTTAAAATATTTATACACAAATACTATTCATTTTATTCTGAAAATATTTTGAAAATAATTATAAGCTTATTTTAGGAGGATTTTTAACTTACGGTTATTTTAATTTCTATTAAATGTTTTTTGTTAATTTTATCATTATTTATATATTTTTTAAACTGTAAAGATATTTTGCATTTTTTTTTTGTTTAAGTAGGCTTAGAATGTCATGAAACGACGACACATAAAATTGCGATTTAGTGTATGTACGAGAAGTTAAGGTCCCAAAATTCTTTTGGCATGAGCCACCCCCACTATCACCCCCATTACCACCCCCATCTCATTATTATAGAAGATGAAAAAATTAAATTGTGATTTAGTATCTGTACAAGAACATCTCAAAATTTGTTTCACGCACCAGCCACTCCCGCTACTACTACCAAGACAAAAAAGTAAAACAAAAAATGTGAAATAATTACTTCTACATCCAGTGGTAGTAACGCAAAAAACATTTTGAGGCTTCGCCTCCTACAAATGCAAAGCCACCTGCGGTACCAAAGTATGCGGAAAAAAACAAAAAATCATATTAGGCATTTTTTTATCGGAAAATTTTGTTAATGAAACTTGTTCGGAACTTTCCAAAGTCCAAAATTTATTCAAAATAAAAAATATTGAAGTTTTGATTAAAATAATGTCCAAGTCCGAAAATATCATTTCACTGGATTTTTTTATTTAGAAAACTGTACTATGACACTTTTGTTTGAAATTAAACCCAAGCTGCCAGGTAGTTGTCAAGTAATTTGCAGTTTTTTTTTTAAATAATTATTTCTAAAATTTTTTAAAATGTCAATTTTTCAATTTTTTAATTTTGATTAAATTTTGGACCTACGGTTTTTGGACAATTCCGAACAAGTTTCATTAACAAAATTTTCCTATAAAAAAATGCCTAATATGATTTTTTGTTTTTTTCCGCATATTTTGGTACCGCAGGTGGCTTTGCATTTGTAGGTGGCGAATGTTTTTTTGGTCATAATTAGATCTTAATTTGTTCTGTGGATGAAGTAAAAAAATATTTTGAGGTTTCTGGTTCTTGTACATACACTAAATCACATTTTTTTTCATCCCCTTTAATAATGGAGTGGGGGTGGTAATGGGGGTGGCTAATGCCAAAAAATTTTTTGCGACCCTAGCTTCTCTTGTATATACTAAATACCAATTTTATAGACTTACATTTTTTTTCAACCCCTTTAATAATGGGGTGGGGGTGGTAATGGGGGTGGCTAATGCCAAAAATGTTTTGAGACCTTAGCTTCTCTTGTATATACTAAATACCAATTTTATAGACTCTTACCTGCTTGATTTATCCATTTACCTCAAATTTACCCTAATTTACCCCCAACCCTTCGACGGAACAAGATGAAAATATAATCTAGTTCCAGATCTCGTTAAAGTACATACGTATACCAAATTTCAAGTCAATATCTTAAACGGTTCCAGAGTAAACGTGCGCACAAAAAAAGTTACAGACAGACCGACAGACAGGAATTTTTCTTTTTCGCTCAAACTTAAAATCTCGACGTTTCATGACATTTTAAGCCTATTTGAACAATAAAAATTTTAAAAAATTTTTTTGTCGTTACTATACTTCCACTGGATGTGGAAGTAAAATTTAAGAGAGGTGTTCAGCTTTTAAATGAGTCACTCTGAATAAGAGAAGCCAAGATCTCAAAATTTTTTTTTGCATTAGCCACCCCCATTGCCACCCCCTCCCCACTATTAATGTGGGTGAAAAATATAAAATTGTGATTTAGTGTGTGTACAAGAACCGAAGGCCTCATTTTTTTTTACTTCATCCACCCCCACTACATCTTTCACCATTTCTTTATTTTTTAACGGATCGAAATGAGACTAAGCATGTGTGACATATTACCAAAACAACATTTTTAGATCCATCTGCTAAGTTTCTACGACTTCCGGTTTCACTGATAATGAACCCCACGTTTGATATTTAAATGGGACGCCCTGTATATTTTTGTATTTTTGGAATCTAGCTATCATTCTGCATATGGTTGTGCAATTTCATGACTTTTTCCTTCATTTTGAAATTTTTGCGGTAAATCTAACGATGTATCACAACACATTCTGGTGGGTTAATTTCTAGTGGAGCACGGAACACTGGATTGAAAATTAAAATTGGTTGCAAAAATTTTAAAATGGCGGAAAGGGTAATGAAATTAGGACAGTCATATGCAGAATGGCCTCTAGATTCCAAGAATGCCAAAATATAGAAGGCGTCCCATTTAAAAATCAAAAGTGGAGGCACTTCCAGTGGAACCGGAACTTGCAGAAACTTAATATATGGATAAAAAAATATCGTTTTGGTAACATGCGACCCATGCTTAGTTTCATCTTGATCCGTAAAGAATAAAGAAATATGGAAACAGACCTCGTTGGCAACCGGTATATACAGGATGGATCAAATTAGATATGATTTGGGGTTTTCTCTAAAACTGTGGCAGATAGACCAAAACCAATATAGGTTTCCTGAGCTCGATTTTCGAGAAACAAACAATGGCGCAAACCGCTATCGTCTATCTTTTTCACTACCGAGCTACAGAGCGTTTTTGGAAAATTGGCATTTTTGAATTACCTGTGTATGTCAATTACCAAGTGTCAAATCGAAAATCGAGTAACACATTCCTTAGGTACTTTTTTTGAGTAGAATCCGTTGCTGATAAGAAGAAAATTATGCATGCCTCAGTTTTCGAGATATAGACATAATTTGTGTTTTTTTAAATGGAACACGCTGTAAATTATTTCATAATTCGATCACAACTTAAATTAGCTATCCAACGATATATTATATGTCATATTTATCTTAAGAAAAAGTGGTTAATTTTCGAAAAATTTAATATATTTGTGAGGAGGCCATGGAAAACCATTAAGAACGACAACACTTCTTATAATATAAAATAATTTTGCCAAAAATAGGAAAACTAAACTACAATAAATGTTCGAATTGTCTTCCATTGACATCTATGCATATTTACCTCATTTCTAATATTTATTGAGAAGGCCATGGTAAAATAAAGAAAATCGAAATAATCGTAAATGTCAAAAACTAATCTGTGAGTTAATTGTGAGTGAGCATTGTTAAAAATGGTTCAATTTAGTATGGTGAAAAATACGATTGATTAAGTGTTTTATAGAATGCGGAGAAGATGCAAATTTAACTTCCGAGCGTTATTTTAATAGGTAAGTTATAGACAGCGGACAGATGTCCGGAAAGGAGACAGCCAGACAAAAATATTCAAAAGGCTACAACAAAATTTAAAAGAGTTTGGATTATTTGTAAAATCTCGAGAAAAAATATATAATAAAGCAGGTGGAGAAGCTGTAGAAAATATTGTTTTAGAATTAGAAACTGTAAGAGAAAATCATAATATATCGTCTCGAGAAATACAGGAAAACTTGGGAATCCCAAAAGCAACTGCGTTGCGTTGCTTAAAAAAAATTCAAACCCTACAAAATATGATTAGTCACCATCTATACCCAAACGACTTTCAAAGGCGTCTCGATTTTTGCCAGTGGTTTTTGAGTCGGTGCAATGAAGTGCCAGGATTTGAAGGAACAATTATATGGACAGGCGAGGCCCATATAAGCAGTGCCGGAATTTTTAATCGGCATAATAACCACCATTGGCCTCATGAAAAGCCGCACGTAACCGCTACAGTTAATCGTCAAGGACGATTTGGATTTGGTATATGGTGTGGTTTTATTGGATACCAAATAATAGGTCCTCATTTTTGTCACGGTAATTTGAATACCGAAAATTTTATTAACATTCTACTACAAGAAATAGAGTCCTTTGTAGGCAATATACCTGTAAGGCAATTTCAAAGATTAATTTACCAACACGATGGCGCCCCAGGTCATACGTCAAATGAAACACGATATTATTTAAATTTTCACTTTGGGGAGGATAGGATAGGTATCTACATATCACTAAGGACTAATTTATCAATGTCTAGTTAGCTAAGTTAACTAAATCGATAACTAACAATTAATTTAGCTAACTGGACATTAATAAACAACAAAGTAGTTTAGATATTGTTTAATTTTTAAGAAATAATGGTCCCATTTTGTGGCCAGCTAGATCTCCCGATCTCCCCTGCCGACTTTTGGCTTTGGGGTTATTAAAAATATATTTATATATAAAGATCGTTCTAATAACATAGAAGAATTCGAAAACAAAACAAAACGTTTCGGACAGTAACTCCTGTCATGATTGGAAATGCAACAAATGCTGTAAGAAGAAGGTGTCAAAAATGCATGTCAGTGGTAGACAATTCGAATATGTACTGTAGTTTTTCCTATTTTTCGTAAAATTGTTTTATATTATAAGAAGTGTTATTGTTAATAGTTTTCCATGACCTCCTCACAAATATATTAAATTTTTCGAAAATTAACAGCTTGTTCTAGAGATAAATATAACATATGATATATCGGTGGATAGCTAATTTAATTTGTGACCGAATAGTGGAATAATTTCAGGGTGTTCCATTTAAAAAACACGAGTTATGTCTATATCTCGAAAACTGAGGCATGCATAATTTTTGTCTTATCAGCAACGGATTCTACTCAAGAAAGTGCCTTAAGAATGTGTTACTCGATTCTATACTTGGTAATTGAAATATAAAGGTCATCCGAAAATGCTAATTTTCCAAAAACGCTCTGTGGCTCGGTAGTCGAAAAAGACAGACGATCGCGGTTTGCGCCGTTGTTTGTTTCTCGAAAATCGAGCTCAGGACACCTATATTGGTTTTTGTCTATCTACCATAGTTTTAGAGAAAACCCCAAATCCCATCTAATTTGGTCCACCCTGTACAACCCCTGCCATCTGAGGGGGGGCAGGGGGAGCAGGCTCGATTTCTCGAGATGGATCTTTTCGAAAACCTACCTTATTTTAACTTCAATGCATGGTTAAAAGAATTAGTTTTTACTCAAAAGTGGAAGTATCGAGACATTTTCGAACAGCAAATCACTACACTAGTTGGGTGTTCCTCGTAGCCCAATATTAACAATAAACGCTTTTATCGTCAGCGACGGACTACTTACTGCTCGGTGTTGGCGACTTTTGCTCCATTTACTTTTATTTGTGACCACTTCTTCGTATCGTATCGATGCCATTTTGATCATCTTTGGCTCTCGTGGCTATTAACTGCGCCGCAATTGTAGATTGCGACCGGTGCATATCTAAATATTGCTGGGTTGTGCACTCGAACTTGTGCCATACGAGCATTAAATACGACAACAGCTTCGACTTGGTCTCGGGGTCGGTGCACGTTGCACCTTCAAGTGGAAAATTAGCGCCAGATATTTAACCTGGTTGACCTTCACTGATCTTTCTTATTTTTAGAACTCCGCTGATACGTCGCATGTTCCTTATTACAAATAAACAATAGTTCATTATCGGTTATAATTTTAGGATTACTACCGTTTTAGATAAGATAAACGTTATGCAGCAAAGTATAACGGCACTGATTCATAATGAGCTGCATTTTGCATGTACACACACAACCAAATTTAAAGGAACGAACATAAATCGACATTTTTTTTCTACATAGTTTCTTTTTCTCCTAATTTTAAAGACACACCGACAAATTTCTTAATACAATTTTTGTTTATTTTGCACATTTTTATCAAATCAATCAACTCCATGTTAACGTTGACAGATCCGTTAGTTGTTGCATTACATTTGAAACACGTATTTTTCCCTACATTAAATCTCGTTGTGTTTTCATAACTAATTGTTGAAATTTCTTTTGTTTTTCTTTACTATCCTTGGTTGTGAAACAGTTCATAATGGGTGATTTAACACCAACTGATATCGCTAGGGCTGCGCCAATGATCGCAAATGGTCGGTATTAGAGTGATGTTGCCGATATCTTTGGTAAATCAGCGTTCGGCGGGGCATTAGTTCGGAGAACAGCTGTTGATTGCAGTCTGATTTTTTATTCCTTATACATTTAAGAAAACATAAAAGAGTTCGACAAAAATATTTCACTAGTAAATAAAAGCTAAAAGCATACCTACTAACTCTGCCCGTGTCAGGCTACTGCTATTTAGATTGTATTGGAGATCAGCCGCTAATGGAGCCTGCCATTTTTGTTGCATGTCGTGGTTTTATAAATCTCGTCATGTACCAAGAGACAGACAGACCTACCTTGCACTGACGAGAGCCAATAGCTGCAGTCTGCAAGTAGTGTGGAGTGGCTGGCACGAGAGCTCCTTTGAGTAAGGATAAGTTTTTCGGCTGATGTCTGTTGCAATCGAAACTTTTAGCGTTTTGTGGCAATATTGCACTTAACGCGGCCAGGCTTGTAATTCGTAATTCAGCTCTCGGCGGGGTATTAGTCCGGAGAATAGCTGTTGGTTGCAGTCTGGTTTTTATTCCTTATATATTTAAGGAAACGTATAGAGGAGTTAGATAAAAATATTCCACTAGTAAATTTTCTGGTTGATGCCACTGGTATAAAATATTTTTAGGTAATAAATCAACTCATTTGGCAGTTTGACCTTGTAATAATGCTCATTATTTTTTACCGAATTACTTCCACTTCCGCGTAGTGGAGTGGAAAAGTACGGTAAAAAAAAATAGATTTTTTTTTGTTCAGATAGGCTTAGAATATCATGAAACATCGAGATTTTAAATTTGAAAAAAAAATAAATCTGTCGGTCTGTCTCTCGCTATGTATTTTTCTTTCTTGTGCGCACGATTACTCTGGAACTGTGTATGATGTTGACTTGAAATTTGGTACACCTATGCATTATAATGAGACCTGGAACAAGATTATATTTTGATCTTATTCCGTTAAAAGGTTTGGGGGTAAATGTGGATAAATGAGGTAAAGCTAGTAAGGCAGTAGGAGTCTACAAAGTTATGATTTAGGGTATGTACGAAAAGCAAAGGTCTAGAAACTCATTTCTCTTCAGCCACTCCCATTATCACCCCTCCTTTGCCACCCCCACACTATTATTAAAGGGGTTACAAAAATAAGTGATGATTTAATGTGTATACTAGAACCAAAAGCTTCAAAAATTTTTTGGCGTTAGCCACACTCCACCACCCCCATTGCTACCCCCACTACCGTGCGGCATATCGTTTTATGGATTTTTGGAGTAGGCGGTTTCAAATACTATATTATTAAAGTTCTATGAACTATTGTTTCCACATAGTGGAGTGCAAATATAGTATCAACACTTTTTTCGTTGTAAGAGTCTTAGGTATATTAAATCCGGGTATGGAAGTAGTGATTCCTTAGGCAGTGGTTTTTTTGTTGTACCACAATTTATTGGATGCGCCGTTTTAAGTTAATAGCTAAAATTACACTGTTAATTTTATTTCAGGAAAATATCGAAAATTTAAAATTACTTATATCATTGGAAATTTTGCAGAAATAGAAAAAACGTAGAAAATACATTTTGTAAATAGTTTATCCATCTTCAATTTTTGTTAGTAGTTTCTTCTGTTAGATGCACCCTAAAGATGCTGTTGGCGAAAAACCGAACGGCAGCCATTTTTACAAAATGGCGGACTAAACTCGAGAAACAACTATGAGGAATTTTAGTATCTTATTTATAAACTACTAAAAAGCATCACATTCTAAACTTACCTGTTTTGAATTAACTTTATTATTTTCTGAATACTACAGTAATTTGTCTAGTAGCGTAAACAGTACCAATTTTATAATTAATTATACATCTTCTCCTATTCCGTTGGCTCTACATAAATACAAGTACTAGGTCAAGGAATAATAAGGCTATACGTGTATTCATTTTAATTGTACCTGCTCCGGGAGGGTCATCAACTCTTCCACGAGTCTTTCAACTTTTTGTCGTGGCGTATTATCCAATATTAATTAACATAAAACATGAGCCCAATTATTCATCCCTCCCAAATCAAGATCTCACTCCGTCACAACATCATTAAATTAAGTTTATGACGATAGCCAGGGCTGGACTTGCAGTTTGCGGGGCCCGAGGCTGCAAGTTGCAAATATATTTGTGTAGCATTTGGAATAGAACCCCAGGATAAATTAATAATAATAATATACTTTATTCATAGAATGTTACATAACTAATATAAACATAAAATGAATTAGCGTCAACACAGCAAGTACCGAGCTAGTCAGTACTTGAAACATAATAAACATTGTAAAAATATGTTGTATACTACAAATATTACAAAATATACTACATTTTAAAAAATACTATAAACATTGCGAGATAATTTAATAAAAAAAGCAACAAATAAAATACCAACAAAAAACACTGAGGAACTGTGACACCGTTTATAATTGTGAGGTTAAAAATTCATTTATATTGTATGGTTCTGTTCTCACTAATAAATTATGAATCTGAGATTTGAAATTACTTAATACTTGAGCCTGTTGTATATGTCGTGGAAGTTTATTAAACAATTTTAAACAATTGAAATAAGCACTCTTTTCCGTTAGTGTAAGGCGATGTATTGGATAGTTGTAATTCAGTGTACGAGTTGGGTATTCATGTTTGGGTTCATCTTTCAGGTACAGAGATTTGTTTTTAAAGAGAAAAAGCAAGCATTCTTGTATGCAAATGGCCGAAGTTGTTAGCAATTTATTTTCTTTAAATTTATTTCTGCACGATTCTCTATAACTTAAATTTAAAATCGTCCTTAAAACTCTTTTCTGTATTATAAATACTCTACCAAAATCACCACTGCTGCCATAGAATATTATACCATATCTTACATTCGACTCAAAGTTTGCATAGTACACCGTTTTCAATGTTAATAAATTTACATATTTAGACAGCACTCTTGTACTGTAACATGCTGCGTTTAGCTTCTTACAAAGATTATCTTTGTGGCATCGCCAATTAAGCTGTTCATCGATAAATATCACTAAAAATTTTACTTCACGAGAAGTATTGTAGGTATCATTAGTTATATTGAAGTCTTTTGATGTGTTAAATCTGGCATGGTTAGTTTTAAATAATACAGTATTGGTTCTATCTTTATTTAATATTAGTGTTTTTTAAGAAATAATTGCTTGCTAAATCGAGAACATTACCTAATAAATGTGGAAAGTCTTCTGCATATATTTGAAAGTTAGCGTCGTCTGCATACATAGTAAGTGAACTTACTCTATTAGCAGCACAAACATTTGATAGTTCGTTTACGTATATTATAAACATTAACGGACCTAAAATGCTCCCCTGTGGAATACCCTCTGTTGCCTATTTGACAAATATGAGCTAAACCACTGAAGTGCATTATCTCGTACCCCGTACTGATCTAATTTCTTAAGCATTATTGAATGGTCAAACATATATGCTTTTTATTTGACAAATATAGGAATAAACCTAAAACTAAGTTATCATTTTCTAACGCAGATAAAATATATTCTGTAAATTGAAATATATAGTAGTATACAGGGTGTTCCACTTAAATAATGCAAAGGACCCCATATTTTAAATGAAATAAGCTGGAATTCGAATATGTTGTACAGGGTGGACCAAATTAGATGGGTTTTGGGGGTTCTCTCTAAAACTATTGCAGGTAGACAAAAACCAATATAGGTGCCCTGAGCTCGATTTTCGAGAAACAAACAATGGCGCAAACCGCGATCGTCTATCTTCTTCGACTACCGAGCTACAGAGCGTTTTTGGATAATTGGCATTTTTGGATGACCTCTATATCTCGATTACCAAGTGTCGAATCGAAAATCGAGTAACATATTCTTAAGGCACTTTTTTGAGTAGAATCTGTTGCTGATAAGAAGAAAATTATGCATGCCTCAATTTTCGAGATATAGACATAACTTGTGTTTTTTTTAAATAGAACACCCTGCAAATTATTTCATTATTCGATCATAACTTAAATTAACTGTCCAATGATATATCTTGTCATATGTCTAGAAAAATTAGTTAATTTTCGATTTGTTTTTGTAATTTTAACGATAAACTGACGTTGGTTTAAATTTTTTTGTCATAACAGAAGTTTTTTTTAATTTTTTTATATCACTAAGTTCAATGTATCTTCTTATCAGCTTGATTTTACTTAAATCAATTCAGAAAAAATAAACGCGATAGTAAGATTATTTAGATTTCTTCGTGGACATACTTATACATTCTCACTCCTGATTTGAACTTATAAAGGTTTTAAAAACCAGTTTTAAGGTAGCCTTCCTTCTAGTTGTTTTCTAGAAATGCTGAGAGCTTATAAAAAAATTCATCTGGCGTCAAGAAACCAAAAATTGTTCCTTCGGTAGTTTCCTTGTTGTAAGCGAACAGAACTGCAAGAGTAATGAACACTTAAGCTTTAAAGTGGAGGAATTTTTTCCTTATTTATGTCAATTTTTTTACTGAATAGGCCCCTTGCAAAAAATATAATTTCAGTATTTTTAGAATCTTTACTTAATACAAAACACAGTGTGTAAAGGATTTTTTCTTTTACAAACGGTATTCAACATTAAAGTTTGAATAAATCCGTTAGGCGCGCAAACAACACGTGACGTCATGTAACAGGAAACGCCCCAGCGCTAGCATACATTTTAAATTAATTCCATTTATGGATGTTGCCCTTGTAATAGTTAGTTTGATAGTGGAGAGAAATAGACCACAAAAGTCTCTCCGTTCTCGAGAAAAAAAAATCAGCGTAGAACCAGACCAGAGCTTATAGTTTTTGTAAAGTGAACAATTCTACATAAGAAATGGCTATTTACGATATTTTTTTGTGGTACAAATTTTTTATTTCGAAAAAACTTGAGAATTGATTGATTATAAAAATCGTGTTTTTTAACATTTACACCAGCATATCTTCAAATCTAATCGAACTATCTATCTGATTTTCTTTTAAATTCAAGTACACAGCGCTTCCAATGGTCTATTTGTTTATATCTATTATTATTTATTATTTTCTTTAAATAACAATGAACTTATTACTTCGCTAAGAATGTACTCATGTTTTGATTAAGCTACGAACTTTTTTATTTTTGCAAATTTTCAGATACAGGAGAAGTTTTTGAAAAAAAAAATTTTCATGTAGGACTCATAGTTTTTTATTTATGAATTTTTTTGTGACGCAATAGCATATCACATACACCCGGCAGGCGTATGGCGTATATTATCTGATTGGCATTTGAAATAACTTTTTTCAGTCATGTTTAAAATAATTTAAACCCTTTTAAATATGGTACACTTAAATATACACTATAATTTAAAATCACAGACCGAATACAACTAAATGATTTTAGGAAATAACCGCAAACTGCACGAATTATATCTCCGAATCATTGCATTCGCAGAGATATACTGTTAGATGACGTCACGTCCAATATGTGTGTGTTCTCAGACACGCCCCTTCCGGATATTAGTCGGTGATTTAAATATTTTCCAGTTAGAAATTATGAAAACAGATTTGATAGTTGCTAATGTTTAGTAACACTATATTAATATATATAAAAATTAATTTAAAATATATGGCACATGCAAGGGGCCTGTTATATTAGCGCGGGGCCTGGACTGCCGTGTTCGCCTTGTCCTAAGGCCGGCTCTGGGTCGCTTGCTATTGGCAAACGTTAGTTTTAATTGAATTACAACTACCGCTATGGTACAACAATTGTAGATTTTCTAGATTCAAATAAGGCCCATTAAGTTATTGCCATTTGGTAATTTATAACGTTAAGCGTAAGTGTGTAGTTGCTATAAAATGTACATTAAAAGTCGTATAGGCCAGGTGTTTTTTATGGATTGAGTGAAGGGCAGTGGGAAGATCAAGTTGGCCAGGTGGGGGCGGATGAACTTGTACCGCGTTGACCGGTAGCAGCGGATCGGGATTGTAGGCTAATGCTCCCGCAGGACCTAGGCCAGGGGGTCGCGGTGACTTTGTACCAACTGAGAAGTCGGATTTCACTCGCTCCTCTCTCCTACTTACTACGCTTCGCATTGCCAGTTGCATATCACTTGCTGCTGCTTGCAGCATCCCCTGTTTTATGGGACGTACTGTTTCTGTATTCTATTGATTGCACATCTGCATCCTAATGTAGGTCAAGCTATTCTTATTATTATAATTGATTGCCTCCGTATTACGCTACATCACTTGTTTGTTGTAAAGTTTTGATTTATTTATGGCCTCGTTTAAGATGAAGATTAAATGGTACAGATAAAAAAGCATATGGAGTTATTAAGCTAGATAATAATTTGATCTAACAATATTCGGCCGTTTTCACTTGAAAAGTATTCTTCTGTTAAATAAATATGCGTGACAAATTTATTAGTCAGATTTTTAGGCTGTCGTACATTTTAGACCTCTTTTAATACACCAACTAAAAGATTTTAATAATCATCATAGAAAAAAAAATGAGTAAACATTCTGCAAGTGTGTAGACCTTTCCTTGTATAAACACCATAATTTCTGTTAAACTTAATTTTTTTTATTTCAAATTTCGTAAATATGTCTTTTTCTGCCTGCCGCTGCCCAAGGAATCACTATTTCCACATCCAGATTTTTTATTCAAGTATCTTACAATGAAAAAAATGTATATTATATTTGCACTCCACTAGGTGTAGTGGGGGTGACTAATATCAAAAAAAAAAATGAGGCTTTTGGTTCTTGTGCTGTTGTAGTGTATGTAAAACACTAAATCGCAATTTTATATTTTTACCCATTTTAATACTGGGTTGGGGGTATTAATGGTGGTGATAGCGGGGGTGACTGATGCCAAAAAAAAATGGAGACCTTGGCTTCTCGTACATACACTAAATCCCATTTTATGGACTCTTGCTTGCTTTATTTATTAGCCCTCACAACCCTTGAATGGAATAAGATCAAAATATAATTTAGCTCCACATTTCGTTATATTACATAGGCACAGTAGGTTAGAACCACCTTTAAATGAAATATGCATGCACTCTCTCAATTCCTACGGGAAATGGTAGCTTTATCTGTCCTGAAACAATTCCCGTAAAATCTGAAATCATTCCCTTGGCCGTTTTCTAAAAAATTGACTTTTAATTTTTTTTTTTTGAAACTGATTTTTTGCATTAATAAGCTTGTTAATATGTCAATCAAGAAAGTAAATTAAACATTCCAATACAAATTTAAACTTAAGGCAAATTTGGGGAAATAACATACAAGAAACCTTCTTGCTCGACAACTCGCATTTTGCAGACGTTTTGATAATAATCGGGTTATATAAACTTTCCAAGTAGTCAATTTAGACAAAATCATTAGATCTATTCTTATGTTATTTTGCAATTTTTGTCTACCAATATATCCGTAACCAATGAATAACATTACTACTTGCGTAACTGGATTTGCTAGGGAAATCCGAGCGCCTCTACTGGCCGTCTGAGTAAACTTTCCATTCGCTCAGTGAGATAACGGATGAATATGAGAACCATACCACCGCCGATGAAGACAACCCACAGAAGAGACATGACGATAACCCAACCACCCACCCACTACCCTGCAGGTACCGGACGAGACGCCGTCCAGTTCTAGAGATGGTACTGAGTGGATTTTTCTCGGAACAGGTCGGAACTGTTCCGGGTAAAAAAGTATACCTGTTCCAAAAACCTGTTCCGATTCCGACCTGCTCCGAGTCCGGCATTAGTGATTGCCCGTTCTTTCGCACTCGCAGCTCCATATGCTATGACACCGCTTTCTTTTCAAGTGCTTGGAGTCCTGATTTTTTTGAAACAAGAATGCTGATTGGTTGTTGAAGGTTGAAAACTGACATGTCAATTATATACTCCATTCAAAGTTTTGATTTTGAAATCTTCAGAGCTCCAAGCTCTTGAAAAGAAAGTGGTCAATACAAAATACGTCCTGTATATCAAAAGCGATATGAACTAGTATTTGAACTCTGAATAAGAGTAGAGGGTGTCATAAATTAATATACTTTTAATTTGTTTTGTAATGCGATTTAGAACCGTGAGTATTTCATTTCTAAGTTTTACCATTTCTTCAATTCATTTCATTGTTACATGGAAATAAGTCAAAATATTCACCTAATGCTTCAAACTATTCCCAAAACTCCTCGAATTAAAAAATGCTAGAGCTACATTTTTGTAATACTTAACACTAATTAAACAGAATTTATTATTATTATATACATCCCACACAAATACTACCAGTTACCACCAATACCAAAAAGTCCGCAAGTCTGATCTGCTCACTCCACTCCGGCTCCGTGTCCGAAGGTACAACGTTATCATGTGCTCAGTGCTCCGCTCAAACGCATGACAGTCCAGCGGAGTCGGAACTAGTATCATGTGCTCAGTGCTCCGCTCAAACGCATGACAGTCCAGCGGAGACGGAACTAGTATTTTCTAAATCTGAGAACTGTTCCGCGGAACTGTTAGCTCGGACCTGTTCCGAAAGAACAGGTTCGGTTCTTTCGTACCATCTCTATCCAGTACCCATAGTCACCTAGCTCCGTGCAGACCGAAAGTGCTACCAAAGCACTTAGGTCTGCAGTTCCTCGAGCTACATAGCTCATCCCTACCTAACCGATGATCCGGATGGCAGGATGTCAATTGACATTTTGCGTACCGGCAGTCAAGCTGGCGAAGAAAGATCATCAAGACAGAAGAGCGCCAGAAGATGAAGGCCTGAGCCAGCAAGGTCCAACAAGCTAGGACCCGGGGAGGTGGGTCGAAATTATCCACACCGCTCACATTTGTGAGTGGGGTTAATGTAAAGTAAGCTCGCCCACCCCGCACGAGGCCGGTCCAGGTCTACAGCGATGTACTAGGGTAAAGAGTAGTAGTCCTGCTCGACCTTAGATATCTGAGACCGTCATCATTGCCAAAGAATATTGGCGTCGCTCGGTCAGTTACTCTTTAGAATTCACTAGGCAAACAATCCAAGACTCCAAGAGTGAAAATTTTTTGTGACATGATTAAAATCAAAGCAATAATGCAAAAAATGCACGATGAAAATAGATATTGTCTTTGTCTATTGTATAAACGTAAGAATCACGGATTGAAGAAGATAACTGATACTTAACTGATAGGTTGTTTGAAATATGTCCGGGTATTCAGAGACTTCGAAAATGTAGTAGATTCATGTTTTTATCAATGCAAAAAATCAGTTTTCAAAAAAAGAAAAAATTAAAAGTGAGTTTTCTAGAAAACGGCCAAGGGAATGATTTCAAATTTTACGGGAATTGTTTCGGGACAGATAAAGCTACCATTTCCCGTAGGAATTGAGAGAGTGCATGAATATTTCATTTAAAGGTGGTTCTAGCCTACTGTGATAGGTGTACCAAATTTCAAATCATTCCTCAGTAATCATGCGAAAGAAAATTGGTACAATAATTCTTGTTCCAATCACCCCAGCCCACACATTTACTTCCTGAAAATTACCTTGCCTCATTAAATGTTGACTTTCCTGCGCCCAATATCTATTGTTTTGTTTATTGAACATTTCATTGTTGGTGAATCTCGACTCATCAGAAAACAATATCAAAGAAACAAAATTCGGGTTAGCGGTATTGTTCTCAAGTAACCAAACCAGTCACAATAACCTAATTTTCAGTTGCCATCATCTTCGTACAAATGCTGGTGCATTTGATATTATTTAATCGAGCGCTAACCATATTATTTGAGAATCTTTCTTGCTGATTCATGACTAATTTGCACCTCGTAGTCAATTTCTCTAGTAGAAGCAGTAAGATTCACTTCTACAAAAGCTAACACGTTAATTTCTGTCGGTTCATCAATGATAAAAGCTGCAGAATTGTTACCAATTCCTCTCTTGATTTGTTTCTCCGCAATTGAAAGACATTGAAAACATGGATGAAGTCTGTTTGGATATATTTGAGCATACATATCTGCGGCGTTTCTAGAATTTTGTGGCATTTTCCAAAAATAATAATAACAATAATTAACAAACAACAACAATTTTAAAGATAAAAAGCAAACTTATTAACTTAACAATACACACGTATTATTATCAGTCAAACTTCTTTTATTTGCAGCGTTGTTTTATTGACAAAATGAATGTTTTGAATCTAGTTTTATTCAATTTCCACGGCATATTTACTTGATAAGCGTATTTTTATTATTAACCACCAAAGAACTTGTGTATTTGGATTAATATCAAACCGATTTTCGATTTGAAGCTTTCAATGGATTTGTTGTGAAAATTAGTATTTAACTACTAGCTGTCTAAAAGATGTTGCCATTTGAAAAAGTTAACATAATTACAAATTAGTGATTTCGAAAATTTTGGTATGTCGTAGCTACTAAACCAATTCGAAAAATCTCGCGTGTAGATTTTTCACTTATTGCTTTGGTCGATTTGATTGATTGGAGTACATTCACTGTACTCTAGATGCAAAAATAAAAATAGCCCTACGAAAATCAAGTAGTTTCAAAAATATTTTAAAATTACGCAGTCGTACCTAGAATCGTCTCCAGGATCCACAAATGTAAAAATATACAGGGTGTTCCATTTAAAATTTCAAAGTAATGGAGAAGTGTCAAATTATGAAAAATTTGCTGTTTTTGAAATATATTACACCTGCTAAATTTAAGACTTATATCTTGAAACTTCTGGAAACTATGAAGTATTTTTAATGAGAATTTACATAAGTGGTGCAACTGATATTAAGTATACAGTCAATATTTTTTTATATTTATAATTCAGATAGGTACTCGAAGTCGGTAACTCCCGAGCGGAACTCTCATTCGTTCCCTAATGGTCTTTTTAAAAATACCTTAATAATATTTTAAAGTTTTTTATTTAAAATGTTGTTGGTATATGTATTACCGAATTTAAAGAAACTCATTCGAATCTGAAGGAATTTGTACTTAACTGAAAAATGTAGTAATATTTTGCTCCAAGATTATAAGACAACATAATTTATATAAGACAAGATAGCTCTGGCGATTACTCTGTATGATGGATGTCGCCCAAATTCAGTATCCCGCCATAGTGGATTGTGTGAGTCGGAAAATGGCCCGAAAAACCCGACTATTGTCTGATGCAACCAAAGTAGTTCTCCCCCCTCCCCCCGTGTTCGAAGATGCTAAACACCGTGGTGGCGGCAGAATTTCTCGTTGAGGTGACCCACTCCCGCAAACGACCAAAAACCACTCCCAGACGGGGTCAAACGCGTATTGATAATGTTTTACTAACTAACTTATTGATCCCCCTTCTTGAGCATGCCAATTATGGGGAGGACCATGGGACGCGTGCCTGACACCCTACCACCGTTTCCCACCCCCCCAACGGCCAATAACCACCCTCCAAAGAGGTGAGAGGGCGCTCTCATCATACCCCTGGACAAAAAAGGTTTCCCTCCCATTTTCGAGCATGCCGAACACGGAGAAGACCACGAATCGAGTGCTTGACACCCGTTCATCCACTAATGGCAAAAAAATACCTCTTCAATAAAAATATTTTATATAATACATTATAATTAAATAAATCAGATGTTTCAATTATTATATAAACCTATTTTTTCCGAAAAATATATAAAAAAAATATGCATTCATCTTTTTTCAGTTCCACAGTAAATGAAGACTACTTTGTTGACGAGATCGAAGTGACATCTTAATGTTTTTTCCTGTGTAGCATCCTCAAAAACGAGGGGGAGGAGCTTTGCCTGGAGGTATGCTGTGAACCCACTTTCACCCCTTTGGGGTGAAAGTGGATTGTTCTTGGCCATTTACGGGGGTGGGCCACCCCGGGGAGGAATTCCACCATCACCACGGTGTTCAGCATCCTCGAAAACGCGGGGATCACCAAGTAAAAGTACCTCAAATAATTATAATACGCCTTAACCCCCGTTTGTTGGTAGTTTTTGGCCGTTTGCGGGGGAAGGTCACCCCAACGAGAATTTTTGCCACCACCATGGTATGTTCAGCATCTTCGAAAACTGGGGGATCACCAAGTAAAAGTCCCTCAAATAATTATAATACGCGTTAACCCTCGTTTGTGGGTGGTTTTTGGCCGTTTGTGGGGTGGGTCACCCCAACAAGAAATTCTACCACGTGTTCAACATCCTTGAAAACGGGGGGAGAACTAATGTGGTTGCATCAGACAATAGTCGGGTTTTCGTCCGAGTCACACAATCCACTACCATGCCATTTTGCACATGTCAAATTTTAAATAATAATTTTAAGTCTTACAGAGTAGCAAATGTGTTACATGTTCTTGGTATTACTATATCACATTCTCCATAAATAATAAACAAACCTAAAAGTCTTCGTGGGTTAATTTAAACGTGCTGGCGTTTTTTAACATGAAAGAATGACTGACATTAATGATTGTTTCTAATCATGGGTAAGTTGATGGCAATTTTTATTAAAAATTTTTGGACATTTAAGAAAATCGCCAATATTTCGGAAAGATGTAACTTTAACCCCTACAATGCTTACACTAGAAAAAATGGAATTTGATATAACATAATTTGATATAGGGTGTTCCATTTGAAATAAAAAAGTTTTTGAGGTTTGAATTTGACAAAATGTAACGTGAAAAATAAAACACTTTGTATACTATTATGGAATCTATTTTTTTTGTAGAGAGTAGCTCATCTTGTGTTCTTTTTACGTAGCAAAGAGCAACTAAGGATTTTCTACACGAAGAAAGTTATAACGGTTCTTGCAAACCGTTGCACCTGTCAATTTTTTTATAAAATATCAAATATCTCCGAAACTGCTCGGTTTAGGTATAGGGTGTGATACATGTTTCGACTCAGAATTTTATGATCAATTCGAAAAGTCGAAAATATATAGGGTGTTCCATTTAAAATAAGCAAGTTGGTATCGACTTCCGGTATTTCAGGAAGTGCCGCCATTTTGAAATTATTATTCTCGGACTCGCAATGGTTGACTATGGTAGGGTACCAAATCTCAAATGACTATCTCATCTGCAAGTGGGAAATATTCTAATGGCCGTCTTAAAAGAATCACCCTGTATAGTGAAGGTAAATCTTAAAAAAACAATTTTTCTCAGAAACTTTTGTTTCGAAGAGCCGAGATTAACGGAGCGTCAAACTAATACATGATATTAAGTGAACATTGTATATGAGATCGATTTCAATTAATTACCGATTAATAACGGTGACAAAATGGAGAAATTTTACCGCAAATCCCGCCCGCCCCTTTTAATTCCTTCATTTTTTTCGGAATTCAAAAAATAAAAAAAGGGTTTTAGCAAATTTAATTCTATTTAAATTAGCTAGAGTAGTCTTTTGGCGTAGGAGCCAAGATTAAACAGTTGCCAACTGTAGAGGCTCAAAATTTGCGATTTCTTCCCGCATATGGCCAACACCACCTAGAGATTAAAGCCACACAACCAGCTGGTGACGTCACTGAAGGAAGGCGAGCATATACGGCGTAATGCATTAAAGCAATGCTATTATACTACATGTGACTACTCCCAAATAAGAAATATTTATTACCTGCGGTAATATTTGCTGTTTTTAAGCTTAGAGTGATGTTTTAGTTATACTATAATAAAAAATATGCATATATTGGTTTTAGATATTGAGATACATAATACATTTGGACGTAATTAGAACAATAAAAATCACTTCTAGTTTGCTTCTACTAATTCTTATAAAGTAAAACGGTTTTTTTTTTAATAAAAGAGGTTCCTAATTAAATTCTGAGGCAAAACTAACTAACGAAAAGCGTATTTGGTCACTCAAATAAGATAAGTGAAAACCTAGCCTCAATTTTAGTTTCGTTCGATTTAGATTACGAGACTTAAAAATAATAACTCACCAGAGTGCATAGAAATTTTAAAGTTTTCTCGATGAATAGCTTTAATCAATTTGTTTCTCAGTTTCTCATCTTTGGGAAATTTAAAAACGTGTACCTTTTCCCCGGTGACATAATTACCAGTACAGCGAGGAACGCAGCATTTGTTTACCATTTTTCACGGCAATTAAGTATTTTATAACTATCACTGGAATGTATTATTTGTTGACTGTTTTATTAAAGTGGGTTTTAGATCACATTTACACGTTTAAAACACAAAATAAACAATAAGATACATTTGACACTACACTTGACAGCCGTTGAAGCGTGACGTCATGTCAGCTGGTTGTGTGGCTTTAATTTCCAGGTGGTGTTGATATGGCCGACATATCCGGAGTTATCTCCGAAACGAAAAAAAAAAAAATAAATAAAATTCTGATGGTAGCAAAAGATTCGTAGTGGAAAATACTCTTTGATCTTATTTTTTATTTCGAGCTATCTCCCACCGTTTCGGAGGTATCTGCGAAAAAAAGCAAAAAACAGCTTACATTTCGGAGCCGAAAAATCGCATAAACATGCAATCTTGACACGTTCATATTTTTCGAAAAACACCATTGGGGCAGCCGTACGATGTCGCGACGTAAAGAAGAAGTCTTCCAGATAATCCTGATCGTAAATTGCACGGCGAAATTCGAAAATTCGGCTCGGCACGAACGAATCGCATGCGCATGCGGAATTGTCAAAGCCAAAGCAAAATCGGTGTCGCTTGACGCCGTCATCCGACTTTCACCTGGTGACGTCACGTTTCAAGACTGGGTAAAATCTGGCAGATTTTAATCGTTTATATTTCTGGAAGAATTTTTTTTTTAAATTTGTTGTTGTCTATGGGCTTTTTAATGATGTTAGTTTATAACGTTTGTTATTTTCTAGAGAGCAAATTATAAATCTTTAAATAAATGTCAAATAGCAAAGCCCGGCTATCTTTAAAAAACTATATTTTTATGGCTGCTGAAATAAAACATATCTAATTAACAATAACAAATTTATTATGAAGCAAAAAGACATGGTAGAGCAATTGACAAATCAGGGGTGAGCAAATAAAATTTGTGCTTGGAGTATGATCACAAAAATCAAACAGAGCAAAAAAATTGTACAGAGAGACAGACATTTATAAGATAGGTACTCACAATAAATCACAGATACGGTACCATAAAAAGAAACTCTTTTGTCGGCAAAAGGCCACAATACACAAAATAATATTGCAAAATATATAGATAACTAAATTATTAATATATATGCATAGTTGGCCAACGATTTGTCCTTAAGTAGAAAGGTAAAATGACATCATACTAATAAACAAATTGTAATTTTTATAGGAATCAAAACAAATCTCTATATGTAACTAAAGTTAAATAACATAACAAATGAAATGTAGCATTTCATGCTACAAGGCACATATAAAAACAAAAGGTACGAAACATAGAAAATGTTTTATAACTATTAAATGAGAAATTTCATTATCAGTCTTTTTAAACGGGACTAGGCACTCGCGATCTCGAAATGCCGCACTTAGCACTTAAGAGTTAGTTTTTGCGATGATTGCCTTTGAAATATAGAATAGTTTGATTACTTACATTGAAGTTGACTGTCAAATGGAATACACTTTCTTCTAAATACAGCACACCTCCAGAATTGAGCACTACAGTGTAAGTAGACTCAGAACAGCATTAAAACACTATTTTTACGTACAATTGTACACACAAAAGAATATTTTTAGATTACACTCTTAAAAAAAACAAACATAACCATTTAATAAACTCCCATTGACGAGAAATGGTTAATTGTACTAAACAAATCATAAATATAGGTAATAAAATCAAGGTTTAGAAAGACTCAACCCTCTAACACTAGGACGATTATTCATCTTACGAATTTCACGTCCAAAAACAATATGTCTCCCGCTTGGTTCGGTATTTATCTCTTCCCCCACTAGTAGTCAAAATACCTCTAGTCCTTAAACCCGCGAATTTAAACTATGGTTTCTCATTGGAGGAAAGGAATTATTTTCAAATATTTACCAGTAGAGCCGAGAACTAGGCGACGGTTACGTTACCTTCTAGAATCTTACAGTAGCGGCGATAATTTATTTTTTAAGAGGTAACAAAATAGGTAATTTATGTACGGAAAATACGAAATAATGTAATTTAAGGGCTTTTATGCCTATGAATAAAAATGACCGTTACACTCTCCCTCTCCTTACTAGCGGGATCCTTCCCAAAAGGATGGAGACCGGAATAACTGAGGTATAGGAAAATAATAGGGAATATCTCTTTAGCATTTTCAAACATACTTCATTCGTGTCACATACATCAAAACATACTTAGCTAAAGAGAGGGATTAACTCAATCAATACCGAACGTTCGGATTTCACACATACTTCAAACAAAAGGAATAAGGAAATAGTTAGGGAAGTATAGTAAAAGGTAAAGTAATAAGAAGGAGAATGCAATTAACGTTATTCAAAAATAAAGCTGAACAAAAGTGAACCAAACCAAAATGGAAACGAACCAATGGACACAGTTGAACCCACGAGTAAATATAAAATTTTTGACTTTAAAATTTATAGATAAGGTCTACTAAATAACTGAGAAGGGTTAAAATTTATAATACTCTAAACAAATTCCTCAGCTTGCCAAGCTCCAAATGTTCATAATATATAGAAGATAAGTCTGTCTATATAAACCATGTCTTATTAACTAATACCTAAACTAATATCATACAGATATTCAAAGGAAAAGGGAAGATAGAAAAGGGAAGGGAAAAGAAACAAAATGAAGGGAAGGGATTTTTATATAAGGCCCCCAACGAACCCAATGTCCAGAATATACGGACCCTGTTACTAAGGAATGGAGGTACGCACACTACGCCGGGGTCAAGGGTGGTATGTAGGAAAGAGAAAAGACAGAGACTGCCCACCTTTCAAACTTCCCTTGGCACCGCCGTCAGAATGGACCAACCACCAGTGCATCGCGTATAAATTTTTTTTTCTGGACATTATGTCACGTAGTAAAAATCAAAAATGTATGTGTTAGCTATTCGCTAACACATACTAGTCTGGGCCTAGTTGAAACTAGTCCAGACTACACAAAAAACTAAACTTGAAACATATAAAAATATTAGCCTTGGCTAATTAACAAAGTATCCTCAACTAGATATTCCTAGTCAAGTTGACGCAAAATATTAGCATTAAGCTAATAACCTAAACAAAAAATATCCCACTAGACTTAGCTAGACGGGAAAAACGAAAAGAAACCTTACTAATACGTCTATTAGCAAGGAAAACGAAACATAAACTAGTATGAAACTAGCTATACCTAGCTTGCAACTAACTCTTTAGGTCAGCCAAGACTTACATGGTACTCTGCACTCAACTCTTTGAGCCAGGAAAAGGTAAAAGTAAAACAAACATTCCTAGGCTATTTATTATCTCAGCCAGGAAAAGATAAAGGTAAACGTAAATATGATGCACGAAAAGAAATCGTATGACAATGGTAATTGTCCACAACAAATGCACAACAAGGTAACCCGCACTAAGCAAAACTTAGACGGCAAAAGGTAAGGTAATGAAACATATCACCATAAAATTCGTACAAAAGGTAATTCTGGACTAATATCTTAATTACGCAAAAATGTAATGTAGAATAGTAGAACTCCGTACTGGCACATAGCGAATCGGAAAGGTAAAGTAACAAACATGTTTAAAGACTTAAGGAAAGAGAACATTTAAATAATACTAAGACAATGAACTCATAAAATCAATTTTAATTTTGAAGGGCGCCAGGTATTTTGAGGAGAAATACCAACCAGAAGGGAACGAAACAGACTCAAGACATAATTTCTTTAAAATGGGACTACTAAAAAGAGAAAGTGAATTTCACTTAGAAAATGAATAAAGAAAGGGACTAATTAAGACAAAAATTTAAGAGGATTCCTCTTCGAAATCACATTGATTTGGTTTCAAGTCTTTAATATGCCAACGACCAAGGGGTTTACCATACATATCTACCAATTCGTAGACCAAGGGGGAAATAACTTGAGTAACCATACAAGGGACATATTTAGGTGCCAATTTCTTAGTGAAATTTTTAGAGGCATCAGATAAATAATGTGTACGTTTCCAAACTGTATCACCTAATTCAAAACGTAAAGGACGTTTACGCAAATTGTAATATTTGGCATTTTTTTCATATGCCTTATGCAAACGTTCTTTAACCTCCGTATACAGTTCAGGCAACATAGACATTTCTTTTGCCCAAAATAAATTGTTTTGAACTTCAAAATCATTTGAAGTCGCGGAAGACGAGTAGAAATCACCGGAAACTGGGACATGTCTGCCAAAGACAAGATAGGCAGGGGAGATGTCGGTAGTGTCATGTTTGGCCAAACGCAATGCTTGTGCTATTTCAGGAAGTTTTTCGTCCCAAACATTTTGATTGTCGGTAATGTAAGAAGAAATTGCCGTTTTTAAGACTCTATTGACTCGTTCTGTTGGGTTTACTTGGGGATGGTACCTAGCATTAAACCAAATTTTAGGGATAGAAAAAGACTTCAAAAATTTCTCAAATTCTTTAGAGGTAAATTGTGATCCATTATCAAAAATAACAATTTCAGGAACACCAAATATAAGAAAAACTTGTTCTCGAAGGAATTTGATTATGGGGGCCGTAGTGGCTTTACGCAGAGGTTGAACTAGGACAAATTTGGTAAAATAGTCGGTAACGACAAAGACATACTGGTTTCCTTTTTTACTTTTTGGAAACGGGCCCATTAAATCCATAGAGATAGCCTGGAAAGGAAAACTAATATTCTTTTCAGAACCCATTAAACCAGGACGAGCAACATTTTCACTTTTTTGTGACGCGCAAATTTGACAGTTTTTAACATATCTACTTACTGATTGTCTTAGCCTCGGCCAGTAGTAAAATTCTACTATTCTGGACATAGTTTTGGATATACCTAAATGGGCAGCAGTAGGAGAATCGTGCATTTGCTGTAAAATTTGTAGGCGATTATCGGTAGGGACAACTAATTTCCAATCAGGCACATTAGAATTGTTAGGTAAAATCGAAGGTAAGTGTTTATACAGGCAGTTATTAACAACCTTAAAATCGGGATATTTATCAGGAAAATTATTAACCTTAGCGATCATAGTTAAATACCAAGCATCAGGTTTTAAAGAAGTCATATCAAGGGAACTCACATTGCGGGACAAAGCATCAGGAATTACATTTTGAGTACCTGGCCTATGTTGGACATCAAAATCGAATTGAGATAGACGTAAACACCAACGAGATAATCGTCCAGTTGGCTCTCTGAGGCGATGTAGCCAAGTCAAGGCAGAACAATCTGTAATTACAGTAAACTTAGTACCTTCGACAAATCCACGAAATTTCTCAATAGCATGTATGATTCCAATTAATTCACGCTCGGTGGCTGAATATTTACGTTCGGCAGATGTTAAGGCTCGACTAGCAAAAGCTATAGGATGCTCTGCACCATTAATTTTCTGAAAAATTACCGAGCCTACACCCACATCGGATGCATCTGTCTGAATGAAGAAAGGTTGAGTGAAATCTGGAGACGCAAGAACGGGAGCCGTAGTCATCCTATGTTTAATTTCAGTGAAGGCGACTTCTGCCTCATCAGTCCAAACAATAGCCTGACCTTTCTTTCGTCCTTTCAAAAGAGAAGTAATTGGCGCAGCCACTGTCGAAAAATCTTTAATAAATCTTCGGTAATATGAAACTAAACCAATCAAACGTTTTATTTCCGTTGTATTAGTGGGAGTCTTAAAATTCAGGATGGCGGAAACCTTATCCGGATCAGTTCGAAGTCCATTTTCATCAATTATGAAACCAAGGAAAGAGAGAGACGATCTACAAAACTCACATTTATCTAGATTGATGCGGAAGCCAGCCGCAGCAAGGCGTTCACTAAGAAGTTTTAACGAAGCGATATGACTCTCAAAAGTCGAAGAAGCAATTATTACATCGTCTAGATAAACGAAGGCAGAACCATTTAATAAATCAGGGCCTAAAACCCGTTCCATAGTTCGTTGCAACATTTGTGGACTATTAGAAAGGCCAAAGGGCATGACCACAAATTCAAACAGACCCATACCTGGTACGCAAAACGCTGTCTTTTCACGAGACGATTTCTCTAAGGGAATTTGCCAAAATGCTTTACGCAGATCTATGGAAGTTAAGTAACGAGAATCACGCAAACGATTTAAAATAGAATCTATTTGCGGAAGCGGATAAGCATCCTTAACGGTAACAGAATTTAATTTACGACCATCAAAACAGGCACGTAATTCACCATTTTTCTTTTTAACCAATAAAATGGGAGACGACCAAGGAGAATTTGAAGGTTGTATTACACCTAAACGTAACATATCATTTACTTCTTTATGTAAATGCTTTTGCATTGCAGGAGATAACATATACTGTCTTTGCTTAAATGGTCGAGCATCACCAGTATCAATAAAATGCTCCACTAATGTAGTTCTACCTAGAGTATCAGAAGACAAATTTTTAAATTGTTGAATGGTTTCATTCAATATACTCTGTTGCTCAGGAGACAAAGATTCACGAGGTTGAATAGCATTTATTGAATTAATATTACCTTCTGGAACAAAAGACCATGTATTTTGTGAAAAATTTAAACAAATATTGAAAGCAGCTCCGAAATCAACTCCCAAAGTAAATGCATTCTTAATGGCAGGAACAACCAAACATTTAATAGCTTTAGTCACATGTCCCAAACTAAACGACAAAGTGGTTTCACCCAATACATCTTGGATGGCTCCATCGGCAGTAGTAACAGCAAAGGGTAAATTATCGATTTTATAAGGAATTTTATTTTTATCTAAAAATTCAAGCCCATCCCAACCAATGACTGTGTCAGAAGCACCACTATCCAATAAGCAAGTAGCCGGAACTGAATTTATATAGACCTCGAGATAAGGACGGGAATCACCAGGCATAGTATTACAAATCGGAGATAATACAGACTTTAAATAAAAATTGCGTACTGTAGTCAACCAATCATTCCATTCCTCAGCAGTAGGCATATATGAATCATTTAATTTTGGGCGATCTTTTATCGAGGAAGAAGAAGAAGTAGATATATTTCTTAAAACTTGCTTTTTAAAATGACACACTACTAAGGTAATATCCAAATCAGAAAAACATAAAAATAATAAGGATTTAACGTAAGACCAAGACAAACCATCCAACCCACAGCCTAAAGCTGGAATGGCTAAAAATTTTACATCATTATTTATAATGTGCTCCTTAAGCTGACAAAACGATAAATATAAAGTCTCATAAGTGGGCTTATCAAAAAATTTATCTTTGGTAACCAGATAATAAATAAAACGATTAGCGTCAACTAAGTATGCCAAACCACCAGGGCCTTGTTGTTGTGCTAAAAGTAAATCTCTAGACTGAAACGTATCACGAAATCGTACTGCTATACCTTGACCCATATGAAAATCAGCGGAAACGCAATGAGCCAATGAAAAGAAATCAGGTAATGAGAATAAATCAGCATCAATTTCGGAAAACTGCAACTGAGAACCTTCTGGTAATGAGGGATAGAAAATAAAGGGAAAAAGAGAATCCTCTTGATCAGGAATGATAATTTTACTCTCATTGAATTTTACTTTTTGTTGCCTGATGGGCTTATCACTTTGGGAATACCTTCTTTTGGCTTGTAAGGTACTAATGTAACTATTTTTAGGGACGAAATCTGTAGAAATACAGCACTCTTTGCTGCCCGATTCTGTTTCACATTTAGTTTTGGAAGACTGCTCGAAATTACAAGTATCATACTCATTAAACATAACGGGACCGGATGTTCGTTCGAAACTGAAAGGTTCGACACGACGCTTCTTTGCGCGTTTTGAAGTAAAATTTACTAATTTAGACGAATCAACAAACTTAGAAATAGAAGAGAGATTTTCTTCTGAAAAACACGCTAAATCGGGTTCTAATAGATTTTGCTTTTTAGATGGAGGCGGGCGATATCGCTCATTTCTAATTTTAAGCTCTTGTATTTTTCGACATTTTTCTTTCAAATCACTTAACGAATTTGTTTCCCAAAGTACTAGTTTTTCCGAAAAATAGGGATGTAAATTACGACGTATTTGTTTAATGATCTCTTGTTCTGTACGAGGTATAGTAAGCCGATTAAATAAAGCTTCCATGGCAATTATAAAAAAGATAACATTTTCAGAAGGACCCTGAGTTCTAGCCCTAATTTCAGATAATAAATCTTCCTCATAATCTACCGGTAAAAAATCACGTTTTAGACAGGTTACTAACTCAGCCCACGTATGAACATCTTTCTTTATATTCCTATACCAAATTAAAGCCGAACCTGTAAATAAGTCAATCGCCGAAGTAAACAAAGCCTCTTCACTAACATGTCTAGCTTCACAAAGCCCTTGTACTTTCTCTAAAAATGACATAACACTTTCTTTGGATGAAAGTCCAGAAAATTTAACTCCCCATTTATTAATAGCTATAGGTTTAGCAACTACAGTATAGGTAGATGTGTCTAAGACATTTGACGCTCCCATTGTGGAGGACGCCACTGGAGTAGGTAAACTATTTTCTTTTAATTCTAGAAAAAGGCCTATTATTATTAATAACGAATCCTCAATTTTATTTAATTCACTTTTCTCAGCCTCACTAATTGGATGTAAAAATGTGCAACGCCTCTGCACCTGAGCTAATCGTGAATCAATCCGGCGAATTTCTAAGTCGGACAATATTTGATCTTTACGCGTTACCAAAGTGGTTAATTTTGTCAACGTATCATTTATTTCCAAAATTTCATTATCAAATTCGAAATTATTTATTA
Organism: Rutpela maculata; assembly: GCA_936432065.2. NCBI lineage: Eukaryota > Metazoa > Arthropoda > Insecta > Coleoptera > Cerambycidae > Rutpela > Rutpela maculata. Next base: position 3,465,902 of record OW386294.2, read on the forward strand.
CAGGATACTTAAAACCCTCTTTTTCTTTTGCTAGCGCACCCCTTAATTGTGCCCTACGTAAAATCTGTGTTTCCTCAGGTTTAATACCACGAGAAAGTAACTCAAAATTTATTTCTGGAGTTAGCAAATCATTAGGCTCCATTTTTGTATTTTCTATATTTTACTATAAACAATATTTATCTATACCGAAATTTAAAACCGAATACTCCAGCCCAAAAGACAAAATTTTTCACGACACGATTATGTTTGCTTTTTTAACTTTGAGCAATACAATTCCTTTACACAAAAACAGAACATAACCTTTAAATACATATACACAAAAATCACAAATAGGTAACCTAAATAAAAAATTATTTTTCGAAAGCACAAATTTTATTCTCCAATTAAAATTTTTAATTAGAACGTAGCCCCACGTTGGCAAAGCCAGTTTATAACGTTTGTTATTTTCTAGAGAGCAAATTATAAATCTTTAAATAAATGTCAAATAGCAAAGCCCGGCTATCTTTAAAAAACTATATTTTTATGGCTGCTGAAATAAAACATATCTAATTAACAATAACAAATTTATTATGAAGCAAAAAGACATGGTAGAGCAATTGACAAATCAGGGGTGAGCAAATAAAATTTGTGCTTGGAGTATGATCACAAAAATCAAACAGAGCAAAAAAATTGTACAGAGAGACAGACATTTATAAGATAGGTACTCACAATAAATCACAGATACGGTACCATAAAAAGAAACTCTTTTGTCGGCAAAAGGCCACAATACACAAAATAATATTGCAAAATATATAGATAACTAAATTATTAATATATATGCATAGTTGGCCAACGATTTGTCCTTAAGTAGAAAGGTAAAATGACATCATACTAATAAACAAATTGTAATTTTTATAGGAATCAAAACAAATCTCTATATGTAACTAAAGTTAAATAACATAACAAATGAAATGTAGCATTTCATGCTACAAGGCACATATAAAAACAAAAGGTACGAAACATAGAAAATGTTTTATAACTATTAAATGAGAAATTTCATTATCAGTCTTTTTAAACGGGACTAGGCACTCGCGATCTCGAAATGCCGCACTTAGCACTTAAGAGTTAGTTTTTGCGATGATTGCCTTTGAAATATAGAATAGTTTGATTACTTACATTGAAGTTGACTGTCAAATGGAATACACTTTCTTCTAAATACAGCACACCTCCAGAATTGAGCACTACAGTGTAAGTAGACTCAGAACAGCATTAAAACACTATTTTTACGTACAATTGTACACACAAAAGAATATTTTTAGATTACACTCTTAAAAAAAACAAACATAACCATTTAATAAACTCCCATTGACGAGAAATGGTTAATTGTACTAAACAAATCATAAATATAGGTAATAAAATCAAGGTTTAGAAAGACTCAACCCTCTAACACTAGGACGATTATTCATCTTACGAATTTCACGTCCAAAAACAATATGTCTCCCGCTTGGTTCGGTATTTATCTCTTCCCCCACTAGTAGTCAAAATACCTCTAGTCCTTAAACCCGCGAATTTAAACTATGGTTTCTCATTGGAGGAAAGGAATTATTTTCAAATATTTACCAGTAGAGCCGAGAACTAGGCGACGGTTACGTTACCTTCTAGAATCTTACAGTAGCGGCGATAATTTATTTTTTAAGAGGTAACAAAATAGGTAATTTATGTACGGAAAATACGAAATAATGTAATTTAAGGGCTTTTATGCCTATGAATAAAAATGACCGTTACAAGTTTATGATTTTGAGTGATTTAATTCAATTTTATTTTTTGGGCAAGTTCCCTATTGTTGTTTCTAATTGAATATATATTTCTTCTGATGAGTTCTAAAGAGAATGAAAAAGTTGTACAATTTTTAGAGGATATAATCAGTCTAAAATGGAAATATTTTATTTATTAAGACATGTGAGTGAAATTTTATACCTATTTTCTTTGTGCATTATAGTCATTTTTGGCTTTGAAATGTAACAAATGTTTGATTTTATTGCAATACCCTTTAGGTGGGGCTAGAGATGCTAGAAAGGATTCCTCGTAAGAGAGGCTTCTTATAATATATTGGCATGATCAGACTTAGATCATCAGTATATAGAAAGAATGGTAATTTTCTTGTTCTTCATACTGAATGTTAGATATAGTAAGTATATGAAAGAAGTTGACGAGTCAGTTCGTAAGGGAACTTCTTGTTGATATTCTGGCTTGGTCGGATTTAGATTGACGGCATATGAATAGAACGAATAGTTTCTTTGAAAGTTGTCTGCTGAATACCCAAAATAATATTTTTTAACAATAATGTAAGCAGAAATCCAAGATATTTATTTTTTAAATACTTTGCATTTCTTTGCATATCAGTAACGATGCATTTCCGAGTCCATATTTATATGAACTTTATATTTTAATGAGAAGAATTCAACTTGGAGTGATGTCTAGCAAATAATGAACACCCTGTTAACGGAGCTAGCAGATCAGAGGAAAATATTATTCACGTAATTATTTGCGATTGACAGCGTCCGACGTCAACTTTTACCGGTTTTATTAGCTGGCTGCTGCATCTGCGTTAACTCAGATCAATGCGTATTAAACATTTGTTTCATTTAGTATGGCTGCGGGGCATTTGTTATACGTTAAAAAAATGTTTATATTTATTATTATCAAGTCATGCATATAATTAAGTGTAGCTCGAGGTGATTTCCAGTAGATAAAGAAAACATTCCCTCTGATAAATACCATATATGAATTATAATTCGTTTCCTTGAGCACAAAATATTTATAAAACTTCCCATCTCATAAGAATTCTATAAGCATTTTGATTGCGTTTGTTTATACGTATTCTGATTATGCAATGTATTCAAAGGCCGTTAAGCAATATTTTATCTATGTAATAGGGAGAGAAATGAAATTGAAATGAAACACTCTTTTTTTAAAGGTTTTATTTTATAATGGAAAAAATATAGGAGTTAAATTATGCCCCTAAGTGGTCCACTATATGTACAGAGTGGACCAAATAAGATGGGATTTGGGGTTTTCTCTAATACTATGGCAAATAGATAAAAACCAATATAGATGTCCTGAGCTCGATTTTCAAGAAACAAACCGAGATCGTCTATCTTTTTCGACTACCGTTTTTGGAACATTGGCATTTTTGGATGACCTCTATATCTCAATTACCAAGTGTAGAATCGAAAATCGAGTAACACATTCTTAAGGCACTTTTTTGAGTAGAATCCGTTGCTGATAAGAAGAAAATTATGCATGCCTCAGTTTTCGAGATATAGACATAACGTGTTTTTTAAATGGAACACCCTGCAAATTATTTCATTATTCGATCACAGCTTAAATTAGCTATCCAACGATATATCACGTCATATTTTTCTCTAGAAAAAGTGGTTAATTTTCGAAAAATTTATTATCTTTGTGAGGAGGCCATGGGAAACTACTAACAATACTTTTTATAATATAAAAATTTTGCCAAAATAGGAAAACTAAACTACAATAAATGTTCGAATTGTCTTCCATTGACATCTATGCTTTTTTGACACCTTTTCCTTACAGCATTTGTTGCATTTCCAATCATGACAGGAGCTATTGTCCGAAACGCAGCTAATGTTTTGTTTTCCAATTCTTCTGTGTTATATGAACGTTCTCTATATATAATATTTTTTAAATAACTCCAAAGCCAACAGTCGGCAGCGGTTATATCGTGAGATCTAGCTGGCCACAAAATAGAACCATTATTTCCTAAAAATTAAACAATATCTAAACTACTTTGTTGTTTATAATTGTCCAGTTAGCTAAATTAATTGTTAGTTATCGATTTAGTTAACTTAGCTAACTAGACATTGATAAATTAGCCCTGAGTGATATATAGATACCTATCCAATTCTCCCCAAATTGAGCATTTAAATAATTTAGCGTATGACCTGGGGCGCTATTGTGTTGGTAAATTAATCTTTGAAATTATCTTATAGGCATATTGTCTACAAAGGGCTCTACTTCGTGTAGTAAAATGTTAATAAAAATTTCGGTATTCAAATTAGCGTGAAAAAAATGAGGACATTATTTGGTATCCAATAAAACCACACTACCGGGTGGTTGTTACAGCACCTTTTCCTCGCTTATTATTAAAGATAAAGTTTTGAAATTTTGAAATTTAGCAGGCATAGTGACATTTTCTGCATCTAATGCACTTTTTTAAATTTTTCTGCTGTTTTCCCTATAACTGGAAGTGACGTCAACTTTCGATTTTCAAATGAAACACTATAGTTTTTCTTTAGGATTTCAAAACTAGATTTTTTTCTGAGTTAGAACATGTAAAAAAAGTATTAGGTTAGAGAGGAAAGTTTTTAAGATAATGAGATTTTACCGTTTCAGGTGTTGAGAAGCACTAAAAATCGAGTTACCTATGGAATGATTTTGTGGCAGAATAAAATTGCCGTCAAAACGCGTAGTAGGCGCATGTCAAGTCAATAGAAGTTTGCGTTGTCGTTTTTGAATTTAGCATTTCAAAGTTTTCTGGCGTCAGTTCACAAGAAATTAGTGAAAAAAATGAAAAATGAATATACAAACGAAGATTTCTTATGATTTTTAACCAAAATGGTCAAAGATATTTACCAACTTGTCGTAGTTTCAATGCAGAATGTACCGAGAAAAGAATACTCGATCGTCGATTTAAAAAAAAAAATAATTACAAATTTACATATTCCTCTATCCAGAAAATATTGAAACGATACGGGCAGCTCCTTACAAATACTCGATGCATCAAAAGTTACTTCCTGGAGATTTTCCCAGACGAACTGCGTTCTGCGAATGGTTCATGATAAAAAAATCAAGAAGATCCGGGGTTTTGGCGCAAAATAATTTGGAGTGACGAGGCCAGTTTTACCAATAACGGCATTTACAATCAACATAACGCACACTACTGGTCCACGGTTAACTTACACTTAACTAAATCCAGCAACTTTCAGATAGTTTCTAAGTTCAATGTTTGGGTTGGGCTTATTAACAACCAACTGATTGTTTATGATCAAAATCTCAATGCAGCGTTTTATTCCCAAAACATGCTGCCTTTCTTGGAAGAAAATTATCTAGATAATTTACCTTTGGCAGCACTTAGAGAAATTTATTTTATCCAAGACGGAGCCCCACCCCACAATGCAAGGGTGGTGGACGGTCTTCTAACAGTTATTTTTGAGGATAGGTGGATCGGAACCTCCGAGCCGATTAGATGGCCAACGAGGTTCCCGGATCTCAATCCATTGGATTTTTTTATGGGGTCACATGTTTATGAATTCGAAAGCGAAACAAGAGAGGCTTTGGAAGTACGTGTTCGTGAAATCTGCCAAGATATGAACCCCCAGTTTATTGAAAATACAACAGAAAGTGTCAAGAGAAGAGTTGAAAAGTGTTTAAATCAAAATGGTGGCTTATTTGAAAATTTTTTGCGATAATTTCGTTGTTATTGCAGCTTCATGTTTAAATTTTTGTCACTGTTTGAAATAAAAATTGTTTGTTTGTTTTTTATTGTTTGAAATGCTAAATTCAAAGACGACAACGCAAACTTCTATTGACTTGACATGCGCCTACTACGCGTTTTGACGGCAATTTTAATCTGCCACAAAATCATTCCATAGGTAACTCGATTTTTAGTGCTTCTCAACACCTGAAACTTTAAAATCGCATTATCTCAAAAACTTTCCTCTCTAACCTAATACTTTTTTTTACATATTCTAACTCAGAAAAAATCTAGTTTTGAAATTCAAAAGAAAAACTATAGTGTTTTATTTGAAAATCGAAAGTTGACGTCACTTTCGGTTAGACGGTAAACAGCAGATAAATTTAAAAAAAGTGCATTAGATGCAAAAAAGTCATTAAGTATGCCTGCAAAATTTCAAAACTCTATCTTTAATAATAAGCGAGGAAAAGGTGCTGTACTTACTAAAAAAATCACCCGGTATACACCAAATCCAAATAGTCCTTGACGATTAACTGTACCGGTTACGTGCGGATTTTCATGAGCCCAATGGTGGTTATTAGGCCGATTAAAAATTCCGGCACTGCTTATATGGGCCTCGTCTGTCCATATAATTGTTTCTTCAAATCTTGGCACTTCGTTGCACTGACGCAAAAACCACTGGCAAAAATCGAGACGCCTTTGAAAGTCGTTTGGGTATAAATGGTGACTAATCCTAATTTTGTACGGTTTGAATTTATTTTTTTTAAGCAACGCAATGCAGTTGTTTTTGGGATTCCTAAATTTTCCTGTATTTGGCGACACGATATTTTAGGATGTTCTATTACAATTTCTAAAACTATATTTTCTATAGCTTCTCTACCTGCTTTATTATATATTTTTGCTCAAGGTTTTACAGATGATCCAAACTCTTTTAAATTTTGTTGTAGCCTTTTGAATAATTTTATGTCTGTCTGTCTCTTTTCTGGATATCTAAAAGTATTGTTTAGGCGGCATTTTTGGCACAAAGTTTCGCTGTCTATAACTTACCTATTAACATAAAGCTCGGAAGCTAAATTTGAATCTTCTCCACATTCTATAAAACACTTAATCATATCATATTTTTCACCATTACGAAATTGAACCGTTATTAACAATGCTCACTCACAATTTACTCACAAAAAATTAGTGAAATTAGTTTTTGACATTTACGATTATCTCGATTTTCTTTTTTTACAATGGCTTTCTCAATAAACATTAAAGATGCGATAAATATGCATAGATGTCAATGGAAGGCAATGCGAACATTCATTGTAGTTTAGTTTTTCCTATTTTTGGCAAAATGATTTTATATTATAAGAAGTGTTGTTGTTGTTAATAGTTTTCCATGGCCTCCTCACAAATATATTAAATTTTTCGAAAATTAACCGCTTTTTCTAGAGATAAATATGGCATATGATATATCGTTGGATAGCTAATTTAAGTTGTGATCAAATAATGAAATAATTTACAGAGTGTTCCATTTAAAAAAAGACAAGTTATGTCTATATCTCGAAAACTGAGACATGCATAATTTTCGTCTTATCATTAACGGATTCTTCTCAAAAAAGTGCCTTAAGAATATGTTACTTGATATTCGATTCGACTCTTAGTAATTGAGATATAGAGGTCATCCTAAAATGCCAATTTTCCGAAAACGCTCTGTAGCTCGGTAGTCGAAAAAGATAGACGATCGCGGTTTGCGCCATTGATCGTTTCTCGAAAATCGAGCTCAGAACTCTATATTGGTTTTTGTCTATCTGCCATAGTTTTAGACCAAATCCCATCTAATTTGGTCCACCATGTACAGTTCTGGTCCAATCGCATAGTAGTTCAGATGATTAATCTGGCAGGGCAAAAATTATTTTCTTTGTCAATTATAGTTCAAAGTAGTTAATAAATTCATTAAAAATAATGTTAGTCTAATTTTTTCCTTACGGACTTTTTTGCAAAATATTATAAGGAAACAAAGATTTTTAGGTAAATGGAACACTTTTTTCTATGACTGGTAAAAAAATTGTACTTTTTTTATTACTTTTTGGCGTAAAACGTATGTTTATAGTAATAGTGAAAAAAAGTAAAAAACGTGGAAAATAGTATATTATTCAACGAGCGGTAATGTAGGTAATAACTCACGCAGATGAAGTAATTCATCAAGTGAGTTATTACCATTACCGCAAGTTGAATACTATACTTTATCTACGATTATAACAATAAATATTAAATTGAAAAAATTTTGTTTAAATTATTCAGTTTGTTTATTAATAAAATTAACTGTAAAATTTAATTTTTGTTCACCTTTTTATATTTGTTGTCTTCAAAGATTTAGCCACCTTTAAGCGAAGGTAGAAAGTGATTTTTAATCGAAATAATGCATAAGCTGCTTGCAGACAAAAAATCAGCTCTGCAGATTAATATTACGCGGCGGAAAATGCAAAACATCTCCGCGAACTGCAATAGCCGGAAGCGCATATTCGGTCTTCTGTCTTAAGTCTTGTTTTTTATGTTAGAGAAAAAATTAAAAAAGCGTCGGAAAGCTCAATCAATTCTCTTTACATAAGCTGTCTACAAATTTTCGAAAAAAACGATAATTATCGAGATATTCGAGGAAATATAAGAGATTACACGTTTTCCTATAAAGTGTATGTAAATCTTAGAAAAATAATTTTTCTCAGAAACCTTTGTTTCGAAGGGCCAAGATTAACGGAGTGTCAAAGTAGTACATGATATTAAGTGAACATCGTATATGAGATCGATTTCAGTTAATTACCGATTAATTACGGTAAGAAAATGGAGAAATTTTACCGAAAAAAAAAAAATCCCAAATCCCGCCCCCTCTATTCCTTCATTTTTGTCGGAATTCAAAAAATAAAAAAAGGAGCTTTAGCAAATTTAATCCTGTTTAAGTTAACTAGAGTAGTCTTTTGCCGTAGGAGCCAAGATTAAAAAGTTGCCAACTGTAGAAGCTCAAAATTTGCGACTTTTTGCCGTACCGGGCCAACATTTCAGTAGTTATCTCCGAAACGAAAAAAAATATCAAAATTCTGATAGTAGTGAAATATTCGTAATGGAAAATACTCGCTTGACCTTGTTTTTTATTTCAAGCTAACTCCCACTGTTTCGGAGATATCTGCGAAAAATAACAAAAAACAGCTTACATTTCGGAGTCGAAAAAATTGCAAAAACATGCAATCTTGACACGTTCATATTTTTCGAAAAACACCATTGGGACGGCCGGACGATGTCGTGACGTAAAGAGGAAGTCTTCCAGATAAACCTGATCGTAAATTGCATGGCGAAATTCGAAAATTCTGCTCGGCGCGAACGAATCAAAAGTAGCATAGTGAGTTATAAGAACTCATGTATTATAACTCACGCTGTTTGTTTATGGATACTATTAGTTGATCAAAAGCAGTTCATTAATTAGCATATAACCCAATAAGAGTAGATAAAGTAACATTATTTAACGTTTTTGTGTAGCCGGATCCATGAGTGCATTGAAAACAATCGAAGTGTCTCACGATCTTCGCTTTAAAAAGGTCCAATTATGAATTTGTGTTTTGCTTTTAAGCTGATATTTAAATTTATTTATATAAAAATATGAAAATTAAGCAAAAAATATTGTAACTCGTACAGAAAATGCGTTTTTTCACTGATGGGATTGCCGTACTCACCCCACGGTTCGTGAAAAAAGTACCACTTTATGCACTTGTTGCGTTAATTACTATATCGTGGTTAATTTAAAAATGCATTTATTTATTTTAAACAAAATAAACAATAATGAGATCTGATCGTCATCACTATCACATTTATTTAAATACGTTTAACATTTATTCGGGTTTTATCAGTATTTTATATACAGAGTGTCCCAAAAGTATGGAAGGTCATTTTCAAGGCCATTTGAAGGTCAACTTTCGTTTATCAAATGGGAACCCCCTAGTCGCCGAAGCCGATCACGAAATGACCTCGATTTGGTTAAAATCTACCTGTAATTGCTTGCTTTCAGTCACCAGTCCCTTACAACTCTAATGCAAAATTTTTCGCACTTTCAGAATCCGGGGGTAAAAATAGGGATTTATATTTAAAAAACAAAGGTTGACCTTCAAATGACCTTGAAAATTATTTTAAGGGCAAATCCAAGGTCACCAAGTGGTGTCTGCCCGATGACCTCAACAACTTTTATATCATATCTCGCTATCCTGACGAGATACAAGCCTGATAATTTCGAGTGACATTTAACCTTTAGATGACCCCTAATGCAAAATTTTTCGTTCTTTCAAAATCAGGGATCAAAAAATGAAAAAAACTAAAGTTGGCCTTTAAATGACCTTGAAAATGCACTTCATTGTCAAATCCAAGGTCACCTAGTGATGCCCCCGATGACTCAACAACTTTTATAAAGGTCATTTTCTTCATATCTCGCTATCGTGACGCAGTCTGAAAATTTCGAATGACATTTGACCTCTAGTTGATCCCTAGGGTCAATTTGACCCCTTACCACTCTAATGCAAAAATTTTTCACTCTTTCAGAATCCAGGGCCAAAAATAGGGATTCCTATTTAAAAAATAAAAGTGGGAAGTTTACTTTTTTTGCCGCTTAATATGAAAACTGCTGATAATCGGATCTGAAGACCAGTAGCATATGTATTAAGTTTGTCTATCGATTCGACTAAACTTCCTAGCATTCCTAGTTACATTCCTCCAAATAATAACTCCTTTCTCAAAATGCGATCCTCCACCTCTAAAATATTAATTAAAAAATAAGTTTGTTGAAGTAGGCGATATTTTATACATAAACATACTCCAAAATAACTACCCTTAATGGTGGTTATAAGTTTATGGCAGCCTTTCACAGCCTTTTTTTTCTTGCCTTCAAAGTTGAGTATAATACAGGAGGGTGATTTACCACAACGCCACATACGGAAAATAAAATGGCGTTCTAGTCTTGTATGTGAGAAAATCCATGCAAAATTTTAGAGTGATCCTAGGTAATTTAGTAATTTTTGTTGCATTAAAACTTGCAAAGATACGCTACTGTTATTTGTCTGTGGTCAGTGATAGGGCAAGGAACTTAGTTGGGAAAGAATATATAGGGAGATGTTTACATTTCCTTAATTGGCATAAAAAGTTAAGCTGGAGCGTCCTCAAAGTGCCGCATTTTTTGCTTTTATTCGATCGCTGCCTCAGGTACAAAATACGACCGAAGTTTGGTGATTTTTGTTATCGACGGATTTAAGTCAATGTCCTACTTGTTGTTGTAGAGTTTACTAGCATAGGGTCAATGCGTCGGAAAGACATTGACCCTATTAAAATTAAATTTTACATTGTATTCGTAGATCGATGTTCAATACGCCATTCGGTTGTACTGTATTCTACAAAAACTATTTTAATTTTTGCTATTTTTGTAGTGTGATTAAAACCAATAAGTCACTTCTACCCTCTCCAGCTTTGCTATCAGTCCCAAATATGACAAGGGGGGGGGGGGTGGGGGGGGGGGGGAGTGATATGTTTGGACCGAGTTACGTCAGATTAGTTAAAGTCATAGGCGGCGCATTCCTACAAAAAAAATAAGGTACCTAATTTTTTTGGTCACATTTTTAAAATTTTTTATTTTTTAACTCCTTTCGGTGGGGATGTAGAGGAACGCACTACCGGGCGTCAAAATAACGTGACACCAATTTATTTCTCAGGGGGCGCCAGTCGCGTGTTACCCCGTTCTTCTACCTCCCAGGCGGGTTCGAGATAAGATGCACTTCGATAGCCAAATAATGGACCAAGGCGGCACTACCTCAGATCTTTAACGGCGCTCGCTCTGGCCGTGAATTCCTGGATTTAGGTTTTCGTGCCTTTTGAAAAGCTAAATTTTTGCATAAAAAAAATCCCGATCGAAGAATTTCTCTTCGGTGGGATTAACTTTTGTCGTGCTGATTACGTTTTTGTCTGCAAATAACGGACTCTACACCCGAGGATTTCTGAGAAAAACGCAAAAGAATCAAACTTCCGTACAGCAACTAGAAGGTCGAGTGTGGTGCAGTAACTCGACACATCCGGTTTTCGGTACGAAAATTCCAGGGTTATAGACTAGCAACAAGTCTCAAGATCAATTAAGATGCAATAGTTTAAAGAATCCGTTTATTTACAGATATGGTTATACAAAAAAGGGGTTATAGCAAAATTCTTATTGTAAGAATCGCGCCTTCCCCAATTAAGACAAACGGCTTTCAGACCATACAAGCGATCGATTAGGTAGAAAAGATTCATGCATACCTTCTCAGAATCAAAATGCGAGCTTTTTAGAGAAGTCTTAGACTTGTAATTTTAATAATTACGGCTGACTGATTTTAACTTAAAAAAGTTTTACTAAATGAATTTAGTTTTGCTAGAGACTACTTAGCTTCAAAGTTCTTGTATCGAGGCGGTTCACGTACTCAAACACATTCATGAGGACTTATGACTGCATAAGTTTGTTTGGCGTTCGATTAGTCCACAACTTACTTGCCTCTATGCAGTTGTTCAATATTAGCAAAATTACAACGACCCACCTCCGAGTGACTTTTAGGCAATTTTTTTATGCACAAGGCGTTTTCCTCTATAACTTTATCATTTGGAAAGCCCTGCTATTGGTTTTCCTACCATCGCTTTGTATGAATTACTCAACGCGCTCGACCAAATTGCGAGCCGCTGAGTTAATTCAAACTCTTTCTATGCGAGATACCGGCCTTGTGCATGTGCATTGATTTTTATCAATTTTTGCTTATCGGCGCTACGCCGGCCTTGTCAACATCGTCGGTGTTGCCTTTTATATATATATATATATATATATATATATATATATATATATATATATATATATATATATATATATATATATATATATATATATATATATATATATATATATATATATATGTGTGTTGCAATCACATCCTCCTACTGTAGGAGGCTGTGATGCAATGCATCGCTAAAATTTTATGCTCATACTTTAGAACAGGACATTCAATGACCGTACCTCAAAGGTTAATGTCTTTGGTGGAGGAATAAAAATGAAAAATATTTCAATATTTTTTTAAAGTATATTTTCGAAGTACTTTTTAAACTGGCTTTGGGGTACTTTTGAAAGAGTAATTTTCAAGTGAAATTTTGGCGTACTTTTGATAAATCAATTTTCAAGCCAAATTTCGACGCAGTTTTGATAAAATAATCTGCAAGTAAAATTTTGGCGTACTTTTGATAAATCAATTTTCAAGCCAAATTTCAACGCACTTTTAAAAATATTATTTTTCAAGTCCAACTTTGTTGCACCTCTGAAAAAGTATATTATTCATAAATCCTTGCCATTATATACTTTCGCTCTCATATCCTGAACCAAAACATATTTTCCTAAGTGAAAATTCGGTGTTTTTCCGAATTTTCACTTGGTCATTTCTAACGCCTTTTAGAACTCATAACGGACTGGTCTGTGCCTCTGCAGACTCTTAAAAATGTCCTTAAATGAAATTTTTGCCTAAGTCAAATTTTGATTCTGTCTTCGACTTAGGTCGATTCTGGAGAGTTCTGCAACAGGGACAACCTTCTGATAGATTTTCCGCATGTTGTGGTAAATTACCCTGTATATGATAGTATCACCCGTACTCTACTAAATCGATTAGGAATATATCATTACTAAATAGCGTAGAAGGCATAGGTTCTCGTACGCTGCCTTGTGAAACTCCGTTGTTATTTTGCATAAGTATATCTTTTCTTCTCAAAATTTGATTCTTTTTCAGCGCCAATGTTTTATCTTTTAAAGATGCCACCTCCTTTTCTAGGATGGCATTTAAATCCCATTTTTACCAGATTGTGCAATATAGTTCTGTGACATCAAATTGCAACTAAGGGGGAATCACTAATCCACAAGTTCACTTTATCCTTTGAAGGAATTGAATAAGACATTTAAAGAAAGTTAACCTCTGCTTACGTACCTATGTATTATTCACATAGACGTTTTATAAATAGTAGAAACTATTAAAGAATATTATTTAGGTATTAAGCAAATCAAAAGCTTTTTTATTTATTATGAAATTACCTACTTTCTATATATTGTTGCCCTAATCTGGGCACGCTAATATACAAGTTAGGTAATAAAGAAAAAAGTGTGTAAGTTGTGATTTGCTTAATACCTAAATAATATTCTCTAATCATGATGAAAGCAAAGCAAAAAAGTAGAAACTATTAATTTTCAATATACAACTGGCGTAAACATGATAGTCGCAGTTCCGGCTATATCTATCTGCATTGCTATTGAACACGCGACAATAACACACTGTGATAGGCAACAATTTTACTGAATATATCGAGTGTAATATAATACGCCCCTTGCAAAAAATATAATTTTAGTATTTTTAGAATCTTTACTTAAGACAAAACACAATATGTAAAGGGTTTTTTCTTATTTTTTTTTTACAAACGGTATTCAACATTAAAGTTTGAATAAACCCGTTAGGCACGCCAACAACGCGTGACGTCATGTAACAGGAGACGCCACACCCAAGTAACACATAAAGTCGAAGGAACGTATCGGCGACAATAAAAGCCACGTTATCGTGGACCTCTACCACAGGCTGCCACGTCCCTGCTACGTGGCAGCTACGTAGCCGCCACTAAAATAAGGAAACATTTTTAGTCGTCGCGTAGTGTTTCAGGTAGTCCCGGCCTCTATAGATGTGACTATGTTTAGTTACTATAAAGGATCGGGGTAGTAGCGGGTACTACTCCGCGACTTGGCGGCCTAGTAACCGCTACGTGGCTGCCTAGTAACTGCCACCATCACTTTTTAAAATAGTGTTTATCTTTTAGCGACCTCTTTGTTTTTTTCTTTTATAATAATGGCGCAGTGAAATAATATTATACCAAAAAGATGTGTACTTTAGGCGCCTGTTTAAAGTACTTCTTTAGCCATTTTTTCAAACGCAAGTTACTTTTTTGATATAAGTTGACATATTAAATGATAAAATTTCAACGCGCCCTCAAAATAACCTTTTTTTTGTAATTTTTTGACAAAATAATTTAAAAAGGCAAGATTAAAAAATTTAAATATTTATTGGGGAAACATTTGGAATACTTTCAAAATCATTTTTCGTAAAAGTGTATGATAAGATATTCACATAACCATTGTCTATTTTTGATTAAAACCATTTTTTTTTTCTAAAAATTTTAACAACTAATAATGGCCGATTTTAACAAAGGTACTATAAAGTTAGGCCCTCCACCATAAAACATAGGAGACTACCATTTTACCTCTAAAAGATCTGTGACTTTGGTGACCCAATAGCAACTATCCTGATGTGACTCTATAGTATCAGATTCTATTTTGGAACTGTAAAGTACCAACAGAAACTATTTCACTACCCATGTTGCCACTAAAATGCCACGATACTTTATAGTTCCAAGTGATGGTCACTGGAACCATTCTGGAACCTTTATTGCCTTTCTATGTACCCAGTTACTTTATTTAGGGATCTTAGTGGCACTGGTGGGTTGCAGTAACTGATTCACTGATACTTTATAGTTTTTGCCACTATAGAGTAACAATAAAATGATATTGCCTAGTTCCAGTAACTACCCAAATGCTACTTTGACTTTGGGTGTTTACAGTTTCAATAAATGGTATCGGTGTGGTAACGGTTACTTTAAACGAACCATATAAAGTAGCAATATTAGTACCAGGGTGTACCCCAGGAACTAAGGCTTCGTAGCAAAACCGAAACCGAAAGCATTTGGTACCATGTGTATTACTTGGACAGCGCTAGCGTACATTTTAAATTAATTCCATTTATGGAAGTTGCCTCTGTAGTAGCTTGATAGTGGAGCGAAATAGAGTCTCTCCGTCCTCGAGAAAAAAAAATCAGCGTAGAACCAGACCAGACCTAATAGTTTTCATAAAGTGAAAAAATCTAGATAAGATATGGCTATTTACGATATTTTTTTTGTGGTACAGATATTTTTTATTTCGGAAAAATTTGAGAAATTGATTGATGTTTTTTAACATTTACACCGCCAAATCTAATCGATCTGATTTTTTTTAAAAAATCAAGTACACAAACAAGCGCTTCCAATGGTCCTTTTGTTTCTATCGATTTTATTGTTTATTATTTTCTTTAAATAACAATGAACTTATTATTTCGCTAAGAATGTACTCATACTTTGATTAAGCGACAAACTTTTTTATTTTTGCAAATTTTCGTATATATATAGCGAAACAATTGAAGCCAAGATACAGAAGTTATTGAAAAAAATTTTTTTCATCTAGGGCTTATAGTTTTTTATTTATGAATAATTTTGTGACGCAGTAGCATATGGCATACACCCGGCAGGCGTACGGCGTAAATTGTCCCATTGATCTTTGAAATAACCTTTTTCAGTCATGTTTAAAACAATTTAAACCCTTTTAAATATTGTACACACTATAATTTAATATCACCTAATACAACTTTAGGAAATAACCGCAAACTGCACTAATTGTATGTCCGACTCATTGCACTCGCAGAGATATACTGTTAGATGACGTCACGTCCAATATGAGTGTGTTCTCAGACACGCCCCTCCTCCCGGATGTTAGTCAGTGATTTAAATATTTTCCAGTTAGAAATTATGAAAAAAGGACACGCCCCTCCTCCCGGATGTTAGTCAGTGATTTAAATATTTTCCAGTTAGAAATTATGAAAAAAGATTTGATAATTGCTAATATTTAGTACCACTAAATTAATATATATAAATTAATTTAAATATATGGCACATGCAAGGGGCCTATTAGGAGTGCCAGAAGAATAAGTTATTGGGTCTTTCCTGCTACCACAACTAGTCAAAAATCACTGGCAATGTAAAAGCCTACTTGCTGGTAAACTGAATACCTTGCCTAAAGACATATAAAACTAAACCCTATCCTATTCTTTGAGCTAAGTGTATAAAATATTAAAAATTATCTTAACAGTGATGTCTGCATTTCAGATATCTTGAATGAATAAATCGATAAAATAAAAAGTAAGCCAGAAATAAAGACGGGGTCATGCCCCAGAATTACACAAAAATTATATATTTCCTTATGACTATGCAAGGAGGTTGCCTTTTGTGGCATCAGCAACTGGTTTAATGAAATTTTTAATACAATTTTATGTAGAAATACCTAAAATTGGAAGGATTTTTGTTATGCCGGGATGCCGGTGACTCAGATAAATGTAAATTTCAGATGCATAATGGCTTCGTGGTAGATAAAATTACCAACGATTTTCTATTAAACATATCTCGTTGACTGGGAATTATATAAAACAAATAGCGAATATCGCAAATTTGAAATTTTACCGCATTTTAAAGGTCAAGCTCGTAACGATATGAAGCAAAGTTTTGAAATGTATGCAAATTAGTCGTTTTTACAAGCAAATATAAATGCTACTACCAAGAATACACATGTAAATTTCTACCTGTTTTACATTTTATTGTGTGCTACAATCTCTGCATTTAAAATTTCAAATACCACATCAAATTCAAAATATAGAGGCGACACAGTGTAGCGATCTTTATTGGTACATTAAAATAATCGTGCAGTTGTCTTATCTGCTTGGTAAACAAATATAAATCTTTCAATATTATTAGTTTTTGTTTCAAATATTTAAGTTCTCATAAATATATATTTACATTTACCGAAACCATCACAAGACGATAGTATCATGTAAAAAACATATTAAAAAATGCCAAAAATTTTTTTGATACCTTAGCTTCCCTTATATATACTAAATACCAATTTTATGGACTCTTACTTGCTTGATTTACCCCTCATTTACTCCAATTGAGCTCCATCAACGGAATAAAATACAATCGTGTACCCAAGTCAATATCTTAAACGGTTCCAGAGTAATCGTGCGCACAAAAAAGTTACAGACAGAACGAGAGAATTTTTTTTTGCTCAAATTTAAAACCTCGACGTGTCATGACATTCTACGCCTATTTGAACAATAAAATTTTTTTTAAATTATTTTGTCGTTACTATACTTCCACTGGATGTGGAAGTAATTAAGGTCTTCCAATTCAGTTTGTCAGTCAATCTTTATTCTGTTGTTTGCATTAATAAAAATATTTTATATCGAAAATGCTGCATTTTATGAAAACTTACAAGAGAACTTTTGCCTGTATGTTTAAATGGTCTTACATAATTTTACAACAGAAAATGGAAAAATCCCTGAATACAATATATTTCTGACATTTAACCGTACTATCCATTTAGCTACGTCACAATGCAATTGATGGATACTATTAATATAAGTAACTAATTTAAGTATATAATTAACATTTTGTTCTAGATTTTGAGTTTCATTTTAGGAATTTTAGGAAGAAAATCCCGTTCCGGAGTTTGCGATATAGCCAGGAAAACATCCTGTAGATGTGCTGTATCAAGTTATAGTGCAAAGGAGGAGGGCCTATAAGACCGGTTTTCGGCCCTTTTTATTTTTGGTCAAAAAATTTCGAACAATTTTTTTTTTTCATATATATTTAATATCTAATCTATTTCACCCCAAACAGAACTTCCCCCAACCCATCTCTCTACATGTAACCCCAATAAATTATTAGAGAACCAGTTTACGTTAGCACTCAGCTTAGAAGTTTTCGAACTTGAAAATCATGTTTCCTTTGAATAAACTGCACCCTAAGCTCCCCTACTACAATTACAATACCCCCAATCCCCAACCCACTACCGATGTGGGATATCGTTTTATGGGTTTTTGAGGTAGACGATTTCAAATATTATATTATTAAAGTTCCATAAACAATTATATTCACATACAACATTTTTTCGTTGTGAGACTTGGATAGAAAATCTGAATGTGGAAGTAATGATTCCTTGGGCAGCGGTTTTTTGAATATGTTGAACTCGATCAATTTGAACTATCTTAATACTCGTCTGTTTCGTTTTTATTGACACTCCCTGCATGGGTACTTGTAATCTGTGTAAAATGTCACCTGTGCTTAATTTTGAAAATTTTTATAGTAAGATTTTGTCAAATGAAATATACCGCAAATTAAACATTGTCTTCAGAGAAAGTTGCAAAATTTTGTGTGATGAGTGCCTCTAGTCAGTCATTATTTTTAAGCAAAACGTAGCATATTTGTTACTTATATTATTTTGTTTAAAACTACGTTACAATTGGCAACGAACTAGTCTTAGTTTTTAATATTCGCAACATTGTGGAATAAATGTAAAAAATAGCAACTATTATAACAGCTTACTGTAAACTTAATACGCGCGCAATTATTTTTTTTTATTTTCTTCACGCGTTACCAGTAGTTAGCTACTGCGGAGCAAGCTAGATCAGATACCGTTATGGGTAATGGTTGATAGGTGTTGCCAGTTTGATACAGCCTCAAAGCCCAATAGATCAGATGCTAAACGTAAAATAACCAGGTACACAATTTTTAAATATATAGTAAATATATAGAATTATAAATAAATAGACAAATACTGAATTAAATAATGACAGTTTAGTACATTTAACATATAATAACAGTAAATGCAATAGTCTAAACACACAGATAAAAAGCAATAAAAACAGTCTACCTTAAAAGAAACACACATAATATTATTGTAACATAAAAATAAAACAAGCTAAAAACGTAGGTACTATTCGCCAATTTAGTTTTCCCCCATATATTCTTTCACTGAATAATATGCTTTTGAAATTAAATAATTGAATTAGCCCCGCTTTCGTTTTGTTCCTCGATGCCAAATCTGCTAGCAACAACTCGCAAATGATTACACAGGTCTACAAAAAAAGTCTTGTCCTAAGATTCTCATCTAACTTTTTAGAAGTATCTTGACACGCTGAAGCCAATTTTGGGGAAAAATTTTCTTTCTACCGTCTGATTTTTTCTCTACCACCCCTTTTATCCCTTAAAAAGGGCAAAAAAGGTCTTGTTCTAAGGCTCTGATCTAACTTTTCTGAAGTATTTTGATGCGCTGAAGCCAAAAAAAAATTTATATCTTGTCAGTTTCCCTCTACCACCCCCTTCATCCCCTATTTTTTTTTTGTCCAAAATTAGTTTCAGCGCGTCAAATTACTTCAGAATGGTTAGATGAAAACCTTACGACGAGATCTTTTTTTTGCACTTTTTAGGGAATGAAAGGGGTGGTAGAGGGAAACTGAGGCGGTAGAAAGTTTTTTTGTCCTAAATTGGCTTCAACGCGTCAAAATACTTCAGAAAAGTTAGATTAGAACCTAAGGACAAGACCTTTGTTATCTTTCAGTATGGAATCCATTTTGGTGTTGAAATCACCCTGAACAATGATTATTTCCCTGTTCACCGAGCCTCTCGTTCCTTAAGCCAACCAACACTTCTGATGTATTTGAGAAGAAGGCCAGGTGAGATGCCTTCTATACTGGCCATACTGGGCCAGAAGTCCCCCAGTATGGGGCGCGGTAGGTCAATGGGTTAAGGCGTATTGAGTGGCGAATATGCTGATCGACTGCCTACCGCGCTCTGGGTTCGACCCCCAGCCCTGGTATTGACAACACCGGTGGGTGTGGATGTATGTCTGCGTTTTTCCAAATGTGTACCCTTCGGCACAGCCTTGGCTATGGATTTGGGGGTCTACTATCTGTGGTGTGTTTATGGACCCTCTTTTCGTTGAGAGAGCAGGACAGTGACACAGTACTGGCTCGGCAATCTCGTCATCCAGATTACACTCTCTACATTTGAGGATGTCTATAACTCCCAGTGTATGTTTGTTTCGTCTGCAGTGTCCTGTTAGTAATCCTACATAGATGCACAGATTACTCCTGGACATCTGGAGACAGTGTTTGCCTAGCTTGCGACTGGGTGTGGCCAAAACCATTCTGCTATGTCTGCAGCTGCTTAGACCAATCCAACAGTCCGCGTGGCGTTTGGTTTTCTTAGTTAAATATTCTTAGTTTGTAGAAAAAAAAATTGTACACTAGTAGTAATAAAACTAACATTACCTAATTCATAAAATAACAAGCTAAAAACGTACTCTTCGCCTGTTCACTTAACTTTTTATATAATTGATACACATTCTATAGGATACTCTCCGCAGTTTTTTGTAAATAATGTTTGTTTTAGACATTTTTAATTTTATAGTACGAACTTAGTTGGTAAAAGACTCAGTGTAAAATAAATTAAAAATAAAAAAAATCATACCAAACCCCATTTGGGTTTCGAACCCGGGACCCTTGGATTCCGAGTCAAAAGCGTAAGAACTACACCACCTCCTTACACGTAAAAAAATGTAAATTTTTACATTATGAGATGTATATTGGTAAAATCTATAAATATTTAGATATTAAAATGAAATATCATTCCACCAGATTTCTATTCGATTACAAAAACATATTGTTTGTAACATTACTATTTTATATGCACTATATAAAATAGTAATGTTACAAACAATATTTTTCAATTTAAAACTGAATGCCTCTGAGAATTTAAATCTATTACAATCTAATACACAGAGCAATTCAATTTTGACTAATAATTTACGATGATAATTTATGATTTACAGAATTACAAACTAAGAAATAACAAGCTAAAAACGTACTCTTCGCCTGTTCACTGAACTTTTTATATAATTGTTACACATTCTATAGGATACTCTTCGCAGTTTTTTGTAAATAATGTTAGTTTTAGACATTTTTAATTTTATAGTACGAACTTAGTTGGTAAAAGACTTAGTGTAAAATAAAGTAAAAATTAAAAAAAAACCATACCAAACCCCATTTGGGTTTCGAACCCGGGACCCTTGGATTCCGAGTCAAAAGCGTAAGAACTACACCACCACCTTACACGTAAAAAAATGAAAATCTTTACATTATAAGACACGAGCTAAAATCATATTTTCAAGGTTGTATATTACATTAGGAAATGTATATTTGTAAAATATATAAATATTTTGATATTAAAATGAAATATCATTCCACCAGATTTCTATTCAATAACAAAAACATAAAAATTAAAATTTTCAAATATAAATCATTAATAACATTTTTATTTACCGATCGACTTTGTTCAAAAGCAATAGGGTTCTTCCCCTAGATAACACTAACTTACTGACCAAATTTCAGTACAATCGGATTTTTCTTTCTTGAGTTATCGTGCTTACAAGAAACGTGACGGACGGACGGACGGACAGACGGACATTTTGAAAGTTGTTCAGAATTCGTTCACTAACACAATGATATGAAAATTTTTTTTCTGCGAGCGATATTTACGGTTTTAGAAATTTGCCGATCAAATGCAATATAGGTACTCTTCGTTTTCGATTTGCGAAGAGTATAATAACATTACGAATTAAATTATTTCTTTGATAATACTGTACATCTAATGCATGTATACAAAAGTCTTATTTTATTAACGTCTACTCTTCGACATCCACTATCAATTCTCCTATTGCTGCTCCCCCATTATCAACGTTCCTATTGCCGGCATCCTGGATAAAATGGAGGAGAGCTCGAGTTGGGTGTTTTATATACTGTTGATGTGCCCATCCTAGGAACCATAGGACACTTACTACATGTGCACAACAGCCCAAAGTCCTCATTCCAGCTTTGCAGGTGCAATAATACCCTGAGATAGGATTGTCTTCTCCATTCCCTATTGGATCATCTTCTCTATCATTTCCTTCTTCGCCAATTCGGAAAGATATCCACAGCTGATAGTGAGTAGCATTTTTGTGTCGAGAACATATCCTGAATCTAAGAAAACCTGGTTCATCTCTGAGCCTATGAAGTTCAAATACCTCGTCATTGGTATGGTCCAATTTTTCCTGGATATATGTAGGAGCTAATTCCACCTAGTATGGGCCAAGGGTCAACAGACGTACATATGTACATATGGGAGATCAAATCGAGGAAACTCAGGGATGTGTACCTGATCCAAACGTTCCCAGATTGCATTTCTTTTGGCGAGATTTTCAGCTTCAACTCTCGCCTGTACCACGTTCACATCATCAAGTCGACCTCTAATCTCTCGAGCTAAGGCTGCAGTTTTACCTACCGTATGTGAAGGCGCTCTATATTTATTTATCAAGCCTCCAGTTATCAAGAAGAAATTTCTCAAATGTATGTTCCATCAACTATCACAATGGCTTTCGGTTCGTCTGGGTTGTCATTATAGAGTTCGTTTGCGAATGGAGTCACGTGTTTCGCAATGAATTTTTGACGAGTTATCGCGCCAAGACCAATGTTTGCCGGTACGAATCGTATGATCAAGGATCTTCGCACAGTAGTAATCACCACAGGGTGTTCCATTTAAATTAAAACAGTTTTTGAGGTTTGAATTTGACAAAATGTAACGTGGAAAATGTAACACTTTGTATACTATTATGGAATTTATTTTCAATGTATAGTGTAGCTCGCCTTATGTTCTTTCTACGTGCCAAGGAGCAAATGAGGATCTCCTACACGAAGAAAGCTATAACGATTCTTGCAAACCGTTGCACCTGCCAAATATTTTATAAAATGTCAAACATCTTGAAACCCTGATGGTTTGGGACCACCGACCCATTGAGACATTTGATCAGGGGCCCAAAATATAGAACATATTAAAAATCCAGCCAATTTAACGGAAGCCACTTTTATATAAGGATTTGTGCGGGGTTCGATGATTATTTTTTGCTTTTTAGTGCAGTATTTATAAAAGCGTGTGTTCTTAGTTTTTTAAACTATTAATTTTTTTAAATTGTAAAAGTATCATTACATTAAGTTCCTAAAACTAAAGCTTCAACCAACTTTTTCGAGCCATCACCCAGACCGCGTTAAATGTTACTGTAATTTACAATATTACATTTATAAATATAAAGAGGTAAAGCTAGAAGGAAAATATAGCGCCATAATAAACACATTTAACCTCGATGCAACGGTCAAGAATAATAAGAGTACAATGTACTACGCGAAAGGGAAATAAGTGTACGAGCTCAGGGACCTCAGGGTGATAGGTCAGGGTTGTTCTTGTTGAAGACCGCGCATTTATCTAGCAAACTCGTGCCTACTTTGTGTCACATATAATTTACAACTATTATATTGTCAGCGCGTAATATCTTGGTGACACAATATATGTAATTGTTGTTGTTTTGTAGCGTAAAATGGAGAGTTACGAGCTGCTATTATTTCCGCGAGATGGTTTAAAGAATTTTGAATACCCGAAACCATCGAAGCGTAATGCTTCAACTTGAATATTTTTTTAAAGCCTCGTAACTCGTTTCGTAGGCATTTCAGTAATTGCAATAAATGATAGCAAGGTGAGTGACTTGGCGAAGGTATCACCTAGTTTTTGTTCAAACTCTCCAAATAATAATGTTACAGTAAATAAATAATGAATGTGATTGCTTCTCTTAAAGGTGAAGGGGCACCACCCTGCTCTCATTATTGAAAGTAGTAAAGACAATATAGTTCAGGGCCAAATTTTGGTTAGAAGGAAGGGGAAAATGTGTACCTAGCAAATTTCTCAAAAAATAAGCGACTTATAGTCGGGAATCTGAGCTCCAATTTAAGGCTTAGATTTTGAAGCCTGAGAACATGTCAGACATACTAGTGGAGTAAAAAACAGGAGAAAAGTCGTTTCCTTCTCGAGTTTTTTTTTTAATCTTAGAACAAACTGAGACATACCATTTCGTTAAGTAGGTCGATGTTGATTAGAAATCATGAAATACGACATTTTTTAGTGCTCACGGACATTGTTATTTTTAAAAAGATGTGAAATTTTGTTTTTTTTTTAATCATGTTTTTTTGAACATCTAATGCCATATCTCAAAAACAATGGAGATATCCACATGAACTTTTTTTTGTTATAAAACACACACTTAAGCCCTTCTGTCTGTGTATAGTATTGTTAATTAAAACATTTTTAAACATGTTAAAAACTTAGATAACCTTGAAAGTTCAGAAAATACGCAGTCAAATTTTCACTAAGCTACAAACTTTTTTGTTTTTGGAAATTTTGTATAACTTGCTGCGAAGAAAATAAAGCCAAAAGACCAAAAAAGTTTTTGATATAATTCTTATTGTGTCTTTGATAGTTTAGGTAAAGTGATTTTTTTGGAGCGCGCTAATTGCAGAAATTGAGTATTAATAAAGTAGTATTACTATGAGAAGATGCCAGCAAAAAATATGCGCAGAAACGAGTTTGTGCGCTCCATCAGTCTAAGCCAATGAGAAAGAATTACGTGACATTCAATGTCAACACCAGTGGCGGCGGTGCCCTGCAGTAGAGCGGCGGTGACGGTAATAATAATAAAAAAACAACTTTATTAGGCAAAGTTTAGTAGAACTTACTATTCTTACACTTCTCCTGAACAAAGGTTACTCGTAACAGTTGGCAAGTTTTAATCTACTCCATTTTCACAGTTCCTTGGCCGCGAAACTTTTATTGCAATTACACATCCCTATACCCCAGATAAAGCTATGCCACTGGTAAAAATATTCGCGCATTTTGGCTGGCATCTTCTCATAGTAATACTAGTCTACACCCGCGTCCACTAAAACTAACTAGTCGCAAGGCGGTATACGATCAACGTTATTCGTTTTCGTCGAAGGTCAGATTATAAAACCGCTGCCCAAGGAATCACTACTTCCACATCCAGATCTTCTATCCAAGTGTCTCACAATTGATTGTGGAAATAATTGTTTATAGAACTTATTACTGCTAATATTTAAAATCGTCTACCACAAAAACCTATAAAACGATATGCCACGAGGGTGGTGGAAGGGGGGTGGTAGTAGTCGTGGATAAAGTAAAAAAAATTTGAAGCCCTTGGTTCTTGTACACACACTAAATGACAATTTTATTTTTTTCGCCCCCTTGAATAATGGGGTGGGAGTTGGTAATGGGGGTGGTTAATGCCAAAAAAATTTTGAGACCTTAGCTTCTCTTATATATACTAAATATCAATTTTATGGACTCTTACTTGCTTGATTTGCCTATTTACCCCCATTTACCCCCCAACCCTTTGACGGAATAATCTAATTCCAGATCTCGTTAAAAAAGATAGGTACGTGTACCAAATTTCAAGTCAATATCTTAAATGGTTCCGGAGTAATCGTACGCACAAAAAAAGTTAGACAGACCGACAGACAGAATTTTTTTTTTTTTCAAACTTAAAATCTCGACGTTTCATGACATTCTAAGCCTATTTGGACAATAAAAATTTTTCAAAAATATTTTTGTCGATACTATACTTACACTGAATGTGGAAGTAAAATGTGTAACGATATTCTTTCCCTTATTACCACTTGTATTATATTGTAGAACGTATGGCCATAGTGCGAATTGAGCGTGGATTATCTGCTAAAAAAATATTTAAGATAAAAAGCAATCTAAGTTTCATTGTAAAATGGAGTGGATTTTATGTGGCGTAGTAATAGAGGAGAACGAAAACTTGTGCACAAGCCATGGAAACAGGGTTTCTATAATTAGGGCTGCGGAAATTAAAAGAGACTTAATTTAGGATATTTTGTTCTTTTTTGTTACCTAATTTAGGCGAAAATAACACGTTTATTCAATCATTGTGTGGATCTAGGGTAAAAATGCAATGCATGAGAGTTTCGGATAGGGACTCTGACACAGGAAATGTCGTATACAAATATTAAGATTGCCACGTTCAAAAAAAAGTGCTTTAAGAAACTGTTTTTTCTATTTAGCTCCAATAATAACGCAAAACAAGGAAAACTCGATAGTTTACTTTTTATCAAAACACTCCAAAATTATTACTTTTCCTAAACTTCTGTTGGAAAATGGAATTTTATTAGCCCTCTAGTTGCGCAACTTTTTTTTCCATTTACTATAATATTATTTTTTACCGTTTCCGAGATCCCAATGCAATGCATTTTTATCCCAGATACTCTATTTAAGATTTTTAATTCCTTTTTGCCTTCAACCTTAGTCCTTAATGCGCCACTGGAAAAAATAAATTATCCTTTCAGATCCTAAAACGTAATAAAACAGTCCTAAACATAAAAAAATAATAATGAAAAGTTCCGTTACACACAATACATAATCACTATTATTCTTAAGTACGGCGTGCGTACGCTTCGACAATTCCTCCATATTAAAAAATTCGTAACTAGCAAACTATTGCTAATAATGAAAATATTTTTTTTCTAAAAACTTTTTTAGTCTATTGACTTCATTTTCTTCATAGCATGTTACGCAAAATTTTCAAAAACAAAAAAGTTCCTCGCTTAGTGAAGATTTGATGGCGTATTCTCTAAACTTTCAGGGTCATCTACGTTTTTGGCATGTTCACATTTTTTTTATTAGCAATCCTATGTATAGAAAGAAGCGCTTAAGTGTGTGTTTTATAACAAAAAAAAGTTCACATCGATTGCTCAATTCATTTTACTTCCACATCCAGTGGAAGTATAGTAACGACAAAAAAATTTTTAAAAATTTTTATTGTTCAAATAGGCTTAGAATGTCATGAAACGTCGAGATTTCAAGTTTGAGCGAAAAAAAAATTTCTGTCTGTCTCGGTCTGTCGGTCTGTCTGTCGGTCTGTCTGTCGGTCTGTCTGTCGTTCTGTAACTTTTTTGTGCGCACGTTTACTCTGGAACCGTTTGAGATATTGACTTGAAATTTGGTACACATATGTACTTTGGCGAGATCTAGAACTAGATTATATTTTCATCTTGTTCCACCCCACCACCGATGCGGGGTATCGTTTTATGGGTTTTTGGGGTAGAGGATTTCAAATATTATATTACTAAAGCTCCATAAACAATTATTTCCAGATACAAAATTTTTTCGTTGTGTGACTTGGATAGAAAATCCGGATGTGGAAGTAGTGATTCAAATAGGATTAGGATGTCATGAAACGTCGAGATTTTAAGTTGATACAAAATTTAAAAAACTCTGTCAGTCCATCTTGCCTGAACTTTTTTTGTGCGCACGATTACTCTGAAACGGCTTATGATATTGACTTGAAATTTGGTACAACTACATACAGTACATCTACATGTTACATAACTAGATTATTATATATTTATTTTATTCCGTTGAAGGGTTGGGGGGTAAATGTGGGTAAATATATGAAGCATACAAGAGTTCGTAAAATTGGAATTTAGTGTTTGTACAAGAAGTCAAGATCTCAAAATTCTTTTGGCATCAGCCACCCCACTACCACCCTCATTACCCTCGCCACACCACTATTAAATAGGGTAAAAAAGTGCTTTAATTTATGCACAACAAAGGCCTCAATTTCTCTTTAACTTCAGTTAATCCTACTACCACCACCTTTGATAATGGGGTGGAGGTGGTAGTGGGGGACTTGAAAGCGTCTTGGATAGAAAATCTGGATGTGGAAGTAGTGATTCCTTAGGCAGTGGTTTGTATTTATATCAGCTACGCGAAATACATTAAAGTTAATAATTAGAAATTATTATAATTATAAATTTTCATCAGTACATTTACCTAAACACTTATAACCATTAATGCAAGACCCCCCAGTTCTCTTGGACACCTCTTGTAAATGTTATTCTTACACTTGCAAACGACTACTTAGAAGGGGTTGGCTTCGATTGTTTCTTAGACATAGTAGGTGTGTCAGTACACCTTCTGTCAATGTCTAATCATACTGAAGAACATCTTGCAGTTTTCTTCCAAATAAGAAGTGTATAGCCACATATCTTGGCATGTTCATAAAATGCGTTTTCAGTAGGTGGTGAAACTCTAATGTCACTTTTGCAGTTTAAATATAAATGTACCCTTAGTTCGTTAAGGCTTACGTGGAAGTGTGAGGGACCATACAGATATTTAAAGATTACGGAGGGAGCGTTTATAAATTTCATGTTGTTGCAATCGTCCACATCGTTTATATATTGTGCCAGAGGATTGAGTGTTCCCCAATTTTCAATTGCCGTCTTAAGTGCTGTCTTTTTTCCCTTCCTAAATGTACTTATGTTATCCCACCCACTAAGTACATACGTAGACATAAAAAAGGCCGCTGTAAGGAAGAGAGGTATGAGTTCCTGTAGCTGCGTCTTCAATTATTTTATTGCAGAACAAATACAAATCGAATTTTTGAAGCCACAATGTTACTTTCATTTTGGTGCACAAAAACAATGGCAATAGAAAAATATATGTCTGTCACTTGCCACTATTGCTGCTCTTCCAAAGCACAAAATTCTAGTATAGAGAATATAACTATATCGGCTTCTTCACGGTTATAAATCGTATTTTTCAAGATATAAACTGATTTATAATTATAGTAATTTTTAATTATTAATTGTAATGTATTTCGTTAAGCTGTTATAAATACATTCATATCTATCATATTTAGAGACAATTTCATTTATACAGGGTAGATACCAGCATACATAATAATTTCAGAGTTTCTAAAGTTATGATGAAAATTAAACTCAAGGCATTTTAAACAACTAAGTATATTAATAACTACATCTTTTAATCAAAATAAATATTGTATGTACCTACTAATACAGTACCAAATAACTAAATATAACGCAAATGAGTGCCCGCAGCGTGCTCGATCACAGGACGGTAAAATTAAAAAAAATCGTATCTTCCGTTTCACTCAAGATATTAGTACGAATCAATCATTAAAAATAATTTTTGGTATTTTCTTGTAATTTCGCACGATCTAGTTTTTGTCAATTTCTCAAAATAAAGAATAATCTTGCACGTTACATTTTTCAATACGCCAACTGCCTAGAGGTTCACGTGATATTTTTTTCTAAGATTATTATAAATATTAGATGTGCTTTGACTACTTTGTTACATTAAGTATATTGTAAGCTACAATTGAAAAAAATAATAATAGATTTTTAGCTTATGTTTTGTGAAAGAACGTTATATTTTAAAAATTCAATTTTTCACAATTTCCGAAATAAGGGTAAATTCGCGGATTAAGGGTTGAAGGTAATCTCCAATGTGCCCTCCGGATTCGGATTCAGCAGACAATTTTGCATTGAATAAAATACTTTTCAGCTGTATGTCTGACAAGTACTTAGGACTGAAGATAAACGTCTCCAGAATCTGGACTATTAGCCAATAAATATGATGAGACCTTTTTAAAGTTTATGAAAGGGCATAGCCGGGTAAGCATGGTGTAACTGCCCCCAAGCTTCTGGCGCTTATATTAGTGAAGTAGGAAACAATCTCGAAACAAAATATTAGCCCGAGAGGGGGGGCCGGTTTGGTTTTAGCAAAACTATTTTTTTCTGCATTCAATCGCTTTGTAAAAAATATATAGACCTACTGAGAAATTACTAAACCAAAAATCACGCTCAAATTCAGAAAACAGATACAATAAAAAAACATATACATTATAACTTATT
This sequence comes from Rutpela maculata, assembly GCA_936432065.2. Lineage (NCBI taxonomy): Eukaryota > Metazoa > Arthropoda > Insecta > Coleoptera > Cerambycidae > Rutpela > Rutpela maculata. The sequence goes on from OW386294.2 coordinate 3,495,746, forward strand.
CCTGCGGCGCCATCCTGAATTTTTTTCTGTAGTATGTCTGAGGGCTCACTTATGTTATATTTTTTCCCCAGTCTTGTCCGAAGACTACTTTTAAAAAATGCCGAAGTGCGCAGTGCCGTATGCATATTTTGTGGACAATTAACTCCTTGTGTAAAGAAGGCCACACTGCAAAGTAAATATGGACACCTGAATACTAGTGATTAGTGATTATGGAGATGGTGAACGTTGTAAGAGGAACCAATATAAAGCTGCAACGCTGACAGCTAATTACGTGATCAATAGAGTTGAACTCTCTTGCTCCTGAGAAGCATATGGGTGTTAATCTTCCTCACTGTCATCTGCAATCACTGCACTCATGCTATCCTTCTGGAACAATAGGGAGAGAACTTTAGCTGGTTAGGTATGCTTGATAGATATCGTCCGTACGAAACAACAGAACAATACCGATAACCTGAATATGGTTTCTTTGATATTGTTTTCTTATGAGTCGAGACCCGCCAATAATGGAATGTTCAATAAACAAAACAATAGACATTGGGCTCAGGAAAATCAACATTTTGGGAAAAATTTGGAGTAAATATGTGGGCTGGGTGATTGGAACAAGAATTATTGGACCTATTTTCTTTCAAAGACCTTTGACAGGGGAGAGACATTTAGAATTCTTACAAAATGATATTGAAGAACAAATGTATTTCCAACAAGATGGGGCTCCGCCTCATAATGCCACTCGAGTTATGGCCCATTTAGTGTACCGGTATAATGGGGGAGTAGTTGCAACATATGGACCTGTACGTTGGTCTGCCCGTTCACTAGATCTAAACATTTTAGATTTTTTTCAGAAAAAAATATATAATTTATTGAACACTAGGAGCCACCACCTTCCCATTTGAAAAAAAAGTTATTTGTTCAATTTTGGAGGCTTCGTAAATAGTTATTAATGAAATGAAACGAAAAATTATATTTTTCCCTTGGACTTTAACTGCCGTAGAACAAATTTTCGTATTCCAAAGCACTCTAGACGAATGTCTTAAAATGCTTTAAAAAACTGAACATCGACTCAAAAGTTCACGAAAATCTCATGGTATACTCAGAATATTGTCTTGAATCCAAATATGTAAAAATATACAAGGTGTTCCATTTAAAAATCGAAAGTTGCGGTCATTTCCGGGTAAACCCGAAATGGTCTCGTTTTTTATGTCCAAAAATTCATTTTTACAGATAGTTTATGCACCCCAAATTTCAAATGGATAAGTTAAAAAATAAAAGAAATATAGGGGGGAGCCACTAGCCTGTGGCACCCGGTGTATTACTGCTGCCAAATTTAAGACTTATATCTTGAAAACTCTGGAGACTATGGCTTGTCTAAGGATTCTGTTGACACCTGGTATGTTTATGTGGATATGAAAGATGTTAAACAACGGATAGAATTCCTGTGATTGGTCCTAGCCCATGAGTAATGAACTTCTTCAAAAACGTACCTATAATAAATGAATTATTTATTAGTCAGAATGTTGCTATTTGGTAACTTTAATCACAAAAATCCTCAAATCTCTTTATAAAAAAAGTTTTATCGTCCCTTAGTACTAACAGGACTCATCATTGACTGCATTTTCATTACAGCCTTACAGAAGGAGGAGAACGAATGGAATTGAACGAGTCATTTATTTATTTTTTCTATTATGTAAAATGTTTTCCACATGTACATTATTAACTACAGAAAGCGGTGGCAAGCGACTATTTAGCATACCCCATCGCATTTAAATGGTGTGGGAGAGGCAAGCGCGCGTTTTTATAGATCACTTTTACTTCTACCGAATTAATATTCGGGAAAATGCCGTTACCGTCAACGATCAAATGTCATTAGAGATAATGTGTACCCCACTCATTGAAGTGAAGATACGTAGGCGTAAGGAAGTTTCCCGGAAATAGAATTAGCATTTTCCGGGCCGGCTCCGATTTGGCGGCCTGGGATGATGAGCACTTTGCTTATGTTTACATTATATCGTACACCGAGTTCTAAAAACGTAGGGTGAAGTGATTAGTGAAGAAAATAAAAAAAAATTAAAGGCAAAATTACACTGGTAGTGAAAAGTAACCAATTTATTTTACTTCCACATCCAGTGGAAGTATAGGTAACACAAAAAAAAATTAAAAACTTTTTATTGTTCAAATAGGGTTCGAAAACCATGAAACGTCGAGATTTTAAGTTTCAGAAAAAAAAATCTGTCTGTCTGTAACTTTTTTTTTGTGCGCACGATTACTCTGGAACCGTTTGAGATATTGACTTGAAATTTGGTACACGCATTTATTTTAATGAGATCTGGAACTAGATTATATTTTGATCTTATTCCGTTGAGGGGTTGGGGAATTATCAAATTTTAAAACGTTAGCACATGCAGATATTTCAATCGAGGCAGACATATTTTATTACTTGACAACATTTTTTTATTTAGACAGTTTAAGTACAACAAGTTTTCGACAAAGAATTATTAAAGACACAATTATTTATAATGTTCTCAAGGTAGGCTTAAAATTTGATTGCAAGTACTAACGGCTTTAAGAAGATTTTATAAAAGGTTTTATGGTAGACTTGAAAAAACATTGCAGATTTGGGTTCTAAAGTACTGTTGGTTTTATTGATAGTTTTAAGGAAGATATTAATAACCTTTATAAAAGGTCTTTTTTGGTTTTATGTCGGGTTTATTGTAGCTTTTAAGATGTTATCTAGTATAAACAGTTTTACGATCAGTTTTATTATATAGACTTAATAACCTCTTGTAGATTATGATAAAACTTAAACTGTTACTTGTGTAGCCACCCTCATTACCACCCCCACTCTATTATTAAAAGGGGTGAAAGAAATAAAATTGTGATTTGGTGTGTATACAAGAACAAAAGGCTTCAATTTTTTTTACTTTATCCGCCCCCACTACCATCCCCCTACCACTGCCTCCACACCCTCTACCGATGTGGCATATCGTTTTATGAGTATTTGGAGTAGGTTTTTCAAATATTATATTATTAAACTTAGATAAACAATTATTTCCACATATAAATTTTTTTCGTTGTGAGAGACTTGGATAGAAAATCTGAATGTGGAAGTAGTGATTCCTTGGGCAGCGGTTTGTTCTTATTAATTTCAAAATCAAGACGTACAAATCAACCAAATTATGCAATATATTTTGTCTCCTGTTGTGACTTTTTGCACCTAAATCGATTAAAATATTTTATTCTCTATCACAGCTTTTATTAATAGCTTTCAAAAGTGCCATACCTGCACATAATTTCACGGAAAAAGAGCTTTCCAATGTAGGTTTCCAGGAAATTGTCGGGAGTTTCCGGAACAAAGTTGTGAGAAAAATTAAAGTTTCCAATAAAATATTTGAATATTTCTAAAGTTTCCAAAGGAAACTTTCCCGGAATTTTGGAAACTTTCAAATATTCAATTATTTTATTGGAAACTTTCATTTTTATCAAAATTTCGTTCCGGAAACTTTCAAATGGAAAGTTTCCTTTACCCATCAATGGCTTTCTTATATTTGGAAATCTATATTTATGTATTATGTATTTATGGGTCGAATTCAGTGATTGAAATTGGACCCACTTCCTGTTATCCAATTGAGCTGAAATTTTGCACATGGCTTTGGTTCTGAGGACGATACAACATAGTATATCTAATATCGTTCTAGATCCAATATGGCGGACGCCCCAAGATGGCGGCTTGCCTTTTTCTTCACGACCCCCTTGACATGGGTATCAAATGAAAGGGTGTGACGACTAAAATGAGATAGGCTACTTGACGTCATTCTAAATCCAATATGGCGGACGCTCTAAGATGGCAGATTATCTTTTTCTTCACAACTCCCTTGACATGGTTATCAAATGATAGGGTTTGATGAGTAGAACACGATAAGCTACGTTACGTTATTCTAAATCCAAGATGGCGACTTACCTGTTTTTAACTTCATCGGTTTTAACTTCTTGGCATGGGTATCAAATGAAAGGGTTTGACGAGTAGAATATAATAAGCTACGTGACAAAGACTAAAAAGTGAAAAATAAATAAATTTAAAAAAAGTTTTTCAAAACAATGATTTTCTTTTAAAACCAAATTGCATTAAAAAGTAGAAAATAATTTCAACGTTGTAAATAGGAAACCGTTGGGCATTCATAAAATGTAAGCGTAAATCAAAATGATTAGACGAAGTAATATTTTATGAGCGCCCAATGGTTTTCTATTTGCAACGTTGAAATTATTTTCTACTTTTTAGTGCAATTTGATTTTTCAAGAAAACCATTGTTTTAAAAAAGTTATTTTTCATTTATTTTTTAATATAACTTAGCAATATAACTAATATTCAATATTGTTTAACGTAAATTATTTAAATTTTAGTGGTTGGTTTATAATAATAGACACATAATGAACCCGTAAGATATTTTTAATTCCGAACATTTTTTAAAGAATACATTTTTTTCTTTTAATTGAGTACTTCAATTACCTTCCTTTACAAATAAAAGAAATAAAGAAATATAAAAAATATAAAATTGAAACAAAAAAGTATATTTTAAATAACCGCACTTTTTTTAACATTTTATTCTAAAAAAAAAATGTATGTTCTCCTCATCTATACGTGTTTGTTTAATAACCCTTTGGTCTCCCTGTATTTTCTCTGTATCCTCATAGGTCACTTAATTCATATAAATAATTATAATTTAATAATATCACAACAAATATTATTTTTGCATGCACCGTTGGAAAGCGAACGGTTTTTATATTTAACAATAAAATATTAAGATTTTACAACAACAAAATGACATGAAGGGTAGCAACATGGAAAACGCGAAAATAGTATTTTTCGTAAAAGAAATTGACAATTGCAATTTTTTTAAATTTCGCAATTTCGTATCAAATTGCGACCTTAGAAATATGTTTTATGAGGTGTTTTTACATAAAACTCGTTTCGTTCTGCAACTATAGCAACTTTTGAAATCCTGCAATTCTAAAGTGACATACGAGATACTCTGTATAATGGCAGTCAGCCTGATGTCATCTGCGACATTTCTGAAGCGTTTGATCGCTTCAGCCATCCAACTTTACTTAAAAAATTATTTGGTCACATCAGATACTTGTTTCTAAATTTACAAATAGTAGACTAAAAAAAAACCTACTACTTCCACATCCAGATTTCCCTTCCAAATCCCACAATGAGAAAAAATTGTTTAGGGAACTTTAATAACATAATATTTGAAATCGTGTACCCAAAGACCCATAAAACGATATGCCACATCGGTAGTGGGAGTGGGGGTGGGGGTGGATGAAGTAAAAAAATTTGAGGCCTTTGGTTCTTGTACACACACTAAATTACAATTTTATATTTTTCAATAATGGGTGGGGGTGGTAATGGGGGTAGCTAATGTCAACAAATTTTTTGAGACTTTAGCTTCTCTTATAATATATACTAAAACTTAAAATCTCGACGTTTCATGACATTCTAAACCTATTTAGACAATAAAAGTTTTGGAAGTTATATGTCATTGTGACCACTGCAATTGCGGGTACGCATTACTACCCAAAAAAACGTCTCGCCATCCAAAAGCGAAGGGATTGCCTTATTTATTGCCGTGAATAATTTATGTCCATTAGCTAAAATTGAAATATAGGTAACTTTCTAAAAATGCGGTAGGTAAGACAGTTAACAATGCTTAAGACTCAATATTGACAATAAACAAGAACGCTCAGTCCGACATTATCTAACATTAAAGATACATTCAGGCGAACCTTCACGCTTTAATTTCTTTGGCAACATTTCCAATACAAAGACCAGAATGTTTGCAAGCTTCCTGGCAAAAGCGTCAAGGCGGGGTCGAGTCTATCGACATTTATCACTCAATTTATCCCAATGACCATTGTGATGACAGGGTGCAGGCAAAAACAACAAAAGCCCTGCTCGGATTCAGTCTGCATTCAGATTTTTCGGAAACGTTACGAATCGTTTATCTATGGTCCGATGCTCTCCTAACTAGATATTTCCATAATAGATCGGTTGCACACAGTCAACCAGTCGCTGTTTTTTAGACAGGGCATACAAGTTTAAAATCCAACTAAAACATGTTTACGGAATTAGTAAAGTGCACATAGATAAAAAAAGTAAGTTAGGAAGTCGATCGGGCCTGAATGGAATAACCTGAAACCTTTTGTAATCGTTTATTAAGTTTTCTACCACTTTTCTGTGAGCGCTGATTATTTTTAGAACCCCAAAAAATCGATGTTTATGAAAAATTATGTTGAAAGTGTTATAACTCGAAAAATTTCGGTTATTTTGATTTGAAAATATTCGCCTGATAATTCTAGAGATCGCTAGTTAAAAAAATCAATAGTTCGGTAGTTCAAAAATCAATAAATAAAATACTGGCTCCAGAATGGTCGAATTTGAGATCAGAATCATGCTAAATTCTGTAATTACACAGGCACACAAATCAAAAACACAATTTTCTGAGGTTTTACATGTATATTCCCATGTATTTCTGACCGCTGAACACGATCCCGATGTGAGATTTACAAAATTTGGTCAGGATTTTTTGATAACCACGAAAAGCTGGTGAAAACAAGCCAGAATAAAAAATATAAATTGAAGATTTTAAATAAGTAGACCATATATTCGATGTATTTTTGACCGCTAAACACTATCCCGATGTCAGTTTTACAAAATTAGGTCAGGATTTTTTGTCAACCGTGGAAAACAGGTTAAAACAGGCCAGAATAGGTTGAAAATATAAATTAAAAATTTTAAATAAGTAGACAATTTATTCGATGTTTTTTTGACCGCTGAACACGACCAAGATGTCAGTTTCAACCAATCAGGAAAATGTTTTGAGTATTTGGAAATACAATTTCCACAGATAAGCGAAGTCAAATTGAAGGAAGGCATTTTGAATGGTCCACAAATAAGGAAAATGTTAAGACATAAGAAATTCATCACTACAATATCAGATACGGAAAAGGGAGCTTGGCAAAGCTTTAAAGAAGTTGTTGATTTTATAGGAAACAATAAGAGCGAAAACTACAAAGAAATGGTATCCAACATGGTAGAAAAATTCGGGAAACTAGGTTGTCTAATGAATTTGAAACTACATTTCCTGCATTCTCATATAGACCAGTTTCCAGAAAATTTAGGTGATTATAGTGAAGCGTTTTCACCAAGACATAAAGGAAATGGAGCGTAGATATCAAGGTTGATGGGATGTTAATATGATGGAAGACTACTGTTGGACATTGAAAATGGATGTGAAAACGAAAGGAATAAAACGAAAAAGAAAACCATTACGCAGATCATTTGAAGACAAAAGAGTACGGTACCACAGAAAATAATAAATTAGGATAAATAAGAATTCATGACCTGATTGGTTGAAACTGACATCGGTATCGTGTTCAGCGGTCAAAAATACATCGAATACATGGTCTACTTATTTAAAATCTTTAATTTATATTTTAAACCCTGTTCTGGCCTGTTTTCACCTGTTTTTCGTGGTTAACAAAAAATCCTGACCTAATTTTGTAAAACTGACATCAGCATGGGATTATATATGTAAAATTTACTTTGTTTTTGTGTGCCTATGTTATTAATAAATATTTCATATCAAAGTCCAAATAACCTAGGATAGATCTTTTTAATAGCTTTATCAACTAATGTGGCGTTAAAAAATAAAAATACAAGATGGTGGATCCAACATGGCTAAACTTAAGACCGACATCGTGCAATATTAGAAATGCGTGAAATCTGATAAGTACCTAATTATTTATCAATATTCAATTAACAAAGTAAAAATATTACAATGTAAAGGTTTGTTAATTCTAAAAGTTCATTTTAAATTAAAGAAAGCATTAATTATTATAAAAAACCGCTGCCCAAGGAATCACTACTTCCACATCCGGATTTTCTATCCAAGTCACACAACGAAAAAATTTTGTATCTGGAAATAATTGTTTATGGAGCATTAATAATAAAATATTTGAAATCCTCTACCCCAAAAACCCATAAAACAATACCCCACATCGGTAGTGGGGTGGGGCTGGTGACGGGTGGGAGTGGGGGGTGGATAAAGTAAAAAAATATTTTGAGGTTTCTGGTTCTTGTACACACACTAAATCACATTTTTTTTTCATCCCTTTTAATAATGGGGTGGTAATGGGGGTGGCTAATGCCAAAATTTTTTTTTGAGACCTTAGCTTCTCTTGGCTATACTAAATATTAATTTTATGAACTCTTACCTGATTGATTTACCTATTTACTCCAAATTTACCTCAATTTACCCCCCAACCCTTCGACGGAACAAGATGAAAATATAATCTAGTTCTAGATCTCGTTAAAGTACATATGTGTACCAAATTTCAAGTCAATATCTCAAACGGTTCCAGAGTAAACGTGCGCACAAAAAAAGTTACAGACCGACAGACAGAAATTTTTTTTTGCTCAAACTTGAAATCTCGACGTTTCATGACATTCTAAGCCTATTTGAACAATAAAAATTTAAAAAAATTTTTTTGTCGTTACTATACTTCCACTGGATGTGGAAGTAATTATTTGTAGAAAAAGGTTTAAGAAATAGCATAACTAAAATAAAACGGGTCAAATCTCATTTATATTTATATTAAAAAAAATTATTTACTTTATTACAAATTAAGAAAATGCTAATTAATCTGATACTACATGGATTAAAGAAATACTTTACTTTTTAATTCTTTTGGCTAGCTCCCAAGTTAAAGTTACAGTTGTAGCATAGTTTTGAAATAAAGCCAAACATTAAAAATATAACAAATATATTACATAAAATTGATAGAGCAAAGAGATACACAGGGTGTGACAAATAAAATGTGCTGATGGTAATAATATTTCACAATTTATACAAAATGTAACGTACACAGAAAGATGGACATACGTAAAAAGCTAATAATATATGGTAATCTACAAAAATAAGTCAATAATGCTTGACAGAATTCCATGATACATAAAAACTACAAGGAATACTCTACTAAAAAACCGCTGCCCAAGAAATCACTACTTCCACATCCAAGTCTCTTATAACAAAAATACTATATTTGCACTCTACTATGTGGAAATATTTGTTTATGGAGCTTTAATAGTATAATATTTGAAATCATGTACCCCAAAAACCCATAAAATTATATGCTACATCGGTAACAGTGGTGGTGGGGGTGAATGAAGTGAAAAAATTCTTAATGACTTTGGCTCTTGTACACACACTAAATCACAGTATTTTTTCACCACCTTTAATAATGAGGTGGGGGTGGTAATAGGTGTGGCTAATGCCAAATTTTTTTTTGAGACCTTAGCTCTTCTTATATTTACTAAATACCAATTTCATGGACTCTTACTTGCTCTATTTACCTATTTACCCCTTTTTACCCCTTCAACTCTGCAACGGAATAAGATCAAAATATAATCTAGTTCCAGATCTCATTAAAATACATACGTGTGCCATATTTTATGTCAATATCTAAAATAGTTCCAGAGTAATCGTGAGCACCAAAAAGATATAAGACTAACAGACAGACCGACGTCACAGACAAATTTATTTTGCTCAAACTTAAAATATTGACGTTTCATGACATTCTAATTTCCAATTTTTTTTTTCGTTAATATACTTCAATTGGATGTGGAAGTAATACGCAGAAAATGGCATGACAAAGATATAAAAAATCGTTGTGTGTCGTAAACTACACGATAGGAGTAAAGCCTCTACTTCAAGCATTTTCTTCGAGGAAACCCACTGCGCATCTATAGTACTCGAGAAAAGCCACTGCGCATCCATACTATCCGAAGTAACTTTATTAACATAATATTTGGAATCGTCTACCCCAAAAACCTATAAAACGATATGCCACATCGGTAGTGGGGGTGGGGGTGGTGGTAGAGGGTTGGTATTGGGGGGGTGAATAAAGTAAAAAAAAAATTTTGAGGCCTTAGTTTCTTCTATACACGCTAAATTACAATTTTATTTTTTCACCCCCTTTAATAATGGGGTGGGGGTAGTAATGGGGGTGGCTAATGCCAAAAAATTTTTTGAGACCTTAACTTCTTTTATATATTAATTTTATGGACTCTTACCTGCTTGATTTACCCCCATTTACCCTAATTTACCCCCCAACCCTTCAACGGAATAAGATGAAAATATAATCTAGTTCCAGATCTCATTGAAATACATACGTGTACCAAATTTCAAGTCAATATCTTAAACGTTCCAGAGTAATCGTGCGCACAAAGAAAGTTGCAGACAGACCGACAGACAGAGTTTTTTTTGCTAAAACTTAAAATCTCGTTTCATGACATTCTAAGCCTATTTGAGCAATAAAATTTTTTAAAAATTTTTTTGTCGTTACTATACTTAAAATTAGATAATAAGTTGATTAGTTGGTCAAGGTAATATTACTTTACGAAAACATTACACAAAATAGTACTAATAAACATGTTTTTATACTTAGAACAATAAACAAATCTCTAAACGTAAGGAAAGATATTTACAAAAAATGAAATGATATGCATAATAGCATGATCAACTTACAGGAGAAGGGCCTATAAGGCTGGTTTTCGGGCCTTTTTATTTTTGGTCAAAAAATTTCGAAACGATTTTTCTTATCATTTATATTCAATATCTAATCCATTCCACCCCAAACGGAACTTCCCCAACCCTCCCCCCTCCATGTATCCCCCCTAAATTGTTAAATAACTAGTTTACCTTAGTACACATGTTTAGATGTTTTTGAAATTGAAAATCATATTTCCCTTGAACAAACTGCACCCTAAGCTCCCCCTACTACTATACAACACCCCAATACCCCCCAACGACACCCCCACTCCCCCCACTAACATAAACCTTTATGCTCCTACCAGATATAAAATAGTTTTGGAATGGTTTTTTATTTACATTATTAATAAAATATCAATTCCTCTTATTACACCTTTTGCGGTAGTTGTTTTAATTTCATTAGTTGTAAAAATTGTTATTGTTTTATGTTCGTAATTGTTTTTTTTATTGCTTAAATGTTCGAATTATATGATAAATAATAATTTTTTGTTTTTTCCAAAGGTAACTTCAAATGTATTTAATTCATAAGACTTGAAAAATTCTTTAAATATGATTTTCTTTTCAAATTTGTAAATTAAATACAGATTGTCCCACTTAAAGAACTAAAATATTTAAGAAATTACAATTATTTTAATGTGGACAAATGGCAACATTTGGAGTCCAATACCTCAAAAACGGTTAGATTTTCGATTTTTTTTTATGGAACATAATCTACTTAGAAATGCATTTTCTTTCACATAAACCGCATTCAAAATAACTCCCATCGAAATATTTCTTTAGAGCCCAGCGCCATCTACATACGTACATGTGTTAAAAAAAACAATCATATTCAAAGGTGAAGCCCTCCTTATGCTCTACAAACTGGCTTTTACAAAATTAAAATATCTCTATTCGTTTAGAAGAGTCCTGGGAGTCTTTATTGCGACACCCTGTATGTCTATTGGGTTTTTACCTATTTTAGTATTTTAATTTCGTTATATTATATTATAGACATTATTTTTATAACATTTTATGCTACGACATTTATAAACTTTCCTGCTTTTCCTGTAAATTAACTTATGTAAAACATTACAGTTAATTGCACCAATAAAATTTATTGGATTTGATTTGGTGAATTAATATCATTGAAAAATGTAGTTTTGAGTATCAAGAAATGCTTTTGTGCTTGCGGTATTTTGTGGTCAGCTATTTAACATTTAAAAAAATGTTAAAATGGGTAAATGTTGGTAAAAATTTTCACAGCACAGCGCAATTTCTTCAATCTATGCCGACAAAGGCAAAATTGAAACTAGTGTATTTGTCGGCATTTTTGAAGCTCCACAACAATAACCGTTCCCTATGACTCCTTGTAATTTAGGCCATGGATGTTGAAAACCGATAAATATTGACACAAATAAAGGCGTCACATCTGCGTCGAATCAGTCTCCTGAACAGTTTAAGTTGATGACTCAAAAATGTTGGTCAGTATAATAGACCTATCACCTACAGAGAATATATTGAATAAATTTTAAAATACCTAGCAGGCTTCTATAGATGCTAATGCTAATCCCTCTGTATAAGAACTTCTTGTGAACAAACATTTTCTAATAAACTTCAACTAAATTGTGATATCAATCAAATTATATTTTAAAGATGCTTATCTTTATCTTATATAAATAAATTCAATGGACATTTTTATGAGGATTATGCATCTCTCAAAGGGAATGATGGCACTTTAAACACTCGAGCGCATACCATCTTAACTGTTAATAAGATATCATTATCCCTTTTGAATAGGAAAGTACACAATAGCGACAAGATAGATTTGTACTAAAGTATGTATATTATAATAATAAATATATTTTACATAAATCTCCCGGGGAATAAAACACTGCATTCCTAGTTGACAGTTGACGGAGTAGATACATATTTCTTTATATAAATACCTCAAGTTTAAAAAAAGTGTTTTCAACAAGTTGAAAATTCTTTTATTTAACCCTGGTACGGTTAAATCGAGAAGAGAACCAAATCGTCGGTAAAATCTAGAGTGCACAGTTGCTTTATTTATTTTACAAAAAAATATGCTTTTTAATGTTTCAATAGTAATTTATGCAACAAGTACAATTTAGGATGGCCCAAATTTTGCGACATTCCATTTTTTTTTGTCTCACCCCTTGAAGTGGTTTTATATGATGAAGAAATACCGCTACAAAATTTTGTCAAATTTGGATAATATTTGAAATCGTCTACCCCAAAAACCTATAAAACAATATGCCACATCGGTAGTGAGGGTGGGGGTGGTGGATGAAGTAAAAAAAAATTGATGCCTTTGGTTCTTGTACACATACCAAATCACAATTTTTTTTCACTCCTTTTTATAATGGGGTGGGGGTAGTAATGGGGGGTGGCTAATGCCAACATTCTTTTTGAGACGTTAGCTTTTCTTGTATAAGTGCATAAGTATAATGGCATTCGATCAGTTCACGATTTACTTGCTCCTATGCACTTGTTCAATATTATTGATATGGCAGCAACCCACCTTCGAGCGACTTTTAGGCAAAATTGAATTTTTGGTTTTTTATGCACAAGGCGTTTTCCTCTATAACTTTGTCATTTGAAAAGCCCTGCTATTGGCTTTTCTACCATTGCTTTGTCTGGACCACTCAACGCGCTCGACCAAATTGTGAGCCGCTGAGTTAATCCAAACTCTTTCTATACGAGAAACCGGCCTTGTACATGTGCATTGATTTTTATCAATTTTTGCTTATCGGCACTACGCCGGCTTTGTCAAAATCTTCTATTTTGCCTTTTGGATGCAGTGCATTGCTAAAATTTTATGCTCATACTTTAGAATTGGGCTTTCAATGACCGTGCATCAAAGGTCAATGTCTTTGGTGGAGGAATAAAAAATAAAAAATATTTCAAAGTATATTTTCGTGGTACTTTTTAAACTGACTTTGTGGTACTTTTGAAAAATCTATTTTCAAGCCAAATTTCAAGGTACTTTTGAAAAACTAATCTGCGGGTGAAATTTTGGCGAACTTTTGAAAAATCGATTTTCTATCCAAATTTCAAGGTAGTTTTGAAAAATTAATCTGCGGGTGAAATTTTGGCGAACTTTTGAAAAATCGATTTTCTATCCAAATTTCAACGCAGTTTTGAAAAATTAGTCTGCAAGTGAAATTTTGGCGTACTTTCGATACATCGATTCTTGAGCCAAATTTTGACGCCCTCTCAAAAATATTATTTTTCAAAGTCCAATTTGTGGTACCTTTGAAAAAGTATATTATTCATAAATCTTTGTCATTATATACTTCTGCTCTCATATCCTGAACCAAAAACATTTTTCCTAAGTGAAAATTCGGTGTTTCTTTGAATTTTCACCTGATCATTTCCAACGCCTTATAGAACCCAAAACGGTCCTTATGGACTGGTCTGTGCCTCTGCAGACTCTTAAAAATGTCTTTAAATGAAATTTTTGCCTAAGTCGAATTTTGATTCTGTCTTCAACTTAGGACGATTTTGGAGAGTTCTACGACATTCCCACTAATCTTTTCTTTTTTGGTTCTGAGGGTCCAGGTACTTCGGATCTAATTTTTTCGTTTCCGTTCTTCCACTTTTTTCCTGTTCAGTTAGCTTTCTATCAATACCATGCATAAGAATTCCAAACAGTTTGTTTTCCTATATAAAGATGGGCCACCCTAAAGATCATAAAGTGATGCTTTTTTTCACGAGTGGGATGTTAAGGCAGATGACGCTGATTGAAAGCTAGATTACTGCGGCTGGTTGCTTCACAATTATGATGAAGGCCAGAATTTCGTGAAATGTATCATTTTCTCTGAGGAGTCGCTATTCACGGACAATGGTATATTCAATAGGCAGAATACTAGATATTGGGCTCAAGAAAATCGAAGTTTAATGGGGCAGTGCAACTTTCAAGAGAGATTTGGAGTCAATGTGTCGGTAGGAACAACGATATTTAGATTTTCTAGAAAATGAGATCGAAGGATTTCTAGAAGAATTACTCCATAAGATTTTGAGGGGACTATACTTTCAACAAGATGGTGCTCCTCCCTATAATGCTTCTCAAGTACTAAATCATTTGACAGATAGGTTTGATGAACGAGTTATTGCAACCAATGATCCTATACGTTGGCCCCCAAGTTTCCGGACCTCGATTTTTTCCTATGGTGTATATTATACATTCCCAGCAATATTGGCAATTTTGTAAAACAGAATACGTCAAGCATTTTAAACTATTACGCCTATAATGCTCGAGAAGTACATTTCTAGAAGTATAAAGTTGAACAGGTTAAAACTGGGACACCTTGTAAAGAATAATTAAATTTACAGCATTTAAAATAATTTTTTACTCCTACATCTTCCATCGCTATCTGGTATATAATATAAAGTGATCGTAGCACTCCGTCTTATTAGGTCTATCGCCCGTACAAACATTTTAAGTGGGTAGACTCGTGTGCGTTTTAATTGTCTGTTTTCGGTGTTTATATAATTTTTTGTGTAGTGGTTTATGTCAACAGATGAAATTGTTTGTGTATATGATTAACAACTCCTTTCACTACTAAATCTATTTTTAAAAATAAATAAAAGCTCGTGTCGTAATTATAGTTATGGTTTACACATGTTAGTGTAGTATTTTGTTCCTTACGATATTTTCTTAACTGTTCCCCTAAATTATTATAAATTTATAATACGAACATAATAGTGCGGGAGAGAGCGACACTTTTAGCTGCTATGTTGGTTTAAACTTAATTTATCCTTTTTTTGTATTGTATTAATGTAACTTATCCACAAAACAAGCTCCTGCTACGTTGTTGGCGAAACAATGCTTAGCAACAGCATTTCAATTATGTTTAAAAAAGTGTCAATGTAGTACGTGTTTAAAGTGATTTCCTGTGTTCTTTATTGACATTACAATATGATGGAAATAGTTTCCTATCACCTTCACTGTAGACCGGCGAACAGTGATCCCAAAGTGACTTTTTTTTTTCAAATTAGTCTGCAGTGTTAATACATAAGCAATCGGAAAGTTTTTTTTGAAATCTTCATTTTTTTAGTTCCTATCGATCTGTCAAGTGAGATTTTCGATTTTTGTCCCTGATTTTCATAAAAATTTTGAATAATAGTAATAATAATAATAAACGACTTTATTTTATACTCGGCAAAGTCCAGGTTGCCCTGTTAAACTTAACCGAGTGGTAAAATACAAAATAAGTTATAAAGCAGTCACATGCAAAATCCATGATTTAAGACAGTAGATTAGTTGTCGCAGTCGCAATTGAGGTTCGACGTACCGCCTATCTACTTACAAAATTAATCTCAAAAACACCAAATAAAGAAATATAAAGTAATTATTGAATTATATCTTTACCCCGACAGTATAAGCTAACAAGTTTACGCCTACCCGCCTCGTCAGATAGCCGACATCGAATGGCCGCAATCTTTTCTCTCACTTAATGTAAAAGTGGACTAAAGACGGGAGATCTACTTGCCGCCTATTCATTCCTCTCGCCCCTCATAAAATCATATCCCCGCTCACTATTAAGACTGCTTCAACTATATCAGCAGTAGCTTCTGCAAGTATATAAATAAGTAAAAAATATTAGTGTAATAGAAAAAATAAATCGAGTACATTAAATTATTAAAAGTTAGGAAAGTAAATTTAAAATTTTATGACTTATGCAATGGTATATTGTTATACAGTTTAGATGCACAATAACAAAATGATTGTTTAAAAAAAGTAGTTCTGTATTTAGGGATAGAAAGTTGATGAAAGTGTCTAATATTAATGTTTGACAGGATAATAAGCGATTCAATTTTTTTATTAGATAACCAGGGCAGCAATTGGTAAACATTTTATGTAAAAAACGGGCATAATGGAGTAAATGTCGATTGTGCATATTAAGCCATCCAAGTTGATTAATTTTTAAAGTTAGATGATCGCGTCTAATAAGATTGAAAATTAATCTAATACAATTATTATGGATTTTTTGTATTCTACTAACGGTTTTGGAGTCAAGACATGGGCCATAAATGATATCGGCGTAATTTAAAATGGATAAACTAAGGTTTTAGTTAGTTTCTTTTTTAAATCTTTATTTAGCACATTTCTATTTCTAAATAGATTTCTTAAGGCAAGATAACATTTTTGAACGGGCTTATTAGTATATTCACGAAATCTTAATTGATTATCTAGGATGAGTCCCAGACTTTTGGCAGCATTAATTGTAGGTAGTTTTCACCATTGATGATTATATTTAAATTAGCAGCTGCCCAGTTAGAATCAGGGCCAATGTAATAACAGTAGACTTAGAGGGATTCAACATAAGGCTGCTTCTTGGGGAGTATGCACGAAGTCTTTCTAGATCTTTATTATACTCTTCGCAAAAACGAAGAGTATATTGTATTTGATCGGCACATTTCTAAAATCGTAAATATCGCTCGTAGAGAAAAAAATTTCATATCATTGTGTTAGTGAACGAATTCTGAACAACTTTCAAAATGTCCGTCTGTCTGTCCGTCCGTCACGTTTCTTGTAAGCACGATAACTTAAGAAAGAAAAGTCCGATTGTATTGAAATTTAGAAAATAAGTTAGTGTTGGCTAGAGAAAGAACCTTATTGTTTTTGAACAAAATCGATGGGTAAATAAAAAAGTTATTAATTATTTAATTAAAAAAAAAGATATTCTCTTAATTTTTTTCTCTTGTACTAAAATGGAAATCTTGCGAAATATTATTTTCATAATATATTTTTTTTGTTTATGAATTTTACTAATATATATTTCATAGAAGTACGAGTTGAAATATGTATGATTGTCGAAAGATATAGGTATATCAATTTTCGTAGCAATATGTGGTGGCGCAGCGGTTAAAGCTTTGCGTTGCAATCCAAAGGTCCCGTGTTCGAATCCCACACAGATTGGATATTTTCTTTCATTTTTTTTTTTCATATAATTTTTTTCATATCAAAGATGGTATCACAAAATTTAGGATGTCCAAAAACTAACATTATTTACAAGAAAACTGCGAAGAGTATAGAATGTATAACAATTATATATAAAAAGCTAAGTAAATTGGTGAAGAGTACGTTTTTAGCTTGTTAATGCTTATGTTTGCTTGAAGATACTCACTTTTGGTAAAATTTATATATATAGCGTAAGTTTTAAGACCTGCGGACTAAGTGACAAAGTGATTTTTTTTCAAATCAGTTTGTAGGTCTTAATACTTAAACAATCGGAAAGTTTCTTTTTTGAAATCTTCGTTTTTTAATTGCCTATCGATCTGTCAACTGATTTTCGATTTTTGTTAGAGATTTTTCGAAATTTTTTATGAAAATTCAACATTCTTTTTGAAAATTTTGAAAAATCAGGGACAAAAATCAAAAATCTGGCTTGACAGATCGACAGACCATAAAAAAACTTTCCGAACACAAAAAAATATCAACTTTAAAAACGTCTTGACACTTTTTATGTAACATAATAAGAAATTAAGTTTAAGCAGGTCTTTCAAAAAAGTGTCACTGGCTCACGTACTATAAAGATAATCGTTGGGTTTCTGTAAACCGTTAACGATGTACGTTATTCGAAAATAATTGCGCCATATCGATAAAAAATTGCTGCTAAATCATTTCCCTTTCCTGTGAGTATTATTAATCGTATTAGGGGCAAATTAACCCTCTTGATTTATTTGACAAATGACCGAAAATAGTTTAATTGGGTTCTGTTGGCTTAATCACCTTTTTAATTTAAATTATACTTACTCGAAAAGGTCGAATTTGCCTAACAAACTAATGGTTTTCTTCGTAATTCTTTTAAGGGTGAGTTTTATTATTGTCGTCAACGTTTTTATGTAATAGTCTGTTTTCTTTTTTAAACAATTGTTTTTATTTTGTTATTAGCTGTTCATGATTAGAATGATATTATTTAGATATTTTATTATAAATACCTAAATTATATTATTATATCTACACAGAGAAAAATGTATGTGGAATTTTAAAACAAGTGATGAAAACATTTTAAATAGAAGTTATAGGCTTACTTTGTTGCCTCTTTCTAAAATATTGTGAAATACACAGGATGTTCCTTTAAAGTGGGACAGCTTAAAGGTCAAAATTTTTAAATAACACATCCTGTATATTTTTACACCATTGATTTCAGCGTAAAATTTTACTCCAGTACTATTTTTTTTTCTAGATGCAGCGGTGTTGTCAAGTTATTGCGAAAAATATGAAAATTCTCGAAAGTATAGTGCCTCCCAAATGTCATAAAAAACCTGTGTTAAGGAAGAACGTTTGGTAAGTGCAGAGATAAGGATTAGCTGAAATATCTGAAAGAAGCGAAAGTTGATTTTTATGTACAGGGTGGGCCAAATTAGATGGGATTTGAGGTTTTCTCTAAAACTATGGCAGATAGGCAAAAACAAATAGCTCGATTTTCGAGAAACAAATGGCGCAAACCGCGATCATCTATCTTTTTCGACTACTGAGCTACAGAGTGTTTTTGGAAAATTGGCATTTTTGTATTACCTCTATGTCTCAATTACCAAATGTCGAATCGAAAATCAAGTAACACATTATGTGCCGGAAATTTTAATCGGCATAATAACCACCATTGGGCTCTTGAAAATCCGCACGTAACCGCTACAGTTAATCATCAAGGACGATTTGGTGTACGGTATGGTTTTATTGGAAACCAAATAATAGGTCCTTATTTTCTCGTAATAAATATAAAATAAATATATATAAAATATCTGTAATTTTTTTAAAAATTATCTCTATAAATAGAAAAGTTATGGTCCTTCCAAGTTTAGAATGCTGCGATTATCTGGGCTGAGGCTCGATTACGTCACAACACATGATTCCGCCAACAGCGAGCGGGCGCGGGTACCTTTATACTCGCTGGCAGGCACCGGCAGTTTCTAACCAGCTTGCATTTGAGAGCCGAAAGAATTGCTAAAACATGCAATTTTGTCACGTTCATATTTTTCGAAAAACACCATTGGGACGGCCGTATGATGTCGCGATGTAAAGAGGAAGTCTTCCAGATAAACCTGATCGTAAATTCCACGGCGAAATTCGAAAATTCGGCTCAGCACGAACGAATCAAAAGTGACATTTTGTGACATTTCAGAAAATCGAGCACATACACTAAATAAAGGGAACATACGGCGGGCTGCCGGCATGGCAAGTAAGCGCGTTATGTATTGTGACGTCACGGTGGACTTCAGCCGAGGCGATGTATTCAAATAAGAAATTGAATAAGTTCGTGAGTTTTTCAGATATCGAGATAATTTTTTTTTGTTTGACTTATTATCTGAAAGACTTCTAAATGAGGTTGAATGTACATGATATTTCTAAAATAGGAAACTTCCTAATTCAAACTTTCATATCCTCATTTGTGGTTGAGGATGTTTTACATTTAACGAAGCCCCACATTAAAAATAAACTTTTCAATCAACTTCTGTGAGCGAAGCGGCCACTTCAAATGTCCTCATCTACCTAGTTATTTTTAATCACAAGTTTAGACAAAATCATAGTTAATCAACGCTAAAAGTTTCGGCAACAATTTTTGTTTAAGGTATATCTATGCTAGAATCTTTAGATTTAAAGTTATTTACAAAAAAAACGCGGCCTATGGAACCGCTACTTCCACATTCATCTTTCCGGTGAGGCTGGCGTGGGGTGGCTGATGTCAAAACAAATTTTGAGGCCTTTGATTCATGAATACACACTAAATCACAATTTTATTTTTTACCCTCTTTAATAACACAGGCACAGAAAATAAAAAAAATTGATATTTTTCTGGTACTCCATTGGGTAACCCATATGTATTTCGACGTGCTGAATACGAATCAGGTGTCCGTTTAGCTCCATTGGCCACCATTTTTGTAAATTGCGAAAATAACCTAAAAAAAAACTCATAATTTAGGTTCTTTTCTCGATTTACTAAAAATTGGTAACGGAACTAAATGGATACCTGATTCGTATTCAGCATGTCGAAATAAATAGGGATTGCCCAATGGAGTCCCAGAAACAGATCACTTTTCACTTTTTTTTTGTGCCTGTGTAATATATCTGCATACGCAATTTTCTAGGAAATGGCGGAGGATCCGGTGATATTCATATATTACAGAGACACACACAAAAAAAAGGTCTGTTTCTGGAACTCCATTGGGCAATCCCTATTTATTTCGACATGCTGAATACGAATCAGGTATCCGTTTAGCTCCGTTGCCACCAATTTTTAATATATCGCGAAAATATTCTAAATTATGAGGTTTCTTCAAGTTATTTTTGCGATTTACAAAAAAGTGGGGGCGAGCGTAGATGCCTCTTCACTGTGTATGTAACCTCGATACTCCAGTGAAGCAACGTGTAGCGCGGTTAGTACTTGGATGGGTGACCTAATTTGGGAAACACAGCGATCTGTAAAGTAAAAGATCCCTACTCTTCTTACGAGAAGAGGTTCGGCAAAATTTCCAGGTTGGGGGTAGCTCGTCTCCTGGCTTCGGTGATGGGCCCTGGTAGCGGAAATAGGCCGACGTTAAATAAATGGATAAAAAAAAAAACAAAAAAATGGTGGCCAATCGAGCTAAAAGGACACCTGATTCGTGTTCAGCACTTCGAAATACAGTGTGTCCCAGGATAGATATAACAAGAGGTATAATGGACCAAAAATTTTGGAATTTTGGAATGGTATTTGTGGATTGAGTCCTGCTTGTTGTAAAAAAGTATACCAAAAATGACTTGATTTGGTGTTCTACAGGGTGCTTTATAAGCAGGGTTGTAAAAATCACCACTAATAAAGTACCTTTATTTTTCAAAATATGAAAAAATTCCGCTAAGAAAAGTTATTTAGAATGCAATTTTATACCTCTATACCAAATTTCAGGAATATAAAATTATTTTTTTTAAACTTCCTATTTTTTGCAAATTAAGAGTTGAATTCATATTTAAAGTTGTGTAGGAGCAAATGTTAATCATCTCAAAAAGTAGGCTATTGGTAAATAAAAAATTGAATATACGAGATGTAAGAAGGTATAATGTTAATCGAACTAATTGTAAAACAAGAAACAATTACTAACAGAAGATTAATGAGGTTTAAAAATTATAACAAGTAATAAATGTCAAAAACATAACAGATTCACAAACGAATTAATTATTGACCAATACAAAACAATGTTTACAATTTTTTTATTATTCGACGTAGCTACCACCCACATCCACACACATTTCGATCCTTCGCCTGAAGTCCTTAAAACTGTTTCGAATATGATCTAACGGTATGGAGTTTACGGGATTTATAATTCTCTGCTTCAATACTGCTACATCGTTAGGAAGTGGTTCAGCGTAAACCAACTGCTTGAGGCGACCCCATAAAAAGAAATCCAATATTGATAGGTCTGGGTATCTTACCAGCTACTTGATCGATCCATTCCTGGCAATCCAATTTTCTCCAAAATATAAATTCAACCACCGATTAACCATTTCTGTGGAGTGGCCAGGGCAACCATCATGTTGAAAATGAACTAAAGGCATATCTCTAAAAATATTTAAATGTTCTTCAGAAAATCTTTCAAGAAGCTGTAAATAAGTGTGCTGGTTTAACCTTCCCTCAATGAAATAAGGTCCAATAACTCCAACGTGATAAGAAACGGCACACCACACATTCACTTTTTTATAATATTGTCTTCTACAATGAATTATAAAATTTGGATTTTCAGAAACCTAAAACCGACAATTCTGAGATGAAACAACACCATTGGTTGTGAATGTGAATTCATCTGAGAAAATTATGAAATGATGAAAAAATCTCTCTTCCATGATTTTTTTCTCCAATGGTCAAACAAAAATCCAACCGACGGCCGTCATCTCCCTCTTCAAGCGTATGTTTATAATTTGCTTTATATGCCCTAATTTTCTTTGCCTTGTAAATTCTTTGGAGTTCAGACTTGCTAATATTAATAAGAGCTGATCTCTCTCTTAGTGGAATCCTAGGATTTTCTATAACAGAGGCATGAGCTATAATAGCCCCAACATTGTCTTCATCATATGCTTTTATTTTTCTTTTCATGTTAAGAACACTACCAGTAGCCAGAAACTTTTTAATTATTCTTATAGCCTGAGTACGTGACAAAGCAGTGTTTGGAAATTTCAAATTAAATTGGCTTACCACTTCTGTTAGCGAGTTTTCACCGCCAATTCCGTAGCATTGCACAATATATATTTTTTCACGCACTGTGAGTACCATTTTCACTTAATTTTTTATGCTCGGTTCGTTAATTTGAAACAGAAATTAAGGATAATATTGACTACGTTTGACAGGTACGTCACAATAATAAATGATAAATGTGTATCCACTGCTTTTCTCATAGCCTACTTTTAGCTTCTACATAACTTTAAATTTAATAAAAATAATTTCTATGCAGTTTTAATTGAATGGTTCAAAATAAAATACTAATTTATTGAAAAAATGGGAAGTTTAAAAAAAATAATTTTATATTCCTGAACTTTGGTATATAGGTATAAAATTGCATTCTAAATAACTTTTCTTAGTGGAATTTTTTCATATTTTGAAAAATAAAGGTACTTTATTAGTGGTGATTTTTACAACTTTGCTTGTAAAACATCCTGTAGAACACCAAATCAAGTCATTTTTGGTATACTTTAGTTTTACAACAAGCAGGACTCAATCCCCAAATACCATTCCAAAATTCCAAAATTTTTGGTCCATTACACCTCTTGTTACATCTATCCTGGGACACACTGTATATGTGGGTTACCCAATGGAGTACCAGAAAAATACCACTTTTTTGTTTTGTGTGCCTGTGTAATGGGAGAGGGGGTAATGGGGGTGATGGTGGAAATGGGATGTCAAATAAATTTTGACACTTTCGCTTCTCATTATCCAGCATAAACTAAATCACAATTTTATGGACTCTTATTTGCTTGCTTTACCAATTTACCCCCCAACCTTTCAGCGAAATATAATCTACTTCTAGATCTCGTTGTAATACCAAATTTCAAATCAATATCATAAACCGTTCCAAAGCAATCGTGCGCACAAAAAATGTTACAGACAGACAGAAATTTGTTTTTATCCAAACTTAAAATCGTGACATTCTAAGTCTATTTGAACAAAAAAAATTTCAATTTTTTTTGTAATTACTATACTAAACAATTTTATTTCTCATCATATTTAGGTAACCATTTATTAGAATTCTAACAGCTCCGCGCCATCTGTTGTTGGGTAGCGTAACCTGGCTCGTAACTGGTTTAATATTTATTGAATTAAAAATCCATCGATTTTTGGAGCGTGACAAACTGCTAAAAAGCTAGAAATTAAATCGTTAGAGTGCATCAAGTCGTAGGATAATTTTTTTAATGTATATTTTTATAAACACTTTACGGTAATGATCACATTTTTTTTCCCTAGCTATATACATTCTTGTATTGCATTTGTTTATTTTTTATCAAACACGAGTTGCTGTATTTCTTTAAATTTTACATCAAGCTTAAAAGCGTAAACTAGGTTAAAAGTACATTATTAGTCATACATAAATTCTATTCAGTGAACAGATTAATGTTTGATTTTACTTATTCCATTCGTACCATCTTTTTCTAGACATAATATTTTTCTCATTTTATTGCTTGGTAAAGAAGTATCATCTATACATTATTTATCCCTTCCTTGTATATATACAAATTAGTCTTGTTCGTTAAACAAAATCCAACTGAGTTTACAAGAAATAAATTATATATATCGAGTAATGACAACAAGACATGGGCCAGATCTCAGAATACCAGTTCATCACCGCAGTTTTTATGAAAAAGATCCATATTATAACGCTATTGAGAATGCCCTGCCAGGAGAATTAAAATCCATAAATAATATCAATTCATTTAAAAAACAACTTGAATTGTGTTTATTTGAAAATGCATTTTATTCTTTCAGTGATTTTTTCAATACATAAAAAAAATAATTGTGTTATTCGTTAATTATGTTACATTATGGGCAATAGTTTAACGAATTCTTTTATCTTTTTAGCTTTAATCTAATTTTAGTTGTATGAATTTTTGCTTCCTCTTGCTGCTCCCCTTTTTTATATACTTTTTTTTGTATATACTTTTAATGTTTCATATTATATTTTATTTTATTGTAAGTTTTAAATATTTCATTACTTTGACATTGCTAATATCTTCTTTTTTGTAAGATCTACAACAATAAAGTTTATTCTATTTTATTCTGTTCTGTTTTCTTCTCTTCTCTTCTCTTCTCTACTCTACTCTACTCTACTCAACTCAACTCAACTCAACTCAACTCAACTCAACTCAACTCAACTCAACTCTACTCAACTCTACTCAACTCTACTCAACTCTACTCAACTCTACTCTACTCTACTCTACACTCTACACTCTACACTCTACACTCTACACTCTACACTCTACACTCTACACTCTACACTCTACACTCTACACTCTACACTCTACACTCTACACTCTACACTCTACACTCTACACTCTACACTCTACACTCTACACTCTACACTCTACACTCTACACTCTACACTCTACACTCTACACTCTACACTCTACACTCTACACTCTACACTCTACACTCTACACTCTACACTCTACACTCTACACTCTACACTCTACACTCTACACTCTACACTCTACACTCTACACTCTACACTCTACTCTACTCTACTCTACTCTACTCTACACATTTTCCACATGTGGATTTTTTCTGATTAGCCTGGTTAATTCTACATGAAAACGGTCTCTTGCATTTTTCATGATTAAAACAATTAAATTCAAATTGCTTCATTTAGCAGTATTGATTAATAATCACAGGCACACAAAATACAAAATTGGTCTTTTTCTGGTACTCCATTAGGTAACCCATATGTATTTCGACGTGCTGAACACGAATCGGGTGTCCGTTTAGCTCCATTGGCCACAAATTTTTTGTAAATCGCGAAAATAACCTAAAAAAAAAAATCATAATTTAGGTTATTTTCGCGATTTACTAAAAATTGGTGGGTAACAGATTTAAACGGATACCTGATTCGTATTCAGCATGTCGAAATACACGGGGGTTGTCCAGTGGAGTCCCATTGTATATTTACAGAAACTGCGAAAAATTTGTCACATAAAATTCTCTTTTGTATGAAGAAAAATATATCCTATATTTCTTGAAACCGGAAAAAGCAATTAAGGAATTATACTCGGCTATTAATGTTATATAGCTCCAGTTCTTTTCTAGACTAGTAACTATTAACTTGTAACTTGTGTGTGTGTTAAACAATTTAGAAATTAATACGCAAAATCATTAATATTTCTTATAAGTTTTATTTCTAAGCTGTTTTTGAGGCTATTTTATTTGAGTTACAAGACTGCCCAGGGCATTTTTTTACTAAAACTGGAGAAGACATTAAATCAGTGTATTTGTCAGATTAATATAAACTAAATGTAGCAGTAAAGATATATTCGGATAACCTTTGAATAAAATCGAGTGGCTATAAAGACCAAAACTCAAGCATTTGGAAGAAAGTTTAAGGGGTTCTCTGCTGACCACTTGAACTTTTGTCAGCGAACAAGCTAGGGATATTATGTATAACTGAAAAACGATCGTGCAGTTGACATAAAATCTATGAATAAAATATCATTCCCTTTACGTATCGTTTAACACGGATTTTATTATTTAAACGATGTCTGTGTTTTATATAGCAGCTTTAGACTTTGGGAAATATGCTGTAACTGCCCATTACTTACAGTTTAAAATACTGAAAAGTTTTAAAATACCGCTTCGGCTATTTGCCTGAGTTCCAATAAAATACTTTACGAGTTGCTAATTTCGAATTTATAACTGGTTCAGTAGACCAAAACGAAATATGCTCTAGTTGAGATAGTTCTGAAGGTAGTTCATATACAGTTTAATTTAAATATTTCAAAAATGTTTTCATTTATTTATTTATTTGTCCTACAGGATAACATATAGTCCCCTGTCAAGTGTACAAAAACAAGCTCCCTTAGTATCTATTTCGATAAATTAAAAAATCAAGCTTGTTATACTTATCCCTGCAAATTCTCGCATTTTACCGACATAGCCTTAGAAAAAATCCTATTTTCTACACTTATTAAAAAATCGCTGCCCAAGGAATCACTACTTCCGCATCCAGATTTGCTACCCAAGTCCCTCACAACAAGAAAATTTTTTATGTGGAAATAATTGTTTATGGAACTTTAATAATATAATATTAGAAATTGTCTACCCAAAAAACCCGTAATACGAGATGCCACATTGGTAGTGGGGGTGGGGATGATGGAAAGGGGTGGTAGTGGGAGTAGAAACATGTTTTGAGGCCTGTGGTTCTTGTACAGTCATTATATTTACACCCTTTATTATCGTTATTATTGCAGAGAGAAAAAAAATTTGGACGAGCTGTAATTGACAATGGAGGCACAGTGGCGTGCAGAAATTGAAGGGTACAAGAAGCAATAACATTTTTTTTAATTGAACGCCTTGTGTATTGTTGAATTTTTGAATCATTTTTTTTTTTCTGATTTCAAAAATATGACATATGATAGTCCTATCTTTAACCGTTTTCGAGTTATTGAACATTGAAAATCGTATTTAAGCTATTTATTATACGAACGGAAATTACAATTATTAAAGTAGTCTATGAAAATGACAAGTATTCTGTTATTAAATCTATCAGCGTTTCATAAAATACCAGAATACTTGTCATTTTCTTCATAGTCTACTTTAATAATTGTAATTTCCCCTCGTATATTAAATAGCTTAAATACGATTTTCAATGTTCCATAACTCGAAATCAGAAAAAAAAGATTAATTCAAAAAATATAATATTGCTTCTTGTACTCCTCAATTTCTGCACGCCCCTGTGCTTCCATTAACTTATTAAACGGGTTCAGTTACAGCCCTACAACCTTCGTCCGAAACTTTT
Source organism: Rutpela maculata (assembly GCA_936432065.2). Taxonomy (NCBI): domain Eukaryota; kingdom Metazoa; phylum Arthropoda; class Insecta; order Coleoptera; family Cerambycidae; genus Rutpela; species Rutpela maculata. The sequence continues at coordinate 3,523,321 of OW386294.2, forward strand.
TTCTCTATCTCCAATAATAACGATAATAAAGGGTGGCCTAAATATAATAAATAACCACAATTTTATTTCTTCACCCCTTTATTAACGGGGGGGGGGGGAGGGTGGTCATGGGGGTAGCTATTGCCAAAATTTTTTTTGAGGACCTAGCTTCTCTTATGTATACTAAATACCTATTTTATGGACTCTTACTTGCATATAGACTAGTTATAAAAATATTTAGTTGTTATGTATAAAAACAAACTAACAAAACATAAATTGACAAACAAATATGTATATGCATATAAATAAACATAAATCTAAAACACGCTAAAGAAAATAGTAACAAAAACCGCTGCCCAAGGAATCATTACTTCCACATCCAGATTTTCTATCCAAGTCACTCACAACGAAAAAATTTTGTATGTGGAAATAATTGCTTATGGAACTTTAATAATATAATATTTGAAATCCTCTACCCCAAAAACCTATAAAACGATACTCCACATCGGTAGTGGGGTAGGGGTGGTAGTGGGGGTGGTTGAAGTAAAAAAATATTTTGGGGTTTCTGGTTCTTGTACACACACACTAAATCACAATTTTTTTTCAGCCCCTTTAATAATGGGGTGGGGGTGGTAATGGGGGTGGCTAATGCCAAAATTTTTTTTGAGACCTTAGCTTCTCTTTAATATACTAAATACCAATTTTCTGGACTCTCACCTGGATAATTTACCTATTTACCCCAAATTTACCCCAATTTACCCCCAACCCTTCGATGGAACAAGATGAAAATATAATCTAGTTCCAGATCACGTTAAAATACATACGTGTACCAAATTTCAAGTCAATATCTTAAACGGTTTCAGAGTAAACGTGCGCACAAAAAAAAGTTACAGACCGACAGACCGACAGACAGAAATTTTTTTTTCGCTCAAACTTAAAATCTCGACGTTTCATGACATTCTAAGCCTATTTGAACAATAAAAATTTTTAAAAATTTTTTTGTCGTTACTATACTTCCACTGGATGTGGAAGTAAAATTACACTTGATTAAAAAGTATCAAAGTGATTTTCGTCCAATGAATAGTAAGCTTTTTTTACTAGCAGATCTTTTAATTTTAATTTCATTAACCTAACATTTTGTAAACTTTTAATATAGTTGGGAAGATGGTTGTAAATTTTAATGGGTTGTCCTACCACATTTTTCTGCGCTAAACTTAAATTTGTCTTTATAGGACATAATTACTTCCACATCCAGTGGAAGTATAGTAACGACAAAAAAATTTTTAAAAATTTTTATTGTTCAAATAGGCTTAGAATGTCATGAAACGTCGAGATTTTAATTTTGAGCGAGAAAAAAATTTCTGTCTGTCGGTCTGTCGGTCTGTCGGTCTGTAACTTTTTTTTGTGCGCACGTTTACTCTGAAACCGTTTAAGATATTGACTTGAAATTTGATACACTTATGTATTTTAACGTGATCTGGAACTAGATTATATTTTCATCTTGTTCCATCGAAGGGTTGGGGGTAAATTGGGGTAAATTTGGGGTAAATAGGTAAATTAAGCAGGTAAGAGTCCAGAAAATTGGTATTTAGTATATTAAAGAGAAGCTAAGGTCTCAAAAAATTTTTTGACATTAGCCACCCCCATTACCACCCCCACCCCATTATTAAAGGGGATGAAAAAAAATTGTGATTTAGTGTGTGTACAAGAACCAGAAACCTCAAAATATTTTTTTACTTCATCCACCCCCACTACTACCCCTTATCACCACCCCCACTCTGGGGTAGAGGATTTCAAATATTATATTATTAATGTTCCATAAGCAATTATTTCCACATACAAATTCTTTTCGTTGTGAGTGACTTGGATAGACAATTGGGATGTGGAAGTAGTGATTCCTTGGGCAGCGGTTTTTTTCTTTATTACGCGGTATCGTAATCGTGAACATGTTCATGTTTTACTTCCACATCCAGTGGAAGTATAGTAACAAAAAAATTTTTAAAAATTTTTATTGTTCAAATAGACTTAAAATGTCATGAAACGTCGAGATTTTAAGTTTGAGTGAAAAAAAATTTTTTGTCTGTCGGTCTGTGTCGGTCTGTCTGTAACTTTTTTTGTGCGCACGTTTACTATGAAACCGTTTAAGATATTGACTTGAAATTTGGTACACATATGTACTTTAATGAGATCTGGAACTAGATTATATTTTAATCTTGTTCTGTCGAAGGGTTGGGGGGTACATTGGGGTAAATTTGGGGTAAATGAGTAAATCAAGCAGGTAAGAGTCCATTAAATTGGAATTTAGTGTATACAAGAGAAGCTAAGGTCTCAAAAAAATTTTTGGCATTAGCCACCCCCATTACCACCCCCACCCCATTATTAAAGGGGATGAAAAAAAATTGTGATTTAGTGCATGTACAAGAACCAGAAACCTCAAAATATTTTTTTACTTCATCCACCCCCCACTACCACCCCCACCTCACTACCGATGTGGGGTATCATTTTATGGGTTTTTGGGGTAGAGAATTTCAAATATTATATTATTAAAGTTCCATAAACAATTATTTTCACATACAAAATTTTTTCGTTGTGAGTGACTTGGATAGAGAATCTGGATGTAGAAGTAGTGATTCCTTGGGTGGGCAGCGGTTTTATAAACATAACTGACACTTGCTAGGATGTAGATGCAGGTGTATGTTGTTTTCATATTGTGGATACTTCTCAGGCATCATTTTTTGAAATAGAAATATTCTATGGGTGTCTGTAGAGTTTCCCCAGAAAATTATTCCATATCGTATAATGGGTGTATGCCTAGTATGCAGATATACTTGTGGATTCATCGACTGACTGAGACAATACTCTTAATGCGCAACAGAAACTACTGATTTTCGGCATTAAATAACTAATATGGGCCTTCTAGTTGAGTTGCTTGTCTATTATGATACCCAGGAACTTTGTGTCTGAGGACGAAGTAAGTTTCTCTCTACTAACCATTATTTCAATGTTATTTTCTTTGTGTGCGGAAAATTTAATGATTTTTGTTTTATTAATATTTAATTTTAGTTGGTTATGAGAGTAATATGCCTTCACTAAAGATATACCGTTTACAATTTCTTGCCGCAATTCTACCAAATTTTTCCCTTTAACAGACAATGTATTGTCGTCCATAAACATGACCACTTTATATAAAATATTATCGGGTAAATCATTTATATACAACGTGATTTACCATGATATGCGGAAAATAAAATGGTGTAATAGTCTTCAATTATTATTAAAAAGGGTTAAAACTTACGAAGATACGCTACTGTTACGTGTCTGTGGTCAGTAACAGGACGACGAACTTACTTGTGAAATAACATATTGGAGATGTTTACATTTCCTTAATTGGCATAAAAAGTCAAACTGGCGGGTGCGGTCAAAGTGCCGCGTTTTTTGCTTTCGGTCGAGGAATCAGGACACCGGCAGGTACAAAGCACCGCCGAAGTTGGTGTTTTTGTGTTATTGACGGGTTTAAATCAATATCTCTTATATCTACTTGTTGTTGTGGAGTTCACTAGCATAGAGTCAATGTCTTTTCGAGTTATTTCGCTATTTTTGTAGTGTGATTTGATTAAAACCAAAAAGTCACTTCTACCCTCTCCAGCTTTGCTGTCAATACTGTCAATCCCAAGTCTGATAAAGTTATATGGTTGTACCGCGTTACGTCAGATTAGTTAAAATCATTGCCGGTGCATTTCTACAAAAAAACAAGGTAATTTTTTTTGGAATTGTTTAAAATTCTTCATTTTTTTAACTTATCTCCACGGGGAGAACCTACTGATAAATTTTCCGCATGTCATGGTAGATCACCCTGGAAAATTAAAGGACCCAGCGTGCTACCCTGAGGGACTCCTCATTTTAGGTATGGGGCATTTTGAACCCTCCACTGCACTCATCTGGAACCTGTCGGTGAGATGTGACTTTAAGAGTCCATTACTAGACCCTCGAAAACTATATCTCTCCACCTTCGAGAGCATTTTTAAATTATCTATGCTGTCAAATGCCTTAAAGAGATTCAAAAATAGCCCAGCAGAATATTCACCAGAATTTAAGGAGTTTATTAAAATACATATGTCTACCAAAGGTCATGGCAGGTTAGGTAACTGTCCGTGCGTTTGCAACCTTTTTGCGTGTGGTTCCTTCGAGTGATGTATCTTTGCGTAAGATACTACCACAAAAAGTTTTGACCTCAAAAACTTCATAATATCTGGGAAACATTTTTTTTCGAAAATCCGAAAAAAAAAATTTCTGTCTGTCGCGTCGGTCTGTAACTTTCTTGTGCGCACGTTTACTCTGAAACCGTTTAAGATATTGACTTGAAATTTGGTACACATATGTACTTTAACGAGATCTGGAACTAGATTATATTTTCATCTTGTTCCGTCGAAGGGTTGGGGGGTAAATTGGGGTAAATTTGGGGTAAATAGGTAAATCAAGCAAGTAAGAGTCCATGAAATTGGTATTTAGATATACAAGAGAAGCTAAGGTCTCAAAAAAAATTTTGGCATTAGCCACCCCCATTACCACCCCAATCTCATTATTAAAGGGGATGAAAAAAAATTGTAATTTAGTGAATGTACAAGAACCAGAAACCTCAAAATATTTTTTTACTTCATCCACCCCCACTACCGCACCCCCATCACCATCCCTAGTCCACAACCGATGTGAGGTATCGTTTTATGGGTTTTTGGGAGGATTTCAAATACTATATTATTAAAGTTCCATGAACAATTATTTCCACATACAAAATTTTTTCGTTGTGAGTGACTTGGATAGAAAATCTGGATGTGGAAATAGTGATTCCTTGGGCAGCGGTTTTTTTGCGTTCCACTGGACGTGGAAGTAATTTAATTTCCATGTTAAAACATCTTATCACAAACAGAAACGTATATTATTGAAATTCGGTGCAGTTTTTAATAAAAACCAAACACTTAGATCCGGAATTAAATCGAAACTTTTTATTAACACTAATCCAAGATATGAACCCACGTCAAAAAAATAATAAAATATCGTTGTATAAACTTTATTGTTCCAAATGGTGTTATTCAAATAGCACATTACAAAAGCAATTTTATTGTTCTCGTTTCTTATTCCATTAAATTTATGCATTCAAGTTGGCATTTATTCAATAATATTTATAGCGGCCGCAGTAAATTTTTATTAAAAGTATTTTTTGGTATATAAAGATATTTTTTATTTACAAACATGCCGATAAAAATAGAGCCACTATCATTCTCGCGATCATAAAAGAAGAGCGTCATTCAGGGGGTAAGTGAAATCTTCGCGTAGCATATGCCATAACATTCCGGTAGTAAGTTCGTGATTCCCATTTATGGCGCCTAAGAAATAGTTCACCAGCGTAGCAAAGTGCTCTCGTTCAAATGACACATTCTGCAACCGTTTATGTGTTTCTAGGTCTAAGAGGAGTCATGTTATAGAAGAACCCAATTCTATCTGCCATTTTACTTATACTTCTTTTCCTTTCCTTTATTGATCGTATTTCTTTATTGCATGATTTCTTACTTGACAAATATGTGTAGTAAAATCTCCCACAGGGAGGAAAATTGTTATTACACAAAAACTGCACTTCCTATCTCTAGACAGTATATTATTTTTATTTCTCTTATCTCAGTCATTCAAATATTTAGTAACGTTACTTTTTCAAATTTAAGTTGAATCGATCGCGTACGTAGCTCTCAAACGAGTAGAAGTTGCTGTCGGACGTGGACGACTACGAATACCTATTTGATTCATATTTTGCGCGAATACAGCACGATTCACCTTTAAAGGGTGTCACTAGGATTAAGTACACAGTCTATATGCAATTTATTTTTATTTTTGAAATAGATATTTGATATCGGTAACGCTTGGCTGCAACTATCGTTCGTTTCCATGCTAATCTAGATATAGAATTTTTCTGTTAGAAGTTATAGTGTTTATTAAGTATTCGGCAACGCCCGACTGTAAATTCTATTTGTATTGGTAATGATCTTATTAAGAATACCGTAATAACATTTTAAGGTAAAATTGTTAGATCATCTAACCTACATAAAGTTCGTTTGAACATGAAAGACGCACTGTATATTGCAGTTTAGATATCTTGTACAGGATGGACCAAATTAGACGGGATTAGGGGTTTTCTCTAAAACTATGGTAGATAGGTGACTTGAGCTCGATTTTCAAGAAACAAACAATGGCGCGAACCGCGATCGTCTATCTTTTTCGACTACCGAGCTACAGAGCGTTTTTGGAAAATTGCCATTTTTGGATCTCTGTATCTCAGTTACCAAGTATCAAATCGAAAATCGAGTAACACATTCTTACGGCACTTTTTTGAGTAGAATTCGTTGCTGATAAGAAGAAAATTACGCATGCCTCAGTTTTCAAGATATAGACATAACTTGTGTTTTTTTTATTGGAACACCCTGTAAATTATTCCATTATTCGATCACAACTTAAATTAGCTATCCAACGATATGTCATACGTCATATTTATCTCTAGAAAAAGTGGTTAATTTTCGAAAAATTTAATATATTGTGAGGGGCCATGGAAAACTATTAACAACATCAACACTTCTTATAAGACAAAATAATTTTGTCAAAAATAGGAAAAACTAAACTACGATAAATGTTCGAATTGTCTTCCATTGAGATCTATGCATTTTCGACACCTTACAGCATTTGTTGCATTTCCAATCATGACAGGAGTTATTGTCCGAAACGCAGCTAATGTTTTGTTTTCCAATTCTTCTATGTTATTAAAACTTTTTATATACCGAATTGCATACCGAATTGCATAGGCCAAACTTCACTAAGCAATACTTTTCAAAATAAGAAAAAAAATTCCTATAAACATGGGTCGGGAAGTGCTTAGTTTCCGAGACACAGGGTGTTCAAATAATACTCCTGAAACTGTTTTTTTATGAATATTTTCGAAACGTCTAAAGATAAACAAATGATAATTTACACAGAAATTTAACTTTTTATGCTTTTTAAGACAAAATGATAACTACGTACGAAAATCATTCAGGAGCGGGTGAAATTAGGGGAGCCTAGGTATAATTTAGCCCCAACTTTATTGTGTGACACTTACATTAATTTATGAGCAGAACTTAAAAATTTTAAGTTTTCTACACCAAAAAAATTCTCTTGTGTTTTTTCTCTAAAATTATCAGTTTTTGAGTAAATCTTATCTGAACTTTATTAATTAGTAACTATTATTACCAGCATTCCTGGTATGCAGGAGTGCCATGATTGTAATGTTTGTAACAAATGAAAAATAATCTAGCATGCAATGCCAGAATGACAATAATGACATTGTTGTTTTTTGTGTTTTCTGTAGTTCATTGTTCTGTAGTTTTATTATTTCCTTTGGAAAAAGTGTTCTATTGAAAAGTAAAAAATGGTCATGTTTAGTAATGTGGAGTACGCGGATATTCATTTTATTTATGGATATTGTAATGGAAACGCGAATGCTGCGGTACGAAAATATCGCAGAAGATTTCCTAATAGAAGGAAACCATCTAAAAATGTTTTTATTCGAACCCACCTAGAATTTAGAAATGTTGGAAAGAGGTCCAAGGAATGAAGAACAGCGAAATGGGCGATTTAAAAACATAATTTTGGCCAAATTTAACAATAGTAATAAATTAAATATTAGAAGAGCGGTCCAACAGCTGTGCAAGCTGTGCATGTTTCCAAAAACAAAGTTTTTCGGATTCTGAAAAAAGACCACAGAAAAGCTTTTCAAATGCAGCCAGTCCACAGCCTTCAACCAGGTGATCCCGAAAGGCGTATCAATTTTTGTAATGGGTTTATAAATGCCATGGAACAAGATCCCGATTTCGGAAGTAAAATTATTTGGACTGATGAAGCTACCTGTAACCGTAATGGATCGGTTAATTTTAATAATTTAAGAATCTGGGCTCATCGGAATCCTCATATAATTCGCCCTAGGACATTTCAACAGGAGTTTAGCGTTAATGTATGGTGTGGTGTTATAAACGGGACTTTTTGTGATCTCCACATCCTTCCTCCCCGTTTAAATGGACCATTATTTAATGATTTTTTAAATAACCAATTTTTTCAATATCTCGATGATATTCCTCTTAATTTAAGAAATGAATGATGGTTTCAAATGGACGGAGCTCCTGCACATTTTCCTGTTGAGAACCGTTTGTGTGTAAACAATAATTATCCTGAACGGTGGATCGGTCGATTAGGTGCAAGAACCTGGCCACCCCGTTCACCGGATCTAACTCCAGTTGATTTTTTTGTCTGGAGCTATTTAAAAGACAAAGTCTACGCAAACCCTGTAAACACAAGAGAAGAATTCTCGAAGAATGTGGGCTAATCCAGATTTCATTCGTAAAGCTACACACTCAGTATGGCGCAGATGTCAGAAATGTGTTGATGCTGGCGGAATGCACTTTGAACAACTCTAGTAATTTGTAATTTACCTTACTTTAATCTAATTCATTGTTGTCTAATAAAAAATAATGTAATCAAATTTTGTTCTACTGTCATTGTTTTTTCTGTTCTGCTAAAATATTCATAAAAAACTATTTCCGAATAAAATTCAGATAAGATTTACTCAAAAATTGATAATTTTAGAGAAAAAACACAAGAGACTTTTTTTGTGTAGAAAACTTCAAATTTTTAAGTTCTGCTCTTAAATTAATGTGTCACACAATAAAGTTGGTTCTAAATTATACCTAGGCCCCCCAATTTCACCAGCTCCTGAATGATTTTCGTACATAGTTGTCATTTTGCCTTAAAAAGCATAAAAAGTTAAATTTCTGTGTAAATTATCATTTGTTTATCTTTAGACGTTTCGAAAATATTCATAAAAAAACAGTTTCAGGAATATTATTTGAACACCCTGTGTCTCGGAAACTAAGCACTTCCCGACCCATGTTTATAGGAACTTTTTTTCTTTTTTTGAAAAGTTGTATTGCTTAGTGAAGTTTGGCCTATGCAATTCAGGACACCCTGTATATAATATTTTTTAAATAACACCAAAGCCAAAAGTCGGCAGCGGTTATATCGAGAGATCTAGCTGGCCACAAAATAGGGCCATTATTTCCTAAAAATTAAACAATATCTATACTACTTTGTCGTTTATTAATGTCCAATTAGCTAAATTAATTGTTAGTTATCAATTTAGTTAACTTAGCTAACTAAACATTGATAAACCTGAGTGATATATAGATACCTATCCAATCCTTCCCAAATTGAGCATTTAAATAATTTCGTGTTTCACTTGACTTATGACCTGGGACGCCATCGTTTTGGTAAATTAATCTTTGTAATTGTCTTTCAATCCTATTGTCTATTTCTTGTCGTAGAATGTTAATAAAATTTTCGGTATTCAAATTATTGTGAAAAAAAATGAGGACCTATTATTTGGTATCCAATAAAACCACACCATACACCAAATCCAAATCGTTCTTAACGATTAACTGTAGCGGTTACGTGCAGATTTTCATGAGCCCAATGGTGGTTATTATGCCGATTAAAAATTCTGGCACTGCTTATATGGGCCTCGTCTGCCCATATAATTGTTCCTTCAAATCCTGGCACTTTATTGCATTGACGCAAAAACCACTGGCAAAAATCGAGAAGCCTTTGAAAGTCGTTTGGGTATAGATGGTGACTAATCCGAATTTTGTAGAGCTTGCATTTTTTTTTCAGCCACGCCACACTTTGGGATTCCTACATTTTTCTGTATTTCGCGAGACGATATATTATTAAGATTTTCTCTTACAGTTTCTAAAACAATATTTTCTACGGCTTCTCTATCTGCTTTATTATATATTTTTGCTCGAGGTTTTACAAATGATCCAAACTCTTTTAAATTTTGTTGTAACCTTTTGAATATTTTTATGTCGGACTGTCTCTTTTCTGGATATCTAAAAATATTGTTTAGGCTGCACTTTTGGCACAAAGTTTTGTTGTCTATGACTTATCTATTAAAATAAAGCTCGGAAGCTAAATTTGAATCTTCTCCGCATTCTATAAAACATTTAATCATACCATATTTTTCACCATTACTAAATTGAACCATTTTTGACAATGCTCAGTTACAATTAACTCACAAATTAGTTTTTGACATTTTCGATTACTTCAATTATCTTTTTTTTATCATGGCCTTCTCAATAAATATTAGAAATATTATAAATATGCATAGATATAAATGCAAGACAATTCGAAAATATATTGTAGTTTAGTTTTTCGTATTTTTGGCAAAATTATTTTATATTATAAGAAGTGTTGTTAATAATTTTCCGTGGCCTCCTCACGAAGATATTAATTTTTTCGAAAATTAACCACTTTTTCTAGAGATAAGTATGACATATGATATATCATTGGATAGCTAATTTAAGTTGTGATCGAATAATGAAATAATTTACAGGGTGTTCCATTTGAAAAAAAACACAAGTTTTATCTGTATCTGGGAAACTGAGGCAAGCATAATTTTCTTCTTATCAGCAACAGATGCTACTCAAAAAAGTGCCTCAAGAACGTGTTACTCGATTTTCGATTTCATACTTTGTGATTGATATAGAGGTCATCAAAAAATGCCAATTTTCCGAAAACGCTATCTAGCTCGGTAGTCGAAAAAGATAGACGATCGCGGTTTGCATTGTTTGTTTCTCAAAAATCGAGCTCAGGACACCTATATTGGTTTTTGTCTATCTGCCATAGTTTTGGAGAAAACCCCAAATCCCATCTAATTTGGTCCACCCTTTACGTATACAGCGGACACCCTGTATTATAACCGGACAAAAATTTTTAATCATCGTAGAAAAAAAAATTGTACAGAAATCCGCTTCATAACAGACTGAACCCAAATATCGAATAAAAAATGTCTGCCTGTCTGTATGCGTATGTGTTCGTATGTGGGAGCGTATGTGTGTGCGTAGACCGTTTCTTGTAAACACGATAACTTCTGTTAGACTTAAAATTTCTAATTCAAATTTAGAACATATATAAAACAGCATAGTAGAATACTCCCTATTGAAATTGGGCCATATCCCCCATACAGGGTGATCACCAGAGGACTGCAAACTCTCATCTTTACGTGAAACAGCTTTTATTTTATTTTAGAGCAAAATGTTATCAAGGTTTTTGAATAAACACACAAAAATATGAAAACATACAAAATTTCTAAACCGCAAAATACAGGCTGTCTCTCAGGTTCGATCCAACTTTATGCCGATTTATGATATTTTTAGTAAGACTACTATCAAATAAATAAAGTTGCAGTCGGGCGTTACCGACTGAGAATATCTATTAATTACGATAAATTCTGTTGGGCTTAATATTTTTCTTTAGAATTTGAAATATATATAAAAAACATGGTAGAATACTTCCTATTGAAATTGAATTATATAGTGTGGAAAAACTAACAATCACATACAAAAAAAAAATCAAATAAAATAATTTGAACTTTTTATCTCACTTTACTTCGATACACTACTCAATAATAAAAAAGTTTGTCGCATATTATATTTTACAACTTTTGTTCAACATATTCGGGTTTTTATATTCTTTGTAAGGAATATATCGCGCCAAAGAATTTTTTGTTTGACTATAGCTGAGGAAAAACTTGAAAGAATACCTTGTTAAAATTCAAATTCGATATCTCTAATAGTAAGCGAGGTATTGAGTGACAAATAATAAAATAATATTTTCATGTTTCTTGCAGTTTTAGCAAATAAATGCTTTATTTTTATTTATTTTTTATTTTTTTATTTTAATTATACACCATCTAACAGTACAAACCATTCAAGATGGGAAACAACACATATTTAATATAGACTACACACCATAGATGAGTATAGTAACTAAAACTACAACTGGAATACAAAGAAAACTGAGTAAGACTAAAATTAAAATTAAACTTAAGTAAAACCAAAATAAGGTTAACTATAATTATGCATACGGCACATAAAAGAATATAATAAAATGGTAACTAACTATAGATAACGTCTCCTATTAAATAAAAATGTCAATATCATTCGGGTTGTTATTATAAGTAGAACAGATGTTATATATCGGTGAGTATTGTAAAACGTTAGTCCGGGTTCTAGGCAGATAAAAAGTTTGGTGATACCGCGAATTCACTCTTGGAGTGTGAAAATTTAATTTATGGAGGATCTCGCAGCAATCAATTTCATGATGAATTACTTTCTTTAAGAAGTTAATGGCGTAGTTGTTACGTCTATCACTTAGGCTGCACATGGAAAACATTTCAAGCAAATCTCCTTGCGGAAAGCCAATAGGTGGATATGTATCATGAGATTTAAAGTGAAGATATTTAAGAAAACGACGTTGTACATTTTCTATTTTTGAGATGTGAATATTATAGCAGGGCTGCCAAACAAGGGATGCATACTCTAATTTAGATCTCAGAAATGAAAAATATAGTAATTTTAGCGTTGCAATATTTGAGAAATCGCGGCTGTTGCGTATGATAAAACCAAATGTCTTATTTACGTCACATATTAACGTATCAATGTGGTCATTAAAAGTTAGTTTTTTGTCGAAAATTACACCAAGGTCTTTGAACGTAGACGGTCGCATTAATTGTTCGTTGTTTAGCGCGTAATCGTAGGTAATCATAGAATCTCTATTTGAAAACGACATAATATTACACTTTTGCACATTTAATGAAAGTTTGTTTTTAACACACCAAGAACTAAGATTAGAAACGCTATTTTGCAATGTGATGCAGTCATTCAGATCAGTGATTCTATGTAAAAGTTTTATATCGTCCGCATACATTAAAAAGTGAACTCCTAGGGTATTGCCTATGTCGTTGATAAAAATATTAAAAAGCAGCGGCCCAAGAACGGACCCCTGGGGAACACCTGAGGTTGAAACATAATCAGAGGACTTAAAGCCATTGTACGCGACGTATTATTGTCGTTCAGTTAAATATGATTTAAAAAAAGATATGAGCTGATCTGAAATGCCAAAACTAGAGAGTTTTGTAATAAGTAAGTTGTGGTTCAGCCTATCGAAGGCTTTCGTAAAGTCAAAGTATATTACGTCTCTTTGAACTTGCATGTCGATGGATTCAGATATGTATTGCGTAGCACAAATAAGATTAGTGGTAGTAGAGCGGCCCTTCATAAATCCATGTTGTTGTGTGGAAATTATGTTTTTAACATGTGGGTAAATTGAATTATGTAGTAATATTTCGAAAGCTTTACCAAAATTACAGATTATAGTTATCGGTCGAAAGTTTCTTATATCATTTTTTTCACCCTTTTTGTATACCAGACAGACTTTGGAGTATTTCCAAATGTCAGGAAATGAACAACACTTAATAGAAAGGTTAAATAAAATCATGAGTGGTTTCGCAAAGATATAAGCACAATCTTTCAATAAGAACGCGGGAATGCCATCAGGTCCCATGGTGAGCTTGGGTTTTATTTTTTTTAAAGCCAATAGTACTTCGTGTTCTGAAAAGGACACTATATTGATGCTACTGTTATTATTATCAGACTGATCTGTTAATGTGTCTTCCGGTTCTACAGGTGAAAATGATTGTTCGAAAAGATCAGCATAAGCATTTACAATATCTTGTGGGTTATTCAAATGATTGCCATTGTAATACATATCTTTAGGTATGTTAGTCACTCCCTTTTTGTTTTTTATGTGGGCCCAAAACTTATTTGGATCATTGCTGATATTATTTTTAACCTGAGCTGTATAATTTCTGAAAGCAGTTTTGATATCAAATTTAATTTTAGACCTCACAAATTCACCAAGTGCAATGTTATCTCCCGTTCTTTTGTGCAGCCTCAAATATTTTTCTTTAGTTCTTATATCTTTGATAATTTCAGCATTAAACCAGGGTGGGAATTTTCTATTATTTTTAGGACACACAGATTTAGGTACACAAGTTGTGAATATCTCCGATAATTTATCATAAAATTGTTGACACGCAGAGTTAATTTCAGTGTAATCTTCAGTGTATTCTCCAATTTAGCAATTCCAAAAGAATTGACGAACTCGAAATTCAAATCCGACAGGAAATTTCACAGAAGAATCTGATTTTCGTTTTTCTCTACCCTTTAGTAGACATCCCCTTGTAGATTTCGAGTCTGTAGATCTCCGACTATATGCATACAGTGCAACACACCCCGTAATTGAAGCCTGCATGCAATATTGTTTTCCAGTAACAGGATTGTTTTCAGTAACATTAGTTTTATTTTAGAAAGTTAATCCGATTGGCAGTCTCGCTAAAATCCGTGAAATCCTGTGTGATAATCTTCGCTTATATTTAATTATGTCTGAAATTTATTCTATTAGAAGTTATCCCAAGGGAGTAAATGCCATCGAGGGACCCCGATATCTGCAAATAAACTCACAACCTCGTCTCTTAATGGATTTTATATACGTTTTATATTTTACGAAAGCAATTCTTAAGACCTATAAATCCCGAATTCTAAATTTGTAGAAATTTTACATTAGCGTATGAGGTAAGTATTTCTTCTTTTTGTCACGAGAACATTCCGTTCGAGGTTGACTTGATTTACGTTTCTTTCAAAACATAGAAAGTACATTGATATTCATTATATATTGACCCTCTTTATTTCTGCTATTATTGGAAATAAAACAAGTTTATTATAAAAGTTGTAGGGTTGTGTATACCTATATATTTTTTAAATGCAATTATAAAAACAATTGCTTGCATAGGTCACGTGATATAACAATGAAGGTTGTTTTTTAAATAGAAAAGCCTCTATGTTTTCACATATTCTTTTAGATCTTTTCCCCTAATTTCAAATATATATAAGGGTTGATAGTTCTAGCTGTAATAATTCTTGACATATCGGACATTAAATATGCTCCAAACATACCTATAGGTATTTTATGGTTATTGAAGGAAGCGCAGTAATTACTCTTACTCAGTAGGCTGTGACTGATGATACTATGACAACAATGTTACTGTTTGACATTTCGTATTATTATTTGATCAAAATGTGTTACACACGAGCAGAAAAGTTTGATATATTTTGCCTTTATGTTAAAAATAATAATCATAAAAAAGCTGCAAGAAGAGAATATAACAGTATTATACCCAAATCGTCCGGCTCCTAGTTAAAATAACATACTTAAATACTTACCGTCATGTGAGAGTAACTGATAATTTTGAAAGAAAAAAACGTACCAATAGAGCAAACGAAAATGAGGAACGATATATTTTGAAGTTTTTAACGGTAATATTGCTATAATTTATTTTATCAAAATTAAAAGTCAAATGTAAATTTTTTATTGCAGTGTCCGTATTACTACTAGATTTACTGTAAAACAAAGCGTCGGTGACTAAAAACATGTATTCTTATAGCCTTCTTGAGATGTTTGACTATGTAAAAACCGCTGCCCAAGGAATCACTACTTCCACATCCAGATTTTTTATCCAAGTCACTCACAACGGAAACATTTTGTATGTGGAAATAATTGTTTATGGAACTTTAATAATATAATATTTGAAATCCTCTACCCCAAAAACCCATAAAACGATACCCCATATCGGTAGCGGGGTGGGGGGGTTATAGAGGGTGGTAGTGGAGGTGGATGAAGTAAAAAAATATTTTGAGGTTTCTGGTTCTTGTACACACACTAAATCACATTTTTTTTCATCCCCTTTAATAATGGGGTGGGAGTGGTAATGGGGGTGGCTAATGCCAAAATTTTTTTTGAGACCTTAGCTTGTCTTGTATATACTAAATACCAATTTTATGGACTCTTACCTGCTTGATTTACCTATTTACCCCTAATTTACCCCAATTTACCCCCCAACCCAACAAATATAATCTAGTTCTAGAACTCGTTAAACTACATATGTGTACCAAATTTCAAGTCAATATCTCAACGGTTCCAGAGTAAACGTGCGCACAAAAAAAGTTACAGACAGACCGACAGACAGAAATTTTTTTCGCTCAAATTTAAAATCTCGACGTTTCGTGACATTCTAAGCCTATTTGAACAATAAAAATGTTTAAATTTTTTTTTGTCGTTACTATATTTCCACGATGTAGAAGTAAAATTTGGTTTAGAAAATCCTGATACTAGTTTGTGGAATGCATCAGATGAACTTGGAAAATGTTACTCCAAAATTCAAAGGACTTTAAAAAAGAACGACTATAGACTATATAAATTATTACCGGTACAGGAGCTTACGGAAGATCACAAGCGAAAACGGTTAGAACTTTGTCAGCAAATGCTCCAAAGACTGAGTGCAAATCCTAATTTTCTTATATATATTATGGACAGATGAATCGTCGTTTTCTACAGCAGGGGTTTTCAATAGGAAAAATAGACGTTAGTGGGAGAAAAAAGATCAACGACAAAGAAAAGTTGTTGAAATAAAAAAAATCGGTAGAAAATCGGTTAATATTTGGTGTGGAATTTTTAGAGATGAAATTGTAGGGCCAATTTTTTTCAGTTTTATCCTAACACGGGAAACATATTTAGAAATAATTCTGCCAGAGGTAGCAGAGCTTTTCTGATGAGAAAATTAATGAAGCAATTTGGCAGCAGGACGGAGCGATCTCACATAGTGTTGTGGAAGCATTTATATGATCAATTGACATTTGGATTGGTAATGGTGAACCAATTCCATGGCCACCATACAGCCCTGATTTAACACCTTTGGATGCATTTTTGTGGGGGTATTTAAAGAACAAAGTGAACTATGATTTTAATCAGAATGTTGAAATAATTAGGGAAGCAATTTAGGGATTAAACAGGATCAATTATAGCTCTTTCTGTTTCTAATTGTTTAAATAATTTACTAAAAAGGTATGAGCTTTGTATGTTAAATAATGGTGGCCATAAATAGATAAAGTAAGCAAGTGAGCACCTGGGGCTCCATAAAAATCTATTTTATATGTAGTATATGTGTGAGAAGCCAAGGTCCCAAAAATTGTTTTGGCGTCATTAAATTTAAAAAAAATAGAGGCTTCATCAAAAATGAAGCTTCAAAACATTGTCAAGATTTTTTATTCTTTCCCGAAATATTCAGGAAGCCGTATTATATTTTCAACAAATTTCCATTCAGTGAACAGATTCATGTTTGATATTACCTACTATGTTCAAACCATTTTGTAGTTTGATGCCAATAGTCGTTTGAACAAGCAATTTATTTAAATTGTGAATAATATTAATATAAATATAAAATAATTAAAGTATAAACGAGAACTACAAATGTTATTTTCCTTGTTTAAAAATATAAAGTGATAAATACAACACAAAAAAGACTATATACGTTATATTGACATAACTCTCAGAAAAAATACTTACCTAAAACCAAATTCAGGCTAGTATCTGTTACAAACTGATCAAATTTAGACCAAAAGGCTTTTAAAATGTATAACAATATATTTTAAAGGACCATGGGCTCATTTAATGAATTTCATTTAGTGGTTGTTACTTCTTGTGGGTAAAGTATTACTTAAAATTAGACGATATTGAAAATTTCAGATTAATCCGATATGTGGTTCTCGAAATATATGACTACTAAAGAGGGAATTGGAAGCACGGTGTGACCAACATCGTGACGTCACAGAATAGTAATATAAATCGGTGAAAATAGTTGATGAACTAAAATTCTTCACAAATACGCATAAGTTTCAGAACACACTGCTTGAGTTAACGATTTGTAATATTGTGAAACTATAATAACGCGCTGAAACTAGCCGTTTCGGCTAGCGGGTTCCTATCAAGTGACGTCACGGCCGATACTCTACAAGGCGGTGCGGTCCATTTTTATAATTTTTTTTAGACGTTTTACAGGTCTTACAAAATTCTAGTTTTTTGCACAGGGTCTTAAAATTATAAGATCTTTCCAATAATCAAATAAAAGAGAAGTGCTAAATGAGCCCATTACAGATGGCGATTACCTTACTCTCGAATATTTAGTTTTTATAGGACCTGTGTATAAATTGAATAGAAAAATAAAGCATCTTCATACTGGTTGCCCCATCTATGGGACAATAGAAATTGTTCCTAAATGATGGTAAGCAAACCTGACTTAAATTAAAAAGATAAATAATAATAATGGACATATAGAGAGCGATATTCTGTCCTGGTAAAATTTTACATTTTCTTCATTTTCGATCAGCCTGTATAGTAAATTGTAATCCTGAGAATGGCTAAGGACTTTTCAGAATCAGCAGAAATCTTTATAAAGAATGACTTTTATCAAACATTTAAAAATAAAAATGTTTACAAGTATAGATACGTCCATCCGTGGATACACTGTATACTGACCAAGCGACTAGGTAAAACTATATCCCATAATTTTAGTTACTTTTTTTTCTGAAAACGGTAAGAAAATTTTCAAAATTTTTTATTCTTCAAATAGGCATTCGCGGTCGGTAATATCCTGCTGCAACTTTCAGCCGTTTCACTTATGTCTAGGTTTATAAATCATGTTTTAAAAACAATTTTCATTAAATGGGTATCAGTTTCTTTCAAATAATCATAAGTGCTGCAATTGAAGTAAATTCACAAGCAACCATAAAAGTTTTTAGCTACGAAAATGGTGTATACTAGTCTGTATAAATGTATAAATAGTGAAATAATTTAATGATGATTTAGTACTGGGGTTTAATTGTCCCATAATGGACATAAAAGATTGTAATGTGAATTATGGTATTCGAATATTATGCAAATTACTCAGACTAACCCTTTTACAGATTCACACCAGTTGCTAGAGGTGTCGGCATGTATATTGTGTGTAGTTATTTATGAATAACCAAAATGCAAGTTCGTAGACCATTCTGATCCGTTGTCTACTGAATGTATACCGGGTGTCAACGGAATCATTAGACGAACACCAGAGTTTACAAGATATAAGTCTTAAATTGGGCAGAGGTAATATACAGGGTGTTTCAGCTAATAGTCCCCGGGTCATTATCTCGTAAAATAATAAAGATACTTAAAATTTGTAAATCGCGGATAATTGACATCAAAAAAGGTCTTAAATAACTTCAGTTAGAATTGTTTCTTCGCAGTGCACAGAGATGGCGCTGCGGTGAGAAATTATTTGTCGATGGCTGGAACCTTGAACCTGATTCATACGATTAATGAATACATTGTGAATAATTTTGATTATGTAAAAAATTTTGTAAATACCAGCCGTTTTGGAGCTACGTGAATCTTTTTCTCCATTTTTTTGTCTCTGTAAATTTTGAAAACTTTGTAACTTTTCTGTTTATCATTTTAGAACACCAATTATTTAGAACTTTTATCTTATTATATTCCATACTTCTTATATTATTACATATTTTGAAAATTTTTACTAATTTCAAATTTTACAAATTAGTTGCATTTGAAAAATTCTGAAAATTATAAAAATTTTCAAAATATGTAATAATATAAGAAGTATGGAATATAATAAGATAAAAGTTCTAAATAATTGGTGTTCCAAAATGATAAACAGAAAAGTTATAGAAGTTTTCAAAATTTACAGAGGCAAAAAAATGGAGAAAAAAATTCATGTAGCTCCAAAACGGCTGGTATTTACAAAATTTTTTACATAGTCAAAATTATTCACAATTTATTCATTAATCGTATGAAGCGTGTTTCAAGGTTCCAGCCTTTGAAAAATAATTTCTCACCGCAGCGCCATCTCTGTGCACTGTGAAGGAACAATTCTAACTGCAGTTATTTAAGACATTCTTTGGTGTCAATTATCCGTGATTTACAAATTTTAAGTATCTTTATTGTTTTACGAGATAATGACCCGGGGACTATTAGCTGAAACACCCTGTATATGCTATCGATTTATCCACTTGTCAGCTTTTAGTATTGAGGCCCTACAGAATCATTTTTAAGGCATTTTCGGTCGCATGAGCTCTCTACTAGGAATTGAGGTCTGTTAGAGCAAAACAGATTTCTTCAGATTATAACACAAACCAAAAAACAGTCTATATACTCTAATCAATGTAAATAAAAAAAAATGTGGACCTGTGTTATTATAGTGGCGAACTTTGATAGAGCAAAACGCTACCACTCGAGTGCTTGCTATTTGTATTTGGCAAAAATTATATTAAATTTTGCCAAACACAAATACCAAGCACTCGAGTGGGAGCGATTTGAATCTAAAACAATTACTGAACCGTTAAGTGTACCAAAGAGGATTACTAAAGAGTGATGTGTAACGCTTTATAAACCAACTCTTCAAGTGTCCTCGTGTATCATCACAGTAGGCAGAGTAAATGTAATAGCATTTCGAACCGTGCATGGTCATTGATTCGGTCTGAATTTATATCTAGTAGATTAATACATATTTTATGGCGACATAGTATTAGTATGTTTCGCATTGACCTATCTATTCAATTCCGATGGAGATTAAATACAAAGCGTACCTTTAAATATAATCCGCTGGTCGAAGTTATATTCAATTAGAGTGCATATAGCGGACGCGCATAATTTCTGTAATTCTCCTGGTAATATGACGAAATATGGAATGAGAACCAATTAAATTCTGAATGATCCAAATATATAAGGGTTGAGTACTGTACATGGGATTGTGAGTATTGGTAACTACAAACTCGCTTCGGTTGTACATCATTCAACTAGTCTACGGGGTGTACAAAAGAAAATCTAAGATATTGTTTATAATTTATTATTTGTGGCATATTCTTATGTTGGGTATTTTGCCACTGTAAAAATATTTAAAAATGTGATGAAATAAACCTCTCTCTACCCCACTCTATCAAATTAATGTTGCCTGCTTTGTCTTGCAACTGATTTTATTATACTTGTGTTTCATTCCTACATGAGTCTTGATATCCATTTCCCTAACTCAGAAACTTAATAGAGTACTAGAAAATTATAATACTAGAAAGCAAAACTTGTACAATTTCCCAATGGTCTAAGCATCAAAATTAAAACGAATGCAAGTTTACTGTCAAACATAATGATAAAACGTCCTATCCGACATGCGCCATCATAATTTGCATTTTTTAATTAAAATATTTAACACCATGCGAGAATATATCAACCTAGCTATTTTTATTGTTCTTTGAAAGTTGAAACTAATTTTTATCCATTAATTTATTATATTTGGTGCAGAAGTAGTGATAAATTAATTTTTTAAGTAATTTGTGAAGTTATGGTTCATGTCTTGTAACAATGGCGTCATAAGTTTTGGCCATCAAGATGGCGTATTTCAGACAGAATCACTTTGAAGTCGTTTTCACTAAGAAATGCTACTTGAAAGTAATTTCTACTTGAGGATAGTGACGGGAACTGAAAATATATAATTTTAAAGTTATATTTATTACAAAGTACCGAATGGGACTGTAGCGTCACTTTAAAGTTGCAGCAAAGTTCCCGCTGCCACTTCATGATTATATTTTTCCCAACATTGATTCTGAACGCCGCGTCGTGGTGTGCTGCCATACGTCCGACGTTTAAACTGAACGCGTCCCTAATTTTGACTTTTGTCTATAGGACAAATCACGGTGAAAAGATGGCACCAGTGCATTTCAACATGTCGGAAATGTGAGGAATACATTGTAGTTGTCATAACGTTACGTCTGCGATTTTATTAATTTCCTTACTTTTGTGAACTGTTTTCAAATATGCCGAAGGTAGAATTAGAATTGTGTGATATTTTTACTTATGTTGGATGCAGAAGTAGACCCATTAAGGAAGGTAAAGCGGTATTTAGAGCTGGACATGTAATTCTCTGCCAAGTCGAAGACGCCGCGAAAAACAAATCTTTACCTTTTGTTTGCTCCCCATGAAGTTTTCAGTTAGAGTGAATTTAGAAAGTGATGTTGATAAATAAAAATGCATGTGCAGTTGCCCAGCCGGCTAATCGGGATATTATAAGCAAACTAGGAATTATTTTAATCATATGCGTATATTGTGAAAAGAAGAGGACTTTGAATAAAATGTTTTTTTTTTAATTATGTTTTATTTCAGTACTATTATAAATAAAAGTTCAATGTATGTAAGAGTGCAAACAGTTAATATTCTGAAATGACTAGTGAGTGTGAAAGATAATGTTCAGTACCTCAGTGCATGTAGTTTAGAAGCCGCGTCAATGCACACTTTTTTAAAAGATGGAAAATTTCACAATAAGTGGACAATAGCTTTAAAAATTGGAAAACCATCTAGAAAATTATGTCAAGTGAAACAAATTCCAATTCAAGAGATCATTATAGGTACTTCGAAATTTAATTTAACATATCTATAAATGCAGATAAAAATATAAATAACTTACTAGTGAAAAAATCATCTTGTAGAAAATGTTGGCTACACACACATAATTTGCTAAGTGGCTTTCCAATTTTTAATGCTTATTATCCACTTACAGAGAAGTTTTTTGTCTTTAGGAAAACTGTGCATTGACACGGTTTTGAACAGTATGTACTGCACTAAAGCACTCAATAATATCTTTTACTCCTACCAATCATTTTAGAACATTAATATTATGCAGCAACTTTGTACTCTTACATATATATATAGAACATTTATTATTTTTTGAAAAACATTAACAGGTAAACAGTTAGAAAAATAATTGTTTTCCTCACTTAACGAATTGTGATGAACAAGAAAGGTAAATGTATGAAATTCAGCGCTTGAAAGTGATGAAGGTCGCCCCACTGGTAACTAAGGCGTTCCCATGCACCGGGAGAGCTACGTAGAAGTCACATTACTCTAAAGTAATCACTAGTGGTAAAAAATACGAGGCAGCGATTATGGATATGTCAAATTAAGTTATTTATACATCAAATTGTAAATTTAGTGACGGATTCGTAATGGTTACTCATCCGTAGTTCTTATATCAGTTACTGTTCTTTTGGTGCTAGTTAGCATGTTGAGGGCGCCAGCCGTGCTTCCTGCAACGTTTGACGGCGTCTTTCTAATCTCAGGGGCTCTTATAACCCTTAAGATGCGACCAAATTCCTAGTCCTGTTATAGATTACACTAGATAGAAATTATATACTTACTGTTAATTGATACCTGCTCTCTCCAGTTTCTCCGTCTTCGATGATTCAATGCACTTTGTCTAAAATTCTAATCCTTTTTCTAAATTTTTGTTCACTTTCAGTGCATCGTCTCGCTAGTTTCTGTGCTGTGACCGATATCCTGGGACAAACTTGAGGAACTGGTGACGCTTCTATAAAATCAGTAGTCGATCGAACACCCAGGATTGCACGAAACGAGTAGCCCTATTCCATTTCAATGGTCTTTTGTAAGGACTGCTGGGGCTAATTCATCTATTCCTTCACAGAACGTCTTCAAGATCTTCTTTTTGACCTTCTCCATTTTTTGTTGTACTCCATGAGGGATTTTTTGTAGTCCTCCCAGTTTCCAGAGTTTTTAGCTTTATTAAAAGCTTATCTGGTGCGGCTCTAAGACGTCTGATGTTGATGTTAATAAATGAGGAAGAAAAAAGAAAAGCTATTCCGTCCAATTAATTTGCTTGAAAAATTTTCATTAAGGCACCTACGTACAGCAACTGAATAATGTATATAGAAGCACTATTTATTTAAAGAATAACTTTTCTTTTTTCTTCCTCATTTAGTACCTGATGTTCCTTAAGTCGAATGATTACTTTACCTTTTTATTAAACCTAACCGACTTTTATACAGGATCAGTCGAAAATGAGAAATTTTAAATTTGGCTGTTGAATAACATATATGAGGTATCGAGTTAAAATTTGTACAGAGGTATTTGATACAACTGCGAATTGAATCCAATCTGCCCATAAACAATTGCCTAATAGTCGACCTCGAAATTTCGACCAGTTCAGAAGAACCTGAAATAGACCTTGAAAATATGAAAATTACAAATTTTTCAAAACAGTCAAATAGAGTTATATCTCAAAAAATAAATAAACAAATCGGACAACGCGTCCAAAATAGCACACACTGTATACAGGGTGATTTACCATGACATGCGGAAAAGAAAATGGTGTACTAGTCTTCTATGTGGGAAAGTCCCTGCAAAATTTTAGAGTGATCCGAGATAATTTTTGTTGCATTAAAATTTGTAAAGATACGGTACTATTACTTGTCTGTGGTCAGTATAGAGCAAAGAACTTACTTGGGAAAGAACATATTCGGAGATGTTTACATTTCCTTAATTGGCATAGAAAGTTAAGCTGACGAGTGCGGTCAAAGTGCCGAGTTTTTTGCTTTTGGTCGAACAAGCAGGACATCGGCAGGTACAAAGTGCCGCCAAAGTTTGGTGTTTTTGTGTTATTGACGGGTTTAAGTAAATATCTCTTTGATTTACTTGTTATTGTAGAGTTCACTAGCATAGGGTCAATGTCTTTTCGGCGAATTTTGCTATTTTTGTAGTGCGATTTGATTAAAACCAGAAAGTCACTTCTACCTAGCTTTGCTGACAATAGTGTCAACCAAGTCTGATAAAGGGGTAGTGGAAGTGATATGGTTGCACCGATTTTTTGTATTCATATTTTTTTATTTTTTATTTTTTTAACTCCTTTCGGTGGGGACAACTTACTGATCAATATTCCACATGTCATGGTAGATCACCCTCTATATTGAAAGTAGGCACCTATATTACAAATATTTTATGCTTATTTATGTATGAGGCTTGGATATCTATACACAATCTTATGTATAAGTGCCTAATGCCTTAAATACTATATTAAAAATTGAAAACACTTAGTAAGTGTTAATTAATCAATATCAATAAACAATAATAACTGGAGTCACTTGGGTGCAAATGGTGGGAGCTATTGTAATTTAGATTAAATTATAGATTATTGAACTCTAGTGTTAATTTTTAAAATAGTTAAGTATATTTTTTGAGCGCTATGCGCTGAACCCTAACATGAGGCGTAGTGAGTTCGAATCCTGAAAATATCAACCTTTTTTTTATTAAAAAATTATTTTATTTTTTTAACTTTTTTACTTTTATATTTTTTGTACGTGTAATAATAAAAACAACAAACGTCTTAAAAAAAAAAGATAAATTCAAATCTGCACAAAGATGACCTCACGCGGTTTGGGACGGCAGGTAACCTGTTCTTTACTAACAATAAAGTATTATTATTAGCAAATGTACTTGTAAGCGAATTTACAGAATTTTTATATAAAACTCTTTTGCTTTCAACTAATTTGCATTTCAATTGTTGTTTAAATATATTTTTACTCAGGTTGATTTTTTTTATGAATTCTGGTATCAAATCTAATTAATAATATGACGATTTAAACGTGTAGTCGTTAATTGTTATTAAATGTGCATTCATTGTATTCACTGTGTAAAACGCGGCGGTTTTGTGGGTGAGCGAGGAAAGTGGCTATCGGGAATGGGGAAATCCGATCAGTTCATAGTAATGCCGCCTAAACCATGCTGTGTTCGCTGTGTGCTCCCTCTATGCATATTGGAAATTGAATCTGGGCAATAGCGATGCAATAGCCTTCATGTGACGGTACATAAATACCCCAGCCCGGCTGCACCCTGCACCCTGCACCCTGCACCCTGCACTCTGCACCAGCCGATTCAATATGTGACAGCCTTGTTTACCGATAGAGAATGGATTATTCAAACCTGTCAACTGAAATTCATTTACCAGTTGCCGACAAATGCTTTCTGCGGCTACTGAAAGAACTGTTTTCGGTTTTATTGCACATTCGTCACCTGTCAAAATGCCAATTATTGGTTAATTGCGATTTAACGCCGCTTTGCTTGCGCTACGTCAAAGGGTAATTAACTGTTTTTTAATTTTTTACTAAAACATACACTTTTAATCAAAGCGTCGGACTTAAATACATCAATTTATGCTTTTTACCCGTTAAGCAAATTTTATATGCACATGAGAACGCTCAATATACTTAAATTACAGTCAAATGGTTGGAAAACTGGATCGGTAGTGGAGGTTCTGGGCACCTATTTGGTAAAAAATTAATTCGTAATATTTTGCCAGCTATAGCTTATGGGGAGCGAAGGTTGTAGTTCGATACTCATTAAACTATAACGAGTGTTTAATAAATACAGGATGTTCCTTAATGACGTGCTAATATTTCAGGGTGTCATTCCTTAGGTCATTTTATGAAGAAAAGTTCATATGAACATATGTCCTCAACGCAACGGCTTAAATTTTTTGCTACAGGCAGAGTCGTAGCGAACCAACTTTTTTGGGGGGTTATTTTTCACATTTTCCAACTTCATAAGCTTAAGAAGCCAACTCTGTAAATAAATAAATAATAAAATTGATGAGAGGGGGGCACAATTTTTTTTTTCCACCAAAATAAAAATTGCCAACTTATATCTCAAATTTCCAACTTTTGCCAAATCTGACAAAGTTGGGTGGTAACGTCAGTGGTACTCTGAAGGTACCACTGACAGAAATTCACAATCTGTGGAAAATCTCTGTACTCTTAGAATGTGGTACAGGATACAACGAAAAATCAACCAAAATTTGACAAACAATTTGATGACAAATATTCAGATCTCTAGCAATGTTCCTCGTACTCGTCTCAGGATGTTCGTCGACGAGGGGTAAACCGCTGGTGCATTTTGGTGTACAAGACATATGCATTGCAATGAACTGCAATGCATAAATGTCGACGGTGAATTTAAATGCATTGTTAGTGAATTGTGGAGCATTACGATGCATTGCAATGCTTAGCAGTGCATTTCGATGCATTTACGTGCATTTCGATGCATTTAAGTGCATTTTTGTGTATTGTGGGGGAATTGTGCTGCATTTTATTACGATTTAGAGGACGGCGCATGCGCGTGAATCGGTTTCCCAGTAAGCAACAGGTGTATTGGTCAGGTCACAGTCTTATAGTGATAGTGTAGGTTGTGAAAAAACCTTGTTTATCTACTCTAACGCAATTGGTACATCTTTAAGCAACATAGGTTATATACTAATTAATGAACTGCTTTTGATCAATTAATAGTATCCATAAACAAACAGCGTGAGTTATAATGCGTGAGTTATTATAACTCTCTAGGTACAGAGCCAATCACCTTTATCTTCATGCCTAGCCTGTCCAATCGACATAACGCGCGACATACGAAGGTAGAGCCAGGGAGGTAGTGACAGATTATTCGCGTTAATATCTATAAGTATTTTCTGAACTGTCACAAAATGCTACTTTTGATTCGTTCGTGCCGAGCCGAATTTTCGAATTTCGCCGTTCAATTTACGATCAGGTTTATCTGGAAGACTTCCTCTTTACGTCGCGATATCGTACGGCCGTCCCAATGGTGTTTTTCGAAAAATATGAACGTGTCAAGATTGCATGTTTTTGCAATTTTTTCGACTCCGAAATGTTAGCTGTTTTTTGTTATTTTTCGCAGATATCTCCGAAACCGTGGGAGTTAGCTCGAAATAAAAAAAAAGTCAAACGAGTATTTTCTATTACGACTCTTTTGCTACTATCAGAATTTTGATTTTTTTTTTTAGTTTCGAAGATAACTACTGAAATGTTGGCCATGTACGGCAAAAAATCGCAAATTTTGAGCTTCTACAGTTGGCAACTTTTTAATCTTGGCTCCTACGCCAAAATACTACTCTGGTTAACTTAAATGGAATTAAATTTGCTAAAACTCCTTTTTTTATTTTTTGAATTCCGACAAAAATGAAGGAATTAGGGGGGGCGGGATTTGGGACTTTTTTTTTTTTCAGTAAAATTTCTCCATTTTATCACCGTAATTAATCGGTAATTAACTGAAATCGATCTCATATACGATGTTCACTTAATATCATGTACTACTTTGACGCTCCGTTAATTTTGGCCCTTCGAAACAAAGGTTTCTGAGAAAAATATATTTTTTTAAAATTTACATACACTCTATAGGAAAACGTGTAATTTCTTACATTTCCTCGAATATCTCGACAATTATCGTTTTTTTCGAAAAATTTGTAGATAGCTTATGTAAAGAGAATTGATTGAACTTTCCGACGCTTTTTTTAATTTTTTCTCTAACATAAAAAACAAGACCTATGACCGAATATGCGCTCCGGCTATTGCGATTAAAAATCACATTCTACCTCCGCTTAAAGGTGGCTAAATCTTTGAAGACAACAAATATAAAAGGGTGAACAAAAATTAAATTTTACAGTTAATTTTATTAATAAACAAACTGAGTAATTTAAACAAAATTTTCTCAATTTAATATTTATTGTTGTAATCGTAGATAAAGCATAGTATTCAACTTACGGTAATGGTAATAACTCACTCATCTGCGTGAGTTATTACCTACATTACCGCTCGTTGAATAATATACTATTACAATTGAGAAGTTGTTAAATAAAATACAAATGTAAGTAGGTGTAGATTATATTGAATATTATATGATTACTTGTAAAAAATAAGTTTATTATTTACATTCAAGGAAGACTAATTCCTATTAGTCATTATTCTGAATAATTAAAATATAGACTGATTATAAATTTGCATTTAATTAAAGAAAATTGCCGGCACTTTGGAAATTTGAAAAAAAAAATTGTTAAAATCTCTGGCGGGCCCCAACTACGGGCCCCTCGGAAGCCCGGACTTCTAAACTCAGTACCCAATAGACCCCCCCCCCCACACGGGGGGGGGGCTGCATCGCTGCATCGCATGAATTAGGAAACAGGCACTTTAAGTAAAATATTTGGAGTTATTAAAATGGAGGGAAAATAATTGAAATATCTTGCTTATAACAATGCACATCGATACATTGCAATGCACAGTGCAATGCAGTTCGAAGCATTGTAATGCTTCGCGGAATGCATTTTAGTGAATTTCAATGCTTCGCAGATGCATTTTTGTGCATTACCATGTCTCAGCGATGAATTGCAATGCTTAATAATACATGGTGTATTTAAATACTTCAGCAATGCATTGCGGTGAATTATGTGCATTATGTGCATTGCAATGCACTTTAGTGTACAAATTCTGGCCAGTGGTTTACCCATCGTTCGTCGATTTCTGCAGCATCATTTCCTCAATTTCGGGTGTTCTGACATCTGCGGGACCATGTACGTAATACATTGTCGCCATTTCCACATTCGTATAAGTCACCATATTTATAGAGATATTCGAATAAAATCAGCGAAAAAATAAAATAAATTCAATGAAACACTAAAAATCGAAGAAATAATAGATGGTTTTGAACACCAACAACTTACTTTATGTCAACAAATATTGTTTTGAAAATTATGTTTGTAAAAACGTCATTTATTCCAGGATAACTAGATTTATGTGTAAATAAGTCTTCGATACTAGAAGACGCGTTTTTAAAAAAAATCCAAAAAACTTTTAGATTCACAAAAAACAATTTTATTCAAAAACGTTATACGAATACAAGTTATAAGCTCAAGCGTGGATAAAAATCTGGTGAGCGTTCCCACAGTACCAGTATTTATAAACTTCGTCTTATCTTATTAACTAGAAATAGGTCATTAGGCATAGTCAGCAAAGATAGGGATGATGCTCACATAACTCCTCCATCCCTAAGCTGAAAAAATAAGGGAGTTTGTTTTTTCAGTATTTTTTGACATTTTCTCCAAGGGTACTTCTTGGTTTCCTTGTCCGGCATCTTTCCTAAAGTTAAGCAATGCATGAAGCATTCTAGGTTTCTTAAAGTATATAAATTTTAGAAATAAAATTAGCAAAATAAAAGTAATTATGGCTAAACATATATAAAGATCAGTGTGATCACTTCCGTTGATGTCACTGAGTGTTTTTAGTTTATGTAGATGGGTTTCGTCAGCCATGCTTCTGATATCTGCGAGTCGGTCCATATCTACTTGTTTGTAGGGGGTGACTTCTGGGTTGTTGTCTTCCGTGGTCAACGCTCTTATTGGTAGGATCTCCAAGGGTGTTCCTGGAATAAGTCCGACAACATTGTGGAATTCGTGTCCGTTGATAGATATGCTACATTTTTGTGGTATGTATATCAGATGGGGTTGGTTAATAATAGTATAACCGTGTCCTCCGCATTGTTTTTCTATGGTCATGTTGACAGCTGGTATTGCTACTACGTAAGCGTTGTTTATTTGTTCAAGAATGTCGTTTTTTATGGTAACATCCGTGGTTTGGCAGGACATGGATCCGGTGCCGCTAAGTACTTGGGGTAGGCAATCTCTTTGTGAAACGGTCTGTATTACATGGTATAAACACAGGTCTTCGATGCGTGGGCATGGTAGTTCTTCATAGTGGTGATAAGTCGAGTTTAAAAGGATAAAAGGATTTAAGGGAATTATGGTTTTATTTAACGTGGGTATAGGGAACAAGTGGTAATAATCGTATAAACTTTCGCTCAAAATAGGAAAGTGAAATATGAAACAAACAGTTTGTTGTATATAGTAAATTTCTGTTTTTATTAGTTCATAATAGCTCTGAATATTTTTGAATTCTGGGGTTCCTTCGATATATAGTGTGTTCATTATTCGTGTTAATTCAATTAGCTCGTTAATAGGTAGAATAGCACTATGTACTGATTCTAAGTGAGCAAACAGTATTGCATTTTGTATGTTGTCTAGTATGGTAATTAATGATAGGCAGTCTACTATCATATTGTCTAAGAAATTTTGTAGTCTTAAGAATAGCGTGAATTTATTCAAACTTTGTTCAATAGTTCTTAATCTGGCATTTATTTGATTTTGGTTAAGAGTGATTTTTTCGAAAGTTAATATTGTTTCATTCATAAAATTTTTTGTAATTGTTAAGTAATTTTCTAGATCTGTATGCATTTCTTTTTGGTTTGACTCTAGGGTAAATATGGCGTTATCATATCGTTTTGCGTCGTCCGAATCTAAAGTGCCGAAGGCCCATTTCGAGGCTTTTCCCACTGCATTAAATAGGGCTCTCTTGGTGCGCGTATTTCCTAGAGGTTTTACATTTTTTAGTTTATTCTCGACTTGATTTAGTAGGTATTCTAAATGTTCGTGTATATTGCTTAATTGCGGATATAATTCGTCTTTCGTCTTGATAAGAGGTGTTATTGTTTTCATATTTATTTTTATGCTTAATATGGGGGTGTCAAAGTTTGTTAGGTCAATATACTTTATAAACGAATGTTTTTGTGATGTAATTCGAGCTTTGCCTAAGGAAAAGGGGAGAATGGGATTGGAAATTTTAGCAATCTTGATTTGTGCATGCGCTAGCGTCATCAGCGATAGGATGGCTAGTTGTCTCAGCATCTGAAACAGGTAATTTCCCTTTTAAATTTCTAGCTGGTTTAAGCGTAGATTTATGGCGTGTGCCTTTCGTCGTTAATACTTTATTTTGTTGGTCTTTTATGACATAAATTGATTCATAGGGAGTTGCGATTTTATTTCTGAGGTTTAGTTTTCCGTACGCGATTTCGTGTGTGGTAACCGGTTCTGGTTCGTTTCTATTTTCATTAGCTTTCGAAAGGTCTTTACTTTTTTCGTTGTTTTCGTTTATAACCTTTTCCATCACTTTTAAGTTTGTGTTATGTTTATTTAGGTAATCGTTAATAATATCATGTTCCGACATTTCGAATGCCGTTTTATTTTCAAAGTCCCCCTTTATGATTTGGAAAGGTGTAAATTTTGTTGCTGAGTGTATACTGTTATTGTATCCTAGAATAGCGTAGCTCATTAATGTTTCGATCGTTTCTGATTTTGTTAACCCTGATTTTAATATACGTAATCCTTCTAGTAGAGTTGAATGGAACCTTTCTATTGGGGAGTTACTATTAGGGTTCCTTACAGTTATGAAGTGTAGTTCGATGCTATGTTTATTGCAAAATTCTTCGAATAAATTATTTTTGAATTCGGTCCCTAAGTCGCAAGTGATTTTTCGGGGGATGCCAAAGTGTGACATAAATTTTAATAAAGCTTCACAAACATGGATAGATGTAAGGCAAATAGGGTAGGCTTGTCCGAAACGACTAAAACTGTCTATTACGGTTAGGAATTTTTGTTTATTTATAACAAATGTGTCTATGTATATGTGTTCAAAAGGGCGATGCCCAATAGGGGTTGGTTGAAATATTATTTTGTGTGGGTGCCTTTCATATTTGTTTTTTTGGCAGGTAACACAGGTATTTATATAATTTATTACGTCATTGCTTAGGTTGGGCCAAAAATATAATTTTCGCAAAGCAAGAATGGTTTCGTTAATGCCTCTATGTACAGTTTTTTGTTCGTGATGGTATTTAATTTTTTGTTGCTGTAGTTCTGGTTTTTCGATATCGTCGAGGTAATTATTTGTTTGTACTAGTTTGAAAGCTGAATGTTGGAAATGTCGTTGTAACATAGGGATTATTCCTTTTATGACTCGTTCGTCGACTAGCATTCCGTGTAGTGTTTTAGGTTTTACATATTCTTTAAATGTTTTTACTACCTCATTTTCGAATGAGTCTTTATCTCTATATGGAAAGGTTATTTGATATCTAGTTTTTATTCCAAAGGGTTTTGTAAGTTTTACATGAGTACGAGTAGTGTCTTCGCTGGCTGTCATCATTAATTGATTTTTAAATGTGTTAATTGCGTTTTCTGAGATAGGGATATCTAGTACGGGGTTTTCGATCGCGGAATGTACTGTTTCGTTTGACATTTGGGGTCTAGGTGGGCAAATTTGTGTGTCCGAAATTATATTAATTTTTGAAGTGTTGTTCCTAATTAAATCTTGGGGGGAGACTTCATTATCCGACACATTATCTAGGTCAATTAAGTCATCATATGTTAATTCGGGGAAGTCGGTTCCTAATTTGTTTTGTTCCGATTCATCTAGATTTCCGGCAATAGATTCGTTTTCTATTGGATGTATTTCAGGTTGAATTTCAATACGCGAAAGAGCGTCTGCCACTTTATTTTCTTTTCCTTTTTTGTACATTATGTCGTAGTCATATTCCATTAATTTCAGACGCCAGCGCATAAGGCGACTGTTAGGCTCCTTTAAATTATTGACCCATTGTAGGGGTTTATGATCTGTAATTATAGTGAATTTATGGCCGAATAATATTGGTCGGAAATATTTGGTAAAATTTACAATTGATAAAAGCTCTTTTTCTATCGTGCTGTAGTTTATTTCAGCGGCGTTAAGGGTGCGACTGGCGTATGCTATTGGTTTATCGCTACCTATGGGCCCCTGTGATAGTACCGCCCCGATGGCATAGTTGCTAGCATCGGTTGTCAATATGAAGGGTTTTGTGAAGTCGGGATATTGTAGTAATGGTTCATTGGTAAGTATATTTTTGCAGGTCTCGAATGCTGATAAAAATTCCGGTGAATGAATAACTTTTTCTCCTTTTTTCAAACATTTCGTAAACGGTTTTGTAATCTTCGCAAAATCTTTTATAAATTTTCTATAAAATCCAAGTAGGCCTAAAAAGGATTTTATTTCGCGTGCCGTCTTGGGTATGGGGAAGCTTTTGATTGCGCGGATTTTGTTAGGATTAGGTTTTATACCTTGCGGTGTGATAACATGGCCTAAAAATTCGACATTTTGCTTTAGGAATTCCGACTTGTCGAGTTGTATTTTTAATTTGGCATCTCTCAGTTTGGAAAACACTTGTTTCAGATTTTGAATGTGCTCCTGAAGGGAGGTACTGAATATAATTATGTCGTCCATATAGACGAGACATATTTTGTTTTGAAGTTCACGCAAAACATGGTCCATCACACGTTGAAAGGTGGCTGGAGCATTTTTAAGGCCAAACGGCATGCGCAGATACTCATAATGGCCGTTTTCAACATTAAATGCTGTTTTTTCGATGCTACTTTGTTGCATCTCAATTTGATGAAATCCGCTGGCCAAATCTAAGGTTGTGAAGTAATTACACTTCCCTAACTTGTCGAGTATGTCATCTATGTTTGGTATTGGGTATCTGTCGTCTATTGTTTTTTCGTTCAGTCGTCTGTAATCGACCACGATGCGCCATTTTTTCTTTCCGGACGCGTCTGCCTTTTTTGGGACTATCCAAATTGGGCTGGACCAGGGTGACTGACTCGGTCTGATAATGCCGTCATTTAACATTTTATTTATTTGTGTGTTTACTTCGGTTTTATGGAAGTGTGGAAAACGATAGGTTTTTACGTGGATGGGGATTTCATCGGACGTCTTTATTTCGTGTTTTATTTTATTGGTAAATGACAATTTTTGATCGGCGTGATAAAAGATATCGGGGAATTTATTTATAAGTTTTAATATTTCGTCACGTTCCTCTTTGTTCATGTGGTCGGTTCGAATTAAATCGTTTAGATTTTTATGTTGGTTTATCTGGTTAGAATAGAAGGGTAGCGCGTCTTCAATATTGTACATTTCGAAATGCTCGGGATCATACAATGAAACGTCAAAAGGTGTTCTAATTTCTACACATAATGCCTGATCGGTATTGTTTTGAATTTCGAATCTAGCGCGAAAGTTCTCTGCATACGTTAAAGTTTCAGGAATGTATAGTCCAAAAAGGTTTTGTTCAGGAATTAAAATATTTCCCTCTCGTTTATTTACATAAAATAATTTATTGATAGTTTGGTAGGGTGGTATTTCGATTTTCATGTGCGTTTGCGTGTGTTTTTCGCGATACTTAAACGGTATTTTGATTTTTTCATTATATAGGATTTGATTTGTAAAATCCATCTGTAATTTTAGTTTTCTTAATTCATCTAGGCCTATAATTCCGTCGAAATAATCTGAAAAGGGATATAGTGTAAATTCTATTACTTCATTCGTTTGCAATTCCTTAAAGGCTGGTATTTTTGCCTTATACACGGCCTCACGTGCTTGGCCTATTGACTGTAATAGTGAAGGTGCTTTATACATAAAATTTGGAAAATATAATTCGGCTACGATTGGCCTTAGCATGGAAACGTTACAGCCAGTATCAATTAGTAGTTTTAGATCAGGATTGGTAGTTTGGATGTATGGTAGAGCGTTTATATATGCATTAAATGTTATGTCTGTCTGTCTGTTTGAGGAAGTTTGAGAAAATTTGGGTTATCGAGGTTTGGGTCATAATTCGCGTTGTCTACTGGGGCTTCTGTAAATTCTTGGTTATACAGATTGTAGTATTGATCGATTTTTTGATTTGTTTCGTCTTCTGTAATTAATTGATGATTGTCAAAATTGGCATTGTCTTGATATTCAGGATAAAAGTAACCTGTGTTTTCAATATCATTTGCGAAATCGGATGATTCGTCGTTTATTGCGTGTAACTCTTGTACAGTATATTTAGGGGTTTGGGTGCGTTGTACCCATGGAAATTGTTGTCTCACTTGGGCAGAGGTTAGTCTGGGTTGTGGTTGGTTTTGGAAATTTTTATTCGTGGTAAAGTTTTGTCGCGACTGTATTGACATTGGTTCTGGTGCATGTTGAGGGGTCCTGTTTGGATTTGGCCTGAACACATTTTGTTTTTGTTGATTTCCAAAAACTTGATTATTTGTGGGGAATCTATAATTTGTATTTGGTCTAGGTTGAATCGGTATGGGTTGACTGGGGAAGCTCTGTTGTGGTGGAAATTGCAAAAATTGATTTTGGAAGTTTTGTTTAAATGGGTTTTGATTCTGAAATTTGTTAATGTTCTGTTGCGCTACAAATGGGTTTTGATTCTGAAATTTATTAATATTCTGTTGCGCTATTTGAGTATTATAGGGTTGTTTGCTAATTAAATTTTGAGTCTGGATTTGAGATTGCACAAAGTTTTCGTTTTCGAGATACAGGTTTATGGCTTCTTCTAAAACCTTGGGGTTTCTGGACCTAATAAAGTCACAGGTTCGCATATTTAAATTACGTAAAAAGACTTTTAGACTTTGGGATTCGTATTGGCCAATATAAATTAATTTTTTCTCGTTGGTCATTTCTGTGGCAGGTTTTGAATTTAGTTTGAAGCAAAGTTTGCTGCGGTTTGTCTGAATTCGTCTAGCAAATTCAAGGGGACTTTCGTTACGTTGCATTGTCATAGTAAATAAGGTTTGTTCTAAAATGTCTATTGATCGGTTGTCTCCGAACGTCTCTCTAAGATTTTTTCTTATTAATAACCAAGTATTCAACTCGGGGCGAGCGCCTATTAGCATACGGGCTCTGTCTCTTAGTTTACCGGCTATAATGCGCTCAATGCATTTATTTAGTGCTAGGTCCGTACTAAAGTATAGTTCATAAAACTCGTCAACGGCGTTGATGAAGGGTTCTAATTCGAGTTCGGACCCATCATAAGGTGGTATTGAGTCGGCATACAGTTTTAGAACATTAATATTAATTACCTCGGGCATTTTGGGAGTTTGTATTTCGTTTAAATCCGGATTGTTTGAAGATTCGTTTAAATCAGAATTATTTAAACGTTCGTTTAAATCAGAGTTATTTAAAGATAAAGAGCTGAGTGAACAAAGTACTGAGTCTATTGAGTTATCGTTCATGAATCATAAATAAAATAATGATTTCCCAAATAATTATTTTAACCTGGGAAATTTTGAATTTGACCAGACTATTAGCAAAGGTTATTGGTAATAAGTAATTTATGTCTATTGGTACTTTTGAATTTTGTAAATTAGTTTATTTTACAAACTGTAAGGTAACGGAAATTTTCTATATGATAAACTATAATAAAGTGAATAAAAAATTAGTAAAATTCTCGGAATTGTATTTTCAAAAAAAAATTTCTTAGTCTCGAATTGATTTCTTTTTCCTAACTTACTTTCTTAACTACGTTTCACACGATAGTGAATCTGCAAGATATTTTACACTGATTGTAAAAACTCGGCAGCTGAACAAAAATGTTCTTACCTAATAATTAAATTTCTTGAGTTTATACGATATATACCCAGGAAGTGGACAAAGGGAAACAAACTCGACTTACCCTGATTGGAAGATGCGTTTGCTGCGCCTCTGGAGAAGTTTACCAGCTGGAACTACACTTGCTCGAACTTTGTCTTTTTCGCACTTTTTATTGCAAATCTACTCGGTTCAATTTGCAGTGAGTCTTTTGTCTATTTTCTTCACTGTGCACTACACGACACGTAGAGTTCTTTTCTTTAAGTCCTAAGAAACTGAAATTTCACGTTGATTATTCTTGCACGATGCACTACTAATCAACTGACTTAAATCTGCACGACTGCGCCAAATAAGTCTTCGATACTAGAAGACGCGTTTTTAAAAAAAATCCAAAAAACTTTTAGATTCACAAAAAACAATTTTATTCAAAAACGTTATACGAATACAAGTTATAAGCTCAAGCGTGGATAAAAATCTGGTGAGCGTTCCCACAGTACCAGTATTTATAAACTTCGTCTTATCTTATTAACTAGAAATAGGTCATTAGGCATAGTCAGCAAAGATAGGGATGATGCTCACATAACTGTGTACAAAAATTATTAGTATGCTAAATGAAGCAATTTGAATGTAATTGTTTTAATCAAGAACTGGCGTCTGAGGAGAAAAACGCAAACTAGCTTTTAAATATGTATTTAAAGTTGATACTCAAGTACTATAATAGCTATGGAAAACAATACTTCATTATTGTTACTAGTTAAACTCGCCTATATTTTGTCTTTGAAATGTCAAAGTAGAAGAAAATAAAACACAACATATTAATAAGTCAACAACTTTACTTGTAGTGGAAGTAACGAGTCGGAAAGTATGCAAAATCGTGCTAAATTTATGTAACCTATTCTCTCCCCCCCCCCCCCCATTTTCGGGGGTGCTGAATACGAATAACAGGGTGAAAAAGTTTTTAGTCATGCGCACCTCCTTTAACTGCCAAAAACCATCCCTTGTTGCTTATTTTTCATATGATAGCTTGACATCGACTATTTTTGCAGGGATTCTTTGTTTTTTCATGGAGATATAATAGATGGTGAAAGGTGATGTAGTAGACCGCAACCGTCCTGTAGGGGTGGAATCTGCCCTGTCAGGGGGTGAAAAATTGTTTCATTTTTTTTCTTGCTGAAGACGTTTACCCCCGTTTTGGAGGATGCTAATCAAGGAAAATGGTAATAGTGAATTGTAACAACCTCAGAGGGTTGGTTCCCACCCCCCCAAGGGAGTGAAAAATTGTCTTTTTTCATTTTCTAATTTGTATATTAAGTGGGGGTGGTTTCAAAGTCACCATTTGTCCATTTTACATCCTCATCAAAAATGAACCTATCCTCGCAAGGATTTGACATTCATGTTCCTTAAAGCGGGATATAAGGAAGATAATACTATTGCCAAAAATTTCTGTTTTTAATAATTTATCTACAGGACACGGTTTTGAGTTTAATATAATATTTTTTACAAGACATTAATATAACCTAAGGCGCTTACAAAGAGAATTACATGATTCATATTCCTCGAAATGAATATCACATTCAATGATATAATGTACACTTCGGGTATAAAATTATTATAACTATTATCATTGGATTCGTTTGTTTCTGTGCCTGGTTCATCTTCATCCTCTGGCGCACAATTTTCACAAAATTTACTTTGACAAGTTTTACAAAAAACGCTACATCGTAAACCTAATTTTATACATTCGCATCGTTTCGCACGTTCGCCCTTACAAGTTCAATTATAGTCTTTAAAAAAGGAGTCTTAAAATTTTGGTTCTAAGCAAACGTTATTTGATATATTCATTCACCCCGAGGACACAAGATTCACCCAGAAAACAGTAAAGGCGGCGAAAACAAATAAAATAATAGTACGAGTCCCTAATATCAGCGGCATACGCACTAATCGCTCCTAGAGAAATGGATAGACTCTTGGCATATCAGTGGGCTAACCCTATGCCCACGATGTACCTCCAGAGAAATTGATGGACTACGGATACCTCGAGGACACAAGATTTACCCAGAAAACAGTAAAGGCATCGAAAACAAATAAAATGATAGTACGAGTCCCTAATATCAGCAGCATACGCACTAATCGCTCCTAGAGAAAGGGATAGACTCCTGGCATATCAGTGGGCTAACCCTATGCCCACGATGTACCTCCAGAGAAATTGATGGACTACGGATACCTCGAGGACACAAGATTTACCCAGAAAACAGTAAAGGCGACAAAAAACAAATTAAATGATAGTACGAGTCCCTAATATCAGCCAATTCGCTACCTATTATTATTATTATGAAAGGGGTGGTTTCCGACAGTTTAAGGGTGAAGGAAGGGTCGAACCAGCGTAAAACCATTTTTTTCTTGATCAGCATCCTCGAAGACGTTTTTAACAAGAAAAAAAAAAGAAACAATTTTACATCCCCTGACAGGGTAGATTCCACTCCTAAGGGCGGTTGCGGTCTACTACCTGACATCACCTTTCACCATCTGTTATATCTCCATGAAAAAACAAACAATCTCAGCAAAAATAGTCGATGCCAAATCTCATATGAGAAATAAGCAAGAAGACCACCCCTTCTTGCTTTTGGCTGTTTCAGGGGGTGCGCATGACTAAAAACTTTTTTCACCCTGTTATTCGTGTTCAGCACCCTCGAAAACGGGCGGAGGAATAGGTTTTATAACTGTAGTACGATTTTGCTTTTTTTCGGGAAAATCCCGACTCCTTACTTCCACAATTGGTGTTGAACTCCTTACAAGTGAGTAAAGAATTATGTGAATCGCTTATCACGAATTAATATAAATTCACTTGATCACTTTACTTTTAATAGGGCTTTTATTAAGAAACAATGGTGTATAGATGTGTCTGCGAAAATACGTCTACACGGCGCGGCACCCTGAAATTTCCTTCCATAGATACAGTATTATTTTTTTAATATTTTAATTGAGTCGATGAAAATAAGCTGAACAGAA
This sequence comes from Rutpela maculata, assembly GCA_936432065.2. Lineage (NCBI taxonomy): Eukaryota > Metazoa > Arthropoda > Insecta > Coleoptera > Cerambycidae > Rutpela > Rutpela maculata. Next base: position 3,563,046 of record OW386294.2, read on the forward strand.
TTAATAATAGAGGGTGCTCCGAAATCGAGTATTTTAATAAATTATACAGCCTGTTAAAAAATATTGGAGTGCAAAGTGTAAATACTAAAATGCTTGTTAATGGCCAGCCCGTGTCATTTTTTAAATTATAATTTTTGTTTAAACACGTAAAAGAAACATACAAAAAGCAGATTATTACAAATTTTCTCCAATAATTTTAAAACGGTTGAATATACAGTGTGTGCTATTTAATACCGCAACACCCCATTATCTTGGAACGCGTTGCCGCGCTATGTGACTGTTTTGAAAAATAAATTTGTAATTTTCATATTTTCAAGGCTTACTAAGTTCCTCTAAAAAAATCGAAATTTCGAGATCGACTATTAGGCAATTTTTTTATCGGCAAATTGAATAGCGATTCGACACCTCATATAGGGTGTTTGTTACTCAATAACCAAATTTAAAATTTCTCAATTTTCGACTGGCCCTGTATAAATACGGTTAGGTTTACTAAAAAGGTAAAGTAGTCATTCGACTTGAGGAACATCAGATACTAAATGAAGAAGAAAAAAGAAAAGTAATTCTTTAAATAAATAGTGCTTCTTATACATTATTCGGTTAAGGTGCCTTATTTTTTTCATTTAGTAACATCAACATCAGATACTAAATGGGGAAGAAAAAAGAAAAGGTATTCCATCCAGACTTCTTTATTTTTCGCCACGCCCAAAGCGTATAATATGTAATTTCCAGAAAATAACTGTTAGTTATTTATTGCTGTCAATACTTGTCTCATCCTAGTAATGCAAAGATACTTTAAATAATAATAAAGTACACGGTAACTGTACACAGGCAAAAAGTGTCTAGGTACAAATATTATTAATTCATTTAACATCAATCACAGTTTGAATTGTCCGACAATAACCACCAGTAAAGTATGATTATAGAGATGGGATAGGCTACTTTAATAAGCTTGCAGTTCATCATAACTCGATTACAGCTGTAAAACCTAACTGCTCAACGTATATACATCGCGTATATACAAATCATTCGTTGCGTTGTTATGTACCACCAATATATCTACTATTTTATGCAAATACGATCGTAACGCCTCTATGCATATTCATGTTAAAATCACGATTCCCATTGATAATTCACTATTTTAATTAAGAGCCCTCATTACCACACCAGTTGTCCACATAAAGTACAAATTGTTTTGGAATATAACATAATATTAATTTAAATATAGCTCTTTTCAAAAGGAGGACTACGCTTTAACTAACAAATTCTCTTTTGCAAGTATTTCCGATATTTTTGCTTCCATATCCGGTGGAATTTTTATTGATCAAGAAGGCTTAGAATGTCATGAAACGTCGAAATTTTAAATATGAACAAAAAAAATTCTGTCTGTCGTTCTGTCGGTCTGTAACTTTTTTTTTTGTGCGCTCGATTACTCTTGAACCGTTTAAGATATTGACTTGAAATTTGGTACACGTCAGTTTTTTGGAAATCCTCCTGAATCTATCACTCCTCCACATATGCCGAAGAGAAGAGCCAGAACGAGCATGTTATTAAGATAGGCACAACATCCTGGGAATGCTTTCAGGTGTGTTGCGTACCATGGCTAATCACAAGTTGTCTTTTAATATTCTGCTTCTGGAAGAGATAATATTGATTTACAGTTGGCTCCAAAACTCTTGAAGGAATTGAAGTTGGAGTATAAAGCTGCTCTTAAAGTTAAGAATATCTTTAAGTCTGGATAGCAATGCTGAAATCTATGCTATTGACATGTGTATACGGTAGTTAATTCTAAAATGGTTGGGAACTACCTAAAGCTCTGATCCGACTGGACAGATATAAAAAATTGACCTAGATCGGAATACCTGGCCAGTCTGGCATGGAAGTAGTTGAAACGACCGACGCCTTGGTTAAACAAGGTTTTACATTTATAGGAGGAGTCGAACCAGTACTTGGTATAACTTCAAGCACTACTAAGATCTAGGCCATACACATACAAATCAATTATTGGGCCTGAAGAAGCTTCTGGTGTTGGTATCAAGAATCTCTACGTGGGTCTACGCTAACTTGGCATGTCAAGATGGTGTGATGGTGTAATGCCAACTTCACTTCTCTGAAGATATGCAGTTTGAGGTAATCAATATAAAATAAATGGGTGTTGTGTTTCCGGTTTGAAGAAGCCCAACATATAAATAGGTAGAAGAAGCTCAAGGAGTCACCTTGAATAACTCCTATCCTAAATGTCATCAGCTCTGTGTCGAGATTGCACCTGATATTTTGGAGAAGAGGTCCCTCCGCAGAAATACGTCTTACTAGTGGTGCATGTATCGATCACAAAGCATTAGAACAACTAAAAAATAGGTCGTGAGATATTGTATCAAATGCCTTACGATAATCCATCCACCCTATTTATAAATGCCATAATCCTTTGCATGAAGTACTCTTTACAGACTTCCACTCCTTTCTTACCACCACGCTTTTCTTGTATCTGTCGAAGGACCAATACAATTGAATTCCATGTCCTGGCTTACAAGATACTTTTACCAGGAATTGACGCATATGATTGACCTATAATTCATCGGGTCAGGGTAATCTTCTTTTTTTTAATAGAGCAGCTAGTTCCTAGACAAAGCAGTCTGAAAATTGCCTTTCATTCAACCATGAGTAGGAAACTCAAATCAGACGGCAACATGTGGAAGCAATTGTTCTTAACAAGAGCTTGTTGAACTTCCTCAGTGCTGATTGCCAGGCACACTTTGTCCAGTTCTTCAGTGTATGCCACAAAGGACTCGCGAGTATGCTATAGCTAGATTATCGTCATCAGATAGACTCATGGTCTCATGGATTCCTTTCCAGAATGCTTCAATACACTGTGGCTCTTGCAACAGACAAGGAAGGTAGAACACTTCGTTTTATTCCAAGCTTCGCCCTTACCAGACCAAAGTTTTATAATTGATATCAGTGTTGGAATATTAAATAAACAATTCTACATTATGATATGCAGCACTGTCCTATTTAAAGTGCGGTGTAGGCATCAAGCCTTGAAAAAGCCTTTCGTTGTATTATAAAATCCATTACAATTATTGTTATCAGTCTAATGATAGAATCACGCAGTTCAAAACTTTTTAGGTGACAGTAATAGCCATCGACTTTGGTCATTTTAAAACATTATGTTTGGTACGATTTAAATAGATTTGAGGCAACTTAAAGTCAATAATCTCGGTGAACTTTAAAAAGTCTTCGTCGGGTTTTTTTTTTTATATCTTTGACGATTTGCGGTGCATTGTATGTCATTATAAGTGTGTTCCTAGAAATATTCTTTGTCATTTAAGAATATAAATAAATATGCAGTGCGAAATTACGCTGGGTAGAGATTCGAATCAGTTTTTTTGCAGAATATGAATGAATAATATGCAGTAGTGCCGTTCACCTTTACGATAAAATCTGCAGAGCGATACTCATACTACTTGGCCACTAATTACCCTGAATCGTTTCACATGTTAGGTGCGGCGCCCGCTTCCTCTTCATTAATGACATGACTGGATATATTTTATTCTTCGCTTGTATAAGAAATCACCGATAATTTGCATTTTTATGATAACATTCTACTTCGCCTTGATTAACTTTAATCGAGATGCGTGTTGAACTTCGGTACGTCTCTCGATCTCCCTCATCGCTGATTAGTTGAAACATTGCTCTGCGGAAATTGCGTATTTGTTTCAATTCATTTGTTTTATTATCAGTTGGTACTAGAAACAGATAGATATTAGTAATGCGCTTTCACATAATTTACCAGTTTAGTTACCAATACAATTTGATTTATAAACTTTTTATGTTTAATCCGTATTGTTAAATGAATTCAGTGGCTGATTTATGGGGGGGGGGGATAGGGGCTATAAGCCCAGAGCGGCAAAATCCAGGGGTGGCAAATTTTTTGAAAAATACCAAATTCACATAAAAACAAAAAATTATTATATTAGTATGTACTATCAGAACATTTTTAATTTATTTGAGAACGTATTTTTTATTTTAACTAGACTAGAGTTCCTTATTATAGTCAACTGTACAGGGTGGTCGCGCGATCATTAGAACTTCATTTAACTCCATTATTTTTGGAGTTACGTAAAAAAAGTTCAAAAATAAAAGTTATGAGAAATGGCATGTATTTTCCAACAATCAGAAAAATAAATAAAAGTCAAATTTCGGAGATGAGCTTTACTTTGATTTTTTTAAATGGAACACCCCATATATTTTTACACCATTTGAAGGGCCATAGAAAAACCTTTTCAATGACGTATGACACAGTATTTTTTTTTAAATTATAGTAGAAATTAAGTTTTATATTTTCTTGCATTAGTCTTGGTAATCCGAAAAATATATATCAATTAGTTAAATTCTCCATTGTATTTAAAATAAAGTGAAATTAAATACTAACAGGTATTTTGACAGAACTAACATATTGTTTATTTTAATTTACATACTTTTGTTTTCCATGGCTAATTTGATAAATTGTAAATTTATAGTAAATTAGACAAAAATTTTTAAAGATAAATACCATATATAATTAAAAAGCTTTTTTTATGGCCTTTCAAATGGTGTAAATATATATGGAGTACAAAGTAAAGTTCATATCTCCGAAATGCGACTTTCGATTGCTATTCTGAAATAATTTTTGGAAAATACATGTGATTTTCTAACTTTTATTTTTGTACTTTTTTACGTAACTCCAAAAATAACGAAGTTAAATGAGGTTCTAACGTTGGCGCGATCACCCTGTACATAGAATTTTCTCAATATCTGTTATAAAACATAAATTAGTAGGAGTTGTTTTCCTGATAAGCCTATATGGCCTAGGCCTATTTGGCCTATGTCTAAATGAATACCATTTTAAATGCATACCAAAGTTTATTTCAAAGGGCATAGCAGGATAAGCATGTAACATCTGCCCCCAAACAAAATTTTGTTTGTTATCAACTATTTGAAGGGGCCTACCCTAAATATGATTTTCCCAAAATTTCAAGCCTGCAGCCGCCATATTGGAGGAGTGGTCTTTTGATTTTCGTTTTTTAAAGTTTCCTCGGATACCGTTGTACGAAAAAATCCGAAATAATTCACAGTTGTTACTTACATGTTGGACTATTTACCCAATTTTTTTGCATAATTTTTAAATCCAAATTTCATATGCAAGAAAAAGAAAATTTTTTAACGCAATTTTTTGGCACTTTAAGAAAGAGGGCCACTCTGAATTTTTCATCGTAAATTACTAATTTATTAAGGCCTATTCCCAAATTTTTTCATATTTTTAAAAGATGTGGAAGATAGTTAAAAAAACGAAAAACTGCATTACCGACCATTCTCTTATACGCGCCTCACTATTATTTGGACGAATGTTAGTCTATGTAATGAAGGCAAAAATAGTGTAAATATTTCGTGCAAAGACGAGATTACTTTTCCCCTTATTTTCGGGGATGCTGAACATGATGCAAGTGGTGGGAGAAGTTTTTGACCGCCGCAACCCCCTGACACGGCCAGCCCTTTTATGAATCCCTTTATGTTTTCAGATATAAACGGGTCTGGGAGTGATTTATCAACGGATTATACTTGAAATATCATTAAAGGGAGTTATAGAGTAAGTGGAATTCAGACAGCTGGCCTAGGGTTGATTAAACCCCCCCGAGGGGTGGAAAATCATTTTTTTTTTTCAAATGATTTGGTTCAAACGCGTATCCCCCCGTTTTCGGGGTCGTTGATCACGGGAAAAATAATCATTTCTCTCAAACGGTGAGTGAGGGTTTCTGGCGTTTCTACCCGGGGATTAATACCTATACTACTATCGTCATACAATTAGAGTTTTCTATGCATCACTACAGAATTTATTTATTTTAACATGACCTGATTTTTATAAACGTTATTTCTTGGAAACTGTTGATAACTGGTACTTACTAAACTTGTACGACTATCGGATAGTTAAATTGTAATGAATAAACCTTGTGATTTTCTATCGGACATTAATAGAAGAATAATTACTTCTACATTCAGTGGAAGTATAGTAACGACAAAAAAATTTCGAAAATTTTTATTGATCAAATAGGCTTAGAATATCGTGAAACGTCGAGATTTTAAGTTTAAGCAAAAAAAAATTCTGTCTGTCTGTCGGTCTCTGTAACTTTGTTGTGCGCACGATTACTCTGGAACCGTTTAAGATATTGACTTGAAATTTAGTATACGTATTAGGGTGGTCCTTAAATTAGGGTAACAATTTTTTTTCTTAATTTTCTTTGGGGCATTTTGATCTACTCTATTAAAAAGAATTACTGTAATTTTTTGGGATTTTTTAACTCAGTTTTAGGTCGCTACCGCCCCGTAAAGTTTCGAAATTAAAAAAAAAAATCGTTAGGAATTATTAATAATCAAATTCAAAAGAAATTATGTTCATTAAACATGTAATTAATATGTACAACTGTACAGCAATTACAATGTTACATATATAAAATAATATAAATGAAAAAGTTATTAATAAAATACAGTTGAGTTGAGATGAATGTGGGGGAAAATGTACTGTCCTATTTTATTAATTCAATTGATGAGCAATGTCATTTTGATGTTCATTTGATTTATTTGAAAAAAAATTTGCAAAAATTCTCGATTATCTTGAAAATTCAAGACTCGGTAGCGACCCCTAAACAATATTTAAAAATCTGAAATGATTATGGAAGTCTTTTTTTATATCATAGAACAAAATAAGAGGGTGCCCCGGGTAAATTTTAAAAGTTACTTTTTAAGGACCACCCTAATACGTATATACTTTAACGGGATCTGGAACTAGATTATATTTACATCGTATTCCGTCGAAGGGTTGGGCGGTAAATTGGGGTAAATAGGTAAATTCAGCAGGTAAGGGTCCATAAATTTGGAATTTAATACATACAAGAGAAGTTAAGGCCTCAAAGAATTTTTTGGCATTAGCTACCCCCCATTACCACCCCCACCCCATTGTTTAAGGGGATGAAAAAAATGTAATTTAGTGTGTTTACGAGAACCAAAAAGGTCAAATTATTTTTTTACTTCACCACCCCCACTACCACCCCCATCCCGGTACCGATGTGGGATATCGTTTTATGGGTTTTTGGGGTAGACGATTTCAAGTATTATATTATTGAAGTTCCATAAGCAATTATTTCCACATACAAAATGTTTTCGTTTTGATAGACTTGGTTAGAAAATCTAGATGTGGAAGTAGTGATTCCTTGGGCAGCGGTTTTTACACATAAACGGTAGATATTCTGAACAAACCTGGTCTTTCCGACGGTCCCGTGGAGGCCTCGCTCGAGCGCACGTTGTTCTTTTCATTACTGGGCATACTTGAACGTAGGTAATAAAAACGTTATAAATAGCACCTAAAAACTGTTAAAATGATCTAACACGGCGGCAGATTGTTAAAAATGCACTTATAAATGATAATATTTGTGATAATATTTGTTAACAAGACATGCGTCCGAATGATAGTGAGGCGCGTATAAGAGAAAGGTCGGTAATGCAGTTTTTCGTTTTTTTAACTATCTTCCACATTTTTTAAAAACATGAAAAAATCTGGGAATAGGCCTTGATAAATGAGTAATTTACTATGAAAAATTCAGAGTGGCCCTCTTTCTTAAAGTGCCAAAAAATTGTGTTAAAAAATTTGCAACATTTTTTTGCATATGAAATTTGCATTTAAAAATTATGAAAAAAAATGGGTAAATAGTCCAACATGTAAGTAACAACTGTGAATTATTTCGGATTTTTTCGTACAACGGTATCCGAGAAAATTTTAAAAAACGAAAATCAAAAAGCCCCCCCACCACTCCTCCAATATGGCGGCTGCAGGCTTGAAATTTAGGAAAATCATATTTAGGGTAAGCCCCTTCAAATAGTTGATAACAAAAAAAGTTTTGTTTAAGGGCAGATTTTACATGCCTATCCTGCTATGCCCTTTTATTTTGTTCTCGTTTTTATATGATAAAATGAACAATATTACATATAGAACTTCGCGGATCTGGTTTTTAATTTATCCAAAACCACTGTTGCTAGTACTAATGATTTCGCGCTTTGTGCTATTGACAAACCTATGAGAAGAAGGCGTAAAAGGGAGTGAGCGAGGAGGGAATTGACCCTTTAAAAGGGGAGGTGAGGTGTAGAGGGAATATCAATTTTTACTGCTGTGGCAAGGAGTAGAGAGTGGGAAGGGGGAGGGAGGACGGCAAGTTTCCGATAACCACTAGGCGGCCACTGGATGAAAGCTACATATTTTACAATAATTTTATAAATATATATGTATAGTTATTTTTGTACCAAGGGTCGTAAGTGCACTTTTTTTGGTCGAGAATACAGTTTGCAAGCCGAGGTCGGTAGGGTCGAGGTTTCCAAGTATTCGAGACCAAAAAATCGCACTGTACGACCCGCGGCCCATACTATATTTTTCGTCATACCCATGAATCATTAAACTAGAAAGAAACTTTAGAAAATTAGTGGAAAACTATAATTATTTAAGTCTGGTTTCATATTTGCTAAGCAAATAGTAAAGGTAGCGATGCTTGGAATATCCATGGCAACCGCAAATAAAATGGATTTAGGACGCGCTTCTATTCAAATGATAACTACTTTCAAGAAAGTTAAAACATTTAATAGTACTTGTTATATGGAAGAGAAAATTTTCCCAAATTTACTTTATTTCCCTAGGGACGTTATGAAAAATAACGACCCGTCGCCAATGGCAACAAGTATTTGGTACATAAAGCGTCACTTGTGATCGACAAAACAATGAAATTAGAGTATACTTACGAGGGAGGTATGACGAAAAGAGTATTTAATAATAAAAAAAAACACTAAAAATACGTAAGTAACAATTTTTTAAATGCCATTATGCATTCACACGTAAGTATATAGAGCTCGCGGGAAGGCATCTTAGAGTGTGAAGAGAAACGGTAGAAGTAGAGATAGTTGCAACTTTGGCTGAAGCAGAATTTCCTTCATATCCCGCTTACTTTATAATCGAAATTTAAAACTGAAAAAATAATCGAATCTTAATAGTATAAGTTACAATTTTTATTCTTATCAAATTTTTGATATTTTCGTTCGTCTATCTGCAATCACGAGTGGGACAAATTTGCGAAAACAACAAAAGAAATATCCGCATAAGAGAGCTACGCAAGGTGATAGGAAAATTTTTATGCTTTAAACAACACATTTCTTTCGCGTATAAATATCCATAACTTTATTATTATAGATAATTCGTCAAACATTAAAAAACTGCTAGAAATATGAGAAAAAAATCTAATTTTCCGTTTTTTTTCTTTCGGTTTTTTACCTCTGGGGGTTGCTGGGACACCGATGTCGCCAGACGAATATGCATATCAAGTGGAGCATAGTACATTTTTGTCTTTCAGTGTTTCAGGGAAGTCAACAAAATCTTCTTTAAAACTCTGCTATACAGCTTATCAGATATTTCCACGTGATTTTTACATTCGAAAAACATATGATCTAAATCACTTTTCATTTCTTAAAATGTTTTGTTTCAACTTGAGATGACTGCAAAAATGGTTTTGATTTAAAAGTATGTAAAAACAATTATTATCTATTATATTTCAGATTTTCTGACAACTTAGTGACAACTGTGCTTTGCTATTATAACTCCTGAACTGTCAGAGGTAAAAATATATGAAAGCGGATTCAGAAATTGATAATGCACATGAGCCTATGTTAGAAAAATTAAGTAGCGTGTCACCGCAACGCCTAGCATGGTTCATGGTTTTAATAAAAAGTGCCAATGGGCCTTCTTTGGAGCTGAGGTAAGCTTATTTTTATTTTACTATACCCATCTTTTTCTGTATTTCTTATCTCCGGTATCACTATCAATGGCCAAAAATTCCCAAAATACTTTTCAGAACAGTGTACAGAGTGGACCAAATTAGATGGTATTTGGGGATTGAGTCCTGCTTGTTGCAAAACTAAAGTATACCAAAAATGACTTGATTCTACAGGGTGTTTTATAAGCAAAGTTGTAAAAATCACCACTAATAAAGTACCTTTATTTTTCATAATATGAAAAAATTCCACTAAGGAAAGTTATTTAGAATGCAATTTTATACCTCTGTACCAAATTTCAGGAATATAAAATTATTTTTTGAAACTTGTCATTTTTTGCGAATTAAGAGTTGAATTCATATTTAAAGTTGTGTAGGAGCAAATTTTAATCATCTCAAAAAGTAGGCTATTGATAAATAAATAATTGAATATACGAGATGTAAGACGGTATAATGTTAATGTTAAATAATTTCTATGCAGTTTTAATTGAATGGTTCAAAATGAAATACTAATTTATTGAAAAAATGGGAAGTTTCACAAAAATAATTTTATATTCCTGAACATTGGTATAGAGGTATAAAATTGCATTCTAAATAACTTTTCTTAGTGGAATTTTTTCATATTTTGAAAAATAAAGGTACTTTATTAGTGGTGATTTTTACAACTTTGCTTAGAATACCAAATCAAGTCATTTTTGGTATACTTTAGTTTTACAATAAGCAGGACTCAATCCCCAAATACCATTCCAAAAGTCCAAAATTTTTGGTCCATTACACCACTTGTTATATCTATCCTGGGACACACTGTATGTGAAAGTTCTATCAACAAAAGCTTCAGGGTATTGATTGTTTATAAGATCTATTTTATAAAGCGTTTCTCATTGACTAATATTTGATCCTTAGAAGAAATTATTTTGGCCCTATCATATAAGCATTTTATGACACCCTTTTTAACATGGATCGACTGATTTGAGTTAAAATTCAAATACCTGTTTGTGTGTGTTGGTTATGTATAAACGCTTGTTTCAACTGTATTATTTACTCTTTTAATTACAACATCTAAAAATGGTAGTTCATTTCTATTTTCTGCTTCTAATGTGAATTTAATAGAGGGTTCTTTATTATTTATATTTTCTAAAAAATTATCTAGCAAATCGACTCCATGGGGCCAAATTGCAAATATATCAACATATTTCCACCAGCTACGCCCTATAGGCAATAGATTTGATAGTAGGACGGGCAATACATTGAGATCTATTTTAACAGAAACAAAACCGCTAAATCATGAGCAAAATTCAAAAAACTGCATTTATAGTATTCGGTGTGAGTGTAATAAACATTATGTGGGTGAGTCATCCAGACCATTCCGTGTTAGATTGGGTGAGCACGGGGGTTACATTAGGAAGAATGGGATTCAGAAATCGAAGATTTGCGAACACGCTTGGGAGAACGGACATAGAATAAACTGGGACTCGGCAAAAATTTTAAGAAAAGAGACAGATAGCAAGAAAAGAAAAATTAAAGAAGCAACTATAAAACTATTGAATGAGGATAAATGCGTGTTGAATTGTTCCGTAGATGTTTGTACAACCTGGCTGCCGATGTTAAAAGAAGAACTTAACAAACTCAACATTGTTTAAAATAAAACTATCAACTAGATATATCAACAGTTCTGTGTAAGCAGTAAGTATCTATGGATACTGAATATAACAAATATATTCTTAAGGCTGTGTATTTAATATACACAGCACGCAAACATTTATATTACGCCTTGAGAAAGGAAACAGATTCGTTTTCCGAAAAGTCATCAAAATACGTCATTTTTATATTTTTGTTCTTTTTCATTATTTGTTAAAACCACCCTTTAACTGATCCATTGACATAAAAGTCGCAGGCGTAGAGGTTATTTTCCAGTAAAATACTGGTTAATTGTATTATTTTGTATATTTCACCACACTGTTTAGAGGGAAATACATGTGGCAGAGCATCCCAATAAGAAACAGAGAAGTGTTGTTGTTGTTAATATTTTTCCATGGCCTCCTCACAATTATATTACATTTTTCGAAAATTAACCACTTTTTCTAGAGATAAGTATGGCATATGATATATTGTTGGATAAACTAATTTAAGTTGTGATCGAATAACCAAATAATTTATAGGCTGTTCCATTTAAAAAACACAAGTCATGTCTATATCTCGAAAACTGAGACATGCATAATTTTCTTCTTATCAGCAACGGATTCTACTCAAAAAGTGCCTTAAGAATGTGTTACTCGATTTTCGAATCGACACTTGGTAATTGAGATATAGAGGTCATCCAAAAATGCCAATTTGTCAAAAACGCTGTGTAGCTCGGTAGCCGAAAAAGATAGACGATCGCGGTTTGCGCCATTGTTTGTTTCTCGAAAATCAAGCTTAGGACACCTGTATTGGTTTTTGTCTATCTGCCATAGTCTTAGAAAAGAACCAAAATCCCATCTAATTTGGCTCATCTTGTACTTTAATTTCCAAAAGGAAAAAGTCAATTTTCTTTTCGAAAAATATTTTATACGATTTTCAGGTAGCATATAGTTTTCATATTATTGGAGGTATTAAATTTTTTCTTTATTAGCGATATTTAGAAATGTGTCGATTAAATACAATATACTCTTCGTTTTCGTACTTAATTTGCGAGAAGTATAATAGTAATACAATTAACTTCGTCAAAATAACACATTGTATTTATTGGAGTGCCTAAAGCTCTTTCCTCCAATTAACAGCATTATCCAAATAATTTCCGACCAATCATGCCTATAGAAGGGTGAAGGATAAATCAGTAGTCCTTAACAATTCCAAGTAGAGTGTTAAACGAACTCGCAACTGTAATTGTTAATTTCGCACAGTTACTTTTAAAAGAAACATAACCCGTTTTATTTCTTGTTGGAAATGCGAGAAATATTTTAACACGTGTTCTGGTAATTGATATTTTTAATTAAATGTTTTGCTCCACTGACTTGAAACCTCATACTAAAATATGGCTCACCCTTATGTTACCACACGATTGACTGATTTTCTGACAAGAACTGCTTCAATGTTACTAATGGCAGAGCGTGATTTAGTTTGTAATCGCCTTTTATATTTGATCAACTGGTTATATTTAATGGAGGTTCGTCCAGAACTTTTATACGGAATCAGAGAACGTCTAGCCGTTTTGCAAGGGCAAATTAATTCCCCCGAGATTATTTCTATTCTATTCAAGAAAATGGGATATGCAGTTTATCGTTTTTCACTTGTTTTATTTTGTGCAGAACCTCGGAAAGGTAAGGCTTATTTAACACAGAATTACTGCGAAATTTACTAGTAAAGAGCGCCAGCTGGTGATGCAAGAATTTTGCGGAAATAATTTAAAAAGGTGAAAAAACTCACTGGCTGCATTTATTTTATTGATCAATTACATAAAAACTTTTTTACGTCAGAGTAGTTTTCAAAAATGTATCAGTTTACCAGAAAATGTATTTTTAAGATATTTTATAAAACTTAAGCATACAGGGTGTTCTATAAACACGGGGCAAATAATACTAAAAGTCACTCTATTCCTTGAACATCCCCTTCGGAGCTACTAGTCCTTAAAGGCTAAATCTTAAAGAGACGATCTTTTTTCTAGTAATTTCCAAACTACACAGAGAAGGACACGCTTAACGTTATATCCCCATTGTAAAAAAAAGACACTCCAAATTAGTCTTAGAAAAGTGATAAGAACAATTTGCGATATTTTTGGATTCATGATCCTGTACAGTCTATGCATCAACATTATTTGAAATTTCTGTACATCTTATTTTTTTTATTTATTTATTTAATGTCTGTCTATTTCCGCTACCAGGGCCTATCACCGACGCCAGGAGACGAGCTACCCCCAGCCTGTAATTTTAGACGAACTGCCCTCTTAGAAGAGTAGGGATTTTTTACTTGCCTAACATTTAATAGACAAGGGCGTCGGCCGTGACAAGGAACTAACTGCTTTACATCTCCGAAGGATGGTATATCAACTACGTAATCTTCGACTTAAATTTACCTAACTTAATCTACTGAGTTTTAATGGCGTTAGCTCCTCTGATCCTAAATTTACACAGCTCCACAAAATAAAAAAAGCTAAAAACGTAGGTATTCTTCGTCAATTTACTGAGTTTTTTTATATAATTGTTACACATTCTATAGGATACTCTTCGCACTTTTCTTGTAAATAATATTAGTTTTTGGACAGCCTAAATCTTGTGATACCAACTTTGTTGTGAAAAAAAATATATGAAAAAAAATTGAAAATAAAAAACATCCAACCTGCCTGGGATTCGAACACAGAATCTTTGAATTGCAAGACAAAATTTTAGCCACTGCACCATCACACATATTCAATCATATTTCAACGCATTAGACATATTATTATGAAATATATATTAGTAAAATGCACAAACAAAAAAATGTATTATAGAGATAACATTTCGCAAGATTTCTATTTTAGTTCAAGCGACAAAAATTAAGAAAATATTTTTTTTAAATTAAATGATTAGTAACTTTCTTATTTACTGATTGATTTTCTTCAAAAACAGCTAACACTAGCTTACTTTCCAAATTTCAATACAATTGAACTTTTCTTTCTTAAGTTATCGTGCTTACAAGAAACGTGACGGACAGACAGACAGGCAGACAGACAGACAGACGGACATTTTAAAAGTTGTTCAGAATTCGTTCACTAACACAATGATATAAAACTTTTTTCTCTACGAGCGATATTTTCGGTTTTAGAAATGTGCGATCAAATGCAACATACTATTCGGTTTTGCGAAGAGTATAAAACGTGATCTGTTCTTGGACCTCCTTTGGGTGAACCCCATGTAGTGACGGTGAGAGGTAAACTCTCATATGGTCAGATGCTACTATACGTCGGACAAATGTCACTGACGTATAGCGACTTGCTATTTTGCAAGTACCAAGAGCGGCGACCTCTAGCCTTAGTGGGCTATACTCACTGTTTATGAAATCGGATTTGAAGGAAACAACTACTCAGCGGGCAAATACCCCGACCTGCATTGAATTACACCTTCAAATCGTGATCAGTAACCAACTATCATTTGTCTGTTCCTAACCAGACATAGACCGGTTTCGTAGGTCGGGGTATTTGCCCGCTGAGTAGTTGTTTCCTTCAAATCCGATTTCATAAACAGTGAGTATAGCCCACTAAGGCTAGAGGTCGCCGCTCTTGGTACTTGCAAAATAGCAAGTCGCTATACGTCAGTGACATTTGTCCGACGTATAGTAGCATCTGACCATATGAGAGTTTACCTCTCACCGTCACTCCATTTGATTCAGTTTGTATAAGACTAGCAAGTTGACCACTATCATTTGTCTGTTCCATGACCTATGGCGTACTGATGAGAACATAATAAGTTCGAAACCGGTCTATGTCTGGTTAGGAACAGACAAATGATAGTTGGTTACTGATCACGATTTGAAGGTGTAATTCAATGCAGGTCGGGGTATTTGCCCGCTGAGTAGTTGTTTCCTTCAAATCCGATTTCATGAACCGCATGTATTTCGATGTGCTGAATATGAATCGGGTGTCCGTTTAGTTTCATCGCCCACCATTTTTTTGTAAATCTCGAAAATAACCTAATAAAACTTATGATTTAGGTCATTTTCGCGATTTACTAAAAATTGGTGGGTGATGAAGCTAAACGGACACCTGATTTGCATTCAGCATATCAAAATACATTGGGCTTAACCAATGGAGTCCCAGAAACAGCCCACTTTTCACTTTTTTTGTGTGTGTTTGTGTAATACATTTGCAAACGCGGTTTTCTATAAAACGGCGGAGGATCCGGTAATCTTATATTAGACAAGCACACACAAGAAAAAAATTGTGTTCCTGGGTCAACCTCTATGTAGGTTGACCCAGGACCCAGGTTGCTGAGGTATCCGTTTAGCTCCATCGCCAATTTTTAGTAAATCCCGAAAATAACCTAAATTATGAGTTTTTTTAGGTTATTTTCACGATGTACAGAAAAATGGTGAGTGATTGAGCTAAACGGACACCTGATTCGTGTTCAGCACGTCGAAATACATGGGGGTCACCCAATGGAGTTCCAGGAACAGATCACTTTTTTTATTTTGTGGAGCTGTGTTATCTGTGATATGTTTTGAATCTGTCTACGTTAGGTTTATATGATAATGGCAGTGAATTCGAACATCCATATATATATATATATATATATATATATATATATATATACAGG
This sequence comes from Rutpela maculata, assembly GCA_936432065.2. Lineage (NCBI taxonomy): Eukaryota > Metazoa > Arthropoda > Insecta > Coleoptera > Cerambycidae > Rutpela > Rutpela maculata. The sequence continues at coordinate 3,579,148 of OW386294.2, forward strand.
GTGTTCCTTATTGACTTAATGACGTCATTAAGGAATATTCTGTGTAAAACTACATTTACGGAATTTGTATATAAAATAGCATGGTAGAATACTTCCTACTGAAATTGGATCATATCCATCATACAGGGTGATCGTTTGAAGCGCGATGTAAATCATGTGTCTCATGTTTATACAGAGTGGTGTAATATTATTATATTAATTACAAATACGGCCTACGCTAAGGCCCTTACGGGGTAGACGGAGAGGGCAGGTTCGATATTATTTTTTGCTTTTTAGTGGAGTATTTATAAAAGCATGTTTTTTTAGTTTTTTAAAGTATTAATTTATTTTTTTAATTTTTAGTCTCATATTTAAGGAGATAATTTTGGCACTTTCGAAAAAACAAATAATTTGTTAAATTTTGACCGCATAATTGTAAACTGCAACCTCGATAACCCACAGATACCGATTTTCAGTCGAATCCGACGATAATTGCTAAAACCTTTCCACCATGTTGACGCCACCATTTTGAATTTTAAGTTTTGATCATATATTCGTTTTCTACTTATCAAGCACTTTCTTTTGATAACCATATCAAGGGAATCCGATGATAATTGATAAAACCTATCCGCCATGTTGACGCCGCCATTTTGAATTTTTAAATTTTGATTACATATTTGTTTTATATTTATCAAACCGTTTCTTTTGATACCCATATCAAGGGGGTTTTAAAGAAAATGACAATCCGCCATCTTGGGGCGGCGGCCATTTTGAACATATTATAATATTCAGTACACTATATTATATTGTCATCAGAGCTACATATAATTGCCAAATTTCATGATGATACAACAATTAGAAGTGGGTGAAATTCAGTTCGTTAGACCTTATTCCATAGATAGATCGTTAGATACAGATACAAATGTCAGAGAGAATAGTCCAATCAGTGGGGGATTTTGCCCTGCAAATGATTTTGTTATAAGTTGTTTAAGCCGGGGCCTTGATAAAAAATACAAGTTTTCGACCGGGGAGGGGGGGGGGGGGGGGGGGCGGAGGCGCGAGCCGCCATATTGAAGTGAAGGTGCAAAAAATTGTTTTTTTCCAAAATTGAAGAGGACGAAATTTCCTACATTTTTGTTGTAGTCTAATGCTTAAAAAGGTACAGCGTCAGAAAGATGGATTTAAGATTTTTTTTTTTTTTAATAATGTACATTTACAACACAACATATTACGGACACCCTGTGTAGACATGCAAGCGAAAGAAAAAGAAAACAATGGTAAAAAACATTAGAATATTTCTTAGGACTACCTAGATAGCGATAAAAGCTTTGTAAAAATAACACAGGCCGAAAAAAAGGGGGGCTGTTCTTTTGATCAAAACCGTCTTATCTTATGTTTTTTGACATGCTGAAACCGATTTTGATATTTAAAAAAATCTACCGCATCAGTTTTTAGTACAGTAACTAGAGGTTTTAACTTCGGAATAATGTCATATTGAACGGATTTCGTTAATTTTTGGCAGTATAATAGTAAATGCTTCACAGGAAAGTTTCTATATTGTGCGGAGGCTTGCTAATTTATAGGGGGTGGATGCCACCCCCTCTCAGGGGGTGGCACTTAAAAAATATATATATTTATTGGAGCTGAAGCAGAGTCAAATTTTAAGAAGAAAAGATTCTATGCAATTTTTCACATAATAAATTGATAGTTTTTAAGTTATAACGACTTCAAAATTGCGATTTTAGCTTAAAAAAAGAGATTTCCAAACGGCTTTCGTCAAGTATTTTGAAAAATATTACTTTATCGAAAAAATGTTACAGACCAATTACAGAAAGTACAAACTGGGAATAAATTATATTTTTTGTTCATTGATGTAGGATTAACAATTTCGGAGATATTTAAGTTTATATTTGGTATCCAAGTGTTTCGAAATTACCTTTAAATTTTAAAATGCATTTTTTTCTAAAGCAAGTGCTTTAAATGAGCAAAAAAATTTAAGCATCTAGGTAAAGCTACATCTTAACGAAAAACTGTATTTGAGATAATTTTTTTAAATACGCACATTTTTCCGTCATAATTTCTTTATTTCTTATGCTACAGAAACGAGTAAAAAATAATTTGAAATCGCAATTAATTGTCTTTAATTTCATTTTTTAGCATGCGTGACGTAAATGTCACAATTTCTGAGATATTTAACATTTAAACTGCATTTTTCGCCTTATAAACGTTCGGACGACATTTGTAAACTTTCATATCTCCGAAACTATTAAATCTATGTAAATAAATAAACAAGCGAAATTCATTATCAGTTTATGAGCTTTATTTTTGGTCTCTACGCATTCTTCAATGTGAATATCAGTCGATATTCCGTTGAAGCAACGTCGAGCACGGTTAGTACTTGGATGGGCTCCCATCTTGGGAAATACAGCGTTCTCGTCCCACCTTCTAGAGGCTTGTATATCAGTGTATACTCGGAAGTTACGTAATTTCAGACGAGGATTACGTAGTGGATATACCATCCTTCGGAGGGGATGTAAAGCAGTCGGTCCCTTGTCTATTAAATGTTAGCCAAGTAAAAGATCCCTACTCTTCTTAAGGGAAGAGGTTCGGCAAAATTTCCAGGTTGGGGGTAGCTCGTCTCCTGGCGTCGGTGATAGGCCCTGGTAGCGGAAATAGGCCGACGTTAAATAGTTAATAAAAAAAAAAAAAAATTAATCCTACATCAATAAACAAAAAATATAATTAATTCCCAGTTTGTACTTTCTGTAATTGGTCTGTAACATTTTTTCGATAAAGTAATACTTTTCGAGATAGTCGACGAAAGCCGTTTGGAAACACCTTTTTTTCTAAGCTAAAATCGCAATTTTGAAATTGTTATAACTTAAAAATTATCAATTTATTATGTGAAAAATTGCATAGAATCTTTTCTTCTTAAAATTTGACTCTGCTTCAGCTCCAATAAATATATATATTTTTTAAGTGCCACCCCCTGAGAGGGGGTGGCATTCACCCCCTATAAATTAGTAAGCCTCCGCACAACATAAAAACTTTTCTGTGAAGCATTTACTATTATACTGCCAAAAATGAACGAAATCCGTTCAATATGACATTATTCCGAAGTTTTGCATATTTTTTACCTCTAGGTACTGTACTATTTTGTCTACCACCCCTTTCATCCCCTAAAAAGGGCAAAAAAAAAGGTCTCATCTTAAGGTTCTGATCTAACTTTTCTGAAGTATTTTGATGTGCTGAAGCTAATTTTGGACAAAAAAAAAATTCTATCGTGACAGTTTCTCTCTTCCACCCCTAGGAGATAAAAGGGGGTTGTAGAGGGTAAGTGACACGATAGAAAAAAAAATTTGGCCAAAATTGGCTTCAGCGCTTCAGATACTTTAAAAAAGTTAAATCAGAACCTTAGAACAAGACCTTTTTTTTTTTTGCCCTTTTTAAGGGATGAAAGGGGTGGTAGACAAAAATTGATGTGGTATATATTTTTTTTAATATCAGAGTCGGTTTCACAATGTCAAAAAACATAGGATGATATGGTTCTGATCAAAGAAACAGCCCTCTTTTTTTGTCGGCCTGTAGTAATGATTAAGAAACGCCAGCCATTGAAAAATCAGAATAGCAATTTCAGCCATTATTTTTTTGGTGTTTTTTACCAATAAACAGAGCTTCCTGCAAAGTCGCAGGTAAAATATTATAGAAACGTTTTTTTTCATCCCATTTTTGAAAATTCACCCTCTTTAAACAGTATACAGATGATTGTTTGACTTATTGTTCCTTTTCACTGTGTGAAATTTTTGATATAAGGTACACCGACAATAAATTCACTTAATTTCTAGTATAGCATAAATTAATTAAAAAAATTAAATTTCAAAAAAACGCAGACACATAGATTTCAGCCGACTGCATTTATATCAATGTCATATTGATAAGCAACGTTTAAAACAAGTGGCTGACGTAATAAAATCATATAGGAGCGTTTTTTTTATTGCATTTTTAATTAACTATTAATTAAAAACTCAGCAACGCCGTAATGACTGAAATGGTTTTTCCGGCGTTTTGTTATGACGTCTTTACATCAGTCACACAATAAGATCATTTAAAAATGTCTGCCACCAGAGCTAGCTAGCTAGGAGGCGTGAGGCTAGCATTATTTGGTAGCTGACCTATAGCTCACCTGTATGGCCGCATAGACTATTAACAATGACTCATTACAGGTCGTATATCACTATCGGCGCTTCATTACCCTGGTAATGAAGCCAGGCCAGGCCAGGCCGGCCACCGACTACCGACCACCGCATGGGCAATTCGTCCTGGACGTCGCGGACGTGAACATACTTGGTCGAAGGATGTCGACACATTGTTGCACCGATATAGATTAATGGCAAGCGGGTGAGATGGTGAGGGTTTGGGGTGATGGATCAACCCCAATCCGCCCTTGGTGGCCGTTGACCGGTAATAATGGCACCCCTTATCCTTAATAATATTATCAAGCATCGATTGTCTTAGAGTACTAGTACGTAGCCATCAAACTGGCGGACGCCAAGCCAGAGATGAGCACTTAGGAGGGTGCCGAGTTGCGGCAGTGAATTTCCGTCCATTCCATGTTTTTATATTGGCGATTGGGGCTTCTATATGTGCTATAGTTACGATTACAACTTTCCTCCCGTGTAAGCAACATAAATCAATATTTTATTATCCGCCGAACTGTTTGTGACTGACATGTTTTATACAGAATTTGTTAATTTAGTGAACTACGCGTTTGTGTTTCCTGAGTACGTATTTTCGGGTCATTGGTTTACGCATGGAGCACAGAATAAATAAAATATCACGACTATGCGCTATTCTATTTTATGGACTGTGGAAAAGTGCTCCGGCAATATGGGATGCAAAATTTAAATGCGCCGCGTTTCGCATTCAAACGGCATTGCAAATGACGTTCCCTAGAAATTATGATTGAAATTTCCTCAAATTAGACGACAAATAATTCATTGCACAAGCATCGAGTGCTGATTACCTTTGCACAGTATTTCGTTCCGGCATATTAGTTGGGATTTACAGTCGGACGGTGCTCATCGAAAAAAATTGTTGGCACTTTTAGCTAGTCTCTCTGTTAGACCGAGAGACGACCATATGGAACCCTACGCCGCACAGTGGCGAGAAATGCCAGTGTTCCACCCAAATTACTCTAGAGGTCATAAATTTTAAGATATTGAGACATTTTTTTTTTAAATATTCGTCTTGAATTTACCTATCGATCCCTCTATCCGGATTTTGAAATTTCATTTTTAATTTTTTTTTAATTTTTAATAAAAAATCATATTTTTACAAAAAAATACTGTTTTTTCTATTAAATTTATTCTAACGGGCCGTGAATTTGAGTTTTTGTAACAATTTTTTTTTTAAATCTTCGTCTTTTAATCAGCTATTGATCTGTCTAGATGAATTTTTGATTTAGTTGTTGACAACTGTCAAATATAAAAAAATACGAGTTTTTGATAAATAATTCATACAATAACAGGTTGGTGTTTAGAAAAATATATATAGTGTTTTCAATGTACCTGATTCCGAAGTTGACAGGAAAATATGTATTTCTAAATTTGGCAGCTGCCATAATTGTTGTCAAATTTCCAAAGATAGATGGAAGAGCTTATTAATTTTAAAAATACCCTGTAAATGTATAGAAAAATAGATATATATTGTTTTTGATCTGTTTGATTTAGTAATTGACAGGAAAATATGAGTTTTAAATTTGGCAGCTGTCATAATTGCTGTCAATTTTCAAAATATAGAGGTAACAGCTTATTAATTTTAAAAATGCACTATAAATGTATAGAAAAATTGATATATATTATTTTTAAACTGCCACATTTAGTAGTTGACAGGGAAATATGGTTTTTACATTTGGCAGCTGCCATAATTGCTGTCCAATTTCAAAAAATAGAAGTTAGAGCTTATTAACTTTAAAAATACCCTGTGAATATATAGCAAAACGGATACAAATTGTTTTTAATGTACCTGGTTCCGAAGTTGAGAGGAAAATATGATTTCTAAATTTGGCAGCTGTCATAATTGTTGTCTCATTTCAAAATATAGAGGTAAGAGCTTATACATTTTAAAAACACCCTATAAATGTATAGAAAAATAGATATATAATGTTTTTAAACTGCCAGATTTAGTAGTTGACAGGAAAATATTGTTTCTAAATTTGGAAGCTGTCGTAATTGCTGTCTCATTTCAAAATATAGAGGTAAGAGCTTATTAATTTTAAAAATACCCTATAAATGTATAGAAAACTAGATATATTTTATTTTTGGTCTGTCTGATTTAACTGATAGGAAAATATCATTTTTAAATTTGGCAGTTGTCATAATTGCTGTCTCATTTTAAAATATAGGGTAAGAATTTATTAAATTAAAAAATACCCTGTACATGAAATGAAAAATAGATATATGTATCTGATTCCATAATTGACGGGAACTTGATTTTTATATTCTTTTGAAATATTCTGTTATATTCTGTTGATTTTTATATTCTGTTATATAAGAGATATGTTTGTGTTAAGCGATTATGAAATATTATTAATAAAGAATAATAGATGATTTATATGTCGATATAAAAAAAAGCCCTAGTTTTTACTTAGGATAAACTACTTGTAATTTGGGTCTTCCAGTATACATTTATAGGGTATTTTTAAAATTAATAAGCTCTTATCTCTATATTTTGAAATGAGACAGCAATTGCGACAGCTTCCAAATTTAGAAACCATATTTTCCTGTCAACTTCGGAACCAGGTACATTAAAGACAATTTGTATCCGTTTTGCTATATATTCACAGGGTATTTTTAAAGTTAATTAGCTCTAACTTCTATTTTTTGAAATTTGACAGCAATTATGGCAGCTGCCAAATTTAAAAACCATATTTCCCTGTCAACTACTAAATCTGGCAGTTTAAAAACAATATATATCTATTTTTATATACATTTATAGTGCATTTTTAAAATTAATAAGCTCTTACCTCTATATTTTGAAATGAGACAGCAATTACGACAGCTTCCAAATTTAGAAACCATATTTTACTGTCAACTTCGGAACCAGGTACATTAAAGACAATTTGTATCCGTTTTGCTATATATTCACAGGGTATTTTTAAAGTTAATTAGCTCTAACTTCTATTTTTTGAAATTTGACAGCAATTATGGCAGCTGCCAAATTTAAAAACCCTGTCAACTACTAAATCTGGCAGTTTAAAAACAATATATATCTATTTTTATATACATTTATAGTGCATTTTTAAAATTAATAAGCTCTTACCTCTATATTTTGAAATGAGACAGCAATTACGACAGCTTCCAAATTTAGAAACCATATTTTACTGTCAACTTCGGAAACAGGTACATTAAAGACAATTTGTATCCGTTTTGCTATATATTCACAGGGTATTTTTAAAGTTAATTAGCTCTAACTTCTATTTTTTGAAATTTGACAGCAATTATGGCAGCTGCCAAATTTAAAAACCATATTTCCCTGTCAACTTCTAAATCTGGCAGTTTAAAAACAATATATATCCATTTTTCTATACATTTATAGTGCATTTTTAAAATTAATAAGCTGTTACCTCTATATTTTGAAAATTGACAGCAATTATGACAGCTGCCAAATTTAAAACTCATATTTTCCTGTCAATTACTAAATCAAACAGATCAAAAACAATATGTATCTATTTTTCTATACATTTACAGGGTATTTTTAAAATTAATAAGCTCTTCCATCTATCTTTGGAAATTTGACAACAATTATGGCAGCTGCCAAATTTAGAAATACATATTTTCCTATCAACTTCGGAACCAGGTACATTGAAAACACTATATATATTTTTCTGAACACCAACCTGTTATTGTATGAATTATTTATCTAAATATCGTATTTTTTTATATTTGACAGTAATTTTGACAGTTGTCAACAACTAAATCAAAAATTCATCTAGGCAGATCAATATCTGATTAAAAGACGAAGATTTAAAAAAAAATTGTTACGAAAACTCACATTTACGGCCCGTTAGAATAACTTTAATAGAAAAAACAGTATTTTTTGTAAAAATATGACTTTATTAAAAATTTAAAAAAACGAAAAATGAAATTTCAAAATCCGGATAGAGGGATCGATAGGTAAATTCAAGACGAATATTTAAAAAAAAAATGTCTCAATATCTTAAAATTTATGACCTCTAGAGTAATTTGGGTGGAACACTGGCATTTCTCGCCACTGTGCGCCGTCGAACATCCTATTAATTCATGATAAAGGACCCCGCAGAATCCTTATGGGAAATGGCTTTCGATCAAACTCTTTGAAATCTGGATTCTGGTAGTTCTTGATGTGTAGAACAAAAGTTCTCAAGGGCATTAAGTCCTAAAAAGTGATGTTTTGAGATATAACCCTATGAAGTTGAACTGTGCGTGCATTCTACAGCATAGTATATGGCATTTATTGTAATATATATGGGTTTTTAGGACTTATTGCCCCTGCGAACTTTTATTCTACACATCAAGAACTACAAGAATTCAGTTTCAAAGAGTTTGACAGAAAGCCATTTCCCATAAGGATTTAACTATGCTGGAGAGTACACGTAAAGTCCAACTTCAGAGGGCTATCTCAAAACCATGAGTTTTTAGGACTTAATGCCCTTGAGAACTTGTGTTCTACACATCAAGAACTACCAGAATCTGGAGTTTCAAAGAGTTTAACCGAAAGCTATTTCCCTTAAGGATTCTGGGGGATCCTTTGAAAGAATAGTACCAAAAAACACTAAACCTTTATATGTATTATAGAGAAACATTAATTGTTAAAAATATCTCGGTCTGCCTTGCCCCACTTAGTCGGAAGTGCCCTGCAGACCGTCCCATAAAACCATTCAATGGTTTTTTAAATATTTCGTCTGTCATCGAACATCCTATTAATTTATGATTAATTCGAAAGAATATGTACTAAAAACACTAAACTGTTGGTCTACCTAAGCATATCCTGGCGGGAGGTCTTTAATTTAGCTAATTATTAACTAATTAGCTTAATTAAAGGCCTCCCGCGAGGATGTGCTGCAGATCAACGGTTTGGTGTTATTTGATATACAGGGTGGACTATTAATAATAGGCTATAGTTCAAGGGTAGATTCTTTGGATCAAAATATGAGGATATAACCAAACATGCTTTAGTAAATTGTTGCTGTGGATAGAAGGGTTTGGTAAAGAAACATTTTTAAGCTAAGAAATAATAATTCATGTATCACATCACGGTAGCCCATGGAGGGCGCCTCATGAGCTATACCTGATGATCAATTTGAAAAGGACAAATCGTATTTATTGAAAAGTGTGCTATGGAGACGTCTTAGTTCTGCCATTTACGTACAATTTCATTAGTTTGACAATTTGACAGAACTAAAACGTCACCAAAGCAATAAATACAATTTGTTCTTTTCAAATTGAGTTTGTTTTCAAAGAATTCTTGAGATCTATGAGGCAGTTTTCTCGAAAATGGTTGGAATTATCATGTTTTTATCAAGTGTACCTCTTTTTTACGTAGAAGCACGCTCCAATTATTACACAATATAGGCGTAATAAAAAACCAAATATGCCTTGGTTCACTCAAAATTTAAAACACATGAAAAACATGAAAGTCAATGCCTGGAATAGATATAAAAAAACTCAGTTACAATCGCATCGTGAATATTATTGCCAGATTAGAAACTTATATGCATGTGCCATTAAAAGTGAAAAAAGAGCATATTTCAGAACAAAATTAAATGAATGTAAGTCGGATTCGAAAAAATTATGGAGCATTTTACAAAGTCAATGTGTTGTAATTAAGCCGCCAATAACTGATTTATCAGATAAATTCGATAACCCTGACTTAATTAATAATCATTTCATGGACTCTATCCCACCCCCTGAAGTTGATAACAACTATCTTGCAAACTTTAATAATTCGTTATTTTCTAATTCGTTATGTTTCGAATATATACCAGTTCAGACCGAAACTATTTCAAAATTGATAAAAAAACTAAAACCGTACACTATGGGATCAGATGGTATTTCTGGAAGAATGTTGCAGTTAAGCCTCCCGCTTATTTCTGTTCCACTTACACATATAATCAATATTTCATTCGAGCAGGGTAGTGTCGCTTCTCTATGGAAAATGTCCATCGTAAAACCAATATCAAAAAATAGAAATCCGAAAACTTAAACGATCTAAGTCTACTATCAGTACCACTAAAGCAGAAGCTGCACTACACGAACAACTAGCGACTTATGCAACTAAAAATAATGTTTTGGCACATAACCAGTCGGGCTTTCGAGAAAAACACAGTACCACCACCGCATTAACAACAGTCGTAGATGATATTCTCGGCGCTACAGATCAATAAAAAAATACGTCCCTAATATTATTAGATATGTCGAAAGCTTTCGATTCCATCAGTATTGATGTTTTGATCAGCAAATTAAAGTATTTTGGATTTTCCAACAATCTCTTAGATTGGGTGGAATCATACCTAAGAGGTCGTCGGAAAATTGTTTGCTTGCTTGAACAGTCTAGTGGGAAAGATATATTCAAAACCAAAGGATTTAATTTCTGGGGTACCACAAGGTTCAGTCCTAGGGCCTCTTCTGTTCAGTATCTTCACCTCCGATTTGCAAAAAATACCCATGTATTGTAATATGCAACTCTATGCAGCCGACATTCAGATATATCACAGTTTCTCTATCCATGATACTATGGACGCGCAAAACAAAATATATTTTGATCTCTCAGAAATTAGTAATTGGTGTAAGCAGAACTCATTAATATTAAACTCGAATAAATGCAAACACATTCTATTCCACAAACAAGATTCACACTTATCAATATGTCTGAATGGTTCACAATTGGAACCCGTAGACAGTGCCAAAGATCTTGGTCTGATAATAGACAGCAAATTAAAGTTCACTGAACATGTGAAAAATAGTCTAAGAAATGGTTATTTTAAATTGAAACATTTATTTCCTTTTAAATCGGATTTAGACGCCAAGACCAAAATTATGTTAATTGAATCTTTAGTTCTTTCAAATCTAAATTATTGTGACACGATAGTAGGGCCATGCTTAACATCAGATGATTAAAATAAGCTACAAAAATTGCAAAATTTAAGTATGAAATTCATTACTAATATTCCCCTGTTTGCTCATGTAACATCATATATTCGTCAGTTTGAACTTTTAAAAATGCAGGAACGAAGATTCGTTCATTTTTGTTGCCTACTATATAATATTTTAAAATTCAAATTACCTGCTTATTTAAATAGTAAATTAGTAAGACGCAATGAAATTCACGAACGTACTCTCAGGCACGTTCCAAATATATTAGACCTACCACACCTTCGCACTACTGGTTTTTGCTCTAGCTTCTCCTATTTGGCACCACATGTTTACAATGCACTTCCAGTTGATCTCTTCCAAATGTCATATACAGTATTTAAAAGAAAAATAATAAATATGATAAAAAACAATGAACTCAGGATCAATTTGAATTGAACCTCTTTTAATGTTTTTTATTTATCTGACATCACTTTGTTTTACTACTGAAAATTTTAATTGTTATTTTAATGATTAGTTAAATTTGTGCGTGTTTTTTTTTGTTTTTATTTCTTGTATATTATTAAGCTGTTAGGTTTAGGTTTAAATATCAGTTTTTACTGTACATAATACCCTTTGTGTTTTGTTTCGACTTCTAAGACACAATAAAGATTTTTTATTCTATATTCTATTCTAAATGACTCATGAGATTTTCTAGTCAAAAGTGCCACAACGTTTCGTAAAAAAAAAGAGAAGCAATATTCATCATCAGGTATAGCTCATGAGGCGCCCTCCACGAGCTAGCGCGATGTAATACATAAATTATCGTTTCTTAGCTTAAAAAATGTTTCCTTACCAAATTGGGAGAAAATCAGTCAAGAGGTAGTTGAGATATTGCAAAAAAAATTACAATTTTGGCAGCCTGTATCTTTTTCCACAGCAGCAATTTACTAAAGCATGTTTGGTTATATCCCCATATTTTGATCCAAAAAAATCTACCCTTGAATTATGGCCTATTATTAATGGTCCACCCTGTATACAGTGTGTTCCCAAACAGGGTACCGCACTCTTGTAAACTTTCTTATTTTTGTTTATAGAAACTTTTGCTTGTCTTAGGAAGTCATAAACAGTTGTCAGGCTTTAGATAAATCAAACAGAGTATTTTAAAAATCAGAAAATATGAAATTGACTTACTTTACCTACCTTTTTTTATATTTTTATTGAAAATTTTATTTAAACCAAGTTTTTTCAATTACGAAGAAAAGTTTAAATACGAAGTTTAGTTGCAAAGTAAGGAAATAACAATTTTCAAAAAATAACATTTTATTCAACTAAGTGGAAAACTATTCCACATGTAGACCTCCTACTAGTACACATTTTTCTAATCTTTTTCTGCATTCTTCATAAATAGATGAGGTCACATCTTCATTTATAATTGCAACAGCATCCACAATTTTTTGCTTTAATAAATCTACGTCGTCTTCGAAATCATTTGCGTACACTTTTTGCATTAATAACCCCATAAGAAGTAACCCAACGAGGTTAGATCTGGCGAACGGGCTGACCATGCTGTTGGTCCATAGCGGCCAATTCACCTGTCGTGGAAGTGATTGACTAACTATTGTCTAAATAGAATTGTAGAATGTGCTGGGCATACATCTTGCTAAAAAAATTATTTTTCTTTTAAATTCTAAATTTTCATTGTCCAGTTCGCCCAAGACAAAATTATTTGAAATTTCTAAATAAGTATTTTAATTTAAATTTCCATCCATAAAATAAGGACTGATTATTCTGTGATGCATTCTGCCGCACCAAACATTTTTTTTTGTCTTTCGACTATTAGTGGTAATTCGGAAATTAGGATTTTTCTGAGCCCAGTACCTACAATTCTGAGAGTAAAAAGTCGTAAAAATAGATTCGTCCTGAATAAAATGTTTCGATGAAATGATCTATCTGCTAAAATTTTCTCACCCATAGTTAACCAAAAGTTCAAACGACGAGCATCATCTCCAACTTGTAGTTTGTGAATAAAGAGTAACCCCAAAAATAGGGGCTTTTTAGCCCGTTTGGGAGTCCGCAAATTTTTTATTAATTTGTAGTCTTCTTATGATGAGACATTAATCGTAAAAAAAATTGAAGTTGAGCATCAGAAAGGTTTCAAAGATATAGAGGGTCAAAGTGATCAAAATCAACTCACAAGCACAGTGAGTGAAGATGATAATTCAATGAAAAATATCTATGTCTTTATAAAATCTCTTCTTCTTTTCTATCTTTTTTTCTTCTCTTTCATTTTTCTTTAACTACCTATATATTTCAACGCGATAAACTCAAAAACTACTCAAACGATTTCGATGCGGTTGTTTAAGGGCACTCTTGGAGACGGTTATAAACTATTTACTAAGTTAATATTTTCAAATGCAGCTAAGTAATTAGCAAAAATCAGATAAAGAATGTGTACATACAATAATGAGACCCACAATAGACCTCTCTCTCTACGACTGCAGGCAAGGTGGGAGCAAATAAACAACGCAGCTTCAATTACGCCGACCATAAACATGAAGGAATTTTTCTTATGCAAAAATTCAATCCACCACCTAAGCATCCAACTGCAGCTTTAGATTATGCTAAATATGGTATCACAATCAAAAAGCCCTTGTTAATTAAAGCTTATATGAAGTCTCGTCTTCGCAGCAATAAGCATCACCATATATTCTTGTAGATCAAGTTAAAAACGGAAGACTCAATTAAAGAGTATTATTGTACATGTGAAAATGAATCTCGAACTGTTGGCTGTTGCAGTCATATTATGACAATTATATGGTTCTTGGGGTATGCACAGTATCATGAAATACATGTGCCAAATTCCAATATGTGTAATATATCATTGACCATATAGAAACAATAACTCATAAAACATAAAATAAAAACTAATCTAAAGCAAAAAAGCAGAAATCGAAAAACAACACAAAAAAAAACAAAAAAAACCTCTTTGTAAATTAGTACCGTGACGTGGTAAAGGGGCTGAAGAAGTATTATTATTATTATTATTATATATTATTATCATTGTTATTATTATTCTTATTATGTTTTACAATAATAATAATACAACCAAATCTAATATATTGACTTTCTATATCTCTGAAACCTTTCTTATGCTCAACCCCATATTTTTATGTGATTAATGTCTTATCATAAGGTATCATTTGGATCACAAATCTACCGAAAATTTGCGGGCCCCCAAACGGGCTATTTTTAGAGTTACTCTTTAGGTTTGAATACATAAAATTTGCTGCTGACTAAAATCCTCTGAATATGAGATTTGCTGGAACCTAAATTTATTGATCTTTTCTTTAACGGCCATTTAGGGTGTTCTTGTATAGAGTCTAAAACTATAAAGGTAGCAGCGTCATCTTCATTTAATTGTTTTTTGACTTTTCTGATATTTTTTATATCCCCGTTTTTTACATCCCTCAATGGATTCAAATTTATAAATTTATTTACGCACTGCTTTGCTTTGAGTTACTTTAACATCTAAATACTTCTCATTAAAAACTTCCATTGCGTATTTCTAAGAAACATTTCCGATTCCATAGCATTTGACCAAGTATTCGTTATTACAGGGTTAGCAATAATCAGACATTAATATTTTTATAGAAAATACAAAATACGAATAAATATCTATCACACTGACATTGGCATTAATCCATGGCATTACTTGATGTAATCTCATCTGTCTGAAGAATTTAGAGAGAGATTAGAAAAATGTGTATTACTACTAGTCAACCATCCTAGAGATAAACAAGCTTCTTATGCTAGCTAGCTAGCTAGCTTAAGAAGCTTAAAAAGCTCGTTTGTCTCTGTTCAAAAGTGACGATATTTCTTCTCTCTCTGCGCGGCTACTTGCCATACTAAGATGGTTGACTAGTAGGAGGTCTACAAGTGGAATAGTTTTCAACTTAGTTGAATAAAATGAGATTTTTTTTTGTTATTTCCTTATTTTGCAGCTAAACTCCGCCATGCTTTCTCAACTTCTCGATTAATGCATAATACCGAAAGCCAACAAAAAGCCACAAAAATTGCCACATACGTAATTTTTATTTTCAAATGCACTTGTGATATAATTCAAGGGTAGACTTGTAACACCTGTCGTGGATTTCTTTATTTTGAAACCAAACTGCCGCTGAAAAAAAATCATCCGTTTTAAAACAGTAAATTATTTTTTGTGTAATAGTTTTTCAGAAATATCCAAGAATAAATATAATTGATATGGGGAGATATTTGGACACCTTCCTTAAGGGGGGCGGTTCGGTTCGGTGAACGTAGTTCGACAATTTCTTCTACATCCCTGAACCGATTAAAAAATTTTTTTGGGTGGGCTTTTAGCGACAACTTTATCGAATGATACTAGGCTATTGAAAACTAAAGAAGGAACAAAAAATTTTTCTCGTGCGAAAATCAAAAAAAAATTTTTTTTTGTTGATTTCAATAATCTGGTATCATTCTATCAAGTTTTCTCTAAAAGCCAATGAAAGAATTTTTTCAATCGATTTAGGGATATAGGAGAAATTGTCGAATTACGAAATCATTTTCTTAAACACGGCACCGCCACCCTTAAATATTGGGACAACTTTGTAAATTGTAAATAGAAGGCAGTAAGGCAGTATATACTCATAATGAATTGTATGATAATTATAATTATTTATTATTATTTTATTTATTAATAAATTAAATTAAATATTTAATAAAATAAAATAAAAATTAAATTAAATTTTATTATTATTTAATTATTACTATTATTTATTTCATAATAATCTATTAATTATGGCAATTTAATATCTTTACTCCATAAACTGCCCTCTTTCGCCTATAATAAAGTTGTGATGTTCCGTCGCTGAAAAATTGGATGTAATGACCAGAGGAACGGCAGTACAAATGTTTTATTTATTTAGCAAATGGTGAATTAGAGGCAGTATGTCTTTTCGACAGATGGAATTACCCATTTAATCTTAAGGGGCAGCAGTGTCGGTTTTTTCTGTTGGGTAGTCACCGATGATGGTTGATTTATTCTTGCTGTCTTACTCGCGCGTCTGCTCTGGCACTGCTAATACTTTCCTGCCGTCTCACTTTTGTTTTCGCCTTTACAAGCTAATGACGTTAAGACGCGCGTCGTGATTTTCACAAATTGTATCGCTATACAAGCCATTTACAATGTTCAAATTATTTAAGCCCTGAATGTTCTAATTAAATAAATAACAGTAAACGGTATTTACGGTAGCTGGGGCATATAGTGATTGAGACCCTCGAAATATACAAAATAAAAGTGGCGATTCGATTCGGAATGGAAAAATCGGAAAAAATCGCACTTTTCCACTTTTTATGAAATTTCTTGAAAATACGGTATTTTACATTTCTCACTCATCTTTTCAACTTTGTTTCTAACCATTGACTTGGCTTGAAAGCTTAGACACATATGTTGTAAACTATTATGAATCGATTGCTATAAATGAAATTGTACCAAAGATAAAATATTTGGTAAAAATATTTTCATTCGACATCACATGGATTTTTCAGAAGCGGCATTGAAAAAGTTTGTATCGAGAATTTTTTTTATTGTTGGTGCTAGAGTATAGGGTGGACCAAATTAGATGGGATTTAAGGTTTTTTCTAAAACTTTTGCAAATAGACAAAAACCAATATTCAAATTACCGTGAAAAAAATGAGGACTTATTATTTGGTATCCAATAAAACCACATCCTCCTTACATCAAATCCAAATCGTCCTTGATGATTAACTGTAGCGGTTACGTGCGGATTTTCATGAGGTTATTATGCCCGATTAAAAATTCCTGCATTGCTTATATGGGCCTCGACTGTCCATATAATTGTTCCTTCAAATCCTGGCACTTCATTGCACAAACGCAAAAACCACTAGCAAAAAGCGAGATGCCTTTGAAAGTCGTTTGGGTATAGACGATGACTAATCCTAATTTTGAAGGGTTTGAATTTATTTTTTTTTAAGCAACGCAACACAGTTGTTTTTGAAATTCCTAAATTTTCCTGTATTTCGCGAGACGATATATTAGGATTTTCTCTTACAGTTTCTAAAATAATATTTCCTACAGCTTCTCTACCTGCTTTATTACATATTTTTGCTCTAGGTTTTACAAATGATCCAAACTCTTTTAAATTTTGTTGTAGCCTTTTGAATAATTTTATGTCTTTCTGTCTCTTTTTGGATATCTAAATATATTGTTTAGGCGGCACTTTTGGCACAAAGTTTTGCTGTCTATAACTTTCCTAAATATGCATAGATGTCAATGAAAGACAATTCGAAAACTTGTTGTAGTTTAGTTTTTCCTATTTTTGGCAAAATTATTTTATATTATAAGAAGTGTTGTTGTTAATAGTTTTCCATGGCCTCCTCACGAATACATTAAATTAACACTTTTTCTAGAGATAAATATGACATATGATGTATCGTTGGATAGCTAATTTAAGTTGTGATCGAATAGTGAAATAATTTATAAGGTGTTCTATTTAAATTGAAAAGTGAGGCATGCATAATTTTCTTCTTATCAGCAATAGATTCTACTCAAAAAAGTGCCTTAAGAATGCGTTACTCGATTTTCGATTCGACACTTGGTAATTGCCAATGCCAAAAATGCCAATTTTCCAGAATCGCTCTGAAAATCGAGCTCAGGACAACCTATTTCGGATTTTGTCTATAGTTTTAAAGAAAACCCCAAATCCCATCTAATTTGGTCCACCCTGTAGTAGTATAAGTGCATGAAATATATTTCTGAATTAATTTTTGAAAAACAAAGAATTGTTGTTGATATCAGTTTGTTGCTCATAGGTCATTTTGCATTGGAAGTAAGAGCCTCAATCAAAAGTTTTTCAAGTAGATCGGTAGACGCGGTGTGTATTGAACGGTCAGCCCGTTCTCTCGATTTGACCCCACTTGATTCAAATTATTATTATTTCAAATAGAAGGTATACTTCACAGACCAAATAACGTCGTTGTTTTAAGAAACAGAAAAAGGTAAAAAATTAATCAAATCACCCTAAAAACTATACAAAATGTATTAAAAGAATTTCAGCAACTCCTCTGTTATCGAGAAGCAACCGGTTCCCAGATGGAACAGTTAATTTAAACTTTTGTTTACAATAAAATTCAGTAATGTTAAAAATGTAATGTAAAACCATTGCTACGTTGAATAGTTTTCAAGATCTGGTAAGTTATATAGAAAAATATCTCAACTTTCAAAGAAATTTTAACCAACCGAATAGGCATGAAGTTATGTTTTTGACAATAACTCCGCTACATCCAGATTTCCTATCCAAGTCCTCACTCCGTTATGAAAGGAGGTGGTGGTGTTGGCAGTGGCTGATGCCAAAAAATTTTGAGGCCTTTGCTACTTCTGCAGACACTAAATCACAATTTTATTTTTTACCCTCTTTAATAATGGGGTAGGGGTGGTAGTGGAACTGACTGATGCCATAAAAATTTTGAGATCTTGGCTTCCCGCAGCGGAGAATGGGCAACATCGCAGTTTAAATTTTCAAGGTGTCAACGTTTTTATTTTATCTGGTGCTATATAGTTGGTATTATTATGTTTGTTTTTACAACAAATAATAGATATAAAGCCCATCCCTTTAAATCTATGTATTATTTGTTGCAAAACTTGATATTTTTGTATTACAAGGTTCATAACTGCATATACCTCGCTTTCCAGCGGTATATGCAAAAATACTATTTTGATGCCAACATGAAAAATGTGACAACGGCATTTTTCGTAAAGAAAATGAGTGATGTGCAATTTTTTTCAATTTCACAGTTCCAAATCAAATCACGGCCTCAAAATATGTGTTCAGTGGTCTCGTTCTTCGACTATATTGCCGTCAAGACGCGCGTCGTGATTTTCACAGATTGTATTACCACGAGCAATTTACAATGTTCAAATTCTTTAAGCCCTCGATGTTCTAATTGCTCGTATTTCTCCATGAACAATAGAAGGTATTTACGGCAACTGGGACATAAAAGTGAAGGATCAATAGAGGGAGCGATTTTCTGGCTTTATGGTTTATGCGATCCTCGTTCGTTGGCGGTCAACCTGCACTTCGACATCTATTTTTGTTTTTTGAGGTGTGGGGTAATTTAACTACTTCCATAAAATTTTACTGAAGAACAAATAACAAAAAGGAAATTAACGACACGCGCACGCAAACATGAATATAAAAAGAATATGCGGCGGGCTCGCTGAAGTATGGAATGCATTAGGCAAATTCTAGTATGGTTGACTGACAGACAATTGAGGGGACGCCGAGGACGCTACTGACGCTCTACCGGCGTCGTGTTCTATAGAACCTTGTATGTCTTTTATATTCTAGGGGAAATGGGCGTTGAATGTATATAACAATTCAAACAACCACGCATAACAGTTTTGTTATACAATTTTTTAGCATTGTAAGTACAAAATAACTATTTAACGAAGCCGTTTGATATACAGTGTGTCCCCGGATAGGGTACCGCACTGTCGTAAAATTTCTTTTTGATTTGTCGAGAAAAAGTCATTCCTTAGGAAGTCATAAACAATTGTCAAACTCAAGATAAATTATACAGGGTATTATAAAAATTAGAAAATATAAAATCGACTTTAAGCAAACTACCTTTTTTTTTACATTTTTATTGAAAATTTTATTTAACAAAGTTTTTTTTTAATTACAAAGAAAAGCTTAAATACGCAGTTTAATTACAAAATAAAGAAACAACAATTTTCAAAAAAAAAAAAAACATTTTATTCAACTAAGTTGAACATATTGTCTAAATGTTGGGTGTTGCATTTTCTTAATTTTTCTCCGTTTCATATTGGGATACTCTGCCACATGTATTTTCTTCTAAACAGTGTGGTGAAATCTACAAAATGTTACAATTATCCAGTATTTTACAGGAAAATAACCTCTACGCCTGTGCCTTTTAAAACCAAAAAAAAATAAAGTAAACCCAAAATCTGTCCCAAAATTTGTTATAACAGCAGCAAAGAAAACTGCTCAAAACATGCCAACAGATGATGGAAATGAATATCGCGTACGGGCAAAAATTGCTTTAGAAAAGCAATGTAAAATTAGAGATAATTTAAGTACAGAAGAGAAACAATCTATATATTCCTTAAGAAGAGATGAACATTAAAATTTTGCCAGCAGACAAAGGTAATGCCACGGTTGTTATAAATAAAAATGTATATGATACAAAAGTCATGACATTAATCAATGAAGGACTTTACTCAAAATTAAACAAGAATTCCACAAAATCAATTGAGACCAAAATATATAGAACTATATTCAAGTACAAAAATAAATTTAATGCCACCTCATTTTTATGGTTTGCCAAAAATACATAAGCAAAATATTCCTTTAAGACCCATTGTTGGTTTCATTAATTCGCCATGCCATAATTTGGAAAAATTCTTACTTAATATTCTAAATCCATTATCTGGAAACACCGATTCGTATATTAAAAATAGTAGACACTTTATAGAAAAGATTTATGAAAACAATATTCATGATACCCATCTGACGGTTAGCTCTGATGTAGTTAGCCTCTTTATTAATGTCCCAGTAGATAAAACTTTAGAAATAGTCAAGGATAAATTGTTGAATGATAATAATTTGGAAGCTAGTACTAAATTAACCGTTAATAGCATAATGGAACTATTAACAATATGTATAAAAAAGACTTACTTTCAGTGTGAAGGTGATTTCTATCAACAAAACTTTGTATGGCAATGGGGTCTCCATTGTCGCCAGTTTTAAGTAATATATTTATGGAGGACTAAACACTTTCAAAATTGTATGTATAAACCGGTTAGCTGGTGGAGATATGTTGACAACATATTTGCAATTTGGTCCCATGGAGTCAATTTGCTAAATAATTTTTTAGAAAATATAAATAATAAAGAACCCTCTATTAAATTTACATTAGAAGTAGAAAATAGAAACGAACTATCATTTTTAGATGTTTTAATTAAAAGAGTAAATAATACAGTCGAAACAAGCGTTTATATAAAACCAACACATACCAACAGATATTTGAATTTTAACTCAAATCAGTCGACGCATGTTAAAAAGGGTGTAATGGAATGCTTATATGATAGGGCCAAAATAATTTCTTCTAATGATGAAATATTAGACAATGAGAAACGCTTTATTAAAGAGGTTCTTATAAACTATCAATAACCTGAAGCCTTTGTTGATAGAACTTTCACATATATAGAAAATAATAATCATGTACGACAAAAACCTGAACAATGGTACACAACGTTAATTCCTTATGTATACGGATTATCTGAAAAGCTACGCCGTATATGCAATAGATTTGATATTAGGACGATATTTCAAATGGGAAATACATTGAGATCTATTTTAACAAAAACAAAACCGCTAAATCATGAGCAAAATTTAAAAAACTGCATTTATAATATTCCGTGTGAGTGTAATAAACATTATGTGGGTGAATCATCCAGACCATTCAGTGTTAGATTGGGTGAGCACAGGGGTTACATTAGGAAGAATGATATTCAGAAATCGAAGATTTGCGAACACGCTTGGGAGAACGGACATAGAATAAACTGGGACTCGGCAAAAAATTTAACAAAAGAGATAGATAGCAAGAAAAGAAAAATTAAAGAAGCGGCTATAATACTATTGAATGAGGATAAATGCGTGTCGAATTGTTCAGAATTTTTCAAATGCGACTAATTTTTAAAATTTGAAATTAGTAAAAATTTTCAAAATATGTGATAATATAAGAAGTATAGAATATAATAAGATAAAAGTTCTAAATAATTGGTGTTCTAAAATGATAAACAGAAAAGTTACAGAAGTTTTCAAAAATGACAGAGACAAAAAAATGGAGAAAAAAATTCATGTAGCTCCAAAACGGCTGGTATTTACAAAGTTTTTTTACATAGTCAAAATTATTTACAATTTATTCATTAATCGTATGAATCATGTTTCAAGGTTCCAGCCATCGAAAAATAATTTCTCACCGCAGCGCCATCTCTGTGCACTGCGAAGGAAACAATTCTAACTGCAGTTATTTAAGACCTTTTTTGGTGTCAATTATCCGTGATTTACAAATTTTAAGTATTTTTATTATTTTACGAGATAATGACCCGGGGACTTTTAGCTGAAACACCCTGTATAGATCACCTGCTTCCTGCCCAAATGAATTTTACAACCATTTAAATCAGTACTTGAAAAATAATAACAATAATTTCTACAATATAGTCGTAGGTGATACTAACATACTCATAGCTAGTGAGCTGGTGGCAGAAATTTTTATACAGTGTGTCTCACTTCGTACTAAGCCACCTATAGCGTTGTCGCTATAAATAAAATTAAATTGTAGTTAATATACGTATATTTGTTTTTGTTGATACATGTTCATATTTTATGTGATTTAATATTTTTAAAGTATATATGTTATTATATATTTTATCGAATGTTTTTCTTTTTTCCTTAGCGACTCCATGGAAACTTCTCCATTTTGGATCGAGTTTTCCTTTTTGTTTCTTAACGACTCCATGGAAACTTCTCGATTTTGGAACTTCTCGATTTCCAGTGAATGAGTCGCTATAGTCGCTATACCACCTCTATAACTTGGCTATTTGTATTTGGATTTGTATATATTTTTTATAGCACATAATCATAATACCCATAATTAACTACCTTTGGAAGGTAGAACTGTTACTCAATCTCTATTTCAAAGCCAACTGTGATGTTTTTAAAATGGGAATTTTGCAAAAGTAACATTAGCGATTGAGATAGAGGAAAAATGTATTTGAAAAAGTCGTTCAGGAAAATTAAGTAAGTTCAAATATGAATTTTCATTTAAAAATATTGATTTTTTTTTTTTGAAAAATATTACAAGTCTGAAAAATTTTTTCTTTTAATTAAATAAATTATCAACATTATGTAAAATGGTTTATTAAATTAAAAATTTCCAACTATTTTCTGGAATTCATAGTAATCTGGATGCTCTAAACTAACCCAAACCTCGAATTTTTCTGACGCAATATTTAAAAAAAAAATCAATATTTTTAAATGAAAATTCATATTTGAACTTACTTAATTTTTCTGAACGACTTTTCCAAATACATTTTTCCTCTGTCTCAATCGCTAATGTTACTTTTGCAAAATTCCTATTTTAAAAACATCACAGTTGGCTTTGAAATAGAGATTGAGTAACAGTTCTACCTTCCAAAGGTAGTTAGTTATGGGTATTATGTGCTATAAAAAATATATACAAATCCAAATACAAATAGCCAAGTTATAGGGTGGCTTAGTACGAAGTAGGTCACACTGTATGATCTTGTGTGACTGAAGTTGAAATGTGTAATAAAATACCTGAAAAACCATTTCAGTCATTACGGCGTTGCTGAGGTTTAAATTAACAGTTAATTAAAAATGCAATAAAAAAACGCTAATATAACTTTATTGTATTAGCCACTTGTCTTATACGTTGCTTGTCAATATGACATTGATATAAATGCAGTCGGTTGAAATCAATTTTGCAATTAAATTTTTTTTTATTAATTTGTGATTATTAACAATTAAGTGAATTAATTGTCGGTGTACTTTATATCAGAAGTTTCACAAAGTGATAAGAAACAATAAAACAAACTTCAGCCAACTGCTGCCTTTAAAGGGGGTGAATTTTCAAAGTTTACAAGAACGCGGTACCCTATTCGGAGACACCAAGCCGTTCTTCAAGATTTAACTTTTAAAAACGAATATTTTCCCCTTCAAATGGGAAAATAATTTACATGTACTAGTCAACCATCCTAGGATGGCAAGTAGCCGCGCAGAGAAAGAAGAAATATCGAAATATCGTCACTGTTGGACAGAGACAAACAAGCTTTTTAAGCTTCTTAAGCTTCTTAAGCTAGCTATCTAGCTAGCTAGCTTAAGAAGCTTGTTTGTCTCTGCGCAACAGTGGTCTCTCTCTGCGCGGTTACTTGCCATCCTAGGATGGTTGGCTAGTACTTTTAGTGTTATTTTAATTCAAAATGGTATTATCTGCTTTAAACCAGGATAACGGGCTTAACAACATTTAACTTTTAAGTGAATAGAAATACTGAACCTTGAAATGGTTAGTCATTGCGGTTGCAAACATTTTAAAAAATACTTACAAATCTGTTCCTGCTATTGCAGGATGTTTATTTTAAGAATTCTTGAGACTTTAATTTTAATATATTTCTCTGAATAATAACTAAATTATTATCGGTAAATGTTCGTGTTATATAAATTTATTCTCCTGAGATTTATACAAATTCTGCCAAATATGAGGCAGTTATTCGTTAAAGTTTAGTTCTCTACCCCGTTTTCTCCCATGTGTATTTTTTGGGGAATCGATATGGGTAAAACATAATCCGATATTTTATTGAGGCTTGAGCCATAAGCAGGCTTTATCGCAATTTTTATACTCCAGAAAATAAAATTGTTTATAGATTGCGGAGATGGGAAGGTTCTTTTTGACGACGATAATAACTTATTCCAAAGCTTTGGCTAAATTTGCATGTTTCGTCATCAAAGATAAAAATTATTTATCGTG
Organism: Rutpela maculata; assembly: GCA_936432065.2. NCBI lineage: Eukaryota > Metazoa > Arthropoda > Insecta > Coleoptera > Cerambycidae > Rutpela > Rutpela maculata. Next base: position 3,603,849 of record OW386294.2, read on the forward strand.
TGCAAGGGCGCGCGATTTCCATCAGTCTTCCCTTTTATTATTACAAAAGGTAATTTCAGGCAGTGTACAATAAAACATTTTATCGCAAGTCTTATTTAAATTTTGTCAAAGTGCCGGTTTATGCTTGGTGACGGTGTTTAATCTTTCTTTACATCGGCATATACGATTCAAGAAATTTTCTTTTTATGCTTCCCATTATTTCCCGAAGACTCCCGTATTTATGCTCCGGATATACAAATGAAGGCTCATCTCCATTTCAAACGAAGGAATATGTTTTTAAATCAATATAAATATACTCGAAATGTAATATACTCGTTACTGACTGAGTCTTTAACCGACATTTAAATACCGATATTTAAAAGGAGGAGTTTTGAATTCGGCCCGATGAAATATCACGAAATATTTTACGTATTAACAGTTATACAAGGCGACCAAGTTGTGGGTAAGTCATCTATACCGAAATGACTTTCAAAGGCGTCTCGATTTTTGCTAATACTTTTTGCGTCAGTGCAATGAAGTGCCAGAATTTGAAGAAATAATTATATGTACAGACGAGGCCCATATAAACAGTGCCGGAATTTTTAATCAGCATAATAACCACCATTGGGCTCATGAAAATCCACACGTAACCGCTGCAGTTAATCGTCAAGGATGATTTGGATTTGGTGTATGGTTTTGTTCTATTGGATACCAATTAATAAGTCCTCATTTTTTTTTCACAGTAATTTGAATACCGAAAATTTTAATAACATTCAACGACAAGAAATAGAGCCCTTTGTAGACAATATGCCTGTGAGACAATTTCATAGATTAATTTACCAACACGATGGTACCCCAGGTCATACGTCAAATGAAACACGAAATTATTTAAATGCTCAATTTGGGGAGGATTGGATAGGTATCTATATATCACTCAGGACTAGTTTATCAAAATCTGGATATTGTTTAATTTTTAGGAAATAATAGTCCTATTTTGTGGCCAGCTAGATCTCCCAATAGAACCCCTTCCGACTTTTGGCTTTGGGGTTATTTAAAAAATATTATATATATAGAGAGAACGTTCTAATAACACACAAGAATTGGAAAACAAAGCATTAGCTGCGTTTCGAACAATAACTCCTGTCATGATTAGAAATGCAACAAATTCTGTAAGGAGAAGGAGTCAAAAATGAGATTGATGAGATTTCAATGGAAGACAATAATTAGAACATTTATTGTAGTTTAGTTTTTTTTTCCAATTTTTAGCAAAATTATTTTACATTATAAGAAGTGTTATTGTTCATAGTTTTTCATGGCCTCCTCACAGATATATTACATTTTTCGAAAATTAGCTACTTTTTCTAGAGATAAATGATATATCGTTGGATAGCTAATTTAAGTCCACCGTCCGACATCATAATGTTTTTCATTAATAAATTTTAGTTAGTTTAGTTACAGCTAGTTTTATTTCTAACAGTTTTCAAACAAGAACAGTTTAAAAATGAATTTCAACCCTCGCAGACTTGACTATTTTAGTGACTGTAAATCCACCAGGCAATGAATTTAGCTCCGAGTCCTTACTTATTATCGTGATTTATAACTAGATAGGTGTATACTGCCATCTAGAGACTTTTGAGTAATTAACAAGTATTAAGTCCTTATTACGACACCCTCGCTTCGTCGCCGGCAAAAATGGAATCGGGGTGGTTTGAATTTGGAATTAACGACCATGTTAATTAGTTTTAATCAGATAATGAGACGGACGCACAAAGCTGTGCATATCCCTTAGGACGCTCTAGTACGACATTTCGAAATGTCAATGTTGTATGTATACGTAACCTTTATCATGTCCAATCAACAGTGCAAAGGACCCTATACCTATGTGGTAGGTTAACCTTTTGGTTTGACCTTATCTAAATACATGCATGTATTTCTTCATTAGGTCATGTACGTCATTAGCTAGTTAGTTTTTAGGAAATTAGAGTATACGAAACTTTATGTTAAAATGTTAAAAACATATCTAGAAGGTTTATCATGTACAACTTCGATTAAAAAGATAACTATTTGAATTAGTATTTAGATAAACGTTGCAAGTTTTCCTGTTGTCTCGAAATACACGTGAACAAAATTCATTTCTTTGACCTAAAGAGAGCGTCGCATCATCAATCTAAAATAATTCACGGTTTCTATACACTGAAAAAAGTGCACGTAAAATTACATTACATCCTCATTACATTAGAATTCATGGAACTTTACTGAATAATGTAATAAGAAATCGCTACAGACAAATACATGTAAAAAAACCGCTGCCCAAATAATCACTACTTCCACATCCAGATTTTCTATCCAAGTCACTCACAACGAAAAAATTTTGTATGTGGAAATAATTATTTATGGAACATTAATAATATAATATTTGAAATCCTCTACCTCAAAAATCCATAAAACGATACCCCACATCGGTAGTGGGGTGGGGGTGGCGATAGGGGGTGGTAGTGGGGGTGGACGAAGTAAAAAAATATTTTGAGGTTTCTGGTTCTTGTACACACACTAAATCATAATTTTTTCTCATCCCCTTTAATAAGGGGGTGGGGGTGGTAATGGTGGCTAATGCCAAAATTGTTTTTGAGACCTTAGCTTCTCTTATATATACTAAATACCAATTTTATGGACTCTTACCTGCTTGATTTACCTATTTACCCCAAATCTACCCCATTTTTCCCCCAACCCTTCGACGGAACAAGATGAAAATATATATCTATATATCTATATATATCTATCTATAATATCTAGTTGTAGATCTCGTTAAAGTACATATGTGTACCAAATTTCAAGTCAATATCTCAAACGGTTCCTGAGTAAACGTACGCACAAAAAAAACAAACCGACAGACAAACCGACAGACAGACAGAAATTTTTTTTTCGCTCAAACAAGTCTCGACGTTTCATGACATTCTAAGCCTATTTGAACAACAGAAATTTTAAAAAAAATTTTTGTCGTTACTATACTTCCACTGGATGTGGAAGTAATAAACATGCCACATGGAAATATACATAACTTTCGAATTTATGTGATTTTACGTCAATTGCTTGTTAAATTACAATGTAATTATCTGCACTGAGTGCAAATTTACTACCCCTCGTGTAATTTACAACAAATATGTGAATTTATATTACTACTGTAAAATTACAAGAATACTGTAGCAGTGTAACCAATAGCATTGGTAAATTCTATCACGTGATGAAGACTACAAACTACAACTTGAAATAAATCATAAAACTTGTCGCCATGTGAATTTATCATTTCTGATGGTGATTAATTCGTTAAATTTCAAGTATATCACAAATCTACAAAACACAAGTAAGTATATTTAACTAGATGAAGCAAAATGTGGTATATAAATGTAATAATTGTCACACTAATCACGGTATAAGCATAAATGCCACCAAAATGCTCCTGGAATTATATTTAAATGTACCAGCCAGCTTACAAATTCATATGTAAAACATATTTATTTTCTTGTTACACACCACATTGCTACTTCTCATTATGTAAACGCAATTTTTTTATTATATTTATATATGTCTATACTCTCAAGTGCCTCCTGATGAAGTTTTATTTTAAGTTATTTACTGCGATGTATGTTTAATTTAGTTTACTATTTTGTGTATTTATTTTTTATATCATTGTGCCTCAGCATGATGTTTTATTAATACGATGTATGTTTAGTTAAGTTTGCTTAATTTCAGTTTATTATTTTATAAAAGTGTTAAATGTACAATATTGAAGCTTTTGAAATTATCTTGAGACTAGTCTTCTTTTAGGAATGTAAACCTTAATTAAAGCTGACAAATTACCTTGAATATGCTTCTTAATACGTCTTGATCAGATGTTTCTAGATGAAATTACAAGTATTTAAGTTGGACATAAAATGGCAATCCCCAAAAATAGTCTATTTTTAATCATTAATATATTTGCTTTTTAGTCTCGATATTGAAAAAAAAAATCACTGAAGATGCCAAGTACAACATTTATCCTGAAAATACGTTTTTGGTGTTTTTTTTATTTGACTTAAAATTACTCAAGTAACTTAACAAATACTGAGCCTATTTTCAAGTGTGATAAACAGAACTCAGAAATTTTATCTGTGATGTTAAAATCAGCCCGAAAATATTTTTATGCAAGTATGACATAATATATCTTTATATATTTTTGTAGGAAATTCCGTAATATCACGCAGTTTCACGGCATCGTCGTCTAATTAAAGGAGATAATTAAACCTCATTAGTGAAAAACATATAAAAGTGCCGCCGTACAAGGGAATCCAATGTTGACACTCGGTCAGGATCGAATGCCTTCAACGCTGCAATTGTAAAAGAATCAACTACGTCTTTAGGCTGTCGTCAGTACGTTTCACAAAAGAAGTAAATTTCCGATAAAAGTAGATTTTACGTATTAACATTTTAAAATAAAATAAAATTCACTTTATCACGTTGTGTACATTTGTGATGCACACGGTACATGGCAGTTTTATGCCATTAATCCTTAACTTTGTTATGTAGGATTTAATATTATATAAAAATGATTTATTTTATTGGGAAAAATGTTTTATGTTGCTAGCAGCTTATTGGGTTTTTAATTTAATTATTATGACAATAAACATAACAAACCGAATAGGGAAATATGTGTTTCATTCAATATCGTTTTTTTATTTGCTAGATATGTAATACATATTTTTTTAAGAACCATTACCGTTTTTAGGTTAGATTTATTATCAAAAACACATTGTAGCTGGCGATGATGAATATTTCACCATTTCGTCGTTTTTCTGAATGTTTCATTAGATATTTGCAATATAATATTGTGTCTATATAAGAGCCGTCTCTGGCGCCGAGATAAAATTCCCGAGCCCTGGATAAACAGCGACTCAATGCGGAGTCAAATTCACATGTATGACGTCGTTGGTATTGACAACCTTCTCAGGGTTATATTCCTAATATTTTTGCGATACAGCTATATCGAAGTGCTTGCTCATCTGACCATTCTGTTGTGTCGGTGAGTGTACTCCGATGGTGCCAGCGTAATATTTCGCGACTGACATCTTCTGATAAATCGAATATCTTACATTTGCTGTCAGCAGGCTGTTTCAAGACAATCCTTTGGTGGTATCTGCTGTTTAGTATTTGGTCATGTGCTGCTTCTATTATTAAACTATCCTTTCCCTCTTCAGGGCCTAACCGTTAATCATTTCGTAGACTCATTTTTGTCAACTGCTGGTCGGTCGAGATCACAGAAGACTTGTCCATACATCGGCTTTGTGCAGAGTACTTCTATTTTCTTCTTGGCATCCTCGTCAGTGGTTTCGGTTCCTAAACATTCTTTCTGGATTTTACGCGCTTTGTTTTGCATGGAGTACATCTTCTTATCCTTATGTTCTTTAACTAGCCTTGTAAAGGACACCGCACTATTCTTATGGAAAAGTGGTTCCGGTCAAAATGGCTGAATTTTTAATTGCAGATTTCGACTTTCTGATCAAAAGCTCTCATGGTCCCAACTCGATTCTATGTCCAGTTTCCGAGATACAGCTATAAATTCTTGTAAAATTCTGTATCTTCTCGAACTTTTAGTTTATTGATGGTAGTCCAGTCAGCAGGGGGTTTCACCTCTAACTTGAGTGCTAATGAATGGATTTTGATGAAACCTTGTGCAATGTGTTTATAATGACGTTAATTAAAAAGTTAGAAAAAAATATTAGAGTAGAAACTGATCAGAAGGGGTAGAAAACATCCCTTTTATCACGGGTTCCGTAACTTGTAGAATTAGGTCAAAAATGAAAAAAAAAAAAATGTGTTTACCATTTTTGGCCCAAAGTAAGATGTTTTTACTCTTATGAATTTTTTCGAAAAATGGATATTTTTCGAGATATGGCCACTCGAAAATTCCTGAAAATAGGGAAGGGGAAATGTAAAAGTTGAAAAAAAATCTGAAAAAATTCAGGTGAATGTTATCATCGAAATACAAGACTTTTTTTTATTTGCAACTTTTCTGTAAAGTGCGTTTTCACCGAATTTTTTCGGAAAAACATGAAAAACTCCCCCCATCTTTGACATTGTAGCTCTTTAAAAATATGTAATTTAAAAATTTGAAAAAATTCAGACGTATGCACTGCGGCCTTTTACATATTTTTTGTCTCTTGGAATTTTTTTGTAACTTGTTAATTTTCCGAGTTACAGGCAGTTTTTCACGGTAAATAATGTACTACATTTTTTTTTAACTATTTAACGTCGGCCTATTTCCGCTACCAAGGCCTATCACCGATGCCAGGAGACGAGCTACTCCCAACCTGGAAATTTTGCCGAACTTCTTCCCTTAAGAAGAGTAGGGATCTTTTACTTGCCTAACATTTAATAGACAAGGGACCGCCTGCTTTACATCCCCTCCGAAGGATGGTATGTCCACTACGTAATCCTCGTCTGAAATTACGTAACTTCCGCGTATACACTGATATACAAGCCACTAGAAGGTGGGACGAGAACGCTGTATTTCCCCAGATGGGTCACCCATCCAAGTAATAACCGCGCTCGACGTTGCTTCAACGGAATATCGACTGATATTCACATTGAAGTCGCCTCTACGCTCGCCCCATGTACTACATTCTTTTAAAACTTTTTTAAAATTTTCAATTTAAAAATGATGTTGAACCTTTAAAAATGGTAGGTATAACTATAAAGGTTTCATATATTTTTTAATAATATATATAAATCACGCTCATTTTTCGAATTTTCATGTATTTTTTAATGTGTAAAATGTAGTACATTATTTATCGTGAAAAACTGCCTGCATTTCGGAAAATTAGCAAGTTGCAAAAAATTCCAAGAGAAAAAAAATATTTAGAAGACCTAAATGCATACGTCTGGTTTTTTTTAAATTTTTAAATTACATATTTTTGAAGCGCTACAATTTCAAGGAAAGGGGTAGTTTTTCATGTTTTTCTGGAAAAACTCGGTGAACACGCACTTTACAGAAAAGTTGCAAATAAAAAAAAGTCTTGTATTTCGACAAAACATTCACCTACATTTTTTCCTATTTTTTTTTAAACTTTTACATTTCCCCTCCCCCACTTTTAGGAATTTTAGAGTGGCCATATCTTGAAAAATATGCATTTTTTGAAAAAAATCACAAGAGTAAAAACATCTTGTTTTGGGCCAAAAAAGGTAAACACACCCCCTTCGGATCATTTCCGACAATCCATTCATTAGCACTCAAGTTAGAGATTTTGGTCATTTTAGCGCCCCGTTGACTGGACTATGGGGTATTAGATGTCAAAGGAGCAATTTCCGAAAGTTCTCCAATTCTTTGATCGTGTTTTTTGATCGTGAAGACACATACTTTATGTAAAAAATGTTTTAGCCAATTTGATCAAATATTTTTTTCACTTGGTATTTTTATATAGATTTCCCGACGCCTTTGCCAACATTTTTGAAACTTTAATTTTTTCTACGCTATTTTTTTTATTGTCATTGTCATTATGATTATCATTGTCAGTGTCATTGTCATTATTATATGCAACAATTTGTTAATTGTGTCGTTCTCTTGACTAAACTTGACTGATTGATAATAATATGAGAGCAGCATGACGATGACAGTCAAAAACAGTTTATATTACAAATTGTAACTGAGTTTCGTCCAAATGTAGGAAAATCAACAATATCTGTAACACTAAAATGTCAAAACACTTTGTCGTAATAATACAAGTTTAATACCAATAATTTATTTTTGTTGCCAATAATTTGACAACTCAATTAACAACTGTTTCACTTACAATTTTACCCCTTCTTACCTGACTAACGGTGAGTGCTGGTTAGTTAAATCCCTTTACATGAGTAATAATAACACTCCATTAAAACATAACAACGTGGCAGATTAGTAATTAATAGCGGTGTGCTGTGGAGGACCCTTCAAGTCTGCTACCTACACAGTACATATGTTTAAGTTCCTCTCCAGTACGCAGGGAAATTTACGACTAAAAAACAGCCGTATACCAAATCAGAACGGGGCAGAGCTTGAAAAATGTACACATTAACACTTCAAATGAAATTAATAACGTAATTTTATGGTAACTTCTTTATTGGATTCCTCGCCTTAGAACAGATGGTTGCATGTGGCTTGTGTCGCTTATCTTGTACGGTTTAGTTTAAGCAAGGGGTTGTGTTAATGTTATTGGAAAAATTAGCGTTCAAACTTTAAAGTACTGATTGTAAATCACGCCGTGGTTTAGGGACGGAAAGTTTATTTAATGTAAATTGATTGGTTGGCCGACACCTGTTGAGGCGTACTGAAAAATTAACTTCTTTTTTTTTGACGTCTTGGCAGACTTTTTGTGATCCATGTAGTGTTCTAAATATTGTCTAAATGTTGATTGTGGCATTTTATTAATTTTTCTGTATTTTTGTCCGTGAAATCTACAAAATAATACAATTTATAACGTTGTTATTTTCTGAAAGGAAATTATCTTTATTACAGACAAAAAGTATAGCCCGGCCATTTTAGAAAAACTATATTTTAAAGTTAAAGTTAATTTATTAATTTAAAGCAAAAACCTAGCTTAGAAGAAAGAGAATAAATCCCAGTTCGGAATATAATAAGGTAAAATTCGTAAATAAACCAAGACTTTTGAAATAAAAAATAGCTAATTAACAATAACAAAGTTTATTGTAAATATAAAAGATATGGTAGAGTTATTGATAAATCAGGGGTGGGAAAATAAATTATGTGCTTGGATTATGCTTACAAAGATCGAACAGAATGAAAGATGTACAGAGATACAGACAGATTTATCATATACTAAAAAAGGAAAATATGTACGGTAACTTACAGAGATAAATTCAGAATGATTGGCAGAAGGCTACAGTAGATAAGAACTACTGTAAATACTTCAAAAAGATAGATAACTAAATTATTATTTGGCCAACATAATTATTACTAAATGAAAAGATTAAATGACATTTTATTAATAAACAAATTTTGATATTTTATATCATAAACAAATCTCTAAATGTAAATAAAGGTAATAAACATAGGAAATGAAATACATAATAGCATTTTAAGCTACAAGCTACATAAAAAGAAATATAATGTGCTCTGCACAGTAAATTAATTACACAAGAAATCTTAGTAAAGCTTTAAGAGAAGGTACAAACATTAAAAAAAACGTTGTAGTTTGTTGAATCAAAAGCACGAAATACCGTACAAAACTCAGGAAGATAGAAGCACTGTCTTTGGCCACAATGTAAAACAAAGTTACCTGAACTTAGCCCGGGACTATTATCAGTTGCCGGTACACACAAGGTAGAAAGGTAAATACAGTGTGCCCCCGGATGGAGTTGACAAGAGGAAAAACATCTCTATTATTGATTTTACGACGAAATTCTTTAAAAAAAATTCTGCTTGTCGAAAAAATGAATTTACCATATAAAAATCTTAGATCAGATGTACCGGGTGTTAATAAATTAAAAAAACATCAAAACGCCTCAAGAGAGAAGTACCTTTATTTATTATTTTGGACAAAATGTTTATAAAACAAAGCCTAAATACAAATTATGAAGTCTAAATTTTGACTTTTACATTTATGTCAACTTACATTTTTTTTCAAACATTAACATAACATAATAACATTAACTTCAACGATTCTGGAAAAACAATTTATTCTACATAGCCTCCTCCAACCTCAACATATTTCTCCATCCTTTTAATAAATTCACCATAGACCTTACGAATGGTTGAGGGTACATTCACTTCATTCACCGCGTCTTGTATTCATGCTTTTAGTGTTTCTCGATCATGCGGCAGGTCATCTGCATACATTTTCTGTTTTAAAACACCCCACAGAAACAAATCCATTGGTGTAAGGTCTACTGATCTTGCAGAAAAATTAATTGGAGCATATCTTCCCATCCATCTAGCTCCGAAGTGATCTGTCAACCACTGCCGTGCCAAAACTGAGGAATGAGCTGGGCAACCGTCTTGCTGCCAAAAAATGTTACGCCTTACTTCCGGTTGCAGAGTGTTTATAAATGGCAATACAAAGTTTTCGAAAAGGTCCAAATAATCATGCCGATTTAAATTTTCTTCTAAGGAATATGGACCAACGATTCGATCATAAAAAGTTCCACACTATACATTCACTTTTTTATAACGTTGGCTTCGTTTGTGAATGACATTGTTTGGATTTTCAAAAGTCCAATAACGACTGTTTTGTGATGAAACTTGGCCATTGGTACAAAATGTTGCTTCGTCAGTAAAAAAAAACATTCTGTGAAAACTTCTATCTACGAGGTAATTCTCACCGACCCATAAACAAAAATTCAATCGCTTCTCTTCATCTCCATTTTCAAGTGTATGTCTGAACCTTGACTTAAACGGTCGAACTTTGTTTTCCATATAAATTCTCTGTAAATGACTTTTACTTACTTCCAGTCTTTGTGAGCGTTTCCGTAAAGATAATTTCGGGTTTTCTATGAATTCATTGCCAAAAGTGTTGCCGCATCGTTTTCATTGTACTTTTTCTTAGGTTTTTTGTCATCCAATACAGATCCAGTTTCATTGAATTTTTTTACAAATTTGCGCAATGATTGGCGCGATACCGCTGTGTTAGGGAACTTTTGGTGGAAAAGGTTAATTGCATATCGATAAGAGACGTCTCCAATCCCATAACATTCGATCAAATAAATTCTTTCTTGTTTGGTAAACATTTTTTAAATAATCAACAGAATACTAATGAATGCAGATGTAAGATAGTAATATTCTATACAATGTCACAATGACGTTTGTCAGTTCAATATTATTGACAACACACTCTGTTTCTTAATTTGAATTCTCATTCATATTAATAAATTCAACGTAAAAATATAAACACAATAAAAGCATAAAAGTCAAAATTTAGACTTCATAATTTGTATTTAGGCTTTATTTTGGATTATAAACAATTTTGTTTTATAAACATTTTGTCCAAAATAATAAATAAAGGTTCTTCTCTCTTGAGGCATTTTGATGTTTTCTTAATTTATTAACACCCGATACATCTGATCTAAGATTTTTATATGGTAAATTATTTTTTTCGACACGCAGAATTTTTTATAAAGAATGGCTTTTCGTCGTAAAATCAATAATAGAGATGTTTTTCCTCTTGTCAACTCCATCCGGGGACACACTGTATACTTACAAAAACTGCAGCAAAAGGGGCGAAGGCACTGTTATGGTTACAAACTTAAATCTATAGGTCGGTACCAGCTGTAACTTCAACAAACTGCATAACTATACCATTATAGGTATGTTAAACACTGACTTTAAACTTAACTTTCTTATTAATTCACTTAAAGTAGCTAGCATTATACCAACAAATGCTACTTTAATTCGGAAATGTCTATACTAGACATATTTTGGTGTTGACTTCTCAAGTACTCGGTATAATTCACCAAAGAAGTTAAATCTCAAAACTAATAAACACTTGAATGGCTCAAATTCCAGAAATAATTTTAACGAACCTCCCGGCTTGCAGCCGATATGGAGAATCGTGTACCATTCTCCCATATATCACACTGAATTTTGTTTTATATTCTTCCCACAGGCACATACTAAACATAAAAAAATAAGAAAATGAAAATCCATGAAAAATTATTCACAAAACACATTTTCTTTCACGTCATTATCCGTTAAAATCGAAAATAACATCAGAAATCGCATTTATACGTTTGAAATTAGCCCCATTTAAAGTCAGCCATTTTGAATTGTCTAAATTTCACAAGAAATTCGTAATGAGAGACCGAATAAAATTTTCTCCACGGAATTTTAAATATTCAACCGTATACTAAACAAAAGTTTAAATAATAATAAAATAATACATTTTTAATAAATTTAAACTTTTTTGAACAGTATACATTTGCAAACATTACAAAAGGAAGTAAAATCCACGAAAAATGCACTTCTTTTGCATAAAAGTGCATATGAATATAAGTTCCCCGATCTAGTAAGTGTCCGCGTTATGATTTGCTGTTTGTGTAGACCTCAAACAATAATTCTATGCAAAAAAATCTGATGGAGAAAAGATTACGACCCCAAATCCTATTAATAAATTTGACAAGTTTTATCTGTTTTATTTCTTGATTTTGTTTGTTAACAAACCTGATATACACGCACACACATTGTTATTACGAAACAGAACCATATTATGCATTAACTATTAAAGAACGTTAGGTGATTTATTACTATTTTGGCTGCTACAGTGGCAATATTTACAGTCAAAGTTTAGTTAATCTACATCAATAGGCACAGAGGAGTGGTATTGAATAAAGACATGTTTTATCAATAGTAATAATCAGACAAGCTGACGATGATTGACGGTACTGTCATAAGCGTTCCACCTGCTAACTGCACGCATTTAAGTTGATAACAAATGCATCGCCATGCGTATTGTGCATCTACCGTGTTAATTTTCGTGATTTGAATATACTGAGTTTGTGTTGTGGTTTTCAAACAGTAAATGTAAATCATTTCAATGACGTAATACTCATAATAATATTTTCTTAATAAGTAGCAAATAAAAAACATACAGGGTGCGTTATAGGAGGGAGGCTAAGAAATATCATATGAACATGTATCCGTAACAGCTTACATTTTTTGCTACAGGGTAGTTTGATTTTTTTTTAGATCGTTATTTTTTAATATCTCAGAAAATACTTTAGATATTATTTTCAATTTTGGTATGTGTTAACAGGATATAAAACCACATATTTTTGTTAGAAAAGTTATTTTATCGCTCCACCAATGGCGTCCCTGCAAACATGTCCTCTGATATTTTTTACAAAAAAAGTGGTACGCCACTAACATTTTTCCATGTATATATTTTTTCTGATTAGCCTGGTCAATTCTACATGAAAACGGTCTCTTGCATTTTTCTCGTCAGATGCACAGTTCTTGATTAAAACAATTAAATTCAAATTGCTTCATTTAGCAGTATTGACTAATAATAATTTTTGAACACATAAATCTAGTTATTCTGGAATAAATAACGTTTTTAAGAACATCATTTTCAAAGCAATATTTGTTGACATAAAGTAAGTTGTTGGTGTTCGAAACCATCTCATCGTATTATTTCTTCGATTTTTAGTATTTTAACTTTTCTTCATAAAATAACCTAAGGAATCATATCCTAAAATATTAGCACGCCATTAAGGAACACCCCGTATTTAATATATTAAATAATCGTTACGCTGTTAAATAGTTTTATATAATAATCTTACGTATACTCATATTTATTTCTTAAAAACCGACAGTCTTGGGTGACACGCTTCGTAGTGTCATTGCAGAAGTAATGTCTTCGAACGACCAATTCACACATTTGTGATTAGGCTGTTCAATTTGTCCAATGGTGAAAATAAGTTTCAAAATTTCAAAGACTCTATTGTGCTTTCGCCATCTTTTCAGTTGCTTTTCTCAATTCAGCTTTTAATTTAACATTTTCATCCTTCAGTTCTAAAATTCCAACGTTCGCTTCAAAGTCCTCAGCTCGTAATTTAGTATTCTCAATTTCTACTTCGTTGAGACATCCCAATTTCGTTTCGATGATACAGATGAGGCATGTTTTACGCAAATTTTTACAATTCATAAAATTAGAGAAGAATATCTCCGTACTCTTATTACGCAAAGAAATGCACTGCATCAGTTTTCTGTTGATGTATGGCCTGGTATAATACATGATTTTCTCACAGGACCTTTCATTTTACTACGAAGATAACGGATCAAGAATACTTAGAGCACATTTTTTGGTAAACAAGTTGTTAGAATTGTTAGAGGAAGTATCGTATCAAACTCGGATAGATATGTATTACTTGCATGGGGCTCCACATAATGCAAATACAATGGCTGACCTGCTCAATCACCGGATCTCAATCCTTTAGATTTTTTTTTTAGATTTTATCTGCTGTTTAATAAGTGCTCCTGCATATCTGTATTTATTCTTTTTGTGGAGAAGTAGCAAGTCATCCCCAACTCCTCGTCCCCGATTTATCAGTTAAATATAATTGAGATATAAATAATACAAAAAGGGAACGAAAAAATATTTAATAAAGTGCATTAGGGTGTAATTTGGCCTTAATTGGCGTTTGAGAGGTCTATTTAATAAATCCTATTTAAATTAGAGCTGACAGTGACACGAAGGAAATAAGGCCATTGCGGAGCAACGTATCGGTTCACAGCCACCTGAGGCTGCTTCCCAAGGGCCAAACTTGGCGACATGAAGGCGTACGAGACACTCTGCGCCCTTAATATTCCGCCGGCTCCCCATGTCGACTGCAAATTGCCACCTAAACTGTTATGTTCGTCTTTTGTTTAGTTCGAAAATTTTTAATTTTTTACTTGAAAGGGTATAACGACCCAATTTAGTTTTATTCTCGAGTGGTATTAATAGAAATCGGAGACTGGGGTTGCTGAAACTTTGTGTAGTTAGGAATACATCTTAGCAAACGGTGAAGGTTCGTTTAAGAGCTGATGTGTAGTAATAATGAAATTCAGTCGTAAATTCTAGGAAACTGCAGTTAAAAGATGCACACACTTAATGTATTTCTTTACATCTACATTACATGTTTAGTGACTTGTGTATGAACGAAAATTAGATTAGGGTACACGATGCCTCTTAAAACGTATGTCGTACAATTCAAATAAAAATAAGACTTTTGACAGGAATGAGATATAATTATTCAAAATAGTGTTTATGGACACATACATTTTGGCATGTCGAACATACCCTAAATCAGTTTTCATTTGTACACGTTAATGTATGTAGTTGATTTATTCAAATAGCATGGGCATATTATAATCAGACAAAAATGTTAAATCATCATATGAAAGAATAGTACAGAATTCTGTTTCGTATTATGCTAAACTAAAATATCGAATTAAAAAAATATCTGTATGCATGTGTGTATATGTGTGTAGTTTTAATGTTTGAAAAATAGATGCACAAAATAGTAAACTAAATTAAATATACATCACAGTAAATAATTTAAAATAAAACTTCATCAGGAGGCACCATGGAGCATAAACATATATAAATTAATAAAAAAATTAGTGTTTACATAATGAGAAGTAGCAGTGTAGTGTGTAAAACGAAAATATGTTTTACATATGAATTTGTAAGCTGGATGTAAACATTTAAATATAATTCCAGGAGCATTTTGGTGGCATTCATGCTTATACCATGATTAGTGTGTCAATTATTACATTTAAATAGCATATTTTGCTTCATCTAGTTAAATATACTTACTTGTGTTTTGGGTATTTTTGATATACTTGAAATTTAATGAATCAATCACCGTCAGAAATGATAAATGTACAATGGCGATACGTTTTATGATTTATTTCAAGTTGTGGTTTGTGGTCTTCATCACGTGAGAAAATTTACCAATAGTATTGGTTACACTGCTACAGTATTCTTGTAATTTTACAGAATTAATGTGAATTCACATATTTGTTGTAACATTACAAAAAGGTCTGTAAATTTATGCGAGGGCTAGTAAATTTGCACTCAGTGTGGATAATTACATTGTAATTTAACAGACAATTGACGTAAAATCACATTAGGACAGGAATAAATTCGAATGTTATGTATATTTCCATGTGGCATGTATTTTTACATGTATTTGTCTGTAATGATTTCTTATTACATTACACAGCTTCACACACAAAAAAAAAAAGTTCAAAGCAGCGAACCAGACTCATGTATTCCTATATATTTTCGGTCGCTGAATCCGACTCCGGGGTCAAAAAAAATCGTACACCCCAAAATCATTAGCTAGAGCCAAAAAAACACCCCTGAAATGGGGTAAAAAGAATATTAAGCTACGAGAATACTTGTTACATCTTAATCAATGGAATGATACAAATTAAGGTTAAACAGCAGGGTACATACAATAGATATGAAACAGGGAGGGGCGAAAACTAGCCCCCAAATATAAAAAATCGATCCAAAACAGCAATCACTGCTGAAAAAGCTCAAAATTTCTAAGTTTTGTTAAAGTGTTAAGAAACTGCATCAGGTCCGACGTAATCTTCATAAACTGCCCCTATAGAGTTGAGAACAACCACCCCCCAAGTTTAAAGGACACGAGAAAAACAAGAAAAAACGTAAAAAACAGGATTTCTATTTTCATGGATGCTATGATTGGCTGAAATTGCGGAGTACTTTAAAACAGAACTAGAAACTTACGTACCATCAACATTCTACAGTGTCAACCCTCAGAGGGTGTGAAAACGACCCCCTATGTGAGGTTTGACTATAAAAAGTTACAGTGACTTCTATAAAAATTCGAAACACCTGCGTTGTGTGGAAGAGAGAAGAAACTAGACTATGTTCGACGCTGTGCTTGAAAATCACCCCCACGGGGTTGCGAGATACTTTTATCTGTAGGATGCTGGAAAAACAGAGAGAAACTAACCGGATTTACATTGTTCTCAACCCTATAGGGGTAGTTTATGAAGATTACGTCGGACCTGGTGTAGTTTCTTAACACTTTAACAAAACTTAGACATTTCGAGCTTTTTCAGCAGTCATTGCTGTTTTGGATCGATTTTTTATATATGGGGGCTAGTTTTCGCCTCTCCCTGGGGGTGTGTTTCATATCTATTATATGTACGCTGCTGTTTAACCAACCTTAATTGGTATAATTCGATTGATTAAGAAATAACAACTATTCTCGTAGCTTAATCTTCTTTTTATCCCATTTTAGGGGTATTTTTTGGCTCTAGCTAAAGATTTTGGGGGTGTACGATTTTTTTTGACGCCGGATTCGGATTCAGCGACCGAAAATAAGTGGGTCTGGTTGGCTGCTTTGAACTTTTCTTTTGTGGGGCTGCGTTATTCTAATAGTAAAATTTCATGAATTCTAATGTAATGAGGCTGTAATTTTATGTGCACTTTTTTCAGTGTATGTATATTTTTTTATTTAATTTATGTTGTGTGAATGTATTTATATTAGGACTTTCCTAAATAGAGTTTAATTATTCTAATAAATAAACAATAAATATTATCCATCCACTTATTTTGTTAACATTTTATTCTTTGGCATATGAAAATAGCACGTTCCTTTTCCAATTTACTTTGCAAAGTTATCTGCCGACGTAGAAAAGAACAATAACAAGATTAAACATAAAAAGGGGCGCAGCGTGTATATTTTTCTAATTATAAAAATCAACAAAAGATATGGCTTTCTTTTCAGCCTTCCTTAGCCGGCTATATTTCTTTTTTCGAAGCGATTGTGCCCTGTTTGTAATTAATACGGAATAGATCAGAGAGCGCGACATAATAAGCTTGTTATCTTTATACATTTTACTTTAAACAATTTGCTTTAAACTCGAGTTGAATAATCCGACATTTATGTTCGTTCGCCAGTCTCGCTCGGCTTTACTTTTTATCATTACTGTTATTGTAACATCCATGTAAGTGATTCGTTGCTTCAGTTGACACCACGCGTTATCGCCTTTGAAATGAATGCACAACTCGAGAATTAAAATAACAAAGTTCCCTCTCTGTCAATTAAAAGACGATTCTAGCAGAGATTGATGGCTCTGTTGCAGAAGGAAACTTATGTAAGATGTATAAACAACGCCGAGAAAATGTCCGACCCTAAGCAAACACTTTTAGCAACAGCGTTCTGCGTCAGTGTCAGAACAATAACAAAATTAACAAAATGTCTTTAAAATTGACACTTTAGAAATTTGCAATGTAAATATGTTTCTTGAAGTGTAATTATCGCATTCTGATGTGTCCAATTGTTTAAGAGGCGGGCAAATAAACACTCGAGTTACTTGACATACAGCTAAAATAATAAATTGTATCATATTGAGAACTACAAAGCATATCGCAGCAATATAAAAAAGATACTAACTCTTCTTTTCGAAATCATAAAAAAATGGAAAATGTATTAAAACATAACCCCACAAGCTTCTGGTCTTTTATCAACACTAAAATACAAACTGCTTCAATTCAAACATACTGACCTAGGGTGGTATTAATCTTGACAATCCAGAATCAATTGCGAATACATTTGCCAGACACTTTTCATCAGCTTACATCAACTCAAGCCACTCAATAAATGATGATCAAGAAAACAACAATCTTGTAACCTTATCTAATGTACCACAGAAATTGATGTCTTGCAAACTTTCGAACGCATTAAACCAAAATGTACAAGGTGGACTAAATTAGATGGGATTTGGGGTTTTCTCTAAAACTGTGGCAAATAGACAAAAACCAATGTAGGAGTCTTGAGCTCGATTTTCGAGAAACAAACAGTGGCGCAAACCGCGATCGTTTATCTTTTTCAACTACCGAGCTACAGAGCGTTTTTAGAAAATTGGCATTTTTGAATGACCTCTGTATCTCAATTACCAAGTGTCGAATCGAAAATCGAGTAACTCATTCTTAAGGCACTTTTTTCAGTAGAATCCGTTGCTGATAAGAAGAAAATTATGTATCCCTCAGTTTTCGAGATATAGACATAAATTGTGTTTTCTTGAATGGAACACCTTGTAAATTATTTCATTATTCGATTAACTTAAATTAGTTATCCAACCATATATCATATGTCATACTTATCTCTAGAAAAAGTGGTTAATTTTCGAAAAATTTAATATACTTGTGAGGAGGCCATGGAAAACTATTAACAACACTTCTTATAATATAAAATAATTTTGTCAGAAATAGGAAAAACTAAACTACAATAAATGTACGAATTGTCTTCCATTGACATCTATGCATTTTTGCCAGCCACCTTCTCCTTACAGCATTTGTTGCATTTCCAATCATGACAGGAGTTATTGTCCGAAACGCAGCTAATGTTTTGTTTTCCAATTGTTCTATGTTATTAGAACGTTCTCTATATATAATATTTTTTAAATAACCTATGCATAAAGTCTATGCATATGCTTCAGATCCACATACCTTCTAAGACTTTACATAATACATAGCAAAAAACCTTCCTACTCGGCAAGAAAAATACAAGGTCGTATGTGTGAAATTTTTTATTTGTTCCGAACTATGGCATCTAATCTATCTATTTAAAATGATAAAATTGAATGTATTATGGGTATAATCTAGAAAATGCATAAAGACATAGATGTGAAAATACTTTGCAACGCCACTTTTTCCCCCAGTCAGGGCCGGTTTTGTGACTAGGCCTCATAGGCCCGGGCCTAGGGGCGCCATAAAATTATAAGTTTTTCTTGGATTTCTTCCCCCCCCCGCTCTTCAAAAATTTTTCTGTACTAAAAAAATTTTTTTTTGTCCCCGGCCCATAAACTAATAGCAAGCGGGAGGGGGGCACAATATTGACCTGGGCCTAGGGGCAATTTATATATAAAACCGGCACTGACCCCAGTTGGCGGCTGAAGACAAAAGGTGAACGAAACATAGCAACCAGCTAAGCTCGGTGGTTGGGTCGAGGTTCGAGTAATTTAAAAAACTAGTTTTGGGCACCAGCGTATTCAACTTATCAACAATATTTCCATGCAAAAACAAAACAATTAAGTTGTGATATTCTGTAAATTTTTATAGGTGGACACAATCAAACCCACGTATTTAAAAAACAATATAATTAATAAATTAGGGTAAACATACAATCTCTTTACAATGTTCAAATAACGTTATGTTAAATGGAGAAAAACAAATTATAAAAAATTACTAAAAATGTTTAAAAGTTAATTCTAAGTGAAAATATCAACTGGTTTACATTAATTTCTTCTGACCAAAATACTGTAGATGTTAGCTACAGAGATAGGTTGGCTTACGTAACTTTGATTGACGTTGAAAATAACGGGTCCCTATCTTGTGATTTCTCCGGATGGTGAGTGATCCAGGTATTTATATAAAACATAGGCAATTATGAGTTGGTAATAAAAAAAGTGAAGGGCAAGCAAAGTTAAATTTTGTTTAAGTAAATGACTAGGCAAAGATTCCAATATTTACTAACTTTAACTTATGTGACTAGAGAAAAACTATAAAATGTTTCTAGAATTTACTACAAAAAAATTTAAGGAAAACACTGAAATGTCCTCGGAGTTACCAAGGTTAGATTTAATATCAAAGATTATAAATTGACCAAAATAGAAATTGTAAATGTACTTTAAATAGTACTACACGTACCAAAATTCTACTATAAACAAAACCTCTGCTAGCAATAAAACTGACAATAAAAATTCATAGATTACTATTCCTTTCAATTTCAAAGTTAAACTGTGTAGGTATCTTTCTTAATCAAAACAATCATTTCAAAACAGCGACTGGATCTGATACACCAAATAGCATATCTTCAGAATTAAAAGCCCGGAAAACAATTAGTGCTCCTTCAACCCCTGACCCCAATAAAACTTTTTCTGAAAATAATGAAGATGAGGTGAACAAAAATAATAACCAGCCTGGAACAACCAACTCTAGTAGAATCCTTAGAAACAGTGTCAGATCGTGTTCTCAAAAAAATCTTAATCCTAATTAATCAATCTTAATTAATGATTATTTTATTTAATGTTAGGATATCAATTTTTATTTAAATTTTAATTATTTGTGTTTTTACAACACTATTATTTACTATATTTTAATATTAATTATTAGATTTAGCCGTTACCTATTGCTTATTTAGAAATAAATCGGTCAACTGTATTATGTGAAATCACATAAATACAAATTAAAACATGAATCCTTATATTAGAGACTTCCAGTATCAGTCCATCGAAACGAAATTAGCAAATAATATTACAGAGTGTAATGATAGTTTTGAAACCCCATACTTCACATTTTTCCACAACAATATTCGTAGCCTTTCAAAAAACTTTAACGAATTAGAACTTTATTTGTCTGAGCTAAAACCATTTGATTGTATCTGTTTAACAGAGACATGGCAAATTACAAACATAAATGACTTTCATTTAGATGCTTATGAAGTATACTATAACATGGGAAATTATAACCAGAATGATGGTGTCGTTTTATATGTTAAAAATAAACTTAATCATAAAGTAGATATCACCAGCCTTGGTCCTCTAAAAATTATTAAATGTTCTTTAACTATTAACAATGTCATTTATAATAATAGGCATATACCGCCCTCCTTCTATAAATGTAAATGAATTTTTAGAAGAGTTTAGAGCGTTTATAGAAAATCTTGAAATAGCAGATTATATTCTGGTTAGTGGAGACATAAATATAGACATTTTATCCAATGATCAAATTGCCAACGAGTATTTGAACATGCTGTATGGTAAAGGTTTTGAATCCCTCATAAACAATTACACACGAGTTCAGCAGAACAATAAAAGTTGTATAGATCATATATTTATTAAAATAAAAACGCAGAATAATGTAAAAGTAATACCTATAATACTCACTTCAAATATAACTGACCATTATGCGACATTGGTTTCTATAGAAAAAAACGAGTTACATTTTAATGAAAAAAAAGACTGCTATTTTGAAAAAGTTAATTATAAACAAATAACCCATGAACTGTCCAAAATAAATTGGACGCATTTTTACGAAACAGGAGACCCTGAAGAGATGAGTAATACTCTAATAAATAACTTTAAAACTGCTATACAAAATGCAACCAAAAAAATAAGATTAAAAAACTTAAAAAAGAGGAAAAATGGATTACAAGAGTTTTAATAACATCGATCGAAACTCGTGATAAAATGTACCAAGATTTACTAAAACAACCTTTAAACGTAGACTTAAAACAAAAATATAAAATATATAGAAATAAAGTAAATTCACTGATTAAAAAAACTAAAAAAGATTATTATGAGAAACAAATTGAAAATAATAACCACTGTAGTAAAACTCTCTGGAAAATAACAAAGGATATCATTAAAAGTCAAAGACAAAATCAGGAAACAACACAAATTAAACTAGATAACAATTATGTAGTAAATGACGAAAAACAAATTGCAAACGAGTTTAACAAGCATTACACAGAAATAGGAGAAAAATTAGCAAATAAAATAGTGTTACCTAATACAACTTTCCCTATTGCAATTACCAATCATTATTTTTTTCTTACACCAGTAGACGACAAGGAAATAAACGGATACATAAAAGAACTAAAAAATAATAAGGCTCCTGGATTTGATGTTACATCAGAAATGTTAAAAGAAACAATAAACATAATAACACCATTATTAGTCAATCTCATAAATAAAATTTTTCAATCCGGAATATGTCCATCCAATTTTAAAGTTGCTATAATTAAACCTTTATATAAGAAGGGGGATAAAAATTTGATGGAAAATTACCGACCTATATCCTTGACTTCTAATATTGCAAAAATTTTCGAAAAAGCGTTAAAAAAAGATTAGTGCAATACCTCAACAAATTTAATTTATTATCAAAAAACCAGTTTGGGTTCCGAGAAAATACATCAACAAGTGATGCTATAGCCTGCCTGACTAAAAAGGTTTATGATTGTTTGGATAGTAGTACACCATCCCTCTGTGTTTTTATAGATCTGGAAAAGGCCTTTGACACAATTAGTCACAATAAAATATTAAAAAAAAAAGAAAATTTTGGTGTAAGAGGTCTTTGCCACGATTTATTGAAAAGTTAGATAAAAGGACACAAGTTGTAAAAATAGGAAACCAAACAAGCAAAGTAAGAACCGTGCTCTATGGTCTTCCACAAGGTACGGTTCTTGCCCCAATTTTATTTATTATGTATCTAAATGACATATTTAGCCTAAATATTAGAGGAGATATAGTATCATTTGCAGATGACACCGCCATATTTTTTTAAAGGAAATTCATGGGAAGAAGTGAAAAGAATTTCGGAATTGGACTTAAAGGTGATTAAGGATTGGTTTGATGAAAATATCTTGACCCTTAGTATCTCAAAAACAAAATATTTGCCATTTTGCTCCTATAGAAGCAATTTACCTTTATTTAATGAAATAAATATTGTTAACACTAATTTGGTCATAACTACCTGTGAAAAAATTAACTATCTGGGAATAACTTTAGACCCTCATTTAAAATGGAATCATCATATCAACAACACCGTAAAAAAACTAAGATCTTTAATTTACAGATTTAAAATATTAAAAGATATATTAAGCAAGAAACACATTAAAATAATTTATTATGGCATGATTGAATCGATTTTAAAATATGGTATTGTAGCATGGGGAGCTGCAAACAAAACTAACATTACACCATTAATATTAATCCAAAAAATATATTTAAAGATCTTATATGGAAAACCCAACCTTTATCCTACTGAATTATTATACAAAGAGTCAGAATTATTCAGTGGCACAGCCAAAAAATTCATCTGGGGGGGGCCAATAGAACCGGCCTCCCCAGAGGATGAGGAAAATTTTTCAGAAAATGGTTGAAAACGGATGTGTATGTAGATTCCTCTATTAGATAATATTGGCATTAATTACAAAATATTTATTTCAAGGGATAATTTAGTTACTGCTTTGTACTGCTTCTTTATTTTTTGGCTCATGGAAGACGGCTGCGCCCATGGAATTATTAAATGTCCGTAAGCTATATTCGCAATGTTTATTAATGTACCAATACAAAATATACTCAGAAACAACACTCGTTGATCATAACTACTACACAAGAGGTAAAACTAAAAAACAAATAAAGGTAGTCGTTGCACAAAAGACTATAGGAACAAAATGTTTTGTCTACTTAGGTCCTAGATTATATAATAAGCTCCCAGAAGATATTAAACAAATCAGATCTGTAACAAAATATAAAAAAGAAATAAAAAAATGGCTGCTGAACATAAATTACACAGAAATAGATACATTTATTAATACTGGAAGTCTTTAAGCTTTCTTTTAGTCTTTAAGTTTTGTAATTCCTCAAATTTATGTTTTTTACTTTTTGTAAATTTTCGTTTTTAAGTTAACTTCTAATATTTTACTTTTAATATTTTTCTTAATATTAATACCTGAAAATTCACTAACAGCAAATTCTATTACAATTAAATGAAAATACATGTTTTATAAAATCCATGAAAACTTATATTGATAATACCCAACACGGGTCTATTGCCTTTGCATTCAGGTTCTTAGGACCCTTCGCAAAATAAATAGAACTTAGTTGGGTATTTCGCATATGTACGCACACCCTTATGAAACTACCCATTGCTCACAGACTCTAACGAGTCTAAGCAATCACTCATTTATTTATTTATACCTATGCCTATACCTTTATATTAAAATTAATCATTGTATCTTTTGTTAACCTATATAAATAAATAAATATTCTATTCTATTCTATTCTATTATTTAGCTTATTTATTATTATTGTTTTTTTTCTTCTTCTTATCGATTAGATATAAAGGTTTTTTGCTATGTATTATGTGAAGTCTTAGGAGGGATATGGATCTGAAGCATTTGAATAGACTCTATGAAACCATTCCATAGATAATGCCTGGTCAAAGTGTTAGTTATGATGCGCTAAATAGTTTTGTGATTTTTTTGCTCAAACGGTTTAAGTGTGCTACTCTGATAGCATTTTTTCTGTACTTCCCGAATCCGCTAATAGTTTTTCAGAAATACGATAGAAAAATGTACTTTTTTGTCAAAAAGGAGGAGGGCAGATTTTTCCGAATCCGATCCTGGATTTTCAAAACCAAGTAGGCCATTCTGACAAGTCCCAGCTGAAGAATGTTACTGATAAATTTCATTCGATTACATCCAACTGTTGCAGAGATATAGCTCTTTGAATTTTCTGCCAAATGCATAAAACACCCTGTATCTCCTAAACCAGTGGCCAAAATATTTTTTTCGTTGGTGATCTCGATTCGCCTTGAAGTAACCTATCTGCCATTAGGCTATGGCACTTTCCTCGCGAATCACGGTGTATAGACTAGAAAACACATTTATTTATTTATTTTTTTTGTGGCTTTGATTTTACCATTGGCCAATGTCACCGAATTAAGCAACTACCACTACTACTTTGCTAATACCAAAAATTTTCCACTCTGCTGTACCAGTAGTATTCTCGGCCAAATATTTACATACTATGGCTTTAATAATTACATAGGCCCACAAAAAAAAAGTTGTCTGCGCCGGGGTACTGACCATACCTATCCCTTGTATTTTGTGCCGCTGAACACGAATCTGACCTTAGTTTTTCCCCTATACGTCAGGTTTGTTTTTTAACAACAAATAAATATATAAATATCACGATTCAACAGACTTTTTTGGCTGTTAAAAAAAACCGGACGTGTAGGGGAAAAACTAAGGTCAGATTCGTATCCAGCGGCTCAAAATACAAGGGATAGGTGTGGTCAGTACCCCCGCGCAGACCACTTTTTTTGGTTGCCACTGTGCCACACTCAGTGTGGCACAATCCCCCAAAAAAAAAAGTCATCTGCGCGGATGTACTGACCACACATATCCCTTGTATTTTAAGCCGCTGAACACGAATCTGATCTTAGTTTTTCTCCAGCACGTCAGGTTTTTCTCTTAATAGCAAATAAATATATAAATATTAGACTTTTTTGCTTAAAAAAAAAACCTGACGTATAGGGGAAAAACTAAGGTCAGATTCGTGTTCAGAGGGTCAAAATACAAGGGATAGGTATGGCCAATTCCCCGGCGCAGACAACTTTTTTTTTGGGCCTGTGTTATTAACACACAAATTGCAAACTAGCTGTTATAACAAGTTTATATGTATATAGTATTACATAAATCTATTTTTTCTTCAAGCGTATTAGAATGTTTAAATTATGTCACCAAAAACAGAAGTAGAAGTAGGACATTGTTTTACTAGTAACAAAATGTTAGTACCGAACGCCACCGTAGTGGACATTGTTTTACTAGTAACATAATGTTAGTTCCGAAAGCGCCACCGCAGTGGGTATTGTTTTACTAGTAACATAATGTTAATACCGAAAGCCACCGGTGGCGCGCTATCCAGTAGCCACTTGTCATATTGTGTCAACATGTAAGACTGTAGTTTGAATATTTGTACATTTATGATAAATAAATGAATTTTTGCATTTTAATACGCTTGAAGAAAAAATAGTATATATTACACGGAGTAGAACGCCTTTTTTTGTGTTTCGCCCAGTTTGCGGCTTCGGCTTCGCCTCAACCGCAAATCCTGGGCTCAACACAAAAAAAGAGTGCGTTCAACTCCTAGTAATATAATATACTATTATTAGGTGTTTCTTTCTTCTAAAAAAATGCAGAGAGATTAGATTAGGTACCTATTTCTATATAAAAAAAAAGGTAAACCAAAATTTGTGTCTCAAATATTTATTCAGTCATAGTATAGAGATTATGTAGAAAGTTAATGAAGCTTCAATAAATTTCAGTTCACGGAATATTTGATGTAAAACGTAATCACATAAAATACCTTTCATAAAATTAACTGAATTGACCAATTTGGTGATGTTAAATTGTAGAATTCCCTGCTAACGTAAAACTAAGAATGTAATGATGCCAATTACCCTTGTAATAAACCTTGCAAATTACCACAAAATTTATGGTCAAACCCTACACTCCCATTATGTTGCTTTGTCTACGGTATCCCGTACCAATTCAATATGAAACCGTTGTAAATCTATTGACAATCTGACAAAACTAAAAGTGCATACATATAAGAGCGTCACAAAAATTATATTTGTTCGGAATCCCCTCACCATATTATAGTTTTTTAATTTAATTTATATGTGGGTGCCCTAAGGAGATATATTTGTTTTTAATTTATTTTATTTTAATTATAATTTAATATTCACTCGCGCTTCTGAAACGCAATAGCACGCACCCAGGCGTGCGAAGAATAAAAAAAGACTCGCTGAAAAGTCACCGCCGCGCCGCTCACACGCGTATATAGTTGAAGCAATGGATCTTTGAACTGACGTCATCATTTTCCTTTGCCTGAACCAATTCATTGAAGGATGACAATGATTTATTAAGGTGCGTATTGGAAATGACTAAGTAATAATAATATTAATAATTGTAAATTGGACTAGACTACAATATTCGGCATTGTCAGTAACATCAATGAGTAAATATAAAAAATCAAACATGCAAAATCTAAAAAGTTATAAAAACTGTACATACATTTATATTATCTTTTCACAATATTTCAATTTTAATTATACTTTCATTTACACTTGAGATATCCATGAAATAAAATATTAATTTTTGAAAATGTTTATTCATTCATATATACAGTGTGTCCCATTTTGTTTGGAACCACCCCCATAAAAAGCTTATTTAGGTTCGATTTACATCGTTTTTTTAAACGTGGATCTCTGAGAAGTGCACTCTTCTGTGCCTTACATTTTATAAAACATGAAAGTTCAACCTACTGCGGTTTTTTTTACAGGGTGGAAAATGAAGGAATCTTATTAGCGATTTTTTTATTTCTAATCTGAGTACTCCACTGGATTTGCAAACTCCTCAAATGGCTTTGTACCAAATTCCGTGAATGAATAACCTATTTTTGGATTTTTCCCGTAAGAAATAAGAATTCTGAAATTGACAAGGAAAATCCATTGTCGCACGGGACTGTGTATTTAAAAGAGTGCATTGACTCGAACAACTGACAAAGGAATATCATCTAAAAATACTAACTCTCTTTGAAAAGATGCATTTTTATTCGCTTTGTATTTCCTGAAAAGTTCGGACTTTTTGGCAAACAATATTTGTCTTCTCCATTAAAGCTCATCTGTTGTCATCTTTTTAAAACTTAAATCCCAGATGTAGAAGGAGTGTTCGTAAACTACCATAGTTTATGTCAACAATATATTTAGTACGAAGTTCTTTTTGCAAGTTTTTTAATGTAACACGCCTTTCTGGAAATTTTTTTATAAAACACACCACAAATCCAAAGCTAAGGCTGTCCGGAAGGGAGTTGCACATTTGGAGAAACGCAGACAGCAGAGCCCCCCCGCGGCGTTGTCAGTTCCGGCGCTGGGACTCGAACCCAGACCGCGATAGACAGTGCGCCCAGCATATTCGCCGACCAATATGCCTTAACCGACTAAGCTACCGTGCCGGTAGGATATACATAGGTATATATTTTATTTTAGCAGGTAAATATTTGTTTTCTTACTTTCTTCATATTTTCTTACTTTGTCTAAATCTCTGTCATGGATTTTTTTCAAGGTCGATTTTCTGGAGTGCTAAGTGACTTATTTCTCTCCATTTGCATTTTTATATTAGACACAGTATGTAGACTAATCTTCAAAGCACTAGCTACTCGCTAAAATAATTTATTTATAAGTAATAAGAAATATAAAATATCATTGGACAATGGCCGTGAAAGCCTGCATTCTACTGATAAGAAACATGTACATTAAATTTAAATAATTACCTCTCCGACAGCGTTGACAGAAATCAGTGGAGCTTTATTTTCTTTCTCTAATATAAAATATGATATTAAATCAGCTAGGTACCAGATTTCTAGCTTCTGTATTTAAACGTTTTTCAAGCATAATGAATTAAATGAATTAATTGCGTTACGAAAAGTAAACAATATGTGCGCCACTGACGATTGATACACGAGACCGATGCGCTTCTATATAGTTTAGACGTACGCGTTACCATTACTCTCGAATCTAATACGCGGGAGAAACATACGTAAGTCGTAGACTGTGTAAGACACACATCTTTACGTCGACTTCAGGCAGTTCGATTGTAAGAAGTGAGACGCCAACATAAAAACGATAGTCTTTGCTTGCTTCCCGCGTTAGCGACGTCCGTTGAAAGATAAATTGCTTCGACTATAATTGTCGTTAATTTTATATATTCGCTTTTACTTTTATCACGACGTAAGTGTATTTTTGCTCACCCCCTGTGAACCACGCCACCTAGTCCCGTCGAAGACCAGAACAACGTTGGAAGGTGCACAGCACGGTAAAAGTAAGTGCAATTGCAACTCACGTTTTTTTGCATATATTTTTTTGTTTATTCGCAATAATATTAGTTTTTAACAGAAAACCATTTGATCAGTTTAGTACCTACTATAGTGTCTCCGGCTTGCCGGTCGCCTTGATCCTTAAAAACCACAGTCTTTTTTGCCCGCTTATCTTAGTTTGTTGAGTAATAAATTGTTTCTTTCAACTGATTACCGTAAGTTTTTCTATTACTTACTAACTTCGTGGCGATGTTTGTAATATTTTTTACGATTCTTTCTAAGCAATAAATATTAATTCATTTCTTTGCAATAACGGTGGAATAATTGGAAAAAAACACCGTGAAACTACGAGAGATGGCAAAAACAATTATAAACGACTTATCTTAAGATGTGGTCACTTTTAATATTCTACAGGGCGTTACTACTTTTTTTTATCAAAAATATACCTACTGATTACCCATATCTCCACCACTGGTTAATTGTAGAGCGTGGTACAATCACATCTTAAGGTATCCTATCTAAGTATACAGCGTGCCAAATTTGGTTTAAGTAGCTGCACTAATAATAGACCAGGCAAATCTCAGTGTAAAATGGGTTTGGCGTGAACTATTTGGGGACAGTTATTTGTTTATCGCAATGGATAGCTCTATTAATGTAGGATAAGTACATAAAGTCGTAAAAAAATCCCGACTTGAGCTAAAGCCGCCATTTAGAAAAAATGACCGCCAGAGACATTTTCTTTAAAATCATATATCTTATTAACCGCTGCTCCGATTTTTGATTTCTTTTTTTTTTTGTTCCATTCCTCACTTCACATTTTACAGAAAGTGTGATTACATATTTTACGATAAATTAAACGATAAACCTAGGAAATTAAAAAATAATTTAAATATTACGGAAATTTAAACTTTTGTAAACTAGAGAAGTTTGTACTGAAATTTCTAGTCAATTTTTGAAAAAATAATTTTAATAAAAGTTCTAGAGCACACAATTAGCTTTCATTTGTTTTTTGACCGATGTTACTAACTCAAATATTAACGGAGTAATAGTTATTTATATATAAAATTGTAATCATTTTTAATAATGTACATGAAGGTATTAAGGGTGTCTAGTCAGTGTTCTCTCAGAAGATTGTGCAAAACGGCTAACTTTATAATAAAACTTTCTTAAGAAAACTTTCAATGTTTCGTCCCTACTACAACTTAAAATTATTTTCAATTATACAAGGTGTCACAAAAACGAGTCACACAAGAAAGTATAATTTTTTTAAATGGAACAGCCTGTATTACACCCTAAAATATTTTGCCAAATTATTTTTTTCTGTTTTTTTTTGGGCAGTTTACAAACATTTTTGACATATCTCCGCGATTTATTAATCGTTATTTCTAAAAATGTGGGATGTTGTTTGATAATGATGTATTTACTGAAAAACATTTTTGAAATAAATCTTTAGTATATCGTGTGTCCAAAATATTTGCGTACATTTCTTGATATTTAATTATTATTTTTCTCATTTTTTTTTTAATGGAACGCCTAGGTATACTTTTTTTACATGAATGAATAAAACATGCAATTCCTCACATTTTAATATCTCTTTATTTCTATTTCAAACGTTTTTTGAGATATGATTATATCAAATAATTTTTGCGTAAATTAAGGTGCTCTTTATTTTAGCATTAAAATCTATATTTTGTTTTACATTTTTTTCAACTTTTTTAAATGGAATGCCTATAATTTTTTTAAATGGATGAGAACGCTTACAATTTCTCACATTTTGATATCGTACACATTCTTTTATGAGCAATGATTTTTTTTCACGATATTAAAACTAACCTAACAACTGCTCAAAATGTCCACCATTTTGATTCAGGTAACACTGAGGTCTCTTGATAAATGAGCGCCTTACACAGCGTAACATATCAACATTTATACGATTGAAACACTGACGAATCCTTTCCATCATATCTTCTCGAGTCGTTGGTTCTACTTTATAAACGTCTGACTTCACAAATCTCCAAAGAAAAAAAAAACCCACTGAAGTCAGATCGGGTGACTTAGGCGGCCATGTAATAAGACCTAACATAATTTAATAAAATAATAAAATTAGATATTATTTAACAGTTTATTAAAATATTGGACCTCCTCTTCCTATCCACCTTTCAGGCAACTGATTACTAATGGCCTGACGAACATTTCTACTAAAATGTGGTGGTGCACCCTCAAGTTGTAACCACATATTATTTGTAATGTAATCAGGAATATGCTCGATTATTTGTGGAAACGTATTTTGCGTAAAATCTAAGAAGACTGCCCCATTCTCATTTCCTTAAAAAAAGCGAGGATGAATAACATAATCATGTACAATTCCTCCCCTTACATTTAAACTCTGGTTCTGATTTTTCTGTGCAACATGAGGGTTTTCTCTGGCATAATAATGGAAATTGTGCCTATTCACAAATCCGTTGCGATGAAACGTTGATTCATCCGTGAACAACGCAAATTTGAAAAATTCTTCATTTTCTCCAATTTGGTTTTGAGCCCACTGGCAAAAATTTAATCTACGATTTAAATCCACATCGCAAAGCTGTTGATGTAGCTGTGGTCGATAGGAAACTTTTTTTACGAAGACATGGGGAAACACTAGATTCACTGACCTCTAAATCCCTACTTAACTCCCGAACACTTGCCGTAGGATTTTCGATCACCTCTAAAGTTATAGCCAGCTCATTTTCTTCATTACAATACATTTCGTCGTCTCGCCTTCTTTTCATATGCAAAATTTCCAGTAAGTTCAAAACGTTCTTTCAAATTTTTTAGAGACCTCACATCAGGACATCTTCTATAGGGATATTTTTGACCATACACTCTTGATGCCAATAAACTATTTCCATCACATTCACCAATAACATAACATTTACCATAGATATTAAATCTTATTGAGAATAATTCGTATTTTTAAATATTAACAATATTAATTCAACTTAATCACGATAATCTTAAACACATTAGAGTGAAAAACAAACGCAAAACAAAAGACCAAAGTCATATTAGATTTTAATGCTAAAATAAAAAGCACCTCAATTTACGCAAAACTTATTTGAAATAATCATATCTCAAAAACGGTTTGAAATAAAAATTAAGTGTATAATTTTAGAATATGGGGAATTGTATGCTTTATTCATCCATGTAAAAAATATAGGCATTCCATTTAAAAAAATTGAGAAAAATAATAATTAAATAACAAGAAATGTAAACAAATATTTTAGACACCCGGTATAATAATAATTTACTTCAAAAATGTTTTTCAGTAAATGTATCATCATCGAATAACACTCTACATTTTTAGAAATTACAATTAATAAATCGCAGAGATATGGTAGTCAAAAAAATGTTTGTAATTTGCCAAAAAAAACAGGAAAAAAATTACAACTTGACAACGCTGTATCCGATTGGCAAAAAATTTTAGGGTGTAATTCAGGACCCTTAGAGGCTTAACTGGCGCCAAAAAATTAGAGGGTATTTCATTAAAAAAAATTATACATTCTTGTGTAACTTCTTTTTGTGACACCTTGTATAATTGAAAGTAATTTCACGTTATAGTAGAGATGAAACATTGAAAGTTTCGTTAAAAAAGTTTTTTTCTAAAGTTACCCGTTTTTGCACAATCTTCCGAGGAAGCACTAACTGGACACCTTGTATATTTCCAAGAACTCAAGTCTTATTTTATTCAGTTATTTTCTATTTTATGGACAAAGATGTGATAACACTTTCGATTGTACATAAAAAGTGGAAGAGAACAAAAAAAAGAAATCTAAAATCGGAGCAATGGTTACTGACATATGTCCTTCTAAAAGAAACGGTTCTGGCGGCCATTTTTTCTAAATGGTGTCTTTAGCTCACACTGGGATTTTTCGAGACTTTTATATCCTCAATGTACATGAAAAAAGCTATCCATTTCGATAAAGAAATAGCTGTCCCCAGATAGTTCATACTCAAAACTGGATTTGCCTGCACTATTGGGGGAGGCTATTATATTCAAATTATATAATTTATTAGATAGGATATTGCGTAATTACTTCCACATCCAGTGTAAGTATAGTAACGACAAAAAAAATTTAAAAAAATTTTTATTGTTCAAATAGGCATTCTATGTCATGAAACGTCGAGATTTTTAGTTTGAGCGAAAAAAAATGTTCTGTCTGTCGGTCTGTCTGTAACTTTTTTGTGCGCACGTTCACTCTGGAACCGTTTGAGATATTGACTTGAAATTTGGTACACATACGTACTTTAACAAGATCTAGAACTGGATTATATTTTCATCTTGTTCCGTCGAAGGGTTGGGGGGTAAATTGGGGTAACTTTGGGGTAAATAGGTAAATCAAGCAGGTAAAAGTCCATAAAATTGGTATTTAGTATATACAAGAGAAGTTAAGGCCTCAAAAAAAAATTGGCATTAGCCACCCCCATTACCATCCCCACCCCATTATTAAAGGGGATGAAAAAAAATGTGATTTAGTGTGTGTACAAGAACCAGAAACCTCAAAATATTTTTTTATTTCATCCACCCTCACTATCACCCCCCGTCACCACCCCCACCCCACTACCGATGTGGGGTATCGTTTTATGGGTTTTTGGGATAGAGTATTTTAAATATTATATTATTATAATTCCATAAACAATTATTTCCATATACAAAATTTTTTCGTTGTGAGTGACTTGGATAGGAAATCTGGATGTGGAAGTAGTGATTCCTTGGGCAGCGGTTTTTTAACTGTACTTATTTTAAACCTAATTAATAAATGATATTATTTGAACTTTCCCATTTTATTGATTGTATGACTCGTTGTAAGTCTTATCGAGAGTTTTCGTTTGATAAGCCATAATTGAGTAAATTGGGTGATCTCAATACCCCCGTCACATTACGGAAGCTCGAGAAGGATTTTCTTATGAAGACAATTCAGAGATCTTTAAGCATAAAATCCATCGCCACTAGGTACATAAAAAAAGTGCATCGAGAGAAAAAAAAACAATTTTTAGAGAGAGCGTCGTTAGTAATCTACGGTAGTGCAGCCTTGGCCTAGCTATCAAATATCTTTCAAGTAACAATTTAAATTTTATCGTGATCTTCAGAACCTCTTGAAGTCTATTTAATAAAACTTCTGATAAAACAATATATCTTTGACAAACGCTATTAAACCTTTATAAAGCTTGTATAAAGCTAAGAGGGACCATTCTTAAAAGAGTTCTGAGGGCCTTTTTTAACAGTCATTTTAACACCAATTGGTTTTAATCTAAACAGCCTTTATAACGTGCTGAAGACCTTGATAAAACTATCTATAAAACCAACAATAAATCCTAAAAGCATAATTTTGGCCTTAAGGGACTGTCTACAAACCGTTGTTTAAACTATTATAAAATCACTTCGTAAAATCATCATAAAACTAAAATGCTTTAGAACTGCACTTAAAAAAGCCATTTGCTCTGTTAATATGGTTATTTTTAATAAAAGGTTTTATGCTTGACATCATATTAAAACTAAGTTGGCAATGTTGGCAAATTATTCGCGTGTTGGTAATGGATATTATAATAAGCATTTGCTGTTGTTCAGCGTTCAGCTGGTCTCTCTATATACTGGTTAAAATTATCAAGTTCAGTAGTTACTCACCGTGAGTGAAAATTTTGCTGCGCATTAAATTGTATTGATGATATCACAACTAGTAGGTCGAAAAATATGGAGGCCCTTGAAAAATTTTGGAAATTTTAAAATATATTTTAAAATTCATTTAAAAAAAAAAGGTTTATTTTTAGTTAGTATATTCAGGTTCCCCTTTAAAACTCTTAGGCATACTGGTTTTATGAACGTTGTCTCTGAGGTAAATTGGTTCCCTAGGCCAAATCATGGTAGTGCTGACCACCGCCATAAAACCATTACAAGTGCCAATAGACTCGATTTAAAACAAATGCTAAATGGTATTGAAACCCAGCCTCCAGGAGGTTGTTACAACTCTTAATAAAACTACTTAGGCTGAAAGAGTTGTTGGCCTGCTATACTACCGCTATAAAGCCATTTAGCAAACTTACATCCTCAATAAAGCTATTACAAAACTTATTCAAGTCCACATAGCATTTAAATTGTTACTTGGGCTCATACATCTTATTGAACCCGCCTGGGAGTGGAAGATCACGCGCGAATAAGGGAGAACGCGACTAGCGCCATTAATAAATAAATTGGTGTCGCGTCACTCAGACGCTGTGTACTACGTTCTTCTACAATACCAGTATAAACGTCTTTTTAAACAGAATATGTTGTCGACACTTCGACTTTTCTCCCACTAAGTTTTCGAAGCATCCAAGTTTCACATTTTAGGGGGACCTGCCCCCAGCACAAACAATTTTTCAGGTTTACCTTGTTTTGTTCGTTTTACTAGTTTAAATAGTCATGACTCTTATTTTTGAACTGTGTTTGAGGTGTGACCATGCCTTTGTCAGTTAGGAGGCAATTTGTCTGGTAATTACCCCTCAGGATTGCCCCTGGCTTAGTTATGCGTTTGTGTGATGTTTACTACAAACAACTTTGTGTTCTGTGAGACTGTCGTCTGTTTGGGCGATAGAAATGGTGACAGGGCCAGCGATTTGGATTATGACGGGTATTTGAGATGTGGGTTGGTAGCAGTGGCGTATAGCCGTGTATTAATACAATCACGTCAAAGGATTCCACGCACTGGCGCTCACTATTGAATCTATTAACAATGCGGAATTAGCTGTAGTGGTCACTGGTCAATACTATTGCATAATGTTTAACTATAAACTACAAACAGTTACGGCCATATTTAGAATATATTTTTATTTACCTGCTTAGTATAATGTGTGAAATAAACTTCAATATTAACGAGAAGAAGCGAAACAGGCAGCTTAGTTGTCTGGCGTAACCAGTTGGCTCATGGGAAAATATAAAATAATAATAATATTATAGAAAGGACCACGATATCCTCTCAAAATGACCAAATATGAAAACCTGAAATATGATCTGAAATATTTATTTTCTAATAGACTAAACTTTAATATTTCAAAAAGTCTATTTTTTTTTAAAGTTGATTATATTTAGTTAGGGAATTTCCAATTGTGATGTTCTGCAAGGTTTAAATAAATCCAATTTTAAGTTAATTTTTAATAAACGAATTCGTACTTCGAAAATTATTAAAATATAAAGTTTTAAATATCAGAATGAATTTTTCTCATGGATTTGATAGAGAAAACTGTCCTCTCAAAGATACAAGAAAGGTACATGTTTTGGTCTAAGTATAATAATAATAATAATAATATATTTTATTTACAATTAGACTGCAATAACAGTTTTGGCATTGTCAAATAGTACACACAGTACAACGTAACACCTGACACAGTAAAATAATTCGAGAATATATATATAAATACACAGTTTAAAAATATATGTAGTCAATACAAAAATTAATAACTTGATAAAAAGTATAAAACAACCTAGCCTATTATCACAAAATTGTCCCAAGACATTTAAAATATTTGACAACAAAAAAAAAACAGTCAATTAAATTGGATTTTTCAGGTCCTCAATTAATGGCTATTTCGAAATTAAAAGAATTCGGATAGGGAATAATAACACTGATTTTTTAATAGGTTTTTAACATGGTTTCTAAACTGTTTGAAGCTGCTTAAATTCTTCAGACTCTGAGTAGGTGATTGTAAAGCTTAATAGAAGTTGTACATGGTCCCCTGCCCACCTGAGCCAACCTACTCGGTGGAACATATAAGTCATTAGCGCCACACGTAGTGTATTTGTTTATGTCACTACATTCAGGTATTTGATCAATATTTTTCCTGACATAACACACACATTCTAAAATATATAATGAGTAAACCGTAAGGATTCCATGTTGTTTGAAATAGGGCCTGCAGGAAGTTATATAGTTAAGCTGAAACATACTCCTTATTATTCTCTTTTGTAATAAAAACACTTTCTCTATCCCAGAGCAGTTACCCCAGCATAGAATACCATAAGAGAGCATCGAATTTATTTGCCCATAGTAAAAAGATTTAATTGTCTCGATATTTACTACACCCGTTAGCTGCAGGATGGCATAATTTTTTGCAGCAAGTTTGCTGGTTAGACTTTTAACATGAAAATCCCAGGAACAATTTTGATCCATTTCTATACCTAAAAATTTTACATGTTCATCCTGATGTAATAAATGAGATTCTGTTTTAACCATTAAACTGATATTACTGTAGTTTGTTGTCGTTGGGGTTGTTTTTCTTATATACTGGAACTACTAATGCTGCTTTCAACTGTTCTGGGAAACATCCACTTTCAAATGATATGTTTATCAAGTGAGTCAGAGGGTAAATTATAAATTCGGCAATATCATTCAAAAGGCAACATGGAATCTCATCTGGTGCCGATGATTTTTTTGTACAGACTGTTAACATTATTTTGAAAACTTCTTCAATAGATATGGCCGAGAGATAAAAGATATTTTCATTATAGGATATTTTACTTTCAAAATTATTTGTATTTACCGGAATATTTGAAGTTAGTTCTTAAACAGAGTCTATGAAAAAGTTATTAAATCCATTTGCAATGTCCATTGGTTTCTTGTAGACTTGATCATTATATATAATTTCATGTGGTAATTTGCTTTTTTTATTTTTGTTATTTACATTTTTATTGATGACCTGCCATGTTGCTTAAGATTTATTAGTTGCATTTTTTATAAATTGGTCAAAATATGTCGTTTTAGCCTTTTTTATATTTAGTTCATGTCTTTTTTTTAAGAATTTTGTACCTCAGACGCAGTTCTGGATCATTTGTTGATTTTAGAGCCTTGTTGATATCTCTAATGAGAATACCTTCCTGTATAATATCTGCGGTGATCCAGGGATTTCTTTTATTACATTTTCCTACTTTAACTAATTTTAAAGGAAACGCTATATTAAATAAATAAGTAAATATTGACAAAAATACATCAAAATTGAAGTGCTGATTTCTTTCAGTGTATACTTTATCCCATGTCTCTTTAGATAATAAGTATTTAAAATGGTTAACATTTTCATCTGAAAAATATCTCTTATAGATATCATTTGAAACATTTTGTGACTTATTTGTTTTGTATAAAATAATTTGTAAGTTGTGGTCGGATAAAATATTATTGAAAGTCTGAGTTTCTAAATAATTTATATCTATGTTTGAAAAAATATTGTCAATCACCATTTTACTCTCACCTTGTATGCGTGAAAATTCAGTAAAACATTTATTAAGGCCAAATAAGGTAAACAAATCTATTACAGACTGAGATTTATTACAGCTGTTGTCTATTAAATTGTAATTAAAATCTGTATAAAGATTACACCCCATAATTGTTTTCAGAATGAACCAATATTGTACTCAAAAATTGAAAATTAATGAAAAACGTTGAAACAAGGTAAATTCCAAAACCAAATTTCCTAAAAATATCCTTCAAAAAATTGGAATCTTTTTGTGCCACTCGATTCCTATCATAATCCCAACATTTTTATGTAGTTGAAATTAAACAATCTCGGGGATGTTTCCCTAACTTACCGTATGTGTTATGCGGATCTGATTTGTTTAATACAGACTTATTTAGTTATTATATGCACATGAATTTAATACAAGACTATCATTCAATCCATTATCTTTCAGGTTAACTCCGCATGTCTGTTCAGGTTCAGATCAACACAGAAATTAATGAGGTAAACTTAGTGAGTTTAAAACATAAATCAAAAAGTACAATAATGGTGATGAATATATAGCAAAGTAGCAATTGTGGGTAAGTAGAAGTTATTTCTCCTGGTCTATTCTCCGACTAAGTCGTCATTAAGGTTGTAACGAACCACCCTGAGAGTAGACAAACTGGATAACGTTACAAAAGGTGCGACTGGCGTCCGTAACATATATATTTTTGTTGTCTTTCAGACGTAAGTGGAATTGTTCTCAATATCACACACTAGTAATATAATCTGCGGCCTAGCTCTACTCTACTTTGTTGTTTGTTAGATGAGTCGCTTTGGAAATGCATTTTTGTGACTTAAATAGTGAAATTGAAAATAAAAGTCAGTAAACACTAAAACATTACAAGAAAACGTCTGGAGGCAATTAATGGCAAAACTTTATATTAGATATGTTTTATGTACTTTATTTATTCGTTAAATATTCGCCGCAAATTCAACTCGTGCTTTTAAATGCGCTAAAGCGCTTGGGATTTAATAACATAATAAACTGTCAATTTACACTCTTTATATTACCAGGCAACAACGTTTTCAAAAAAAAAATTACCGATAAAATTCTAAGCGCTACGATAAAACAATTACAAAAAATATGCATAAAGAAATTGGAGGGGGAAAGGGAAGTCTCCACTTTCCAATTTGCGCTCCCATGATTGAATTTACTCTTGATGGATAACGTAAAATACCTTTATTGATATCAGACCACGTGCAAAAACTGGTCAATGTAGCTCAAAGGATTTCTGAGCTACTAAGTTAAATCCAAATTTTGGATGCCCCCTTCAGAAGATCTTAATAAGGACTTCCGGATCCATGTTTATAGGAATTTATTAAAATATTTTCTGACATAGAATTACCCCTAGAAATTAATGACTGCATACATGAAACACCCAGTGTACATTGAGTTGAAAAATGCAATCAATGCTCCTTTAGAGAAACATGTTTTACACTTTTTTAGCCCGTTTTTTCCTGTTTTTAGGGGGGACACCTCCCTCCTAACCTAACCTCACAACCGATTTTGCAATTTCTCTCCGAGGTGTCCTAAACACGTGGGTATTTGAGAAAAATCGATCCCAATTGTTTGGGCTCTATGTGCAACTACTGACGACCAAGGCTCGATTTTATCTCTGTGGCGCCAAAATCAGGGTTGGCTCTAGGTCAGCGCGGAAAGATTTTAATGCAAGTATGACACAATATACCCTACCTTGTACTTGTTTTAGAGAATTCCGTAATATC
Organism: Rutpela maculata; assembly: GCA_936432065.2. Classification (NCBI taxonomy): domain Eukaryota; kingdom Metazoa; phylum Arthropoda; class Insecta; order Coleoptera; family Cerambycidae; genus Rutpela; species Rutpela maculata. Next base: position 3,643,771 of record OW386294.2, read on the forward strand.
TAAAGTTACGCGCACGCACACACATCTTTTTATGAGTTTTTGGTGTAGGCGACTTCAAATATTTTATTATTAAAGTTCTATAAACAATTATTTCCACATGCAAATATAAAATCAAAATTTTTTCGTTGTGAGAGACTTGGATACAACATCAGGATGTGGAAGTAGTGATTCTTTGGGTAGCGGTTTTAACATTTTAAAGTGAAATAAAATTCACTTTATCACGTTGTGCGCATTTGTGATGCATACGGTAGGTACATGGCAGTTTTATGCCATTAATCCTTAACTTTCTTTGTTACGTATGATTTAATATTATATAAAAATAGTTTACTTTACTGGGAAAACAATGTTTTATATTGCCAGCAGCTTATTGGGTTTTTGTATTTAATTATTATGAAAATAAACATAATAAACATGCCACACATATTAAACGGAACAGGTAGGTTATGTGTTTGATTCAAACTTGTTTTTTATTAGCTAAATATGTATTTCATGTTTTTGTAAGAATCATTACCGTTTTTTGGTTAAATTTATCACCAAAAATACATTGTAGCTGGCAATGATAAATATTTCACCATTTCGTCGTTTTTATGAATGTTTCAGTAGGTGTTTGCAGTATGTCTATATGAGAGCCGTCTCTGGCACAGAGTTAAATCTCCCGAGCCTTGTGACGACAGACTGACATTTTTTAAAAACCATTTTTTTTTTCTGAAAACGTATAAATTCACCAATAACTTTAAAGTGAATATTTGTAAGAACATGACTTACTTCGTATATGGTAAAGAAAAAAAATTAAATGGTCTTTATAATTATTTTTCGTCAATTCTTCTTTTATCCAAATCACTTCTTATACCATAAGCAGGGCCAAGTAGAGCGGGTGTGCGAGGTGTGCACTGCACACCTTCGTTTATTTTTGGGGCGGCGCGGCGGTGGCATTTTATATTTTCCACACCAGTGGCCAAATCTCTAGAAACGGCCCTGACCATAAGTCTTTTTTAAATCAGGAAGAATGTAGCTTTCTATTTTAATTACTTGATTGCCTTAAGTCAAATAAATATGTAGTGCAAAGCCGGCTGCAGCTATTATAACTACTTAATATTTATATCTCTGTCGGAATAAGACTTAAATCGAAAACACATGTGTTGTTTTTATTTCCATGCTGTTTAGATATGACCAAATTATTAAAACCGTTGTTTATTCACAATAAATCTCTGGAATACCAGTCAAAAAGACAGAGTTGGTAAAGGTCAAAGACGCCATCAGACATAGCTGTAGCCACTTCAGAAGTCGATAATAAGTCACGCATTTAATAGGTTATGTGACAGTACAGATCGTTCGAAAATCTTATACTACTTTGTAAAAATATAACGACCTACACGTAGCTGAAGGAATTTCAACCTGCAACTGGGACAAATATGCAAATAAATAAATTTTCTGAAATCATCAGGTAGATGCCGAGATCATAAGAAATAGCCCGTAAAGACTTGTGACCCTGTTAAATAATTACGGATATCATTATAAAATTCTGATTTATTCTGATAACACAGGTCTGCAAAAAAAAATCTGCTTCAAGGACTACATCTATCATGCCTTAAGTAGTTTTGTGTGCTGAAACCAAATTATCAATTTAAAAAACTTTCTACCTCGTAGATTTCGAGTAAATCCCGGTTTTTATTGTCGAAATTTTTTTTTGCCAAATTTTGACGTAAAATGTGTTTATAAGTATTTACATAATCAAAATTACTATTTCCTATGTATCTTTGGGCGATGATTATGAATACGCCCTCGAAAAGGGGGCCCTGCCTTCTAAAGGGCAATAAAGGGCAAAAGAGCAAAAACTCAATTTTATTGAAAAAAGACGTGCGAGGTGTGTTTTCCAATGTATTTTTTAATGTAGAACACGAATTCGATATTAAAAAAGGGCACTCCGCTCTCCAAAGGGCAATAAAAGAATAAAAAAGGCCAAATATTAATCTTTTATTGTTGGAAGGTGTAGTGTTTTTTAAGACTAGCCTATCCTGACCTAACCAGTGTCAACCAAGGTTTGTGGCTGACCACAGAAAGGGTAAAAACTTTTAGGACCCTTACGAATGGTTAAAACCCTTCCAAATCTTACATTTTTAACATATTTGGCGATTGTTTCGGACTTCCGGGTTCGGATGGCTTACTTTAAAAATTATATAGATTATTTTTCTATCATAATCAAAAACAAATAATGTTTTTTGAGTATGGCACTAAATGGATTTTGAATTCAAAGATACTCTTGGATTAGTCTTAGAAAATGGTGTCTAACTTATCTGATTCTGCATTTGAAAAAAATGACTTTCACAAAAAACTAGTTTTGAAAAATTTGAATTCATCCAGATATTAAAGTTGACTTAAAGTATATTAACAGCAGATTATGTTGGAATTGCTATGAAGCAGATTCTCGGTGAATAATTTATATAAACCAATATAACAAGGGATTAGCAGTGTTTTGACTCCACTTAGAAATGAGGCGCTGTTCTCCATTAAAAAAAACCTTCGAGAAAAACATCTAGAGACGCCAATGCGCACCAATATACCTTTTAACTGCGAGCACATTAGCTACTTTCTGAGATCGAATAAATTTTAAATTTTATTTGCAACCGACAAACCAAGCGTAATTTATTTTGAAAGAAGAGGAGCTGTAAACAATTGAATTGATTTTTGTGAATGCAACAATGTTTCTAGACGCAGAAATACCGGTAGCCATATTTAGTTCCAGTCATCATAACATTCACATAAAATATCTTAAGTTTGATTTTATTACTCTAAGTTTTTCCACTGAATTTTTGAGAAACATAATAGAGGTGGCGCTTTCATGACAAACTCTATTCAGTAATTTTATTAGCCAAGTTTTATTACGACCGGCAGCTCACTATGATGCAAATATTAAATTTGTATAAAAGCTTGGGTGTCAGAACTTACGTATGCACAGTGTACACAGCGACCCAAAATTTACTAGCAGGCTATACATTTTCGATTCAGCATTAAATTAAACAAATTGTTCAAAATATCCGCCATTTTCTCTGAAACAAAAATTAATTTTTTGACGAAAATTGTGTATTAGGTACATTAGAATCGCTTAAGGATCTTCACTGATGATGTTAAAGTTATTTTCAATCCAATTCCAGTTCCTCTTGGGAAGAATTAACTATATCTTTTAATGCTCTTCAGAGAACGAAGTCGGACGGGTCTGGACGTTGAGGTGGCCAGTTTTAATGATAATAGGCCTCTTTGTATGTGCCATATACTTTAAATTAATGTATACATGTAAATATAATGTTACCCAAGTAACAATTTAAATGCCAACAAGTATTTATCGGGTTTTATCACAGATTTAAGAAGGTAAATAAACCGAACTGGGTTTTATTATTTCTTTTGTACATACCAATTTATCTGCAGGTAATATGTACTTAAAAATAGGCCTTCAAGTTATCTTTAAAGCAATTTGTTAAACCTCTTTGCTTTTTAAGATCTATTGGTTTTATTAAGTGGCTATAAAACCAATAGATCTGCATTATTCAAAACCATAATAAACTCATTAAGTTTTATGGTGGCTTTTAAATACTTTAAGTTTTGTAGTAGACATCCGTAAATCTTTAGGTTTCATGGGAGTTTTAAAATATGGTCTTTAAGTACTCTTTCTGATCAAGCAATAAAACTAATAACTCTTAAGTAGTCTTACCATTAATATATGTTATCATAAATACAATTTGCTTTTAACGATAATTGGTAAAGACCTAATAGTTTTTTGGTAGCTTTATTAAACTACGTTAAAACTTTTTGGTTTTTACAAAGCACTTATAAATCCTTTGGTCCCCTCACTTACGCCTTTAAACTTTGAGAGAGGGGGCATATTCAAGGGATATTATAAGGAAACTGTTTAAAATCTACTTGTAGTTTTTCACTTTTTTTGCTCAATTAACGCTATAATCACAGAAATAATGAGAAATTGTTGATCGCACTCTCAAAAACACACGAAATAAATAATGTTTTTTTTAGGTTTTGTTATCTAAGCTAAGTACATTTGGATTAGTGATTGTCAGAGACAAATCTTAAGGATTTTAAAGAAGAGTAGTAAGGCTGGGTAAAGTCTTACAGCCTTTAAAATAGTAATAAAGTGGAGCAATTGGAATTTAACAAAACCTTTTGTTTTATAAAAATATTTGCCAATGCCACAAACTCTTAATAAAGTATTCTATTAAAATAAAAGGTTTTATTAATTATTCAGCCATATTTTTTTCTGTTAACTATGGCAGACATGTTTGAACAAAGTTGAGGCAACAGTGTTTAATTATATTTTTCTTATTCTTGCTGTTTATATTTAGCCTGCAACTATCTAAAGTGTGTTAATATGTCTTATAAACCCCTAAAAAGCCCAAAATCATACGGGGTAAGCTAAAACAAGCTTACTATTTTTTTTTATTAATTGTAAATAATAATATAATTAATAAGTTGACAAATGAAAGGCGCGTGATTTTTTAAAAAGTTTTTTGATATACTTTATCAATAAAATGGTCTGCGTTGACAATTTTTTGATACTAGGTTGTTTATTAATATCAAATTTTAAAACGTTAGCACATGCAGATATTTCAATCGAGGCAGACATATTTTATTACTTGGCGACATTTTCTGATTTAGACAGTTTAAATGCAACAAGTTTTTGACGAAGTATTATTAAAGACACAATTATTTATGATGTTTTCAAAGCAGCCTTAAAATTTGATTGCAAGCACTAACGGTTTTAAGAAGTTTTTATAAAAGGTTTTATGGTAGACTTGAAAACATCTTGCAGATTTGGGTTCTAAAGTACTGTGGGTTTTATTGATAGTTTTAAGGAAGATATTTATAACCTTTATAAAAGGTCTTTTTTGATTTTATGCCGGGTTTATTGTAGGTTTTAAGAGGTTATCTAGTATAAACAATTTTACTATCATTTTTATTAAATAGACGTAATAACCTCTTGTAGATTGTGATAAAGCTTAAATTGTTACTTGGGTACTAAACATTAGCAATTATTAAATCTGTTTTCATAATTTCTAACTGGAAAATATTTAAATCATCGACTAATATCCGGGAGGAGAGGCGAGTTTGAGAACACACTCATATTAGACGTGACATTACCTAACAGTATATCTCTGCGAGTACAATGATTCGGACATGTAATTCGTGCAGTTTGCGGTTATTTCCTAAAATTATTTAGTTCTATTCGGTCTGTGATATTAAATTATAGTGTGTATTTAAGTGTACCATATTTAAAAGGGTTTAAATTGTTTTAAACATGACTGAAAAAGGTTATTTCAAAGGTCAATCGGATAATTTACGCCATACGCCTGCCGGGTGTATGCCATATGCTACTTACTGCGTCACAAAAATATTCATAAATAAAAAACGATAAGTCGTAGATGATTTTTTTTTCAAAAGCTTCTCCTATCTTGGCTTTAATTGCTTCACTGCATGTATATGAAAATTTGCAAAAATAAAAAAAAAAATGTCGCTTAGTCAAGATATGAGTACATTCTTAGCGAAGTAATAAGTTCATTGTTATTTAAAGAAAATAATAAACAATAATCGATAGAAACAAAAATACCATTGGAAGAACTTGTTTATGTACTTGAATTTAAAAAAAAGTCAGATCGATAGCTCAATTAGATTTGAAGATATGGCGGTGTAAATGTTAAAAAACACGTACATCAATTTCTCAAGTTTTTTCGAAATAAAAAATATCTGCATCACAAAAAAATATCGTAAATAGCCATTTCCTATGTAGAATTGTTCACTTTATAAAAACTATAAGGTCTGGTCTGGTTCTACGCTGATTTTTTTTTTCTCGTAAACGGAGATACTTTTATGGTCTATTTCGCTTCACTATCAAGCTATTACAACGTCCATAAATGGAATTAGTTTAACATGTTCGCTATCGCTATGGCGTCTTCTGTCATATAACGTCTCGCGTTGTTTGCGCGCCTAACTGATTTATTCAAACTTTAATATTGAATACCGTTTGTAAAAGAAAAAATAAGAAAAATCCTTTTTATTTTGGGTTTGACGGCACCGTTGGATTGGGTGGTGCCATTTAAATAAAAAGACTTTTTTGCTAGAACCTAATTTCGATAGATTAGAATGTACCTAGTTATTAAATTTGTATTTTCCTATTACCTTTATGTCATTTATTATGATTTAAAGTTAATTGCATTACTCTAGATTCAAAAGAAAGCATGGCTCCAAAAAAATCAAGTCGGCGTAAAAACTCACCAAAATACTTCAAACCTATTCAGAATTTTCCCAGGATTCTGAAAATGCAGTAATATACATGGTGTTCCATTTAAAAATCGTCACTTCTGGCTAAACCGGAACTTCGAAAAAATCTTCAAATACATCAAACGCGTATACGTATACGTACATATTAATATATATGTATTAACTATACCGAGTTTCATTTTGATATCTTGAAAAACAAGGGGCAAAGGAGAGGTGCTATGATATCGTTGTCACCCGAAACAGCATACACACCCGGGGTGTGGCACTATGCAATAACTATGTTTCACAGAGCTATAGCTTTTTTTTTATAAACTAATTTAGGGAAAATGTTTATAGATTAAATTCGACTTTCAATTTTGTCTTTCTTCACATCCACAGGATAGCACTTCATTATATACCCTGCATATTTCATAACAAATCAATATACTCACAAAATAATAAATTTCTATATTTACGAAATTATTCACAACTTCTTGGCAGACGGCAGGCATTTTTTAGTCGACTAGTTAGTCATGACTGATGACTAATCATCCATATATTAGCCATAACTAATGACTAATTGGTTAGTTGTTAGTCGTGAATGTTTCGATTGATGACTGATTAGTCATTAGTCACACTAAAGATGAATTTATTCGTTAGTCATGACTAATATATGTAACGACTAATTTCGTATCCATATAGTTTTAATTAGGAAAATATCTCGGCAAATATTCGCAAGGAAAAGGTTGATCTTACTTCCACATTCTCGTGGTGAAGTGGAACTATAGTACGTTAAAAAAATATAAAATTACTTCCACATTTACATAGTGGAGGGGAGTACAGTAACGGAAAAAAAATCGATTTTTTTGCTCAAATAGATTTAAAATATCATGAAACGTTGATATTTGAAGTTTGCGCAAAGAAAAAAAGTTCTGTCTGTCTGTCTGTGGGTTTGTCTAACCTTTTTTGTACTTTCGATTACTCTGGAGCGGTTGACTTGAAATTTGGTACACGAAGGGTTAGCGGTTAAATAGGGGTAAATAGATAAAGCAAGTAAGAGTTCATAAAATTGGGATTTAGTGTGTACTAGAAGCTAAGGTCCTAAAAACATTTTGACATCAGTCACTCCCACTACCGCCCCCACAACCACCTCCACCCCGATGTAAAAGGAGGTAAAGATATAAAATTGAGATTTAGTGTGTGTACAAAAACCAATAGCCTCAAAAAAAAATTTGGAATCAGCCACCCCTTCTACCACCCCCCACTCCATTATTAATGAGGGTGAAAAAATAAAATTGCGGTTTTATGTGTGTACGAGAAAGAACCAAAACCTTCAAGTTTTTTTGGCATCGGCCAGCTCATTTTGATTACGCTCCGACACCTGTAGTAATAAAATCCTATTTATGATTATTAAAAATAATGCTTGCTTATTTGACCAGTGGGAACAGGAACATAGAAGTAGATGGAGGTCTTGCATTTCATTCACGTTTTTGTATGCACGATAACTTAAGAAAGAAAAGTCCGATTGTATTGAAATTTGGACAGTAAATTAGTATTAGCTAGAGGAAGAAGCCTATTGAACAAAATAGATCAGTAAATAAAAAAGTTATTAACCATTTAAAATTAAAACATAAAATGTCTTAATTTTTATCGCTTCTACTTAAATAGAAATCTTGTGCAATGTTATTTCCTATCATTATTTGTGAGGCGGAAAGCAAAAAGGGACTTCTTGTCGGCAATTTCTGATTTTTAGTTATTGATATTAAATGAATTAAGCTCTAACCAAAATAACCCAGAACTCACCACGTGGAGGTGGCTGCCATCGAGTTCCACTGCTGCCCACCCATCCACCCTTCCATTCGGGCATTTAATAATTATTTGTCTATACTACTATTCTGATTTGGTACCAAACTTTTGATTTTTAATTTATAATTTTTTTTTATTTTATGTGCTCGGCGGGGGGGGGTCAAATATTAAAATAAAAAAAAATAAAAAAATATCTCTTCATTTTAGACCATCACACAACTTTTCACACTACAGGCCTTTTGAAATTAGAAAATCGACCCACCCTATTGTATAACTCTCATTTTTATGGTTTTATATTTATTTATTATCTATTATTTATTTATAATTTTTGGAAATAAATAATGATAATGAATTTCACAACTTTTTTGAAATAATTAATGATTTATAACTTTTTTATTTGTTGATTAATTTTGTTTAAGAACAATAGGGTTCTTTCTTGAGCGAACACTAATTACTCAAAATGTTACTGTCCACTACGTGGATGTGGAAGTAAAGTCACCAAAATCGGATTCTTAACTTAAAGAAAAAATACACACTTATTTCAGTTATAATTTTACTGATTTACTAGATCTGTAATTAATTTACAATAAGTTTTTTTCATTCGCTGTTGCTCTGAGGCAGTTAGTCATGAATTTAGTCATTAATCATTAGTCATGACTAAAAATTTAGTCGACTAATAGTCAAATTAGTCATGACTAATTTAGTCGGTTAATTTCAATCATGACTATCCATCTCTGCCAGACGGATTGTGATCCATGCTTTATTCCAGTTGGCCTTCTTTTATTGTATGCACGCCTAATGGTATCATCATTTAATTTTTGCCACCGTGTTCTCAATTTTGAGGTTTAACTTCCGTAGTATTGTTTTTAAATTGTTGAAATGTGAATTAAAAAGACTGGATATTTTATTCAGTATTTTGGATGGAGTAAAACAGTACCAGTGTGGCGAAAGGCGATGAGGCGCAAGTGCTGCCTAGGCCAAGCTTTCATCTAGGTCATTTCAATTATCACAAATTTTAATTATGAATATAAATGTAAAATGGCTTGCAATCTGCATGTATACGTTGGTACATAGCCACAGCCGGTGCTAAATTTACATGTTAATTCATTTTCAGTTCTATTATTTATGAATGCCATTTTAATTCGACACAATGTTCTATACATTTGCGCTTTGATTTTCCAATTACTGTGTGCTGTTCAAGTTACACTATAAAATTGGATCAGGCGGGCATAATAAGCGACATGGGCGTAGAAAACCAATCAATTTCCAACAAGAATAATAATAATTTTTATTATATAAAATCGGAACGGGCGGACACAATGGGCGATATGGGCGTGGGAAACTAATTAATCTCAAACAATCATAATAATTATTAAGTCATTTCCATTGTTTCGCCGTGGAAAAATTGTTTTGTTTAAGATTTTCACTATCACATTGTTGTTGACAACGATTTGTACACGAGCCGTTAACGCGAGAGAATCGTGATTTACTTCTTTGTCTAATGCAAAATGTGTACTGTTTATAAAAGCTAAGATTTTTTAAAATAATTTTTTATTTGACTTCGGCCTATCTAAGGCCAGTTATCGACGCCAGGAGACGAGCTACACTGAAAAAAGTGCTTGTGTAATTTTGCGTGCTTCTTCATGTAGTTCTGTGATCAGTGATAATGACTAGAATTTCACTGATGTAAAATTACTCCACTGTTGTAAAAATAGATGCGCTATGTGTTGTGATTTTACGTATACTCTTATAATTCTTCGGCGTAATTGCACATGAAGGCCGTAATTATACAATGTGATTTCAGACGAATTTTTGAGTTTTGTTGGCATAGTTACATGGAGCCATAACTTTACAACGTGATTTTACGCAAATTCCTGACAATTTTTGTTGTAAGTTTACAGGGTGCTTGTGATTTTCAGTGAACATGAATCGCTCAAGTTTATTGTTTTTAAGTATAATTTAGATAAGTTATAAAATAGAGATAACCTGTTTTTGTAGGTGATTAAATACAAAAAACCGCTTTTGCACATTTTTTAACATTACAAAACAACCTAAATTATACTTAAATACAATAAATTTGACACATGTATACAATATGCAATTGTAGATAAAAGTAAGTACATGCTTTCCCTGATGTAGCACAAACAGAAAAAGAAATAAATGTATGTAATAAAAACCACATGTTAAGAGAATATTGTTTTTACTGTATAAAACATATATACCTACACAAAATAATACACTAAACTAAACTTAATTAAACATACATTACCGTAAATAACTTAAAATAAAACCTCCCAGGGCACTACGGTATGAAATATAAATACCCAAATTAATAAACTGAACTTAAGTAAACTTAACTAAATACACGTCGTAATAATAAAACATCATGGTGAAGCACAATGGTATAAAAACTAAATACACAAAATAGTAAACTAAATTAAACATGCATCACATTAAATAACTTAAAATAAAACTCCATCAGGAGGCACTATGGAGTATAAACATATATAAATACAGGGTGTCTCACCAGGAACTGCATCGATCGATATAGGGAAAAGTACGCACCAGAAAATTTTAAAAATTTAGGGAGCTACTAATGGCAGTGTGGCCAATCCAACTAAAATAACTACGAGCATCTGGCACTTCCGGTTATACTGGAACTCGATACCAACTTGCTTATTTTAAATAGAACACCCTATATATTTTAGGGTTTTCGAAAAGAGCATAAAATTCTGGATCAAAAATATATAGGATATCCTATTCCTAAACCCAGCCGTTTCAGAGATATTTGACATTTTAATAAAAATTTGACAGGTGTAATGGTTTACAATAACCTTCATAACTTTCTTCGTGTAAAAGATACTCATTTGCTTTTTAGCATGTCGAAAGAACACAAGGAGAGCTGCACTCTACAATTGAATTACATTCAATAATAGTACCAAGTGTTCCATTTTTGACGTTACATTTTGTACTACAAACCGCGATAACTTGTTTAGGTCAAATGGAACACATATTTTTTACATCAAGTTATGTAGAATTAAATTCCTTTATTTCTGATAGAAGCATTGTGGGGGTTTAAGTTACAACTTTTTGAAATATTTGCGATTTCCTTAGAAATTCAAGAAATGTTTTATTTTATTAACATTTTATCAAATTAGCCATGATTAGAAACAATCAGTAATGTCAGTCATTCACTTATGTCAAAAAAATGCCACCGCGTTAAAATTACACCCACGATGACTTTTTGGCGCTCCAACAGCTCAGAGTCCAGATCCCAACAAAGGATCACAGAGACTCCTAGTCCAGCACTTCCCTTAAAATATGCGCTGTTCCCAATAGTGCGATCTTCTGCACTTTTTGTGCGCTCGGTTAACCACGCAGTTGTTGTAGACTCCGGTCATTTCCCTTCTTGACAGTTCCAAGGATTCCCACAATTATTTGTATTCCACATTCTGCTAACTTCTATTTGGAGGTCTTTGTACTTGCTCAACTTCTCTGTTTCCTTGAGCATTATATTATTATCATTATTATCTGCGTGTTATTAACATAAATAAAATGATTACAACAGAACTTATCTTATCTCTGATGTTTCTGCTTCCCCTTTCTGGTATTTGCACTCATTTCTTCTTCTCTTGTTAAGTAGGTCATGTCACTACATTACACCCTTTCGAGATACTTGCACCTTGTCAACATGTGTCGACCACTTGTTTATTAAATGTGAGTTTTTAAGTAATATTTTATATGATGTTTCACAGGTACTAATTAAATATCAGCTATATAACGTAACTGGTTTTATGTTAATATACATGTATACTATAAATATATATATCAATTTGTGCAGAATTTTCTCGAGATTTTTTAAGTTTTAATTCAATACAATTTTGTTCAATTTAACAAAGTATTTACCGAATTTATACACAAATTCGCAGGAGCGTTTCAAAGCATGTCCAAGCACGGTCCTACGGGGGATGGTAATGGGGGTAATTACCCCCCCCCCCCAGAAGGGACACAAAAGGAAGAAAATATCAAGTTTTTTTATAACTTTAATAACTCTATACAACAAAAACGAACAAAAAATACGAACTTATTAAAAATTAACCCCCCCCCCCAAAATATCAATCTAGGACCGCCCTTGAGCACGTCTGTGTTCTAAGGGTTGCACAATGCTAGTTCTATTTCTTATCAGTCGTGGGTTGTTGTATCTAAAATAAATATATACAATAATTCTACTTACACAGAATTTTTCTTTGCGACTTTGGGTTTAATTACATTTATGATAATATTAAATATCGACACTATTGTTGGTAGCAGTCAATCAAGGAGAAGGGTCCTTTGTGCCTTTGTCATTTACGTCTGTAACAGCGGACGTGAATTGCAGTGACCAATGCGAGCATTTACAGCGGGAAATTATAAATTTATAGATTTATGAGTTAAAGCCAATTAATTTTATGGATAGCCAGCGAATCGGCCCGTACTATACTTTACAACTAAGGTCAATCGATGATATAACTGTCGTAAATGGTTCATAAAAAGTTTGCTTGCTATTCACGTTAATAAAATTAAAAACTGAGCACATAACTCAAAGGACGATTCAGAGCTAGGGTGTGTAAATGGGTGAATAACTTGCGAATTTGCATATTGAAGGTTATTTTTACTTCCGCCCCTATGTTGTTTGTCATGTAACCCTTTACCGGCGTCGGTCATTACGGCGGCATTATGAAACCTAAGACTAGCCAGAAGCGCCGTCTAAAATTCCTTCGCAAAATCTAATCTAGGAACACTAACATCATTTAGGTTAAAGGTTTTCTTTTTTTTTCTGTTAAAATGTTAGATTACTTGGAAACATAGCACTCCCGCGTGGCTGTATTGTAATGATAAACTTTAGCAAAAGCCCACGAAATCGATACCGCAGTTTAAGAAAGTTGTAGCAGTGACCTGTATTTTCTATCATATCCGAATTCACAATAGATTCATTTAGTTATATTTTCATAAAATTCTCTTAATGTATAATAACACTTATTTAACAAGCATTTGTTCAAGTTAATTTTTAAAGATCTCAAATGTATAATATACTTTTAACACTTTTATATCACGGAAATTCAAAATGGCGGCTCTAACATGGCGGACGATTTTGCCGCGTATGATCCGATATCTGGAGGTTTTTCAGGACCTCGAATTAAGAATTTTGTGAAAAATTTAAAATTCAAGAAGGCGGACCAATTTGGCGTGTATGTTCCGATTCGACTCAAAATCCGTCTGTGGGGGTTTCAGGACCGCGAATTACGAATTTTTAGTAAGAAATTAAAAATTTCAGATGGCGGACCAGCTTGGTGTGTATGATCTTTTTCGACTCCAAATCCGTCTGTGGGGGTTTTCAGGATCGCGAATTACGGATTTTTGAGCAGAAATGAAAAATTCAAGATAGCGGTGTCAATATGGTGGACGAATTTTTCGTCATTTATGGTCCTATTCGACTCAAAATTAATATGTGGGGATTTTCGGACACGCGAATTACGAATTTTTGGTTAAAATTGAGACATCAAAATAGAGGACGAATTTTGTCATTTATGGTCCTATTGGACTCAAAATTAATATGTGGGGGTTTTCGGGGACGCGGATTATGAATTTTTGTTAAAAGTCGGACATCAAAATGTAGGACGAATTTTGTCATTTATGATCCTATTGGATTCAAAATTAATATGTGGGGGTTTTCAGGTACGCAGATTACGAATTTTTTGTTAAAATTCAGATATCAAAATAGCAAAATTAATATGTGGGGATTTTCAGGGACGCGGATTACGAATTTTTGGTTAAAATTGAGACATCAAAATGGAGGACGAATTTTGTCATTTATGGTTCTATTGGACTCAAAATTAATATGTGGGGGTTTTCGGGGACGCGGATTATGAATTTTTGTTAAAAGTCGGACATCAAAATGTAGGACGAATTTTGTCATTTATGATCCTATTGGATTCAAAATTAATATGTGGGGGTTTTCAGGTACGCAGATTACGAATTTTTTGTTAAAATTCAGATATCAAAATAGCAAAATTAATATGTGGGGATTTTCAGGGACGCGGATTACGAATTTTTGGTTAAAATTGAGACATCAAAATGGAGGACGAATTTTGTCATTTATGGTCCTATTGGACTCAAAATTAATATGTGGGGGTTTTCGGGGACGCGGATTATGAATTTTTGTTAAAAGTCAGACATCAAAATGTAGGACGAATTTTGTCATTTATGGTCCCATTGGATTCAAAATTAATATGTGGGGGTTTTCAGGGACGCAGATTACGAATTTTTGGTTAAAATTCGGACATCAAAATGGCGGACGGATTTTGTCACTTATGGTCCTATTCGACTCAAAATTAATACCTGGGGGTTTTAGGGGACGCAGATTACGAATTTTTGGGCAAAACTCGGAAATCAAAATGGGGGCGTCAAGATGACAAACGAATTTTGTTATTTATGGTCTCATAATCGACATCTGGAGGTTTTCATTAAAAATAATATAACGTAAGTTGAAAAATATTTTATAACCCTCGACCCCAAAAAGGAGGCATTATACTTTTAACTCGTATATGTTTGCATATATACATGCCTGTCTGTCTGTCTTTCTGTCCGTAGCTTCATATGTCTTCAACGGGTGATCCGATTTTAATAGTGTTTTCTTTATCTGAAAGAGTATTTTGCCGAGAAGGTTATAAGCCATATTAGATTTTATGTTTGGTCTCCATTTTGAATCAGCCATATTTAATTTCTTTACAAATTACCCGATTTAAGTAAAGTTGAAAATGTGTAGACAATTATGATTGCCGAATATGATTTCGGTTCCATTTTGATTCTACCATCTTGGATCGGCCCTTTAGAACTAATATTATCAGATTTATTGGTCGGCGGTTTTTAAAAATTTCCAATTTTACTTGTTAAAAAATACACTTATTTAAAATTATCAATAAAAATTAAAAAGTATACACTAAAAAGTAGAAAATAAGTGTTTAGATTTATCACAGTATTGTTGGAATATATGTCACTAAATATAAAAGTGTGGGGTGTCGGAAAACTCCGTTATTACGTAATTTGGACTTCAGATTCATGATCAGCAATCTCTAAAACCTCTAAGTAACAATTTTTAACAATTTGCGCATTTACATGTCAATTAAAAAAATATTATGGCCGCCATATTGGATTCGCCATTTTGGATTACGATATTACGTAATTTAGATTTCAGATTCTCGATTAGAAACCCTTAAAAGTCCTAAGTAACAATTTTTAACAGTTTGTGCATGTACATTTCATTTAAAAAAATATTATGGCCGCCATATTGGATCCGCTATCTTGGTTTTTTGAGTCGCAAAATTCGGGGATCAGAAATGAGAAACCAAAAAACCCCCCAAGTAACAATTTTTATAATTTTAAACAATGTTTTGATAAAATTTTAATTTACTTTCAAATTTTACGTCCGCGATATTGGATTAGCCATCTTTAATTTTGAAATTTCAAAATTCGGGCTCGATAGAATTAAAGGCAATTTTATAACGAATAGTTTAAAAAAAAAATTAAGTTTCATTAATTCCAGGCTTGGGAATTATCGTTAAGTTAGTTAGTGTGAGAATCTTTTGTACTCGCGTGATATTTTTCAGTATTTATTGTTACAGTTCAGTGTTTATTGTTATAATCATTTTGTGTAAATATAAAACTGTGATATTCTGACACTTACAGTTTTTAATTTTACTTCCACATCCAGTGGAAGTATAGTAACGACAAAAATTTTTTTTTAAATTTTAATTGTTCAAATAGGCTTAGAATGTCATAAAACGTCGAGATTTTAAGTTTGAGTAAAAAAAAATTTTCTGTCTGTCGGTCTGTCTGTAACTTTTTTTTGTGCGCACGTTTACTCTGGAACCGTTTGAGATAAATGACTTGAAATTTGGTACACATATGTACTTTAACGAGATCTAGAACTAGATTATATTTTCATCTTGTTCCGTCGAAGGGTTGGGGTAAATTGGGGTAAATTTGAGGTAAATAGGTAAATCAAGCAGGTAAGAGTTCATAAAATTGGTATTTACTATATACAAGAGAAGCTAAGGTCTCAAAAAAAAATTTGGCATTAGCTACCCCCATTACCACCCCCACCTCATTATTAAAGGAGATGAAAAAAAATTGTGATTTAGTGTGTGTACAAGAACCATAAACCTCAAAATATTTTTTTACTTCATCCACCCCCACTACTACCCCCTATCGCCACCCCCACCCCACTACCGATGTGGGGTATCGTTTTATGGGTTTTTGGGGTAGAGGATTTCAAATATTATATTATTAAAGTTCCATAAGCAATTATTTTCACATACAAAATTTTTTCGTTGTGAGTGACTTGGATAGCAAATCTGGATGTGGAAGTAGTGATTCCTTGGGCAGCGGTTTTTAGTTTTATGTGACTTTTTCGTAATTAAGTTTTCAGTTGGTGTACTTAGTCTGTATAGATAATTGTTACCGTGCTAGATGATTATATTAAAAAATGGGACGTCTTACTAAAAGACAGTCAAAATCTAACGTCGAAATCTAACTTTATCAGCTAAAAGGAAAAATCGCAGGAGAGCTAAATTAAGTTTTACAAAATTAAAAGGGATGTAATTAAAAATTCGTTATTATTATTATTAACAGTAATCCAACAAAACTATTTTTGCTTTGAAGCTAATTAAAAGAAATTAAACCCATTGTATTAATTATTATTATTAATAATTGTTGA
The DNA here is from genome assembly GCA_936432065.2 of Rutpela maculata. Classification (NCBI taxonomy): domain Eukaryota; kingdom Metazoa; phylum Arthropoda; class Insecta; order Coleoptera; family Cerambycidae; genus Rutpela; species Rutpela maculata. The sequence continues at coordinate 3,660,593 of OW386294.2, forward strand.
TCTTTAAAAGTAAGATACGCAACACACTTTTTGAACTGACCTCCTCATGAAATTAAGAAACACTTCGAGTTATATTCTTTATTTATGAAGATCAGCAAGTATTAATAATAATAATTAATACAATGGGTTTAATTTCTTTTAATTAGCTTCAAATCAAAAATAGTTTTGTTGGATGACTGTTAATAATAATAAAAAGGAATTTTTAATTAAATCCCTTTTAATTTTGTAAAACTTACCGTAATTTATCTCTCCTGCGATTTTTCCTTTTAGATGACAAAGTTAGATTTCGACATTTGGTATCAGTCTGCCTTTTAGTAAGACGTCTCATATTTTAATATAATCAACTAGTACGGTAACAATTACCTATACAGACTAAGTACACCAACTGGAAACTTAATTACGAAAAAGTCATATAAAACTAAAAGAACACCGAACGTATGCACAAAAATTTAAAAACTATAAGCGTCAGAATATCACAGCAGGCCTGTAGCTAGGGGGGGGCAGGACGGGCAATGCCCGTCCTGGAATAAGTTTCGCCCGACCTACGGTGATCGTAATGGGGGCAATTTTAACTGTCTTTTTAATATTTTGAAAGAGATTGGGCAAAAATTGTCTAAATTTTTCGAATTAAAAAGTTTTTTTTGATTAAATTTTTTTTGTATTTCCCCCCCCCCCCCCCCCCCGCTCATCAAAATATTTTTCGGACTTTTTTTACGGGCCCGTCCTGAAAAATTGTTTGCCCGCCCTGAAAGCACTTTCTAGCTACAGGCCTGTATCACAGTCTTTATATTTACACAAAATGATTATAACAATAAATACTGAACTATAATAAAAATTCTGAAAAATATCACACAGCTGGTATGTATGTAACAATTGCAATAGAAAACAAAAAAGATCGTTTTTATTGCTTTATTGAAGAGGCGGTCCCTTGATAAGCGGGCGCCTCTGTAGCCGGCGAACCTGCAGCGTCCTTGGAGAGAGAGCGGTAGATGAGACAGAATATGAGATTGTACAAATTTATTATAGGGCATTTTTAAATTTTAATTCACTACCTGAGTGCATAGGGTTGATTTTATTTTATTTCTACAAAAGGGAAAAATATTTATTTTAATAATACCAATCCGGGATGATGAAAATTATTTTTGCAATTCGAAAATGAAAGAAAAAATATAATTTTTTTAAGTATATATTTTTCTCTCTCATCCTACATTATAACAATTTTTTAAAAAATTTTAGTGAAAGCCATTTTTTGAAATAATGATTTATGTGGCAGTAGGTCGAGAATTCTGGATTCGTAACATAATTTGAAACGGCCGACACACCCCAGCAAACCAAACCACATCATTTTAACATCATAATGATGTGATTTTTGCAACAGTGACGTCGTCATTCTTGTTTGCAACCACGTGGTAATGCCGTCACAGTGACGCTAAACGGCCGCACTCAGCCACGTCGTCAAAAGTGACTTACTTATTTTCCACTTTTCAGCCACATCAGCACCACCCATTTGTGATGCAGATATGATCATATTGTGTACAAAAAATATATATTATAACAACTTGAATGTTACCACCCAATTTCTTTTAAAATAAATAAAAATAATGTATATTGCAACAAATAAATCTACTTTTATATTATGAAAAAATAACTCCATTGAAATTTTAAAATCACTGATTTCACTATATTTTATATCCGGCTCCAATAAAAAATGATGAATTTTTGAATAAATTATGTTTCCTCATATTGAATTTTTTATGTTGTTTTATGTCGAAAAAAATTAGTTCATCAAAGTCGGATGACATTTTATACGTAGTGTGTGATTTTACATTCTGAACAACTTTTCTCATTTTTTTTTTCATTTTCAAAATAAAAGTGTATTATTTCTTAAATATTTTTTCAAAATCCCCCTGTATACCTAAAATTATTCCCATTGCATAATATATATAGTTACATATATAATTATGTGGCTGTATATGAGAATATAATTTTAAGTATACAGGGTGATTTGCAAACAAATATATAAGAAATAATATGAATACACCTTTATTTTTCAAAATGAAAAAAAAAAGGAGAAAAGTTGTTCAGAATGTAAAATCATACACTATGTATAAAACGTCAGCCGACTTTGATGAAATAATTTTTTTCGATAAAAACAGTATCAAAAAATTCAATATGAGGAAACATAACTTATTTAAAATTAATCATTTTCTGTTGGAGCGGGGTATAAAATATACATCTTTCATCAGTGATTTTTGAGTTTCATTGAGTTATTTTTTCGTAATATAAAAGAAGACTTATTTGTTGAAAAATAGATTCTTTTTATTCATTTTAAAAGTAATGGGTTACTTCAGACAAAAAAATTTCATCAAAGTAGCCTGATATTGCTGAAATTTTACTCAAAAGGTATATTTCACACTCTTTTTACTTACCCTTTCCTTACATTTTTCTTGAGACTTCGGAAAATATATAAAAAGGCAACATAATTGTTTGATATTTGCGTATAAATCTTGCACGTATACCTAGATATTTTAATTGTTTTATATATTACTCACTAAAGTGGGGCCCCAGAAAAATGTCTCTAAGTGAAATAATAAAAATTAGATTTAAAAATGTAAAAAGTATTAAATGAATTTGAAGTGATCAATGAAACAAACATTTCCGAAACTATATATATTCAAGATATGATTACAGTTATATGCCTTATAATAAAAATTCACCTAGCTATTTCTTTCTTGATCTTCTTTGATCTCCATAACGGATTAAGTCTTTCACAATGTTCACATTCAAAGTCTGCGGGTTGGAACTACTTTTCATGCCACATCTAAAAATTTATAAGAAATAAATTATCATAGTTTAAAAATGTTTAATAAGATGTCATGTCATTTATGTCAGTAAAAATCACGGTCAGTAAACTATACGGTTGCATCATCCCACAGCTTTTAGACGAAGGAGCGCGCGGGGGAAGTAACCGAAAATGACGTAGCCTCTAGACCCAGCCAGGGCCGGCACTAGACATTTTGCTACTCACTCAATTAATGAACACTGATATAGACGAATAGTATACACTGGGACGACAGCAAACTAGTTTATTATACCGAACAGTGACAGTGCAACAAACAATATAAAAATAAATACACTGTCGTAGTATGCCAGACAAATTGAAAACACAACACGTGGCAACTAGTGCCGGCTCTGGATCTACCTAGACTTTGACCTTGACCTGAATAATTAAACAAATAAAGCCTGCAAGAGAGACAGATATCCTATGCCCATGCAAAAGATAGAGACAAAGATATAGGTGGCTACATGACGTAGGCGATAGACCCAAGTTCCCCCCCCCCGCGCGCTCCTTCGTCTAGAAGCTACTGGATGAGGTAACCGTTACAGTTTAATGACCGTGAGTAAAAATAATGTTAAAGTTGAGTATTGGTAGTAGAGAGGCTGGCCCATTGGTAACTAAAATGGATCAAGGTTGCGTATTAATATGTGTACTTTACAAGGCAACAATAAAAAAAAATATTATGGAAACAGTAATTTTCAAATCTAAAGCGAATAATCTAGTTCCAGATCTCGTTAAAATACATACGTTACCAAATTTCAAGTGAATATCTTAAATGCTTCCAGAGTAATCGTGCGCACAAAAAAAACTACAGGCAGACAGACCGACAACTTAAAATCTCGACGTTTCATGACATTCTAAGACTATTTGGACAATACAAACGTTCAATTATTTTTGCGTTACTAATAAAACACCACAGCTAAAGGTCAAAAGTGGCAGTATTAATATTAGTATTTCAGATTTTGTTTAAGTGCGTTTAATCTGTTTATTTGGGTTTTACTTAGGTAATAGTAATAGTAAGTCTATGCATGGTCACACTATGTACATAATAACATTTGAAATGTACACTTAAACATTTTAAGCCTGCTACTGCGTGTTCTGTACTTAATAATTTTTAATAATAAAAACAAACAAGACAAGTATCCAAATATATCACATTATCGAATTTCAAGTTCAACCACACACTTGTTTTTGTTATTAAAGTAAAATTAAATTGAATTTGGAACCATTTCTTTGACACTAATGAAATATTTTTAAAAAAGGCCGAGGCTACTTCGATTGAAAATAAACTACTATTTTGCAAAGCATGAATTAGCAATATAGATAAGAATTCAGAATTTGATTCTAGCAGGGCATGCAGAATACGGTTCTAAAATGATTTGAACTTCGTGGACTTATAAAACACCAAAATTTGAATTTCATCTAGCAAAATAACAAAGTTTCGATGAGAGTTGGCAGACTTAAAATGAAACAGTAAGTAGGTATAAACTAAATTAAAAATTAGGCAAAAAAAGTAACTGAAGGTGAAGTTTCTCATTACCGAAACAAGTATTTCAATATGAAATAATAAACAATAAAATCTTTCTTATAGAGCCTTATTATATACAGAAGAAAATTGGTAAAAAAAGCAGTTTTCACAAAATTCAAATGCAAAATGTCTAAGATTTTAGAACTTAAAATATAAACTTACCGTATTTTCTCTAATTGTACTGCCACTGTCAGTAACTCCACGAACTGACATAGTTTTAATTGTCTGTTTTACATTCTAAAATAGAAAAAAATATATAAATACCTGTATTATTCCAGTCAAATAGGGAAAATAAATGAAAAAAAACTAATAAAGTTTTGAAACTTGGCAGAAATGTTCATTAAGGCCCACTATTAAACATACTTAAAGTCCCCAACTCTGTTTCTTGCGTTTGAAAAAATGGTGCTCAGATTAAGTTATTTGCTTATGTCTCGCTAAACTTTTAATTAGAGATATCGAAATTATGTCTCCTATAAAAAATAAAGTTTATGAAATTCTCTACAAAAAATGTAATATAATTTTTTTCCATATCTGTTATTATAATCTTCTAAAATAAGAAAATTACATTTGATCAACGCATTTCTAAAAGCGGAAATATCACTGGGAAAAAAATAAAACTCGATATTATGATGGTTCTAGAATTCCGAATAACTTTAAAACATCCGTCTGTCAGTCTGTCGGTTTGTCCATCTGGCTCTCTTTACAGCACTTTTGTGAGTACGATAACTTAAAAGAGAAAAGTCCAATTTTATTGAAATTTAGACAGTATAGTACAGTATGTTGGCTAAAGGAAGAACCCTATTGATTTTGAAAAAATCGATTACTAATTATAAAGGTTTATAAAACATTTTATGAAAAAAAATGCATGTGAAGAGTGTGTTGTAACACCTTTGATACGATTCTACAAACACAGGAATTTTATAAATGTTGTTTGATGTTTTATTTTCATAATTTTTATTTAATTGGGGTGATTGACATACTTACATACTTAGTATACTGACCATTTGGACAATCAAGATGGTATTATCGGGAAATCATTAAAATTGCAAGTACCTATGTCACTTAAATCCACGATCTTATCAAAGATTACAACACTCAATAATAATAGATTAGAAAAAAAGGCATATAACACTCTGTAGAGAATTTTATAACCTTTATTTTTTACATAAACATACTTTTGATATCGCTAATGGTTAGAGAGATATGTATAAGAAATAAGCTGAATTGGAGCGCCATTTCTCCAAGATGCCCGCTCGAGTGCAACAGTTTGAGCTGGGGACTTTTAGTATGTTTAATAGTAAATCCTAACATCCTTGCCAAGTTTTAACACTTCAGTTTTTTCCGTCAAACGTTGAAATTTGTTCCAATTTGACATAGTCCAATCAACGCTAATTTGAGTGCTAATGAATGGATCTTGATGAAACCTTGTGCAACGTGTAATGACGTTGATAAAAAAGTTGAAAAAAAAGATTAGAGTAGGAAATGATCGGTACAAAACATCTCTTTTATCGCGGGTTCCGTAACTTGTAGAGTTAAGTCAGAAATGAAAAAAAAAACAATATACTTGTTTGCCTTTTTTTGGCACAAAATAAGACGTTTTTACTCTTGTGAATTTTTTCGAAAAATGCATATTTCTCGAGATAAATAATGTACTAAATTATTTTGTCGTGCCTCACATCCACAAGAATTCTTATCGTCAGATGAATAATTATTCCTTAAGAAAAAAATTACATGATACATTTTTTTATAAATTTAACGATTTTTAATCTCATTTAAAGATAATGAAACAACGCTCTTTTATGCACTGCTTGTTTACTGCACTCTATTCTTAAATGGCATCCGAAAAGGTACATCACGAATTTTTTCTTCTTTATTGTTACGAAACAAATGCTTGTTTGAAAAAATCGCGCTTATGTTTCGAATTTTCATGTATTTTTGTGCAAAAAATGTAGTACATTATTTATCGTGAAAAACTGCCTGTAACTCGGAAAATTAGCAAGTTACAAAAAAATTCCAAGAGACAAAAACTGTTTAGAAGACCTGAATGCACACTTGAATACATTCAAATTTTTAAGTTAAATCTTTTTAAAGCGCTGCAATTTCAAGAAAGAGGTAGTTTTTCATGTTTTTCCGGAAAAATTCGGTGAAAACACACTTTACAGAAAAGTTGCAAATAAATAAAAAAAAGTCTTGTACTTCGATAATACATTCACCTGAATTTTTTCAGATTTTTTTCCAACTTTTACATTTCCCCTCCCCCACTTTTAGGAATTTTTGAGTGATCAAGTCTCGAAAAATATGCATTTTTCGAAAAAATTCACAACAGTAAAAACATCTTATTTTGAACCAAAAAAAGGTAAATATATTGTTTTTTTTTTTCATTTTTAACTTAATTCTGCAAGTTACAGAACCCGTGTTTTCTACTCTTTTCGATCATTTCCTACTCTAACCTGTTTTTCAACTTTACAAACACATTGCACACATTTGCACATTGCACATTTACACACACATTGCAAACGCATTGCAAGGTTTCATCAAAATCCATTCATTAGCACTCAAATTAGAGATTTTGGAGATTTTAGCGCTTCGTTGACTGGACCAACTGGGATATTCGTTATTCAGGTATTAAAATAATATAGGGTACCTCTACTAAAGCAAAATAAATGAGGGTGAGTTTATCAAAAAATCCCAGTCCTAACTTAGCCTATCTTAGTCTTAATTTTTCCCTAAAACATATCTGATATCTTAAGACTGGTTTATAAAAACTTGCCTTTGTCCTAAGTTGATCGTAAAATAAATACGCGAACTTTTCACGCCAATTGGAATTGATTTCTGATCTATTCTGTGGTATTAGCCCCTAGGAAAAATGTACCTAAAAATTTTAGGTTAAGTTAGGAACAATACAGGATTACGACTTTTATAAACGGCATAAGTACGGGTAACCTGTACATTTAACTTTTTAGGGAAAAAATTAAGACTAAGATAGAATAAGTTAAGACTGGGACCTTTTTTATAAACACCTTGATAGGTAATAATTAATTCAAATGTGATTGCATTTTGTCGCAAATTGGAAAATACTTAATTACCAGTATTTAAATCTAAAATAAGCTAAATATGCTCTACATAAAAAAATAAAGAACCAGTGTTAACCAACATATTAAATGATAAATTAGCTTAACTTGCTTTTTTCCCTTAAATTTTAATGGCGTCATCCATTCGGTGTCATGAAATATGAAATTATAAAAATAAAAATGCATAATTTCATAGTAACAGTGAAGTTAAAACAAGCAGGTACTTACCTTTACGTAAAAATGTGTTGATATTTAACAAACAAAAACTAAAGGCATTAAACAAAAGTTATTGACATCAATGTCTACAACCCAACACAGACAAGTGTAAACTGGAGCACAGATACTGGAGATGACTGCGCAGGTGCGGAGAGGAAACGCCAGCAGTAGTACTAGACTAGTGGCGCTGGCGGCGATGGTCACAATTTAGTATGAAATGGGGATATCAAAGTGAGTGGTGGATCAGTTAGTTACATCCACGTTATAAAATTTTTCATTAAAATGATGTGGTGATTGTGGACGTCCCAATCTCCACTCACATAGAAGTGGTTATGATGTGTACGTTCTGAAACGGTCCAAAGAGTGTCATCACAGTGATGAGATGCTCTGCCATTTACAAAATCCACCAAAATGTGAGTGGCTATAATGTGGATGTGGCGGAGTGTGTTTACTGGGACAGTGGTCCCAAATTGAGTTTTTCGGTTCAAAAATGGCTAGCGCAAATCTTATCGGAAATGAACAATTTATTTTTTAAATTAAAGCTTACCGAAATTCCAACAAATCCTCGGAACCCGAATTTTGGAAAAAAAATTCCTTTTTTATTATATTTTTATTATATTCCTGAACAGATTCAATAAAAATTTTTTGTAGGTTTTTGAAGACAACTTTTATAGAATGGTTACTAGGCTATTGGAAACCAAAGAAAAGAATTTTTTTTTTCTTGTGCGAAAATGAAAAAAAAAATTGTTGACTTTTTAATAGCCTAGTACCTACCATTCTGCAAAGTTGTATCTGAGAACCTATCAAAAAATTTTTTGAATCAGTTCAGGGATGTAGGATAAATTGTCGAATTACGAAATCATTTTCATAAGCACGACGCCGGCCGCCACCTTTAAAACCTCTAGTTATTGCACTAATAGGCATTTTGGGACTAATGGCAGCAGGATCATTTTTCTTCAAATATTTTTACAGGTTTCTTAATACGGCCGTTTTAAGATCATCTAATACTAGATGTTTGTCTGGGATCCACATAGGGCTGCTAATGGCACTGCTCTTGTTGATTTATACTATAAATTCGCTGAAGCATAAGTGCAATTACTGTAGGCATTGCTCATTACTCTGTTTATACAATGGTTACGTATGTATAATTATCTATTCCTCACGGTGGGTACTTGCTACGCACTGACTCAATTGCGGTGCTAATTTGCTAAGCTAATTTGCTAAGCCTATTTACTAAGCTAATTTGTTACCACTAGTAATGTTAGATTTCCCTTATCAAAAATGGAAAACTTATGACATATTATGAACGATTAATGTTACAAAAACCCCGCTTGCATTGTGCACTGATTTGGATCTGAAATCAGAAAAAATATCTGAAATACTTATTTTCTATAGTCTGAGCATCAAGTATATTTTAATCAGAGGAAATAGTAGAATAATGTACTTGAGGTGGCACCGTTGTTGACTTCGTTCTACCACAGACTTATATTTAAGATTATTACTGTTTTGCCGTTTATAAGAGTTCTTACTCTTTAATATCTTTAATATCTTTAGTAAAATTTTCCGCTGAATCCGAAAATGATAAAAAAAAATTCTGACGTATGATTCCCCCCCCCCCATACACCTTCATCAATTCCCTCAAAAAATTCAAAAAATCCAAACTGGCCATCCAACCCACCTATCTTTAGTAAAATTTTCCGCTGAATCCGAAAATGATAAAAAAAAATTTGATTAAAATGCTGAAAAGGAAACTTGTACCTAGTTAAAAAATATTTTTTAGTTTCGGTTTTACCGAAATATTTTATAAAAGTTATAACGGTTGCCACGTCTGATTTGTATTTATTTTTTTGGGGGGGGTGTTTTTTGGTAGATGAGGTAAATGAAATTTTAATTATTTGCTATTTTATGGTGAAGGTGCCGGTAATTTTTCGATTCATTAATATAAAAATACTCTAGATAGAAATACTACTTTCCCTCTGCGCTTAAGTATTATGCAATTTATAAAGTACTAGCTATTTAGGTTAAGTTATTTTAATATTTTATTTTTAATTTTAATACCTATATTTTCATTTACTACGTATTTCTGTCGTATAGTTTTTTTTTTATTATATGTATATTAGATCTCTTCCTAATTCAATAACCTTCTTCTTCTACTTGAAAAAAAAAAATAAACAAATTAACAAATAATAATTACCGTCACATAAAATGGGAATAACATGTCATTTCATGATAAAAACCGCTGCCCAAGGAATCACTACTTCCACATCCAGATTTTCTATCCAGGTCTCACAACGAAAATTTTTATATGTTGAAGTAATTGTTTATGGAACTTTAATAATATAATATTTGAAATCGTCTACCCCAAAAACTAATAAAACGATATCCCACATCGGTAGTAGGGATGGTTATAGGGGGTAGTAGTGGGGGTGGATGAAAAAAAAATATATTTTGAGGTTTTTGGTTCTTGCACACACACTAAATCTAATTTATTTTTCATCCCCTTTAATAATGGGGTGGGGGTGGTAATGAGGGTGGCTGAGGCTAAAAAATTTTTTGAGACCTTAGTTTCTCTTCTATATACCAATTGCCAATTTTATGAACTCTTACCTGCTTGATTTACCTATTTGCCCCAATTTACCCCCTAACCCTTCAACGGAATAAGATGAAAATGTAATCTAGTTCCAGATCCTGTTGAAGTATATACGTATACCAAATTTCAAGTCAATATCTTAAATGGTTCCAGAGTAATCGTGCGCACAAAAAAGTTACAGACAGACCGACAGAGAAATTTTTTTTTGCTCAAACTTAAAATCTTGACGTTTCATGACATTTTAATAGTGATGTGAATGGTAAAATGACAATTTGTCACTTACATAAATTACTGTAAAATTACCGTAGTATTACATACCTCATGAATTGTGGTGCAATTTATGTCATTTATGAAACCTCTGTAACTACGTAAACTACGTAAGTTCCTGTAATTATTGTTAATTTACACGTAATTTTAAATATCGCGCCAATTTTACTCTGGCAGTTAATGTTTCATAACCTCACTTTTATTCTTACTTTGAGTCTTAAGGCGGTTAACGTGTACCGTGTGGTTAGTGTCCTTTTATTAGACTATTTAGTTGTTAAAAAGTGAACCAGATACCCAGACCAGTTAGGTAAGCTGTAAAAACAACGTTTTAACTTTATTTACTAAATTAAATTTATAATAATATTAATGATTGTAATGAACTGTATTGTTTTTTTTAATAGTACACAATAACAAGCAGTAAATTTTAAATTTCATAAATTACATAAATTACAAGCAAATTTGTAACTTTCGTGAAATGTTACCGCGTATAATTACATTTTCATAAATTACACGTAATTTAACATCACTGCATTTTAAGCCTAATTGAACAATAAAAATTTTCAAAAATTTTTTTGTCGTTACTATACTTTCACTGGATGTGGAAATAAAAGAGCTATTTTCCAAAAAATACTTTGTTTGAAATGAAAAAGTCAAAAGTGAAATCTAATTTGAGTTCGTTTTCGACTGAATATGACCTCTATATTGCACAGTTTGATGTAGTAGGAACCATCAGTATGTTATACGAGAGATATCCAGATATCCAATTTTAGAGCTAAAGTTAAATAAACTAGAAACAAGTTGAAAATTGCACAATGCGTTTAGACTAATGGGGTTAAAACTCAAATTTTAATTTTGACAAAAAAACAGAGCTAGCTGTAAAAAATTAAATGTGTACAAATTAACATGCCCCTTTAGTTCCTGATGTAGGGTACTTGTTACATATTTTCTGGAGAAAATTTCCTAGTATAGTTTTCATCACCTATGAGTGCCGCTAAAAGATTACGTCCCGCCCCCTTCTCACTTTAAGGAGAATGCGCACAAAGCCGATAATGCCTCGAAACACTCCATAAATTCTTAATCCTTACCGGCATTCATATGATGAGGACTTTATAAAAATTTATTCCACAGATAGGCTAGACGATAAACTAGAGTAAATATACTCTTCGGTATGTTTATTCGACTTTTTGTATAATTATTGCAGATTTTATAGGAACACAATATTAAATCCTATTGATTTTTATTCCTAAGAATTAATCTAATTTTTGACACTTTTAATAAAGTATTGGAAATTAATCAAAACAGCCCCTTTATGATACAAAATCTGAGATACACTTATTTTTTATTTCAGAAATAATAATATTCAAGATACTTAACTTGCCTATATAAAAAACCGCTGTCCAAGGAATCACTACTTCCACATCCAGATTTTCTATCCAAGTCACTCACAACGAAAAAATTTTGTATGTGGAAATAATTGCTTATGAAACTTTAATAATATAATATTTGAAATCCTCTACCCCAAAAACCTATAAAACGGTACCCCTCATCGGTAGTGGGGTGGGGGTGGTGATAGGGGGTGGTAGCGGGGGTGGATGAAGTAAAAAAATATTTTGAGGTTTCTGGTTCTTGTACACACACTAAATCACCTTAGCTTCTCTTTAATATACTAAATACCAAATTTCTGGACTCTTACCTGCTTAATTTACCTATTTACTCCAAATTTACCCCCAACCCTTCCATGAAACAAGATGAAAATATAATCTAGTTCCATATCACGTATACATATGTGTACCAAATTTCAAGTCAATATCTTAAACGGTTCCAGAGTAAACGTGCGCACAAAAAAAAGTTACAGACCGACAGACAGGCAGAAATTTTTTTTTTCGCTCAAACTTAAAATCTCGACGTTTCATGACATTCTAAGCCTTTTGAACAATAAAAATTTTTAAAATTTTTTTTGTCGTTACTATACTTCCACTGGATGTGGAAGTAATTACACAAAAATGTTATATTACATTAGAATTTGTAACTATTCTCTTGAGTTATCTAGGAGAGCAGCCCAATTATAAACGTGATTTTAGAATCAGCTACTCGAAGGAGTCATCGCTTGTACAGACAATTTTCAGAAGAGGTTAAATAAAAAAAAATGTTTTTTAGTTTATCATTAATTTAATACCAACCGAATGGAAGTCGATATCAACTTCCGGTATAGCCGAAAGTGTCACACTATTAACGTTATTTTCATTAAATAGAGCACCCCAAAATCCCCTGGGTCAAATTATTTGTAATTGCTTCCACATCCAGTGGAAGATAGTAACGACAAAAAAATTTTTGAAAATTTTTATTGTTCAAATAGGCTTAGAATGTCATGAAACGTCGAGATTTTAAATTTGAGCGAAAAGAAAATTTTTGTCTGTCTGTCGGTCTGTAACTTTTTTTGTGCGCACATTAACTCTGGAACCGTTTAAGATATTGATTTGAAATTTGGCACACGTATGTACTTTAACTAGATTATATTTTCATCTTATTCCGTCGAAGGGTTGGAGGGTAAAAATGAGGTAAATGGGGGGTAAATAGGTAAATCAAGCAGGTAAGAGTCCATAAAATTGGTATTTAGTGTATACCAAAGAAGCTAAAGTTTCAAAAAATATTTTGGCATTAGCCACCCCCCATTACCACCCCTACCCCATTATTAAAGGGGATGAAGTGTGATTTAGTGTGTGTGCAAGAACCAAAAGCCACAAAATATTTTTTTACTTCATCCACCCCCACTACCACCCCCACCCCACTACCGTGTGGGATATCGTTTTATGGGTTTTTTGGGGAAGACGGTTTCATATATTATATTATTAAAGTTCTATAAACAATTATTTTCACATACAAAATTTTTTCGTTATGAGAGACTTGGATAGAAAATCTGTATGTGGAAGTAGTGATTCCTTGAGCAGCGGTTTTTTTTTCTAAAATGTCTAATAGGCCACTAACCGTGATGCATCCTGTATTTGACAGTATTAGGTAAAAGGTCTTCTACTAACAAACATTTTAATATACGAATCTATCGAATTAAACCACATTAACTAAAAACTGTACTGAACAATGAACAGGCTTATAAAATGCGTGTAAATGCTAAATACCGATAAAATGAATGTAGATAATAGTTAGTACCACTACTCCATCTACTGACGGCGTTCCGAGTTATCGCGGCTAGGTAATGAGAAGAACATTACTGAATGACCCATAATGCTCATCAACAATTAAAAAACTCGAAATATTTTTAATGTGGCACCTCAAAAATCCACGTATTCCAAGTAAATTAAGCCATTTTAAAACGTACATTCTGTCGCTAAAAATAAATAAATGAAAATTATGGCATAGTGCTTTATGACATCAAAGACACTATAACGAAACTGAAGAGAGGAATTAAGTGATTGTGTAAGAGTGTCACTTGAATTTGTCCGTGTCGTTTGAAGCTGTATAGCAATGGGTAATTACTGGCGACAATCAATTGGTCCGAAGAGACCGAAACAAGGTTGCAGAGGGGCTCTATTTAGAACTAGGCGACATCAAGTTGTAAAACACAGCGGTAAAGAGGACACACGTGGCCAGACGAGATGCATTGTCCTAAAAAGTAAGCCCCGCCGAGAGCGATATCAATAATGTTATTGAATACGTTTCAAATCTAACAAGGGGAAATATAAAATAAAAATCCCATGTAAATATGACGGCGACCAGGTCCAATACTCTTCAAAGTTAAAAAGTTTTTTAAGCCTCCCCTTTGTCAATTATATAAATTGTGATCAATAAAGGATTTCTTATGTAGGTATTATATTCAGACCTGTATCCTATTAGTTTTAGCTTTGGTTTACACAAGCACATCAATTTAAAATGATTAAAAAATCGTTAGTAAAACTGAAGGTGCACACCTCGCAAGTGGTTTTATGCGTATTTTGTTAAATCAAATCCAAATCGTTCATTGATTACATTATAAAAAAATTGTAGCAAGTCAAAAAAATACAAATATAGAGTTCATACGAAAAAAGCTGTTATATTAATGACTAAAATATTATTGACATAGAATACATATTTTCCGAGACCCAACGGATTAAAAGCCTGGCGTGGTTAAAATATCCTTAAAAAATGGCACACTTTTCAATATATCTTAGCAGATCTTCAAAACTGTTCAACGAAATTTGATCAAATTTCGGTAGTTGGTTTGCAATAGACACATAATAAACATATAATTTTTTAAATTGATTTAAAATATAATATAATATATTATATCAATATAATTTATATATTGACGGGTAAAATTAGGGTTATTTTGTAAATATGTTCTCAGAATATGACAACAAAATGTACTTTCCGCAGTTGGTAAACCTCTTATAGTAATACATATTAATTTAAAAGGTGATATTTTAAATGGATACACTTATTGGCAATTATTTAGAACTGATATTTCTTTTATTAAAAAAAGATTTTTATTTTTAAATGATATTTCTTTATTACATATTTAAGCATGGAAATAGCTCTTTAATGATCCTTAAATGGACTTTCCGTGAATTCTGGACGAAAATATAATCAAGACTTGAAAAACTCTACAGACTTTTGTTAAGCAATCTTCAATAACATATGCACCATTTTTATTAATTTCACCAAAAATTCACTTTTTTAGAAATTAGTAGATTCAATACATTACGTTTTCCTGCATATGTTTACAGTAAATGTCTCACCTGATATTTTCATGTTATATATATTCGGTTAATCATAAACCAGTTGAAAATAAAACTGTCTAGTTTTTAAATTATTACAATATTTATAATTAAATATCCTAAAAAACAAACAGTAGTGAATTAGACACTTCATATTTACATAGAAAAGTAATAAAATTTAAACTATCTGCTGCCCGAGACGGTTAGGGATTGCGCGCCAGAGTAATGTTCGCGTTACAAGACCTTCTTTTCACTTCCTATGCATTTTATAAAACAAAGTGCTCCAAATAAAAAACATTCGTCATTTTATTAGCTACAGCTTATTCGCTTACAGTATGCAGTTATTTTGAAAAATAAAAAAGTTAACCTCTATCCACATTTTTTCGCTGTGAATTACACATTAATTAATATTCATACATCTTTCAGTCATATCATAACAAATATTATTTTTGCATACGTAGTTAGAGAGCGAACGGTTTAAATATTGCAATACCAAAATCAAGTCATTGAGACAACAAATGACAGATATAGAGGAGTGGGAACATGAAAAATGTGAAAATAGTATTTTTCGTAAAAAAAAAAGGTGAAAACGTTCAATGGGCTCATTTAGTGATATTTACTTTATAGTTTATTTTTGCATTTTCCGTAAGTATAACCCTTCAAGCACGTAGTGAAAAAGTTAAGGCCGCTAGCGTCAATATTAACTCTAATATTTGACTTTGAATTCGTAAGATATTTAAAACGGCTGATGCGATGGCGCGGAGCGAGCATATGTGATGTCACATCACTCCACTGGTTCTAAGAGTTATGCGGTTATATTAAATTTAAAAAAATTTGTTGTACACTGTGCATGTGTGGTGTTATTTTACGTTAATTAACTTATTTGATTCTGTTATTTTTTATATATGTATAAAAATATGTATTCTCTAGAAAATGGATACATTAAGGCTGATACCAAAATTTTGCCGTGTATACACATTTTTATGGTTATGGAATATTTTAATAATAATAAAGATTACGTAAGTGCTGAAATGAAAGGTGTCAAATTACAGAGATAGGTTAACTAGATAGATATCTACTTTAATAAAGTCTACCGAATTTATCTGATTTTTAGGTCAGCCAGATAAAATTACGGCGATAACGTTGTTGGTTATGTGCAAATAAAAGGTATTTTATAATACATATAATTTTCCAAATCCTCTTCAAGCTACACATTTTATTATTGTACGATTTCTAATAATGATGGCTTATTACACTAGACTTGATCCTCATAACAATACTTCGTTCCTTTATTGCTGACAAATTTCTCCCTGTGCATAGCTTGTTGCCACAAATTCCTAATACTTTAATCACTTGGCAATGAAATAAATATTTTATTGGGAGTAGACCCTGATATACTTTTACAGTCTGGAACTACACAATATTTATATAACCCCTTTTCTTACCCATGTTAATAACAAAATACAGAACACTTAAGAGATATGAACGAAATTAGCATATCCGTCGTGCATGCCGTATGAAACTATAAGGGAACAGGCTAGCGGTCGACCGCCAGGAGTGGTGTGACGTCATACTGCGTTTTCGCGCGCTATGCTTTCATTATTTATTTTGTGGGACAATCAGTTGAAAAAAAATTAATATTTTGCACGTTTACTAACTACAAGTGCTTTCGAAATATGAATTTTAAAAAAACTGCTAAATGACCCCATTCTCTCCATTTTCGCAATTGCAAATCAAATCACGACCACAAAAATATGCTTGTTAGATGTTTTTAGGTAAAAATTAATTGTCTGTTTTTGTATGTTCGAGAGTTGCATAGCATATGTCGAATTCAGTCTCGCTCTTCGACTATTAGTGGCAACGTAGAATGTCTAATTTTATTATGTTCATGTCCTACTTTTCATGGAATAACCCAATAGACGCTGAGAGTGAGAGAAATAGTCCACGAAAATTCGTAAAAGTGTTAAATAGTTACACGGCGTCACAAAAACACAGAAATGTTCTGTAGCAGAAATCACACCATTATTTCCCTAAAAATTAGAATTAATCAATTATTTATTTATTTATTTGATTACACTTCCCAACAGGTACTTGACCCAACTATAGGACAGGAAGGTACAGAGAAATTCTACTAAAATTATGTTAACAAACAATAGACGTGTAAAAATAAAAAATTTATCTCATGGATTAAATTAACTTATAGAGCATCTTAAGCGTTTGAAAAATCACGGGAATTTCTAACTATGAATCCATAAGTCTTGCTGGCTTCTGATACTATGGTGCTAATACATGTATTAAAAGAGAGGGTTTTATAAAAGATAACACCTATGTCACGTAGTGTTTCGGGCCGATGAAGTATATTATTGTCTATATTATAATCGTAGGAAACAGGTATGGACTTACGTGTAAAAGATGTAACTTTACATTTCTGCGAATTTAATGGAAGATTGTATTTAGTACACCAGTTACTTATTTTGTTTAAATCTTCCTGCATATGAAGACAATCGTCAATGGCATAAATTCTAGAAAAGGGCTTCAAATCATCAGCATACATTAAATGATTAACTTTGTCTCTTAAGTCATCCGCTATGTCATTGATAAATATTGTGAAAAGTAGTGGTCCAAGAACCGACCCTTGCGGTATTCCCGAGGTAGCAACGTATTCGACAGACTTGAATCCATTGAAGGTAACATATTGGACTCTGAATAATGTTATCAAGCTATCAGAAAGTCCGGCATAATTTAGTTTTTTAAGCAGCGTATTATGGTCAAGTCTGTCGAATGCCTTGGAGAAATCAGTAAAAATTATGTCGGTTTGGGATTGATCGTCGATGGATTCCGAAATAAATTATGTAACACAAAGCAGATTGGTGGTTGTAGAGCGCCCTTTCATAAAACCGTGTTGATGGATAATGATTTCTGTACTGATTTTATCATAAATGACGTCGTGTAGTAGAAATTCAAGTACTTTTGCAAAATTATATTATTGACATGCCCCGAAAGTTTGATAGGTCAGATTGTCACCCTTTTTAAAAATTGGACAAACTTTAGAACGTCTCCACATATCCGGAAAATCACCATTTTTTAAATTAAGTTAAAAATTGTTACTAAAGGTTTGGCAAAAATAGATGCACAATCTTTTATCAGAAATGCAGGTATGCTATCTGGGCCAGTGGTCATTTTATATTTTAATTTTTTTCGTCCTTAAATTTTAATACATGTATTATCTGCACTAGTATAATTATAAATGACTATTATCAGTGAAACTGATCTATTAAAATGAGGCTTGTTTAAATACTTCTGCTGTTAATTAGCATTTCGTTTGAGAGGATCCTTTGGTGAAATGCTCGCTCATTGTAAAAGACGATGCGTGGAATATGAATATGAATAGATCCTGGATGGAATGGCAAGGCTGAATGGACAGGCATTCCAGGAGTTCCGAGCTTCGTGTCAAATGCTAATTTGGCAAAACGACCGTAACAATGTTTGACACAACGCATGACAAGTGTCAGCGACGCGTCGCCAAATTTAATTAATACCAACCAAATACATGGTTGGGCGCATTAATTTTAGTATTAACGGGCCACAAATTTTTAATCAAGCCGCTGCAATTAGAAATTTCTACTCGAAATTGAACATCAAATTGGTTAAATGTTCTCGAAATTAAAACGCCATGTTTGATATTCAACCCTCCACACTGGTTAGTTTTTAAATGGAATTTCATTATAATTTAATTACAAAATATTATACCAAAATAGTAGTGCAGATAATAATCCTAAACAAATCCCAGCCATATTTTACGCGTTTTTATGTAAACCATGTCAGTGACAGTTATATCGAAACGAACCCCTAAAAGGGTAACCGCTCCGTTTGGGGGAATGCGAATTGTCGCTAACTATCCTATTTTCAACTCGGTCTCAGTTACGCACTTCCATATAATCCTAGGCATCACCCTCAGGAGCCGGACTGAGAGTGCATAACGCTGATTCTGACTACCGAGACCCGATATTATACCACGTACTATAAAATCATATTGCTGGTACACTGCGCGCAATTTAAAATTATTACCACTTTCCACGGATCTCTCTGCTGCGCCCATTTGTTTCCAAATCGCCATACACAACAATGCGCCCGATATAACTGTGAAACACCCAAACCCAATTACTATTCACTTTTCACCGATTACGGTTTGCCGTATTTAAACTAAAATGGATAAATTGAAAATGTTGCGGACTTTTTTCGACAGAAATCCGCTTCGGAAAATCCTACGAACGAAAATTTGTGTTTGTGTATGTAATCCAATCAGTATGTACAAAAAAAGCACTTTGTTTCTCGATATTTTGTTGATGTTAAGATGTTTGATTAAAAAAAAATTAAGGGCTTCTAAATATTAAAGGACTTGACTTTTGTTATTTCAGAATATATTTTTTTTAATTGATGAATTTTGGTGAATAATAATTTCTTCTGATGATGCCGACTTAAAAAAATTAGAAGTGATAGAATACTATCCCAATATGCTACAAAAAAATATGATAATTTTAGCATCAGCGTATCATGATTTAAAAAAATAAAAAATTACATTTTATTTTTTTTAAGGACCTTCAACTGAAAATATCGATTTCAAAAAATTAGGAATTATAGAATACTGTTCCAAGATGGTACAAAAAATATATGATAATTTTAGCATCAGCGTATCATAATTAAAAAGATAAAAAAGGATATTTTTTTAACGACCTTTTACTGATGATTATAAGAATGCTATCCCAAGATGCTACAAAAAAATATATTATAATTATAACATTAGCGTATATCATAATTTAAAAAATAAAAATGAACATTTTATTTTTTTCAAGTATCAAGTACCCATTTCATCGCTTTAGAAAAATTATGTGTGATAAAAAATCATCTCAAGATTCTACAGAAAAAATTTGGTAGTTGTGCCAAAACTTAATAGGGGTTAAAAAAAATCCCAGAAAAATTCATGAATTTTTTATTCAATGTTCCCATTGTCAAATTTTGTTCCAATGTATTCCACGTTTATGTTCTCGCAGTATCTATAATTGGTTAAAATTTTATTTGAATCCTATTATGCCGTTCAATAGATAAAAATTATTTTCGATTTTTTTTTTACTCGATAGCGGTTTAATATTAAGGACTGAAATTTGGAAAAATTGTAAGTGCTATTGATAAAAATCCAAGAAAAAAAGATGAGCACAATCCGTGCGGGGGCAAATTCACCCATCTTATCCGACTATAGCCTTTAAAAAGGTGTTAAATTAAGGTTTACGTCTACCTGAGTAACGACGTCTAATGTTCGGGCTTTTTTCTTTTTTCTTTCTTTCTTCCACTTTCGCCATAAATACATTTTATCTTTTTTGCATTTGTAAACTGAACCGTTGCACTTTGAAGATATAAATTAATATTTAATTTAATTACACTGACAGAGAGTTAAAAACTAAACAAAACAATAAACGATTTTGACATATAAAGTCTTTAGATTATGTTTACTATTGAATTGAATGCTAAGTGTGTTACTTCATAACTCTTTTCACAGATTCAAATATTATCTTTGGTTTTGAAGTTGTTGGTCTGTGTAGCTTTAAATGAAACACTCTGTATATAGTTACATTGATTGAAAATGACCTGCCTTATCACCTCACTTCGTTTGATCATTCACTTTGGGACACCCTGTATGAGCTGATCAGTATTGTATCGTCATTTTGTAATTTTGTTGCTTTTTTCAATTAATTTGTACCTATTTCATTAAATCAAGTAAGTGTAGTATTAATTGTTTCTGTAAGTAAAAAACCGCTGCCAAGGAATCACTACTTCCACATCCAGATTTTCTATCCGAGTCACTCACAACGAAAAAATTTTGTATATGGAAATAATTGTTTACGGAACTTTAATAATATAATATTTGAAATTCCCTACCCCAAAAACCCATAAAACGATACCCCACATCGATAGTGGGATGGGGGTGGTGATAGGGGGGTAGTAGTGGGGGTGGATGAAGTAAAAAAATATTTTGAGGTTTCTGGTTCTTGTACACACACTAAATCACATTTTCTTTTCATCCCCTTTAAAAATGGGGTGGGGGTGGCTAATGCTCAAATTTTTTTTGAGCCCTTAGTTTCTCTTGTATATACTAAATACCAATTTTATGGACTCTTACCTGCTTGATTTACCTATTTACCCCAAATTTACCCCAATTTACCCCCCAACCCTCAGGCAACCCCCCCACAGACCGACAGATAGAAAATTTTTTTTCGCTCAAACTTAAAATCTCGACGTTTCATGATATTCTAAGCCTATTTGAACAAGAAAAATTTCTAAAAATTTTTTTGTCGTTACTATACTTCCACTGGATGTGAAGTAATTAGGCAATTGCATAATTGACATTATGTCATTAATATATCAAATAGAGTTTTAACAGTTTCAGAAAAACTTGTCTTGTCAAAAGGGTTAAATTTTGCAGTAAACTCAAAATCTGTCCCAAAATTTGATATAATAACAGCTGTAGAGAAAACCGCTCAAAACATGCCAATAGATGACGGAAATGAATATCGCTTACGAGCAAAAATTGGTTTAAAAAGAAATATAAAATTAGAGATAATTTAAGTACAAAAAAGAAACAATCTATATCTTCCTTAAAAAGAGATGAAAACATTAAAATTTTGCCAGCAGATAAAGGTAATGCCACGGTTGTTATAGATAAGTTGAAACAAGCGTTTATAGAAAACCAACACACACCAACAGGTATTTGAATTTTAACCCAAATCAGTCGATGCATGTTTAAAAGGGTGTCATAAAATGCTTATATGATAGGGCCAAAATAATTTCTTCTAATGATGAAATATTAGACAATGAGAAACGCTTTATAAAAGAGGTTCTTATAAACAATCAATACCCTGAAGCTTTTGTTGATAGAACTTTCACATATATAGAAAATAATAATCATGTACGAAAAAAACCTGAACAACGGTACACGACATTAATTCCTTATGTACACGGATTATCTGAAAAGCTACGCCGTGTAGGTAATAGATTTGATATTAGGACGATATTTCCAACGGGCAATACGTTGAGATTTATTTTAACAAAAACAAAACCGATAAATCGTGAGGAAAATTTAACAAACTGCATTTATAGTATTCCGTGTGAGTGTAAAACATTATGTGGGTGAGTAATCCAGACCATTTAGTGTTAGATTGGGTGAGCATAGGGTTAGGTTAGGAATAATGATATTCAGAAATAGAGATTTGCGAACACGCTTGGGAGAACGGACATAGAATATACTGGAACTCGGCAAAAATATTACCAAAACAGACACATAGCAAGAAAAGAGAATATAAGAATCAGCTATAATATTATTTAATGAGGATAAATGATGATAGATGTTTAAACAATCTGGCTGCCGATGTTAAAAGAAGAACTTAACAAACTGAACATTATTTAAAATAAAGCTATCAACTAGATATATCAACAGTTCTGTGTAAGCAGTAAGTATCTGTCGATACTGAATATAACAAATATATTCTTAAAGCTGTGTATTTAATATACACAGCACACAAACACACATAATAGGCTTTGAGAAAGGAAACAGATTCGGTTTCCGAAACGTCAGCAAAATACGTTATTATACTCTTCGCAAAAACGAAGAGTATATTGTATTTGATCGGCACATTTCTAAAATCGTAAATATCGCTCGTAGAGAAAAAAATTTCATATCATTGTGTTAGTGAACGAATTCTGAACAACTTTCAAAATGTCCGTCTGTCCGTCCGTCACGTTTCTTGTAAGCACGATAACTCAAGAAAGAAAAATCCGATTGTGCTGAAATTTGGACAGTAAATTAGTGTTGGTTAGAGGAAGAACCCTTGAACAAAATCGATCAGTAAATAAAAATGTTATTAATGATTTAAATTTGAAAAAAAAATTTTTGTTTTTTATGTTTTTGTAAGAAATCTGGTGAAATGATATTTCATTTTAATGTTTAAATATTTTTATATTTTACAAATATACATTTTATAATGTAATATACAGCCGTGGAAATATAATTTTAGCTCTTATAATGTAAAAATTTACGTTTTTTACGTGTTAAGTGGTGGAGTAGTTCTTACGCTTTTGACTCGGAATCCAAGGGGTTCGAAACCCAAATGGGGTATGGTACAGTTTTTTTATTTTTACTTTATTTTACACTGAGTCTTTTACCAACAAAATTCGTACTATAAAATAAAAAATGTCTAAAACTAACATTATTTACAAAAAACTGCGAAGAGTATCCTATAGAATGTGTAACAATTATATAAAAAGTTCAGTGAACAGGCGAAGAGTACGTTTTTAGCTTGTTTTTATATTTTTGTTCTCATTATTTGTCAAAAATCACCCTCTAACTGATCCTTTGACGTAAAAGCCACAGGCGTAGAGGTTATTTTCCAGTAAAATACTGGATAATTGTCTTATTTTGTAGATTTCAGACATTGTTTAGAAGAAAATATATGTGGATGAGCATCCCAATAAGAAACACAGAAAAAAATTAAGAAAATGCCACAACCAACATTTAGACAATATTTAAAATTATAACTTAATTTGAAGATTAGGACAGGTAGCATTGTTAACCGGCGAAAAATTATTGTTTTTAACATATCAGAAGTGTAACACTTCCATACGCATCATAATTACTCATTCATGTTCCTATTAATTATTTCTATTCACTTGTGCTTCCTCGTAAGCTTGCTATTTGGTTTTATTAGCTTCTCAGGGCCCGCATGTTGATCTCAATTACTGCCTTTTGAGTTGGCAATTCACCCGCACCATACCAAAATCGACTTCTTTATTCTTCAACACGTAACTAAATGCCAAGATTCGCTTGGATGAAAGGGGTAAATCAAATCCTCGCGTAAGAGCTTTGCACACTAGCTAGACATTTGATTGATATATATACACACACGGTTTACTGTTGTATTATGTATAGGGCGCCTGTAGCGTTAGTTTATTATTTTTAGATCTAAAATTACTATAAAGTTCCATTAAGGCTGAATATGTCACCCGATATTCTTGAAGTATTGTACGGGGAAGATGGAGACATTAATTAGTGATTTAAAGGGGAACAATAAAAAATATATTTTTTTGTAATACCAATGTTTTTTATTTAGAATTTTCTGCTACTGCCATATTTTATAAAATGTTCGCTTAAAATTGGGGCAAGATATTTCTAAGTCAGTATAATATACAACGTGGCCCAAAATCGTCTCTCGATTTTTCTGTGACTAATAATTCTTCAAAAAATAAGGTTCTCTTTTATATAGAATTATTTCCGAAAATGGATAATAAGGAAGTTATGCCCCTTTGAAGGTAGAAATGGGCATTTTTTAGTCGACTAATTGGTTATGACTAATGACTAATCATTCATATATTAGTCATGACTAATGACTAATTGGTTAGTCGTCAGTCGTGAACGTTTCGATTGATGACTGATTAGTCATTAGTCGTGGATGTTTCGATTGGCGATTGATTAGTCATTAGTCAGATTAAAGATTGATTTATTCGTTAGTCATGACTAATATATGTAACGATTAATTTTGTATCCATATAGTTTTAACTAGGAAAATATCTCAGTAATTATTCGCAAGAAAAAGGTTGATTTTACTTCTACATTCTCGTGGTGGACTGGAACTATAGTAACGGTAAAAAAAAATTACTTCCACATTTACATAATGGGAGGGGGGTTAGTATAGTAACGGTAAAAAAAAATCGATTTTTTTCCCCATTTGTTATTAATGTCCAGTTAGCTGAATTGATAAACGGTCGCGGTTTGCGCTATTGTTTGTGTATCGAAAATCGAGCTCAGGACACCTATATCGGTTTTTGTCTATCTGCCATAGTTTTAGAGGAAATCCCAAATCCCATCTAATTTGGTCCACCCTGTACAAATCGAATTAACATATTATAGAAGGCGCTCCCCTTAATTAACCATAGTCTTTCTATTGTTCTTGTCTTAAGATTGCATGGAATGGTAGCTTGATTGAAAGAGACACTAATTTAGTTAGAAGTAGACCAATGAAGTGAATGACAAATAATATTTTTAAAAAATTAAATAAACTCGCCCGAGCAATCCGGAGTCGTATTCAATGAAGTAACAAGTTGATTATGTAAAACAACGTGATTATTTATTATTAATCTTAATATTCGAATAAAATATCTAGTTTTAAAAGCGATGAGGTAATTTTGACAGAACACGCACTCGTTACAGACGAGACGACTATTTTCGTTAATTTACATAGCTAGGTCACGAATACCGGTTGCTTGAGCTTTAAGTCCTACGGCAAACTAGAAAAGTAGACTCGTAAGGGCGAAAACCGTCTCAACTTATTCAAGCATATTAAAATATTACCGCATGGGGACCAGAGTGAAGGCACGGTGATAACGTTTGGCTTTCAACAAGTAATTCAGTTGTGAAAAACCAAGCCGTGGAGGGATGGTTCGGTATTCAAAGCCTACACTTGTGAAATGAAAATACTTATATCTATTTGATTTAATCAAATAGGTACATTAGTTAATTAAATAATTTCACTTTACTAAATTCATATGTTCGGTAGTTTCCGAAGCATGGTGGGGTGGCTATTTATCAAACGAATGAAACTGCAGATAAAAATGAATTATTTCTTGTCAGTTATTCTTGTAAAGAGGGAATTTTAGAATGTTGTGGTGTTAAATGAATATACCATAAAATTATAGTATTAGCAATGTATAGACGTCCTTTTGGTGATTCTAATTTATTTCTAAAATAGATTAGCAGTTTACTTCGCAAACTTTCTGACACTAATTAATTGGTTACTATTGGAGGTGATTTAAACATTGACTTTTATCACATAACTATCACATACTGTCTATGACTTATTGTCTTGTAATTTCATACCCAACTAGCAAGTTGGTATTTTATAAAACGACATTACTTTCAGAAACACCTTAAAAACGTTATTACGACAGCTATAATTGTAAAATTGCATTACAGCCTGCAATTTTTGATGCGAAGGAAAGGACCCCGGAACAAAACCCATGAAAATGTTGATTCGGTGGAATCGGCTGAAATTCTGGTATTTTGTAGTTCATGTTATGCTGATCAAAAGTTCTTATTACATCGAGCCAATCCTATGGACAGTTTTTGAGATACAGCTTGTTAAAGTTAGGTAATTTGCTTCATTTTTGACATTCAAGAACTGTTTACTCCTAAACTATTAACTTTAGCAAAAAATTGCAAGGGTCGAAATATTTTTATTCTAGTCCAATAAAGCTCAAGAATTTTTTTTTATCAATATTTAGGTTAGGTACAATATATATATATATATATATATATATATATATATATATATATATATATATATATATATATATATATATATATATATATATATATGTCATATTTCGGCATGCTTCGGTGGGATTGGCTGAAACTTTGCTATTTTGTAGTTAAAGTCATGCCGATCAAAAATTCCTATTGCACTGAAACTATCCTATGACTGGTTTTCGCTCCAGGAGTGCCTGAAGGTCTTAACAACGAGGTAACGGGTGATCTATATGTACGTGCTTATGAATGGCTTTCAGCGTGTCTGTGTACGTGCGTGCGTGTGTGTGTGATTATTTTTATCATCATCTTACCGGCACTATGTTTCTTATGAGAGCGTTCTCATTGCCAACCAGCCTGATCTCATTTTTTTGGTTTCACTTTGTATCTGTTTATTTTTGTTTTTTGTTGTTTTTTGATATTTCATTTTAGTTTTTAAATATTGAGAACATCCATATGATTTTCAGAAACAATTGCTCTGTTTCCAGCATCATGTATCGTTCGAAGAAGAATCATTGATGGATATTTTATGTGATTTTCATGCCGTGCTTACCTTAAAAACCATAATACGCTTGTGTTTTCAGCGGTTCCGCATCAAACTCATTGAAACGATTTTTCTCACAAACGGTGCGTCCTATGACTAAAATGAAAGAGGACATTTTTTTGTGTATTCTTAATTAGTGAATGACATTCTTGTACCAAAGTAAAAAAAAATAAAAGACAAGAAATTAATGCAAAATATCAACAGCCCCCCTCAATACCACCCACTTACGGTAAAAAATATTTTTAAAAAATAATGTAAAAATAAGCTTGTATTATTGTTCAATATAGTATAAAGTCGGGTCCCTGTAAACCAAAAGGTTTCTGAAATATAAAATAAAAATCAATTTTTGGGTGCCATTTTCAAAGGGCCGTAGCTCAAGTTATTTGCGAACATATTTTTACACGCAGAATCTGCACTAGAAGTTTGTCATCAATATTTCCGGAGAACCCTGTATACGCTGGCACATACATACACACAAACGCATACACGCATTACACAAACACGCTGGAAGCCATTCATAAACACGTTTATGTACATATATAGATTACCTCGTTGTTAAGACCTTCAGGTACTCCTGGAGCGAAAACCACTCATAGGATAGACTCAGTGCAATGGGAATTTTTGATCAGCATGACTTTAACTACAAAATAGCAAAGTTTCAGCCAATCCCACCGAAGCATGCCAGAATATGACATATATATTTTACCTAACCTAAAAATTGATAAAAAAATTCTGAAAAAATTTCTTGAGCTTTATTGGACTTGAACAAAAATATTTCGACCCTTGCAATTTTTTGCTAAAGTTAATAGTTTAGGAGCAAAAAGTTCTTAAATGTCTAAAATTACGCAAATTACCTAACTTTGACAAGCTGTATCTCAAAAACTGTCTATAGGATTGGCTCGATGTGATAAGAACTTTTGATCAGCATGACTTGAACTACAAAATACCAAAATTTCAGCCGATTCCACCGAATCAACATTTTCACGGGTAGCATCAAAACATCCAAACAAGTGTCGTAAACTGTCGTGTTTTCTTGTTCATGCTATCCCAAGTAGGAATAAACTGAATTGACATGCTTCAACTTCTTAGTTGAGTACAAGTATTCCTGCGGTTTACATGTGTTTTAGTGACAATAGTATTTTAACAGTATTTGAAGGTATGTGGCCATATAATTTGAAAAATTATCCTGTAAGTTTAAAAAAGAAAATAAAAGTTTAAGCTTGAAATAACATAGAAAAATCATATTTTATAAATAAATAACTTTTAGTTTAGATCTCCGCAGACTACCCTTAACTTCTTATATTCAAAAAAAAGGTTAGTTCGTGTACTTCTAATATCAGAAAGAAAAAGTTACGCGAGCTTGCGTTCTCACTAGTTTTTCTTAATTTCAGAATGCGTGTCGAAATTTCTCGAAGTTCAGTTTTTGAAATATGGGTCTCTAATCCCAGGCAAAGCATGTCAGATGCCCCAATGTCTTATATTTTACAAAACCACTCATTCCCAAATAGTATTCTGAGCAGAATTCGTAAGTCAGTGGACCTTGTTTGCAACAATATAGGGCAAAGATGGGCTAAGTCGGATAGACATCAGGAGTGATTTTTAAAATATAATGATTCTTGGCTTGATGGTAGTTTGTTGCTGCCTGACATTGTTTACCATTGTTCACCTATACTTCAAAGGAAAATATTACCCCTGTTACATGCGGTAGGCCCCAAAAAAAATTTGAAGAGTCCAGCTACAAAAGTAAGAAAAGTAAAATTCTTCATCTCGTTAATTTTGCTTCTCACGAAGAACTATCGCTTGCAAGTGCAATGAAGTTGTATAAAGTAGGTAAAAGGGATTCAGCGTCGATAGTTAAAGAACTCGGCAATGGAAGCAATGTCAGGCAGCAACAAACTACCACCAAGCCAAGAACCATTATATTTTAAAAATCACTCCTGATGTCTATCCGACTTAGCCCATCTTTGCACTATCTTGCTCCAAACAAGGTCCACTGACTTACGAATGCTGCTCAGAATACTATTTGAGAATGAGTGGTTACTTAACTTTTGTAAACTATAAGACATTATGGCATCTGACTTGCTTTGCTTGGGATTGGAGACCCCTATTTGAAAAATTGACCTTCGAGAAATGTCCACACTCATTCTGAAATTAAGAAAAAACTAGTGAGAGCGCAAGCTCGCACAAATTTTTCTTTCTGATATTAGAAGTATACAAACTAACCTTTTTTTGAATATAAGTTAAGGGTAGTCTGCGGATGTCTAAAGTAAAAATTTAGTTATTTATTTATAAAATATAATTTTTCCATGTTATCTCAAGCTTAAACTTTTATCGTCAAAAAAAAAAATATATGGCCACATGCCTTCAAATACCATTAAAATAATATCGTCACTAAAACACATTAAACCGCAGGAACACTTGTACTCAACTAAGAAGTTGAAGCGTGTCAATTCAATTTATCCCTACTTGATATAGCGTGAACAAAAAAACACCACAGTTTACGACCCTTGTTTGGATATTTTGAATGCTGCTGATAAAAAAAAATATATGCTTATGAAGTTTGATCATTTTACTTTCAGGAATTAACATGTTTATTAAAATATCATACACTTGCCAAAATGGTATTTGTCCGCCTAGATTACGAAAATTCCACACTGTGCGCTGTGCGCATGGCGTCACTAGCTAGTCACTTTCAAATCGAGCCCTAGGCAGCCGCCTGTCCGATGTCTGCCTAAATATAGCGTTTTTGCAGCATGACTTAACTCATTAGTGTTGGGCATATCAATGCAAATATTACAAATCTTTAATGATCTCATTCATTTTTTGACACTGCAAGACAATCTTAATCGATTTCATTAAACAACACTCTAACGCACATAGTTTTTGCACTATTCTCTGCGCTGGTGTTCCGTATACTTAATTAGAATTTTCTCGAAAACTGCTAATCTTAGAAAAAAAGTTTCAAATAAAAAAGTTACGTCCATTCTTTATTTTTATTTCTTCTCGATATCCTTGGTATCTATTTCGAAAGATAAAAAAGCCGATCCAAATTTGGTTGAAATTTTATGACTAATATTTGAAATATGGAATGGAAGTGGGACACGCCGTAAATGAATGTATCGTTTCTGATGTAACGAGGGTAATTTACACAATGACTTTAATTATTGCACTGCATTGTATTTTTCAAATAAGAAAAATTGAAGTGGTTATTTCGATTTAAGTTCTTGTAATAAAAAGTTCATATTTTTTGGGGGGGGGGGGATATTACTTCTTTTTGTTTTAAATCAGTAAGTTTCCCTCAACATCAAAATTTTACATTTTAAATGTTTTTTGGGTGAATTTCTATAATTGTGCGATAATTTTACGATGAAGTATAGATGGCATTCCTAGAAAATTTGCAGCTATCAAATTGCAGCAGAAATCATCGCGGGTTATCAAGTTGCATCTAAATGGACACCTGCGTTTGCAGGTATCTGATTTCCCCGAATTCCGAGTCCACAATTTGTAAAAAATCGCCCTTGTGACCGTGTCGAGCAAAACTGTTGCATGCCTAGTCTAACTCTGTTCGAGCCACCCTATTCACGCGAGCTACGGAGAAAGACACATTAACACATGTGTTTTAGCAGGTTTACAATAGGTTTTCTAGCCTCACCTCGTGCTCGCAGGAATATTATCACAGCTGATATCTACGCTTGTCTCTTTGTCGTCGTTATAACGCTTTTTTACAAGGCAATTATGTTCTGTTATTGCAATCAATTAGAACTAAATTACATGCAGGAAAGAACGCGTATGAATCTGATAAGCACCGTTATACGTTGTCTATTAGAATTCATTTGGATTATAGGGGCGGCAATAGACAGGGCCGTGCTATGAATTGCAGTCTGATGCAACGTAGGATAGCCTCCTAAACCGTTAATCGATGTGTATGTTCCTATCTCCAGTTGATAAAAAGGAAAAGAAAAGAAAGATGAAAAAAGTTAAGACATTATAGTTAGTGTATCCAAAATCAATTGAAATATTTATAGCAGAGAAATTCGTTATACCAAGCGCATCGATAATGAAGTAAGCTAAAAACATACTCTTCACCTATTCACTGAACTTTTTATATAATTGTTACACATTCTGTAGGATACTCTTCGCAGTTTTTTGTAAATAATGTTAGTTTTAGACATTTTTAATTTTATAGTACGAACTTAGTTGGTAAAAGACTCAGTGTAAAATGAAGTAAAAATTAAAATAAAAACATACCAACCCTATTTGGGTTTCGAACCCGGGACCCTTGGACTCCGAGTTAAAAGCGTAAGAACTACACCACCACCTTACACGTAAAAAAATGTAAACATTTTTACATTATAAGACACGAGCTAAAATCATATTTTCACGGTTGTATATTACATTATGAGATGTATATTTGTAAAATATATAAATATTTAGATATTGAAATGAAATATCATTCCACCAGATTTCTATTCAATTACAAAAACATAAAAATCAATTTTTTTTTTTTTATTTAA
Organism: Rutpela maculata; assembly: GCA_936432065.2. Classification (NCBI taxonomy): domain Eukaryota; kingdom Metazoa; phylum Arthropoda; class Insecta; order Coleoptera; family Cerambycidae; genus Rutpela; species Rutpela maculata. Next base: position 3,692,218 of record OW386294.2, read on the forward strand.
ATCACGAATAACATTTTTATTTACCGATCGATTCTGTTAAAAAACAATAGGGTTCTCCCTCTAGCTAAAACTAACTTACTGTCCAAATTTCAATACAATCGGATTTTCCTTTCTTGAGTTATCGTGCTTACAAGAAACGTGACGGACGGACGCACAGACGGACATTTTGAAAGTAGTTCAGAATTCGTTTTTGCGAAGAGTATAATAACACACGATAGAGTAGGATGTTGTTGATCGGTACCCTTATATGAGAGTTGAGAGTATAAACGACCAGATGTGTTAAAGTCTGGCGACACGGTGAGCCTCTGGTAATTCTAATTAATTCTTGTAACTCTCCACCGAGAGAGAGTACGTATTGCAGTGATTTGTAATAAATAGAACTATTTTCTGTAAATTATTTGTGGTAATTTTAATTTTGAGCAAAATTAAAGAAACTGCATTTATAGTCCAGGGTGGACCAAATTAGATGGATTTGAGGTTTTCTCCAAAAACTATGGCAGGTGTCCTGAGCTCGATATTCGAGAAACAAACAACGGCGCAACCACCACGCACCACGATCGTCTATCTTTTTCGACTACCGAGCTACAGAGCATTTTTGGAAAATTGGCCGTTTTGGATGACCTCTATATCTCAATTACCAACTGTCGAATCGAAAATCGAGTAACACATTCTTGACTCTTTCTTGAGTAGGATCCGTTGCTGATACGAAGAAAATTATGCATGCCTCAGTTTTCGAGATATAAACATAACTTGTGTTTTTTTAAAGGGAACATCCTGCAAATTATTTCATTATTGGATCACAACTTAAATTAGCTATCCAACGATATATCATATGCCATATTTATCCCTAGAAAAAGTGGTTAATTTTCGAAAAATTTAATATATTTGTGAGGAGGCCATGGAAAACTATTAACAACAACACTTCTTATAATATAAAATCAGTTTGCCAAAAATAGGAAAAACTAAACTACAATGAATGTTTGCATTGCCTTCCATTGACATCTATGCATATTTATTGCATTTCGAATATTTATTGAGAAGGCCATGGTAAAAGAAAGAAAATCGAAATAATCGTAAATGTCAAAAACTAATTTGTGAGTTAATTGTGAGTGAGCGTTGTTAAAAATGGTTCAATTTAGTAATAGTGAAAAATATGATATAATCAAGTGTTTTATAGAATGCGGAGAAGATTCAAATTTAGCTTCCGAGCTTTAGTTTAATAAGTAAGTTATAAACAGCAAAACTTTGTGCCAAAAGTGCCGTCTAAACAATATTTTTAGATATCCAAAAAAGAGACAGCCACACATAAAAATATTCAAAAGGCTACAACAAAATTTAAAAGATCATTTGTAAAACCTCGAGCAAAAATATATAATAAAGCAAGTAGAGAAGCTGTAGAAAATATTGTTTTAGAAACTGTAAGAGAAAATCCTAATATATCGTCTCGCGAAATACAGGAAAATTTAGGAATCCCAAAAACAAATGCGTTGCGTTGCTCAAAAAAACAAAATAGGATTAGTCACCATCTATACCCAAACGACTTTCAAAGGCGTCTCGATTTTTGCCAGTGGTTTTTGCGTCAGTGCAATGAAGTGCCAGGATTAGATTAGATTAGAGGCCCATGTAGCAGTGCCGGAATTTTTAATCGGCATAGTAACCACCATTGGGCTCATGAAAATCCGCACGTAACCGTAACAGTTAAACGTCAAGGACGATTTGGTTTTTTTGTATGGTGTGGTTTTATTTGGATACCAAATAATACGTCCTCTTTTTTTTACGGTAATTTGAATACCGAAAATGTTATTAACATTCTACGACAAGAAATAGAGTCCTTTGTAGACAATATGCCTGTAAGACAATTTCAAAGATTAATTTACCAACACGATGGCGCCTCAGGTCATACGTCAAATGAAACATTAAATTATTTAAATGTTCAATTTGCGGAGGATTGGTTAGGTATCTATATATCACTGAGGACTAGTTTATCAATGTCTAGTTAGCTAAGTTAACTAAATTGATAACTAACAATTAATTTAGCTAACTGGACATTAATAAACAACAAGGTAGTTTAGACATTGTTTAGGGGCGAGCGTAGAGGCGACTTCAATGTAAATATCAGTCGATATTCCGTTGAAGCAACGTCGAGCGCGGTTAGTACTTGCATGGGTGACCCATCTTGGGGAATACAGCGTTCTCGTCCCACCTTCTAGCGGCTTGTATATCAGTGTATACTTGGAAGCTACGTAATTTCAGACGAGGATTACGTAGTGGATATACCATCCTTCGGAGGGGATGTAAAGCAGGCGGTCCCTTGTCTATTAAATGTTAGGCAAGTAAAAGATCCCTACTCTTCTTAAGTTAAGAGGTTCGGCAAAATTTCCAGGTTGGGGATAGCTCGTCTCCTGGCGTCGGTGATAGGCCCTGGCAGCGGAAATAGGCCGACGTTAAATAAATAGATAAAAAAAATAGACATTGTTTAATTACTTCCACATCCAGTGGAAGTATAGTGACGACAAAAAGATTTTTGAAAATTTTTATTGTTCAAATAGGCTTAGAATGTCATGAAATGTCGGGATTTTTAGTTTGAGCAAAAAAGAAATTTCTGTCTGTCGGTCTGCTGCACGATTACTCTAGAACCATTTAAGATATTGACTTGAAATTTGGCACACGTATGTACTTTTGGGATCTGGAACTAGATTATATTTTCATCTTATTTCCTCGAAGGGTGGGGTAAATAGGTAAATCAAGTAAATAAGAGTCCATAAAATTGTTATTTAGTATATACAAGAGAAGCTAAGGTTTCAAAAGATTTTCTGGCATTCGCCACCCCCCCATTACCACCCCCAACCCATTATTAAACGGGATAAAAAAAAATGTGATTTAGTGTGTGTACAAGAACCAAACACCTCAAAATATTTTCATCGTGAGAGACTTGGATAGAAAATCTTGATGATGATTCCTTGGGTAGCAGTTTTTTTAGGAAATAACGGTTCTATTTTGAGGCCAGCTAGATCTCCCGTTATAACCCCTGCCGACTTTTGACTTTGGGGTTATTTAAAAAATCATATATATAGAGAAGGTTCTAATAACATAGAAGAATTGGAAAACCAAACATTAGCTGCGCTTCGGACAATAACTCCTGTCATGATTGGAAATGCAAAAAATGCTGTAAGGATAAGGTGCCAAAAATGCATAGATGTCAATGAAAGACAATTCGAGCACTTATTGTAGTTTAATTTTTCCGTTTTTTGGCAAAATTATTTTATATTATAAAAAGTGTTAGTTGGTTAATAGTTTTCCATGGCCTCCTCACAAATATATTAAATTTTTCGAAAATTAACCACTTTTTCTAGAGATAAATATGACATGATATATCTTCCCTTAGCGGGGCAACCTAAAGTCGCCGCACTCAGACCCTGTGGCCCATTGTGCTACCGCTACGAAATTATGGAGTACTCCCGTTCAGGCCGGATTCTAAACCAAAGGCCAGAATCCTACCTATGGGGGCGTTCCTTATTTCCTCCAGCACCGGAAAACCGATACCGAAGTGCTCGTGCCTCAAGTTCATAAGACTAGGGCAAGAAGTTAGGACGTGGATAGAGGTTTCTTCCTCGTCCCCGCAAAACCTGCAGTCGGGGTTGTCCACCACCCCTATGGTGTGCAGGTGTTTTCTGAAAGAGCCGTGTCCAGTCAAAAGACCTGCCACGATTCTGACATGTTTCCTGCTTAGGCGCAGGATTTGTTCTGTTCGCTTCGGCAAGGGCCCCGAGATGAGGAGCTTCGCTTGCCTGAGCCCTGGGTGGGAGACCCAGAAGTCAACGAACTGGGAACGAGTCCAGTTATGTATTGACTTCTTGGCGTTTGATCTAGGGTAGCCGAGGGCCGGCTCCGGGCCCAGTAGGGGCCTCTGAGAGCCCCCTCTGGCCAGAGTATCTGCCCGCTCGTTACCCTCGATGTTGCTGTGTCCAGGCACCCAGAGAAGCTTGACCCAGTTGGATGAGCCAAGTTCTCTGAGCTCCTGTTTACAGTTTTGAACCAGTATTGACTTGGTCCGGACTGATGCAAGGGCCTTGAGGGCTGCTTGACTATCGCTACATATATATATGTGCTTGTTGGAATATTTCCTTCGGATATTCTCCTGTACGCAGACCAAAATAGCAAAGATCTCGGTCTGGAATACCGTGGCGAATTTGCCCAGGGCATAAGAAAGTTCAGCTCTGGGCCTTTCACCGTACATCCCCGCTCCAGCACTTTCCTCAAACCTCGACCCGTCTGTGAACCAGACGATATCAGCAGGCCCAAGTATGTCCTCGAGTGGGTTCCAGTCTTCCCTTTTAGGGATGACAACCTCAAAGGGTTCTGAGAAGGAGAAGGAAGGCACCATATCATCACCCCTGGCCTCCAGAAGTGAGTGAGTCCCTATCGCGTCGGAAAACATGATATATCGCTGGATAGCTAATTTAAGTTGTGATCGAATAATGAAATAATTTACAGGGTGCTCCAGTTAGAAAAACACAAGCGGTTTGCGCCATTGTTTGTTTCTCGAAAATCGAACTCGGGACACCTATATTGGTTTTGTCTATATGCCATAGTTTTAGAGAAAACCCCAAATTCCATCTAATTTGGTCCACCCTGTATATCTAACAACTAGGGAGTTTTAGAGATTTGATAAATTTCATGAAATAATGTTTGCTGGTCGAACGACGGGGTTGCACACTAGCCAAAGCACATCATTTTAGCTTAGTTGCAGAGCTCCAGTTATTTAAATGTATAACTGATGCGGTTCGTAATTAATCAAACGAACGAGTATTAATATCTGGACATAGCAGTGACCGCTATTCTGCCAACCCTGATGTATAACAGCTCATTTGCATTCTGACAAACAATATAGCAATGCCCGCATCGCCGTATTTAAATGTAATTGGCAACGATGACCAGCATAAGTAAACGTACGCATCTTTGCTGTGGCCTAATAGTGATACCACGTGTACGCCCGCGAATCATATGCCCTGTGCCACATCAAATAACGATTATAAAAGAGTGTAATCTAAGCTGACCATCGCTGTAATTAATTTACACAATGGAGTTAAATGAATTAAATTGAAAGGCTGCAAGGAACCATACTAGACCCGTTTATTTTTTTTAATAAATCTTTAACAGTAGCTGCACTCGGGCGTTGACTACTAATACCTAATTCACTTTTAACTGCCCGGTTATTTTACACACTTTGTGATCCAATTTGATTCTCAAATAGGCACAACTATACAGGGTGTTTCGCTAGTAGCAACAGCATGAGAACTGTTTCAGGTATCAAACTAAAAATTGGGAGCGAAACATTATTAAGGGTGCGAATTAATGTTAGTTAATCGCGATTGTTCATAGAGGGCACTACGTACGATATGATAGACAGCAACTTTCAGCATGCACCGTATTTCTGAACGAATTTTTCCCTTTACATCTCCCATATTCACTGAGTGATTCACGTATACTTTGCTTTTAAGGTATGCCCATTAATAGTAATTAAGGGACTTTTTTATTTTAATAAAGGCTTAGTGAGATTTTTATAAGAGACATACGACATAGATTTATAACAGGTGCATAAACCTTTATATATTCTTTATAAAACTGTTTTACAGCTTACCCATTTCTTTATAGTTGCTATGTGACCTTCAGTTTTAAAGGCTTTTGAAGCAAAATTTTACCTCAGTATAGTTATTTAAGCCAAATGCCATATATGTTAGCGCTAATGTAGATTACTTATAAAGGCTTCTTAAATGTAGTTTGAAGGAGTATTTTATAAAGCATTTATTCAACTGAAATTCTCTTTTGGAGCTCTGTAGATGCAATCTTCTACTTTTATAGAACTCCTTTAAAGCCTAACTTGCTTCATCTTATAACCTCTATAGCTTAATAGTGTGATCGAAGCTCCGTGCTGTTTGTTGTTAAGTGATGCACAACACCATTATAAGTATGGTAAAGACACAACGAAGTGAGAATTTCAGAAAAGATTAGAAAACAACATATAATAATAATAATACCAATAATAATAACAATAACAGTAATAAGCCGCTTATAAAGTAAGTAGCACTTATATGCATTTCTGTAATAAAGATTTATAACTGCTCCTGTAGTTTCCTTCTCCCGATTCTTGTATGGAACCATATTGTATTTTCAAAAAGTAAATGTAACGGAGCCGCCATTGTTATCAGTTCGAGTTGAAATTTACTTTTTGTGACTTGAAAAAGAAAATTGTGCTAAATATTTACAGCAAGCACTCATGGGGTATACAATCTCTTCATCATTTTATAGTAATTTTATAAAAAAAAATTATAAATAATTTTTAACAATATCAAATTCAAAGGAATTCTGGAGGTGCGGTGCGTCTGTTTATTTGTAGTAGAATAGCATGTTTCGACAGATAGGTTTCCTTCGCACGAGAATTTGGTTTTCTACGGACGATATACTAATTTTCAGGTTACTAATAAATCGCCATAACAATTTGCGTTACCATCCCTGCAAAATTATTGCACTGAAGCTGCTACAGTCACTATAATACGAATGCTTTAAAATTGCAAACAGTAACTCAGACTTAAAGCAATTTTTTACTGCATAAAAACTTACTTTCAACCCTTATACAGGAACTTCTTAGCAGCTATATAACAGGGTTTATAACAGCTGGTAAAACGAAGCAGATCGCCATGATACTACTTAAGTATTTATGTACAGGGTTATTAATTACATATCCCCCCCCCCCCCTCCTTTATTTCTGTTATTGGAAATTAAAAAAAAATTGCTTGCATAGGTCACGTGATATAACAATGAAGGTTATTTTTTTAAATGGAAAGCCTTGTATATTTTTCCATACTCTTTTAGATCTTTTTCCATGATTTTAAATATATAAAGATTGATAGGTCTAGCTGTAATATTTCTTGACATATCGAATATTAAATATGCTCCAAACATGCATATAGGCATTTGGTTATTGAAGGAAACGCAGTAATTACTCTTACGCAGTAGGCTGTGACTGATGATGACAACATTGTTACTGTTTGAGATTTCGTATTATTATTTGATCAAAATCGGTTACACAAAAGCAGAAAAGTTTGATATATTTTGCCTCTATATTAAAACTAATAAAAATAAAAAAGCTGCAAGAAGAGAATATATAGCATTACTAGCTGACCCAGCAAACGTTGTTTTGCCATATAAATTATAAATTTTTGTGCAAAAAATAAAAATAAAATTTCTGGATAGGGCCACCCTAGGTCACCTAGAGGTATAAAAAATAGCCTACGGCCTATTCTCAGACCTACCAAATTTACACCAAAAACTTCATAAAAATTGGTCAAGCCGTTTTGGAGGAGTCCGATAACAAACACTGTGACACGAGATTTTTATATATTAGATATCCAAATCGTCCGGCTCCTAATGAAAACACATTCTTAAATACTTACCATCATGTGAGAAAAACCGATAATTTTAAAAGAAAAAAACCTACCAATAGCGTAAACGAAAATGAAGAAAGTTATATTTTGAATTTTTTTAATGGCAATTTTACTATAATTTATTTTATCAGAATTAAAAATCAAAAGTAAATTTAAATTTTTTATTACCGCGTCCGTATTACTAGATTTACTCTAAAATAAAACCTCTATGACTAAAAACATGTATTCTGATAGCCTCTTGAGATGTTTGACTATGTAAAAAAATTGGTTTAGAAAATCCTGAAACTAGTTTATGGAATGCATCACGTGAACTCGGAAAAAGTTACTCCAAAATTCAAAGGACTTTAAAAAAGAATGACTATAGGCCATATAGATTATTACCGGTACAGGAGCTTACAGAAGATTACAAGCGAAAACGGTTAGAATTTTCTTAAATATATATTATGGGCAGATGAATCGTCATTTTCTGCAGCAGGGGTTTCAATAGGAAAAATCGCTGCCTAAGGAATCACTACTTCCACATCCAGACTTCCTATCCAAGTCTTTTACAACGAAAATACTATATTTGCACTCCACCATGTGGAAATAATGGTTTATGGAACTTTAATAGTATAATATTTAAAATCGTGTACTCCAAAAACCCATAAAATGATATGCCTCATCAATAGTAGGGGGGGTGCTGGTGGGGGTGAATGAAGTGAAAAAAATTCTTGATGACTGGTTCTTGTACACCCTAAATCGCAATATTTTTTCACCCCCTTTTATAATGGGGTGGAGGTGGTGATCTTAGCTCCTATTATATTTACTATATACCAATTTCATGCACTCTTAATTGCTTGATTTACCTATTTACTTTCATTTACCCCAATTTACCTCTCAACTCTTCAACGGAATAAGATCAAAGTATAATCTAGTTCCAGATGTCGTTAAAATACATATGTGTGCCAGCTTTTAAGTCAATATCTTAAACGCTTCCAGAATAATCGTGAGCACCAAAAAGTTACAAGACCAACAGTTACAGACAAGTTACAGACCGACGCGAGAGTCAATTTTTTTTGTTCAAACTTAAAATATTGACATTTCATGACATTCTAAGCTTATTTGAACAATGAAAATTTTCAAAAATTTTTCTTGCGTTAGTATACTTCAACTGGATGTAGAAGTAATATGCAACAAATGACGTGACAAAGATATAAAAAATCATTATGTGCCGTGAACTACCCGATAGAAGTTTGAGCAATAAGAATTTTTAAATTTTTTTGTCGTTACTCTACTTCCACTGGATGTGGAAGTAAAATAGACGTTCGTGGGAGAAGAAAAATCTACAACAAAGAAAAGTTGTTGAAAGTAAAAAATCCGGTAGAAAATCGGTTAAAGTTTGGTGTGTAGTTTTTAGAGATAAAATTGTAGGGCCTAACACGGGAAACATATTTAAAAATAATTCTGCCAGAGGTAGCAGCGCTTTAGAGTAACACTTTTTTTATGAGAAACTTAATGAATTCATTTGGCAGCAGGACGGAGCGACCCCACACAGTGTTTTTGCAGTTAGGGAGCATTTAAACGGCCAAATTGACATTTGGATTGGCAATGGCGGACCAATTCCATGGTCACCAAACAGCCCTGATTTAACACCTTTTGATGCATTTTTGTGGGGGTATTTAAAGGACAAAGTGAATTATGATTTTAATCACAATGTTAAAATAATTAAAACTAAAATTGTCGTTGTTTAAATAATTTAATAAGGTATACGAAACTTTTTTTTATTTCCAATAATAACAGAAATAAATATATAATGAATAACCCTCTACCATTCATAGAGCTTACCGCTTGCCTATTTTAGGTGTATTGATACTTCATTAATACTGGAATATTGTTAATTCTTCTATATACAGCATTAATCCCTATAAAAACGTGGAGTAGATATTAGCTTTTTTAAAAAGCAACTTGTGCTACTTGAATTATAAAACGAATTTCTACGATGACATTTTTGTCTGATTATAATATACTTCTGATTAAATCAAATAGTTATACGTTGTATAATAGAAGACTTATAGTAGTTTAATAATTCGCTATTAAATAAATTGGCATTGTGTTTATTTTAGCTCAGAAGTTGAATGGGGGACAATGGTCAAGTGTACGAGAGATAAATATAATTGCCGTCGATACAGCAGAGTACTTGTGAGAATCGTGTTCGATTAGTCAGACGTGCTTATTAGCGAAAACCATATCGGTAAGGGTAAATTGGCATTTCTCTCCGGATTCCCTATTTTTGGATCCGTACAAAGCGAGTAATGAAGGGATGAACATTGACCGGGAAGGAGAGCCACACGAGTGAGCTTTAATACAGCACATCAATTAGTGTATCAGGCCAAGCGTGAGAAAACAAACAATTATATGCGAACGAATAGTCAGTGGAGACCGAAGACGACATCCCTTAAGAGTGCGCTTGTCAGAGTCATCCGGAGTGGTCACCCCTTTCGGATTGTCCTCTCATTGTGACTGTGACCACGCTGACCACACTGCCACACCGCTGCCGGCCGCTACACGCACGTATTTGTCTCAATTTGCTGGATATTACCGACACACAAAGCATTCTATCCATACGGCCAAGCTCTGATTCATACTCGAGCTTGTTTACTTCTCGGTATTAAAGAATCCTTACGCCGCATCATTATTTGTGATGTGGTGTATTGCTTTCTGTCCGTCTTCGATGATATCGTATTACTTTGTCTTTGGGGGAACGGGATGTACAGGTATCGAGGACGAGCACTTTTAACAAGGATACTTGATATCTCCACGATTCAATCGGTCATTTCATGTTTGACTTGTATCGGCTTTTATCTGACGGGATTCTTATATTTACTCGTATCTGATTTCCTGAAACCGTAGCCAGCGATTTTCAAAAGAAGTAGGTCCTGTTCAAATTATCCTGCAGCATTGCGATATCCTTGCTACGTATATTTCAAATATAAACGTTTCAACCGCAAACACTCCATTCGCTAGTTTTTGCCACAGGTTACTATACTTCTTCAGATATGATCGCTTTTAATTTTCTATGCATTTAATAGGACGCTCTCTAGGATGCATTTTAAATGTCGGCTAAAGACAAAAACGAAAAACATCCTCACGTAAAATTTTCTCCCAAATTCGAATTTAGGAAATGCAAAATTTGAGAAAAAAGCATATGTTTGTCAAAGCTGAGAAAACATGAAAATAAATATTTTTTTTATTTCTCACTTTATGAATATATCCTCAGGGTATTTTTCTTGCTTACTGTGTGAAGAAAAATTACTCTACCTAGTAATTTTTTTATTAAAAATGTAAACTAGTACAGGGTGGACCAAATTAAATGGGATTTGAGGTTTTCTCTAAAATTATGGCAGATAGACGAAAACCAATAGTGTCCTGTGCTCGATTTTCGAGAGACAAACAATGACACAAACCGCAGTCGTCTATCTTTTTCGACTACCGAGCAGCGTTTTTGGAAAATTGGCATTTTTGGATGACCTCCATATCTCGAAAATCGTGTAACACATTCTTAAGGCATGTTTTTGAGTAGAATCCGTTGCTGATAAGAAGAAAATTATGCATGTCTCTGTTTTCGACAGACTTATAGACATAACTTTTATTTTTTTATCACAACTTAAATTAGCTATCCAACGATATATCATATATGTCATATTTATCTCTAGAAAAAGTGGTTAATTTTCATAAAATTTAATATATTTCTGAAGAGGCCATGGAAAACTATTAATAACAACCTTATAATATTAAATAATTTTGCCAAAATTAGGAAAAACTAAACTACAATAAATGTTCGAATTGTCTTCCATTGACATCTATGCATATTTATCGCATTTCTAAGATTTATTGAAATTATTAGAAGAGGAAAACTTAGACACCCTGGTACAACTTTTTAATAAAATCTATGAATCTGGTGTCATCCCTTCCATATGACTAAGTTCAGAATTTGTTCCTATTCCTAAAAAGGCAAGCTCAAAAAAATGTGATGAATATCGGCTCATAATGAGTCAGATACTCAAACTCTTTCTCAAAATCATCCACGTAAGAATATACAAAAAATGCGAGCAAGATCTTGGCGATGCACAATTTGGATTTCGAGATGGTATGGGAACTCGGGAGGCTCTGTTCGGGATACACGTTCTCTTTCAAAAATTTACAGATCAACAAAAGAAAGTATACTCATGCTCCATAGACTACGAGAAAGCATTTGATCGAGTAAACCACGTTAAATTGATGCGAATATTAGAAGGAATGGAAATGGATAAAAATGATATCACAATTATAAAAAACCTCTATTGGAATCAGACAGCCACTGTAAGATACAACGATACAAAAACTGAAGAAGCCACCATAGAACGATGGGTTGCGACAAGGCTGTGTCTTGTCCCCCCTTCTGTTCAACATATATTTCGAACAAATATTCTCGGAGGCATTGAGTGACGGTATTAAAATCAACGGTAAAACGATTAACAACCTTCGTTATGCAGATGACACCACAGTAATGGCAGATAATCCAGAAGCACTACAACAGCTGGCGACCAATATGGCCTTAAAATCAATACGACAAAAACAAAGATACTGATTATTTCAAGAACTCCTGAACCTCCCATACACAATAGTATATACGAAAAAAATATAGAGGTAGTGGATAAATTCAAATATCTGGGAACCTGGATAAACAGCGACTTGGACCCAGATATTGAGATCAGAGCAAAAATCGAACAATCAAGAACTACTTTTAATCTTCCTATGTAATTCCACATTATCGCTAAAAATCAGATACCGCTATGTTAAATGTTATATTCACTCAGTACTGCTGTACGGTAGCGAAATGTGGACATTGAAGGCCAACACGATGATCCGAATCGAAGCCTTCGAGATGTGGGTGTTACGAAGACTCCTAAAGATTCCATGGACTGCCCGAGTTTCTAACAATGAAGTTCTCGAAAGAGCAGAATGTGAAAGAGAATTACTGCAAATAATAGAAGAAAGAAAGACCTCATACCTAGGTCACATAATACGCGCCGATAACAAATTATTGAAACTAATAATAGAAGGCAAAAAATTGAGGGCCGGCGTGGTATTGGCAGAAGAAAGCATTCCTGGCTGAAGAACATAAGGGACTGGACTGGCTTGGATACTCACTCACTCTTTAGAGCTGCCCAGAACCGCCAGACGTTCGCTGAGATTGTTGCCAACCTCTAATATAGAGACGGCACTATAAGAAGAAGAAGATTTATTGATGGTAAAACAAGAAGATCGAAATAATCGTAAATGTCAAAAACTAATTTGTGAGTTAATTGTGAGTAAGCATTGTTAAAAATGGTTTAATTTAGTAATGGTGAAAAATATGATATGATTAAATGTTTTATAGAATGCGGAGAAGATTCAAATTTAACTTCCGAACTTTATTTTAATAGGTAAGTTATAGACAGCAAAACTTAACATAAAAACATAAAAATATTCAAAAGGCTACAACAAAATTTAAAAGAGTTTGGATCATTTGTAAAATCTCGAGTAAAAATATAAAATAAAGCAGGTAGAGAAGCTGTAGATAATACTGTTTTAGAAACTCATGAGCTCATGAAAATCCGCACGTAACCGCTACAGTTAATCGTCAAGGACGATTTGGATTTGGTGTATGCTGTGGTTTTATTGGATACCAAAAAATAGTAGGTCGTCATTTTTTTTCACGATAATTTGAATACCGAAAATGTTATTAACTTTGTACGACAAAAAATAGAGCCCTTTGTAGACCATATGCCTGTACGACAATTTCAAAGATTAATTTACCAACACATGTCATACGTCAAATGAAACACGAAATTATTTAAATTTTCAATTTGGGGAGGATTGGATAGGTATCTATATATCACTCAGGATTAGTTTATCAATTTCTAGTTAGCTAAGTTAACTAAATTGATAACTAACAATTAATTTAGCTAACTGGACATTAATAAACAACAAAGTAGTTTAGATATTGTTTAATTTTTAGGAAATAATGGTCCTATTTTGTGGCCAGCTAGATCTCCCGATATAACCCCTGCCGACTTTTGGCTTTGGGGTTATTTAAAAAATATTATTTTTAGAGAACGTTCTAATAAGAATTGGAAAACAATTGGAAATGCAACAAATGCTGTAAGGTGTCAAAAATGCATAGATGTCAATGGAAGACAATTCGAACATTTATTGTAGTTTAGTTTTTCCTAGTTTTGGCCAAAATATTTTATATTATAAGCAAGGCTCGGGAGATTTATCTCTGTGACGTCAAAAACCAGGGTTGGCTCTAGGTACGGCGGAAAGATTTTTATGCAAGTAAGACACAATATATCTTACCTTTTACTTTTTTTAGTGAATTTCATAATATCGTAAAGTTTATGACCATAATAACTTTGGATATTACAGAATTCTCTAAAAAAAGTACAAGGTAAGATATATTGTGTTATACTTGCATACATATCGGTAGCCCAGTGTGTTAACGCGTCTAGCTTGCACTCTGAGCGTACCTAGCGAAGTGGGTTCGAGCCCCACACAGCAAAAAAAATTTTCATAGGAAATTTTCCCTAAGAGGTGGTTCGGATTCCCCCATAAACTGTAGGGCCCCGTCTCCTTTACTCAGACAAATCTAGATCTTCTAGACTTAAGAGGGTCATTGAGGTGACATGGAAGGCGGTTAAAACACATTTTAAACATTTTTTTTAAAATCGTTCCGCGCTGACCTAGAGCCAACCCTGATATAACCGTCACAGAGATAAATCTCCCGAGCCTTGATTATAAGAAGTGTCATTGTTAATACTTTTCCATGGCCTCCTCACAAATACATTAAATTTCTCGAAAATTAACCACTTTTTCTAGACATATGATATGTTGGATAGCTAATTTTACTTCCACGTCCAGTGGAAGTATAGTAACGACAAAAAAATTTTTAAAAATTTTTATTGTCCAAATAGGCTTAAAATGTCATGAAACGTCGAGATTTTAAGTTTGAGCGAAAGAAAATTTCTGTCTGTCTGTCGGTCTGTCTGTCTGTTTGTAACTTTTTTTTGTGCGCACGTTTACTCTGAAACCGTTTAAGATATTGACTTGAAATTTGGTACACATATGTACTTTAACGAGATCTAGAACTAGATTATATTTTCATCTTGTTCCGTCGAAAGGTTGGGGGGTAAATTTGGGGTAAATGGGTAAATGAAGCAGGTAAGAGTCCATGAAATTGGTATTTAGTATATACAAGAGAAGCTGAGGTCTCAAAAAAAAATTTTGGCATTAGCCACCCCCATTACCACCCCCACCTCCTTACTAAAGGGGATGAAAAAAAATGTGATTTAGTGCATGTACAGGAACCAGAAACCTCAAAATATTTTTTTACTTCATCCACCCCCCACTATCACCCCCCTATCACCACCCCCACCCCACTACCTATGTGGGGTGTCGTTTTATGGGTTTTTGGGGTAGAGGATTTCAAATATTATATTATTAAAGTTCCATAAATAATTATTTTCACATACAAAGTTTTTTCGTTGTGAGTGACTTGGACAGATAATCTGGATGTGGAAGTA
Source organism: Rutpela maculata (assembly GCA_936432065.2). Taxonomy (NCBI): domain Eukaryota; kingdom Metazoa; phylum Arthropoda; class Insecta; order Coleoptera; family Cerambycidae; genus Rutpela; species Rutpela maculata. The sequence goes on from OW386294.2 coordinate 3,707,246, forward strand.
GTGATTCCTTGGGCAGCGGTTTTTTAAGTTGTGATCTAATAATGAAATAATTTACAGGGTGTTCCATTTAAAAGAACACAAGTTATGTTATCTCGAAAACTGAGGTATGCATAATCTTATCAGCAACGGATTCTACTCAAAAAAGTGCCTTAAGAATGTGTTATTCGATTTTGATTCAACACTTGGTAATTGAGATATAGAGGTCATTAAAAAATGCCAATTTTCCAAAAACGCTCTATAGCTTGGTAGTCGAAAAAAAATAGACGATCGCGGTTTGCGCCATTGTTTGTTTCCCGAAAATCGAGCTAAGGATACCCTATATTGAATGGTTTTTGTCTATCTGCCGTAGTTTTAGAGAAAACCTCAAATCCCATCTAATTTGCTTCCACCCTATGTACGCTTTCTTACCAGCTGTAGTATGGAAAACTAACAATAGTGAGGAAAATAGCGCCATACACCCCAAAGAGGAAAGACGAAGCAGCTACGGACACGTGTTTCGGAATTATTGTTCCTCATCAGCGTTGCGTAGCAACAAAAAGGATCTGGAAAAGACAGATACTAACTAACTAAGAAAAAATATTAAAAACTAAGACACTAAAAATCACATTAAAAATTCAAGTAAAAAGATTTCTTTGAACTTTAAACTTCACTTTACTTCTATGCTCCACCCTTCAACTTTAATAATAAAGAAGTTTGTCGTACCTTATATTTTCCGATGCATTTTACAACTTCTGTTCATGTTCGGATTTTTATATTTTTTATAAAAAATATATCTTGCGAAAAGAACTTTTTGACTACGGCTAAGCGAAGCGAATTTGATGAGTGAGTGAGTGAAATTTTATATCTTTTTCATCGTTTTTTAATATTTCTTCTTCTTCAATAATCGTGTAAGCAGAAATAAAAGATATTGTTTTTAAATGCATGTTTCATGTTTTTTCAATGGTTTGTACTACATATTCACATATTTTCAATAGTGAACATTTGAAAGAATTTTAATTTAATACGCATCATCACCTTAAATTTAAAACTATAGGAATTTCTCGACGAATGGCTGGACTAATTAACTACGACTCGCTGTAATTTAATACTCTAATACTCTTAAATTAATCTCTTATGAAATTAAAGCGTGTCTCGATTTGACCGACTTCGAATGTTTACGTTGACACAAATAGCCGTTTTCAGAGTAAAATAAAACAAGCCCAATACCTATATTCGCACATTATGACTCCCGCTGCTTTTACGCAAGTTGTAGTAAAAGTTCCTAAAATATCTAAGTCTCCCGCGACGGCATAACAAAAGAATTCCTAAGTTACTGCGGAGGTTGTACAAAAAATAGACTCTTGTATTTGTTTTGACGCTGACAACTTTTCAAACGTTCTAATTAAAGTAAGGAACTAACTCTACACTGTCTGTGACAGAGTGGATGCCAGAATTGGCCCTCTAGCTAAACGTTTGACACATTGCGAAAACAAACTCTGTGTTTATTTAACGTTAAAAGGTCTGAGAGCAAATGATGTTACATCAGAGGGACAAACACTTATGTCGCTAAACACTGCAGGATCAAATCCTACTTATTGATGCTAATCTCAGGCTAATATTTCGAGAGTTATTAGTAGTATTTTAATGTATATCGGGTGCGAACCAACATGTTTGGATTTTTAATACTTATTTCGGGGTTGGGGTTCATTTGTCACCTTCCTGATTTATTACCAAATTGAAATCAATAGAAGAAGCCTATTTGTTGAACTGTTAAGGTTTTAAGTCCCTGATGCACCGGGTGAGCAAGAACCAAATCTACGCCTGCTTTTACATTACCTTCGGTAGATAATTTATATATTTTACTTCCACATTCAGTGGACGTATAATAACGACAAAAAAAAATTATGAAAATTTTTATTGTTCAAATAGAATGAGAATGTCATAAAACTTCAAGATTTTGTCTGTCTGTCGGTCTGTAACTTTTTTTTGTGCGCACGGTTACTCTGGAATCGTTTAGGATATTGACTTGAAATTTGGTACACATATGTACTTTAACGAGATCTAGAACTAGATTATATTTTCATCTTATTCCGTCGAAGGGTTGGTGGTAAAATGGGGTAAACGGGGGTAAAGAGGTAAATAAAGCAGGTAAGAGTCCATAAAATTGGTATTTCGTGTATACAAGAGAAGCTAGGATTCTCAAAAAAATGTTTGGCATTAACCACTCTCATTACCACCCCTACCCCCTACCCCATTATTATAGAATGTCATGAAACGACGAGATTTTAAATTTGAGCAAAAAAAAAATCTGTCTGTCTGTCGGTCTGTCTAACTTTTTTTTGTGCGCACGATTACTCTGGAACTGTTTAAGATATTGACTTGAAATTTGGTACACGTGTGTATTTTAACGTGATCTAGAACTAGATTATATTTTCATCTTATTTCGTTGAAGGGTTTGGGGGTAAATTGAGGTAAATGGGAGTAACTAGATAAATCAAGCAGGTAAAAGTCCATAAAATTGATATTTAGTATATGCAAGAGGTTTCAAAAAATTTTTTGTTATTAGCCACCCCCGTTTCCAACCCCACCTCATTATTAAATGGAACAAAAAAAAATGTGATTTAGTGTGTGTACAAGGACCAAAAACCTCAAAATATTTTTTTACTTCATCCAGCCTACTTGATAGAAACAAATTTTCAAATTTATTATTCCGTTCCTATACTTCCACTACATTACGTTGATGTGAAAGTAATTACTTAAAGGTTTAATTTCTATCATTTAATTTTGATCCTTGGCGTTTTTGACGCAAGTTTATAAGATATTTAACATTAAAATACTTCGTTTTATAAACGTTCATACGCCATTCTTAAACTTCCTTATCTCCGAAACTAGTAATCCTACAAAAATGAAAAGAAAACAAATTCGTCCTCAAGCTCTTCTTATGGATCCCATCATATTTTCGCTCAAACTAATATTTATTTTAAATATATCAGATATTTCCAAGAAAAAAACAAAAATTTTACGTTTTCTTGAAAATACCATTATATTTTAGGGGGAAATTTTTTCGAAAGCAAGTGCTTTAAACGGATATAGGTAATGCGAAGAACAGTATATGAGAATTATTTATAATTATAATTGACGATTTTCACGAAAGAAAGTTCAGTAAAAAGTGTCATGGCGCACAGTATAATGGTATCACCACTGTAATTCACTGCACATGTTGACCAACTCGTCTAATTTCCAAACTTTGCAACAATTAAATACCTATAATATAATAATCATAACATCGTTTTCATTATCTTTAATGTTAACCAGCTTCCATTGAATGTAAATAGTCTTTATTAGGTTGTTTCGTAGTCTACAATATTTAAAAAATGTCGAATTATGCAATTTGTCAAACACTGTTTCCAACTCTCAGTTTACTAGAAGAGTTGGCAGCAGTGATTGACAAATTGCATAATTTGACATTTTTTAAATATTGTAGACTACGAAACAATCTAATAAAGATGATTTATATTCAGTGGAAGTAGGTTTAACATTAAGGATAATGAAGACAATGTTATGATTATTATATTATAGGTATTTAATTGTTGCAAAGTTTGGAAATTAGACGAGTTGGTCAACATGTGCAGTGAATTACAGTGATACCATTATACTGTGCGCCATGACACTTTTTACCAAACTTTCTTTCATGCAAATCGTCAATTACTGGCTAATTTCAGTAACAAAATGGCGACAATATTATTAAAAAAATGTGAACACGCACATTTTTTCGAACATAACTTCTTTGCCTTTATGCTACCTCAAAAACTAGTATTCCACCAAAGTGGTAGTGGGGGTGATGCCAAAAAAGATTTTGAGGCTTTTGGTGCTTTTACACAAACTAAATCACTATTTTTTACCCCCTTTAGTAATGGAGTGGGGGTAGTAGAAAGGGTGGCTGAAGTTCAAGACAGTAGTCGATACTTGCGACTCTACAGAAAACTTTTGAACCGTTGGCATACAACAGGCAGAGTACTGTCTATCAATCTATCAATCTCTCAATAACGGTTGCGGTTAGCTTTAGGAAAATTAGCTGGAGACCATTTCATCTCAAAATTTCTTATCACTTATTTCAAGTTATCAGATAGTAAAAAACATATTTTGAATCGAATTTTCTAAATAACGGTTGGCTTAGAAAAAATTGCTAGAGACCATTTCGTCTCAACATTTCTTAATTAGAAACTTTTATATACAACTTTTTTTGATTCGACGAAGCTAAATCATCGTTTAATTCAAGTCATTAGATAGCAAAACACATTTTGAATCGAGTTTTCTGGATAACAGTTGGTTTTAAAAAAAAATTAGTAGAGACCATTTCGTCTCAAAATGTCGCAATTAGAAACTTTTATATACAACTTTTTATGATTTAACGAAGTTAAATCATCGTGATTAGAGAATATTATTTAGGTATTAAGCAAATCCCAACTTACACACTTTTTTATTTATCATGAAATTACCTACGTTCTGTATATTGTTGCCCTAGTCTAGGCACGCTAATATACTAGTTAGGTAAATAATTTAAGACACTTATTATTAGAGGAATCTACTCTTATAGCTAATACTGACCGAGTATTAAATTACATGATAGGATTCCTAGCATTTTAATGCAAAACAAATATTGAAAATACTTAAATCATTTATTTAAATTCAGTCGTTCAAACTTTTTTATTTAATCTGAAATTATCTACTTTCTGTATATTGGCACCTTAATCCGGTCAAGCTAATATGCTACTTAGGAAAACACTTAAAAAAACTCACTGGAGAACCAATCAAAACAACTACTCTTCTAGCTAATACTGACGAAGTATTGAATTACATGATAGGATTCCTAGCATTTTTAGGCAAAAAAATATATTGAAAATACTTAAATCATTTGTCGAAATTCAGTCATTCACAACAATTAATCGAAGTACGGAAATAAAAAAAAAAATACGTTTGAAATTATAAATAGGTACATACAAAATTTAACTTTTTTAAATAAAGCAATTGGTAGTTTGTTGTAGCTTCCTATGAGAAAAAGGAATTCATATTTGCTTTTAGGATGCAAAGAACAGCCGAACATCACGTCCAACATGTTCTATTTGAAAGAAATTTTTTTTTTTTTTAAATTGTACAAATGTACATTGGATTTGATCAAAATATAGCCTAGTCCTGTCAATGAATGGTTTCTAGAGGGAAATGCCAAGATCCCAATTTTTGACTTAAAGGCTGTATTTAGTCCCCAAACATTGGAGGTGCGGGGGTGCAGGGGGGCACGAAGAAGGTCTCGGTTTTTAATTTTTCGCTCATATCTCGAAAACGGTTAGCCATAATAAAAAAGTGGCTAAGCAAAATTAAAGCTGACCAAACCGTCTAGAATAATGTTTCTATTAATTTTTTTCGTATCTGTTATAGTTCAGTAATGGATTGTATATCTTTTAACTGTATTCTAATTTTTTGTACAAATATCCGTTTCACAGCAGACTGAACTCAAATATCCAATAAAAAAAATGTCTTTGTGTCTGTAAGTATGTGTGCGTGTATATGTATGTGTGTGTGTGTGAATACCGTTTCTCAAGTCAAAAAATGGGATCTCGGATCTCTAGACCCGTTTACTGAACATTCATTGACAGGGCTAAGCGGTCATATTGCTTTCTAGTGGAAAATGGACACCGTATTAGTATTCGCCAGATATATTTTTTACCAGTGATCATACTCCAAACGTATGTTTCTTGACAATATGAGTGGTTGTAATTAAAAAATTTTTAAAAAAATGGGCAGCCATATTTATGCAGCGTACCCCACCCACTATTAACAAATTTTGGCTTTGATCCTACATTCTGAAAGATTGATAGGCTTTCCATTGGTTTAACAAATTGATGCAAATTGCGCTTATAATAAAGGACGTATTTTTATTTTTCAATTAAAACGTATTTTACATGCGTCAATTGTTAAAAGTGTATTAAATTTCATGTCCAACATAAAGCCGAAATTCCATATTTTCAGAACAATGCAGGGCAATCATTTTATATTGCAGCTATGCAGCACGGCTGAATAAAATGGTGTACAATTATTTATAAACAAAGGATTGAATTTGTAAAACTATTTACAAAACAGATTAATATGTTGTATTGTTAGGTCACGGGCCGTATTTTTATTTTTTACGTATTGAATAGTCATGATAGTTTAATGCTTTCAATGTAGGTACAATACCAGTATTATACTTAAGGCAAAGTACATACTGTATAACTACAGTGTTTCTAAAGAGGGTCCTAGTTTTCTCTATAGTAGTTTATTCGTAGATGCAACCTGCAGTTGCACGTGCATATCTAGGTGGTTACAAGGGGTGACTCACAAGATGTGACGGACTTCAAACAAACCGAACCTTTGACCACAAAGTGTAAACGCACCGAAGACGAAACAATTCTGAATGTTGTGGATTCATGTAAATTGTTTTTTCTGTGTGGTATTTTATTACAATAAGGTGGATAAACTGACTTCTGAAGCAGATAGAAATGCAGGTTTGCCATTCCTATGCCATCGGAAAAAAATAATTTTGTCTTCAGCGACATAACATAGACATAATATAAAATGATATTGCTTAAAAATGTTATTTAATTTCATTTTACAAACCCAACAGCATTTACGTTCCAATTACAGGATAAGCACATATAGTCAGACAGCGGCGGATCCAGAATAAATTAGCAGGGGGGGGCACAACCATAAAAAATGCGCCGCAAGCGAAAATTTCGTATTTTCCAAGGTTAAACGCTCTAAAATGAAAAGTCAGAAATTTGACTTGCAAAAACAGTTTATTCGAAAAATAGGTTTCGTCGAATGAACTGAACGTTACATGGCTATAGGTTCATGTAGTTCGAACCGGTCACTATTATTAATTTTTTGTAATATGCATCGGGATGAGGTTGCAGTTTGATTATGCCAGAAGCAACATATTTAGAGTAGATATTTAAGAAACAAAAAATTGTTTCTTGGGTATTAAACGGGGTTAAAAAATTATATTGTGATATAATGTGTGTACAAGAACCAATATTTTTTTGGCATCATCCCACTACCTATGTGGCATATCGTTTTATAGGTTTTTGGAGTAGAGAATTTCAAATATTTTATTAATATTCTATGAACAATTATTTCCACATACTGAAGTGCATATAGTATCAAATTTATTTTCGGTGTAAGAGACTTGGATAAGAAATCTGGATACTGAGTAGTAATTCTTTAGGCAGCGGTTTTTAGCGATTTTTTGTTTTGGAGGGGCTCAATTTTTTTCAATTTTTTTTTTTTAAACAAATGACACAACACTACTGCATGTTAATTTTATCCATTATACAAAAGTAATAATGACTTTTAATAACGTCGGAACAATGGGGGCAGACATTTTTCCGAAATTGGAAAAAAATTTTCGAGCTGCTGAAATTTTTAAATGATTGACCGTGGAAGAAAATTGTTTAAACAATAGTTTTGAGAAATTACATAATCTACAGTACTTATTAACTAATTACTATGTAAAAGCAATGGAGATAAATTAAAAAATCTGCAGTGAAGCAAAAGTTTCCACAATTCTGGCGGCTGAAAATTGAAGAATATTAACAATACAGAAAAATAGCTTAAACAAAAGTTGTAGCTTTTTTTATTTAGTGCAATATTGGTAATACTTAATTACTTCCACATCCAGTGGAAGCCTAGTAAAGCAAAAAATTTTTATTGTTCAAATAAGCTTAGAAAGCCATGAAACTTCGAGATTTTAAGTTTGGCAAAAAAAAATTTTCTGTCTGTCGGTCTGTAACTTTTTTGTGCGCACGATTTCTCTGGAATCGTTCAAGATATTAACTTGAAAAGAGTCTGTTTTCGGCCCAATTTATTTTTGGACAGTGTTAACTGAAAAACATTTTTTTATTATTTATTATCAATATCGAATCGATTCCACCCCAAACGCAACTTTCCCCCACCCACCTCCCCTTTTTGTATCCCCCTAAACTATTAAATAACCAGCATTCAGTAACAGACCTGCTAAGATGTTTTTGCACTTAAAAAATGTAAAGTACCCTTAAACAGTCATTATTTTCCAAAAAAATGCACCTTTCCCGCCCCTACCAATTTCTCCCCCCCCCCCCCCCCCCCCACCCACACATACCACCCATCCTATGCCCCAATGACATCAATCTATAAACTGCTATCAGGTATAAAATGGTGTAACGAGAACTCTTTATTTCCATTATTAACAAGATATTTTTACCCCCCCCTCCCACCGCCTCCGAAACAGCGAAAATACACGTACAAAATAAAAGATTTCCTTATTCATCAACAGTCATGCCGGGGGCGAGCGTAGAGGCGACTTCAATGCGAATATCAGTCGATATTCCGTTGAAGCAACGTCGAGCGCGGTTAGTACTTGGATGGGTGACCCATCTTGGGAAGTACAGCGTTCTCGTCACACCTTCTAGCGGCTTGTATATCAGTATATACGCGGAAGCTACGTAATTTCAGACGAGGATTTCGTAGTGGATATGCCATCCTTCGGAGGGGATGTAAAGCAGGCGGTCCCTTGTCTATTAAATGTTAGGCAAGTAAAAGATCCCTACTCTTCTTAAGGGAAGAGGTTCGTCAAAATTTCCAGGTTGGGGGTAGCTCGTCTCCTGGCGTCGGTGACAGGCCCTGGTAGCGGAAATTGGCCGACGTTAAATAAGTAAATAAAAAAAAAAATAGCCATGCCAAAATGTTTCAACCTACAAAACCATCTTAACAGGTCTGTTACTGAATGCTGAATATTTAACAGTTTAGGGGGGTAAAAGGGGAGGTGGGTGGGGGAAAGTTCCGTTTGGGGTGGAATCTATTCGATATTGATCGTCAATATTAAAAAAAATGTTTTTCTGGTATTATTGTTCAAAAATAAATTAGGCCGAAAACCGGTCTTATGGGCACTCCTCCTTTAGTACACGTATGTATTCTAACGAGATCTGAAACTATATTATATTTTAATCTTATTCCGTTGAAGGGTTGGCGGGTCAATTGGGCTAAATGGAAGTAAATAGGTAAATCAAAGGCATCATTTTTTTTACTCCATCCATTAGAACAAAAATTTACCACAAATTTGAAAAATAATAAATTGGTCAATGAACTGATGGTATACGCATAGAAAACAATTTACGTGGTGTGCACCTTTTCTTTCACCAAAATTTTTTTTTTAATATAATAACTTTCAATAATAAATATTTGTTGTTTTTCATGATAATAATCAATCACACATATAACAATTCATTAATTAGTAATAAAGCCATATCATTTGTTTTCCACCGTACATTTTATTCGAATACTCCATGCTGTTGCGTAGTTAAGGATCATTACGTCCCAACTGCTTATAAAAAATACAACTCGACCGAAATTAACAGACCTGTTTCCTAGCTAGGGAGACAATAACGCGATGACTTGTGCTTTCATTTTATAGAGTTGAACTATTACGCAAAAGCCCCTCTACAATGTAACCTTTCTCCACAGTTGATTTTCCGTTGGAAGTAAATTGATTTTATTACATGCACTTACAGGTGTCCAACCTGTCCCATTTCGATTTTTTTTTGTTTCTCTCAGGGGTTGACTTAAGAGCTGATATTAGGGTCAGGACAATTGTTGAGACATTTCAAATAAAGATTACTCATTTTCTTTCCACGGGGATTACTCCACACTAGGTTCATTAAACACATAAAGAAACTGATTTACATTTGAAATGACAAAAGGTATTTCGTTTATGATTTAATTTTCTTTTGTCCAGATGTCTACAGGACGATTCCAACAAAAAAGTAACAGGTATTCTATGTTTTGGGTATAAAATAATCGCACCCCAGAATAAAAATACTGTTAATGACTTTCTGTAATCGTAAATGAAGTTCTCTACCACTTTCATTGCGCACAATTTATTTTTTTTACTCAAAAAAATCGATTTTTTATGGAACATGCTATAGAAAGTGTTACAATTGTGAAGGTAAATCTAATGGGAGAATTGGTTGTTCCCATGATATTTGATAAATTTTCTTTCAAGATTCAACAGAAATATACATATATGCCTCCTAGAGTAGTGGAACCGCAGACATGAAGAGGATGTCACAGATAAATAATTTAAATAGTTTTGTATTTTGCATATATATCTTTTGAATCGTGGAAGAAAATGTATGTAAATATTAACTTTCCCATTAGATTTACCTTCATAACTTTGCAGACAAAAAAAGAATGTCGTAGATAAATAATTGGAGTTGTATTTGGCATGTATATTTTTCTTGAAACTTGGAAGAAAATGTTTTAGATGTTAAGGGAACAATTAACTTTGTAGTGGAGTTTCTCAATTAGTTCAAAATTGTAAGGTACCACGGTTTCGATTAATTGACGTACACCATTTTCGTTTTCGGTTACAGTTTCTCACATACCGGTTTTCGGTTATGGTTAGGAAGAATTCGTAATTACGGTGCGGTTTTCGGTTAGGGTTTCGTTTGCAGGGACTGAAAACGAAATTTATTTCGGCTCGGTTTCGGTTACGGTTACTTAATGTACATCGTTTTCGGTTTTCGGTTTCGGTTTTCAGAGCAGCGTTAATTTAGTTTTCGGTTTCAGTTTTCAAAGCAGTGCCAATCCGGTTTTCAGTTACAGTTTCGGTTTTCCATAATCTCTCATGTCGGTTACGGTTAGAAAAAAATCGTAATTACGGTGCGGTTTTCGGTTACGGTTAACTGGCGTACACCATTTTCGGTTTTCGGTTTCGGTTTTGGTTTACCAGACACTCTCATACTGGTTTCCGGTTTCGGGTGCGGTTTTCGGTTTCGGGTGCGGTTTTCGGTTAGAATTAAATAAATGCTTGCAGGGACCGAAAGCGAAACTTTTTTGGGCTCAGGTTTCGCTTACGGTTACCCAACGTACACCATTTTCCGTTTTCAGATCAGCGTAAATTTGGTTTTCGGTGTCGTGTACACACACACACAGACACAGACGGGCAGACAGACAGACACGGACACGCACACGCATACGCACACGGACGCTCACACGGACACGCACGCACGCACACACGGACACAGACACAGAGATACAGAGACACAGAGGCACAGAGACATCGACACAGACAGACAGACACAGACAGACACAGACAGACACAGACAGACACAGACAGACACAGACAGACACAGACAGACACAGACAGACACAGACAGACACAGACAGACACAGACAGACACAGACAGACACAGACAGACACAGACAGACACAGACAGACACAGACAGACACAGACAGACACAGACAGACACAGACAGACACAGACAGACACAGACAGACACAGACAGACACAGACAGACACAGACAGACACAGACAGACACAGACAGACACAGATAGACACAGACAGACAGATACAGACAGACAGATCCAGACAGATACAGACAGACACAGACAGACAGACACAGACAGACAGACACAGACAGACAGACACAGACAGACAGACACAGACAGACAGACACAGACAGACAGACACAGACAGACAGACACAGACAGACAGACACAGACAGACAGACACAGACAGACAGACACAGACAGACAGACACAGACAGACAGACACAGACAGACAGACACAGACAGACAGACACAGACAGACAGACACAGACAGACAGACACAGACAGACAGACACAGACAGACAGACACAGACAGACAGACACAGACAGACAGACACAGACAGACAGACACAGACAGACAGACACAGACAGACAGACACAGACAGACAGACACAGACAGACAGACACAGACAGACAGACACAGACAGACAGACACAGACAGACAGACACAGACAGACAGACACAGACAGACAGACACAGACAGACAGACACAGACAGACAGACACAGACAGACAGACACAGACAGACAGACACAGACAGACAGACACAGACAGACAGACACAGACAGACAGACACAGACAGACAGACACAGACAGACAGACACAGACAGGCAGACACAGACAGACAGACACAGACAGGCAGACACAGACAGGCAGACACAGACAGGCAGACACAGACAGACAGACACAGACAGACAGACACAGACAGACAGACACAGACAGACAGACACAGACAGACAGACACAGACAGACAGACACAGACAGACAGACACAGACAGACAGACACAGACAGACACAGACAGACACAGACAGACACAGACAGACAGACACAGACAGACAGACACAGACAGACAGACACAGACAGACAGACACAGACAGACAGACACAGACAGACAGACACAGACAGACAGACACAGACAGACAGACACAGACAGACAGACAGACACAGACAGACAGACACAGACAGACACAGACAGACAGACACAGACAGACAGACACAGACAGACACACACACACAGACAGACACAGACAGACAGACACAGACAGACAGACACAGACAGACAGACACAGACAGACAGACACAGACAGACAGACAGACACAGACAGACAGACACAGACAGACAGACACAGACAGACAGACAGACACAGACAGACAGACACAGACAGACAGACAGACACAGACAGACAGACACAGACAGACAGACACAGACAGACAGACACAGACAGACAGACACAGACAGACAGACACAGACAGACAGACACAGACAGACAGACACAGACAGACAGACACACAGACAGACACACAGACAGACACACAGACAGGAGACACACACGGACAGACACACAGACGGACACACACGGACACGAACACACGGACACAAGCTGGCCCAGAATAAAAGCGACTCGTGATGAATAAACATACTATATCTATAGTTTCTACGTTTGTAATTGTATGATTTTTTTTAGACCTACCTCAAAGAAACGACTTCAAAGGGAAACTACTTCAGAAGAAGAAAATGAAGAAATTGTATGAACACCAATTAATCAGTGATGGTCCACCCCGTCATAATACGTCGCAATGGAACGGGATACACGATTGACTGAAGTTGATGGGTAACTTGTATTTATACATGAGTTGTCCTTTGACTTTGGACCCTCGTGCTATCCTGAGATTTCCTCGTGAATCAAAATGAATTGCTGCTGAAAGATGTCCATTTACTGTCTTAGTTCTAGTTCTTCAAATTTTAAAAAATATCAATTCTAGTTTCTAAGTTGAAGTTTTTATGTTATATTACTTAGAATATTGTATTGTTACTAAGTGTTTGGATTCTTATAATACTTGGAGAAAAATAGTCCCAAAATGTTTCAATAGACGGAGCCACATATATTTTACACACCGATGCCTCTCCTAAAGTTTTAAAGGCATGATACCCACAAGGATGAGGAAGGGTTGGGATCATATAGTGCGCGATGTCCATTTACTGTCTCATTTTTACAAATTTTTCGTTTAGTTTCTCATATATTTTATAATACTTAGATTTTTATATTGTAAATAAATGTTTATTATTATGAAATATTTTGAGAGAAAAGAAACATATATCCCCAAGTGTCGCCATCTATTTAATATGACAACCACCATCTTGCCAGACAAAATAAAATTTGGATTCTTGTAATTTCGGGAAAAAATAGTTCCAACATTTTTCAATAGATGGAGCCACATATATTTCACACACCGGTATCTCTCCTAAGGTTAAGACCTTAAACTTACCCACAAGGGTGGGGAAGGGTTGGGATCATATAGCGGACGACGTTCACTTCTCCCACTGTCTTTTAGAATTTTTGCAAATTTTTCTTTCAGTTTCTTAGATGAAGTTTATATTTTATAAAACTTGAATTCTTATCATATTTAGAGAAAAAATAGTTCCAACATTTTTCAATAGATGGAGCCACATATATTTCACACACCAATGTCTCTCCTAAGGTTAAGACCTTAAACTTACCCACAAGGGTGGGGAAGGGTTGGGATCATATAGCGGACGACGTTCACTTCTCCCACTGTCTTTTAGAATTTTTGCAAATTTTTCTTTCAGTTTCTTGGATGAAGTTTATATTTTATAAAACTTGAATTCTTATATTGAGAAAAAAAATAGTTCCAACATTTTTCAATAGATGGAGCCACATATATTTCACACACCAATGTCTCTCCTAAGGTTAAGACCTTTAACATACCCACAAGGGTGGGGAAGGGTTGGGATCATATAGCGGACGACGCTCACTTCTCCCACTGTCTTTTAGAATTGTTGCAATTTTTCCTTTTGGTTTCTTAGATAGAGTTTATACTTTATAATAGTTAGTATTTTTATATTGTTGATAAGTGTTTATTATTATGAAATATTCTGAAAGAGAAGAGAAATATACCCCCCCTTATTGCAATGGAAATACTGAATAACTTATTGGAATTTGGGCATACTGTATACTCTGCGACAGATATTTATAAGTGTCATGTAAGTGTCGCCATCTATTTAGGAACATGAGAACCAACATTTTCGTCTTGTCAGACAAAATAAAGTTCGAATTTTTCTAAGGTCTAAATTTTAAATTCTAACGGATATATATTCTTCTCTAATTTTAACAGATTTTTCTCTTAATTTCTATTTATTTTATAACAGGTTTTTCATATTATTATAAAATATTTTGGGAGAGAAGAAAAATATGCCCCCCTTTGTTGCATAGGAAACACTGAATAATATTTTGTTCGAAGTTGGACATGCTGTATACTCTGCAAGAGACATTTATAAGTGACACGTAAGTGTCGCCATCTATTTAGGAATATGAGAACCAACATTTTCGTCTTGTCAGACAAAATAGAATTTCGGCCTAAATTTGAACTGATACATTCTTTTTTTTTTTTTGGTTTCCCCACCCTACTGGATCGAGATCTGTCAGTGAATAAATTATAGAGTAACATACAATAACATACAACTCAGATCGAAATTTTTTTATTAATTTAACTACATTAATTAATTTTATTACGGGTTATTTGTTGCTGATGAGTATCTCTGGATAGCACGAGGGTCTAAAGTCAAAGGACAACTTATCTAAAAATACAAGTTGGCAATCAACTTCAGCCAATCGTGTATCCCGTTGCTTAATACCATCCTAACCATTATGGGGTTGCTCTTCACACTGAATTAGGACCTTTTAATCCGTATCCGTAAAATATCTTCGTAATGTTTCTTCCAAAGTAGTCAGCATCTTTTTATGGATCTGTAAAAATAAATAGATTAGTATATATTTTCGTGGCTCATTTATCATAAAGCACGAGTACGAGTCAAGTAAACCGAAACTGAGAAATTTGGAAATTTGGACAATTGGAATTTGGAAAATCTGGAAGTTTTGCCGAACCTCTCTATCGGGAGTTGCCTAACATTTAATAAACAAAGGACCGACTGCTTTACATCCCCTCCAAAAGATGGTATATCCACTGCGTAATCCTCGTCTCAAATTACATAGCTTCTACGTGAACGCTAATATACAAGCCGCTAGAAGGTGAGACGAGATCGCCGTGTTTCATCTAAGTAATAACTGCGATGAACGTTGCTTAACTTTCTGTATCGAAATACGTGTGGCCTCTCCATCTATAAAGACCTCTCATGGTTTTGGACACCAGATCTTTGAGTTTTGGAAAAACGTAGAAAATAATATTTTGACCAGTAGATTTCTTCGTACGTCTACCGTGCAAAGGAAAACCGCTGCCCAAGGAATCACTACTTCCACATCCAGATTCTCTATCCAAGTCACTCACAACGAAAAAACTTTATGTGAAAATAATTGTTTATGGAACTTTAATAATATAATATTTGAAATCCTCTACCCCAAAACCCCATAAAACGATACCCCTCATCGGTAGTTGGGTGGGGGTGGTGATAGGGGGGTGGTAGTGGGGGGTGGATGAAGTAAAAAAATATTTTGAGGTTTCTGGTTCCCGTACATGCACTAAATCACATTTTTTTTTCATCCCCTTTAATAAGGAGGTGGGGGCGGTAATGGGGGTGGCTAATGCCAAAAATTTTTTTGAGACCTCAGCTTCTTTTGTATATACTAAATACCAATTTCATGGACTCTTTACCTGCTTGATTTACCCATTTACCCCAAATTTACCCCAATTTACCCCGGAACAAGATGAAAATATAATCTAGTTCTAGATCTCGTTAAAGTACATATGTGTACCAAATTTCAAGTCAATATCTCAAACGGTTCCAGAGTAAACGTGCGCCCAAAAAAAAGTTACAGACAGACCGACAGACAGACCGACAGACAGACAGACAGACCGACAGACAGAAATTTTTTTTCGCTCAAACTTAAAATCTCGACGTTTCATGACATTTTAAGCCTATTTGGACAATAAAAATTTTGAAAAATTTTTTTGTCGTTACTATACTTCCACTGGACGTGGAAGTAAAAACGCCGTATTCGCAAAAATATTCAAATTGACAATACGGCGTTTTTCCTTTGCACGGTAGACCTGTTATTAGTCATACACTGCACACCTTGTTTTCGGCATTTTTCATCAGTTCTATTTGAATAATAACAATATGTAAATCCAATACATGAATTATTAAGCTTCTTTTACCTTCTATAATACAAAACCACCATAGAGCATTAATAAAAATGTCTCTGTGTTTGCACACAATTTCACTAATCAAGAACGTTTTTATAACTCAAAGAAACGTATAAAACACATACGAAGATGTACATGAGATTTACAAAGAAAAACCAGTAAATGAGTAGACAAGACTTAATAATCATACCACTAAACGCAGAGAAAATACCGTCAGAAACGTAAACAACAGATTTAAGTCTCGCCGTGACGTCTCAGTTTTGCCGGCAAGTGGCGAACATTGCAGCATATGGAACTGGCTATCCTCCTTCTGTTTACGGTTCTTGATAGGGATATGCATAAAAAAATGTTCATTTTTGATTTCTACATCACATCGTCGAAAAATAAACAGGGAGTTCCATTTGAAAAAAATGAAAATTACTTAAAATATACTCTGGAACAAATCCTACTTGCATCTGGATTAAATTTATCATGCCTTTTGCACCTGTTTATCATACGGGAACAATCAATTCTCGCTGAGAAATAATTTTGTATTTAGAATGTATTTTTTTTCTTGAAACCCAGAAGAAATTGTGGTAAATATTAAGGGAACAACCAATTTTCCCATTAGATTTCCCTTAAAATTTGATAAATTTTCTTCCAATTTTCTTCCTTACAAGGTTTACTTTAGGGGTGCTCTCTTTTTTATTATTGTGCACCGAGCTTTTTATGTATTTTGTATAATATTTTATTGAAATAAACATATTATCATTATCATTATCATTATCATTATCATTATCATTATCATTATCATTATCATTATCATTATCATTATCATTATCATTATCATTATCATTATCATTATCATTATCATTATCATTATCATTATCATTATCATTATCATTATCATCATTATCATTATCATTATTATTAAAGTTTCTAGAGAAAAATACATTCCAAATACAAAACTCCATAGAATATTTTTAAACATGCTAAATATAAAACTATACAAATTATTCATCTGCGACATTCTTTTTTTGTCTGCAAGGTTGTGAAGGTAAATCAAATGGGAAAATTAATATTTACATAATATTTGATACATTTTCTTCCAAGATTCAAGAAAAATATATATGCCTCCTAGAGTAGTGGAACCGCAGACACGAAGAGGATGTCGCAGATAAATAATTTAAATAGTTTTGTATTTGACATATATATTTCTCTTGAATCTTGGAAGAAAATGTATGTAAATATTAATTTTCCCATTCGATTTATGGGACTATTATGGGAACAACCAATTCTCAACCTTGCAGACAAAAAGAGAATGTCGCAGATAAAAAATTTGTATAGTTTTGTATTTTTTAGCATGTAACTGGCATAGAACTTTAATAATATAATTTATAATAGAAATCTATAAAGTGCTATGCCACACGGTAGTGGAGGTGGTAGAGGGGCGGGGGCTGTTGCCAAAAAGAGGCTTTTGGTTCTTGTATACTCATTAAATCACAATTTTAATTTTGTTCTCGTTTTAATAATGGGGTGATAACGGGGCTGATAGTGGGGATCGCTGATGCCAAAACATAATGTTGAGTCTTTAGTTGTTGTATATACGCCATATCACAATTTTATTTTTTACCTTTTTAATAATGGCGTGGAATGGTAATGAGGGGGTGGTAGAGAGGGTGAATAATGCAAAAAAAATGTTGAGACCTTTGGTTCTTGTATACACACTAAATCACAATTACAAATTGTCACAAATTATCACAAATAAGATCAAAATATAATCTAGTTCAAGATCACGTTATTAAGTGTACCAAATTTCAAGTCAATATCTTTAACGGTTCCAGTAATCATGCGTGCAAAAAGAGCTACAGACAGAACGACAGACCGAAAGACACAAACTTAAAATCTCGACGTTCATGACATTCTAAGCCCATTTGAACAAAAAAAATTTCAAAATTTAAGTTTAGGATTTTTTAATAAAATGGACATTACGGGTAAAAAGGTTAAGCGTACATTTACACTTATACATTGCTTATGTGGCGCCCTCTAGGATCTACACAAAAAATGGGAGCAATTTGAATTTCTCATCTCAATAAACGTTTGTTCACCAATTACTTCCACATCCAGTGGAAGTATAGTAACGACAAAAAAATTTTTAAAAATTTTTATTGTTCAAATAGGCTTAGAATGTCACGAAACGTCGAGATTTTAAGTTTGAGCAAAAAAAAATTTCTGTCTGTCGGTCTGTCTGTAACTTTTTTGTGCGCACATTTACTCTGGAACCGTTTGAGATATTGACTTGAAATTTGGTACACATATGTACTTTAACGAGATCTAGAACTAGATTATATTTTCATCTTGTTCCGTCGAAGGGTTGGGGGGTAAATTGAGGTAAATTTGGGGAAAATAGGTAAATCAAGCAGGTAAGAGTTCATAAAATTGGTATTTAATATATACAAGAGAAGCTGAGGTCTCAAAAAAAATTTTGGCATTAGCCACCCCCATTACCACCCCCACCCCATCATTAAAGGGATGCAAAAAAAATGTGATTTAGGGTGTGTACAAGAACTAGACCCCTCAAAATGTTTTTTTACTTCATCCACCCCCACTACCACCCCCCATCACCACCCCCACCCCGCTACCGATGTGGGGTATCGTTTTATGGGTTTTTGGGGTAGAGGATTTTAAATATTATATTATTAAAGTTCCATAAACAATTATTTCCGCATACAAAATTTTTTCGTTGTGAGTGACTTAAATAAAAAATCTGGATGTGGAAGTAGTGATTCCTTGGGCAGCGGTTTTCATACCAATATTCGAAAAAATATTTTATGATAAAATTAAAAATGTAACATTGACTTTTAACACCCGGTATCTCTGTTAATATCAACTTTTAGACTAAAGTAAGTAAATCGCAATATTTTAATGTCAGAAATCCACTGTTACTCTATGGACCATTACTTATGAAAGACCACCCTATATTATTTAAACGTGCCAATTTATATTGGTGTGTATTTTTTTTAAATATGTATCTGTGGAGTGCTATGATCGGTTTGGACAAATATGACAACGATATTTTTCATTTCAATTGTTTCCATTTCGCTTTTAACAGCTTGTAATAAACTGGACAATATATAGATATTTTAGAGCATAAATTCGTTTTTTATATAATAAAAATGTACCTATCGTGTTGGCAGTTGTATAACACATGCAGCTGCGTTTTATCGCCTTCAATTTGCGTTCTGTAAACAATGACGCTGGATGTGATTTGTTGTACACACTTCGACAGTTCCACTGAAAATCTCTCTTGCGGTCGCGGAATATTGTAGTCCAGGCCCTACATAAACAAAAACGTTTGTCAATTTAAAACGTGGACACAAGCTAGGATTAAAAATTATCTTGCGTGTTGTTGTGAACAAAATATACTCTGTAGAGAACTTGATCCAGTTTATTTCCAATCAAATTTCAATTTAACTTTGTTAAAACCCCAATAATTAATTATGGAGTCGGTTAAAAAGGAACATGGCGTCAGAACTAGACTCTGCATAACTTCTTCTATTAACTATTTTTGATATCTACAGAGCGAACTTGGATATACAAGGTGTTTCAGGTACACTAGTCATTAATTTTTGGAGGTTATTATACTTCAAAAAAAAAACCGCTGCCCAAGGAATCACTACTTCCACATCCAGATTTTTTGTCCAAGTCACTCACAACGAAAAAATTTTGTATGTGGAAATAATTGTTTATGGAACTTTAATAATATAATATTTGAAATCCTCTACCCCAAAAACCCATAAAACGATACCCCACATCGGTAGCGGGGTGGTGGTGGTAGTGGGGGTGGATGAAGTAAAAAAACATTTTGAGGTTTCTGAGGTTTCTGGTTCTTGTACACACACTAAATCACAATTTTTTTTCATCCCCTTTAATAATGGGGTGGGGGTCGTAATGAGGGTGGCTAATGCCAAAATTTTTTTTGGGACCTTAACTTCTCTTGTATATACTAAATAACAATTTTATGAACTCTTACCTGCTTGATTTACCTATTTACCCCAACCTTCGACGGAACAAGATGAAAATATAATCTAGTTCTAGATCTCGTTAAAGTACATAGGTGTACCAAATTTCAAGTCAATATCTCAAACGGTTCCAGAGTAAACGTGCGCACAAAAAAAAGTTACAGACAGACCGACAGACAGAAATTTTTTTTCGCTCAAACTTAAAATCTCGACGTTTCGTGACATTCTAAGCCTATTTGAACAATACAAATTTAAAAAAAAATTTTTTCGTTACTATACTTTCACTGGATGTGGAAGTAATAGAAAAAAGAAAACTCCTATAATCATGGGCCCGGAAGCCCGGCTTTCTGAAGCGGGCACCAAAAATTGTGATTTTACTTAACCTTTTGAGCGACATTGATCAGTTCCTGCTTGTGATCTGATATAATTAAAGGCCATTATTTCTTGTTATTTATCAAAAGTAAATTCAATCATGGAAGTGAAAAATGGGAGGGGGGGGGCTTCCTTCTATTACTCCTCCTTATATTAACGTATAACACACGTTCATAATATGATAAGTTGTAACAACTCACTAAAAGTAACGTTAACTACATTCAATGGTAAGAACGATGGTATTAATATACCACCGTTCTTATCATTGGATGTAGTTGCGATTAAACAGCCACTGGGGTGCATCCTTACTTGCCATGTTTGGTACGCAGCTCTGATTTATTGTCTACATAAGTAAATAAATATTTTACAAATTGTTATACTGTATTCAAATTGCCCTTTGATCAATATACACGGTGGTATAAAACTGTCTCACACTATTTTTGTGGCTGATAGTGAATCCAGAAATAAATATACTCTTTTTTTATAAAAGCATTTAAACCCCAACATGTAAAATTCGTAATTTAAATTTAGATCTAGCCCGTCTGGACACCAGTATACATAGTAACAGATCATCCTTCTCTTCTGCTTAAGGAGTAGGTTTAGAGGGTGTTTGTCAGTATTTTAGATTTAATTTTTACATATTTCTAAAAATTCTTATAAAAGAATAATTTTCAGGTCACAGAAATAAAAAATTCCAAATTCTTATTACATTTCTTGTAATAAATTCCAGATCCAGTGGAAGTATAGTAACGACAAAAAAAAATTGAAAATTTTTATTGTTCAAATAGGTTTAGAACGTCATGAAACGTCGAGATTTTAAATTTTAAGTTGTTTAAGTGTTAAGTTACGTTAAGTTAAGTGTTAAGTTTAAGTTTTAAGTCTGTTGGTCTGTCTGTCTGTAACTTTTTGTGAGCAGGAATACTCTGGAATCGTCTAAGATATTGACTTGAAATTTGGTACACGTATGTATTTTAACATGCTCTGGAACTAGATTATATTTTTATCTTATTCCGTCGAAGGGTTGGGGGTAAATTGGGGTAAATGGTAAATAGAAAAATCAAGCAGGTAAGAGTCCATAAAATTGGTATTTAGTATATACAAGAGAATCTATAAAGTCTCAAAAATTTTTTGGCATTAGACACCCTCATTACTACCCCCACTCCATTATTAAAGGGGGTGAAAAAAAATGTGATTTAGTGTGTGTATAAGAACCAAAATCCTCGAAATATTTTTTTTCTTCATCCACATCGGTAGTGGGATATCGTTTTATGGGGTAGACGATTTTAAACATTACAAAATTAATGTTCCATAAACAATTATTTCCACATACAAAATATTTTCGTTGCGAGAGACTTGGATGGAAAATCTGGATGTGGAAGTAGTGATTCCTTGGGCAGCGGTTTTTATATTTATCAAATCGACGTGCATTTATAACATTTTATTAAGAAATCCTTTTTTCGCAATGAATGCAATGAGATTATTAAAACTGACACTGATTTTTAGTCGCCTCCTGATGATGTCAAGATGATTGGTGAAATGCGAGTCAAGCTACTTCAGAGGTAATAAATAAATATCACATAATTAAATTCCTCAAAAGTGTTTTTGATAAATAGGTATTTTAGGTAATTCGAAGAATGATTAATGATTTTACTTCAAGGGAACAACTTCTCTGATACACAAGAAAATTAATGCCTACGAATTCATGGAACTGCGTAATTGAAAATGTCTGTTAGGGCCCGTACTAAAGCCGAACGAGTGAGATCGCTATTCACTCATTCGCTGGAATAGTTTATTTTTAATCATCTTAATTATACAACTGAATAAACCTTTTTACATCGTTTATGAAGTATATTTCTTCAACACCATTATTTATATGGTGACCTATTTTTCAGATGACTATATTGGTTGAAAATTTCTGTTTACATTTAAATTATGCTGGTAATAAATGATGACATGTATAATAATAGCAAACACAATGGCTTACCAGAACCCTTCACACTTAGCTGGGAAAACTTAAAATACATAGTGAAGTATACTTAGTTTTTGACTTTGAAATCGATGCAACGAGGTTAAAAAACTGTATTTTGCAAATATCTTGAAAACTATAAAATTTATCAAAAAAGGTATAGACGTGGCATAAATATTTTTTCTTATAGAAAAATGTTTAAACATTAATTTGGTTGTAGTTTGAAGCTGTTACTCGATAGGTAAAGTAATGAACCAAAAAGAAAAATAAAAAAAATTGTGCCAAGGCCTTAGAACGAGGCACAAAAATATATTATTTTTACTCTGTAAATACTAAATTTTAAGAGTAATTCCAAGCTGTTACTCCATTGGTATGGTTGCTGTACCAAAAAATGTTCCGGAGAGAGCACATACAAAACTTCTGAAGAAGTTCTGCCCAGGCACAAAATGATTTTTCTTATGGTCGCTGTGAGTACTAACATTTCCAAAACATTTCACTGTTACTTGATTGACCAGGTTTTCTGTAGCCAGCTCTTAGACTATAAAAAAGTACATGACATTTTTTATTTTTTTTGTGCCTTTGCTATTAGAGCGAAAAATTGAAGCGAATTACGAGCGCCCAAAAAGTGCCGAAATTTGCATAAAATTATAAAACAATATTATCTGTATTAATTACATTTTTGGCTTGAAAAAATTTACGTAAAGTATTGAGACATCGTGATAGAAAATATCAAGAGCACAGTTTCTACATGATAAAGTCCTCTACACATTCAGTGAATTACTAGATTGGATCATTCCAATTACAGCCCACGTAGCAAATAATCACGTAATTAAACTAAACACAAGGTCAGCTCCCGTTTTCCGTTCAATAATGCATTAACTAATATTTATATTGGTTAATACAGATATTAATAAATCAAGTTTTGGTGATTACTATAAGTGCGTAAGTAATATTTCATGGACATTGTAGATTTCAATCAATCATCCCTCTGTTATTTGACCTGACATGAACCCGAAATCTCGTGATATTTACTTTTTGTTGTATCTTTGTAAGCACATAGTTGAGTGATAGATTGAGATCATATCTATATAAAATTATTTCTTACTAACAACGAAACTTTTAATTTATTATACATGATTGGACCAATGTGTCTTAGCACCTAATTTCTGGCTAAAATAATAGTAGGTTTATTGACCTATTCAATTATGTACTCTAATTTTTACAATTAATTATTTTTTGTTTATTTGCTTTCAACATGATTAGATAGTATTATTTAGGTTTTAAGCAAATCACAACTTAGACACTTTTTTATTTATTACGAAATTACCTACTTTCTGTAAATTGTTGCCCTAATCTAGGCACGCTAATATACAGGTTAGGTAAATACTTTAAAACACTCATTATTGGAGAACCAATCAAAACAACTACTCTTCTAGCTAATTCTGGCGAAATATTGAATTACATGATAGGATTCGTAGCATTTAAAGCAAAAAAATGCATTGAAAATACTTAGATCACTTATTCAAATTCAGTCATTCATTCAATAAATAGAAAGTGTGAATGCATATACAGGGTTCTCACCAGGAATTACATCCATCGATATAGGGAAAAGTACGCATCAGAAAATTTTGAAAATTTAGGGAGCTACTAATGGCAGTGTGGCCAATCCAACTAAAATAACGATACCAACTTGCTTATTTTAAATGGAACACCCTATATATTTTAGGGTTTTCGAAAAGAGCATAAAATTCTGAGTCAAAAATAGGTAGGATACCCTGTGCCTAAACCCAGTCGTTTCAGAGATATTTGACATTTTAAAGAAATTTTGACAGGTGTAATGGTTTACAATAACCTTTATAACTTTGTTCGTATAAAAGATACTCATTTGCTTTTTGGCATGTAGAGAGAACACAAGGAGAGCTGCACTCTATAATTGAATATTCAATAATAGTATACCAAGTGTTCCATTTTTGACGTTACATTTTGTAAACTTCAAACCGCGAAAACTTGTTTAGGTCAAATGGAACACAATATATTTTTTTACATGTAAAATGAAATTTCTTTTGTTAGGTTTAAGTTAGAACTTTTTGATATAATTGCGATTTTCTTAGAAATTCAGGAATTCTTAGTAAAAATTTTATCCAATTAGCCACGATTAGAAACAATCAGTAATGTCAGTCATTCTTTTATATCAAAAACATGCCACCGCGTTTAAATTACACCCATGAAGACTTTTTGAATTTGTATATTATTTATGGAGAATGTGATAAAGTAATATCAAGAACTTGTAAGTACATTTGCTACTCGATATCCATAAAAACGGAGTCACCAAAACACTGTAAAACGCATACTGGAAATAGCAATTCTGGGATATTTTCATGCATTTCCAATGATGTCTAAGACAAGCTGCAATCAGGAGTATGCAAGGATTCAGTTCACAGAATCTTAATTAAACATAAATTTCACCCGTTTTCGTTCCAAATGGTTCAACAATTAAAAGAAACAGATTTTCTAAGAAGATAAAATTTTTGTGAATTTATTCTAATAAAGTCTGTAGGCGACGATTCTTATTTGGGAAATACTGTACTGTAGATGAAGCTAAATTTACCAAAAACGGACTTTATAACTATTTAGAAAATTTATCTCTCGCCGAAGATAGAAACATTTTTTGTCAGCACGACGGTGCTCCCCCACATAACGCGTATTCGATAAATAATTTTTTACAAGAAACTTTTTACGATCAATGGATCGACAATAATGGACCTTTCCTATGGCCTCCTCGCTCGCCCGATTTATCAATTCTAGATTACTTTATTTGGGGAACTATTCAAAATAAAGTTTATGAGGGCCCATTAACAACTATTGAAGATCGTATGCAGAGAGTAAGAAATGCATTTCAAACTCATCACAGGATTCAATTAGTATCCAGTAACAAATGTACTACAAGTTCTTGATATTACTGTATCTCATTCTCCATAAATTGTAAACAAATTCAAAAAATCTTCGTGGGGGTAATTTAAACGTGGTGGCATTTTTTGACATAAGAGAATGATGACATTACTGACTGTTTCTAATCATGGCTAATTTGATAAAATTTTTATTAACATTTCTTGAATTTCTAAGGAAATCGCAAATATTTCAAAAAGTTGTAACTTAAACCCCCACAATGCTTATATCAGAAAAAAAGGAATTTAGTTTTACATAACTTGATGTAAAAAAATATAGGGTGTTCCATTTGACCTAAACAAATTGTAACGTCAAAAATGGAACACTTGGTATACTATTATTGGATGTAATTCAATTGTAGAGTGCAGCTTTCCTTATGTTCTTTCTACATGCCAAAAAACAAATGTGTATCTTTTACACGAAAAAGTTATAAAGGTTACTGTAAACCATCACACCTGTCAAATTTCTTTTAAAATGTCAAATATCTCTGAAACGGCTGGATTTAGGCATAAGGTATCCTATATGTTTTTGACTCAAAATTTTATGCTCTTTTCGAAAACCCTAAAATATATAGGGTGTTCCATTTAAAATAAGCAACTTGCCAGATGTGCCAGAAGTGCCAGATGCTTGTAATTATCTTAGTTGGATTGGCCACACTGCCATTAGCAGCTCCCTAAATTTTCAAAATTTTCTGGTGCGTACTTTTCCCTATATCGACCGATGCAGTTCCTGGTGAGACACCCTGCATACCTTTTAAAAAACCGCTGCCTAAAGAATCACTACTTCCGCATCCAAATTTCCTATCCAAGTCTCTTAAAATGAAAAACATTTTGATATTATATTTGCACTCCACTATGTGGAAACAATTGTTCATAGTACCTACCTATAGTACACTAAATCACAATTTTACTTTTTTACCCTTTCTAATATTGAGGTGCGGGTGGTAATGAGGATAATAGTGGGGTGGCTGATGCCAACAAAATTTTGAGACCTTGGCTTCTTGTTCATACACTAAATCTCAATTTTATGGACCATTGCTTGCTTGTTTTACCTATTTACCCCCAATTAGAACCTAACCCTTCAACGGATAAAGATCAGAATATAATCTAGTTCCAGAACTCATTATAATACACACGTGTACCAAATTTCAAGTCGGTTCCAGAGTAAACGTGCGCACAAAAAAAATTACAGACAGACCGACAGACAGAGAAAAAAGTATTATTGGATCATAAGTATAATAAAAAATGGTAATGACTAAGTTTGTGGGACCTATTTGGGTTTTCAAGAATTTTAAGCCGGAAAAGAGCCATTCCTGTTAATACTATTTTATTGAATATTTTTAAAACCGCAAGTCACCGTGTGAGACTAAAATTCCATATCATTACAATCGTTAAAAGGTATCTACATGAAAGCAAAGATAATATCATTTAAAAAACTCCCAATTACAAATCGATAGCTGTTGAGAATCAAAGTACAAGATAGAGGTGCGAACATCAGGATCCCATTTAACTTCGTTATTTTTGACGTTACGTAAAAATAAAGGTTAGATAAAATCACACGTGTTTTCAAAAAATTATGTTTGAAAAACAATTGAAAATCGTATTTCAGAGGTATGAACTTTACTTGTTTTTTTTTTGTAATGGAACACCGAGTATATATTTACACTATCTAAAAGGTCATAAAAAAGCTCTTTAATGATATATAAAACAATACACTGTACAGTATATCACTGAATAACTTAAAATATCCAAAAGAACTTTTTATTGAATTTATTTTTCATCCCACTTATATTTTAGCCAGAAATTAGGTGTTCCGACATACTTGCTTCACCGTGTACAAAGTGGACCAAATTAGATGGGATTTAAGGTTTTCTCTAAATTGACACTATGACAGATAGACAAAAATCAATATAGGTGTCCTGAGCTCGATTTTTGAGAAACAAACAATGGCGCAAATCGCGATCGTCTGTCTTTTTCGACCCGAGCTACAGAACGTTTTTTTAAAATTGGCATTTCCTCTATATCTCAATTGCCAAGTGTCGAATCGAAAATCGAGTAACACATTCTTAGGATACTTTTTTGAGTAAAATCCGTTGCCGATAAGGAGAAAATTATGTATGCCTGTTTTCGAGATATAGACATAACTACTGTTTTTTTTTTAAATGGAACACCTTATAAATTTGTTCATTATTCGATCACAACTTAATACTAGCTATCCAATGATATATCATATGTCATATTCATCTCTAGAAAAAGTGGTTAATTTTCGAAAAATTTAATATACTTGTGAGGAAGCCATGTAAAACTATTAATAACAACAACACTTCTTATAATATAAAATAATTTTGCCTAAAATAGGAAAAACTCAACTACAGTAAGTGTTAGAATTGTCTTCCATTGACATCTATGCATTTTTGACACATTCTCCTTACAGCATTTGTTGCATTTCCAATCAGGATAGGAGTTATTGTCTGAAATGCAGCTAATGTTTTGTTTTCAATTCTTCTGTTATTGGAACGCTCTCAATATATAATATTTTTTAAATAATCCCAAAGCCAAAAGTCGGCAGGGGTTATATCGGGAGATCTAGCTGGCCACAAAACAGGACCATTATTTCCTAAAAATTAAACAATATCTAAACTACTTTGTTGTTTATTAATGCCTAGTTAGCTAAATTAATTGTTAGTTATAAATTTAGTTAACTTAGCTGACTAGACAGTGATAAACTAGTCCTAAGTGATATTTATTTATTTATTTATTTATTTATTTACGTATAAATAGATTTACATATTGTGATACTAATCCTAAAAACTTAACAACTAAAATAAACATGAAGAGAAAAGAAATACAAAGATAAGATTAAAAGCAAATAACAACAATAACAAAAATTATTGCAGTATAGCGCGTTTAGCCTGGTTTTTAAAACCACCAAGACATTTACTAAATAAGTCAAGTTCAGTGCAGTATTTGTTGACTGTTGAACTTATTCTATTCACCGGACTGAACATAGCGTAAGTTGTTCGACAATAAGGTACTGACAGAATGGATATATGTCTAGTATTAAAAGATGGTACCCACATATTCAGCATAACATTGTTTAGTCAATAAATTACATCTTCTACGAAGATCGCTAAAAACCGAATACACATCTAGATCGCCTGATTGCTTGTACTGTTTATGAGTTTTCTTTTTTTCACATATTAAATGTTTCAGCTCGGAACTGAACCAGATAGGATATTTCTGATCGCATTTAGTTCGTAGAGGAACGAACATTTCGATACAATTCCACAGAGTATTATAAAAAATATCAACCATAGCACTAACATTGTCAGTATTAGAAAATAAATAATACCAATCGATTAATAACAAATGATTGTTTATCTGATCATATTGTGCTAAATTGAAATTATAATAAGTTGTAATATTAGCTTTAAGATATGTGTTTAGATCATTTGTTATTGTGATTAGCAAGGCAGGATGGTAAGAATCACATAATATTAAGGAAGCATATTTAGAAACTGACTCAACATCACTATTAGAAAAACACAGATCCAGCACAGAATCCTTTTCATTTAAAACATTATTAAATTGATTAAGACCGAAAAAAGCGAAATTATCGCAAATTGTAACTTCAGTTTCACTTCTAACATTGTCTAGAAGTAGACCGATATAATCGTCAGACTGTAACCATTTGAGGTTAGGCAGATTGAAATCTCCGAGCACTATGACATTTTCCATACCAAACTGGTCAATAGCAGATTCAACTGAACGTACATGCTTTTCATAAACCGATACATGGGTCATGGGAGGCAGATATACTGAACATATTACAAAATATGTAGTGCCAATTAGGAACTTAACCCACACTTCTTCAATAGATTTATCTCCAATCGAAATAGAATGTGATGCAATATCTTTTCGTATTGCAATTAATACGCCACCTCCTCTTTTTTTACTACTTGTCAAAGGAGAGCGATCGGTTCTATATACAATATATCTATCATCTATAAATTCCCTATCAGCGATATTATTATCCAACCAAGTCTCGACAAGAACTATAACTGGAAAATCTTCACTGAGAACTGCACAATAAAAGTCTTTAAGTTTTGTACGTAGACCTCTTACATTTTGGAAATAAATTGATAATTCATTAGCTATTTCTCTTGATCTCGCTCTTGATGTGCTGCTAGATCCTGTCGAAAATTTGCCCGTCTTGAATACCGGGGTTTTCGTGGGAGAAATTCTTTAACAATAGTTTTCTTAGGCCATAAATTAGGATGGAAAAGGTTTTCGGCTAATGATTCCTTTACGCCAATTTTAAACGAGCAAATATCATTATTTTTAGTTAGTGCAAAGCATTTAACATCTGAAATATTTAAAGTATTGACTACATAATCGCTTATATCATCTGTCGTGGTGTTTGGCGAGCAACCACCTATGTATATCCATTGACGTCTCTCAGCCGCAGAAAATGCCTCACTATCCGAGGTACCAATAATTGTTTTGCGTGGTTGATCGTTACGAACGCTCTGGTCATCATTTCTCTTGAGAATTGAACCTGATGTGCACTTCGATTTCTGCACATGATCTGAACCTTCTGATGGCGCAATGTTGTTAGTACTGGATGCGCTAGAGTTGACACTACTCGGTACAAGGTCAGTCTTAAAATCGGAGAGTGCGCTAGGACCCTCTGTAGTTGCAATAGCATCAGCCTTCCCAAATTGAGCATTTAAATAATTTCGTGTTTCATTTGACGTATGACTTGGGGCGCCATCGTGCTGGTAAATTGATCTTTGAAATTGTCTTACGGGCATTATTGTCTACAAAGGACTATTTCTTGTCGTAGAATGTTAATGAAATTTTCGGTATTCAAATTACTGTGAAAAAAATGGGGACCTATTATTTGGTATCCAATAAAACCATACATTAAATCCAAATCGTCCTTGACGATTAACTGTAGCGGTTACGTGCGGATTTTCATGAGCTCAATGGTGGTTATTATGCCGATTAAAAATTCCGGCACTGCTTATATGGGCCTCGTCTGTCCATATAATTGTTCCTTCAAATCCTGACACTTCATTGCACTGACGCAAAAACCACTGGCAAAAATCGAGATGCCCAGTTGTTTTTTGGATTAATACATTTTCCTGTATTTCGCGAGACGATATATTAAGATTTTCTCTTACAGTTTCTAAAACAATATTTTCTACAGCTTCTCCACCTGCTTTGTTATATATTTTTGCTCGAGGTTTTACAAATGATCCAAACTCTTTTAAATTTTGTTGTAGCCTTTTGAATATTTTTATGTCTGGTTGTCTCTTTTCTGGATATCTAAAAATATTGTTTAGGCGGCACTTTTGGCACATAGTTTTGCTGTCTATAACTTACCTATTAAAATAAAGCTCGGAAGCTAAATCCCATCTAATTTGGTCCACCCTGTACATGCTGCTATGCCAGTTTTATTTTAAATTACATCTTTCCCAGTTCATTTAAACATTTAAAGGGTTTGTATATTTTTTGTAGACAGGAAAGTTGATTTAAAACCCGTGTATGTTCAATAATTAACGAGATACTATTCATGAAACAGTGTCCATCATTGTAACCGCACATTTCCATTTGCATCTATAATAGGCCTAACCCTTGCTCAATTAAGCTTAAGCTATCCTGGTCCAGTCGCTGTCCATCTTAAATCTATATAAATGACCCATATGGGAATGCCTCCGAGTCAACAACAGTGGCAAAATCTCTAAACTGTCGGTCACTACCATTCTCTTTACTCTATCGCGATGAATCGAGGTGTTGATTAGAAGATTTAATTACACAAGGGGTGTACCATTATCGAACACCCTTGTCATCGCCACACATAGCCAGCTATATAGCTACATCCCTAACAAACGTGTTAAGCTTATTACCTAAAACTGAATTATCTACGATGATATTAGCTTTATTGTAACAAAAAATGTTTGAATCAAAATGTGCCACGATCCAGTTTTAAATAGTAAAAACGCATGAAATACTCCAAACCATAAAAACAAGTAATATTTCACGTTTCATTTTTACGTGCTGGCATTGAGATTAAGTTCACAGTCAATAATTTTTTATTTTTAACGAACTTCATAAATTTCAAAAAAGGAGGAGGTTTAAACATTATTTCACAATTTTTCTTAAATTCTAAAGTATATCTCAATGGTAGTCTCTTATTAATTTCATGAAACCACGTTTGGTATAAGAGGAGCGAAAAACTGGAAGCAAGATTTTATTACTCGAGAATTTGGCGCAGTCGCTAGTGACAATTTGATTTAATTCAATTTTATAATAAAAAACTCAAATTCCATCGGATTTGCATTAAAATTGGCAATTAGGTATTTTAGAAATAGCTGATAACGAACCTGACATCAAAAGTTTTGCTGTCCTACCTATTAAAATAAAGCTCGGAAGCTAAATTTGAATCTTCTCCGCATTCTATAAAACACTTAATCATATCATATTTTTAACTATTAGTAAATTGAACCATCTTTAACAACGCTCACTCACAATTAACTCACAAATTAGTTTTTGACATTTACGGTTATTTCGATTTTCTTTATTTTTACCATGGCCATCTCAATAAATATTAGAAATGCGATAAATATGCATAGATGTCAATGGAAGACAATAGGCTCATTTAACAATTTTTTATTATTACACATTCTGAAAGAGCTTGGTGAGTATAGTAAGTATGCCAAAAATTAGAATTTACTGACGCCGCCTTCATGTATAAAAAAATTATTAAAGTCGGCGCGCTTAAAAACGCTCGGGATAACCATGTAGTCGAGTTGTGACGTCAGATGGCTGAACCGCCCAGTGAACACGGCTGTGAATGCAAGTTAGTAGAGTAAAATTTGGAAGTAAAGTCGCTTAGTTTTCGAGAAAAAAAAACCGACGTAGAACCAAACCAGTCTTAGTTCTTTAGTAAGATAATCGTGTACAAGAAATCATTTTTTACGACATTTTTCGGTGGTCGAGAACTTTTTTATTTCGGAAAAACTCAAAAAAATTGTTTTTTAATGAAATATGTTTTTTAACGTCTCCACAGCTATATCTCTGAAAATATTTGTGCTATCAAGCTACTTCTTTTTTAGATTAAAGTAGACACAATAGCGCTTCGAACAACGTCCCACGTGAACCCGATTTATTTTTTTTTTAAGTTGGAAAAATAATTGGAAACTCAAACTTGTTATTTTCAGTAGCGTAATTTTAGACAATCGAGAAAAAAAATTTTTTATGAAAATTTGTATATACATGCTGCGTACAAATTGAGTTGAAAAAAGTTTTTAGGATAAAAATTTTTCATGTTCCGTTCATAGTATTGAGTCAGCGATTTTTTTTTAACGGGCCAAAGTCATATTCTTGCGCGCTCGGCTGTAGCAAGCCTGCGGACTGCAACGATCTGACGGTCCCGGTCGGTGTCTATGTAGTAGTTTAACTTATATCAATAGATACAAAACCAATAGTGATCAAAAGCATCTAGGGGATCAATATTATTGTTCAATATTTCATATATTGTACAGTAGTATTGATCATATGTTGTTAATATTAAGAAATTGTACAATAAATATAAAGTAGTCTCCTTTTAATAATAAAAAGACAGGTAGGTAGATATAAATACCTAATCAATAAATATCAATCAGTGTTACTAACTACCCACCTAATTAGTCAGTTTATTAGACATTTTTAAATGAATGAAAGTAAAAACGTACGCATAAAATGAGTATTATTGTTGAAATAAATTTTCTATTTGGATAGATAAATATGTAGTATGTAGTTTATGTAGGCCCTACATTAATAGTATTCTAATTCGTTCATATCTGCCTCGAAATCTTTAATAATGTTGTTATAGCAACGACATTTGCACTTGTTGCAACATTTTAGCCCTTCCTTAAAACAAGCACATTTTCGATCGTCACAATTTTATCCGAACAATGAATGATTTTCGACAACCGCCACTTCTACGCGACTAATCTGACCAACCCTGCTTGCGAGGTGTATTAATTGCGTCCCAATGTCGCATTTAGCGCTGATAAAAAAAATCGCTGTTGCCACACAATACATTTTAGGAAAAAATATATTGTTTCAAAACTTTTGTGATTATTAGGCTTTATTTTCTTCGCTGAATGTATGTAAATATTTTCAAAAATAAAAAAGTTTATCGATTGGTGAAGATTTCAATACATAAAATATATGTTTTTAGTTTATCTGATTTTTAGAGAAATGAAAGTACGAATTGTGCCCAAACCGTTTATATTGGTAAAAGCGCTACAGTGTGTGCTTTAATTTGACACAAAACAAATTTCGGTATCTTTAATAGTTTTAAAGATATGGCGGTGGAAACAAAAAAAAACAATTTTATTTAAAAATACATTTTTTTCACTTTTTATTGATTTAAAAAGTTCGAGACCACAAAAAAATGTCGTAAAATATGATTTCATATGCCCGGTGACATACTCAAAGGAACCTAACATGATTGACCTGGTTCTACGCCAAAAAAAAAACGACACGATAGACTTACGAAATCGCTGCTCTAATGTAGGTATCGGCGCACGCCAAGTGACGTCACTCTACGGACTGTTGGCTGGCCGAGCGTGTTTCTATTCAAATGCGAATATCTCTGTGGCTATTAATTCAATTGAGCTGAAATTTTTTTCTGAGGCTATTGGTTTGTTATACTTTAAAATGAGGAAGAAAAAGTAGGAAACTGCCATATCACTAAATGACCCTAAGTTTTTCCTGCTTGTGGCAAAATTATTTTATATTGAAAGAAGTGTTGTTAATAGTTTCCCATGGCCTCACAAATATATTAAATTTTTTGGAAATTAACCACTTTTTCTAGGCATAAATATGACATATGATAAATATATCGTTGGATATCTAATGTAAGTTGGGATCGAATAATGAAATAATTTACAGGGTGTTCCATTTAAAAAACATAAGTTATGTCTATATCTCGAAAACTGAGGCATGCGTAATTTTCTACTTATCAGCAACGGATTCTACTCGAAAAAGTGCCTCAAAAATTTATTACTCGATTTTCGATTCGACATTTGGTAATTGAGATATAGAGATCATCCAAAAATGCCAATTTTCCGTCGGCAGTCGAAAAAGATAGACGATCGCGGTTTGCGCCGTTGTTTGTTTCTCGAAAATCGAGCTTAGGACATCTCTATTGGTTATTGTCTATCTGCCATAGTTTTAAAGAAAACCCCAAATACCATCTAATTTGGTCCACCCGGAAAGTTTCGAAGTCAAATAAACGTTTTTTATTTAAAAAAATTAAAAAATCATGATTTTTTAAAATAAATCAGCGATTTTTGATTTTTTTTTATCATAATTTTTATCGACTCTGGAGGTCGGTGGAAAAATGAACAAACGGCGAATTCAAACGTATTTAAATATAAGTTTTAGTTTGATTACTTAACCACTTGGTCCAGTTGGAAAATAAATGCATTTTACTCCTTTCGAAATGAGCGTTCAAGTGATGTGTAATTTGACGTGATGTGTAATTTGTAAAAAAATTAAGGGTTGTTCACTCTTCCGAGTAAAGATAAATTAAGAACATCACTTTTGATATGTAGCCATTGGAAAAGTAAAATTGGCGTTTTTTACAGAAATACTGTGTTACAGAATTTATCGCAGTCAAACTTTCTACACTGTATTATTTTTAGTCTTAGTGTAAATGATTTTACTGAATCAGAAATAATTTGTTAAACAATTATTTTAACTTTTTAAATCAAATTAGTTGTTTTTCAATTTTTCACTAGAAACAGGTTATTTTTTCACCAAATATTCCTGTAATATCCCCAAAATAGTATTTATTGACACTTGTAGGATCATCAGGATGGGCGAATTGCATATTTAAATTCAATATATTCTGCAGACCACTCATTTCAATGCGACATCAATGCATTTACTTATTTTTCAGTGAAATTGTCTGGGTAAAAGGTGGCAAAAGAATTCATTTAACGTGACTAATTAACCAGAATCTAATAATGAATATTTTATGACCACTAGTAGATTAAACCGCTACGACGGTTACGGTGACTCACTCTTTTGACAAAAGCAGTCATTTGATTCTATATAAACACATGACAAAGAATTCATATTTCGATGCCTCTCTTTCTATTAGTTCCCATGCAGTGCGATTACATAAAAAAATCTCACAAAGACATTCCAAAACATTATGGTATATACACATAAAGTGCGTCGATAAGGTATGAAGAAAATTCGATAAATTGTACTTAAAATAAAATACGTATATTGCCAAAACAATAAAAGGTGCATATACGTCACTACTTAATTTTTTTGTGTGAAATTTAATTCCCTACAACTTTGTTCCTATATTTTTTTTACAACTCTTACCATTTTAGTAGCGTTTGAGTCGATGTTCATTTTTTAAGCATTTTAAGACATTCGTCTAGAGTGCTTTGAAATACCAAAATTTGTTCTACGGCAGGTAAAGTCCAAGGGAAAAATGTAATCTTTCGTTTAATTTAATTACTAACTATTTACGAAGCCTCCAAAATTGAATAAATCACTTTTTAATCGAAAACTTTATTTTTTCAAATGGAAAGGTGGTGGCTCATACTGTTCAATAAAATATGGACTTTTTTCTGAATTCATTGAAATCCATTTCAAATCAGTGCTATTTGTTTTTCTATTTTATTGAAATTATTTAAAAATAAAAAATCACTTTCAATATAATTTTTCTTGAACATTAACGTAGTTGAGTTTGCAAAAATCATATGTCTAATAATGAAATGTGAATAACTACCTTTTTGTGAATAATAATAGCCTTTTGGTTCTCTCTTTTGTTTCTTAATAGGTATACGTACCAGTGCAAAGTACAAGGATCAATCAAAATTATTTTGAAGGTAATTTTTTATTTTTAAATAAATTTAATAAAATAGAAAAACAAATAGCATAGATTTGAAATGGATATCAATAAATTCAGAAGAAAAATCTATAATTCATTGAACACTATGAGCCACCACCTTAATATTTGAAAAAAATTTTCGATAAAAAAATGATTTGTTCAATTTTGGAGGCTTTAGAAATAGTTATTATTGAAATTAAACGAAAAATTATATTTTTCTTTTGGACTTCACCTGCCGTAGAACAAATTTTGATATTACAAAGCACTCTAGACAAAATGCTTAAAAAACCTGAACATCGACTCAAAAATTCGCGAAAATCTCATGGTATTCTCAGAATGTTGTCTTGAATCCAAAAATGTAAAAATATACAGGGTGTTCCATTTAAAAATCGAAAGTTGCGATCATTTCCGGGTAAACCGAAAATGGTTTCATGCCGTTTTTTATGTCTAAAAATCCATTTTTACAGGTAGTTTATGTACCTCAAATGGATATGTTAAAAAATAAATATAGGGGGAAGCCACTAGCCTGTGGCACCCGGTATAAACAGATTGGTCGTCACATAGTAGCCGCCATTTTGAATTTTGCAAATTTTTGAATTTTCTGGAGACCGTGAAAGTACTCCCTACTCCCATATCACATTTCAAGCTCTTAGCTCATCCGGAAGTACCCAAACAACTCACAGGATAGATAAAAATAAAACAAACAAATAGGTACACTTTTTAGGAAATTGTCGCTATTGAAAAAGAAACAGGGTGTCAAAGTTGATTTGTTTTTCTGCTTTTTAAAATAACTCAACAACCTCTTCACCGATGTTCTCCAAAAGAGGAGGATCGATAAGGCCGGTTTTCGGCCTAATTTATTTTTGAACAAAAAAAAAACTGAAAAACATTTTCTTATTATTTACATCGAATCGATTCCACTCCAAACGAAACTTTCCCCCACCCTCCCTTTTTACCCTCTGTTACCCCCTCCTCCCCCCCTCCCACCTCTTCCGAAATAACGAAAATACACGTACAAAATCAAAAATATCCTTATTCAGCAACAGTATGTTAAATGTTTCAATGACCTGCAAAAAAATCAATTGAATGCTGGTTGTTTAATACTTTAGGGGGTTATAAAAAGGGGAGGTGAGCGCGTGAAAGTTTCGTTTGGGGAATCGATTCGGTATTGATAGTGAATAATAAAATCATGTTTTTCAGTCTATTTTATCCAAAAATAAATTAGTCCGAAAACCGGCCTTTTGGACCCTCCTCCTTTGGTAAAGAAACATTTTTTAAGCCAAGAAACAATGAATTGCCACAGCTCCACAAAATAAAAAAAGTGGTCTCTTTCTAAAAATAACTTTTTAAATTTGATAGAATTTGATAATTCGAACTGTTGTCGAGAAAACTACCTTAAAAGATCACAATAATTCTTCGAAAACAAACTCAATTTGAAAAAAAAACAAATGGTACTTATTAAAATTACATATTGTAAATAATAAAATGAAATTACAAATTTAAAAAAACCCCCGACACAAAAATATCGACGAAATAACTAATATAAAAAGAATAATAAAGTACGAGTTCATTTTCTTGAATGGCTTTTTCAAGAAAATGAACTTGTACTTTATTATTTTTCATTCTTCCGTAGAATTTTTTATAAATTATGAAAAGAAATATTTTTGCGATTACAGCGCCATCTGTCACGAATCGAAAAAAACATTTCAGACAAACTTGACGTAATTTTTGCCGTAGAATGCGATTCTGCAATAAAAAATAGGGGTACCCAATTAAGATTTTAAAGTAGCCCCTCGCCCCACTCCAAGAGGTGGGGGTGGGGAGTCGCGTTTGGTATGATTAGATAGCCCTTTCAAAATTATTAAGGACGTGTTTTTTATTTTTTGGATCCAATGTGTATTTCTCGAGATATTTGACCGTTTCCAGACTCTTTGGACACCCGGTATATATTTCTTTAAACGTAGACAAAGGCTGCCTCGTTTAGAGATGCACTGAACGGCCATCGAATTTAAAATCTTTAATCCGTGTAATGGATGATACAACGTGTTCGTTTTTGTAACATAATGGACCTAACATTGGCAAAAAGAGATTAGAGCTCATAATTTAAGAAATGTAGGATTTAAATAAAGGCAACTTTTTTTATTAAAGTTTTCGCAAAAAGAGATTTGAAATAAAAACAGTCTTTATAGGATTTAGCAAATACTTTTTTCCATAATTGAACTGTCCTGATAAAAAGTGTAAACACTTTTTTTCCGGAAATTTTTGACTTAAGTACTGAAAATTGATTAATTATATGTTCACACTGCATTTACAGGCTTATTTTTTAATATTCAATGATTTTCAAACCAATGGAACGCTTACTCTTTCTAGATTCATATGCCGCCCAATTATTCTCGAAATTGTTGTTAACAAATGCTACAGAAATTGTTGAAACAAAGTGTATTATCATTATATGTTTTAACTTAAAATATTCATGAAATACAGAAAATAACGTGCAACTTAATTAACTTAAACTTACTTCTTGTGAATGAAAAATAACAATATTGAAGTTATATTTACATTATACATACCTAAACTAAATCATCACCTAATAATTACTTCCACATTCAGTGGAAGTATAGTAACAACAAAAAATTTTTTGAAAATTTATATTGTTCAAATAGGCTTAGAATGTCATGAAACGACGAGATTTTAAGTTTGAGCAAAAAAAAATTCTGTCTGTCGGTCTGTCTGTCTGTAACTTTTTGTGCGCACGATTACTCTGCAACCGTTTAAGATATTGACTTGAAATTGAAACATATGTATTTTAACGAGATCTGGAACTAGATTATATTGTCATCTTATTACGTTGAAGGGTTGAGGGGTGAATTGGGGTAAATGGGGGTAAATAGGTAAATCAAGCAGGTAAGAGTCTATAAAATTGGAATTTAGTACATATAAGAGAAGCTAAGGTCTCAAAAAATGTTTTGGCATTAGCCACCCCCATTACCACCCCCACCCATTTTGGAACAAAGATACGGCTGTGCAGCCGTGAAAGCGATTTTCACTCCACGGAAGGGGTGGAAAAGCGTTAAGGGGTACTTCAAAATGATTTTTGCACCGTCTTTTAAGGTTCTGTGTTTAACTGAGCAGTTTCATATTTTTTTGGAACAAAGATACCGCTGTGCAGCCGTGAAAATGATTTTCAACCCCCCCGGAAGGGGTGGAAAAGGGTGGAAGGGTCTAAATGTAAGTCAGAGCCTACGACTGAGGTTTTTTACCACGCTGAAAGAGACAAATATTTTTTTTAGAGAAATGTAGTTGTTAAATGTATACGAGCGCTTTTCACCCCAACAGAGGGCAAAAAAGGTAGAAGGGTGTGTTTTTGGGACTCGTGCCCATTGAGACTTTTGATCTACTGGATTAGTAGAACAACATATCAAAGTTTGGGCCAATTTCACGGTAAACCAAATTCCCATAAGATTTGTGAGGGATCCTTTCAACATTTTTTTAAAATTAGCCTTAAAAGTACTCACAAGTACTACTCCCATCGAGCTGTATCAAATGGCACCAAAAAATAGTTTCTTGGGATGCCGGAAATTTAATACCAGTGATTTCACCAGGGCCGTAGCCAAGGGGGGGTACGCCCCCCCCCCCCCCAACTTTGTCAGACAAGGCAAAAGTTGCGCAAGAGTTGGAAATTTGAGATATAAGTTGGCAAGGCAAGGAATATTTTTTTTTAGATTTTCTTCCCCGTTCATTAATTTTTATTTCAATTGAAAAATTTTTTGCTCATCAATTTTTATTTTGTTGGAAATTTTTTTTTTAGATCCACCCCGCGCTCATCAATTTTTTGGAGGAATTATTATTTATTTATTTACAGAGTTGGCTTCTTAAGTTTATGAAGTTGGCAAATTTTAAAAATAACCCCCAAAAAAAGTTGGCTCGCTACGGCTCTGGATTTCACCAATTCTACTCTTAATTAAAGAAAATGCAAAATTAGATTTGAAAATCGTATTGATCTATCACAGAGATACTTAAGTAGAATAACGGCCCATATAATTACGTATTTATTAATAAAAATAAAGGGATACTCACCACCGATGCATACAGGCATTAGCTATTTGACTCCCTGCTCATTTAATGATAATCCCTAGAATACTTTATATGATTATTTGGGCTGACCTCGGGGTAGCTCAAATCTGCAACAAACAGAATAAGTAATTATTCATTTCATAAGCCAAATATTTAGCCTTGTCAGTTATTACATATTTAATACTTGTGCTGAAGTTATACATACACAGGGTCCAGCATATAGATAGAATGTTTTTTAATTGAGAAATGTTTTCAGTGAATTATATTACATGTTCTGCTGACCTTGATAATGTTATATAACTTATCAAAATCTATTAAAAAAATGTTAAAATAAAACATTCTTTCGTTGTGGAGAAGTTGCTGTTTATATTAAAACAAATTGCAACTGATTAGGGCTTATATATTAATTAATGAAATTATGCAACTGACTCTGAATATATACAATACAGTAGGTACAATCAAAATAAAGTAAGTAGCATTCATTCTGACTTGGCAGAAACTCGAAAGTAATGATTTGTGTGCGATCTAAGAAACGCCTTTATCATGGCTTTGTAATTAGTTTCTGTAGCTCCAGTATAAAAAACGGAGGTCCGCGAAGTGTTAGATGGATTAAGGGTGACTTTTTTGATTTATGAGCTGTGATGCCAGGAAGTGACAGCGATACAGTACAGAATCCGAACAGTAGCGGAGAAAAATATATTTCTCGACAAATGTTAAAGATAAATATTTTTTTATTTTTTACCCACTGCGGTATTTGTCCACGAATATTTAATGTTCGCTATAGAGTCAGTAAACTACCCGACATCAAAGTAGACGAATAATTGCAGAGGGCATTCTTTCACACAAATATTTGGTTTCGAATATTCGTCTGCGCATGTGTGGCGCCGGCTATAGAAGATAACTTGCTATTTGTATAGATCTAGGCTTAGAATGTCATGAAACGTCGAGATTTTAAATTTGAACAAAAAAAAAAATTCTGTCTGTCGGTTTGTAACTTTTTTTGTGCGCACGTTTACTCTGGAACCGTTTAAGATATTGACTTGAAATCTGGTACCCGTATAGTTCGCCCACAACGTTATGAGACACATAAAAAATCTTTGCCGCGAAACCCCTGAGGAAAGAGCGGGGCATACTTTATTTTTCTACAGCACATTAAATAATAAATATAATGTATTACTTAATACATAAAACATCATTATTCTCATGTAAAGTATGTTTTGGCATATTTAAATAAGAAATTAACGGAAACACGCCTGTCAATTATAATTTCAAATTATTTTGATATAATTACGCAACTCCCTCCTAACGACTACTATAGCAACTATAACCAGCGTTAGGTAGTAAAATATTTTAGGACAGAGTTGCGTAATTATATCAAAATAATTTGAAATTATAATTGATAGAGGTGTGTTTCCGTTAATTTCTTATTTTAATCATGCCAGAACATACTTTACATGAGAATAATGATGTTTTATGTATTAAGTTATACATTACAGTGGCGGCTGGTGAAATTTCAATATTTTTTTTCTCGTCTGTGGCGCATGGGACCCATACGAAACATGGGAAATAACATCTAGAGAAGTACTTCTCTAATGACCCCTAAAAAATTTTGAAAAAGCAGTTTGCGAACAAATTTTTGAAAATTCGGTAGCCTCCCCTGGGTCTAGGGACTCCTGTTTATTTTTTATTTTTTTTGTCATCTGCATTTGACTTTTCATAAAAATACAACAATGCGTTCTGGAGTTTATGAAAATATTTTCATTATTAACTGAAATACAATAAACTGAAATTTTTTAATTTACAATTTAACAAATTACAATATTTCAATTCGTCGTATCTCAGTTAGTAATGAAAATATTTTCATAAACTCCAAAACTTATTGTTGTATTTTTATGAAAAGTCAAATGCATATGACAAAAAAAATAAAAAATAAACAGGAGTCCCTAGACCCAGGGGAGGCTACCGAATTTTCAAAAATTTTTTCGCAAACTGCTTTTTAAAAATTTTTAGAGGTCATTAAAGAAGTGCTTCTCTAGATGTTATTTCCCATATTTCGTATGGGTCCCATGCGCCACAGACGTGAAAAAAAATATTGAAATTTCACCAGCCGCCACTGATTCATTATATTTATTATTTAATATGCTGTAGAAAAATAAAGCATGCCCCGCTCTATCCTAAGGGGCTTTGCGGCAAAGCTTTGAGATTTTTTATGTGTCTCATAACATTGTGGGCAACTATATGTACATTAACGGGATCTGGAACTAGATTATATTTTCATCTTATTCCGTCGAAGAGTTTGGGGGGTAAATTGGGGTAAATGGGGGGATAAATAGGTAAATCAAGCAGGTAAGAGTCAATAAAATTGGTATTTAGTGTATACAAGAGAAGCTAAAGTTTAAAAAAAATTTTTGGCATTAGCCACCCCCCCATTACCACCTTATTAAAGGCGATGAAAAAAAAAAAATGTTACCAGATAATGAAAGTGACGACATGGCCGTGAAGAACTGGAGAATTCCAGACTACCTAAATTGTTTTCTGCTAAGTAAGTATTTTTTAATTTGTGACTACAACAACTATTCGATCGATTCACTTTTATCCGAGGGGCAAAAATTCGAGCATTTAAAACTGGCTTAACCGCAATTCGCGAATGATTTAACTTTTTTTTTAAAACATATTAGTTTAAAATATGGCATACTTCTACGCCACTGATCTGAGCTGATGCTGGACTGACGCTTCCGCTATCTACACAGTCGTAGTGTAGAATTAAATATGCGAACGCAATTCTAGGGTTTAAAACATTTAATCAATCACTGGAGAGGGTGGTTTCGCGTTAGGTTAAACAAGGCGGGCGTGTACGTAAACAGAACCACAACAATGTTATCAGGCGTGTGATAAGAGATTCAAGATAGCCGGTAATGTATTAATGAATAGAGGATACGCAAGTCCCGTGGATTAATTGCTTACGAATTCCATCTGTTTAGGTTTATATCCCAGTCAATCTAGGCATTCGACCCAGAAAAATAAAATAGGGAGCAAAGGACAATGTTAAAAATAGCAAATTTTTGGCCCCCTTCGAGGAACGCATAAAATCCAGAGAAAATGGTCAGAAAAGGCTCAAAATTAATAAAAATACGTCTTCGCAGTATCAAAAGGCTGGGAAAAATTCTATTTCACCCCCAAAAATTGCTTTGAATAATAGCTTACACTGAATGTGAAAATTATATTTATGTTATGATAAATATTAGGTTAGGTTAGGTTAGAATATGTTTCAGAATATGTACAGTGTGATACCTCATTTGAAAGGTCTTTTCATTCTCTATTCAAAAATGCTAGGGTTTTAATATTTATTAGAATAATTAACTGTAAAAAAATTAATTCATGTGCTTAACGTAATTCACCTCAGCAAACTAAGAAACCTTAACTTCAACGTAGTAAATGTTCAACATGAGTTCGAACGTCTTAGCAGCATCCTAATCGTAAATAAAAATGTCTTCTAACGTTTTCCAACATCTGAGGCGTGACCGACCTACCACATCCGTTATTCTTCTTCTTAAGTCAGCTACATCGAATCGCGTGGCTTAGTTTTGTATATCATACTTTTCACATGTCCTCATAGAAAGAAATCTAAGGGTGTAAGATCAGGAGAACGTGCTGGCCCTATCCATCGATTCAGTAATGTGGTGGTGCTCCATCCTGCTGGAACCATATTACATCCGCTGGAACTTGTGGGTTTGCTTCAGCAGGATATAAGTTTGCCAAAGTTGGCATGACATTATTTTGGAGCAGAGCTAAATAATTGTCTCCATTCAAATTGCCATCTCAATGAAAAAGGGACCAATGACATGGTTTCCAATTATCCACACGTAATCTCTCCATCTGTATTTTTTATTTTTCCT
This sequence comes from Rutpela maculata, assembly GCA_936432065.2. NCBI lineage: Eukaryota > Metazoa > Arthropoda > Insecta > Coleoptera > Cerambycidae > Rutpela > Rutpela maculata. The sequence goes on from OW386294.2 coordinate 3,751,911, forward strand.
ACCTTGACTTAATTTAAAAATTTTGAAAAAATGAATGAAAAAAAATTTGTTTTCACTTTTTTTTTATGTTCTGCATCCGAGCGAAATGTAAACTCTTCAGAATATTATTCTATACACTTTCAAGAACTCATTAAAAAAAAATTATTCATTTTGCAAGTTTTTGGAGATAAATACCTTCAACGACTTTGCTACTATTATTCTAGCTTGTTTCAATTATATGTAAGGAAATATGAAACAGCAGTATATGATGAAATACTTTATCTGGACATATAGGCACCAAAAAGTTGTTGACTAACTGCAAACGCATCGTTGTAAGCAAAACAATAGAGGATGACATTGACTGATTACTAGCAGCGTTATCTGTGAGGACTATATCACTCCCTCATAGAAAATCGACGGAAAACAAATGCAAAAATTGGAATTCGTTACACACTACTGCGGATCTTATCCAATTCTACAGGGATAATCCATAAATCAAACAAATTTTTAACTTGTCTTCTTTCACAGATGATAAAGAGATTGGGGCACGCATCTCTGAATAGATTATTACCATCTCCTTGTCCTTAGCCGTTTACCCTGCTTGTTGCCGTCCCCATGGGTGAATACACAAAACAGAATTTCCGTCGCAATCCACAATCCGTTACTTATATCCTTAAAATGTCACTATTTCTGTTATATATGGCTTTTCACAATTTCCATATTTTCCCCGAGTATATTGTTCCAAATTTATACCCGATTATCTCGCGTACTAAAGTAATTTTTCTGCTATAAAATATGTCATTATACAGGGCGAAGCAGAAATTAGGATTAATATTTCTGACATAAATAAGTTGCAAAAAAACCTTTATTTTTTGAATGCGTATATTTGATACCGATAACAATGACGATAAATTGTTCAATAAAACTATGGGGCAAACAGGACCTTCCCGTCTAAAAAAAAATTGTAACTGTTTTATTTGTTAATGTAGGAATGTAAAATTTGGTACAAATATGAAGAAAGTGTGTTTATTTTAACCGCTTAATAACATTGTAAACTTTTTGTTGACTTTTTTATTAATCGAAAAAACTAAACAATTTTTGAAAAATCAGTTACTGAGTCCTTTATGCCATTACAAATCAGAACTAATGGATGTGTTACACTTTTCAATTTGGGAACACCCTAACAAATCAAAAAATGCAACTTGATTTTGTATCTTTTAGAGGGCAATATTCTCTATCATCTCCATGAAGAAAATTTACTGTGATAAACCCTAATGACAGTTGGAACTGTACGCTTTAGGTTGTGAACTTTTAGTCAAATTGAACATAGTTGCACATTTTTATATAACAAACCAGATGGGTGAATCAAGTAAAAAAATATTTTGAGATATTTGGTTCTCGTACACACACTAAATCACATTTTTTTTCATCCCCTTTAATAATGGGGTGGGGGTGGTAATGGGGGTGGCTAATGCCAACACTTTTTTTGGGACCTTAGCTTCTCTTGTATATACTAAATACCAATTTTATGGACTCTTACCTGCTTGATTTACCTATTTTCCCTAAATTTACCCCAATTTACCCCCCAACCCTTCGACGGAACAAGATGAAAATACACATATTATTATGTATTCTAGCGAGATCTGGAACTAGATGATATTTTGATCTTATTCCTTAAAGGGTTGTGGGGTAAATAGGTAAAGGAAGCAAGTAAGTGTTTATTTAGTAATAGTACGAGAAGTCAAGGTCTCAAAATTCTTTCGAACGTCAGTCACCCCCATTGACACCCCCATTACCACCCCCGCCTCATTATTAAAGAGGGTGAAAGAAAATAAAATTATGTACACGTACAAGAACCAAAGGCCTCATAATTTGTTTTAACATCAGCAACTATTAAAGAGGGTAAAAAAGAATGTAATTTAATGTATGTACAAGAACCAAGAGCATCAAATTTTTTTTGGCATCAGCCACCCCCACTACCGCCCTTCACCTTATTATTAAAAATATATGAAATTTTAATTTAGTGTGCTTAAAGGAGCTAAAGGCCTCGAATTTTTTTTTCTAAGAATCACCCACACTGCCGACCCCACTGGAAAGAACAATGTTAAAAAAGGGCTTTTTTGGTCCATCCGTGGGAAAGTGTGAAAACCATCTTTTTTTTACTTTACTTTTTTTTTACTAATTTTGGGGTGCTGAATACGAATCTGTCATCCGAATTGGCTAAAAACATCGGGAAGACAGTAAAAAACAACCCTTATTTGGAGGTGGCATTGAAACTGATATTAGAACTTGCAACAGAAAGTTATTCTTTAGTGCAAGAGATTCTTTCAAAATACTCAGTTTAGTTAGGTAAGTAGAAAAAGAAGTAAAAATTCTAAATCCCCCCCCCCACCTTCGGCCAGGAGGGTTGAAGGGGTGAATTTGTTTTTTTTTACCTCTTTTTCTACTTAGTTATCGAAACTTAGTATTTTAAGAGAATTTCCTGCAAAACAATAACCTCTTGTAGTTCTAATTCTAGTGGCAAGTTCTAATATCAATTCCAATGTCATAAGGGGTATTACTTCCACATCCAGTGGAAGTATAGTAACGACAAAAAAATTTTTATTGTTCAAATAGACTTAGAATGTCATGAAACGTCGAGATTTTAAGTTCGAGCGAAAAAAAAAATTTCTGTCTGTCGGTCTGTCTGTAACTTTTTCTTGTGCGCACGTTTACTCTGGAACCGTTTGAGCTATTGACTTGAAATTTGGTACACATATGTATTTTAACGAGATCTAGAACTAGATTATATTTTCATCTTGCTCCGTCGAAGGGTTGGGGGGTAAATTGGGGTAAATTCGGAGTAAATAGGTAAATCAAGCTGGTAAGAGTCCATAAAATTGGTATTTAGTATATACAACAGAAGCTAAGGTCTCAAAAAAAATGTCGGCATTAGCCACCCTCATTACTACCCCCATCCTGTTATTAAAGGGGATGAAAAAAATGTGATTTAGGGTGTGTACAAGATTCAGAAACCTCAAAATATTTTTTTACTTCATCCACCCCACTACCACCCCCTATCATCACCCCCACTACCGATGTGGGATATCGTTTTATGGGTTTCTGGGGTAGAGGATTTCAAATATTATATTATTAAAGTTCCATAAACAATTATTTTCACATACGAAATATTTTCGTTGTGAGTGACTTGGATAGAAAATCTGGACGTGGAAGTAGTGATTCCTTGGGCAGCGGTTTTTTTAATGCGTTCCCGAGATTTTTCGCCAAAACAGGTGACGGATTCGTTTTCAGCACCCCAAAAAAGCCCTTTTTTTTAACATTGTTCTTTGGATGTGGAATCCTTAGGCAGCGGTTTTAAATTTGTTTGAATATTATGAAAATATTTGTGATTTTTCCCTTTTTTATGCACATTACTACCCCGCAGGAAATTGGACAAATACGTCCCCCAAAGTCACTTTCCAGCATTGTATTCTTCCTAATCCTCTAGTTTTTAGGTCACATCAACTGGAAAGAGGACATAGGACTCCCTATAAAACGTTGGGCTTATAGAAAAGGTGAGGCCGCGTGCCTAACATGCAACCGCGACAAGTGGTGCGATGCTGTCAGACACACTATATGGCAAAGGAAGATCAGCTAGAGTAAGTATGTATCACAAGATAGGAGGTGCCATTTGGAATTCTAATGTTGAGGTGGTTGGGGGGTAAATGGGTGACCATAAAATTCAATAGACAGCGATTCCAAATTTCCCCCTCAGAAGCATAACACAGGTCTACAAAAAAAAAAAAAAATTCCACTGACTAAACATATCATGCCTTAAGTATTTTTGTGTGCCGAATTTTCAATTTAAAAAATTTTCTACCGCGTACATTTCAAGTAAATGTCAAAAATTGCTAAAAAAACGTATTTTGATGATAAAGACCGGGATTTACTCGAAATCGGATTCAGCACACAAAAATACATAAGGCATCATAGGTTTAGTCCTTGGAGAAGAACATTTTTTTCCTTGTAGATCTTTGCACAGACCTGTCCACAGGTCTACAAAAAAAAATTCTGCTCCAAAGACTAAACCTATCAAGCCTTATGTATTTTTGTGTGCTGAATCTGAATTTTCAATTTAAAAAATTTTCTACCGCATAGGTTTCGAGTAAATCCCGGGTTTTATAGTCAAAATGCGGAACTTTGACAATAAAAACCGGGATTTACTCGAAATCTATACGGTAGAAAAGTTTTTAAACTGAAAATTCCGATTCAGCACACAAAAATACTTGAGGCTTGGTAGGTTTTGTCTCTCAAAATCGTATCATCTTCAGATTGAGAATTAGTTTTGAACTGAAAACGCCGTATATTGATACAACTATCAGAGATAAAGAAAAAAAATGTGTTATTCCACTTTGTGTAAGGAAATGACATATATTTCTTAAGTGTATTGGAGATAGACTAACGTATGGCGATTAACGTTTTCCAATAAACGCTTGTCAATCTACTTATTGATAATTTACATGCAAACTTTGGCCTATAAACGGTATCTAGGAGGCGCACTAAATGTGGCACTAGCCTTAATAGCCGGCCCGTGGGGATGTTTCTATTCGTATTCATGAAGTTAGTGGTTTCGTATATGCAAAGTGGCGAGCGTAAATTCAACATACCGGGTGTCAACTGAATCATATCATTAGACAAGCCAGACTTTTCAAGATATAAGACTCAAATTTGGTAGGAGTAATATAGCAAATATGGCAAATTTTTCACAATTTGATACTTTTCTATCACTTTCGGTTTCTCCTCAAATGATCCGAACTTTGAAATTTTAAATGGAATACCCTGTATATTTTTGGATTTTGGAGACGATTTGAAGTACGATTGTTAAATTTGAAAAAAAAAATGATTTTTTAGGGCTATTTTTATTTTTGCATCTTGAGCACAGTGAATACACTCAAATCAATCTAATGGACCAACGATAAAAGAAAAATGTACACGAGAGATTTTTCGATATTGGTTCAGTGCCTACGACTAACCAAAATTTCCGAAATCACTAATTTGTAATTAAGCCAACTCTGTCAAATGACAACATTTTTAAACATCTTTTAGTTATAATAATTTTTTACGACAAATCCACTGATCACTTCAAATCAAAATCGGTCTTATATTAACCCAAATACATAAGTCCTTTGGTGAATAATAATTAACATATCGAGAAAATACCCTTATCAAATGTGCCATGGAAATTGAATAAAACTAGATTCAAAACATTCACTTTGTCGGCAAGAAAAACGTTAAAAGGGACAAGCTCGACAGGGAAGGAAAAAGAAAAAGAAATAAGAACTGCTGAAAAGATGAAGGCTACAGATAAACAACATCGAATGCGGAACATAAAGGAACAACTAAAAGAAGCATTGAAAGAAAAAAGAGAGACGGGGAGAAACCATGACAGGTAGAAATGTAGAGTATTTTTTTGAAAACATAGAAACACTCCCAACAGGACAACGAGTAAATCAAACCTTCAGACATCTGGAAAAAATATATAAGAAACAATAATACCCACAAGAAAAAATACATACCACTGCAAAATTGCACCAGGAATATGGAGAAAGAAGGGAACGGAGCGAAAGAACGAACAGAACTAATAAAAGAAACGAACCACTGACCCTTGGACAAGCCACCATCAAAGGACCAACTGCTAGAAATAATAGCTACAGCTAGAAGAAATACCGCATCTGGAGTAGACAGAATAAACAACGAGTTAATATATTACGGACCGGAAAGGTTAAATGAGCAAGCAAGCTACAGAAATTATCACCAGAGTATGGATGGAAATCATGCCTACGGAATGAAAACCGACCATACAAATACCCCTTTCTAAAATCAACTCACCACAGAGTATAGATGATTACAGAAGAATACCACTCTGTGGCATAGAATACAAATACTACGCACAATTCCTACTCGACCAATTAGAGAAGTACATCGGGGCCTGATTAAGCAGTTGCACATAGCCATCATACTGCCATACATACTGCTATGGAGTTAAAAACCGCTGCCCAAGGAATCACTACTTTCACATCCAGATTCTCTATCCAAGTCACTCACAATGAAAAAACTTTGTATATGAAAATAATTGTTTATGGAACTTTAATAATATAATATTTGAAACCCTCTACCCCAAAAACCCATAAAACGATACCCCACTTCGGTAGTGGGGAGGGGGTGATAGTGGGGGGTGGATGAAGTAAAAAAATATTTTGAGGTTTCAGGTTCCTGTACATACACAAAATCACTTTTTTTTTCATTCCCTTTAATAAGGGGGTGGGGGTGGTAATGGGGGTGGCTAATGCCAAAAATTTTTTTGAGACCTTAGCTTCTCTTGTATATACTAAATACCAATTTTATGGACTCTTACCTGCTTGATTGACCTATTTACCCCAAATTTACCCCAATTTACCCCCCAACCCTTCGACGGAACAAGATGAAAATATAATCTAGTTCTAGATCTCGTTAAAGTACATATGTGTACCAAATTTCAAGTCAATATCTTAAACGGTTCCAGAGTAAACGTGCGCACAAAAAAAAGTTACAGACAGACCGACAGACCGACAGACAGACCGACAGACCGACAGACCGACAGACAGACAGAAAATTTTTTTTCGCTCAAAGTTAAAATCTCGACGTTTCATGACATTTTAAGCCTATTTGGACAATAAAAATTTTTAAAAATTTTTTTGTCGTTACTATACCACTGGACGTGGAAGTAAAACGTGGCACCGACAAAAGCCAACGGGAGCCAGAGATGATCTTAAAGTGGAATCATCCAACTACTCGCAAAAACAACAAGAGGGAAAGCAACGACACAATACGTCAACATTACAACGAGGGAAAATAATAACAAAAAAAGATAGAGATGTATGCAATGAAGTACTGGGGAGGTGTCCAAAGAAGGGACCTAACACATCTACTGAAGAAAGCGCTAATGCTGAATAGTAATAAACTAAAAGTAGGGAGGCCATGCTACACGTGAAGAACGAAAATCAAGAGGATCATGAACAAACTACGAAAGGATTAAGAATAACGGGAAAGAAAAGCGAGGGAAAAAATGAATATCACAAAGAAATTGCAACGATACATGCTCTACCAGAATCAGAAGACTCAGAAGAAGAAGATTCTTGGAAGCTGAAACACAAAAATATCACGTCATAATGCGGTAACGAATCTCACAAACACCTAAACTGCCCATCGCATGTGGCTCTTGCTGCTAACAACAAGCATGCCCAAATCCAACCCAGCGTATACCTGGGAGTGGCAACGATGCCTACCGTACGCTGGTAAATCAAATCAAAACAACACTGCAAATAACAATAGCATTTTGTCTGAAATGATTTATTTTGATATTAAAAAACTTATCCAAATTAAGAGATTACTTAAAAGTAGTAAATGTTCTTCTTGGCATTATCTGGCTCGATCAATGGCGTTCCGCATAATATTTCGCAATACAGCAGGAGATATACTTACAAAAACTTCGTGGATAAGCTGTCTGGCTGCTGATTTCCGGGTCTTCTTCCGCGTAGACTTGGTTGAGTGCTTGACGTTTCGACCATCTTGTCGTGGTCTTCTTCTGAAGCGATCGCTTCAGAAGAAGACCACGACAAGATGGTCGAAATGTCAAGCACTCAACCAAGTCTACGCGGAAGAAGACCCGGAAATCAGCAGCCAGATCACCTGCTCCGCGAAAGCCTTAGCACCAAGACTTCGTGGATAAGATTTTGTAAACTTTGAATTGTTTGAAAGAGTGTTTAAAGAGCTCCTTTTTCACATAACCCCATACAAAAAATCTAAAATGTTTAGATCTGGCGAATGGGCAGGCCAAGGTACAGGGTCATTAATAAAATTATGTCGAGTCTCCAACCGCTGCTATTCTTAAGTTTCTTAATATCAAAATGAATTACACTTCAGAAGAATATTTTGAAATGATAATAATTTATGGTGAATATGAACGTAATTCTGAAGCTGTTGCTCGAGAATATGCGCTTCGGTTTCCAGAAAGAAGACTTCCGAATGGAAATGTTTTTTTAAGACTGATAAATCGTGCAAGAAACACAGGTACTTTGGTTCCTTCGTATCAAAATGTAGCTGGTCACCCACGAACGGCACGAACCCCGGCAATTGAAGATTCTGTGATTCATGCAACTGAAGTAGAACCAACTGATTCTGTACGAAACGTAGCGCGAATGTTAAATATTTCAAGATGCTCAACACAAAGAATTTTGAAGGACTTCAGATATCCATGCCCGTATTGATTTTTGCACTTGGATCTTAGAACAGGAACGAATGGATCCAAATTTTTTGCTTGAGGTATTTTTCACCGATGAATCCAATTTCTCGCGTGAAAGAATCTTTAATACACACAACTGCCATATTTGACGAGGAGAATCCACATGCTCTCAGACCCAGAAGTTCTCAGAATAGGTTCAGTGTAAATTTATGGGCGGGCATTTTCGCTAATTTTTTGGTAAGTACATGATTTAAAAAAGAGGTAGGTAATGTTAAAATTGTTTCTGCAGATTGGATTCTTTGAACTTCCTGCCCGTTTGAATGGACAAACCTACGGGACATTGTCGAAACATGTGGTTTCAACTCGATGGTGCTTCACCACATTATGCATTGCACGTATGAGGAATATTAAAAAGAACGTATACAAATAAGAGGATAGGACGTGGTGGCCCTATAAATTGGCCTGCCTGATCGCCTGACTTAAACCCATTGGACTATATTCTTTGGGATCATTTAAAACAATATGTTTACACTAGGGCGGTTATTCATACCCTAGACGACCTAGAGGACAAAATAACCGAAGCATTAGCAGCGGTTATATAGAAAATGGTGTAAAGAGCTGTATAGGATTTAAGCAGATAAGCACGTCTTTGTTTGCAAATGGAAGGGGGCCAGTTTGAACATTTAACTCACTAATTAAAACTTTTAGTTATGCCCAAAATATAATTTTGTCTTAATTCATCTTGTTTACAGCGCCTACCTACAAATTTAATAAATCGTTAGCCTCACATAGGGAACTTTTTTGCGAAACTTCAATAGAGTCTAGCTCTAAAGTGGTTGGAGACTCGACATAACAGGGAACTTGCCCAAAAAACAAAATTAATTTAAAATACTCAAAATCGTAAACTAACATCATTAAAAACCCCATAGACAACAAAAAAAATTAAAAAAAAAATCTCTTCCAGAAATATAAGCCATTAAAAATCTGCCGGAATTTACCCACTCCTGAAACGTGACGTCAGATGGAGAAAGTCGGATGACGGCGTCAAGCGACACCGATTCTGCTTTGGCTTTGATAATTCCGCATGCGCATGCGCATTTGTCAGTAACAACTAGCAGTGAACACAACCTAACCTAAAATTTAAACGTATTCGTTGGAAAAACATCTTCAATATTCTGAAATGTCACAAAATGCTACTTTTGATTCTTTTGTGCCGAGCCGAGTTTTCGAATTTCTCCATGCAATTTACGATCAGGTTTATCTGGAAGACTTCCTCTTTACGTCGCGACATCATACGGCCGTCCTAATGGTGTTTTTTGAAAAATATGAACGTGTCAAGATTGCATGTTTTTGCAATATTTTTGGCTTCGAAATGTAAGCTGTTTTTTGCTATTTTTCGCAGATATCTCCGAAACGGTGGGAATTGGCTCGAAATAAAAAATAAGGTCAAACGAGTACTTTCCACTACGAATCTTTTGCTACCATCGGAATTTTGAAATTCTTGTTCGTTTCGAAGATAACTACTGAAATGTCGGCCATGTACGGCAAAAAAATCGCCAATTTTGAGCTTCTACAGTTGGCAAATTTTTAATCTTGGCTCCTACGCCAAAAGACTTCTCTAGCTAATTTAAATTTGATTAAATTTGCTAAAACTCCTTTTTTAATTTTTTGAATTCCGACAAAAATGAAGGAATTAGAGGGGGCGGGATTTGATAAAATTTCTCCATATTGTCACCGTAATTAGTTGGTAATTAACTAAAATCGATCTCATATACGATGCTCACTTAATATCAGGTACTACTTTGACGCTCCGTTAATCTCTGCCCTTCGAAACAAAGGTTTCTGAGAAAAATTATTTTTTTAAGATTTACATACACTCTATAGAAACACGTGTAATTTCCTACATTTCCTCGAATATCTCGATAATTATCGTTTTTTTCGAAAATCTTGTAGACAGCTTATGTAAAGAGGGTTGATTGAGCTTTCCGACACTTTTTTAATTTTTCTCTAACATAAAAAACAAAAAACTTATGACCAAATATGCGGACGTCTCAAAGCCAACCGCCGCACAGTGGGAAATTTTTCCATTTTTTGGACAAAAATCCGTCTACAATGCAATTATTAATGGATTTGAAAAAAAAATTTTTTTAAAATAATTGTTAGGTATCACCAGATGTTTGAGCACTGCCCAAATTTTAAAATCGTTCAACATAACTTTAAAAAATCCTATAAATATATGAAATTCGTGTATTTTACTTAAGTAAAAATGAGAATTTCTGTTTTTTAAAAGCTTTACTCAGAAAATATCCTTTACTACATGTTTTTGGGGTCGCTGATTAAGAAAAATGTGGTCCCGTTAACCAGAAATTGATATAACACCCTTAAAATACCGAAAAACACCCCCAATAGGGATTTTTTCGAAATATTCTTATTAAAAATCTAAAATAGTCTAGTAAAGTGTATTTTTTATATGATAAATATAAAACCTTAGTTACTCAAATAATAATTCAGTAAACATTTACCCTAAGGGTTAATCAGAGGGGTTGAAACAACCCCCATTTCGACAAAAAATATAGTTACAATGGTTATTTTTTAGTTTTTGCTTCAAAATAGGGTAAGAGAGTACATTGTGACTATGAGAGTGTTTCTTAACCCCCTTTAAGGGTGAAAACCACCTTTAAATGGCTGTAGAATTTGAAAATAGGTTTCGAATTTTTTTGAAATTTTAGAATCACGTCTTCGATATTTTCACTAAAATCAGTCTCCGAACCTTGTTTGATAAATAAAAATTATTTTAAAGGTTAAATTAATCAAATTCTTAGATACTTTGACAATGTGAATAAACAACAATTCAATGTGAGTAGAAACAAATTCTAAGTTCTTCAACGTTTTTAAGAAGCTCGTAAGTTAGAAATCGCATTTTTTCCATTTGAAAGGAAAAAAAATATTTAAAATGAAATGAAAACTTTTCATCCATTCTATGCAATGTGAAACAACAATCCAATTTTTAGTAAACATATTTTAAGCATCCTAAAGTTCAAAAACAATTGGGTGCTTAATAGCAGCTTAAAATCAGCAGATATCTCTATTTTTTTCAAACAAACTAAATTTTAGACATTTCAAAAAAATCTTTTAAAATAATTAATAATTTTTTTACTACTAAGTATACAATTGATAAAAAAATTAAAAAAAAATTGATTAACATCCATTTTAATGCCCAATTTTTTTCATTATTAAATTATCTTAAGACTATCTTAAAATCTGTTTTTTTTTAACTTTGGATTTTGGATTTTACATGGAGTAGAATGTATGAAAAATTTAGACTTTATTTTAAAAGATTTTTTTGAAATGTCTAAAATTGCTTTTTGTTTTGGAACTTTAGGATGCTAAAAATATGTTTACTAAAAATCGGATTGTTGTTTCACATTGCATAGAATGGATGAAAAAATTACATTTCATTTTAAATATTTTTTTTCCTTTCAAATGGAAAAAATGCGATTTCTAACTTACGAGCTTCTTAAGAACGTTGAAGAACTTAGAATTTGTTTCTACTCACATTGAATTGTTGTTTATTCACATTGCCAAAGTATATAAGAATTGATTAATTTAACCTTTAAAATAATTTTTATTTATCAAACAAGTTTCGGAGACTGATTTTGAAAATATCGAAGAAGACGTGATTCTAAAATTTCAAAAAAATTCGAAACCTATTTTCAAATTCTACAGCCATTTAAGGGTGGTTTTCACCCTTAAAGGGGGTTGAGATACACTCTCATAGTCACAATGTACTCTCTTACCCTATTTTGAAGCAAAAACTAAAAACTAACCATTGTAACTATATTTTTTGTCGAAATGAGGATTGTTTCAACCCCTCTGATTAACCCTTAGGGTAAATGTTTACTGAATTATTATTTGAATAACTAAGGTTTTATATTTATCATATAAAAAATACACTTTACTAGACTATTTTACATTTTTAATAAGAATATTCGAAAAAATCCCTATTGGGGGTGTTTTTCGGTATTTTAAGGGTGTTATATCAATTTCTGGTTAACGGGACCCAATTTTCCTTAATCAGCGACCCAAAAAACATGTAATAAAATATATTTTCTGAGTAAAACTTAAAAAAAAAAACAGAAATTCGCATTTTTACTTAAGTAAAATACACGAATTTCATATATTTATAGGATTTTTTGAAGTTTTGTTGAATGTTTTTAAAATTTGGGCAGTGCTCAAACATCGGGTGATACCTAACAATTATTAAAAAAAAAAACAATTTTTCAAATCCATTAATAATTGCATTGTAGACGGATTTTTGTCTAAAAAAATGGAAAAATTTCCCACTGTGCGCCGCCCAGTCTATTAATTAGGGTGAAGACGTATACCGCGCGGCTAAAGTACGCTATCTGTGGGACACCACGCGAGACTAGTTTCTTGATCTGGCGTCACAGTGCTTTTCGCGTGGATCTCAACATTCTCAACTTTAATTATTTATTGCAAAGTAAGTACTGCGATTTAAAAGCTGATATTCGGTGTGGCGTGTTTTTATACATAAACACACACTTTAATGAAATAAAAAAAAAATGGGCAAGTTGCCCATTGTATTAAAGGTTTTGTCTCAGAATGTTGTAAAGAATCCGTCATTACGAGCTCCTCCGGTGATTTTGGGACACCCTGTATATTACCCTGCCAAGTTTGAGTCTTATACCTTGAAAACTATGGAAATTCCTTCTTGCCTGGTGATTTCGTTGACATCCGGTATTACGAGCCTATTATTAAAACAGTCATAGTGATGAATGCCGTCGGATTTACTCGGAGAGTCCGACTCCCATGCCACAACTTCCTAGGATCCTCCATATATCCGACACAATGGTTGCAAATTTATCAGAAGATCTGTACGGTCAATTTGAACGTCTCTAACAATCCACTCACGGCTCTGACTAATGGAGGCGCATTTCATAATTAAATTGCATCCTCTAGTTAAGTGCCGCTGGTTCGGTGTCGACGTAGTTCATAGGATCAGCCAAGTGGAAGTTATTGTAGTCGCGAAACACATTGTCCTCTAGGTGACGTTTTTGCTTGTCTATAAATCACACAGACGCCATCCCATTTGACTGGGTGATTACGATTATCATTTGTGCCATCTACTTGTTTCATATTCCTAGCCTTAGCGCCTCCAGAGCTAATCGTTTTGCTTTTGTTACTGACATGCTGCGTTTGGGGCTGATTCGGACAATAAGCTCATTCATACATTAATTAACAGATACATTACTCACAACTCAAAGTTTTTATGTCTAATAAAGTCGCAGGCAATTTAAATTACTCGTAAGCTGTTTTCAGAAATGTTTAGTTACTTCCATTGGAATTAAAAGCTCGATCTTGGCGTGATATACAGCGGGGTCTAAATAATTTATAAATATTTCAGGAAGCGATTCAAATTTTCTATTCACTTTGTTGCCAGTTATAGATCAGCTTTGTTACAGTAAGTGGTAACGAGAAAATAACCAAGAACTATGGTAATTCAATATGAAAATCATAAATAGATAAACAGATAAGGTTCTTTCCTATAGAATTGAAAAAGAAATCAAAAATAATAAAAAAAGATTTATTACCAGGTAAAATAAAGAATCGAAACAAAAACAGAAGAAAAAACCAAGTCTAGGTACTACTTATACCTATTTAATTTAATAGCATGATAGAACACTCCCTATTGAAATGAATTGAAATAGAGCCATATCCGTTAAACAGGGCGATCACCACTAAATTTTACTTCCACGTCCAGTGGAAGTATAGTAACGACAAAAAAATTTTAAAAAATTTTTATTGTCCAAATAGGCTTAAAATGTCATGAAACGTCAAGATTCTAAGTTTGAGCGAAAAAAATTTTCTGTCTGTCTGTCGGTCTGTCTGTCTGTAACTTTTTTTGTGCGCACGTTTACTCTGGAACCGTTTAAGATATTGACTTGAAATTTGGTATACATATGTACTTTAACGAGATCTAGAACTAGATTATATTTTCATCTTGTTCCGTCTAAGGGTTGGGAGGTAAATTGGGGTAAATTTGGGGTAAATGGGTAAATCAAGCAGGTAAGAGTCCATGAAATTGGTATTTAGTATATACAAGAGAAGCTAAGGTCTCAAAAAAATTTTTGGCATTAGCCACCCCCATTACCACCTCCACCTCCTTATTAAAGGGGATGAAAAAAAATTGTGATTTAGTGTATGTACAGGAACCAGAAACCTCAAAATATTTTTTACTTCATCCACCCCCCAATACCAACCCCCCTAAAACCCCCCTTATCACCACCCCCACCCCACTACCGATGTGGGGTATCGTTTTATGGGTTTTTGGGGTAGAGGATTTCAAATATTATATTATTAAAGTTCCATAAACAATTATTTTCACATACAAAGTTTTTTCGTTGTGAGTGACTTGTATAGAGAATCTGGATGTGGAAGTAGTGATTACTTGGGCAGCGGTTTTTTATTTAATATGAAATTATCTACTTTTTGTATATTGGTACTTTAATAAAAATCTGATTTATTTAACGAATTGCCGATCAGGTATCGAAAACTAAAATATTCGATAAATCTAGAACTTACCAATTTTGTTGATTTACATAAATTGTTCGAATTGGCTTCCGTCTGGATCAATATACTTTTCGGCACGTCGCACAGTGGGCCATTTGCAACTTCTAGCTGGACAAAATTCTACAAATTTCTAAATGAGCTTAAAATAGTTGTTAGAAGATCGAAAAAATAGTGAAAAAATTCTAGGCATTAAGGGGGTGGTTTTTGAGGGTTGGAAAATAAATTTGCGTCTAGAGTGCCGAAACTCTGTGAGTATGATAAAATGATATCTGTGAATATATAAAAAAATAGTTAAAAAATTATAAATAGTAGAGGGGGTTTTTGAGGTGGTTGAAAAATAAATATTATTTTAAAATTCTGAAACTTTGCGGACATGATAATATTATATCCGCGAGTTCGCTGAAAATAGTAAAAAAAATCTAAACAATAAGGGATTGGATTTGAGAAGATTGAAAAATAAAACTTTATAATAACTATGTAAGAAAGTTTCAAAAAATTTTGTTGTCAATGTTTTAATTTTTTAACATCACTTCACATCACACATCATTTTTTGACTCTGGCTGTTCCAGGGTTATTATCTTCATCTTTTAATGTTTCATAAAGTTCTCTTTTTGACACAGTAAGAAGTATCCCTGTAAAAACACAAATATCTCTTTAAAGCACAACTGGACGCATATAAATGTTACATACATAAAAGCTACAAGAATTATATAATAAAATAAAATGAAAAACATAACATACAAAAATGTACAAAAGTATTGGCATTCTAATGAAATTCATACTTCGAATAAATTCTACCCATTTCTTAACGCAAGTTTGATCTGATGTTATTGCTACTATTTATAATTTTTAACTAATTACTTCCACGTCCAGTGGAAGTATTGTAACGACAAAAAAATTTTTAAAAATTTTTATTGCCCAAATAGGCTTAAAATGTCATGAAACGTTGAGATTTTAAGTTTGAGCGAAAAAAAAATTCTGTCTGTCTGTCTGTCTGTCTGTCTGTCGGTCGGTCTGTCTGTCTGTCTGTAACTTTTTTTTGTGCGCACGTTTACTCTGGAACCGTTTGAGATATTGACTTGAAATTTGGTACACATATGTACTTTAACGAGATCTAGAACTAGATTATATTTTCATCTTGTTCCGTCGAAGGGTTGGGGGGTAAATTGGGGTAAATTTGGGGTAAATGGGTAAATCAAGCAGGTAAGAGTCAATAAAATTGGTATTTAGTATACACAAGAGAAGCTGAGGTCTCAAAAAAATTTTTGGCATTATCCACCCCCATTACCTCCCCCACTTCCTTATTAAAGGGGATGAAAAAAAGATGTGATTTAGTGCATGTACAGGAACCAGAAATCTCAAAATATTTTTTTACTTCATCCACCCCCCACTACCACCCCCCTATCACCACCCCCACCCCACTACCGATGTGGGGTATCGTTTTATGGGTTTTTGGGGTAGAGGATTTCAAATATAATATTATTAAAGTTCCATAAACAATTATTTTCACATACAAAGTTTTTTCGTTGTGAGTGACTTGGATAGAGAATCTGGATGTGGAAGTAGTGATTCCTTGGGCAGCGGTTTTTTAATTTGCACACAAAAATACGAAAATATACAAGACATCGAAACTATATAAAATACAGTGTGTTTGCTATTTGGTGGGCAGTTGACGCTATTTCTAACGAAGAAATGGGACATACTCTTAGTGAAAAATGTACAGGCTAAACACACAAAAATAATGAAAAATTGTGACAGAGGACAACAATATTTCGCATGTAACTAAGACAATTTTCAAGGAAGAAACCTGTTATACTTTTAGTGAAAATAATTAGAGTGGTCACTCTAAAAAAGCAGTTAATGATGGTGGAAAATAATATTTAAAGTTAGTTGACAACATTTTCAAGGAAGAGAGAGAGATTTAGGAATCCCGCGTTGCGTTGCTTAAAAAAAAAATCAAACCCTACAAAATTAGGATTAGTTACCATTTATACCCAAATGACTTTCAAAGGCGTCTCGATTTTTGCGTGAGTGAAATGAAGTGCCAGGATTTGAAGGACAATTATAAGAACAGACGATATTTATATATGCAGCCTTGAGGGCTCTTGCATCAAACAAGGTGACCTCTAAGCTTGTGCTGAACTGTCGAAACATTCTGACTGAGCTGTGTGAACGCAACTCAGTTAAACTTATATGGGTGCCCGGACACAGTGCAGTCGAGGGCAACGAAGAAGCAGATCGTTTGGCGGGCGAAGGAGCAAAAACTCCTTTCCCTGACCCCGAGCCAGCCTTCGGTCTGCCAAGAAGTCTGATACAATCAGAGCTGCAAGACTGGGCTACGGCACAGTTTAACGACTATTGGGCTCAGGCCCCCGGAATGAGGCAGTCGAGGCTCCATATAAAGGGGCCCTCGACTGACTCCACCGTAGAGTGGCTGATTGGGCTCGATAGAGAACGATTGAGACGGATGTTAGGCCTGATAACAGGACACTGTCCTCTGAACAAGCACCTGCATACAATGCAGTTGAAAGATGATCCTATTTGTAGGATGTGTGGACAGGAGGATGAAACTATCACTCATATCCTGTGCCATTGTGCACCAATAGGAGTGTCAAGGTACAGGTATTTCGGAAGGCAGTTTCTACAGCCAGAGGAACTACGGAACCTACCCTGGAAAGGGCTGCTCTCCTTCGTGGAGAGCACTGGTCTTTTCTAGGGGATCCTAAATGTCGCGAATGTACAATGGGCCGATAGGCCTGAGTACTGCGGATCTTCGAATCTGCTCGCGTTTTCTAATAATAATAATAAGAACAGACGAGGCCCATATAAGCAGTGCCGGAATTTTTAAGCGGCATAATAACCTCCACTGGGCTCATGAAAATCCGCACGTAACCGCTACAGTTAATGGTCAAGGACGATTTGGATTTGATGTATTATATGGTTTTATTGAATACTAAATAACAGGTCCTCATTTTTTTCACGGTAATTTGAATACCGAAAATTTTATTAGCATTTTACGACAAGAAATAGAGCCCTTTGCAGACAATACGCTTGCAAGACAATTTCAAAAATTAATTTACCAACACGATGGCGCCCCAGGTCATACGTCAAATGAAACTCGAAATTATTTAAATGCTCAATTTGGGAAGGATTGGATCGGTATCTATATATCACTCAGGACTAGTTTATCAATGTCTAGTTAGCTAAGTTAACTAAATTGATAACTAACAATTTAGCTAACTGGACATTAATAAAAAACAAAGCAGTTTAGATGTTGTTTGATTTTTAGGAAATAATGGTCCTATTTTATGGCCAGCTAAATCTCTCGATATAACCCCTGCCAACTTTTGAGGTTATTTAAAAAATATTATATATAGAGAATGTCCTCATAACATAGAAGAATTGGAAAACAAAACATTAGCTGCGTTTCGGACAATAATTCCTATCATGATTGGAAATGCAACAAATGCTGTAAGGAGAAGGTGTCAAAAATGCATAGATGCCAATGGAAGACAATTCGAACATTTATTGTAGTTTAGTTTCCCCTATTTTTGGCAAAATTATTTTATATTACAAGAATTGTTGTTTTTGTCGATAGTTTTCCATGGCCTCCTCACAAATATATTAAATTTTTCGAAAATTAACCACTTTTTCTAGAGATAAT
Organism: Rutpela maculata; assembly: GCA_936432065.2. Lineage (NCBI taxonomy): Eukaryota > Metazoa > Arthropoda > Insecta > Coleoptera > Cerambycidae > Rutpela > Rutpela maculata. Next base: position 3,770,405 of record OW386294.2, read on the forward strand.
ATGACATATGATATATCGTTGGATAGCTAATTTAAGTTGTTATCGAATAATGACATAATTTGCAGGGTGTTCCATTAAAAAAAAAACACAACTTATGTTTATATCTCGAAAACTGAGGCATGTATAATTTTCTTCTTATGAACAACGGATTCGACTCAAAAAAGTCCCTTAAGAATGTGTTACTCGATTTTCGATTCGACACAAATGACAAATTTTCAAAAACTACTGCTCGGTAATCGAAGAAGATAGACGATCGCGGTTTGTCCCCTTGTTTGTTTCTCGAAAGTCGAGCTTAGGACACTTATATTGGTTTTTGTCTATCTGCCATAGTTTTAAAGAAAATCTCAAATCCCATCTAATTTGGTCCACCCTGTATACAAACATGGGTTAAACAATTCTTCTTTGGCTGATAATTTTTTAATCCGATTAGTTATTTTTTCAGAAATAGTGTACCACTGTAAATTAATCTAATTTTACTGCAATTAGTATTTTTATGGAGACTATTTTTATTAACGAAATAAAAAACCGCTGCCCAAAGAATCACTACTTCCACATCCAAGTCTCTTACATCAAAATACTATATTTGCACTCCACTATGTGGAAATAATTGTTTATGGAACTTTAATGGTATAATATTTGAAATCATGTACCCCAAAACCCCATAAAATTATATGCCACATCCCTAATTGAGGTGGGGGTGAATGAAGTGAAAAAAATTCTTGATGACTTTGACTCTTGTACACACACTAAATCACAATATTTTTTCACCACCTTTAATAATAGGGTGGGGGCGGTAATAGGAATGGCTAATGCCATTTTTTTTTGAGGCCTTAGCTCTTCTTATATTTACTAAATACCAATTTCATGGACTCTTACTTGCTTGATTTACCTCTTTACCCCCATTTACCTCAATTTACCCTTCAACTCTGCAACGGAATAAGATGAAAATATAATCTAGTTCCTAATCTCGTTAAAAAACATAAGTGTGCCATATTTTAAGTGAATATCTTAAACGGTTCCAGAATAATCGTGAGCACCAAAACGATACAAGACTAACATACACACCGACGCAACAGACAAATTTATTTTGCTCAGACTTAAAATATTGACTTTTCTTGATATTATAAGCCTATTTAAACAATGAAAATTTCCAAAAATTTTTTTGCGTTAATATACTTCAACTGAATGTCGAACTAATACGCAGAAAATGGCAAGACAAAGATATAAAAAATCGTTGGGTGCCGTACACTACACGATAGAAGTAAAGCCTCTACTACAAGCATTTTCTTCAAGGAAACCTACTACGCATCCATACTACTCAAGGTAACCCACTGTGCATCCAATTTACTCGAGTAAAGCCACTGCGCATTCATACTTCTTGAAGTAACCCACTCGCATCCATTTTACTCGAGGAAACCCACTGCGCATCCATATCACTTGAGGTAACCTACTGCGCATCAATAGTATTCAAGGAAAGCCACTGCGCATCCATAATACTCGAGGAAACCTACTGCGCATCCATACTACTTGAGGTAACCTACTATAATACTCGAAAAAAGTCACTGAGTATCCAAATATTCGAGGAAAGCCACTGCGCATCCATAATACTCGGGGAAACCTACTGCGCATCCATAGTAGCCGAGGAAAGCCACTGCGCATCCATACTACTCAAGGTAACTTTAACAACATAATAGTTGAAATCGTCTACCGCAAAAACATATAAAACGATATGGTACATCGGTAGTGGGGGTGGGGGTGGTGGTAGAGGGTTGGTAGTGGGGGTGGATGAAGTAAAAAAATATTTTGAAGTTTTTGGTTCTTGTACACACACTAAATCACAATTTTTTTTTCATCCCATTTAATAAGGGGGTGGGGGTGGTAATGGGGGTGGCTAATGCCAAAAATTTTTTTTAGACCTTAGCTTCTCTTTTGTATACTAAATACCCATTTTATGGACTCTTACTTGCTTAATTTACCCATTTACACGAAATTTACCTCAATTTACCCCCCAACTCTTCGACGGAACAAGATGAAAATATAATCTAGTTCTAGATCTCTTTAAAGTACATATGTGTACCAAATTTCAAGTCAATATCTTAAACGGTTCCAGAGTAAACGTGCGCACAAAAAAAAGTTACAGACAGACCGACAGACAGAAATTTTTTTTTCGCTCAAACTTAAAATCTCGACGTTTCATGACATTTTAAGCCTATTTGAGCGATAAAAATTTAAAAAAAATTTTTTGTCGTTACTATACTTCCACTGGATGTGGAAGTAAAATATAATATATTTCTGAAGATTTTTCATTCTTGGCATATCCACTCTTAACATTTTGCAACCATCAAAATGAACTCGTGTTTTGAAATGTAAATTTTAAAAATGTACCTTATATTTTTCTTATTTTTCTTTGGACAACTGATGTTCAATTTCGATTTTAACATTAATCCGTTGTCGAGCTTTCATTTCTGGACATTTTTGAATCTGAATGCTTAAAAATACAACGTATTTAATCTTCAGTTTTAATTTACACCGGCATCAGCCGCGATTAAAAATGATCTAATAGGTATAATAGACGTTGATGATTAAATTGAAGTGGGATATCCATAAATATGGGGGTTAATTAAATGAAACAGGGCATGGAAATAAAGAAGTGACGTGAGAGATTTTTCCGAGGCGTGAGTTTTGCATAGATATCTCGTTAGGAGGAATTATCGTGGAAAGTAATTAACTAGGGATCTCTTATGCAATGGTTTCTAACAGACAATGTGACAGCTTAGAGGTGACTTCTGTAACGCCGGATCATTAATTTATTTTACAAATCAGCTTATTCGAACCCCTAAGCCATTCTGCATTTTTCGACTAGTATCTCATTATAAGGGAGATGCGTAAATGAGAAGAGCTGCGATAATCCCTCAGACACCGCAGTTCTGGAACTAATTACCAACTGCGTTCGAGAGACTTAACCCTTTTTCTAAAGCACTCGCAAGGCTTCACTCTCTTCTAGCCTTACGTACAATAGAAAGATATATTTTACAACACCTCCCCTTTCTCTTGTAATCCTTTACTTTATAGGTCACATTTGTTTGGAATTCAATGTCTAATTTCTCTAAATTGGTCAATTATATCAGACAGCTCACTCACCCCAGTTTCACCTCGGTTGGACTTAAAAGAAAACGGCTACATAAATAATCAAATCAGAATTGGACTGGTTAGGGCCTAAGTCGAAAGTAGAAGCTGTTTTTATACAAGGCGCTTCGAATTTTGTCACATTAATTTGACATATACATATATAGGGTCTCACAGCGGTATATGAAATTAATTTTTTATCCTATTTTGTTATATGATCAAATAGCATAGATTTGAAATGGATATCAATGAATTCAGAAAAAAATCTATAATTTGTTGAACACTATGAGCCACCACCTTCCCATTTGAAAAAAAAGTTTTCAATAAAAAAGTGATTTGTTCAATTTTGGAGGCTTCGTAAATAGTAATTAATGAAATTAAACGAAAAATGATATTTTTCCCTTGGACTTTACCTGCCATAGTACAAATTTTGGTATTCCAAAGCACTCTAGACGAATGTTTTAAAATGCTTTAAAAAACTGAACATCGACTCAAAATTTCGCGAAAATCTCATGGTATACTCAGAATGTTGTCTGAAATTTTTGGTGTATATTTGGTAGGTCTGAGAATAGGTCGTAGGCTATTTTTTATACACCTAGGTGATAAGGTTGGCCCTATCCAGAAATTTTCTTTTTATTTTTTGGACAAAAATTTATAATTTATATGGCAAAACAACGTTTGCTGGGTCAGCTAGTATAAGTATAAAATACAAAAATATGTAAAGTATCAGAGCATTCTGTAAATATGAGCATTTAAATACTCGAGTGTGGATTGGCACCACATGGTGTCCTAAAAAATTCGTCAACCGAGTAATGAAAATACTTTAGAAATTTTTTACATTTTTTTTAAAGCACAGTAAGTTTAGTTGCTTTATATAACATGGTAAATGATTATACAAATTTAGGTTGGAGGAATTTTTAGCGCTTAGAGTTAACCTATAGCGAGGTACTCTATGCAGCACGTGTGTTGTGCTGCTTCTTAAATAATTTGTGTGAAAATTTTCCGATTTTTTAGGCAAAAGGGATATCGCTTGAAAGGTCTAGGTGTGAGGATTCTCAAATATACCGGGTGCCACAGAATAGTGGCTTTATTTTTAACTTATCCATTTGAAATTTGGGGTGCATAAACTACCTGTAAAAATGGATTTTTGGACATAAAAACGAAATGAGACCATTTCCGGTTTACCCGGAAATGACCGCAACATTCGATTTTTAAACGGAACACCCTGTTTATTTTTACATATTTGTATTCTGAGTATACTATGAGATTTTCGCGAGTTTTTGAGTCGATGTTCAGTTTTTTTAGGCATTTTAAGACATTTGTCTAGAGTGCTTTGGAATACCAAAATTTGTTCTACGGCAGGTAAAGTCCAAGGGAAAAATATAATTTTTCGTTTAATTTCATTAATAACTATTTACGAAGCCTCCAAAATTGAACATATCACTTTTTTATCGAAAACTTTTTTATTTCAAAAGGGAAGGTGGTGGCTTCTAGTGTTCAATAAATTATAGATTATTTTCTGAATTCATTGATATCAATTTCAAATCTATAATATTTGTTTTCTATTTTATTAAATTTATTTAAAAATAAAAAATCACTTCCAAAATAATTTTTATTGATCCTTATACTTTGCACTAGTACTTATACCCATTAAGAAACAAAAGAGAACCAAAAAACTATTATTCATAAAAAGGTAGTTATTCCCATTTCATTATTAGACATATGATTTTTGCAAAGGCAACTACGTTAAAATTCAAGAAAAATTATATTGAAAGTGATTTTTTATTTTTAAATAAATATAAAATAGAAAAACAAATAGCATAGATTTGAAATGGATAACAATGAATTCGGAAAAAATCTACAATTTATTGAACAGTATGAGCCACCACCCTCCCATTTGAAAAAGTTTTCGATAAAAAAGTGATTTGTTCAAGTTTGGAGGCTTCGTAAATAGTTATTAATGAAATTAAACGAAAAATTATATTTTTCCCTTGGACTTTACCTGGCGTAGGACAAATTTTGGTATTACAAAGTACTCTAGACGAATGTATTAAAATGCTTAAAAAAACTGAACATCGACTCAAAAACTCGCGAAAATCTCGTGGTATATTCAGAATATTGTCTTGAATCCAAATATGTAAAAATATACAGGGTGTTCCATTTAAAAATCGAAAGTTGCGGTCATTTCCGGGTAAACGAAATGGGAAATGGTCTCATACCATTTTTTATATCCAAAAATCCATTTTTATAGGTAGTTTATGCACGCCAAATTTCAAATGGATACGTTAAAAAATAAAGGAAATATAGGGGGGAGCCACTATTCTGTGGCACCCGGTATATATTTCAATTCTTTTCTTAACTATTTATTAAAAATGTTCATTTTCACTTACCGCTTTATATCCAAAAGTATTCGCTTCAATACTTCTGAAAAAAAAAAAAAATAAATAAATCAGGAACAATGAGCAAATTTAAGGAAAACTTCTTGACTTTACAAATATATTGCTATTATTAGGATAACAGAAATGCAAGAAGGCATTATTCTATTATCAGGAGCACTAAAACTACACCTCTTCAAAATTGTATACTATATTTATATTATACTTTTACAGAAAAGCGATTAGGTATTTAATTATTTACCGGGAACACTAAAATTACACTTCAAAACTTTACGTTACATACAAAAAATTATTTACTTTTATAACAGCAGTACTAGGATAGCAGAAACGCAAGAAGGTATTTAATTACTTACCAGGAGCAATGAAATTGCACCTAAACGCTATCTCTTAGCTTTAAAAACTTATCAGGAGTATTGCGATAACAAAAACTATAAAGAACTTCTTCGAAGAACTAAGAAAAACTATATATAATAACAACATTTTAACAAACGCTAGAAACAAATCCAAAGCGGCGTGGAACATTATTAAATCTAATAATAAGAATAAAGTAATCAATTTAAAATTAAATATTGACGATAAACTAATAGATGATCCAGTCGAACTAGGAAATACGTTTAATTCCCACTTTAATAAAGTTCCTAGTAAATTACATCCCACTTAGCAACTCTGACCGGAATAATAATAATAATCTACATACGTTGTTCTTTGAACCTGCAACTGAACTTGAAGTTTTTGATATTTTACTTAATTTGAAAAATTTCAATTCAACTGGAATAGATGAAATAAATTAAAGAGATGTAAAAATTAATTATTACTAAACTACTAACTTATTTGATTAACTCTTCTCTCTGTGTTGGAGTTTTCCCGGATAAGTTAAAAATTGCGAAAATAGTAAACATATTTAAATCTGGAAATGCTGATGACAATAATTATTGGTCAATAGCAATATTAAATACTTTTGCAAAAGTTTTTGAAAAATATGCATCAAATAAAATCATAGCGTTCTTCGAAAAATATAGTCTATTTAATAAAAACCAGTTTGGTTTTCGTAAAGGACGGTCAACATTTAATTGAATTAACAAATTCTTAAACTTACTTTATGATAAACTGGATAACGGCGAGAAAACTATTATTGATATTTTTCCAGATCTTATTAAGGCGTTTCACCTAGTCTTTCATAAAATTCTTTTAGATAAAATGACTAAATACAGGCCACATCTAGTTAGCATCGATTCCCATCAGTCGGAAACGCTACACACTACAATTGGTGTCCCACAAGGGTCTAGTCTAGGACCCTTGCTATTCACATTTTATATAAATGAGGCAAGTCTGTATTTATTAATTTCAAAAACACCTTGTCCTCCGATAAAAGCCTGTATGTAAAGATCTCACATAAGACACTTATACAAGCCGATTCAACAAGTTTGTAGGTTTATACATTTCTGAAGATTGTAGGTGGGGGACACATATTGACTAGATCTGTACACGAAACTGTATGTTATTGTATCAAGCAAATAAGAGATACTGTAAACCTTGATGTCTTAAAAATATATTATTAACATTATTTACAAGAAAACTGCGAAGAGTATCCTATAGAATGTGTAACAATTATATAAAAAGCTCCGTAAATTAATAATAATAATAATAATAATAATATTTATTATTAGCCAGAGCTATAGATAATATACATCAATAGAATAAAATACAAATAAATGGTTCAAATATAAAAATTTTTTACAAACATTTAAAGAAATTAATAAAAATGTGGTTACTTAAATGTACATAACACATCATACAATATTTACATTTTCTTGTATATAATGGTAACATAGTTTTTTAAATTGGTTTATGTTTTGACAGTTAATAGTTTCACTTGGTAACTCATTACATGAAACAAGGCGTTTATAAAAAATATTATTTTGTGCATAATTAGTTCTTACAGTTGGTACATATAGATTGTTACTGGTTCTTGTAAAATGTTGATGAATTTCATTTACAAATGTACAATGATCTAATAGATGTTGTGGTAATGACCCATGTAAAATTTTAAAAATGAAAATTAATGTATATAATATTAAGTTTGTTTTACAAAGAGCATTTCTAATTTGTCTAACATTGATTTTATACTTGTATATCTATTGCACTTTAAAATTATTCGTAAAGCTTGATTTTGTTTGATTTATCTCAGCGTTTGAGAGCAAAAACAGAATTGTTGAACAATATTGAAAATTGGCGAAGAGTACGTTTTTAGCTTGTTTGATGTATACATTATATTATGTATGAATGTATAAATGAGTGCGTGTAAATATTAATAAGATGAGTGAATGTGTAAATATATATATTTATATTAGATATGTTCTTATTATTTTTATATTTTAGTATACATTACTTTGATGTTTAAAGTGTAAGTTAACCATAAGTACATTTTTTTATTCCTTATTTATTTTATATTTAATTTTGTGATTTGTCCTATATTATTGTGTAATGATTAAATGGACCAATAAGTATTATTATTATTATTATTGTTTTACTATATACTCGACATTTAGAGTCGGATGGGCAAATCAACTGAGGGAGAGTTCACTTCGTCCAGTGAATTTTATAAAGATAGGAATTTACGGACAATGTGGCATGTCTGTAAGATAGATGCTTTCTGCATGATCGAGAATTATTATTATTATTATTTATACCTCTATAAAATTGTATACTAGATACAAATATACATCTGCTTATTTTAAAAATCTATCAGGAGTATTAGGATAACATAAACGAGAGGAGGTATTCATATATATTACCAGAAATTACACTACAAAATTTATTTTATTCTTGATACAAACGTAAACTTTTTACTCTAAAAATCTGTTAAGAGTGTTAGGATAACAGATAAGCGACTAAAGCCTACTAAAATTGGCCCAAAATCGAAAATTGAGATAACATCAGATTTTTACGTTTTCAGGTTCCAGGAACCCAAAAAAGTGGTTTTTGAAAAAGGTCTGTGGTGTGTATGTGTATGAGCACGATAGCGGCGAAACTACTCAACGAATTTGGATAAAATTTTGAATGGGGGTTTCTTTAGTGCTCCAGAAGATCTGAAAAGGTTTTGGTTGAGATCGGATTACGTTTAGTGCCGTTTTGACGCAACAAGTTGTTTATTTTATATTAACTAAAAATTTGTAATCGAACCATTGAAAAGTAGATAAAATTCTGATTTCAAATATATCACACAAGCATTTTTTTGATTTGGTTTTCGTGAAAAAAATTAAAAAACAAAATAACAATCTATAAATAGAGCCACGATTCTTGTGTATCATAAATTTTACAACCTAAAGTAACTCTCTGAATAGATGAGTGTGCCGAAGCTTATATTCTTTTCCCTACACATTTCAATCTTATATAAATCATAACCAATACAAAAAGAACGATTTTATTTGAAGTAACAACATAAATAACACAAACTCGGTTGAGCTTCCAAAAAATTAAAATCACGTAGTCTGAATGTCACCTGCCACAACATCGGCATCTGCGTTACTCTGCGTGCACAGTTCGCGTTCATTGTAACGTAGATATATTTACAAATTGTACAATGAAAATAAATGATATACCTTTGACATGGGAACCATAGTTAAATAAAATATAAAGATAATAAATTTGGCAAATTTGGCAATTTGGCGAGACTATAAATTTTAAACTAGAGGTTCGCAGGTTCAAATTCTATCGATTGCAAGATTTTTTTTCTTAATGTGAAAAAATTATTTCAAATATATTTATACGAGATTGTTAATATTTTGCGTTCTTTTTTTACATTAACTGAAATTTTGATGACAAATAAAATATGTGTTGTATATTCGTGTATTGTTTTTTAAATAATTATTCCTTTATGGCGTTTTGGGTTAATTCCGAAACGAATGGAGTGAAACGCTTCGTGCCAGACATTATGAATGCATGACTCTATCCCTATTCCCACTTCTAAAACTGGTCATCAATGCACTTGATTAAAGCAGAAGCTCTGATAAAACAAGAGGCCGAGGGTGACCAGAAAACTTTTGTTGTTGGGGTTCAAAGGGTGCTTTAAAACAAAAGACAAAAATGACGCCGGTCATCCTGGATTGCCGTACGGCCGCTTTGTGAAATTGATTGTTATTTTCGTTATTTATGCGCTACTTATAGTCCCTTGGGATCGTTGCATTGTCTACCCGACGAATGACATACGTCACAGAAATCTCGTGCTTTGCACTGCGGAGAATTGACCATTTCAAAGACCTGCCATGTTCGACGCCAGCGAGATGGAATGATTTCGGAGAATTTTTAAATAATAAAATTTGTGTATTGTGGCTCACAGTGTCACAGTGGCTCACTGCGTCTGCATATACAGTGTGGCTCAAAAGAATAATATTTTTTATGAATTTATGTAAAAAAGTTACGTCGTCGCACAGTGTGAGAAAAGTACCATTTTTTTCACAAAAATTTGAATAAATCACGGAAAAATACTCATAAAATATTGTACTTTAACAAAACAACCAAAACAATGTACTTTTATGTTACCAGATTTTCAATAATATATTTCAGAAAAAAGTTTTGAAAGTTTATTATTAAATAATCTAAACGTTTATATACAAAACGATGTATAAATTAGGCGAAATCACATTTTTATGAACCTTACAATATTTTAGGAAAACCTAATGCAAAGTTGTTATGAAAAATTTTTCAATAATGGCATATTATTATATAATTCTTAAAATTATACACTAAAAACGAGTCCATCTCGGTTAAGAATGCAGTTGTTTACGTTATCCCGGTTTACACAGGCACACGGAAATTCCCTAGTAAGTGGAATTCCCCCAGGGAAGTTTCAAGAACATTGATACACAAAATAAAAAGTAATGGAAAATTTGCAACTTAAATATTCTTATTTTATCACAGTAAAAGGTAAAAGTAATAAGGAACTCTTTTTATTTCATATATTTAACATGATTCGATGATTAATATTTTAACTTTTAAGAATTGCTGTAGGAACATATATTATTACTGAGTAGTTATAATGATTATATTATTGTTCTAAATAACAATGGTTGTAGTTTAATTTTATATAATACTGGTAAAATGCCTGTGTTGAACTACGGGTTCGTTAAGGTAGCTAAAAATAATACCACCCCCATCCAATCATTATCAAACAAAAACTGAACTATTCAAATAATAGCCATCTAAACTGTCCAAGTTTGGAATTCCGAAAAAAGTTGACTTAAAGCTTTAGATCGCCATATTGGGGTCGCCATTTTGAATTTCCCAATTTCCCAATTACTTTTCTTTAGTGTTTGAGTTTAGTCCCTCTACTTGCAAAGTAACAAGTTCTTAGCATGTCTGGAAACGCCGAAACAAACAGATGTAGCCGTTATACCGTGTGTGTAGTCGCGGGCTAGGCATGGGGAGAAGAATTACAACATCGCGAGTGCCAGCTGGCTGAAATGAAATAACACAGCTGGAATCCTCTACCGACGGACGAATTTACGGCTGCCGGTGTTGTCAAATCTCTCGCGCTACGTGAATGTACATGCCTAATGGGAAATTACATGCACGGTATCACCTTTTAACTATGTTTTTACTTATATTTACCTGTACGGTGAATTTTTTGAGCACTTGCCAATGAGCTAGGTAATTTAAATTTGGCAAAGTTAAGGAGTATCTTCCCGACCAACTTGTAAAATTCGAAGTGGCGGCTCCAATCTGACGCCTAGTTATATATTTATATAGAACGTAATACTCGCATTAAAATGAAGATGCCGCCAAAATGGTAAGAAATGTGAAAAAACTATAGGAACTAAGTTGTAGAGAATAAAATTTTTCTGAAAAAAGTGAGTGGTGGCATGTATGTATCTTTTATTGTATTGGTGTGGATATTGCCTTCTATATATTATAGAATGGCCGCTATATTAGAGACGCCATTTTGAATTTCGAAATTTTCTCCCTGCCAAATTCCAAGTTCTTGGCTCAACAAGAAGTACCTCAAACGGTTCACAGGACAGGAAAATAACGAACAAACATTGCTGCACTTTCCTTTATATACAGTGTGTTCCAATTTTCATGGTTACACATTCGTAGCTCAATTATTAATAAATCAATTTATTTTAAATTTGGGTCAATTTTCAAGTAAATTAGGGATCGTTTTATAAGAAAATTATTGCCACCATTTAATAGGTTATCCTTTAAAATCCCTTCGTGTCAAATTTTGTTGAAATATCTCGAGTGGTTTTAGAGTTATAAACAGGCAAATATGACGTTTTATCAAGGATTAATGGCCTTTAACTCGGTTCGAAGTGAAGTTAGAAACAAAGTTATTTTACATTTATTGCTACAAATTTGAAGTAATAATCAAAAATATCATGGTATTCCCCAAAAAGTTCTGTCCTCTTACACGGGCCCTTTTCAGTTTACTTGTTTTAAATATAATCACCGTAAACAAAATTTTTAACTTGACACTAATGAAAGCTTAAGGCTTTGTAGTTTCCTTCTGTCATTATTTGTTATTTAAATAATTATTCCGTTTTTTCTTAAATATTTTGTTATTTCAACAAAAGGCACAATGAGGTTTTAAGGGATGCACTATGTGGTCATATTTTTTTTTATAAAAAAGTTCCTAAGACGATTCATCTGAACACTGACCATTTTCAGCCCCCGCCCCCTCAAATTCGCACGTCTATGGAATGAATTAAACAGGTATATGCACTTTTAGTTACGAAGGTGTTACCGCGAAAAGTGGGACACCCTGTATAGAAACAAAGTTGTATAGAAATATTCTTAATAAAATATTTCATTTCAATATTACTTATAATGTATTTTCCGGACCTGGCAAGAAATCTGTTCTGATTTACTAATTTTTTCCTGTGTGAACTTGGCTTGTAAATTTACCAATCAGAGGCAAGGATACAGGTAGTGGAGTAAAAAACAGGGGAAAAGTCGCTTCCTTCTCGAGTTTTTTTTTTTTTAATCTTAGAACAAACCTAGATATATACCATTTCGTTAAGTAGGTCGATGTTCATTAGAAATCATGAAATACGACATTTTTTAGTGGTCACGGACATTGTTATTTTTAAAAAGGTGTGAAATTTTTTTTAAATCATGTTTTTTTGAACATCTAATGCCATAACTTAAAAACGAATGGAGCTATCCACATGAACTTTTTTTTGTTATAAAACACACACTTAAGCGCTTCTATCTGTGTATAGTATTGTTAACTAAAACATTTTTAAGTTTGTTAAAAACTTAGATAACCTTGAAAGTTCAGAAAATACGTAGTCAAATTTTCACTAAGCTACAAACTTTTTTGTTTTTGGAAATTTTGTATAACATGCTGCGAAGAAAATAAAGCCAAAAGACCAAAAAAGTTTTTGATAGCATAAATTTTATTGTGTCTTTTACAGTTTAGGTACAGTGATTTTTTTTAGAGCGCGCGAGTTGCAGAAATTGAATATTAATACGTCCGCGTCCACTAAAACTAACTAGTCTCAGGGCGGTGTACTATTAACGTTATTCGTTTTCGTCGAAGGTCAAATTATAAAACCGCTGCCCAAGGAATCACTACTTCCACATCCAGATCTTCTATCCAAGTCTCTCAGAACGAAAAAAATTTGAATGTGGAAATCATTTTTTATGGAACTTTAATAATATAATATTTGAAATCGTCTACCCCAAAAACCTATAAAACGATATGCCACATCGGTAGTGAGGCTGAGGGTGGTGGAATAAAGTAAGTAGTAGTGGTGGATAAAGTAAAAAAAATTGAGGCCTTTGGTTCTTCACTAAATGACAATTTTATTTTTTTCGCCCCCTTGAATAATGGGGTGGGAGTTGGTAATGTGGGTGGTTAGTGCCAAAAAAAAATTTTGAGAGCTTAGCTTCTCTTATATATACTTAATACCAGTTTTATGGACTCTTACTTGCTTGATTTGTCTATTTACCTCCATTTACCCCCCAACTAATCTAGTTCCAGATCTCGTTAAAATACATGGTACGTGTACCAAATTACAAGTCAATAACTTAAACGGTTCCAGAGTAATCGTGCGCACAAAAAAGTTACAGACAGACCGACAGACAGAATTTTTTTTGCTCAAACTTAAAATCTCGACGTTTCATGACATTCTAAGCCTATTTGGATAATACAAATTTTCAAAAATATTTTTGTCCATACTATATTTCCACTGAATGTGGAAGTAAAATGTGTAACGATATTCTTTCTCTTATTACCACTTGTATTATATTGTAGAACGTATGGTCATTGTGCGAATTGTGCGTGGATTATCTACTTAAAAAATATTTAAGATAAATAAGCAATCTAAGTTTCATTGTAAAATGGAATGAATTTTATGTGGCGTAGTAATAGAGGAAAACGATAAACTTGTGCACAAGCCATGGAAACAGAGTTTAGAGACTATAATTAGGAAATTAAAAAAGACTTAATTTAGGATGTTTTTTTCTTTTTTGTTACCTAATTTAGGCGAAAATAATACGTTTACTCAATTCACAGGTCTACAAAGAAAAAAAAAAAATTCTTCTCCGAGGACTAAACCTATCATGCCTTAAGTATTTTTGTGTGCTGAATCCGAATTTTCAATTAAAAAAATTTTCTACCGCGTAGATTTCGAGTAAATTCCGGTTTTTATTGTCAAAAAAACCGTATTTTGACGATAAAAACCGGGATTTACTCGAAATCTACGCGGTAAAAAAATTTTTTTAATTGAAAATTCGGATTCAGCATACAAAAATACATAAGAAATGATAGATTTAGTCATTGGAACAGAATTTCTTTTTTTGTAGACCTGTGTACAAAGTGCACCTGTGCCACAGATCTACAAGAAAAAAGTTTTGTTCCAAGGGCTAAACTTATCATTCCTTATGTATTTTTGTGTGCTGAATCCGAATTTTCATTTTAAAATTTTTTTTACCGCGTAGATTTCGAGTAAATCCCGGTTTTATCGTCAAAATACGATTTTTTGATAATGTTTGACGTTTGCTCGAAATCTAAGTGGAAAATTCGGATTCAGCATACAAAAATACTTAAGGCATGATAGATTTAGTCCTTGGAGTAGATTTTTTTTTTGTCGAGACCTGTGTTATTGTGTGGATCTAGGGTAAAAATGCAATGCATGGGAGTTTCGGATAGGGACTCTGACAGAGGAAATGTCGGATGCAAATACTAAGATTGCCACGTGCTTTAAGAAACTGTCTTTTTTATTTTGCTCCAATAATAACGCAAAAAAAGGAAAACTCGATAGTTTACTTTTTATCAAAACACTCCAAAATTGTTACTTTTCCTAAACTTCTGTTTATGAGATTTTATTAACCCCCTAGTTGCGCAACATTTTTTCCATTTTACTATAATATTATTTTGCACCGTTTCCGAGATCCCAATGCAATGCATACTCCATTTAAGATTTTTAATTCCTTTTTGCCTTCAACCTTAGTCCTTAATGTGTCACTGGAAAAAATAAGTTATCCTTTCAGATCCTAAAACGTGATAAAACGGTCCTAAACATAAAAAAATAATAATGAAAAGTTCCGTTACATACAATACATAATCATTATTATTCTAAGTACGGCGCGCGTACGCTTCGACAATTCCTCCATACTAAAAAATTCCTAACTAGCAAACTATTGCTAATAATGAAAATATTTTTTTTCTAAAAACTTTTTTAGTCTATTGACTTCATTTTCTTCACAGCATGTTACACAAAATTTTCAAAAACAAAAAATTTCCTCACTTAGTGAAAATTTGATGGCGTATTCCCCTTTCAGGGTCATCTACGTTTTTGGCATGTTTACATTTTTTTTTATTTGCAATTCTATGAATAGAGAGAAGCGCTTAAGTGTGTGTTTTATAACAAAAAAAAGTTCACATCGATAGCTCAATTCATTTTTGAGATATGGCAATGGATGTACAAAAAAACATGATTTAAAAAAAAATTAAATTTTACACTTTTTTTTTAAATAAGAATATCTGTGACCACTAAAAAATGTCGTATTTTGTGTTTTTATATGTAAAATGATGTTGTTGGTAATACCCACTGAGTCTGATCTTGTTCTAAGCTCATAAAAAAACGACACAATTTTACCTCTTTTTCGCTCCACTAAGGTTTCCTATCTTGACGTACACTGCATTCTTAT
This sequence comes from Rutpela maculata, assembly GCA_936432065.2. Lineage (NCBI taxonomy): Eukaryota > Metazoa > Arthropoda > Insecta > Coleoptera > Cerambycidae > Rutpela > Rutpela maculata. Next base: position 3,786,082 of record OW386294.2, read on the forward strand.
TTGAGATCGAGTATAGTAGTAATAAAACTGACATACCTAATTCACAAAATAATAATTCCAAGACCCTGTATACAAAGCATATCGAAACTAAAATTTTCTAATGCATAAACATAAATTTTACAATTAACATCATCTAGTGCAGATAATGTTACAAACAATATTTTTTAATTTAAAAATGAATGCACCTAGGAATTTAAATCTATTGCAACCTAATGCACAAAGCAATTCAATTTTTACTAATAATTTATGATTTACAGAACAACAAACTAAGAATTTTTACCTAACAAAACCTAACCCATAAATATAAATATTTTCAATCCTGTCCTAATCTAATGCAGGAAATAATAACATTACGAATTAAATTTTTTATTTGACAATACTCTACATCTAATGCATGTAAACAAAAGTCTTATGAGGAATAGTGTTTTATAATTCATTCTTATTCAAATTTGATACGGGAAATAAAAAATTTTCGTTTTGTAACAATTATTCTGCTATGTACTTTAAATAAGTTATTATCAGACAATTTTAGCATTACTCAGCTTATACCACGAAGAAGTAGAGTCTGTTCTTAACACGTATGTTTTTATTGTTTTTTCTTTTTTTTTTTAGTTTGTTTGGATTTTTCATTTTTTTTAAATTTTTTTTAACTTCTTTTTTTTTGTTTTTTTTTCTGTTGCTTACTATTCAATAGTTTACAATATTTAAAATATTCCACGGTATAAAATTTTAGTTAACCAAAATATATTTAACTTTTGTAGTAATAATAATTTTCCTAATGATGTTTTGTGATTTTTAAATAAATTTTCGTACCACAAGAATCTAACAAAAGTTGGTTTTTAAATATACTTGACTATCACATCTAAAAATATATATATTGAAACGAAATTGTTAAATAAAATATTTTACATTAGTTGAAATTTCTGTTTCTCTTAAAATAAAGTATATTGGAAGCTTCAAATTACTTTATTAAACACATTTCTAACAAAGTTTGACTATTGATTACAGATTTATACTTAATACAGTCTATTTATAAATTATTGAAAAACCATGTGAACATCTGGAGTCTTGGGGGAGTTCTTCCGAAAATCAAACATCTGGTGGGAGGTGGTGAAGCTTCTTCCTTAACTAAGCCAATGAATTTTAATTCAGTCAGCAATAATAATACTGCATATATCTTCCATGGAATATTGACATGTTAATAACGATTTGTGACATTTGTAATATTCTCCAACCCGTTCTCTATATTGGACTTTCCACGGATCCAAGAACCAGCGTACAAGATTATTCCCACAGTGATGGTCATAAAAATGACACAAGATCCAGCAATGGTACGAATGGACCAGCCACAAACTTTTTGTCTCAAACACATCTCGAAAGGGTCCACAGCAACTTCAGCAGATGCATCTTGAGTTTCATTGAAATTAATCTGCAATGTTTCTTGACTTACGCTATAACGCGTAATTGGAAAATTATTGCGATTTGACATTATGTATTCACTTTTAGGCGCACACACAGACAAACGGCGCACCTCACAAGATGAATTTTGCTAACAAAGTGGAGTAATAAAAAATGGCGACCGCTAGAGCATCACCCCCTCCAATCAATTTCTAATAACGTGATATTTTTCTACCAATCATCTATCGGATTAACTATAACTGAATCAGACGAAAAATTCATAAACTCATAGTCACTGGATGTTTATATTATTGTTACAGCTTCATTGTATTAAAGAAGAGTTATGTCGATATCTAAATTAAATACTTTTACTATCACATTATTATTAGAAGAGTCACCGCCACTACACGATGTGTAAATGAAAACAATACATGTACAGGGTGGACCAATTAGACGGGATTTGGGGGTTTTCTCTATGGCAGATAGACAAAAACCAATATGAGCTCGATTTTCGAGAAACAAACAATTACCGAGCTACAGAGCGTTTTTGGAAAATTGGCATTTTTTCAATTACTAAGTGTCGACTCGAAAATCGAGTAACACATTCTTGAGGCACTTTTTTGAGTAAAATTCGTTGCTGACAAGAAAAAAATTATGGATGCCTCAGTTTTCGAGATATAGACATACCTTTCGTTTTTTACAAGCTTTTATTTAACTTGCAATGTTTGTATGTTTGTTTAGGTCAAATCTTGCAGCTGAATTTTAAAACAGTTATCCCCAATCGATTGAGCTGAAATTTTGCATGCACGTTTAGTTTGGATGGCAATGCATGGTTAGCTAAGCGACATCATTCCGAATCCAATATGCCGGACTCCCAAAGATGGCGGACCAGTTATTTTTTATGCACCCCCATGATTTGGGTATTTTGGGTATCAAATGAAAGGGTTTGCTGAGAAGAATATGAAGACGTCATTCCAAATCCAATATGGCGGACTCCCAAAGATGGCGGACCAGTTATTTTTTATGCACCCCCATGATATGGGTATCAAATGAAAGAGTTTGCTGAGAAGAATACGAAAATAAAATGACGTCACACTAAATTCAATATGGTGGACGCGCCAAGATGGCGGACAAATTTTTTTATAAATATATAAAACTAATTAAGGCGTAGCTAAAAATTTAAAAATTAAATTAAATGAAAAAAATTTTTTTAAAAACAAGCTTTTATTATTTAGGTGTACTAAAACTTAAAAAAAATTAAATAATTAATTGTCTTGAAAGCTTGTCGCGTGAATAGAAATAAATAAAAAAAATTACTTAGGTACTTACAACCTGTCAAAAAAAATTAATGCCTGTATGAACTTCTCGTGCCTGAGAAGCTTTTAAGACAATTAATTCTTTTTTATTTATTTTTTTCGTTTTAGTACACCTAAATAATAAAAGCATGTTTAAAAAAAAATCATTTAATTTTATTTAACTAGAACACCCTGTAAATTATTTTATTATTCGATCACAACTTAAATTAGCTATCCAACGATATTATGTCATATTTATCTTCTAGAAAAATGGTTAATTTTCGAAAAACTTAATATATTTGTGAGGAGGCCATGGAAAACTATTAACAGCACTTTTTATAACATAAAATAATTCTCCAAAAATAGGAAACCAAACTGCAATAAATGTTCCAATCAGGGCCGTTCCTAGATGCTTGGTCGCCTGCGTGTGAAACCAAAATTAGCGCCCCCTAGGTGTTTGTCGTTCAAAAAATTATTTATTATATACATATGTTGTTACATGTTACTTAAAAAAATGAAAAGTGAACAAAACGAGTCTTATTCCTAGTTAATGTAGCTATCACATCGGTATAGTCAATATGCTAACTTATTTTTTTTCAATTGATATATTATCGCTAAATCTGACATCGGGCATCCCCATGTGCTTCTTAAATAATTTTTAATGATTTTTAACCTAGAAAAATGCGGCTCACCCGAAGCCGGCACTTATTGGTAACGTCAATAAAATTCTTAGAGTAGTTGCCACACTTGGGAATGACTTACAACACTTACAACAAAATCTTTAAAACCATTAGGTCATGTATTACTAATATTACTATTTTTAATACCAAAGATAACAATAAACAGAAAGAAGCAAGATATGCAATTTGCCATATACACAAAGAATGGCCCATTAATCAGTTCACTGGTTCTCTGCTTTGGCGCTGACATCTTAAATTCAGATGCGTATAATTTACAAATCTTGGTATATGATGACAATGACGACATCTTACTTAGGCCTCGGTTACACTTTTGACTGCATTTACATTTATTTATTTTTCTAATTAATTAATTAAAATCCTCTTTTTTATTTCACATTTTGGCGCCACCCCTAAATGTGGCGCCTGCGTGTTGAACACACAATTTCCCCTGGTAGGAACGGCCCTGGTTCCAATTGTCTTCCATTGACATCTACGCATATTTATCGCATTTCTAATATTTATTGAGAAGGCCATGGTAAAAAAGAAGAAAATCGAAATAATCGTAAATGTTAAAAACTAATTTGTGAGTTAATTGTGAGTGAGCATTGTTAAAATGGTTCAATTTAGTAATGGTGAAAAATATGATATGATTAAGTGTTTCATAGAATGCGGAGAAGATTCGAGTTTAGCTTCCGAGCTTTATTTTAATAGGTAAGTTACAGACAGCAAAACTTGTGCCAAAAGTGCCGCCTAAACAATATTTTTAGATATCCAGAAAAGAGACAGTCAGACATAAAAATATTGAAAAGGCTACAACAAAATTTAAAAGAGTTTGGATCATTTGTAAAACCTCGAGCAAAAATATATAATAATAAAGCAGGTATAGAAGCTGTAGAAGATATTGTTTTAGAAACTGTAAGAGAAAATCTTAATATATCGTCTCGCGAAATACAGGAAAATTTAGGAATCCCAAAAACAACTGCATTGCGTTGCTTAAAAAAAAATTCAAACCCTACAAAATTAGGATTAGTCACCACCAAACGACTTTCAAAGTCGTTTCGATTTTTGCCAGTGGTTTTTGAGTCAGTGCAATGAAGTGCCAGGATTTGAAGGAACAATTATATGGACAGACAAGGCCCATATAAGCAGTGCCGGAATTTTTAATCGGCATAATAACCACCATTGGGCTCATCAAAATCCGCACGTAACCCCTACAGTTAATCGTCAAGGATGATTTGGATTTGGTGTGGTTTTATTGGATACCAAATAATAGGTCCTCATTTTTTTCACGGTAATTTGAATACTTAAAATTTTATTAACATCCTACTACGACTACGACAATAAATAGAGCCCTTTGTAGACAATATGCTTGTAAGACAATTTCAAAGATTAATTTACCAACAAGATGGCGCCCCAGGCCATACGTCAAATGAAACACGAAATTATTTAAATGCTCAATCTGGGGAGGATTTGTTAGGTATTTATATATCACTCAAGACTAGTTTATCAATGTCTAGTTAGCTAAGTTAACTAAATTGTTAAAACTAACAATTAATTGAGCTAACATTAATAAACAAACAAACAAAGTAGTTTAAATATTGTTTAATTTTTAAGACCAGCTAGATCTCCTGCCGACTTTTGGCTTTGGGATTATTTAGAAAAAATATATATGGAGAACGTTCTAATAACATAGAAGAATTGAAAAACAAAACATTAGCTGCATTTCGGACAACAACTCCTGTCATGATTGGAAATGCAACAAATTCTGTAAGGAGGTGTCAAAAATGCATATATATCAATGGAAGATAATTATTGTAGTTTAGTTTTTCCTATTTTTGCCAAAATTATTTTATATTATAAGAGTTGTTGTTAATAATAGTTCTCCATGGCCTCTTCACAAATATATTAAATTTTTTGAAAATTAACCAATTTTTCTAGAGCTAAGTATGACACATGATATATTGTTGGATTGCTAATTTAAGTTGTGATCGAATAATGAAATAATTTACAGGGTGTTCCATTTAAAAAAACAAAAGTTATGTCTATATCTCGAAAACCGAGGCATGCATAATTTTGTTCTTATCAGCAACGGATTCTACTCAAAAAAGTATCTTAAGAATGTGTTACTCGATTTTCGATTCGGCTCTTGGTAATTGAGATATAAAGGTCATTCCAAAATGCCAATTTTCCAAAAACGCTCTGCAGCTCGGTAATCGAAAAAGACGATCGCGGTTTACGCCGTTGTTTGTTTCTCGAAAATCGAGCTCAGGACACCTATATTGGTTTTTGTCTATCTGCCATAGTTTTAGAGAAAACCCCAAATCCCATCTAGTTTGGTCCACCGCAGTTTCAAAGTTCCTGCCATCGACTAATTATTTCGCAGCATCGCGACGCAAAACTGCAATAGACAACACAGTTATTTATGACATAAGATTTCAAAATTATCTTTAGGTTGAAGGATATTCATCTGTGTAGTTTTAGGTGGAACACCCTGTATATAAAATTTAATAAATAAATATATAAATTTCTGTTTCCGTAACATTTATTTTCGCTGCAGAACTGGTGATGGTGCGATTGTATTTGGAGGCGCTCTTGTAAACAAAATCCTGTTGAAAATAAGGAATAAACCGCTGGGTTTGCGTTTTATTACGAGCGGAATTGCTGGCAATAGGGTAAGCCGTGCATATTCAGTACACAAAGTGCTTTCATTATGCAAAATTTATGTCAATCATTACCATTGGATTTGACACTGGGATATGATATTTCACAATATATCGCGTTCTGCAATGAACTACCGACCAGATTAGGTGGGACGCGTGCTATGAACGTCGCTTATCCCTGTTATCGCTTGCTTGGGAGTCCGGACACCTGAGCACTGCGTTATAGATGCCATAAAATGTCATTAGGCGCCCACTTTTCTTATGGTTAGACTGCTTTGCTTACCATTCCACTACCTTGTTTTGGCCTCTTTGTCAATTTAAACGCTTAAATACTTTTCTGGTTCTCTACGGCCCATCAGGTTGTTATTTCTTATTTACTTCCAATTATTCTCAAAGGCAAACTACTGTTATAAGAGTCAGTCTTTTTATATGTATATAAATAAAACTGTGTAAAGTTTTCAACACATAAATATTATTTTTGCAGCTAACCAGTTGTTTAATGAACTTCTATCAGTCCAACGTAAAAATAAGGCTTCTACGGTTTGTATTAAGTACCTTTTTTTTAAATTATTTAGAAACAGCTATACAACTAGTTCTAAAATGTATTATTTTTTCCAGATAAGCTAGTCCAAGAGGTTAAGTGAAAAATGAAAACTTACGTGTTACGTTAAACGCTGTTTAATATACAGTGTGTCCCAGGATAGATGTAACAAGAGGTGTAATGGACCAAAAATTTTGAAATTTTGGAATGGTATTTGGAGATGGAGTCCTGCTTGTAGTAAAACTAAAGTATACCAAAAATGACTTGATTTGGTGTTCTACAGGGTGTTTTATAGGCAAAGTTGTAAAAATGACCATTAATAAAGTTCCTTTATTTTTCAAAATATGAAAAAATTCCACTAAGAAAAGTTATATAGAATGAATACCTCTATACCAAATTTCAGGAATATAAAATTATTTTTTTGAAACTTTTGTGAATTAATATTTAGTTATGTAGAAGCTAAAAGTAGGCTATGAGAAAAGCAGTGGATACACATTTATCATTTATTATTAACATATCTGTCAAACATAGTCAATATTATCCTTAATTTCTGTTTCAAATTAACGAACCAAGCATAAAAAATTAAGTGAAAATGGTACTCACAGTGCGTGAAAAAATTCATATTGTGCAATGCTACGGAATTGGCGGTGAAGTGGTAAGCCAATTTAATTTGAAATTTCCAAACACTGCTTTGTCACGTACTCAGGCTATGAGAATAATTAAAAAGTTTCTGGCTACTGGTAGTGTTCTTAACATGAAAAGAAAAATAAAAGCATATGATGAAGACAATGTTGGGGCTATTATAGCTCATGCCTCTGTTATAGAAAATCCTAGGATGCCACTAAGAGAGAGATCAGCTCTTATTAATATTAACAAGTCTGAACTCCAAAGAATTTACAAGGCAAAGAAAATTAGGGCATATAAAGCAAATTATAAACATACGCTTGAAGAGGGAGATGACGGCCGTAGGTTGGATTTTTGTTTGACCGTTGGAGAAAAAATCATGGAAGAAAGATTTTTTCATCATTTCATAATTTTCTCAGATGAATCCACATTCACAAATAATGGTGTTGTTTCATCTCAGAATTGTCGGTTTTCATTGTAAAAGACAATATTATAAAAAAAGTGAATGTGTGGTGTGCCGTTTCTTATCACGTTGGAGTTATTGAACCTTATTTCATTGAGGGAAGGTTAAACCAGCACACTTATTTACAGCTTCTTGAAAGATTTTCTGAAGAACATTTAAATATTTTAAGAGATATGCCTTTAGTTCATTTTCAACATGATGGTTGCCCTGGCCACTCCACAGAAATGGTTAATCGGTGGTTGAATTTAAATTTTGGAGAAAATTCAATTGCCAGGAATGGACCGATCAAGTGGCCGGCGAGATCCCCAGACCTATCAATATTGGATTTCTTTTTATGGGGTCGCCTCAAGCAGTTGGTTTACGCTGAACCACTTCCTAACGATGTGGCAGTATTGAAGCAGAGAATTACAAATGCCGTAAACTCCATACCGTTAGATCATATTCGAAACAGTTTTAAGGACATCAGGCGAAGGATCGAAATGTGTGTGGATGTGGGTGGCTACGTCGAATAATAAAAAAATTGTAAACATTGTTTTGTATTGGTCAATAATTAATTTGTTTGTGAATCTGTTATGTTTTTGACATTTATTACTTGTTATAATTTTTAAACCTCATTAATTTTCTGTTAGTAATTGTTTCTTGTTTTACAGTTAGTTCGATTAACATTATACCTTCTTACATCTCGTATATTCAATTTTTTATTTACCAATAGTCTAATTTTTGAGATGATTAATATTCGCTCGTACACAACTTTAAATATGAATTCAACTTTTAATTCGCAAAAAATGGAAAGTTTCAAAAAAAATAATTTTATATTTCTGAAATTTGGTATAGAGGTATAAAATTGCATTCTCAATAATTACTTCCACGTCCAGTGGAAGTATAGTAACGACAAAAAAAATTTTAAAAATTTTTATTGCACATATAGGCTTAAAATGTCATGAAACGTCGAGATTTTAAGTTTGAGCGAAAAAATATTTCTGTCTGTCGGTCTGTCTGTCGGTCTGTCTGTCTGTCTGTAACTTTTTTTTGTGCGCACGTTTACTCTGGAACCGTTTGAGATATTGGTACACATATGTACTTTAACGAGATCTAGAACTAGATTATATTTTCATCTTGTTCCGTCGAAGGGTTGGGGGGTAAATTGGGGAAAATTTGGGGTAAATGGGTAAATCAAGCAGGTAAGAGTCAATAAAATTGGTATTTAGTATATACAAGAGAAGCTGAGGTCTCAAAAAAATTTTTGGCATTAGCCACCCCCATTACCACTCCCACTTCCTTATTAAAGGGGATGAAAAAAAAAATGTGATTTAGTGCATGTACAGGAACCAGAAACTTCAAAATATTTTTTTACTTCATCCACCCCCCACTACCACCCCCCTATCACCACCCCCACCCCACTACCGATGTGGGGTATCGTTTTATGGGTTTTTGGGGTAAAGGATTTCAAATATTATATTATTAAAGTTGTAAAAATGACCATTAATAAAGTTCCTTTATTTTTCAAAATATGAAAAAATTCCACTAAGAAAAGTTATATAGAATGAATACCTCTATACCAAATTTCAGGAATATAAAATTATTTTTTTGAAACTTTTGTGAATTAATATTTAGTTATGTAGAAGCTAAAAGTAGGCTATGAGAAAAGCAGTGGATACACATTTATCATTTATTATTAACATATCTGTCAAACATAGTCAATATTATCCTTAATTTCTGTTTCAAATTAACGAACCAAGCATAAAAAATTAAGTGAAAATGGTACTCACAGTGCGTGAAAAAATTCATATTGTGCAATGCTACGGAATTGGCGGTGAAGTGGTAAGCCAATTTAATTTGAAATTTCCAAACACTGCTTTGTCACGTACTCAGGCTATGAGAATAATTAAAAAGTTTCTGGCTACTGGTAGTGTTCTTAACATGAAAAGAAAAATAAAAGCATATGATGAAGACAATGTTGGGGCTATTATAGCTCATGCCTCTGTTATAGAAAATCCTAGGATGCCACTAAGAGAGAGATCAGCTCTTATTAATATTAACAAGTCTGAACTCCAAAGAATTTACAAGGCAAAGAAAATTAGGGCATATAAAGCAAATTATAAACATACGCTTGAAGAGGGAGATGACGGCCGTAGGTTGGATTTTTGTTTGACCGTTGGAGAAAAAATCATGGAAGAAAGATTTTTTCATCATTTCATAATTTTCTCAGATGAATCCACATTCACAAATAATGGTGTTGTTTCATCTCAGAATTGTCGGTTTTCATTGTAAAAGACAATATTATAAAAAAAGTGAATGTGTGGTGTGCCGTTTCTTATCACGTTGGAGTTATTGAACCTTATTTCATTGAGGGAAGGTTAAACCAGCACACTTATTTACAGCTTCTTGAAAGATTTTCTGAAGAACATTTAAATATTTTAAGAGATATGCCTTTAGTTCATTTTCAACATGATGGTTGCCCTGGCCACTCCACAGAAATGGTTAATCGGTGGTTGAATTTAAATTTTGGAGAAAATTCAATTGCCAGGAATGGACCGATCAAGTGGCCGGCGAGATCCCCAGACCTATCAATATTGGATTTCTTTTTATGGGGTCGCCTCAAGCAGTTGGTTTACGCTGAACCACTTCCTAACGATGTGGCAGTATTGAAGCAGAGAATTACAAATGCCGTAAACTCCATACCGTTAGATCATATTCGAAACAGTTTTAAGGACATCAGGCGAAGGATCGAAATGTGTGTGGATGTGGGTGGCTACGTCGAATAATAAAAAAATTGTAAACATTGTTTTGTATTGGTCAATAATTAATTTGTTTGTGAATCTGTTATGTTTTTGACATTTATTACTTGTTATAATTTTTAAACCTCATTAATTTTCTGTTAGTAATTGTTTCTTGTTTTACAGTTAGTTCGATTAACATTATACCTTCTTACATCTCGTATATTCAATTTTTTATTTACCAATAGTCTAATTTTTGAGATGATTAATATTCGCTCGTACACAACTTTAAATATGAATTCAACTTTTAATTCGCAAAAAATGGAAAGTTTCAAAAAAAATAATTTTATATTTCTGAAATTTGGTATAGAGGTATAAAATTGCATTCTCAATAATTACTTCCACGTCCAGTGGAAGTATAGTAACGACAAAAAAAATTTTAAAAATTTTTATTGCACATATAGGCTTAAAATGTCATGAAACGTCGAGATTTTAAGTTTGAGCGAAAAAATATTTCTGTCTGTCGGTCTGTCTGTCGGTCTGTCTGTCTGTCTGTAACTTTTTTTTGTGCGCACGTTTACTCTGGAACCGTTTGAGATATTGGTACACATATGTACTTTAACGAGATCTAGAACTAGATTATATTTTCATCTTGTTCCGTCGAAGGGTTGGGGGGTAAATTGGGGAAAATTTGGGGTAAATGGGTAAATCAAGCAGGTAAGAGTCAATAAAATTGGTATTTAGTATATACAAGAGAAGCTGAGGTCTCAAAAAAATTTTTGGCATTAGCCACCCCCATTACCACTCCCACTTCCTTATTAAAGGGGATGAAAAAAAAAATGTGATTTAGTGCATGTACAGGAACCAGAAACTTCAAAATATTTTTTTACTTCATCCACCCCCCACTACCACCCCCCTATCACCACCCCCACCCCACTACCGATGTGGGGTATCGTTTTATGGGTTTTTGGGGTAAAGGATTTCAAATATTATATTATTAAAGTTCCATAAACAATTATTTTCACATAAAAGTTTTTTCGTTGTGAGTGACTTGGATAGAGAATCTGGATGTGGAAGTAGTGATTCCTTGGGCAGCGGTTTTTTTCTTAGTGGAATTTTTTCATATTTTGACAAATAAAGGTACTTTATTAGTGGTGATTTTTACAACTTTGCTTATAAAACACCCTGTAGAACACCAAATCAAGTCATTATTGGTATACTTTAGTTCTACAACAAGCAGAACTCAATCCCCAAATACCATTCTAAAATTCCAAAATTTTTGGTCCCTCTTGTTACATCTATCCTGGGACACACTGTATAAGTAAATTACGAAACATGGTAGACTTAAGTATTTTGATATGCTAAATTCAGTTTTGGTGCAGAATTATTTTTTTCAATATGGCGGCTTCAAAATTTGGGTCAGAAGAAGCAAAAAAGATGAAAATAAAATAACCCAGCCACAAAAAGGTCCTGATCCTGGAACTCGACTCGAGTACTCGACGCTGAATTCGAATCTGACTTCAGAAAAGCCCAAATACTCTCAAAATTTTGAGCTAGAGCGAAAAAAACCCCTTATAATGGGGTAAAATCGCCCTCATATATGGTGACAAAAAGTACATGCAAAAAGTACCCCTAGTGTACAGTCCTAGGGTTTTTGAGGCTGATGATTTCAAATTTCAACATGCCAAAAGCCTAAAATTGATTCTTAGGGTGAAACTCGAGTAAAATAAGGGTTGAAAGGGATGTAAAAACGAATATTTGACAATATACGTAATGTTCATTCTAAACTTATATTTCTAAGGGTTTTTGAGGTTGATGATTTCAAATTTCAACATGCCAGAAACCAAAAATTTATTCTTAGGGTGAAAATCGAGTAAAATAAGGGTTGAAAGGGGTGAAAAATGAAAATTTGACACAATACGTAATTTTCATTCCAAAAGTATATTGCTAGGGGTTTCTGAGCTTGATGATTTCAAATTTCAGCAAGCTAAAAGCCTAGAATTTATTATTAGGTTGAAAATCGGGGTGAAGGGGGTGGTAGAGGGAAACTGAGCAGGTAGAAAATTTTTTTTCTCCAAAATTGGTTTCAGCGCGTCAAAATACTTCAGAAAAGTTAGATTATATATTTAGGACAAGACCTTTTTTTTTTGTAGACCTGGGTAATAATATACAAAGCATTCCATTTAAACAAGAAGGTCCTGTAATTTCGTCTTGGCTCGCCCGTTTATTGGTATATTTTTTTAATTTCTAGCTATCGTAGAACTCGAGACATCGAAGTCCGACGCACTACTGCCCCCACCCTGTATATAGACTTGATGATTGGCTTAGTTTTTATTTTGGTAAATCTCCCCTACCATTTATTTAGGTGCATTTTATTAGAACTTAGTTCTCATTGCATTTAATATAAAACAATGGTTTTTCCTAAAATCGATTAAGATGAACTCGCTGATAAGATAGCAGAAGCCATTAAGCGCGAACAATTAAAATCATTTGTATTCCTGGAAATATAAACAGTTTCTAATGACTGTATGACAATAAACGGAATTTGCCTTTTGCGTTATGTAAATTTATAAGTATGGCTGCAATCGAATAGATAATTTGTCTTGCACACTGCGTGTCGTGATAATGTGGCAGTCTTGCACCGGGGTGTGTAAAATGTCATTCAAAACACAGTCACATAATTGGATTCGAATAGTGAGGTGAGTAGGTTTATCTGAAAAGTGACGATTCCGAAATAACCTTCTTGAACTATGCGGAGCCGGAAACCCGCTAGGAGACAGATTAGTCACTTGTCTCTGTCGCCGTTGTCAATTCAGCCAAATGTCGCAGATCTCCATTCTACCCCAATTTAACTATTTTTCAACTTCACCAGTTGTTAAAATTAACCCGTATCTGCTGTCAATTGCCGAAATAATTCAATTGGTTGGAAGAAGATATTTGCTTTCGTTTTACTTTCCCTCTTAACATTTTGATTTTAATTAAAATAAATATATTGAATAATTATGTAAATATATCAGTAATAAATATATAAAGCCGTAATCCTCTTACTGTATTTAATAGATTAAATACAATAGCTACTAAAACAGACTTCTCTTGATTTAAAAAGTACATTTTTCAATTATATCAAATCCCTCCCAACTAGCATTTTGTGCTAATATTCAGATGAATTGTTGTATAATTATTTTATAGTGGTGGGAAAATGTTCTTTTATGTTTTATTAAAGTACCATTATAAACTAAGTTCTATGTGATAATTTGGCGATATAAAAACGCTCTAAGAAAGTTGTTGCAACACAATTATAAAACTACTTTATGGAGGCTCTATTATCCCCTTGTAAATGTTCCCGATATATCTTTTATAGGGCCTCAAGTAATTATGAGAACATTTTTATTTTATAATGATTACATAAATGTTGGTTACAGTGCTATTATAAAATTTGTGGGTTGCTCCTTTAATGTCGTATTACCAAGTGATATAAACGTCCTTACAACTAATTATGAAGCGGTTATACAGAAACTTTATTAAGGTCTTTTAACGGAACCCAGTGATTGCATAAAGAACTGTATACAGCCGAAAGTTTGCCGTTGCAGCATTTCACCTGCAACAGTTATACTTATAAAACTGTGCAAGTGCGGGAAAGAATTACTGTATTATTATAACACGTGAAATACGTCAGACTTATCGGTATGTTACAGACGTATAATGAAAATGTTAGTGAAAATCCAAAGAGTTCAACGACAATAATTTGTGTTTTGCCTCACATAACCCAAGGAACAATGTAAAAGTCATTTGGACTTGAGGAGGTTTTAAGAAAGGTTTGTCAGGGTTAGGAAATAGTCTTGTACTTTCTTGATGTTGTAGTTAAGGCCTTCTAGGCTTCAAGTATACTTGCTCTTATATGGTAAGTTTTAAAGCATTCTGTAAGACCTAATTATAAAGCTAATTTACTTCTAAGATAATATGTATTTGTAATGGGTTTATCATACCTACATAAAACTCTTCATAAAGATAATTAGTTTTATTAACGTCTTAAATTCCATTTAGATTTAAAGAAACTTTAAATTATTTTTTATGATTTTAACATATTTGCAATAAATGTATTTTAAATCCATTTTAAAACTAGACATTTTCACTTATTAAAGGCCATTACAAAACTAGACTCTTAAAACATCCTTGACAAATGTTGTGATGAAACTGTTATGAAGAAAAAAAGGCCTCTATAAATTTAAAAGGCAAATTTTAATTCCATAAAACACTTTATAAAACCTCAATAAAACATTTATTATAAAAATAATAAACAATATGTCTGCCTGAAGTGTCAAATTATTTTGAGGTTAAGTTTTTTGTATCAAATGTCAACGCGGTTCGTCTTGGAGCCGGTTCTTTTAAATCCCAAACGTTTTATTACAGCTTTTATCAAGTCCATGTGATCTTCGCCAAGTGCATTTGCATTTATGTAAGGAAGGGATTATTTGTGCTAGTATACAAAAAGACTAAAAGGACTTCATTTAGAGTAAATGTTCTGAGGTCATTACCATTATTAGAATATATAGTTTAATGAGAGGACTGTAAAATGACAATTAGGTTTTTAGTTGGCCGGCCATGTTTTTCTTGTTATATAAAAATATCCAAGATTAATTTCACAATTATAATTATTAATAATTATCACTTTTTCTTTAGCAAATTAAGGTAGAATTACAAGAATCGACTGAAAATTACTGTGGGAACCGAGAAGCAGCCTACTTTTTTAAATTTGCTGATTACGCGTCTATGCAAATTTTGTATGGATATTAAAATCATTATTATTTCTGAGGCGCCCTGGTTTTTTGGGTCTTTTGTAGTTTTAACGATAAACTACCGCTGGTTTTAATTTTTTTTTTTTGTCATACCTGATGTCTTTTTATTACCTTCTAAATCGGCCTTAGAGAAGTTATAGTGCCACTCTACGCTTTATAAATTTCAAATTCCATTTTATCTTCAATAAGTCTGATGGTGTGTTTGCTTAAATCAGTTTAGAAAAAATAAATGCAATAATAAAATTATGCGGATTCCTTCGTGGACATTCTTATAGCTTCTCAGTTCTAATATGGACTTACAAGAGTTTTAAAAACTAGTTTTAAGGTAGCCTTCTAGGTGTTTTCTAGAAATGCAGGAAGCTAATAAAAAAGCTTCCGACAGCTTTAAAATAGGTTTTAAGAAAGGTTTTAAAACGGCCCGAACAAGGTTTTCAAGAGCGGCACTATGCCTCACTAAGGAGTTTTATGATGGAATTTAAAAAGGCCTTAACAACCTTCATAAGGGTGGGCCCTTTTAGTCTACAAGTCGCTTTATGATGGTATTAAGGATATTGTTACAGCAAAATAGATTTTTCAAGGTATTTTATAAATAGTTTTATAGCATCCTTGTATATACTTAAGAAACCAAAATTGTTCCTTGGGAATTTCAACTGAAATAAATATACAACAAATACTTTGAAACCACTTGACTGTTTAGTGGAAATATTGAATTTTATCTATTTTCACTAGACACTCTAGACAGTTATATGGTACGTACCTATATAATTACCGCCAAACTAACCGAAGAGCTGTATTGCTTTATAATGCTTGCGCAATGCACTGAATTGCTCTATAAGAAAACCCACTGTACTACTGCGCGTGCTTCGTGGTTGTATAATGGCTACGTAAGGCGCTAAACTGTTTTATAAACTAAACCGCAGCCTCTCTATATAACTCATTCTGCAAACAAGCTCGTCGCACTTTGCCAATAATACTTTTAATATTAATGTCCAACGTATGTCAGTTCATTAACTTAAATAATATTGTCATTGTACTGAGTGGCGAATATGCTGACCGACTGTCAATCGCGCTCTGGGTTCGAGCCCCAGCTCCGGTATTGACAAAACCGGTGGGTATGGATGTCTGTCTGCGTTTTTCCAAATGTGTAACCCCCTTCCGGACAGCCTTGGCTTTGGATTTGGGGGTTGTCTACTATCTGCCGTGTGTTTATGTTTATGTTTAAATATTTTATATTATATTTGTACGTTTCTTAATATGTTTTAGTAATCACGTGCAATATATTGTGCATATACTCAGATTTTGTAAATGCAAACGTATGTTGTTGTAATGGACAAGAGCCCACAAATAAAGTATTATTGATGTGAAATAATGGAAATGACTAGGTAATAAAAATTTTAAATTATCGGAAATGCCAGACATGGTGCAAAATGCGGTATATGGTTATTTGGAATGCTAATTCGACGTACTTTCCATATATTTAGAAAAAACTACCCAACGAGCAAAATTTAAACGTTATACAACTATTTTGTTTTATTGCAATTTTATAAATGTAATAAAATAGCAATAAAACAAAATTGTTGTAGAAATGACAATTATAAAGCAAATTTGTTTATTTGGTCATTTCTTCCGTTCCAAAAAAATACTTATTGACGTCATGACTGGAAAATGGATCATCCTGTAAATTGAAGTTTAATTTCAAAATATGAGCAATTAGAAACAAAAATTGACCAGTCTCTACATGTTTCATTAAAATAACTATTCTAACTGAAAATTAACTTACGCAATGCTTTGTAGACCCTCTGTATACACTTATATTTATTCATCTACGTTGTAGCCTGCGATTTTGTTCGCTGATATCGATGTGGCGAGGAATGAGTCAGTATACCGGAAACCCTTTTAGTCTACACCGGAATCCCATCGATCTCTCATCATTGCATTTGCAACTGAATAGCTGATTAGGAGGCAACATAGCAAGACCGAACGCCGTCGATGAATCCCTGTCAACGCTGATGGATTGGCCAACATCAAATCCTCATCATGTCACGACAATCTATGGCTTTTATTTAAAGTCGCCTTATCAATGGAACATCTCAAATGATAATGAAAAACCGCACAAGTCTCTTTTCATATTTGAAAAACGGCAAGTTTTGTCAGAGTTAGCCGCCCCATACCTTTTGTAAATTTATAAATATGCAATATGCAAATGAATGTACAGGGTGAACCGAATTAGAAGGGATTTGGGGTTTTCTCTAAAACTATGGCAGACAGACAAAAACCAATATAGTCTATATCTCGAAGCTCGATTTTCGAGAAACAAACAATGGCGCGAACCGCGATCGTCTATCTTTTTCGACTACCGAGCTACAGAGCGTTTTTAGAAAATTGGCATTTTTGGATGACCTCTATATCTCAACTACCAAGTGTCGAATCGAAAATAAAGTAACATATTCTTAAGGAACTTTTTTGAGTAGAATTCGTTGCTGATAAGAAGAAAATTATGCATGCCTCAGTTTTCGAGATATACAGTGTGACCCATTTCAAATGGAAACACCTTCGTAACTCAGTTATTGGTCATCCAATTTCAACCAAATTTGGATCGGTATCAAAGACCTTCACTATATTCTTTTTGACTATACCAAAACTTATTTCAGTCATTGGCGTGCATTTTTATTAAGAAAAAAAGGGTCGGTTTTTCGACAAATTTTATTAGGCATTTTTTTGTTGAAAAACTAATGCAATATTATTGATTAGCATGCTGTAGAACCCCTACATTCAAAATTTAACAACGTATTGATTTTTGGTTATCGAATTACGGCCTCCTTAAAATTACCTATTTAATTGGTAACGAATTTTTTTTCGAAAAAAAGTCATTCTTTATTTTCTCTTTAAATTCATTTTTTCTACCACCCCATATCATCGATACTTTCAAATTTTGTGGTCAAGAATGTTCACTGAAAATTGCTAAAAATTTTGGGCTGTAAATTATTCGGGCATTAAGTATTACCGAATTTGAAAGTATCGATGATATGGTGTGGTAGAAAAAATGATTTTAAAGAGAAAATAAAGAATGACATTTTTTCGAAAAAAAATTCGTTACCAATTTATTGATTATTTAATGTTTAAAATAGGTAATTTTAAGGGGGCCAACCCACAATCATATGAAACTTCTTTTGTCATCAGCTGTAACGGTCCATTTTATAAGTCCCTTTAAATATAGTTCACAATTGCTAAATTGTACTGATTTTTATTTTGTTAACATTTTTAGTATTTATGAAACCTTAAAATGCCTGATGCCGGCCCTGTGGTCAAATATTTGGAATTCTTAACTTTTACCGCTACGTGAAGATGACGTCATTTGTTAACATTGTTAGTATTTATGAAACCTTAAAATGCCTGATGCCAGCCCTGTGGTCGATATTTGGAATTCTTAACTTTTACCGCTACGTGAAGATGACGTCATGAAAAATGGCGTTAATATTAACTCATCTTTCCAAATAAGGTAGCATTTTTAAACTAGGCTAATGATTGGTTCATTTTTTTAATCGCCTTATCGCCTTATTTACATTATTTCAATCGTTACGTTATGCCAATTTGTCAATCCCAACCCGCTCTATAAATAGGAATTAGAGTGTGATGTATTCACTTCCAAAGCGGCCTTTGGGCTCGCAAAGTCGTCAATAATGAAATTTGAGCCATTCAAGTGTTTATTTGTTTTGAGATTTTACTTCTTTGGTGAATTGTACAGAGTAATTGAGAATTTAACACCAAATCTGTTTAGTATAGACGTCCTGAATTAAAGTAGCATTTAATAAGTGTAATGCTAGCTGCTTTAAGTGAATTAATAAGACAGTTAAGATTAAAGCCAGTGTTAAATATACCTATAATGGTATAGTTATGCAGTTTGTTGAGGTTACAACTGGTAGCGACTTATAAATTTGAGTTTGTAACCATAACAGTGCCTTCGTCCCTTTTGCTGCAGTTTTTGTAAGTACATTTACCTTTTCACCTTGTGTGTACCTGCAACTGATAATAGTAGATAATAATTTGCTAATTTCACCTTTAAAATGTAGTTTTTTTATAAAATAACCTGGCTATACTTGTCGTCTCTTTTTGGGGACTTAAATAAAGATAATTTCCTTTTCGGATAGGATTTTGTAGAGTGAGAGGATAATATGCGTTTATTCTCGGTTTATTACAAAAATATCGTAAATGATACAATCTTTAAAGTAGTTTCAGGAACTACCCATTATTCTAAGGAATACAACCATGTACAGTTTTTGTCATAATATTTGTATATAATTAAATGCCATACTTTAATAATGAAATTAGTAACTATTTTCATTGAAAAACTACGATATTCAAGTACAACAGAAATTTGCAATAAAAAGAATATATAGTTGTATTTTTTAGAACAAAGCAAGTATTAAAGATTATACAATGATTAGTTTTTTAACTATTTATAATACATCGAAAATAAACGCATATTTCCCTCTCACTCTGCAAAATCATATCCTTAATGAATAGTCGCTACGTACACCTATACCACAGCATACATGAAAGAAAAGCAGTTGTGCAAAGTATATAAATCCTTCCAATTCTTTCATGTCTTTAAACGGAGACATGTTTTTGCGTTGTGGTCAAAGCACGAGGAAGTCTTGGGGTACTTTTAAGTAAGCATTTGGTGGAAAAAGTATTTTGATTAAAATCCGTTATACGGCATTGGAAAGATTTATTTGCTAAAGCAATGTATGTTTGTCTTCCTGAAATCTGTAGAAACTCCTTATACTGAAATGTAAACTTGCATTTGAGCTATACGTTATCTTTGTTATTCTGAAATGCGGCACGAACGATTGAAAAAGCTTCTTTGATCTTGAACCAGGGCTCAGAGGTAACCCTACAGACTCCGCAAATATACAACTCCTAGCCACACACGCACATATGATGCTGGGGCGGCATTTTTCCACTGTTTATTTATGATTTTACTCGCTCTCGTATTATCTCACATATAATCTGCCTAAATTGCTTTGATAATGATAAATAAAGCTACTTTCCAAAGGGGCGCTCTACATTAAAGGGGAATATTCAAAACATTTACTGTTAGTTTTCATTTGTAATATAAACATTCTATTTTCCATTTGAATTTTACAGAAGGATCGACTGCAAAAACGACACATACATGGTGTTTTAGAAATAGATGCAAATATATGGCAAGATTTTTTCACGAAATCTAAGGGCGGTATATCATACAGTGTGTTTCCCTTCTCGTGAAGGCACCCCTGTATCTTTTTTATTTGTGGCCGAATTCATTTCAAATTTTTACTAGCAATACACCTCCATAAGACGACTTTATTCAACATAAATGCAGCCTAGATCTAAAACGCCGGCCTACTGCGATAAAAAGAAAATCGAAATTTTCGCAAAATCACAGTAGGCTTAGAAATAGACAAAAATAAAGTTAATGAAAGTCGTTGGGAATCATTTGATATGTCCCCCTGTAAAATTTTGTGAAAATCGGAATATTTTCAAAAAAAAAAAAAATTTTTTTGTTTCACTTCTCGTGAAGTGTATCTTTTTTGTGGCCGAATTCACTTCAAATTGTTATCAGCTACACAACTCCATAAGGCGATTTTATCTAACACCTAAATAGAACTTTTTCCAACAAATGAAAGTTGTGAACAATAATCGGCATTCAATAAAACGCTAAAAGGGCCACTTTTTATTATTACACATCAACTTAAATGTAATATTGTTTTCTTTTTTTCAAGGGTTTTATAATACTTGGAAATCTGTATGTATGTATTTAGGGTGGCCCATCTCTATAGGGGGTGAATTTTTTTTGCGTATTTTTTAAGTCTCACCCCACGAAAATATACTATTATACTAGGAATAATTTATGTCAAAGTTTCAGATAATTCGGTGAACGGTAACCCGTGCCGCATTCAGGTAGAAATTTGTAGATAAGATTTGATTACGGTAACACACTTAAATTTTACTTAAAATACAAATATCTACCTCTTTTCTCATAATGTTTTATTGGTGTAATTATTTCCTAGAAATTATTTGTTTTGGAAGTTTGGAAATATAATGCACTTACGGTAGGTTTTTATGTCAGTTTGCAATTGTGTTTTGCAGTGGTGACATTATAAGTTCTAGCATACGTTCCTTTTTGAAAAAACATTTAACGATGGCTGATGTTAGATCCTTACGAAAGGATACTTTCATTTACTTAGTTGGACACTATTCGTCACAAATCATTGGCAATAAATTGCCGTCTAATAGACAAGTATTACAAGTGCTCTTTTATAACATTCGTGAAGTGAAGCTAAGTGTACATGAAAGTGCTAAATTAACAATAAAAGAGGTGTCAGTTTTTTGGGATAAAGCTCGCATTCCGACACGTCAGGATTTTCATTGTGTTAAACAACTAGATAAACTGTATGCAGAGTGGAGGAACTTACAAAAATCGGCTAAAAGGGCCAGTGCGGGAGGTAAAGAAAAAAATTTCGTTGAAAAATTGGACGATCTTTTTGACATTTCTCATGCAAATGCATTGGAGTTGATGAAAATAGATGAAGATAAGCAGTTTTTAATTAACCAAAGAAACAAGGGACGTCCTGGATTTATGCATGGTATTGATTACCAACTTGCTTCTCAAGAAAAATCAGCTGAGGAGAAATTACAGAAATTATCCGAACGAATGCAACGAAGTCAACAAGAAACAGCTAGATTAGAGGAAACAGTCACCTGTCCATCATCAAGTAGTAATTCAGCCAACTCCAACGAAAATGAAGATGAAATAATCGAAGCCCAAGAAGAGTTGTTACAAGACCAGCCTGGCCCGTCACAGCCAAAAAAGAGGAGATTGTATGGAACATGTAACATCATCACACCAAAAATAGCCGCTGCATTTGATGCTTGCAAAATAAGCGACAGGAGTCCATATTTTGACGGCAGTAGCAGAAGCACTAGGACATGACACCACATCTTTGTCCATCAGCAGAACCACACTTCAGCGCTCTAGACAATGCATCCGCGAAGAAAGAGCTGAAATATTAAAAACTGCCTTCGGTAATTCTGAATTGCCGGCCCCAGTCAACCATTGGGATGGAAAACTTTTACCTTCTCTCACTGGAATGGGAAATATCGATAGACTTGCTATCTTAGTTACTAGTGGAGATATTGAACAACTACTTGGAGTACCAGCTTTGCCCAATTCAACTGGAAGAGAACAGACTGAAGCAGTTTATGATGTGCTTTGTGAATGGAATTTGGACGAAAAGGTAATAGCTTTGTGTTGTGATACAACAGCATCAAATATGGGTTATATAAATGGGGCAGCCACACTATTGCAACAAAAATTAGAAAGAGATATTCTATATTTTCCTTGTAGACATCATATTTTTGAAGTGGTTTTGAGAAGTGTGTTTGACACAAAAATGCCTTCCTCACCTGGTCCAAATGTGCCACTATTTAAACGTTTTAGGGAATTTTGGCCTAAAATAGATCAAAATAAACTAAAATCTGGATTTCAGGTATCAAAAATTAAACACATTTTACAACCAGTTAAAGCCGAAATTGTAAAGTTTCTAAATGCAGCTTTAACTTTGCAACAGCCTCGTGATGATTATAAAGAATTTTTAATGCTTTCTAAACTTTTTGTTGAAGAAGAGCCCACTCACACGACATTCTATCAACCAGGGGCATTTCATCATGCACGTTGGATGGCCAAAGCCATTTACTGTCTAAAAATATTGTTTTTCCAAGATCAGTTCCAACTAACTAAAAAAGAAAAAATAGGTATTGAAGATATATGTCTCTTTATTGTAAAGGTTTATGTAAAGGCCTGGTTTACAGCGTTATTTGCTAGTAAAGCACCGCTTCATGACTTAGACTTTTGTAAAGAACTCATTAATTATCAAAATATTGACAAAGAAATATCTCAAGCCGCAAGTAGGAAAATAGTGAACCATTTGTGGTACCTTAATTCAGTAAATGTTGGCTTATCTTTCTTTGATGACGATATTTCAGTTACCACTAAAAGAGAAATGGTTAAAGCTTTGAATAGGAAAGCACCAAATCAAGAGGGTATTAAATGACTTATGATTAGTAACATTACTGACGTTGAAAACAAGGAAATTCAGGACTTCATATGCGAGAACACTAAACAGTTTTTTCAAAAATTAGGTTTGTCTATGGAATTTTTGGAAAATGATCCAACAACATGGAGGGAAAATGAAAGTTATACCCGATGTTTCAATATTGTAAACAAAATTAAAGTTGTAAATGATGCCGCTGAGAGAGGAATCAAACTTATTACTGACTATAATGACATTTTAACAAAAAATGAAGACCAAAAACAGTTTTTACTCCAAGTTGTAAATGATTATAAATCACAGTTTCCAAATGTAAAAAAAAAGAAACCCTGTCGCATGCTTTGGCCTAGTGCAAAAAATATGGTTTTTATTACTATATGTCTTGAGGATTTAGGATAATATTTGGTACTATGTATGAAAAAACGTTTCATAATAAAATACACAAAGATAAAACGAGAGTTTTATTTCAAAAACTTCTAGTCTAGTTTTCTTAGACTACGAATTTACAGTAGTATGACACATGTCATAGTCACAGCAGATAATGTCTTTGATATTTGTATGACTTGATTAGTCATTCTAAAGATAAATGTTGCTGATTTAAAAAAAAACAATGCATCAACCAAAGAATGTAAATAATTCCATTTACTTTTATTATTGCATAATAATGCATTCTGCGGCACCCCTTGCCTTCAATTTGCCTCAATAATATTTTGAGGGGACTGTTTTTTCTTCAAATGGAACCATTTGCAGGGGTGAGAAATAAAAAATTTCGATTTCGAAAAAGATGGGCCACCCTAATGTATGTATTATGTATATATGTATCAAATTTACCCACTTTCCGTTATCCAATCGCCTACTATGATTTCTCGAAAATTGCGATTTTCTTTTTATCGCAGTAGGCCGGTGTTTTAGATCTAGGCGGCATTTATGTGTTGAATAAAGTCGCCTTATGGAGTTGTATGGCTGATAAAAATGTGAAATGAATTTGGCCACAAATAAAAGAGATACAAGGGCGTCTTCTCGAGAAGTGAAACAAAAAATTTTTTTTTTGAAAATATTCCGATTTTCACAAAATTTTACAAGGGGGCATATCAGGTGATTCCGAACAATTTGCATTAACAACATTTTTGTCTATCTCTAAGCCTACTATGATTTCTCGAAATTTGCTATTTTCTTTTTATCGCAGTAGGCCAGCGTTTTAGATTTTTGTGTTGAATAAAGTTGCCTTATGGAGATGTATGGCTGATACAAATTTGAAATGAATTGGAGCACAAATAAAAAAAGATACTGGGGTGTCTTCACGAGAAGTGACACACACTGTATAATTGTCCAAGCACATTGAATAAATTCAACTGACATCTACAGATATTACTCCTCACAAGTCATCGTCATTAAAAGTTTAATTGTTTTAGAGTACCATATTTATTGCGAGGTATACTCCCCTTTTTTCCGGGTTAAAAAGTTATTAACAATAAGAGCAATAAAATAAAGGGATCTTTTTCGTCAATATCTTGAAAACTATTGTCCAAGGAATCACTACTTTTACATCCAGATTTTTTATCCAAGTCTCTCAAAAAAATTTTGATACTATATTTGCACTTCACTATGTGGAAATAATTGTTTATGGAACTTCAATAACATTTGAGGTGGGGTACGGTACCGGTTTCAATGACTGAGCTCGATCGGCGAAGTTAAGCACGGCCGGGCGAGTCCATCACTTGGATGGGTTACCGTAACTCATCTCGCCGTCCTGGTTAAGTGGTAGAGTAGCATTAGCTAAACTTCGCCAGGACGTTAATATAAATAATGCATTTAAAATTAAAAAAAAAAAATTAAAATTAAATTTGAAATCGTCGACCCCAGAAACCCATAAAACGATATGCCACATCGGTAATGGGGGTGGTGGTAGGGAGGTGGTAGCGGAGGTGGATGAAGTAAAAAAAAATATTGATGTCGTTAGTTCTTGCACACACACTAAATCACAATTTAATTTTTTTCACCACTTTTAATAATGGGGTGGAGGTGGTAATGGGTGGCTAATGCCACAAATTTATTTGAGACCTTAGCTTCTCTTGTATATACTAAATATCAATTTTATCGACTCTCACTTGCTTGATTTACCCATTAACCCCCCAACCCTTTAACGGAATAAGATAAAAATACAATCTGGTTCCAGATTCGTTATAATATATAGGTAAGAGTAATCGTGCGCACAAAAGTTACAGATAGACGACAGACAGAGAGAATTTTTTTTTTTCAGATTCAAAATGAAGTAAAAGTGATTCAAGATTCTTGTCAAAAAAAACGGGCGATTATCATAAGGACATGACGCGGATGTTTTTGAGAAATGGTTTGCAAAAATTCTCTCAGTATTGTTCCATTTTTCAGTACTTTACAGGTTTGACGGCAAAATTGATTAACAATGACATTTCTATCTGGTTGAAACAAGCCAACTTTGATTTTTTGCAGGCGCAATTCATCAATCGCCCTTTTTACATCGAACTTTTCAATCGGGTTTTAAAGGAAAACGATGCGTTCTACGAATTTTCACTGGGAGTACATTTTCTTTAAAGATTTGTCTGAAATCATATTTAAAGTCGAAAATTAAAAAAAATGTCAAAGCAGAAAAATTATGGGCAGTTTAATCAGGACCCCCCCCCCCATTTCGTACGACCCTGGTCGTTGACCCCCGTTTTCATCAGCACCAAACGATTTCTCATGATATAATCACCACATGTACGAGATTTCAGTAGTTTTTAAAATAATTAAGAAAAACCGTATTTTTGGGTGTAGAACCCACCTACCCCGAAATATTCGAACGTTATTTCGGACCCCCTGTATTTTAACTATTTTACTTCCACATCTAGTGGAAGTATAGTAACGACAAAAAAAAAATTTAAAAATTTTTATTGTTCAAATAGGCTTAAAATGTCACGAAACGTCGAGATTTTAAGTTTGGGCAAACTGTAACTGTTTTTGTGTGCACGTTTACTCTGGAACCGTTTAAGATATTGACTTGAAATTTGGTACACATATGTACTTTAGCGAGATCTGGAACTAGATTATATTCTGTTATGTTCTTGTTCCGTCGAAGGGTTGGGGGATAAATTGGGGAAAATGGGTAAATCAAGCGGGTAAGAGTACATAAAATTGGTATTTAGTATGTACAAGAGAAGCTAATGTCTCAAAAAAATTTTGGCATTAGCCACCCCCATTACCACCCCACCCCATTATTAAAGGGGATAAAAAAAATGTGATTTAGTGTACAAGAACCAGAAATCTCGAAATATGTTTTTACTTCGTACACCCCCACTACCACCCCCTATCACCACCCTCACCCCACCACCGATATGGGGTATCGTTTTATGGGTTTTTGGGGTAGAGGATTTCAAATATTATATTATTAAAGTTCCATAAACAATTATTTCCACATACAAAGTTTTTTCGTTGTGAGTGACTTGGATAGAGAATCTGGATGTGGAAGTAGTGATTCCTTGGGCAGCGGTTTTTTCGTTAGTGCAAAATGAAATTTATTGTTATTTATATAAAAATAAATATGCATTACCTATTGGAAAATGTTTTCTCACTTTAACTACCCAGGGCCTTTGAAGCCCCATATGCCAATGCTAATACATGGGGCCCCATATCGTGCTGATTTTAGTCCGATTTCTTTCCCATGATTTTTTTCCTATTTTAGGCAGCTGTATTAGCTTTGCTGATGATACAGATCTTAAGTGACAAACTACGAATTATAAATTAGAGAAACTATTACTTACCACTGCACTTCTCCTGGACATCTCCCATATCCGTAAACATGCGGACTTAAAGTATAACTGCACCAATATTCAACTTGATTAATAGTTTGGTTTCTGAAATACACAAAAACATATTTTTTTTAATTCTCATAATCTCTTAAGGAAACATTTTTAGGTTAAGTTACGTTTGGTTCAATCGGTAAGGGCGGACCCTCCTATTCCACATCTGAGCATGCGCGAGCTCTCGCCATAGGTTAGGTTACGTTAAGGTTATGCTATGTTAGTTTAATACCATGCGTGTAATTGTCCATTAGGCATGTACATTCACGTAGCGCGAGAGATATGACAACACAGCGCAGTAACCTCGTCCGTCAGCGGAGTATCCCAGCTCTCAGTAATTTCATTTCAGCCAGTTGGTACACACGATGTTGTAATTCTTACTCCCTATGCCTAGCCCGCCACTACACACACGGTAGCTATTTTAATGATAAACCAATAATTAAATCCTACTGCTGGTATGGGTACATACAAGGTCGCCAACAGCTTTACCGGGCCCCGGGGTGGTTATTATTGAGGGCCCCTTTCTTCTTCTTTGTTTTTCGCATTAAGTTTTAAATTTATTAAAAAACTACCACATTATTATAATAGTTATGAATATGAACAGCCAAAAGGCTAAATTCATTAAAATTGAAATATTTATATAATTTTGTTTTTTTTTTTGAGAATCGCCAACTGTGCAAAATTGAATGCCTAGCCTATATGACGTAATATAATATAGCTCGAGCCCCCTACGGGTGCCCGGGCCCCTGGGATTTACCCTCCACCCCCCCACCGGCGGCCCTGGATACATAATTATAGGTTAGGTTAATAGTTATTTTAATCATAAATCAATAATTATATTGTGGTTGATTGGATATATTGCATTTGGTTTTCAGCAATAAAAGTTTTGGTTTTATAAATAGAAATAGATGTAGGTAAATAATGCAGGTGTAAGTACAAAAAATCAAAATAGGGTTAACTATGTGCTATGTCTAATTAAAATATATTTTATTGCAGTATATAAATATTTATGAAAAACACTGAGTAGGTGAAATATATTTATACACTTAACTAATTTAAATATTTTCTATGGTTAAAAAATGACATTTTTAGTGCTACAGAACAACTTTTAGTGCCATAAAACAACAATAAACAGACTGCATGTTATAAAAATTTCTAAGCAATCATCAGCTTTAGCTCTCTCTACAGCTTTAAAAGACCAATACCTGGACTAGTACTAAAAACATTTTCTCTCATTTATAGGCCACAAATTAATAAGTATGATCATTCATATTCCCTTTTATAGCCAACCTTTCACAGCAGTTTAGTTTATAATACTTTTTTGTTTTACTTACTTTTCTTTTTTGTTGAAAAAGAACGTTTTTCGCACCCAAAACAATACACTGCCATAGTAATTACTATTAAAGCAAATGAACAACGCATCAAAATTTAACTTGCATGCGAACAATGTAAACAACCAACAAATAAAATAACATAACCTCACTCCTTACATATTTAAGACACTTGGCAACGTTGGTACTTCTTAGAATATTTAGCCGCTCCTCAATCGGTACAATCTGATCTGTAGAAGCCGTCACGCTACAAAACTCGACAAAGATTTTCAATTCAATAAACACTATAGTAGTTATGCTCGAGGTTACGCTATCCATCAACAGATGACGTGATCCAAGTTAGAATTTATAATAAATGTTTTCCTAAATATGAAATATGACACGCATAATTTATTGCAAACTACCCAAGGTGCATTCAAAGATACATTCTAGGTTATGTGTCGACACTATATGGAAACGTACAGTGTAGAACAACCAAATGGAATAAATTCAGTATCTCAATTATTGTGCATATTTATAAAAAAATCCTGAGACACGTCGATTTTGGATTCTGAAATGACATCCTGTAACGTACAAATTTCATCACTAAATTCAATCCCCTTCGAGTGGCAGTTGCAACCCCTAAATTTTACTTCCACATCCAGTGGAAGTATAGTAACGACAAAAAAAATGTTTAAAAATTTTTATTGTTCAAATAGGCTTAAAATGTCATGAAACGTCGAGATTTTAAGTTTGAGCGAAAAAAAATTTCTGTCTGTCTGTCGGTCTGTCTAACTTTTTTTTGTGCGCACGTTTACTCTGGAACCGTTTAAGATATTGACTTGAAATTTGGTACACATATGTACTTTAACGAGATCTGGAACTAGATTATATTTTCATCTTGTTCCGTAGAAGGGTTGGGGGGTAAATTGGGGTAAATTAGGGGTATATGGGTAAATCAAGCAGGTAAGAGTCCATAAAATTTGTATTTAGTATATACAAGAGAAGCTAAGGTCACAAAAAAAAATTTTGGCATTAGCCACCCCCATTACCACCCCCACCCCATTATTAAAGGGGATGAAAAAAAATTGTGATTTAGTGTGTGTACAAGAACCAAAAGCTTCAAAATATTTTTTTACTTTTCCCCCACTACCAACCCTCTACTACCAACCCTCTACCACCACCCCCACCACCACTACCGATGTAGCATATCGTTTTATAGGTTTTTGAGGTAGACGATTTCAAATATTATGTTGTTAAAGTTACCTTGAGTAGTATGGATGCGCAGTGGCTTTCCTCGAATATTTTGGATGTGCAGTGACTTTTTTCGAGCATAATAGATCGCAGTAGGTTACCTCAAGTAGTATGGATGCGCAGTGGCTTTTCTCGAGTGCTATAGATGCGCAGTAGGTTACCTTAAGTGATATGGATGCGCAGTGGGTTTCCTCGAGTAAAATGGATGTGAGGGTTACTTCAAGAACTATGAATGCGCAGTGGCTTTCCTCGAGTAAATTGGATGCACAGTGGGTTACCTTGAGTAGTATGGATGCGTAGTAGGTTCCCTCGAAGAAAATGCTTGAAGTAGAGGCTTTACTTCTATCGTGTAGTTTACGACACACAACGATTTTTTATATCTTTGTCTTGCCATTTTCTGCGTATTAGTTCGACAATCAGTTGAAGTACAAAAAATTTTTGGAAATTTTCATTGTTTAAATAGAATATCAGGAAACGTCAATATTTTAAGTTTGAGCAAAATAAATTTGTCTGTTGCGTCGGTCTGTCTGTTAGTCTTGTATCGTTTTGGTGCTCACGATTACTCTGGAACCGTTTAAGATATTCACTTAAAATACGACACACGTATGTTTTTTAACGAGATCTGGAACTAGATTATATTTTGATCTTATTCCGTTGCAGAGTTTAAGGGTAAATTGGGGTAAATAGGTAAATTAAGCAAGTAAGAGTCCATGAAATTGGTATTTAGTAAATATAAGAGGAGCTAAGACCTCAAAAAAAATGGCATTAGCCGTCCCTATTACCACCCCCACCCTATTATTAAAGGTGGTGAAAAAATAGTGTGTACAAGAGCCAAAGTCATCAAGAATTTTTTTCACTTCATTCACCCCCACCTCCATTACAGATGTGGCATACAATTTTATGGTATGATTTCAAATATTATACCATTAAAGTTCCATAAACAATTGTTTTCACATAGTGGAGTGCAAATATAGTATTTTGTTGTAAGAGACTTGGATGTGGAAGTAGTGATTCCTTGGGCAGCGGTTTTTAAATGGGAAGTAGGGGCTTGTGATACCTCATTTGAAACGTCTTTTCATTCTCTATTCAAAAATGCTACAGTTTTAATATTTATTGCAAAAATTAACAGTAAAAAAATTAATTCACATGCTTAACGGAATTCACTACAGCAAACTAAAAAAAACTTAACTTCAATGCAGGAAATGTTCAAAATGAGTTCCTTAAATGTCTTGGCAGCATTCTAATCATAAATAAAAATGTCTTCTAACGTTTTCCAACATCTGAGGCGTGACCGACCTAACCACATCCGTTACTCTTCCTCTTAAGTCTTAAGCTATATCGCGTGGCTTAGTTTTGTTTACCATACTTTTCACATATCCCTATAGAAAGAAACCTAAGGGTGTAAGATCAGGAGAACGTGCTGGCCCTTCTAGTGATCCTAGCCTCCCTATCCACCAATTTGGAAATGTTAAGTCGAAGTATTGCCAGACATCGATTCGGTGATGTGGTGGTGGTCCATTTTGCTGGAACCATATTATATCCGTTGGAACTTCTGAGTTTGTTTGATCATGATATAAGTTTGCCAAAGTTGGCACGACAGTATTTTGGAGCAGAGCTAAATAATTATCTCAATGCAAATTGCCATCAATGAAAAAAGGACCAATGACATGGCTTCCAATTATCCCCGCCCAAAGATTAACCTTTTCAGGATTTTGCGTACGTAATTCTCTCATCCGATGAGGATTTTCATTAGCTCAGTAGCGACAGTTTTGACGATTAACATGGCCATGAAGAGTAAAAGGGAACTCATCCGAAAACAAAACATGTTCTAGTTGGATAATATTGTTAACTTACCTTTGCATCATTTTTTCACAAAAATACGTTCTTCTATCAAAATCGTCCTCACTAAACTCCTGAGTTGGGGGGGTCAGTTTATAGGAACGCATTTTATTTTCTTCTAATACGCGAATAATTGAAGAATGGGAAACATTAAATGCTGAAGCTGAGTCGACTTGAACTATGTGGGTTTTCTTCAAACTTAAGCAGTATATCGACACCAAATTATCGTTACTCATTGCACTGGATGCTTCCTTTTTTGTCTGCTGTACATGTCCATTTTCGAGAAACTGCTTCTCAATTTTCCCAGTTGTATCTTTGGATATAGGCGGTAAATCAGGAAATTTTTCTTGAAATAGGCGAGCAACCTATCTCCGTAACCAACCATCTGCAAAATTATTATTTTATGCCCTTCGTTTAAATAAACCATGTTTAGAAATTGCAGTTAAACTATTTATTGACAACTATGACAACTATTTATTGCTTCAATCGCTGCGGCGATTTCAATAAAATTGGCAATACCAGCTATGAAGAATTTTGATGTTTTTTTGTCTTCTTTTTAGTTGATAATGATGAAAAAGAACACTGAAATGGTTTTTGCTAGCCTGCAAGAACAAAACGCTGTAAGTTTTTATGTTTTTCGTTTGTTGTAGCGAATTCCGTCAAGCCGTTAATTTTTGCAGTAAATATTAAAACCATAGCATTTTTGAATAGAGAATGAAAAAACCTTTCAAATGAGGTATCACAAGCCCATACTTCCCATTTAAAAATTTAGGGGTTGCAACTCCCACCCGAAGGGAGTTCAATTTAGGGATGAAATTTGTACGTTGCAGAATGTCATTCCAGAATCCAAAATAGACGTATCTCGGGATTTTTTATAAATATGCACAATAATTGAGATACTGAATTTATTTTGGCTGTTTCACACTGTAAATTTGGACATGATACACTTTAAAGGCACATCATTGATTCAGAGTCCAGAATGTATTGGATATGTGCCCAAAACGGTGATGAAAATATGTTCTCTAACTTGATTTCAATATGCGCACAAAATATGCCCTAATTGTGATACTTTCTGGAGCCCGAAATAGTTAGAATGAGACTCCAGGTATATGTGTTTGTTTCGCTTAGAGATTTTTAAAATTTGATCGAATTTGTAAAGCGTCTGTGTATAATGTATAACCATGCGGTTGTAATTCGATATTGACTTTCAACAAAGAATCCTCATAAGTACTATCCATGGGTTATCGCTAATTCTGGTATAATAAAGTTAAATGTTTATATCACAATTCAATGCCTCGAGACATCGTTATAAATAAACATTTCCCATTGATTGTAAAACTGTGTAAAAAATAATGTACAGACATTTACATACAAGTACCCATCTAACAAGTTGTTTCCTTATTATTTTCAATTCTAAGCAGTTGAATGTCAAAAGGTGTGAATTATTATAAATTTATTTACATTTTATGGTTTTGCACATTATAATGATAATTACTATTATCCAACTGCGAACAGATCATCAATATCAATATCTTCGCATATAGACCCACACACACATATATCATGTAAAGTGCCACAATTTTGCAATTTTTTGAATAATTAGTTAACGCCCTATTCATTTTCCACTTATCAACTATTGGAAGTGAGGGGGGGGGCTAAGTTAACGCTCTTTTAGTCGCAATAACAAAGAAATGCAAAAATAGTCTAAAATAGCAAGCGCTCTTCTGCGCCTCCAGTAAAAACGTTAGCGCATTTTTCGGGGCCATACTATAGAGGGGCAGTTTTCATTGCGAAGTCAAAGTTTTCAACCATTTCTGTGCTGATTATCGCATGGGGACCCAAACGTTGAAAATCTCGAATATGTTTTTTGACTCGTTCTATATGTATTCTAACAATAGCAATGCGTTTAGTAAGAAATACACTACCGATGTAGGCGATAATTTTTTTAACATTCCTTCAAGCTGTTGCAAGCCACTTGTTTCTTCTTTTCAAAGCTACCGGAACAGCTACAACAAGTTTTAAAGTCTTTTTAGTGAATATAGTAGTATTTTGGTATAAAACAAGAACTGTCCTTTACCGTGTAAAAATAAATAAATATTTATAGTAGACGTATATTTTACGTTAATTAGCGAAGCTGTAGCTGACGTCACATGGACTAGCCCCGCGCACAGTTAAGTTTTGTAGCCTCGCATCGATTGCCACTCTCAAATGATCAGAAGCAGCATTGTTTTTTAAAATTTTCGTCTCAAAGAGCATAGCAGGATGTAAAATCTGTAAAATCTGTCCCCAAAACAAAATTTTGTTTGTTATCAACTATTTGAAGGGGCTTACCCTAAATATGATTTTCCCAAAATTTCAAGCCTGCAGCCGCCATATTGGAGGAGTGGTGGGGGGTTTTTTGATTTTCGTTTTTTAAAATTTTTTCAGATACCGTTGTACGAAAAAGTCCGAAATAATTCACATGTTGGACTATTTACCCAATTTTTTTCATAATTTTTAAATCCAAATTTCATATGCAAAAAAATGTTGCAAATTTTTTAACACAATTTTTTGGCACTTTAAGAAAGAATTATTCATTGTAAATTACTCATTTATCAAGGCCTATTCCCAAATTTTTTCATATTTTTAAAAGATGTGGAAGATAGTTACAACCATAAAAAAAATTGTTATACATGCTAAAATGCTGATTGGAGGGAAATTTTCAAAAAAAAAAAAAAAATAATAATATCTCAAAAACGGTGATACTTTGGATAGAGGTCATTAGGGCTAACTAACTTCTAAATGGCTCCACTTATCCACCATTCCCGTTTGGCACACCCTCTGCCGAACACCCTGTGTATTCGATAAAATTAACAGTAATAAATTCTTTTAAAAACGATGGCACGTATCAAAAGATATCTTAAAAGGTTAGAGTGTGGCAAGTGTTTAAAAGAAATAACACCAAACGATAGATCAAATGAGGTGGTGTGTGTTTCTTAAAAATTTTAACGTGTAGCTGAATATTGATATATTTATCCTGTCTTTCGTTATTAGTATACATTCATTTCTCTTCAAACCCTGCACAAATTTAGGACGAAAGGATATCACACTTTTCCTTGAACAAGAAATTTAAAATGGTTTGATATTCAACTCATGAAAAATACAAGAAAAGACATGCTCACTAGAACAATGATGAAACAAAGCTATGTAAACACAACCGGAATCTTTTTCAGAAATGACACAGAAGAATTACACAAACACATATTAAATGTTGGAGATAGGAAAAAATATGGCGTTGGCGGGCGTACACGTGCGGCAGTTGTTTAAAATAAATAACGCCAAAAGATATTTATGTCAAATGCGGTGATGTGTGTGTGTGAACTATTGTTCAGCACCCTAAAAATTTTAATGTGTAACTTAATATTAATATATTTATCTTGTCTTTTGTTATTACTATACATTCATTTCTCTTCGAAATGTCACTGCATTAAGATCCCCAAAAACTGGTAATGATTTACAACAGCACACTTAAAGCAGATTTATCATTGCCTGGAGAATTTCATTTTGGCCGACCAATCAGAATTAACTTTCCTGTAACTCAAAGGAAATTAATGTTGCCCAATGGACCGAAACTAACAGAAACTTTGAACAAGAGGCAACAAACACAAGCTATGTATTATTATAACCAACACACCAAGATACGACAAGATTTAAACAGAAGTTATTCAGAAAGGAGAGAAGAACTGGGTATCTGCAAAAGTCATAAGAACAGATGAGTCTCAATTCATTTTGGGTAAAGGCGGACGATTGGACAGTGTGCAGAAGAAATATGACTCATTTAAAAAACAGAAAGTTTAGACCAAACAATGAACATTATGTCAAGAACAACCACACTCACATTGGGGTGAGGTAAGAGACCCTATCGAGACAAACACGATTCCAGGTAAAATACAAGCCACGACAAACAAAGAAATAGGTCCTATGATAGACAATGAGTCGAGAACGAGAACCCCCAAAACGGGCAACCCAGTCACCAATCAACTGACGTACATTACTATCAGCAACGTAGGTCAAAGGAACACAAATAGCCCAGAAGAAGTGACACGGCCACCAGGCAAGCAGAGAAATTGGTGCGTGATGGAAACAAGACTTTCCTTGAGGGGGCATCTAACACGTTTGGGAACCTAACATAACTGTAGACGAAGGTAGTCGGTAACGACAGAAGAAGAAGAAGAAGACGAAGACGAACGCGCGTAGCGTATATAGAAATGTCAATAGAAGTTGTACAGTGTATTTTACATATTATTATGTTAAATAGTATTTAATAGATCATGTCAATAAATGTCAAAAGATATTTTAATAGATATCAGACTTTAAAAAAACGAAAAACTGTATTACCGACCATTCACTTATACGCGCCTCACTATCATTTGGACGCATGTTAGTCTATGTAATGAAGGCAAAAATAGTGTAACAAATATTTCGTGCAAAGACCAGATAACCTTTCCCCTCACTTTCGAGGATGCTGAATACGATGCAAGTGGTGGGAGAAGTTTTTGACCGCCGCAACCCCCTGAAACGGCCAGCCCTTTTATGGATCCTTTTATGTTTTCAGATATAAACAGGTCTGGGAGTGATTTATCAACGGGTTATACTTGAAATATCATGGAAGGGGGTTATAGAGTAAGTGGAATTCAGACAGCAGGCCTAGGGTTGATTAAACCCTCCCGAGGGGTCGAAAATCATTTTTTTTCAAATGATTCGGTTCAAATGCGTATCCCCCCGTTTTCGGGGGTCGCTGATCACGGGAAAAATATTCATTTCCCTCAAACGGTGAGTGAGGGGTGGTTTCTGACGTTTCTACCCGGGGATTAATACCTATACTACTATCGTCATACAATTACAGTTTTCTATCCATCATTACAGAAGTTATTAATATTAACATGCCCTGATTTTTATAAACGTTATTTCTTAGAAACTGTCGATAACTGGTACTTACTAAACTTGTACGACTATCGGATAGTTAAATTGTAATGAATAAACTTTGTGATTTTCTATCGGACATTAATAGAAGAATAATTACTTCTACATCCAGTGGAAGTATAGTAACGACAAAAAATTTCGAAAATTTGTATTGATCAAATAGGCTTAGAATATCGTGAAACGTTGAGATTTTAAGTTTGAGCGAAAAAAAAATTTCTGTCTATCTGTCGGTTTCTGTAACTTTTTTGTACGCCCGATTACTCTGGAACCGTTTAAGGTATTGACTTGAAATTTAGTATACGTGATCTGGAACTAGATTATATTTACATCTTATTCCGTCGTAGGGTTGGGGAGAAAATTGGGGTAAATAGGTAAATCAAGCAGGCTTTAAGAGTCCATAAATTTGGAATTTAATATATACAAGAAAAGTTAAGGTCTCAAAAAATTTTTTGGCATTAGCTACCCCCATTACCACCCCCACCTAATTGTTTAAGGGGATGAAAAAAAATTGTAATTTAGTGTGTTTACAAGAACCAAAAACGTCAAATTATTTTTTTACTTCATTCACCCCCACTACCACCCCCATCCCAGTACCGATGTATGATATCGTTTTATGGGCTTTTGGGGTAGACGATTTCAAATATTATATTATTGAAGTTCCATAAGCAATTATTTCCACATACAAAATGTTTTCGTTGTGATAGACTTGGTTAGAAAATCTAGATGTGGAAGTAGTGATTCCTTGGGCAGGGGTTTTTACACATAAACGGTAGATATTCTGAACAAACCTGGTCTTTCCGACGGTCGTCCCGTGGAGGCCCCGCTCGAGCGCACGTCGTTCTTTTCATTACTGGGCATACTTGAACGTAGGTAATAAAAACGGAATAAATAGCACCTAAAAACTGTTAAAATGATCTATAACGGCGGCAGATTGTTAAAAATGCACTTATAAGCGAAAGAAAAACTGTATATATTTGTTAACAAGACGTGCGTCCAAATGATAGTGAGGCGTGTATAAGAGAATGGTCGGTAATGCAGTTTTTCGTTTTTTTAACTATCTTCCACATTTTTAAAAATATGAAAAAATTTGGGAATAGGCCTTGATAAATGGGGAATTTACGAAGAAAAATTCAGAGTAGCCCTCTTTCTTAAAGTGCCAAAAAATTGTGTTCAAAAATTTGCAAATTTTTTTTTGCATATGAAATTTGCATTTAAAAATTATGAAAAATATTGGGTAAATAGCCCAACATGTAAGTAACAACTGTGAATTATTTCGGATTTTTTCGTACAACGGTATCCGAGAAAATTAAAAAAAAAGAAAATCAAAAAACCCCCCACCACTCCTCCAATATGGCGGCTGTAGGCTTGAAATTTTGGGAAAATCATATTTAGGGTAAGCCCCTTCAAATAGTGAGCTCAAACAATGAGATCCCATTCTTCTCTTTTTCAGAAACAATAGGTAAAGAAGCTAGATCAGGAGGTTCTCTATCTCCCTCGCACTTGTAAACTATACCTTAGCCGGGAAAAAAGGATAGTGATGAATTGAACTGTCAATAGTGTCAAACGGACATGTCATTGAGCGACGTTAAGCATTTGTAAAAATTATTTCGAATTATACCCAACAAGTGAGATCAGGTCGGACATCGGACAAAGATCGATCCCATCGCCGACTGTCGTTGCCACCTTCCACTAGAAAGGATACGGCCTTAGAGGCGTTCGGGCATAATCCTGTGGATGGTAGCTTCGCACCACCGCTTGCACCAATGCTTGCTTTTTATTCTAAACTTATACTTCTAAGGGTTTTTGAGGTTGATGATTTCAAATTTCAACATGACAGAAGCCAATTTATTCTTAGGGTGAAAATCGAGCAAAATGGGGGTAAAAATGATAATTTGACAAAATACGTAATTTTCATTCTAAACTTATATTTCCAGGAGATTTTGAGGTTGATGATTTCAAATTTCAACATGCCAGAAGCCAAAAATTTGTTCTTAGGGTGAAAATCGAGTAAAATAAGGATTGAAGGTGAAAAATGAAAATTTTACAAAATACGTAATTTTCATTCTAAAAGTATATTTCTAGGGGTTTTCGAGGTTGCTGATTTCAAATTTTTTTTTTAACTATTTAACGTCGGCCTATTTCCGCTACCAGGGCCTATCACCGACGTCAGGAGACGAGCTATCCCCAACCTGGAAATTTTGCCGAACCTCTTCCCTTAAGAAGAGTAGGAATCTTTTACTTGCCTAACATTTAATAGACAAGGAACCGCCTGCTTTACATCCCCTGCGAAGGATGGTATATCCACTACGTAATCCTCGTTTGAAATTACGTAGCTTCCGAGTATACACTGATATACAAGCCTCTAGAAGGTGGGATGTCAACGCTGTATTTCCCAAGATGGGAGCCCATCCAAGTACTAACCGCGCTCGACGTTGCTTCAACGGAATATCGACTGATATTCACATTGAAGTTGCCTCTACGCTCGCCCCTGATTTCAAATTTCAGCATACCAAAAGCCTAGAATTTATTCTCAGGTTGAAAATGGAGTAAATTATTAGTTAATAGAAATAAAAGGTTGAAAAAGTACATAATTTAGATTCTGAAATTATATTTTTAGGGGTTGTGAACTTGTTGAGTTCAAGTTCGAATCCGATCTCAGAAAAGCCCATGTGCCCTCAAAATTTTGAGCCTTTAGCGAATAAACAACCCTAAAATAGGGTAAATCATTCCTGATTTGTGGTAACAATAAATACATGCAAAAAGTAGTTAACAAGCGCAAAATTATTGTATTTAAATATGGATTTTTAGTATATCGCAAAGAATTTCCTATTCTGAGGTGGTTAAGCAACCCCCAAAATAGAAAGAAGCCGCCCTAAAAGGAGACAAAACTAACCTACATTTCAGGATTTTTAAATTGATGTGAATGAATGGCAAAGAATATCAAAACAAGGGAGAGCGTTATGTTTTATATTTAGCAGTCATCTCCCTAAATAACGGCGGAACAACTACTCTTAGATCAGGCGAAAAAATACCCCTGTTCTTGCAAAGAATTTACACCATCATAGAGTATATAAATGCTAAAAATGACATAAAAAATGAAGATTTGAAAGTTTGGAATTATGTAGAACTAGAGTGACTTAAAGTTCACCTCTGTAATGAAGCATTTATAAATTCATGTTCCATTACTAAAGTTTCCGGATTTACACACGATACCAATGTGCACACCGCCCGCAAATCTACCCAGCTCCCATCTAGAGGCACGGATTTGCACACGGCGCTAAACTATACGCAGTTCTACGTCACCAGTAAGCGAGGATTCTCGGATATAAAAGCCGACCACAAATCAACTAATTCGAGTGTGGGCAATTCTGTCAATCTGTCTTCAACGTGGTGAGCTGGACATATTTGTACATCTCCCGACGCAAACACGACAGAACGAATGCAATCTGACCTAGGGAATCCTACAGCATGGTGAGCTGGGACCCCTCGAGTCGATAGTCATTCCTCGACGCCGTTTCGCCTCCAGAAGCAGAGCGGATGAGCCTGACCTGGAGACCTCTTACAGCGTGTTGAGCTGGGAAGCTCCTTGAGTCGACGATATTCGCCCGACGCTCGATGCCACTCCAGTAGCATCGCATCGCATCGTTACACTCGCCCCTCCCCCCCTCTCTAACTCTCTCTCTCAGATAATAGGAAATATTATCCTAAGAACCGTAAAAGATACGGACCTGTATAACCTGTACCTGTATGTTATGTAACACTGCCACACATTACCTGTTTGAAGAAGAAAATAAATTGTTTATATTTTTATTGGGCTGTCTTATTAACTAATCTGGACCCTGATTAATCTCCAAACCAGCTACCCGACAACAAACTGTTACTACTGTTACAACTGTTACTCTTTTATCAAATTACATATGAGTGCAAAAACCACCCTATATAAAAATAAAATACATGATTACCATTAAAATATGGAAAATGTGGAAGTTTTTGATTTATAAATTTTTAAATAGAAACTAAAGTGACTCATGAACTTAATTACTTCCACGTCCAGTGGAAGTAGTAACGACAAAAAAATTTTTAAAAATTTTTATTGTCCAAATAGGCTTAAAATGTCATGAAACGTCGAGATTTTAAGTTTGAGCGAAAAAAAAAAATTTCTGTCTGTCGGTCTGTCTGTAACTTTTTTTTGTGCGCACGTTTACTCTGAAACCGTTTAAGATATTGACTTGAAATTTGGTACACATATGTACTTTAACGAGATCTAGAACTAGATTATATTTTCATCTTGTTCCGTCGAAGGGTTGGGGGGTAAATTGGGGTAAATTTGGGGTAAATTTGGGGTAAATGGGTAAATGAAGCAGGTAAGAGTCCATGAAATTGGTATTTAGTATATACAAGAGAAGCTGAGGTCTCAAAAAAAATTTTGGCATTAGCCACCCCCATTACCACCCCCACCTCCTTACTAAAGGGGATGAAAAAAAAAATGTGATTTAGTGCATGTACAGGAACCAGAAACTTCAAAATATTTTTTTACTTCATCCACCCCCCACTACCACCCCCCTATCACCACCCCCACCCCACTACCTATGTGGGGTGTCGTTTTATGGGTTTTTGGGGTAGAGGATTTCAAATATTATATTATTAAAGTTCCATAAATAATTATTTTCACATACAAAGTTTTTTCGTTGTGAGTGACTTGGACAGAGAATCTGGATGTGGAAGTAGTGATTCCTTGAGCAGCGGTTTTTTTATATTAGGGTGGTTTTCCTCTGTCTTAAAAATCCTTTGCCATATACCAAAAATCTATATTTAAATACAATACGTTTGCGCTTGTTAACTACTTTTTGCATGTATTTATTGGTACCACAAATCAGGGATGATTTACCATATCTTAGGGTTGTTTATTCGCAAAAGGCTCAAAATTCTGAGGGCACATGACCTTTTGTGAGATCGGATTCGAACTTGAACTCAACAAGTTCAAAACTCCTAAAAATATAATTTCAGAATCTAAATTACATATTTTTTCAACTTTTTATTTCTACACCCCTTGCAATTACTCTATTTTCAACCTAAGAATAAATTGTAGGCTTTTGGCATGTTGAAATTTGAAATCAGCGCTCAAAAACCCTGGGATTGTACATTAGGAGTACTTTTGCATATACTTATTGTTATCATATATGAAGGGCGATTTTACCCTATTCGCTCTAGCCCAAAATTTTGTGGGTGTTTGGTTTGGGCTTCTCTGAGGTCGGATTCGAATTCAGCGTCGAAAAATATATTGGA
Source organism: Rutpela maculata (assembly GCA_936432065.2). Lineage (NCBI taxonomy): Eukaryota > Metazoa > Arthropoda > Insecta > Coleoptera > Cerambycidae > Rutpela > Rutpela maculata. Next base: position 3,827,815 of record OW386294.2, read on the forward strand.
CTACTCGGGTCGAGTTCCAGGATCTAGGACTTTTTCTTGTTCGCTTCTTCTGACCCAAACTTTGAAGCCTCCATATAAGTTTCGTAAATTTTTATTGAAAATTGGCTAAGTTACCGATTTTTGACGCCTGTTTTCAAAAAACCACTGTGGCGCCCGCTCGACCGAGTACGTGAACCAAATGTCCGATCCTGCGGTTCCTCTCGTACTGAGCAGGACCAGCTCACGTTCCCTATTGCACACACTGACAACGTCATATTACTATCCTCCTTTCCCGGTTAAGGTATATGTATTCAGGCAGCAGAGACAGGCGACCTGCTGACATGTGAGCTCATTCCAGTATGTATAGAGTTCTCTGGTTAGAACCCAGACCTCACAGAAGTTTGTATTTTCACGTAAGAAACTTGCACGAATTAGAAACTGCAGTTACGACAATTATGTTATTTGTTTGTAATTTTTGTTCTTGCATACCTGGCTTCGGTTGAAAAATATTTCTTTCACAAGCAACATTCAGTAGTGTAATAATAAAAATAATCTTAATGGCTTAACCAACATTATTGCGTACCTATATAAGTGTATAATATTTCACAGCACGATCAACAACATAAATAGGTACTTTTAATTGTTTCACTAAATGCAATATGTACGAAATAAAGTTTTATTAGAAAGAGGAATTTTAACTTGTGACGCCACTGATTGTTGAATGATAAATTAAATACAGAAGAACGTTACCGCTCAAAAGAAATTATCACAGTTTAAATTTCATTTAAATATCTCAAGCAGTTTTCGCAACATCTTTAAAAAACTAAAAAATATATTAACGGTGCATTTCCGGACCCCATTTATACGAACTTTTTGTCTTATTTCGATGAAATTGATGCCTTGCAATTAATTACCAGCTTGTACACATTGATCCCGGTTATTTTTGTCCTAAAAGAGCGACTCTAATTTTGCGGTTGGGCCTTTATTCGGCCATTATACCCCAACTATTGTTTATAAAGCAAAATCAGACACTTATTTGGATTGGAAGCAACCAAGTGTTGGAAAGTGGTTTGTTTCAGTGTCTGGCTCTCGTGGGAGCTAAAATGATAGCACTGTCAATTCGTGGACCGTGACTTGCCTCTTGTACCTCTGGCAGGGTAAAAACTTGGTATCAATACAGAGTGAGCGTACATAAAATATTAACAATATATTGGGTCTAGGGCGAAATAAAACTATTCATTCTGCAAGGAATCGGTTTCAATTATAGATTTTCTAAAGTGAAAGATTCTACCCTAGAAAATGGTACCACTTTTAGGTTAATTGACTTTCATTAAATTTTTTTATTCTATATAGCTTTTATTAAGCTAAAATTTCTAAAATACCATATGTCTCCATCAGTTGGTCAGTACAGGGTAGACCAAAATAGGTGGGATTTGAGGTTTTCTCTAAAACCATAGCAGATAGACAAACCGCGATCGTCTATCTTTTTCGACTACCGAGCTACAGAGCGTTTTTGGAAAATTGGCATTTTTGATGACCTCTATATCTCGATTTACCAAGTGTAAAATCGAAAATCAGTAACACATTCTTAAGGCACTTTTTTTAGTAGAATCCGTTGCTGATAAGTAGAAAATTATGCATGCCTCAGTTTTCGAGATATAGACATAACTTGTGTTTTTCTTTTAATGTAAATTATTCGGTCACGAATTAAATTCGCTATCCAATGATATATCATATGTCATATTTATCTCTAGAAAAAGTGGTTGATTTTCGAAAAATTTAATATATCTGTGAGGAGGCCATGGAAAACTATTAACAACAACAACAACAACACTTCTTATAATATAAAATAATTTTGCCAAAAATAGAAAAAACCAAACTACAATAATTTTTTTTTTCTAATATTTATTGAGGTCATGGTAAAAAAAGAAAATCGAAATAATCGTAAATGTCAAAAACTAATTTATGAGTTAATTGTGAGTGAGCATTGTTAAAAATGGTTCAATTTAGTAATGGTGAAAAATATGATATGATTAAGTATTTTATACAATGCGAAGAAGATTCAAATTTAGCTTCCGAGTTTTACTTGGACAGGTAAGTTATAGATAGCAAACCTTTATGCCAAAAGTGTCAAATAAACAATATTTTTAGATATCCAGAAATGATACAGCCAGACATAAAAATGTACAAAAGGCTTCCAACAAAATTTAAAAGAGTTTGTAAAACTTCGAGCAAAAATATATAAGGCAGATAGAGAAGCTGTAGGAAATATTGTTATAGAAACTGTAATATAATATCCTAATATATCGTCTCATGATATACAGGAAAATTTAGGAATCCCAAAAACAACTACGTTGCGTTGCTTAAAAAAAAAGAAATTCAAACCCTACAAAACTAGGATTAGTCACCATCTACACCCAAAAGACTTCCAGAGGCGTCTCGATTGTTGCCAGTGGTTTTTGCGTCAGTACAATGAAGTGCCAGGATTTGAAGGAACAGTTATATGGAGAGACGAGGCCCATATAAGCAGTGCCAGAATTTTTAATCGGCATAATAACTACCATCGGGCTCATGAAAATCCGCTCGTAACCGCTACAGTTCTATAGGTCTGCTTTTTTCGGCGACAATTTGAATACCGAAAATTTTATTAACATTCTACGACAAGAAATAGAGCCCTTTGTAGACAATATGTCTGTAAGACAATTTCAAAAATTAATTTACCAACACGATGGCGCCCCAGGTCATACGTGAAATGAAACACGAAATTATTTAAATGCTCAATTTTCGGAGTATTGGATAGGTATCTATATATCACTCAGAACTAGTCAATGTCTAGTTAGCTAAGTTAACTAAATTGATAACAATTAATTTAGCTAACTGAACATAAATAATTACTAATAACTACTTTGTTGTTTGGACATTAAGTCCAAACAACAAAGTAGTTTAGATATTGTTTAATATTTAGGAAATAATGGTCCTATTTTGTGGCCAGCTAGATCTCCCGATATAACCCCTGCCGACTTTTGGCTTTGGGGTTATTTAAAAAATATTATATATAAAGAAAGTTCTAATACCAGAATTGGAAAAAAATCCATTAGCTGCATTTTGGATGTGGTGTACACTGACTTCTCAAAGGCATTTGATGGCATTGATCATAGACTTTTAATTAATAAACTGAACAATTTTGGCTTTAGTGATATGCTTATTAAATTTTTTGACAAGATAGAGTACAATACGTCCAGTACAATGATTTCAGGTCAAATACATATGTTGCAACCTCCGGCGTACCTCAGGGATGCAACTTAGGTCCAATCCTGTTTTCAGTATTTATCAACGACTTATGCGACGCATTGAGTTGCAATAAACTTCTCTTTGCGGATGATCTAAAACTATTTAGCGAAGTTACTACCATAGAAGATTGTGCAAGATTACAGGAACAAATAGATGTCATTGAGAATTGGTGCTTAATCAATAAGTTAACAATGAATATATCAAAATGTAAAGTTATGACTCATACACGAAAGAATAACCCAATTGTATATTTGTATAGTTTTAACAACACAATATTATCACAGTGTGAAAATATTAAGGACCTGGGTATATTGTTCGACCCCGATTGGAATTCACGCATCACATTGATTCAATAGCTAAATCTGCGTTAAAAATATTAGGCTTTGTCATAAGAAACACAAGAAACTTTACAAGTGCAGAAGCATTAAAATCAATATATTTTTGTTATGTGCGTTCGAAACTCGAGTATGGTTCGGCGATATGGAACCCTATTTATGAAGTATAATCACAATCGTTGGAGACTGTTCAACGGAAATTTCTTAAATACTTATATTTTAAAGTAGATCACCAGTACCCTGAACAGGGATATCCTAATCATTTAATGTTAATAAGGTTTAATATGGACTCATTAGAAAGCAGAAGAATTATGTCAAATTTAATGTATATTTACAAGCTTGTCAATAACACAATAGACTGCCCAGAACTCCTCTCCCAAATCAATTTTAGAATTCCGCGTTCGGGTTCGCGTCAAACTTACACATTTGCACTACCCTCAAAACGAACAAATATTCTTGCTAAATCGTCTATTTATTCTATGATGGAAATGTATAACTCCCTCGGTAGCGATCGTGACATGTTTGATCTTTCCCCAAATCAGTTTTCTAAGACCTTAAAACTATCTATTAAAAATAGCTTGTGACCTAAACTTAATTTTATAACCGTAGTTTACCGAAATTAAATAAATAAGTATTAATAAGTAAATTAAATAAGTATTTTATACTTTGTAGATCATATTTTGTATTTTGTATGTTATATTTTATATTACATTATATTTTGTAAAATTGTCCTGTAATTGGTGTATTCTGTTGGGCAATAAATTCTTTATTATTATTATTTTTTTTTTTAGCTAGCTAAAAACCAGTCACCCTTCTCTGTGGCTCCGACCCTCACAGAGGGGAGCTGGTAGTACTGGTAGCCACTCCCCACGCCCGTGGGGTGAGTGACTACTGGGTCCGGGAATCGTGTGCCCTGAGCAGACGTAATGAACCGAGAATGACGAGAATGCCTTCTGCATTCTGCCGGCTAAGACCTCTGCCGAATTTCGGCATGCCTTTATGATCCGAATGCAGTGTGTGTCTCGTTCCACCGAGGGCTCCCATAATCAGTACCACTATCTTAACAAAATGGTCTGGATACAGTCTGCGGAGTTCGAAGAGCAGATCTCGATATTTTGTCCATTTTTCCTCCTCCTTCAAGACAATGTTGTTCTCCGCGGGAGCCGAGAACTTCACGACGAACATTGTCTTGAGTTGATGGTCGAGGAGGACTACGTCAGGCTTGTTGGCTTGTATTTGCCTGACTGTGGGAAAAGAGTAGTTCCAATAAATTAGACACTTCTCATTTCCCACTACGGACTCAATATCCCCCGGAGCGTAAGGCAGCACTGGTGTTTCGTCTATCCCATACGAGTGCCTTAAATGGTAATAAAGCACTCGTAATGCTCCGTCGTGCCTTTGAATATAGGCCGAGACGGCATATGTCGGGCAAGCCGACAGCAAGTGCATAAGAGTCTCTGGCGCCCTGCGGCAGGCCCTGCAGCTGACATCAGGAACCTCTATACCCATGACACGACTACGATAGACGAGGGTGTTAAATACACCATCTTGGCAAGCCATTATGAATCCCTTGGTCTCAGACTTCAGCCCGGCTGACCTTAAGAAGGCAAAGGTCAGCCTTTCGGATAAGCCAAGGTTTTCTATATTTTTATAGAAAACTCCATGCATTGGCTTATCCGTGTGCAGCTGCAGAAAGTTGTTGTGTTCCGCAGCTTTAATTTGGGCTTTTCGCCGAGCAGGATCCAACTCGGTGACAGAGTCGCGATTTACCCGCTCGACGTCGAAGGAGAGACCAAGTTCATCGGCTGCTCTCTGTGCTGCCTTAAACAGAAAGGCTCCTACCCCTGCATTTTCATGGTCTCGGACCATGCAGAGGAGGGGATCCGAACTCCTGATGACCTTACAGGCTCCATCCAGAACCATCCTATTATTATTATTTTGCGTATTCATTGTCTCCTCTGACAAGTGATTACAGAACCCAAAGGCCCCTCTGGGGCAGCTTGAATTCCTCTCTATTACATTTGATTGAGGAACGCACGGGTCAGGCTGCATGTGTCGATCAGGACTGCCTTCTGCATCATAATATAGGTGTTCTCTTTCATTCCTAACGCGACTAGAGCAGGCTTGAGTGTGACTGGTATCTCTCCAGTAGCGCCAATCACTATTGGTATCACGGTGACTTGTTCCTGCCGCCACATGTCCTTTACCTCTTCGGCCAGGGGTAAGTACTTTGAGATTTTTTCCCTGTATTTCTTCTCTACGTTTTCAGGCAGCGGGATTGTGATGTCTATGAGGTAGGTTTGCTGCGTTTGCCTGTTTGTGAACACTATGTCCGGCCTATTATTTGTTATGTGCCTATCTGTATGTATAGTTCTGTTCCAGTATAGGATATGGCTGTCGGTCTCATTTACAGATGCTGGTTGGTAAGTGTAATAGGGTACAGGGCAATAGTTCTGGTTTATTTGACATAATAGAGCCTGATGCACAATTTTGGCAACGTTATCATGCCGTCCCGTGTATGCAGTTGGGGCTAATGTGGGGCATCCACTGATAATATGCTCTATCGATTCGGCTGTGGTCGAGCAGGCTCTACATCTGTCAGAAGTGACTGAAGGATCTCGTACTACATACTTCATGTAGTTTCGGGTCGCCACTACTCGGTCTTGTATTATTATTATTATTATTATTATTATTTTGGACAATAACTCCTGTCATGACTGGAAATGCGACAAATGCTGTAAGGAGAAGGTGTCAAAAATGCACAGATGTCAATGGAAGACAATTCGAACATTTACTGTAGTTTAGTTTTTCCTATTTTTGGTAAAATTATTTTATATTATAAGAAGTGTTGTTGTTGTTAATAGTTTTCCATAACCTCCTCGCAAATATATTAAATTTTTTGAAAATTAATCACTTTTTCTAGACATATGATATCGTTGGATAGCTAATTTAAGTTGTGATCGAATAATGAAATAAATTACAGGGTGTTTCATTCAAAAAAATAAAAGTTATGTCTATATTTCGAAAACTGAGGCATGCATAATTTTATTCTCATCAGCGACGGATTATACTAAAAAAAGTGCCTTAAGAATGTGTTACTTGATTTTCGATTCGACCCTTGATAATTGAGATATAAAGGTCATCCAGAAATGCCAATTTTTGAAAAACGCTCTGTAGCTTGGTAGTCGAAAAAGATAGACGATCACGGTTTCCGCCATTGTTTGTTTCTCGAAAATCGAGCTAAGGACGTCTGTATTGGTTTTTGTCTATCTGTCATAGTTTTAGAGAAAACCTCAAATCCCATCTAATTTGGTTCACCCTGTATAATTACTTATATAAGATGTAATTCCATATAAATATAATACGTTTTTATATTCTTCTATGTAATCTATATCATGCAAAAGATCTATATTGAATTGATATCCCCTGTTATTATATGCATATCTATCTTTTCTTGTTTATCGAAATATTTAAGTAATTCAAGGTTAAAAATTTTTGGGCAAGTACTGGAAGATCTGTAAATACTAGTGATTATTACTTTTTTATGATTGTAAGAAACTTTTATTTCACCCATATTAACAGTTGTGTGGGTATAGTTAATGCCATTATTTACAAATACAGCACAACTCCATCATTTTTATTTAAGTTTAATATTCTTTTAACATATTTTATGTTAGCCACTTTCACAAAACCATTTCGGCTCTAATATTTAAATAAAAATGCATTTTTGTCTTAAGTTTCTTTATACATATAATTGTAAGTGTTGTCTATCATGATTCAAGATGGCGCCGACTGGTAAAACATGTGAAACAGCAGGGAGCACAAAACCTTGCAAAAGATGTAAAATGGTTGCGCAAAAAGGCTTGAAATGTGTAAATTGTGATACAGTATGTCATAACAGTTGTGTAAAACAGTTGAAGAATATTGTGATCATCGACAATGAAAAAATAATCTGTTGTGAAAGTTCACCTCAATCTATCAGTGAAGAGGGCAATCCATTTTTTGACGCAATAGAAAATCTCTCTGATGCTAACAAGGTAGATATAAGCATCTTTAATTACGTCATTAAACTAAAGGACAGAATAATTAATGAATTAGAAGAAAAAGTTTCCTTGCTTAATAACCAAATAGAATTATTAAAACAGTTAAATGTAGCAAAACCTATGGCCTCAGTTGTACAAAAAACAGAAGAAAAAGTGAACCCTGTAAAAACAACACTGGTAAATAAAGAAAGTAGTACCAACAAAAAACAAATCAATAGCATGCAAGAGTATCCTAAAAAACCAGTTGATAAAAACACTGTATCTTTAGGAATAATGCAAACTGAAACTGAACTCAGTTTAGACAAATACATAAATATTAACAATGACATGCAGACGCAGCCTAACAGTATTAAGGCAAATGACTGGAAAAAAGTCGATAAGAAAAGGAGAAATAAAAGACAAACAATTATAGGAAGTAATAAAGATAATAAAATAGTACAGGGTGTCCCAAAAGAAACTGTGCTACATGTATACCGAGTGGATAAGAATACCACAGTCGAATCCCTTACAAAACTCGTAAAACAAAATTTCCCTGAAGTGGTAGTGGAAGCAATTACACCAAAATATCCCGATCTCTACACATCTTTCAAAGTCACTATTTTAGAAGAGAACTTTGAAAAAGCAATGGACCCAGAAATGTGGCCGCATGGAGCTTGCGTTAGCCGTTTTTTATTCCTGAAGAAAAGGACAATTTTACCGAACTGACGTCTCTAGCCAAAGAAAAAAATAACGCATCTACCAAAGATAAAGAAGAAAAAAACTTTGACCGTGATATATTCAATATATTCTACGTAAATGTTCAATCCTTAAGAAACAAACTTAATGAAATTGACTTATCTATTTGATAAAAATTTTCAAATTTTATGTTTTAGTGAGACATGGCTTTATCCTGCAGAAATGGAATGCCTGACCTTGGGAAAATATAATGTTGCTTCATACTTTAGTAGACAGGCGCATAAAGGTGGTGGTACCGTCATTTTAGTAAAAGAAGGTTTGAATTATACTTCATTATCTGCTATAAATAATATGTCAATTGAAACAATAATAGAGGTTAGTGGTGTTATGGTTAGTTCTTTAGATATATATTTAATTAATATCTATAGAGTTCCAAGTAGCGATTTTAAAATATTCCTTGAAATACTTGAGCAAATTTTACTAAATATAAATAATAAGAAAAAAACAATAATTGTAGGCGATTTCAATGTACTCTTTGAGATTGACTCGGATAAGGAGTCAGGCTACTGCGCTCATTTATGTAACTTGTTGAGTACATTTGGATTTCAAAAAAAGGTAAAAGAAAATACAAGAAAAAATAACTGCATTGATAATGTGTTCATTAATTTTGACATGAAAATGAAAATTTCCACTGTTGATTGTGATTTCTCAGATCATAACGGTATTATTATTAGTGTACCTCACTTGAAAGGAAACTATGTACAGGAAATTAAACAAAAAATATATAGGCCGATTACAGAAATGGGTAAGTTTACATTTTATAACCTAGTTGAAAACATTGACTGGACATTTGTTGATGAAAAGGGGGTGGATATTAACTCAAAATTTCAGATATTTTTAGACAGAATACTAGAATGCCATAACATAGCATTTCCGAAAAAAAATACACAAATAAACACAATACAAATGGGCCACCCTGGTTTAATGATAAATTAAGAAATATGCGTGAACAACTAAAATTTCTTGATTTAATGTATAAACAAAATCCATGTCCTGCGAATAAGACACAAAAAAATGTTTATCGCATGCGTTATAAACTTGAAATAAAGAAGGCAAAAAAAGAAGCAAATGATAAATTAATAAAAAATGCAAGCAACCCTAATAAATGTATGTGGGATATTATAAATAAACAGAGAAATAAAATATGTCAAAATAAAAATAATGTTGACATAAAACCGGATGAATTTAATGAACACTTTGTCACTGCAGCTCAAAAAATTTTAAATGAGCGCACTGTACTTCCTCAAAATGACAATTTAGATCCATATTTAAATTTCAACTATAATAACTTGCCAAATACCGACTTTGAATTTACTGAAGTTACCCATAACGAAATACGAGACATAATCACAAATCTAAAAAGCAAATCCAGTAAAGATGTATATGGTTTGAGTGTGAAAGTCATAAAAACTATAAAAAACCTTATAATATATCCTCTAACAAAATTGATAAACGAATGTCTCTTAAAGGGTATATTCCCATGCATGTTAAAAGAAGCAGTAATTACGCCCATTTTTAAGAGTGGTGATATGGATGACCTCACAAACTACCGGCCCATATCAATTCTTCCAGTTTTTTCAAAAATACTGGAAAAATGCATGTATAATACACTAATAGTGCCATATTGGCCTTTGTTAATAATGTCCTCGACGCATATGAAAATCTCGAATTTAATGACACAATATTCCTAGACCTTAGTAAGGCTTTTGATTGTGTTTCGCATGAAATTTTAATCGAAAAGTTACTAAAATATAAAATCAGTGTAAATAGTATAAAACTATTAAAATCATATTTATACAATCGCAGTCAAATTGTCAAATTCAATAGCATAATTTCAAGTAAAGAAATTTTAAAGACGGGTGTGCCTCAGGGTTCTATATTAGGACCCTTACTCTTTTTGATTTATATTAACGATATGCCCATGTCAAAAAAATTTCTCACATATATTTTGTATGCAGACGATACCACAATTTCCATTAGATCCGATAATTTATATGACGTTGAAGTAAAAAAAAGCGAAATACACTCAAAAACTGAACAATGGCTTAGTTCTAATAATTTGATTTGTAATAAAACCAAATCACAAGGTATGATGTTCACGTTACGCAATTTCGAAGTTTCTACTGATGTAATGTCTAGCGTAAAATTTTTAGGTGTTTATTTGGATTCTCATTTGAGATGGAATATACACATTGATAATATCTGTCGAAAACTGAGTAGTAGAACTTTCGTTATTCGTAACTTATCAGGCACTGTGTCCACAGATACATTGAGGTCAGCCTACTTTGCATTGTGTCATTCAATCATGAGTTATGCTATAATAGTCTGGGGAGATGCTGCGGACTTTGATAAGGTATTTGCTATTCAGAGAAAATTAATCCGAATTATAGCATGTTTAGGATATACAGAGGATTGTAAAAATGCTTTTATTGAATTTGGCATATTAACATTACCTTCGCTATAAGTCTTGGAATGTTTAACATATACTAAAACAAATATAAATAATCACCCTATTTATGTGAACCAACATAACCATAATACAAGAACTAAGGATAACATTATTACCCCATATTATAGATTAAGTAAGTCACAAAACGGACCAAATTATCTAGCAATTCAAATGTTTAATAAATTACCATTAGACATAAAAAACATCGATAATCTAAAAAAATTTCGAAACGCAATAAAAAATTTTCTCATAGGAAAGGCATTCTACCACTACAGGGAATTTTTGGAATGTGATATTTTGACAATGAATGTATGTTAGTGTTCATGTTCGTTTGTAAAATTTTGTTATATACACACTTTGTCAACAATATATGTTTTTTTGTTGTTTATTTTTTATATTTATTTATGATATGTAATTTATGAAATTACCTAACCTACTCTAATTGACTTGTGTAAGTACTTTTGTACATTAACACCAATAAATTATTATTATTATTATAGTTTGCTATTACAGAGCAATTATTGATCGGTAATAATGAAAAGGATTTTCAAAGATTCTGAGTATAAAATATGAGACTAAAAAAGTATAAAATGAAAATATGCTAAGGCATATTTTTTTAAAACAATCTTTTAAAAAAATGCATAAAAAATATATGATTAAAAGTAAAAGCGTTGGAAAGGTCTTACAAAATTTTTGATTATCTATCGAAAAGTAAAGTGACATTTTATGATGAAGGCATCAAGCTTTTACTTTTACGTAAGTCTGAAAATATTGTGACAGCTTCAAAAATTATCTTCCATTTTCTAACTAATTTTTGATTAAAGCTTGTTTGAAAAGTTTTTTTTACTCTTTTATACTGAAAATCAAGTGGATAATTGACAGCCACTTTTCAAACCTATTTAATTACACATTCCAGAAAAGTTCAAGCACATTAGACATTTCGTGGACCAAATGACTTCGAATTATTTAATAAAGTGAAGCTCGGGAAGCTGCTGCTGGAAACTTTTGACTATATAAAATATTATCAACCGCATTATCTGTACAAATGGAGGCGTTAATGTGATGATGTGTCCATTTGTACCCGTTGAATAAATGAAATATTTTAATAAACCGGGAAAATGTGTGTGCGGGTTTTGTAATTAAAATCCTAACGAAGTGAGAAGACTGGTTATCGTTGATGAAATTTTCCTAATTCGTAGATGATGTGCTCTTTGCCGTTGCAACTCCTGCGGTGACACTATTACCATGTAGATATTTTGACGCTAACGGATGAAAATCGTACGTCTATATATACAATATTCGTATGACCTAAATTTGTTTTTTGTAAATATCGTAAATGAAATAACCAGTAATATTCCTAAATCAAATATTGACCAAGTTAGTTTACTTCAGTCATGTAACATAAAAAACAATATAGAGTCTGAGTTCAACGAAATTACTACGACTGCATTGAGTGAAGTAATAAGCGCAATAAAAAATAAAGCAAGTAAAGATTAATATGAAATAAATATTAAAATCAGAAAATTCGTTATGAGTATCCTTTTTGGCCCTCTTACTAAACTATTTAACGAGTGCATAAAGGAAGGTATCTTTCCCAGCTGCTTAGAAATTTTCAATGTTTTCCCAATGTTCAAGAACGGTGAGTTAAATGATATGCCTAACTACCGCCCCATATCAATTATACCCATTCTTGGAAAGATATTTGAAAAATTGCTACACACAAGATTAATGTATTATTTTGAAACGAATGACCTCTTCTTCAGTGGGCAGTTTGGTTTCAGATCAAAGAAATCAACGACAGATGCTATAAGTCTACTCTTGAATTACATCACAGATGCAAATGAGAATAAAAATTACGCAGGCTATACTTTTTCTGACCTTTCGAAGGCATTCGACTGTGTTCGGCATAATACATTATTAGGAAAATTGAACAAGTATGGTGTAAAATCAAGATCATTAAAACTACTTAAAAGTTATTTCGAAAATAGAAACCAAATCATTGCTCATAACGGTATGACATCAACAGTAGCGGATATAGATCATGGAGTACCTCAGGATCCGTCCTTGGACCCCCATTATTCTTGATCTATGTCAATAACTTACCACAATACGTTTTGATGATTAAAATAATTGTAATGAGAACCAGATTGAGTTGGAAAATATGCTGCAAATATAGTCGACTACTTCCAAGTGGTTCCAATGCTGGATGTAATGAATTTTTTTTGTCGAAATAATGCCATCTGCAAATGCATATTGAAAAAATCAACAAAGTCACAATTATGGGCTTTAAGAGAAACTTATGTGAATGCTAGTTACGAAACATCTAATTAATGTTTTTGAATCATTTTTACTTCCTAAAAATGTACAGAGTGGCTAAAAATTATTTTTAAATTGAATTTTCTCATTTTTTCAAACGGAACAACTCGAAATGCCGAAAAGCAACAATCTGGGGCAGATAAAATACCAGTTTATTTCCTCAAGTTTATAGAAGATAGATTCGTATTTTCTTATTCACATTTGTTAATTTTATCATAAAAATGTTGGTTTCGATATGTGAACGACACGTGGGGAACTGGAGAATTTCAAGGACTACCTAAACAGTTTACATCATGAGATCAAATTCACCATGAAAATAGAAACAGATAGCAAACTCCCGTTTTTGGATGTCCTCTGTTCAAGAAGGACAATGGAGGATTAGGACTCAAGGTATACAGAAAACCGACCCACACCGATGGATACCTACACGCTAATTTTCACCACTACCCAGCACAAAAACGATCCATCGTTAACACACTAGTATATAGAGCAAAGCAAAAAGAATATCGGACCTTAAAAACATCACTACAGAAAAATGGATACAAACTGAAGGACACAGATGTAGCGATTCACTCACTCCAGTAAAGAAGATCCGACTCACTATATACTAGAGATTCAAAATCGTAACCTTGAAGAAGGAAGAAACAAAAATTTATTATTATAATATGTTACAGCTCTCTCACGCCCACGTAGGTTGGATAACATTAAATTTAAGATAGCTCAGAATGAATTCAATGCTATGGTAGAATTGGGCATTTGTGTTGCTTCTTCTTCTTCTTCCGTATCCTCACCATTACACATGGTGAAAAAAAAAAGTAACGATCGGAGACCTTGTGGAGATTATCGTCGTCTCAATTCAATTACTGTCCCTGACAGATACCCATTACCGCACCTCCACGACTTTAACTCACAGTTGTATGATTGTGTTATTTTTTCAAAAATAGATTTGGTACGTGCTTATCACCAAATACCTGTCGCAAAAAGTGACGTTTTTAAAACAGCGATTACTACGCCGTTCGGTTTGTTTGAATTTGAGCGTATGCCTTTCGGCTTACGTAACGCCGGTCAAACTTTCCAACGTTTCATGCACGAAGTTTTAGTAGGTTTGCCCTTCATTTTCGTCTATTTAGACGACATTCTGATAGCAAGTAAATCTAGTTCGGAACATTTAGAGCACTTGAAACTTGTTTTTCAGAGGTTAAAATTGTACGGCATAAATATTAAACCGTCAAAATGCATATTAGGTGTCAGTCATTTGACATTTTTAGGACACAATATTTCTTCAGCCGGTATTTTACCTTCTTCTGAACGTGTTGATGTCATAAATAATTTTCCCTTACCTACTACGGTTAAACAACTTCAGCGTTTCATAGATATGGTTAACTTTTATCATCGTTTCATACCTTCTTCCGCTGAAATTTTAATTCCTTTACATGCTCTATGTACTAGATTACTGCATGATAAAGTTAAAATAATAATTGATTGGCCCGCCGACTATCTTCACGGTTTTTCCAAAGCCAAAGCTGCTATAGCTGGTGCAACCTTTTTAGCGCATCCTCGTTGTGATGATAACTCGTTTTTATCGCTGACAGTTGATTGTTCAAATGTCTCTATGGGGGCAGTTCTTGAACAGCGCGATGACAAAGGTGTACTTGCTCCATTAGCCTTTTTCTCACGAAAACTTACATTAGCACAGACAAAATACAGTGCCTTTGACAAGGAACTTCTTTCTTTGTTCACAGCGATTAAACATTTCAGGTTTTTATTTGAAGGTCGCACATTTATTTCCTTTACTGATCATAAACCTTTGGTCAAAGCATTATTCACTAAAACTGAGAGATCTCCCAGACAAATTAGACATTTAGAATTCATTGCTCAATTTACCTGCGAAATCAGACATATCAAAGGGAAAAATAACATCGTTGCGGACACCTTATCATGTGAGCATGATACGTCTTCTTTACAACAATGCGTTTCCCCGGTTGTTACCCAAAAGTCTAACCTAGTTGATATTAACTTTGACTTAAATTTATTGAGCGAAGCTCAGAAAGTTGATTCTGACCTTAAATTTTTATTATCAGATACTTTATCGAACACAAAGAGAACTTTTCATTTAAAGAAAATTAAAATTCCATATTCTGACAAGTTTATTTGGTGTGACGCTTCCCACCCTAAACTTCGTCCTTCTAAAGGTTGTTCTTATATTCTTACTGTGATGGAACGTTTTACTAGATGGCCCGAAGCTTATCCACTTAAGGATATTACTGCAGAAACTGTAGCGCGTACGTTTTTTCAGAATTATGTTTGCCGATTCGGTGTTCCTGTCATAGTGACAACGGATCAGGGCGTCCAATTTGAATCGAAATTATTCCAAGAATTTTCAAAATTTTTGGGACTTCATAGAATTCGTACAACACCATATCATCCATCCTCGAACGGAATGACTGAAAGATTTAATAAATCTCTTAAGACTGCTCTGAGAGCTAAAACTTCTACACCACATTGGGTAGATGAACTTCCTATCATATTATTAGCTCTCAGGACCATACCTAAAGACGATTTGCAATGTTCCTCCGCAGAACTCGTTTTTGGTCAAACTTTACGTCTACCAGGTGAATTTTTTATAAAATCATATACTTGTACGGATATTCCTTGTTTTATTACTAAATTACGTACTTCTTTTGATAATTTAACGTTCATGGGCCGTTTAAAGTATTGTCCCGTACAGATAAATTGGTTACTTTTATTAAAGGAACTAAACCAATCACGGTAAATATTGACAGAATTAAACCGGCATATTTACTAACTGACAAATGTGACGTCTCTGCACCGGTGGTTAAAAAAGTACGTTTTGCCATCAATACATTGATTGATTGTTTTTCTGACGGGGGGGGGGGGGGAGTGTAGCGATTCACTCACTCCAGAGAAGAAGATGCGACTCACTATCTACTAGAGATTCAAAATCGTTACCATGAAGAAGGAAGAAACAAAAATTTATTATTATAATATTTTATACAAAATGAATTATGCATATATTTCATCGGGATGTTAATATTATTAATATACTAATTTGAACTAATACTTCTTTTATTGTATGGGTAAATAAGAATCAATCCCATAACAGACATCGCAATAAAGAGACAAGAGGCAACTAGAACAGAAGAAGAAAAAGAAGAAAAGAAATACACGGTAACAACTTACCTACCATATATACAAGGATGTACGGATAGAATCGGAAGAGTTTTGGAGATAAAGAACGTCAAAGTAATATATAATGCGAAACAGAAGGTGCCACAATATTTGTCCAAATACCAAGGTCCAGAAGAACTAGAAACACCAGGAGTATATAGTATTCCATGTTCCTGCGGATAAGTCTACATCTGAGAGACCAAACTACATATAAACACCAGACTCAGAGAACACATTAGCAAAACAAAGAAGGTAAATTCTACAAAATCAGCAGTTGCCGAACACTCAGAAGAAACAGGCCATTTGATGAAATTCGACAAGACAAAGAAATTAGCCAACACCAAGAATTATTGGTCAAGAAGATACAGAGAAGCCATTGAAATAAATAAACATCCGAATGACTATAATCGTGACACTAGACTACAATTACCAATAACGTGGAAGTCAATGTTCCGCATGAGCAATGATCCGTAACACGCCTCCTGATAACCTGTATAAATAGAGAAGCTCACTTCGCTTCAGAAGAAGACCACGACAAGATGGTGGACACGTCAAGCACTTAACCAAGTCTACGCGGAAAAAGACCCGGAAATCAGCAGCCAGAAAAAGAAAGTAGCTAAATTTCGAACATGTAAGGGCCCTTCGGCACCATTTTCCTTATCCAATTAACTGGAGATTTTTTTTCGCAAAATAGAACAATTTCGGATAGCGCGTTGTAAAAAGTATCAACGTCGAATAATACGAACCAATCCAGTAAATAGAGTTTTTGGAAATGTTTTATATTTTAAACGGGAATGTATAATTCCTCTTATTTATTTGATAATTATTCTTTGTTACTTAGCTGAAACCCGGGATGAACCAGTACAAAACCACGACCCTGTATATTAGAGATTTTACAAAATTGAAACATTAAATCTAAAGTACATCCTATTTGTTTACAGAGACCAAAAAATTATGTGGTTATATTTTGTTACTGATTTTATTTCCAAATAAGTCCTCTAGTGAAAACCAGTATTTTTGTATTTTCTTCTAATTAAACGACCACTAATTATGCTTGCTTTAAGGTATAATTTATTCAAGTCGGTGTAACACCTTCAAATATTATTAAATTCATTTTTTGCTGCGATGCGCGATGGTACCCTCGATTACTACCGGATCCTCCGCCATTTCATAGAAAATCTTAAAAAACAAATAAATAATGTATTTAAAGTTTGAAAGAGACGAATATGTTATGTTTTCTACATCTCTTACACATCGGACAGACTTTGTACTCTTATAACATCGAGTAAATTTTTTTTGTGGTTTCTATGACCAAGAAAAGTTATCTCGGATTTTTCTCGATGCAGTTTTGAACATTCCTTTTTCACCCTCAACACGATACTGTCGTTAAAGTATTTGTAAAGTACTACATTTTACCGAGTGTTATGTTAGTTATTGACTAATTTGGTGATGGAAGCAATCCTGTGATATCCATAGACGCGATTCTATCAGCAATGAAACACTGTTACACATTCGTTGCATAGGGTATGTTTAGTTACGAGATACATTGCCTTATAAACGTTCGGAAGTAATTTTTAGACTCCCATGTCGCCGAAAGTATTACTCTTACATATACTTAAAAAAAATCATATCCATCCACAGATTATACTCTTTCTTTTTGGGGTCTAGCAATTTTACTTCCACATCCAGTGGAAGTATAGTAACGACAAAAAAATTTAAAAAAATTTTTATTGTTCAAATAGGCTTAGAATGTCACGAAACGTCGAGATTTTAAATTTGAGCAAAAAAAAAATTTCTGTCTGTCGGTCTGTCTGTCTGTAACTTTTTTTGTGTGCACGTTTACTCTGGAACCGTTTGAGATATTGACTTGAAATTTGGTACACATATGTAGTTTAACGAGATCTAGAACTAGATTATATTTTCATCTTGTTCCGTCGAAGAGTTGGGGGTGAATTGGGGTAAATTTGGGGTAAATAGGTAAATCAAGCAGGTAAGAGTCTATAAAATTGGTATTTAGTATATACAAGAGAAGTTAAGGTCTCAAAAAAAATTTTAGCATTAGCCACCCCCATTACCACCCCCACCCCATTATTAAAGGGGATGAAAAAAAAATGTGAATTAGTGTGTGTACAAGAACCAGAAACCTCAAAATATTTTTTTACTTCATCCTGCTGCTGATTTTTTAAATAAATGAATTTCAAATTTGCCAAAAAAATACTCCTATATTATTTTATTGTTTCAGTCGTTGCTATAAAATTGTTCATTTATAAAAAATATAAATAAAAAATGGTTGGCTGAAGTCCATGTCTCTGAATTTTTTTATAAAACTAATTGTTAACTTGCAAAAAAAGCTCTATTAAGTCATTCCATTGTACTTCACATTGGTTAATTCGTTACTTTTTATATCCATAACTAGAGAAAAACATTGGCATACGTGTACGTTGCTGATTTTCAGAAATATTCCCAATTTACTCCAAAAAATGTCAAAGTAAGAAAATAGTTCAATCAGTGGGGGGTTTTTCCCTGCAAAAGGCGGAGTAGTAATAATTTTGATATGTTGTTTAAGTCGAGGGGCTGATAAAAATACAAGTTTTCGACCTTGGATTGGGGGTCCCGAACAGCTATCTTGAATTAAAGGTGTAAAAAATTGTTTTTCAGAATAATTCGGCAACGCTCGATCCTACGAGAAAAATGTTGAAGACAACTTGAAGAGGACAAGATTTCCTACATATTTTGTATATACATTTTTATTGTAAGTTTAATGTTTAAAAAGAGATAGAGCGTCAGAAAGATGGATTTAAGAAGAAAATTTTTTTTATTATATAATTTACGTTTACAACATAACATTTTTAAAAGCTTTTATTTAACTTGCAATGTTTGTATGTATGTATGTATGTATGTACGTATGTTTGTCAAATCTTGCAATCAAAATTTCGGCTATTTATAACTCTAGAGCTTTGAAATTTGGCACACGTGTATAAGTCCGGTGACAATGCAACATAGTATAGCCATTATCGGTCTAAATCCAATATGGCGGGCGTACCAAGATGGCGGATCGGCTTTTTAGTCACAAACCCCTTGATATGGGTATCAAATGAAAGGGTTTGACGAGTAAAATACGATAAACAATGTGACGTCATTGTAAATTCAATATGACGTACGACCCAAGATGGCGGATCGGCTTTTTAGTCACAACCCCCTTGATATGGGTATCAAATGAAAGAGTTTGACGAGTAAAATACGATAAACTATGTGACATCATTCTAAATTCAATATGGCGGACGTGGGAGAAGTGGGAAGAGGTGAGGAAAGGTGAGAAAGGGATGGGAAGGGGTGGGATGAGGTGGAAAAAGGAGGGGATGGGGTGGGAAAAGGTGGGAAAGGGGAGGGGAAGAGGTGGGAAAGGGGTGGGAAGAGGTGGAAAGAGATGGGGAAGGGGTGGGAAAAGGTGGGGATGGGGTGAGAAGAGGTGGAAACGGGGAGGGGAAGGGTGGGAAGAGGTGAGAAAGGGGTGGGAAGAGGTGGGGAAAGGGATGGAAAGGGGTGGATGGCGGTGGCAAATGGTTTTGTCTGTCCGTTTGTCCGTTTGTCTGTCCGTAACTACTAAAAAGTAAAATTACTTTTTTTAAAATTCATACACCTGGAAACCAAAAGCTTTGGGGGCGGCCAATTGAGCAAAGTAACTATGCAATAGCGCTATATGACCGTCCCCAAAGCTTTTGGTTTCCAGGTGTATGAATTTTAAAAAATATATTTTTACTTTTTAGTAATTTTTTCAAATTTTATTTATATTATTATAATAAAGAGCTACTTAAAACTAAAAAAAATATTAAATTGACGGGATAGTATTACAGTGGCTTACGTCATTCCTCGAAAATAGGAAACAAGTTATTAAATTTACTGACAGGTATTCAGAAGAATTGGCTATAAAACATGGAATACCTCAAGAGTCGGTACTTGCACTTATACTCTCTTCCTATTATTTTTAAATAATCCAACATTTTTTAATCAAATTTCAAATTATAGAATTTTTTGTCCTGGCTATTGGCTACAAAATTTTAAATCCCTTACAAAATCCTTACCCCATTAGAAACATTCAAAATTCTTAAAAATGTAAGTAATTATTAGCAAATCGAAAACACTACGCTCCAAGTTTGTGCGTATTAAGGCAGGACCGTCCGCGGGAGGCAGGGAATGCTATTGTGCTGCTCTCTCTAAAGAGGAAGGAAATGGACGTCCTTTTCGACCATTACGAAAGAAACAAATAAACACGAGGGACGATCTATACCTGCTGTAGGAAACATCGACTGCAAAAAACAGAATGAAATTTGAAATTTACTCCACCTTGACCGTAAGAAAATGTATATACCGTGTGTGTAGTGGCGGGCTAGAAATAGGGAGTAAGAATTAAAACATCGCGTGTGCCATTTGGCTGAAATGAAATTACTGAGAGCTGGGATACTCCGCTGACGGACGAGTTTACTGCGCTGTGTTGTCGTATCTCTCGCGCTACGTGAATGTACACGCACGGTATAACAAGCAAAAATCACTGAAATTTGAAATAGTTTCCCTATATATTCTCACTGTGATGTGGGAAAACGTTAAAAATAATATAATGTAATCTGTTTATAGATATTTTACAAACAAAAATGGAGTTTGACGATCTTTTAAAAAAAAAATCTCTAAACTTCTTTTTCCCACCGCTGTATCTCGTTACGTATTAGACTTACAATAAAAATGTATATATAAAAAATGTATGAAATTATTTCAAGAGATAAAAAGTTTCTAAATGTATCAATGTTTAATTGTTTTTTTTTTTTTTAATTGTCTTGTCCTAAAGTTCTGATGTAACTTTTCTGAAATATTTTAACGTGCTGAAGCTAATTTTGGACAAAAAAATATACTAATACCACCCCCTTTTCCCCTAAACGGGGCAAAAAAAAGGTCTTGTCCTAAGGTTCTGATCTAACTTTTCTGAAGTATTTTGATGTGCTGAAACTAGTTTTAGGCAAAAAAAATTCTATCGTGTCAGTTTCTCTCTGCTGCCCGTAGGAGATAAAAGGGGATTGTAAAGGGTTTTGTACAAAATTGGCTTCAGCGCGTCAAAATACTTCAGAAAAGTTAAATCAGAACCTTAGAACGAGACCTTTTTTGCCCTTTTCAGGGGATAAATGGAGTGGTAGACAAAAACTAATGCGGTAGATGTTCTTTTTTAATACCAGAATCGATTTCAGCATGTTAAAAAACATGGGATAAGACGGTTGTGATCAAGAGAACAGCCCCTTTTTTGTCGACTTGTGTAATTATTAAGAAACGTCAGCCAATGAAAAACCGCTGCCCAAGGAATCACTACTTCCACATCCAGATTCTCTATCCAAGTCACTCACTCAATAATTGTTTATGGAACTTTAATAATATAATATTTGAAATCCTCTACCTCAAAAACCCATAAAACAATACCCCACATCGGTAGTGGGGTGGTGGTGATAGGGGGGGGGTGGTAGTGGGGGTGGATGAAGTAAAAAAATATTATGAGGTTTCTGGTTCTTGTACATACACTAAATCACATTTTTTTTTCATCCCCTTTAATAAGGGGGTGGGGGTTGGTAATAGGGGTGGCTAATGCCAAAATTTTTTTTGAGACCTTAGCTTCTCTTGTATATACTAAATACCAATTTTATGGACTCTTACTTGCTTGATTTACCCATTTACTCCAAGATGAAAATATAATCTAGTTCTAGATCTCTCTAGATCTCTTAAACAGTTTCAGAGTAAACGTGCGCACAAAAAAAAGTTAGACAGACCGACAGACAGACAGACCGACAGACAGAAATTTTATATTCGCTCAAACTTAAAATCTCGACGTTTCATGACATTTTAAGCCCATTTGAACAATAAAATTTTTTAAAATTTTTTTTGTCGTTACTATACTTCCACTGGATGTGGAAGTAAAATCAGAATAGCAGATTTCAGCCACTATTTTTTAAATGTTTTTACAAACAAACAAAGCTTCTTGTAAAGTGGCTGACACGGTAAAATAATATAGAAGCGTTTTTTTACCCCATTCTTGAAAATTCACCCCCTTTAAACACAGCAGTACACAGATGACTGAAGTTTGTTCTATTGCTTCTTATTACTTTGCGAAATAAGTTACACCGATAATAAAATCACTTAATTTTTAGTATATCATAAATTAATAAAAAAAATTAAATTGCAAAAAAATGTAGACACATAGATTTCAGCCGACTGCATTTATATCAATGTCATATTGAAAAGCAACGTTTAAAACAAGTGACTGACATAATAACATCATATAGGAGCGTTTTTATTTATTGCATTTCTAATTAACTGTTAATTAAAAATAAGCAAAGCCGTAATGACTGAAATAGTTTTCCTGGCTTTCTATTATGGCGTCTTTACACTTTTCAACTTCAGTCACACAATAAGATTATATAAATTTTCTGCCACCAGCTCCCTAGCTATAGCCATAGAAATAATAAACTCATAGGTCTTGGATTCTTGCTAGTTATTTAGGGCTTTTTAATGTCTTTCGATTATATTTTTTGGTACGAAGTCGTAATTCTTTTAGTTATTTGCCCCCATACATTAAAATTTTTAAACGCTCAGCTTAATGTATCGTTAAATTTCCAATTATCTAATTGTTGTTGTATACTCAAAACAAATCTGATAAACAACTTCTTATGGCTATTAGTCCGCTTATTCCGTATTCCCAACGACGTGAAGCAATTTGTAGACGTTTATCTAAAACGACATCGAAAGTGCCCTCTGGAGAGTCCGCTAACCCACCAGTTAACATCTTAAACATTATGCATTACATAGCCCATCAGGCCGAGCAGAGTCCATACAGTGTCCAGTGATTGATCACCGTCATGGGATGACCTTAGTCGAACCCTACTCTGTACCCTAAATAAAAAACCGACTCGGACTTATCATCCTGTTTCGTGTTTTATAAACTCCCCTATCTACACCAAAATGAGTTGAAGCCCCGAAGAAGCGGAGAAGCCGCTTGTTTTTCCGGAAAGATAACAATACATAAATGACTCGGAGATGTATTCACATTTGCGGGAATTTTCCTTCTGTGCGGCTCATTTCGTCACTCGTGCGCGGTCAGTTGGTCACTAGATGAAGCGCGTTTGACAAATATGTCTTGCCAAGCACGGTTTCCCCTCATAATTTAGATACGCAAATCCATATCTCAAGCCATTTGTCAAGAACGATTTGCATACTTTTCGCAGATTTTTCATCCTTAAAAGTAATGGACCAAACCGACAAAAACAAAAATACCGATTTACTTAATAGAATTTGTACATCAAGTTTAACTTAGTTTTGTTCCAATGATGAATTTGACTTATAAACGATTAGGAGCGAAAAGTAAAATTTTTATTCCTCAAATATACAGAGTGCTTAAGGTTTTTTAGCACGTATTTAATAGAGTAGGCTAGTCACTGCGTAGTTGAAACAAGAATGGTAGATTATTTAGCGAAGGTGATGTTTACGTCACGAGTCGAAGGTGAGTGTCGTAAATCATCTGGGCGTGTAATAATCATTATTCGCTAGCTGAATATATGGCTATAAATCCATAATTTAAATATACAAAATCAAAATTTTAAAGTTTGTTTTAAAAATCTAAAATAACATTTTTGAATAATAATCACTATTCTACAGCCTACATGTATTGGAAGTAAAAATAGCAAATTTTTAGTAACTTCGTCATGCTAAATAACAATATAAACAGCAAAAGTTCAAGTTGGCTCTGGTTTGCCAATACAGGTAATAAAGTGTAACGCAGGTATAGGGGTCTACAGACGATCCAGCTGCTGGGATTCGACATTGTCGGTACGCTTTGAAGATAATTGGAATTCCAGCGGACCAGTTCACTTTTACGAATGAGTTCAAAGCATGCCGACAAGGCTGGCTCCCTGCCTCTGGATCGTGTGTAGACCTCGTATAAACCCTAGTTTATGGGCGGTCCTATCACAAATAACAGGTAGAATTAGAATTCTACGAAAAATAGACATACTAACTACCTACCTCTTTATTTGTCACTAAAACTAATATTCATTCTTAGGTAGCCGTATTTGCACCTTGTGCATGATAAGCGTTCATTTTCGAAAGTAAATAGTGCTATTTTGAAAATATGCCACGAGATTGTGTAAATACACCTAACAACTTTTGGTATATTTGTGGTGAAGTGACTTTTGCGCATCAAAAACGTAATTTTACTCCCAAAATTAAGAAGGCGTACCAGTTGTATTTTGGTTGTACAATTGGAGACGAAGACAAAAATTGGGCACCTCATATATGTTGCAGTAATTGTGCGAACAATCTTTGCAGTTGGCTAAATGGAAGAGGACGTTCAATGGCTTTTGCTGTGCCCATGATATGGCGAGAACCTACAGATCATGTTACCGATTGTTATTTTTGCGTGATACCTCCTATTAGACAGGGTATTAACAAAAAAGAGGATGGTAATACAATACCCCAATTTACCATCTGCCATTCGCCCGGTTCTCCATAGTGATCAACTACCTATTCATAATCCACCTCAAGAATACAGCCTTGATTCTGACGAAGAATTGGATGATAATGTAGATGACGACTTAGTCCAGCCATCAACATCACAAGACCCCGATTTCTCTGCCGAAGTGTCCGGTGGTGAACCACACAAAATTAATCAACGCGAATTAAGTGATCTTATAAGAGACCTTGATCTGTCCAAGGCAAAAGCGGAGATTTTGGCATCTCGATTACAACAATGGAATTTACTACAAGAAAATGTTAAAGTTTTCATGTATCGAAGTCGTCAAAAAGATCTTATACTTTTTTCAAAATGGAAAATGAGTTGGTTACCTGCAAGGACATTGACGGTTTAATGAGTGCTTTACACATTCCCCATGATCCTAGTGACTGGAGACTTTTTATTGACGCCTCAAAACTTAGTCTAAAAGCTGTGTTACTCCACAGTGGAAATAAATTGCCATCAATTCCAACCGCCCATGCTATCCACATGAAGGAAAATTACAGTAACATGAATGTATTGCTACAAACTATAGAATATAACAAGTATAAGTGGGGGCTTATGAAAAACTTGATAAAAGTTATGGACAAAGAAGGACGTGCTTTCAGTTATTTAAAACAAAAATTTCCCAGACTTAGTAAAGCGAAAATTAAAGAGGGAATTTTTGTGGGTCCTCAAATCAAGAACCTTTTCAAAGATGCTGAATTTGACAACATTCTAGAAGGTAATGAAAAATCTGCTTGGAATTCCTTTAAAATGGTAGCAACACACTTTCTCGGTAACAAAAGAGCAGAAAACTATAGAGACCTTGTTGGGAATCTTCTTTCTTGCTACCAGAAATTAGGATGCAATATGTCATTAAAAGTCCACTTTCTACACTCACACCCAGATTACTTCCCAGAAAACTGTGGTGCAGTAAGTGATGAGCATGGAGAGAGATTCCACCAGGATATTCAAAATATGGAAAAAAGATATCAGGGCAAATGGACTTCTGTGATGTTGGCAGACTACTGTTGGACATGTATAAGAGATGCTCCAGAAGTAACTTATAAGAGACGGGCTAAGAAGCGCAAGAAGAATAATTAATTTTCTGATTAAAGGGCTTATATTCTAATTAAATATATAGCATATAACATGTATTTGAAATATATATCAAAACGGCAAACATTTTTTCGCATGATGTAATTAATTGCTTTTTTTATTAAAATTAAACCATAATATGTGAGTTTGGTCAGTTATTACAATTTTTAGAGCCAACAAATTTTTTTTATGACTATGTTAGACGTAGCTGGGACCAAAACAATGCAAATAAGTGGTTTTGGTTAACGATACAAAATAAATGTTAAAATTTGTAGGTGTGTGAATTTTTGTTGTAATTTTATAAAGCGGCAACGTAAAGCTTAAAAATATGTATGTGAGTACGCTACATATACTCCCTTCCCTGCAAAAAAAATCAACCTACCAAAATATCAATATTAAAGCGGACTTTTTAAAAGTCAGATTTGACGAGTAAGTGACAAAATAGCATGGATTTGACTGAGTAAATAGGAAAGTTCACAATCGTTAGATTGTCTTTCAGTAATTGTAAATTGATCATACATAATGAGAATGATGTTATGTCACATAAAACTAGCAAATATTGATACCTTGATAAGATGGCTTAATAGTTAAAATTATTATTTTGGGTATTCAGCAGATAACTTTCAAAGAAAACATTTGTTTCTTTCATATACCATTGGTGCAAGTCGGACCAAAATAGAAGATCAAGAGTTCCCCCTATGAAACGACTTGTCGACTTCTTTCTTGCTAAGTATATCTAACATTCAGCATGAAAAACAATAAAACAAACACTTTTTCTAATGATGTAAGCAGAAATAATAGGTATTTATTTTTTAAAACCAGATGAGTTTTGGGGCTCTAAAGGAATGATTGTTTTTTGTTATTTTTAATATATCTGTCAAGTAAATACGTGTCTTCCTGTCAGTTTTTGACATGAAAATTTTTATATTTATTTTTTAATAGTAACTTTTGTTTCGAATTGGATTTATATCCTCCTGATGAGTTCTAAAGAGAACGAAAAAATTGTACAATGTTTAGAAGTTTTAATCAATAGAAAACATATAAAATACTTCATTTATTGGGACATGCATGTGGTGAGCGAAATTTTATACCTTTTTTCTTTGTGCTTTTTAATACTTTTTGACTTTTAAATGTAACGAATGTTTGATTGTGATGTAGTATCCTCGGTAGGGCTAGAGATACTGGAAAGAATTCCTCGTAAAGGAGGCTTCTTATACTATATTGGCATGATCAGACTCGAATCATCAATATACAACGCGATCTACCATGACGTGGAAAATTTAACAGTAGGTTATCCCCAGCGAAAGGAGTTAAAAAAAATAAAAACTTTAAAAAAATTACCAAAAAAATTACCTTATTTTTTTGTAGAAATTCGCCGCCAATGACTTTAACCAATCTGACGTATCGCGGTACAACCATATCACTTTATCAGACACTACTGACAGCAAAGCTGGAGCGGGTAGAAGTGACTTTTTGGTTCTAATCAAATCACACTACAAAAATAGCGAAATAAATCGAAAAAACATTGACCTTATGCCAGTGAACTCTGCAAAAACAAGTAGATATAAGAGATATTTACTTAAACTCGTCAATAACACGCCGGTGTCCTGATTGTTCGACCGAAAGCAAAAAACGCGGCACTTTGACCACACTCGCCTTCTTTACTTTTTATGCTAATTAAGGAAATGTAAACATTCCCAATACGTTCTTTCACAAGTAAGTTCGTTGCCCTATAACTGACCTAGTCAATAACAGTAGTGTATCTTCTCAAATTTATTAATAATTTAATATACTAAATTACCTCAGAACACTCTAAAATTTTGCAGAGGCTTTCCCACATTGAAGACTAGTACACCATTTTATTTTCCGCATATCATGGTAAATCACGTTGTATAGAAAGAATGGTTGTTTTATTGTTTTTCATGCTGAATGTTAGATATACTTAGTAAGAAAGAAGTTGAGAAGTCGTTTCGTAGGGGAAACTCTTGTTGATCTTCTATTTTGGTCAAACTTGCATCAATGGTATATGAAAGAAACGAATGTTTCTCTTTGAAAGTTATCTGCTGAATACCCAAAATAATAATTTTTAACAATGATGTAAGCAGAAATAATAGTGCACGGAGTTTTATAAGCAGAGTATTCACCTACACATGTATAAACATGTATAAAACAAATAAAAAAAATAGTCTTCTGGATATAAACTTGGAGATGTTTAGACTGTTGGGTTGTGGTGGGGGAGCTAACGGGATCTAGTGTTTTATAATGGTTCTGAAATCTCGCCTTCTTAAAAGTTCCTTCTATCGAATAAGAATTTTTGACTTGAAGTTGCATGATCTCAGCTTACGGTATACCTTAAACTATTGATACCTCGATCTTCGAATATTGCACCTTCTTTTAGAGCTTGGCATCTTAATGACCTTGAGGGTGCGAACTTCAGTTCGTTTTCTCAAATTGTCGCAGGCAATTCGTGGATGATGTTCAATGTCGGGATCACCAAATTATGGCAACAAATCCATAATTTAAATATAAAAAATTAAAAATTAAAAAAAAAATACAATACTTTATCCACGATTATCGTATATGTTAACTGTTCTTATCGTTTAAAAGTGGAAAAATACAGTAACCTTACAGTAAAACTTTGTTTGGCGTTTTAAACATCAAACACAAAAAATAGAACTCTCCATTGGAAAAAATGGACTCGCCCGTTCTTTATGAAAATACTTCCTGATTGGTCAAAGATACGTTAGAATGGGATTATGTTCATTATACGTTAGATTTGAATAATGACTATCATTATTTGTCAATTGTTAAATGTAGAATGCAATGATTATTCGATAGTCGTGCATAAAATATGTTAATATTTCATTTCGTAAAATAGTTTAGGTATAAAATGACAAAAAAATATATTATTAATTAAGCAATAATATAGAGTTAAAAAATATTACGTTGGTCGTTTAGCAGATAACTTTCATACACCTATTATTACCTCGTATTATTAATTTCTAGGATAAAGTATTTTTTGGAGAATGTCTTTTCAGCATGGAACGATATGTTATTCCCATTCTAGATGACAGCAATTGCTTATTTGTTTATTTTTTAATATTATGAAGGTGTTTTGTTGTTTGTGGCCCACCATCACACAGACCATTAACAATTTAACTGAATATGAATATTTGTTATCGTTATATGGTGCATCTGTTGGCCATGTTGAATTGCATTGCATTGTATTTGAAGAATTTAGAAAAAAATATTAGAAAAGTGCATACTAGTAAAAGGTCTATATGTGAAATAGTTTTCAACTTAGTTGAATAAAATGTTATTTTCTTTTTGAGAATTGTTATTTAGCTATGTTGTAACTAAACTCCGTATGTCAGCTTTTCTTCATATTTGAAAAATTTCCAATCAAAATGCAACTGGTACTTTACTTAAAGTCGATTTCATGTTTTCTAATTTTTAGAATACCCTGTATAATTTATCCTAAGTTTGACAATTATTTATGACTTCCAAAGACAAGCAAAACTTTTTATAAAGAATTACTTTTTCTCGGCAAATAAAAAATAAGAAAGTTTACAACAGCGCGGTACCCCATCCGGGAACACACTGTATATTATATAACATCCATAATGCAGCTATTTTTTCACACCCAGTACATTACCCGTTCCGATATTGCTCAGCGCAGCGTTAACGTTACATAACATTAATTTAATGTCTTCGCACGTCCAGATTTCTCGAAAGGGTTAATTCATTAGTAAGTAGGTGAACTAATCGCTCGAAATATATCTGGACTAATGGTGTATTTGCCTCCTATAGAGTGACTAATTGTCCGGCTCTGTTTTCACCTAAAACCGCCCGAAGAAACAGTGAATCGTGTCGGAGTAGATTGATTCCGCCCTGCTAATGATCCACTCTGGCCCTGGGCATTATTTATCATCACATCTAACTTTATTCTGGAGTCAACTGGCAATATGCTTAGTATAACTGAGTCTAGATAGAACCATATTAATACAGTCTGTCATATTCAATTAATATTCAAGCGAACAGGGTCTAAATGAGGTGATACTTCAACTGTGCTACGAGCCAGGAAGCCGCTATTCATGTCATCGCGATTAAAAATGACTCCCTTTCCTACCAAATTATACATTGACACTTTACAAATCTCTCCTCATAACACTCATAAATCTAGAGAGGTCCCTTAAAAATCATTATAATTGCGTTTCATTTTTTAATTACAAAAGCTGGCCGCATTAAAGTGATTGAAAACTATAAATAAAAGCTTATTCATTACTGAGCATCTCTTATAAGGGCACGCTTCATCATTTACTCTTTGATGTCGATTTGGTAGTCATTTTGGCTCTAATGACATCATACGAGATGTTTTGTGAATGAGGATAAACTATTATTAAAACCTAACTATATAAAAAAGTGTAAGCATTAAGTGTGGACAGTAGCAAAAAGTGAGCGATACTTTAATCAAAGGAAATGGCAGATAAATGTACCTGAAGCAGCACCGTCGTTGACTACGTTCTACCACAGACCTATATTCAGGATTATCACAGTTTTGCCGCTTATAAGAGATTATTATACTCTTCGCAAATACGAAAACGAAGAGTATATTGCATGTGATCGGCACATTTCTAAAACCGTAAATATGGCTCGCAGACAAAAAATGTTCATATTATTGTGTTAGTGAACGAATTCTGAACAACTTTCAAAATGTCCGTCTGTCCGTCCGTCACGTTTCTTGTAAGCACGATAACTCAAGAAAGAAAAATCTGATTGTACTGAAATTTGGTCAGAAAGTTAGTGTTAGCTAGAGGAAGAACCCTATTGTTTTTGAACAAAATCGATAGGTAAATAAAAATGTTATTAATTATTTAAATTTGAAAAAAAAAATTTGATTTTTATGTTTTTGTAATTGAATAGAAATTTGGTGGAATGATATTTCATTTTAATATCTAAATATTTATATATTTTGCAAATATACATTTCATAATGTAATATACAAGCGTGAAAATATGATTTTAGCTCGTGCCTCATAATGTAAAAATTTACATTTTTCTACGTGTAAGGAGGTGGTGTAGTTCTTACGCTTTTGACTCGGAATCCAAGGGTCCCGGGTTCGAAACCCAAATGAGGTTTGGTATGATTTTTTTATTTTTACTTTATTTTACACTGAGTCTTTTACCAACTAAGTTCGTACTATAAAATTAAAAATGTCTAAAATTAACATTATTTACAAAAAACTGCGAAGAGTATCCTATAGAAAGTGTATCAATTATATAAAAAGTTCAGTGAACAGGCGAAGAGTACGTTTTTAGCTTGTTTGTTACTCTCTTTAACCTTACAATCATCCAAATGTGACGAATGCTTGAAGGTATCATCTTGATATCTTATATTTTGTTAGACTGATGGTAAAAAATACTTAATAGGTGGTAACGAGAATTTGGCACGATACAAAGTCGTCCCGCTGGGTATTTTATATAAGTTAGATCATAAAAACGGTACTGGATTCTCTTTTTTCTTTTCTCTATGTTTAAAATCACTTAACAGGTATTCTTTAATTTAACCTATTTACGTTGCTGAAGGTACGATTTTTGTAAATGGTCCATGCTGCAAATCTGCACACAATAGAGGAACTTAATTAATGACTTGGAGGTATATCTTGAAGTGGACACAAAGACTGTAGAAAATATAGACAACATAAAAGGACACGTTAATTCTGAACACAACAGCTTAAATATCATCCATATGAACATAAGAAGTATACAAAAACATTTTGATGAATTACTAATATTAGTAAATAACAGGTATGTAAACATTGATGTAATTGTTTTATCTGAAACATGGAAAATAATTTCCGTGGACAACTACCACATTCCCGGTTATGTAACTTATCATGAGTCACATTTGAACCAAAATGATGGAGTTTAACTTACATTAAAAGAAATTTACCTCACAACGTTAAAATAAATAAATTAACGGATTTGAATATCATTAAAACTTCAATTTTTTCTTGAAAATATGTCTGTAGGAATTAGTAGTGTGTATCGGTCTCCATCGTCAAATATTGACCTGTTTCTAAATGAGTTGGATAATTATATGAAAATAAATAATAATAATAATACCGAAATATTTACAGGTGATATAAACATAAATATTTTAAATAAACATGACATTCACAATAATATGTATTTAAACATAATGGCAAAATATGGCTATATACCACTAATTAATAAACCTACTAG
Organism: Rutpela maculata; assembly: GCA_936432065.2. Lineage (NCBI taxonomy): Eukaryota > Metazoa > Arthropoda > Insecta > Coleoptera > Cerambycidae > Rutpela > Rutpela maculata. Next base: position 3,860,016 of record OW386294.2, read on the forward strand.
AGTAACCAATGAAACAAAAAGCTGTTTAGATCATTTTTTTCTTAAGTCTGACGTAAATAAAGCTGATAGTCTATTTAAATTATTCATAATAGAAAGTAATATTACAGATCACTATACAATTTATTTAAATCTTCCCATTGAATTCGTAAAATCATGTAATGCTCATAATAATGTAATAAAACAGATTATGATAAAGTAAGTAAAATGTTTATAACCATAACGATAGCAATACATGTACCAATAATTTTGTAAACACAATAAAAAAACATATTAACTCTGCCACTTTTCATTCGTCTAAGATTTTCAAAAGAGAAATTAAACCATGGATTACCAATGGGATTATACAATCTATCAAAACTAGGGATAAGATGAAAAACCGCATCTTATGTAATAGTGATAATATAAAATTACTTAATGAATATAAAACTTATAGAAACAAACTAACAAAACTTAAAATAACGAAAAATAATTATTATACAAATCAGCTTAATACATATAAAGGAAATATAAAACAGACTTGGAAAATAATGAGACGCTACAAACACAGAAAAAATAAATGTACAAATCTCGATACAAATAATATCAATATAGTGGACAAACATGGCAATATAATTACCTGCAGTGAGCAAAAAGCAAATGAATTTAATACTTTTTTCTGTAATATCGGTAAGGACATTACCAATTCAATTCCTACTCCAAAAGATGTCAAAAATGATAACTTTATGACACCACCCCCACTCACTAGTTTATTTTTAAGACCGGTTGAAGAGAATGATGTAATAACATACATAAATAGTTTACGTAATGAAAGCGCCATCGGCATGTATTAAATATCGGCCAAATTAATAAAACACTGTCATAGCTTTTTAATAAAACCTCTAGTATACTATTTTTACAACTGGATGTGTTCCTCATCACTTCAAGGTATCTATTATTGTAACGCCTATTTACAAAAATGGATGTAGAACGGAAAAAACGAACTATAGACCTATATCTGTAATTAATAATTTGGCCAAAATATATGAAAAAGCATTAAAAAATCACCTTGAGGAATTTCTAGATAAGAATGACATTATTTCTAGAAATCAATTTGGTTTTAGGAGCTCTTGCAGTACCACGGACGCAATTTACACGCTAGTCAATACAATTAACAACAGCTTACAAGAATTCTTCATCAAGAAAATTAAATAATGGGGATGATTTAAAAGACAGAATAAGGCAAGAAATTAATCAAATCACCACGGAAACGATACAAAATGTTTTACAAGAATTGCAGCAACACCTCTATTATTGTCAAGAGGCAACGGGCGCACAGTTTAAACATTTGATTTAAAGTGTTTCATGTTCTTTTGTTTACTTAGTAACATTAAAATTGTAATATTTTTCAAAAAAAAAAATTAGAAAAATTTAAAAACCTTATATTGCTGGATAGAGAATTAAAAACCCGTTCAAATGAGCTATCACACGCACCCTCCTCCCATTTAAAAATTTTAAGAAGGTAGCTGTCACTCCTAGGGGGTTGAAGGGGGAGGTATAAAATTATGGTCAAAAAATGTCATTTTAGAATTCTAAATTGACGTGATTCAGGATTTTACTTAAAAATTGTAAATTACTTAGATAATGAATTTATCCGTTACTTATGAACCTCACTGTATAAATTTTACCAGCTCAGAAATATTTTATCTAAAAAAATTATATTAAATGTACACAATTCTTTCGTTGAATCTATCATACGTTATGGCTTAATAATATGGGGTGGTGCGTATGAAAATGCTCTAAATCCGGTCAAAGTCATACAAAAAACAATTCTGAAGATAATACTAAATAAAATTATATAAAAAAAAATTTAAGAAAAAGCTTTTATTTGAAAAACTACTAAAAAGTAAAAATAATTTTTTTAAAATTCATACGCCTGGAAACCAAAAGCTTTGGGGACGATCATATAGCGCTATTGCATAGTTACTTTGCTCAATTGACCGCCCACAAAGCTTTTGGGTTCCAGGTGTATGAATTTTAAAAAAATTATTTTTACTTTTTAGTAGTTTTTTCAAATAAAAGCTTTTTCTTAAAATTTTTTTTTATATAATTTTATTGTTTACTTTTTAGTCTACTTATTTTACAGACAAACAGGCAGACAAAACCCTTTCATTTGCCACCGCCATTCACTCCTTCCCTCTCCCGTCTTCCCTCTAACACTACTTCCCACCCCTTTCCCACCTCTTCCCCCCTTTCCCACCTCTTCCCCCCCTTTCCCATCTCTTCCCTCCCCATCCCCACCTCTTCCCACACCTTTCCTACTTCTTCCCCACCTTTTCCCACCCCGTCCCTACCTCTGACCACCCCTTCCCTACCTCCTCCCACCCCTATTCACCCCTTCCCCTCCTCTCCCCACCTCTCCACAGCCCTTCCACTCCCCTTTCCCACCTCTTCCCACCCCTTCCCCTCCCCTTTCCCACTTTGAATTTGAATTTTGGTACATTATGTATGTTATTATACACCGGGTGGCTCAGCCGATAGGGACACTCTTGTAACTTTTTAATGGGCGAATATATTTTTTTTTAAATTTGGTGTAGTGATATGGGATGTTTACAATTATATGATGTAAAGAACTAAAATGGCCGATTTTCCGTTTCGATGCAGTTTACATGAAAATCAAATTTTGAAATGGGACAACCTATATATATTTGCATATTTGGATCCTACTGATCAAAATACATATGATCTGACGCTCAAATATTTTAATTTTCAAAAAATATTAAAAAAAAATTATCAAAACATTTTTTTTTAATTATTAATTTAGTATAAAGAGAAGGTAGACAGTATGCATATCATTTTCTTCGTAATTTAAAAATCTAATTAAATAACAGATTGTCCTAAAGGAGTTCCATTTACAAAAAAATAGTTTTCGAGAAATAATTTAAAAAATAACAACGAATTTCTTGAGAAGACAAATTACGAATTTGAAATATAAAATACTGTGGACAAGTTTGTTAGCAACGATAGATATCAAATCAAATGAAATAAAATTAAATTTATTTCACATATAATAATTGCATATTTTCATGTACTCCTAAGTGTGATTGTGAGCGTTGTTATCTAGTGTAGAAAAAAACTATATAAAAGATATCAAACTGTCAGTACATTTTGAGGAGATAAGTTAAAATATGATTCTCAGACATGAAAATATAACCTAAATACATAAAAATCGTTTGTGATTTCAGCTTGATAAAATATTTAAAAATTTTGGTGCATTTTCTGTTATATATTTTGCAACTTTTCGAAAAGAGACCTATGTTATTTATTTGCCTATAATTCATTTGTAAAAGTTTATAAAAATTAGGGCCATAATAACCAACAAACCATTGTGTTGTGGTATGGGCATATTGAGGAATATTGATATTTATAATCTTGCGTCTAGTAATAAGAAATTATTTTACCATCAACGTTATAGTGAAGCAGTTAGTTGACATATATGTTAAAAGATATAGGCCCGAGAACTGTACCTTGTGGAACCCCAAATGGTATATGTTTAAAATTACCTTTAGTTTCACCAATTTTGACACACTGTTTTCGATTTGACAGACAGCTCCTGAAGAAATTACTTGGTACGCCTCCTATCTCATGAAGTTCTAGTTTGTGAATTAATATATCATGAGACACCGTATCAAAAACCGCGATCTGTTTTTGCCATTATCAATATACAGGGTGATCTACCATGACATGCGGAAAATTTATCAGCAGGTTGTCCCCACCGAACGGAGTTAAAAAAATTAAAAATCAAAAAAATATTACCAAAAAAAATTACCTAATTCTTTTGTAGGTATTCGCCGCCAATGACGTTAATCAATCTGACGTAACGCGGTACAACCATATCACTTCCCTTCCCCCTTTATGATACTTCGAATTGACGGCAAAGCTGGAGAGGGTATAAGTGACTTTTTGGTTTTAATCAAATCACACTACAAAAATAGCAAAATACGTCGAAAAGACATTGACCCTATGCTAGTGAACTCTACAACAACAAGTGGATATAAGAGATATTTATTTAAACCCGTCGATAACACAAAAACACCAAACTTTGACGGCACTTTGTACCTGTCGGTGACTTGATTGTTCGACCCAAAGCAAAAGATGCGGCACTTTGACCTTACGTGTCAGCTTAACTTTTTATGCCAATTAAGGAAATGTAAACATCTTCAAATATGTTCTTTCCCAAGTAAGTTCATTGCTCTATACTGACCACAGACCAATAACAATAGCGTATTTTTGCAAGTTTTAATGCAACTATAATTACTAAATTACCTCGGATCACTCTAAAATTTTACAGGGGCTTTCTCACATTGAAGACTAGTACACCATTTTATTTTCCGCATGTCATGGTAAATCATGCTGTATATTGAATTATACAAAAATATTTGTTTAAGTAGATCTTCCCTTGAAAAAAAAACGTGCTGATATTCAGTACTGTCGACTCTTTGCAAAAGAAAATATTGGTTCGGATACTAAAATTTCGGAGGCTTCAGATAAATTGATGATAAAACGTATATGCCTGTAATTTACAACATTATTATCAAGGGCGGATCTGGACCTTGAGCTTGGGGGAGTAACACAGCTGCGTGTTGAAAATAACAAAAATGGTTTTCCTTGAAAATTAAAATTGATCAGCGGGGGGAGAAAATCACAAAAAAAAATTTCTAGTATAGAAAAAAAAATTATAAACACAATTAAATACAATATATATTCAAAAATATAAAATAAAATAATAAAAATGATGAAATTTTAAAATGAAAGTTGGTGGTTTACAGAGTCTTGGGGGGGTAATTACCACGTCCCCCCCCCATAAATCCGCGCTTGCAAATATGAAAACGAAGAGTATATTGCATTTGATCGGCACATTTCTAAAACCGTAAATATCGCTGGCAGACAAAAAAATTTCATATCATAGCAGAATTAAATGGGCGGTATCGACCTTCAAGCCCTTTAAATCACCGGACAGGGACGGTATTTTTCCTGCCCTGCTTCAACATGGAATTGAGGAACTTATCCCATGCCTGAGAAGGATATTCATAGCAAGCTACACTCTTGGGTATATTCCCCAAGCTTGGAGGGAAGTTAAGGTGGCGTTTATCCCAAAGATAGGCAGACGTCCACCAGACGAGCCAATATCTTATCGCCCCATCAGCTTAACCTCTTTTCTCCTTAAGACAATGGAGAAAATATTAGATCAACAGATTAGAAGCGAAATCATTACAGTGAAACCGCTTCACTCGAAACAATTTGCCTATCAACCTGGCAAATCAACAATAAATGCTCTACATGGCCTGGTTAAAGGCATCGAAAAGACATTTACTGCCAAGGAACTGGCTCTGTGTGCTTTCATAGATATAGAGGGTGCTTTTGATAACACCTCCTATGAATCCATACAAAGAGCCGCGGAAAAAAGGGGTATACAATCCCCAACAATCAAATGGATACAATCCATGCTAAGAAGCAGAATAATTACCACAGATGTGGGGGGTAAGTCGGCCACCGTGACTGCAGTTAGGGGCGGTCCACAACGTTCAGGGCTACGCTGATGACCTGGTCGTTACTGTCAGGGGCAGGCGTGAGGTTATGATCTCAAACCACATGCAAATTGCCCTAAACATAATATCCAAATGGTGCTCGTCAGAGGGTCTTAGTGTCAATCCGAGCAAAACAGTTATTGTTCCATTCACCAAAGGGAGAAAACTCAACTTGAGAGCTCCTATGTTGAATGGAACAGTACTGACCTTTTCCAGTGAGGTCAAGTATCTAGGAGTAATTCTGGACCAAAAACTCACCTGGAACTCACATTTAGAAAGGACACTTACCAAGGCAACAACGGCCATTTGGACGTGCCGTAGGCTGTTTGGTAAGACTTGGGGTCTAAAGCCGAAAATGATACATTGGTCATACCTATCGGTTGTGAGACCTATGGTTACATACGCATCATGCATATGGTGGCCAAAAACAGAAGAAAAAGTAGCACAAGGAAAGTTGCAGAAATTGCAACGCCTTGCCTGTCTAGGAACTAGGAGCAATGCGCTCGTGTCCCACAGCAGCTATGGAGGCAATGCTGGACTTACTTCCTCTGCATTTGCATGTGAGGAAGGAGGCAGCACTTAGTGCCTTAAGGCTGCATCAGGCACTTAAATTCAGACCAGGCGACCTGGTTGGTCACTTAAGGATTCTGGAGTTAGTCCAATTCGAATCCATGACCAAACCTACTGACTCAATGCCAATCAAATATGACTTTGACTGCCCGTTTGATGTGCTGATTGAAAGCCGTCAGGCGGGCAGGGCCGGAGCATTGCGGTTGGAGAAAGAGTCACACATCTGGTACACAGACGGATCCAAGATGGATGAAGGGGTTGGTGTGGGCGTAGCAGGGCCTAAATGCAGGCTATCTAAAGCCCTTGGCAACACCCCAACCATCTTCCAAGCAGAAATTGATGCTATAGATCTATGCGCCCAGGAATGCCTAAATAGAGGCACTCGAAGGGCAAAGATCTATATACTTTCAGATAGTCAGGCAGCATTAAAGGCTCTCAGGTCATATACCTTTGAGTCAAAAATTGCCTGGGAATGCAGACAATCCCTGAAGCAACTGGCAAAAAACAACAAGGTTACCTTGATGTGGGTGCCAGGGCATGAGGGGATAGAAGGCAACGAATTAGCTGATAGCCTCGCAAGAAAGGGGGCTGAAGCCCCGTTTTTTGGACCCGAACCGTTCTGTGGCCTATCCAGGGGACACATAACGGAGGAGGTCCTAAAATGGGAAAAGGAACAAAAAGAGTCCTACTGGAGGAACACTCCAGGACAAAGACAAGCAAAAAGGTTTATAACCTATTCTACAAAGAATGCCACAAGGCTTCTCGAACTGGAAAAGTCCGATTTAAGGCTGATCACAGGCCTTCTAACTGGCCATTGCCCCTTGAGATACCATCTCAAGAACATGGGCATGGCAGAAGATGACAAATGCAGATACTGTGGAGCTGCAACCGAAACTGCGGAACATATACTTTGTGAATGCAAGGTGTTAATCCGTATTAGGCTAAAGTACCTAGAACAGGCGGAATTAACGCCTGAAGACATAGGGAAATTAGCCCCCAGGAAAATCGCAAGCTTTGCAAAAAGTCTTGGAATCCTGGGTAACAACTAGATGCAGGGTAATTCACAAAAGACCTTTTTGGTCGAGGTGAAGAAAGGCCAACCCAGGGCCAAGCGACCCCTTAAACAATCTACAATCTAGTGAACGAATTCTGAATAACTTTCAAAATGTCCGTCTGTCTGTCCGTCCGTCCGTCTGTCTGTCCGTCCGTCCGTCCGTCACGTTTCTTGTACGCACGATAACTCAAGAGAGAGAAAAATCAGATTGTACTGAAATTTGGACAGTAAGTTAGTGTTAGCTAGAAGAAGAACCTTATTGTTTTTGAACAAAATCGATCAGTATCTAAAAATGTTATTAATGATTTAAATTTGAAAAAAAAAAAATTAGTTTTTTATATTTTTGTAATTAAATAGAAATCTGGTGATGTGCTATTTCATTTTAATATCTAAATATTTATAATATACATTTCGTAATGTAATATACAACCGTGGAAATATAATTTAGCTAGTCTTTTATAATGTAACAATTTACGTTTTTTTACGTGTTAAGTGGTGGTGTAGTTCTTACGCTTTTAACTCGGAATCCAAGGGTCCCGGATTCGAAACCCAAATGAGGTATGGTACAGTTTTTTTTATTATTACTTTATTTTATATTGAGTCTATTACCAACTAAGTTCGTACTATAAAATTAAAAATGTCTAAAACTAACATTATATAAAAAGTTCAGTGAACAGGCGAAGAGTACATTTTAGCTTGTTTTTTCTCCTCTTTTATAAAAAGAATTATGTTCGAACATTTCAACAATGAACAATGCAATAGGGAAAGATACTAAATTTAATAGTAAAATTAAATAAAAATGTGATTGAAAAACATTCGGAAGGGAATTTATACAATAAGATGCCAAATATTGAAGCTGGCCAGAGGCAAAAAAATTCGCTTTATTTGAGATGTGATTGATGACGGTAGTCGTAGAAGACACAATGGATGTTCGTACGTATTTGCAACGTTTCATTTAACATTAAAAAAGTGCTGTAAACAGAAGCTATCTAATCTAAAGTGGTGTATTAATAGAATCTAAACAAACGCGGGGCTGGCCGGATTCCCTCATATGATCCAGTCTTTACCTTGAAAGCGCTTCATGCATAATTCATTTATCTAGATCTCAATTCACTTTGAATATGTGCTGCCACATACATGTTATATGATATGTATATACACTCGTATCCGAGATTGCTTCATGGTTGGATTGGCTGACGAGGCTTAAGGCGAATTGGATAAGTGACAGCGCCAGGCTACCCAAAGCGATCTGCTCACAAACAGGACCTTTCGTCCTTCCTGTCCTTTGCCTCGCTTGCTGCTGGACACTACGTGCTGGATAATCAATAATTAATCGTACAAACAGGACGCGGTGATCACTCAATGTTCTCTTCCCTCTACCTCTCTGTACAAATGCCCCGAGCTTTGGTGCCATTTAAACGTGCGATCATTTATTCAAAGGGACTCATTATTACGAGTTGTACGGTAAATTGAAATCTCGCCAATCGAATCAGTGAACGGATTTGTGCGAACAAATAGTCAATTATAAAAATATATACGTCTTTAATGGCCCTTGTACTAGCTTCAACTAACTATAGAGCTTTATGTCATCAGATATCTCCGGGTATACTATTCATATTGTACCAAGAAAATACGAAATTGTTCGCAATAAAATAACGAAACTGGCACATATAAACATACTTTGTGTCAAGAACTTTATCGAAGTGTCCGTTACTTTGTGATTGTACATTATAACAAATTGAAATAATACACTGTCTTACTTAGTCAGACAAGTCACTATATTTTGAAAGAACACGAGTGTGGTCCCAGTTTCATAGCTTATTAAACACAACGATCTTAAACTACTATTGAATGATACGAATTTTGGCCAGCCTTTGTGACTTGGTCACACTGTGAGATGGAGTGAATGACTGAATTGAAATACCTAAATATTTATAATCTAAGTCTGAAATGTGAAAATCCTAAGTAATCTGGAATAGTGATTTTTTCACGGTTACAATACTTCTCTTCGGTAAGAGAGCAATATAATAAATTTGTAAAATTATTTTAAAAAATCTCCCCTCTCTATTTGACACCTTCTCTTCATTAATTATCATATTCCTTTCAGTGAACACTTTGTATATTTTTTTATCAAAATTGTATCAGATTTTCATCCTTGAAAACTACATTCCAGATTAAAGTTTCCTGTCGTTTTATTTTTTTAAACTATCCATCCTCTATATTTTTCTTTAAGAGTTGTCAGGTCTGTTTCTTGGCAATAACGTGAACTACCTGTAAAATATTATTTTTATCCATCAAAAAGGTTTTTATATATGACGCCAACAGATAGACACGTGACAGACATACAGACAGACCAAATACTAACGAAGTCGAAATCCATAATTTTCGTTTCTGCATAATCGGAAACATGACGATATGAAGACATTTCGGAAAGGGATTTTTCACGATTATAATTAGCTACAATAGTACATTATTCAACGAGCGGTAATGTAGGTAATAACTCACGCAGATGAAGTTTACAGCACGAGCCGAAGGCTTAAATTAGCTATCCAACGATATATCAAATGTCATATTTATCTGGTTAATTACTTCCACATCCAGTGGAAGTACAGTAACGACAAAAAATTTTTATTGTTCAAATAGGCTTAGAATGTCATGAAACGTCGAGATTTTAAGTGCGAGCGAAAAAAAGTTCTGTCTGTCTGTAACTTTTTTGTGCGCACGTTTTCTCTGGAACCGTTTAAGATATTGACTTGAAATTTGGTACACATATGCACTTTAACGAGATCTGGAACTAGATTATATTTTCATCTTGTTCCGTCGAAGGTTTGGGGGTAAATTGGGAAAAATTTGGGGTAAATACGTAAATCAAGCAGGTAAGAGTCCATAAAATTGGTATTTAGTATATACAAGAGAAGCTAGTCTCAAAAAAATTTTTGGCTTTAGCAACCCCCATTACCACCCCACCCCACCCATTATTAAAGGGGATGAAAAAAAATGTGATTTAGTGTACAAGAACCAGAAACTTCAAAATATTTTTTCACTTCATTCACCCCCACTACTACCTATTACCACTCCCCTATCACCACCCCAACCCAAATACCGATGTGGGGTATCGTTTTATGGGTTTTTGGGGTAGAGGATTTCAAATATTATATTATTAAAGTTCCATAAACAATTATTTCCACATACATTTTTTTTTCCTTGTGAGTGACTTGGATAGAAAATTTGGATGTGGAAGTAGTGATTCCTTGGGCAGCGGTTTTTTCGAAAAATTTAATATATTTGTAAGGAAGCGATGGAAAACTGTTAACAACAATACTTCTCATTATATAAAATAATTTTGCCAAAAATAGGAAAAACTAGACTACAGTAAATGTTCGAATTGTCTTCAATTAACATCTATGCATATTTATCGCATTTCTAATATTTATTAAGAAGACCATGGCAAAAAAAAGAAAATCGGAAAAATCGTAAATGTCAACAACTAATTTGTGAGTTAATTGTGAGTGAGAATTGTTAAAAATGGTTCAATTTAGTAATGGTGAAAATTATGATACGATTAAATGTTTTATAGAATGGGGAGATGATTCGAATTTAGCTTCCGAGTTTATTTTAATACGTAAGTTATAGACAGCAAAAGTGCCGCCAAAACAATATTTTTAGATATCCAGAAAAAAAGACAGCCAGACAAAAATATTCAAAAGGCTACATCAAAATTTAAAAGAGTTTGGATCATTTGTGAAACCTCGAGCAAAAATATATATTAAAGCAGGAAGAGAAGCTCTAGAAAATATTGTTTAGAAACTGTATATCGTCTCGCGAAATACAGGAAAATTTAGGAATCCCAAAAACAACTGTGTTGCGTTGCTTAAAAAAAAATAAATTCAAACCCTACAAAATTAGGATTAGTCACCATCTATACCCAAACGACTTTCAAAGGCGTCTCGATTTCTGCTAGTGGTTTTTGCGTCAGTTCAATGAAGTGCCAGGATTTGAAGGAACGAGACGAGGCCCATATAAGCAGTGCCGCAATTTTGAATCGCCTCATAAAAATCCATACGTAACCGCTAGAGTTAATCGTCAAGGACGATTTGGATTTAGTGTATAGTGTGGTTTTATTGGATACCAAATAGTAGGTCCTCATTTTTTCACGGTAATTTGAATACCGAAACTTTTATTAACATTCTACGACAAGAAATAGAGCCCTTTGTAGACAATATGCCTGTAAGACAATTTCAAGATTGAATAGGTATCTATCACTTACGACTAGTTTATTAATGTCTAGTTAGCTTTAACTAAATTGATAACCAACAATTAATTTAGCTAACTGGACATTAAAAAACAACAAATTAGTTTAGATATTGTTTAATTTTTAGGAAATAAGGTCCTATTTTGCGGCCAGCTAGATCTCCCGATATAACCCCGCCGACTTTTGGCTTTGGGGTTATTTAAAAAATATTGTATATTGAGAACGTTCTAATAACATAGAAGAATTGGAAAACCAAACATTAGCTGCGTTTCGGACAATAACTCCTGTCATGATTGGAAATGCAACAAGTGCTGTAAGGAGAAGGTGTCAAAAATGCAATGGAAGACAATTTGAATATTTATTGTAGTTTAGTTTTCCTATTTTTGGCAGTTATTTTATATTATACTAACTGACCCAGCAAAGGTTGTTTTGCCATATAAATTATACATTTTTGTCCAAAGAATAAAAAGAAAATTTCTGGATAGAGCCACCCTTATCACCTAGGGGTATAAAAAATAGCCTACGACCTATTCTCAGACTTACCAAATATACACCAAAAATTTCATAAAAATCGGTCAAGCCGTTTCGGAGGAGTTCGATAACAAACACTGTGACACGAGATTTTTTATATATTAGAAGAAGTTTTATTTTTGTTAATAGTTTTCCATGGCCTCCTCACAAATATATTAAATTTTTCGAAAATTAACCATTTTTCCTAGAGATAAATATGACAAAATATATATAGTTGGATAGCTAATTTAAGTTGTGATCGAAATAAAATAATTAACAGGGTGTTCTATTAAAAAAACAAAAGTTATGTCTACATCTCTAAAACTGAGGCATGCATGATTTTCTTCTTATCATCAACGGATTCTACTTAAAAAAAGTGCCTGAATATATTACTCGATTTTCGATTCGACACTTGGCAATTGAGATATAGAGGTCATCCAAAAATGACAATTTTCCTGTAGCTCGGTAGTCGAAAAAGATAGCTGATCACGGTTTGCACCATTGTTTGTTTCTCGAAAATAGAGCTCAGGTCACGTATATTGGTTTTTGTCTATCTGCCATAGTTTTGTAGGAAACCACAAATCCCACTTAATTTGGTCCACCCTGTAGAATGTTCTAGCACTGAATATGTGCGGCTTAAACAGACAATTTCTTTGATCCATGATGGTCAGTTATCGATGTATATTAATTTTGACATAGAATTTTTTTAAAAAATTTTCCTCGTAAAATTGGAAAATTGATCACTCTATTCCAGGCCTCATTCAGTGCTCATGTTACAATATTTTAACATTATTAATTAAAGAAAAATAACGGGTATCCTACTCTGGATTTTTGCTAATAAAATCGAAAAACCCATTTTCAAATACTTATACTTTCCACCTTGTCGACTTGTAAGGATTGTTATGTAAGAAATGACCATACCAATCTGTCACAGCCCGCGGCGAAAAATCTGAGATATAAAGGAAAAAGTACTTGTTATAAGACATCTGACGAATTCCAAGCAAGCTATCTACCATTAAAACAGTACCCGGGGCCGTATCCAATCATTCAATAAGCGCGACACAAGTGGTCGGGTGTCGAGAAACGCGTAGTGGGTAGCGGGTAATCAGTAGCTACTGCTGTGCCGTGCCTTTGGCGAAGTTTTCGTTTTTCGTTATAGTAGCGAGCCTTCAGAAGTAGAGGGTCTTGTTAAGCGCTGCCTGCGGCGTAGAGCGGTAGCCGTTCGGCGACGCACGTATCTGCACGTGTCGAGACTAAAGATCGGCAATTGCCTTTAGTTGTTGGACACTATATATTTGATGACTTTTTGTTTTCGTTCCCTTTTACATTACGCTTATTTACATGAAATCCCACTGAGAAAACAACTGTTAAACGCTCTTAATATATTCATTTTGTAGTGCGCAGAAGGGCGCACCAAAACTGGCAAGTAACATTCGAATATTAAAATTCCAAGTAATCCAAGTCCAATATAGTCGGAAATCGGGAGGGCCAAATTCGATCATAGGGTATGCACTTGAAGATATAGCCCAGACGGCAGAGAAAATTTTATAGGTGAAAAACTTGCAAAATGAATATATCTTTTTAATGAGTTCGTGAAAGTGTATGGAATAATATCCTGAAAAGTTTACATTCCGCTCGGATGTAGAACATAAAAAAAAGTGAAAAAACCATTTTTTAAATCCATTTTTTCAAAATTTTGAAATTCAGTCAAGGTAGGAAAAAATAAAAAATACAGGTGGATAGACCACGTGTTTCTGAATAAAAAATGTACTAATAACATGTATCGCTAAAGCCACGGTATTCCTGCAAAAAAATAGTGAAGTAACTTTGTCAGTCTGCGCGGCCAAGCGCACGGTTAAATGCATACTATGGAACCTCTAAAAATTCTTAGCAGTTCTAATTAGTAAAATAAAGCTTTTTTTCTCTTTCTGATTACACATTTTTAACATTTTTATTAGTGGATAGGAGGATAACTAGTGAGTATGGAGGGAAAATATATAATTATGAACGCATATACAGACACCACACATAGCCGCTGGATCGAAGAAGATCTGCCGCGCCGTCAGTCGCATGAATTTTTACCTGCTTTTATTGTATTGTATTTATTACATTTCAACTATATCCAATGAGAATAAGGATAAGATCGTGAAAATCGCTATTTCTGATTATGATAGGATTGATCATATTTTCGAAAAAAATGCATACAAGTAAACAAATTTGTGTTTGAACATTCGAAAAGCATACATTTTTTCCGAAATAGTGATCTTTTTTTTTCCAATGGCTGACACATTTTCGGCAAGTTACAGCCTCCAATATTTATATTTATCAAAAAAATCATCAAGAAGGAAATTAAAATGATTTGAGATGTACTTTTTTTTGAACCCACGCACGTTATTACAACTTAATAAACCATAATAATCATGAAGTGTGCATACTTTTTAACAGTTCTCAATGAAGAAAGTACTTTTTTGAAGGGCTTTTGTTTCTTTCTATATTTTTTATTGCGGCGATTGAGTTCGGGCGTGATAATATACAGTGTGTCCCCGGATGGAGTTGAAAAACATCTCTATTACTGATTTTACGGCGAAAAGTCATTCTTTATAAAAAATTCTGCTTGTCGAAAAAATGAATTTACCATATAAAAATCTTAGATCATATGTACCGTATTAAGAAAACATCAAAATGCCTCAGGAGAGAAGTACTTTATTTATTATTTTGGACAAAATGTTTATAAAACAAAGTCGTTTATAATCCAAAATAAAGCCTAAATACAAATTATGAAGCCTAAATTTTGACTTTTACATTTATGTCAACTTAACATTTTTTTTCAAACATTAACATAACATAATAACATTAACTTCAACGATTGCGGAAAAACAATTTATTCTAGATAGTCTCCTGCAACCTTAACACATTTCTCCATCCTTTTAATAAATTCACCATAGACCCTACGAATGGTTGAGGGTACATTCACTTTACTCACCGCGTCTTGTATTCGTGATTTTAGTGTTTCTCGATCATGCGGTAGGTCATCTGCATAAACTTTCTGTGTTAAAACATCCCACAGAAAAAAATCCATTGGTGTAAGGTTTGGTGATCTTGCAGAAAAATTAATTTGAGCATATCTTCCCATCCATCTGACTCCGAAGTGATCTGTCAACCACTGCCGTACCAAAACTGAGGAATGAGCTGGGCAACCATCTTACTGCCAAAAAATGTTACACCTTACTTCCGGTTGCAGAGTGTTTATAAATGGCAATACAAAGTTTTCCAAATGGTCCAAATAAACATGCTGATTTAAATTTTCTTCTAAGAAATATGGACCAACGATTCGATCATAAAAAAATCCCACACCATACATTCACTTTTTTTATAACGTTGACTTCGTTTGTGAATGACATTGTTTGGATTTTCAAAAACCCAATAACGACTGTTTTGTGATGAAACGTGGTCATTGGTACAAAATGTTGCTTCGTCAGTAAAAAAAAAAAACATTCTGTGAAAACTTCTATCTACGAGGTAATTCTCACCGACCCATGAACAAAAATCCAATCGCTTCTCTTCATCTCCATTTTCAAGTGTATGTCTGAACCTTGGCTTAAACGGTCGAACTTTGTTTTCCATATAAATTCTCTGTAAAAAACTTTTACTTACTTCCAGTCTTTGTGAGCGTTTCCGTAAAGATAATTTCGGGTTTTTTATTACTGAATTTATTGCCAAGAGTGTTGCCGCATCGTCTTCATTGTACTTTTTCTTGGGTTTTTGGGTTTTTTTGACATCCAATACAGATCTAGTTTCATTGAATTTTTTTACAAGTTTGCGCAATGATTGACGCGATACCGCTGTGTTAGGGAACTTTTGGTGGAAAAGGTTAATTGCATATCGATAAGAGACGTCTCCAATCCCATAACATTTGATCAAATAAATTCTTTCTTGTTTGGTAAACATTTTTTAAATGATCAACAGAACACTAATAAATGCAGATGTAAGATAGTAATATTCTACACAATGTCACAATGACGTTTGTCAGTTCAATATTATCGACAGCACACTCTTATTCATATTAATAAATTCAACGTAAAAAGATAAACACATTATGACTTTATGCTTTTTAGGTAACTCAGTTCGTAACAAAAAAATAAGATTTGCACTTTGTTATTGCACTTTGACAGCTAGCTGACAGCCTGTTGACAGCTGCCAATTGTCGAATTATTGTATTCACATCATACATGAACTGAGTTACCTAAACAGCATAAACTCATAACATAAAAATAAGATTTGCACTTTGTTAAGGCACTTTGACAGCTAATTGACAGCTGTCAAGTGTCAATTTGGACAATTTGACATCGGATTCGAATTCAGCAACCTCAAAAACATAAACCTAGACATTAAAATCGAAAAAATAAGTTATTTAAAAATCTATAAAGACTGCACGAATAAATAAATCTGTGGTGGAGCTTTGAAGCTCCGTAGCAGCCAAAGTATTGATTTTCGAGCTTTGTGCCCATTGAGACTTTTGCTTGGGATGACGAAACCTAAAACATATCCAAAATTCAGACGATTTGACCGAAACCCAATTTCCATAAGATTATTGCGGGGTCCTTTTGAAAAAATGGATGAACATTTTTTTTTCACTTTTTTTATGTTCTATCCGAGCGAAATGTAAACTTTTCAGGATATAATTCTGTACACTTTCACGAACTCATTAAAAAAATATATATTAAATTTGCAAGTTTTTGGAAGTAAATACTTTCAACGACAGGGCTAATACAGTTTTGAAAAAATACGTAAATGAGTTGCGGATCTCAATGAGAAGCGCGTGATCTGAAAGCGATTACAAAAAGGCGTAAAAAATTTTTATCCGAAATTTTTTGTATTATTGAAAATTGATTAGTTTTATGTCCCCACCGCATTTACAGGCTAATTTTTTAACATTTTCAAAATAATTCTTTCCTGATTCAGGTGCTGCCCAATTATTTTCGTAATTATTGTTAACAAATGCTACAGAAATTGTTTAAACAAAAGATATGATTATTTTTGTACGGCGCTTCGTTGTTTCCGCTACCGTTTTGAGTTTATAAGTACATGTTTTGCGCGCGATCAGTGACTTGCACTACAATATACTGTGGTTGCAAACGATGTACAAGATATCTAAACTGCTGTACACAGTGCCTCTTTCAGGTTCGAGCAAACTTTATATAGGTTAGATGATATAACAATTTTACCTTAAATGTTATCGGGGTATTTTTAATAAAACTATAATAGTACTTAATAAGTCTTAATAATAATAATATAATAGTATAATACAATATTTGTGGTCGGGCGTTGTCGAATACCTAATAAATACTATGACTTCTGACAGAAAAAATTTATATGTAGATTAGCATGGGCGACTATTACAATAATTGCAATTAGAACATCGAATATCTATTTCAGAAATGAAAATAAAATGTATATAGACTGTGCACTTAATCTTAGTGGCACCCTTTAAAGACGAATCGTGCTGTGTTGGTGCAAAATATGAATCAAATAAATAATAAACAGTAAGTCAGATATTCAAGGCAGTAGTTGATTTTGACAGAATATTGCTGTGTGTCGCGTTTCTATTGGTTATAAACTTGTATCTTAATGGAAAATTTGTATCCTAATGAATCCCATTAAAGTACAGGTACGGAATGTCTAATAAAAGAATCAA
Source organism: Rutpela maculata (assembly GCA_936432065.2). NCBI lineage: Eukaryota > Metazoa > Arthropoda > Insecta > Coleoptera > Cerambycidae > Rutpela > Rutpela maculata. The sequence continues at coordinate 3,877,661 of OW386294.2, forward strand.
AGTATGGGAGTAGAAAAATGTCTATTGGAAATACACAAAAAAATGAGATATATTTTGTTTTGGAAACCATATATTTCTATATTTCTTCCCTATTTTATATGAGTTATCAATTTCTTTTTGTAATCAGCCTTTCACAATTTGATACAATAGTGGTCCGGTATTACAATTAGATATTATGAGATTGCAAAAGATTTTCATAAAAATTATAAGATTTTAAATATCAATTATACTTACTTGGTGACTAAAAAGATTCCATTTTAGGTTTTCTTTTTTATGAAGTTCAAATTAGAAAACTGGCAGTGTGTGAGATATTTTCGATACGCTTAAAATACTTGCGTGAGTTGCAAGGTCTGTGACTTTTTTTGTTTAGAATTTGTTTAAAGTTTCCTGACTTTTTTAGAACTTATAAATTCCCTAACTTTTTGAGGCTTTTAAGGCATTTAGCAATGTCCACTAGTGTCTATGCTGCTAAAAGGTCACGCATTATTTTTCGATTTATAAAATTCACATTTTCAGTATCTAAAAATCTTTAAATTAGCAGCAGGGTAATTAGGAAACAAAAGCGCACTCAAATGAAACTAACTTTATCTATTCATCTAATTTTGTATAATAATAATAATAGCTTTACCAACTGTTATGTCAACTGCAGAAGAGGCATTAATTAACCGCGCATACTAGTCTGGCAATAATTATTTATTTTATTCATTTTGAGTTAAGTTTATTGTTTCTTTTAATACCATACGTTTGTAAAGGGAAACCGCAGAAAAATGTTCCATACCTAATTGTTTGCGTTAACTTCCTAGGTAGAGCTTAGTTAATTTTCTGTCCTAACGTATCTGTTAATTGATTCCTACAAAGTAGTCAAAGAAGTTTGGTTTCAAGTATACACTGCTTGCAAATGATCATTACACAGTTGAGGAACGAGACCAATGAAAAAAAAAACAAACAGACAGTTGATTCTTATATAAAAATACTTCACCTTGATTTGATTCAATTTGATTTCAAATCAAATCAAACTCCGAAATTAAAAAAAAAAATTGAAAAAATTTGGACGGAAAGAGCTGTTTTATGGACGCCTAAAATATTAACACAAAATTAATATTTTCCTGGTAAGGTCAAAATCTTCTTAAAACGTGGCACATTTTTTGAAATAAGTTTTCAAATTTCAGTAGTTGGTTTACCATAGACACATAATAAATATATAATTTTTTTCACCAGGTTCTCTGTTTTCAAGATATTCGACAGTTAAAAGTGAGAGCTCAAAACATTTCAATCATATATTAGATAACAATATTCTGCATAAGCATACAATAAATACTTTTTGTTATTCGAAATATGTACTGGGTGGACCAAATTAGACGGGATTTGAGGTTTTCTCTAAAACTATGGCAGATAGACAAAAATCAATGTGGGTCCCTGAGCTCGATTTTCGAGAAACAAGCAATGGCGTAAACCGCGATCGTCTCTATTTTTCGACTATTGAGCTACAGAGCGTTTTTGGAAAATTGTCATTTTTGGATGACCTCTATATCTCAATTACCAAGTGTCGAATCGAAAATTGAGTAACATATTGTTGAGGCACTCTTTTGAGTAGAATCCGTTTCTGATAAGAAGAAAATTATGCATGCCTCAGTTTTCGAGATATAGACATAACTTGTGTTTTTTAAATGGAACACTCTGTATATTATTTCATTATTCGATCACAACTTGAATTAGCTATCTAACTATATATCATATCATAGAAAAAGTGGTTAAATTTCGAAAAATTTAATATAATTGTGAGGAGGCCATGGAAAACTATTAACAACACTTCTTAAAATATAAAATAATTTTGCCAAAAATAGGAGAAACTAAACTACAATAAATGTTCGAATTGTCTTTCATTGACATCTATGCATTTTTGACACCTTCTCCTTACAGAATTGGTTGCATTTCCAATCATGACAGGAGTTATTGTCCGAAACGCAGCTAATGATTTGTTTTCTAATTCTTCTATGTTATTAGAACGTTCTCTATATATAATATGTTTTAAATAATCCTAAAGTCAAAAGTCGGCAGGGGTTATATCGGAGATCTAGCTGGCCACAAAATAGGATCATTATTTACTAAAAATTAAACAACATCTAAACTACTTTGTTGTTTATTAATGTCCAGTTAGCTAAATTAATTGTTCGTTATCAATTTAACTTAGCTAACTAAACACTGATAAACTAGTCATGAGTGATATATAGGTTCCTATCCAATCCTCCCCAAATTGAGCATTTAAATAATTTCGTGTTTCATTTGACGTATGACCGGGGCGCCGCATATTGGGGCTTTTCGTAGTCAGTAGTCTCAAAAACGCCTAGAGCCTATCAAACAAATAATTTTTTTTTTAATTTTCCTTACAAAATTTAAAAACGATCCCTCACGAGGTTTTTTTATCAAAATTATTCTGAATTAATAGAAGTTGGTTTACATTTTGATATAAGCAATAAGAAAACAAAATAATTTTAATTTAATTGTTTATTATTAACAATTTCCTGGCTGATTTCTGTATAGGCACATCATAGAAAAAATAAAAATAAGTGAGAAATATAAAAAACACATGGACTGTTATAGGCATGCCACTCAAAAAGTGTGATTTTCTCAAAACGTGGAAGTATCACATTTGTCAATAATTTTAACTTACACTATTTCTTGGACGGCTGGCGATGTAAAAAATTGCTTTCTATAAATTAGATGCGATTGACCGTTCTGCGTCTATAGATTTTTTAATTTAAAAAATATATATTTATTTATTTATTGTTAATTTATTTTATTTTGATTTGTTATTGCTTATATCAAAATGTAAACCAACTTCTATTAATGCAGAGTAATTTTTATCAAAAAAGCTCGCGAGGAATCGTTTAGAAATTTCCTAAGGAAAATAAAAAAAAAATTACTTGTATTGGTCAACTTTGCTAGGTTCTAGGCGTTTTTGGGACTACTAACTAGCAAAAAGCTTCAATGTGCGCCGCCATCATGTTGGTAAATGAATATTTGAAATTGTCTTATAGGCATATTAGCTACAAAGGGCTCTATTTCTTAGAATGTTAATAAGATGGTGACTAATCCTAATTTTGTAGGGTTTGAATTTATTTTTTTTAAGCAACGCAACAACAATATATTAGGATTTTCTCTTACAGTTTCTAAAACAATATTTTCTATAGCTTCTCTACCTGCTTTATTATATATTTTTGCTCGATGTTTTACAGATGATCCAAACTCTTTTAAATATTTTTATGTCAGGCTGTCTCTTTTCTGGATATATAAAAATATTGTTCAGGCGGCACTTTTTGCACAAAATTTTGCTGTATATAACTTACCTATTACAATAAAACTCGGAAGCTAAATTTGAATCTTGTCCGCATTTTATAAAACACGTAATCATATCACATTTTTCACCATTACTAAATTGAACCATTTTTAACAATGCTTACTCACAATTAACTCACAAATTAGTTTTTGACATTTACGATTATTTCGGTTCTTTTTTTTACCGTGGCCTTCTCAATAATTATTAGAAATGCGAAAAATATGCATAGATGTCAGTGGAAGACGATTCGAACAATATTTTAGTTTTTCCTATTTTTGGCAAAATTATTTTATATTATAAGAAGTGTTGTTGTTGTTAATAGTTTTCCATGGCCTCCTCACAAATATATTAAATTTTTCGAAAATGAATCACTTTTTCTAGAGATAAATATGACATATGATATATCGTTGGATAGCTAAATTAAGCCTGTATCATCATAGTTTTAGAGAAAACCTCAAATCCCTTCTAATTTGGTCCACTCTGTATATAACAAACATTTTTTAAAATTATTTGTTCAAATACGCTTAGAATGCCATGAAACGTCGATGTTTTACGTTTGAGCAAAAAAACACCTGTCTGCCTGTCTGTAACTTTTTTTTGTGGTCTCGATTACTTTGGAACCGTTTATGGTATTGACTTGAAATTTCGTACACTTATGTATTATAACGAGATCTGGAACTAGATTATATGTTGATCTGATTCCGTTAAAAGGTTAAGAGGTAAATGGGGGTAAATAGGTAAAGCAAGCAAGTAAGAATGCATAAAATTGGGATTTAGCGTATGTACCTACAAGATGACAAGGTCTCAATTTTTTTTTTTGCAGCCACCCCCACCTCATTATTAAAGAGAGTGAAATAATAAAATAGTGATTTAGTGCCTACAAGAACCAACGACATGAAAACTATTTTTGGCATCAGCCACCCCCACTACCACCCACATTCCAATAATAACCGATAACTGGCAGCGATTTTTATTAAAGAAATTGTAAAAATATGTTTCTAAGGCTTCACTTTTTTGATTTCATTAATTACACAGGCCCACAAAAAAAAAGTTATTTGAACTGGACATCTGGACGGTAGCTCAGTGGTTTAGCGCGTCTAGCTTGCATACTGGCGTACCTAGCGAAGCAGGTTCAATCCCTGCTCATCGCGAAATAATTTTAATTATAAAATTATCCCCAAGAAGTGGTTCGGACTCCACTATACGCTGTAGGGCCTCGTTTCTCTTTACCTAACACAAAATCATTCTGGATTTTCAAGGAGTTACTTCGGTGACTTGAGAAACGGTTAAGAAAACAGGTTAAGAAAACAGGAATATACTTTTCTTTAGTATTTTTTCCCGCTGATTATGAATCTGAAGTCAGAATGGGGAATTAATGCGCATATTACAGAGAAAAACCCGAAAAACTGTTAAAAAATGCTTCGTCGTTTCGTTCCTTTTGGTTTCACTTCTCTTTGTAGCATTCAGCAGTAATCTGCACATTAAGCTTGGGCTAATAAAACAATTTGCGAAGCTCTTAACAAAGATGGTCAATGCTTTAAATATTTCAGTCATTTGATGAGTCACAAATCTGATGCTAAATTGAAGGAAGGTATCTTCGTTGGGCCTGAGATTCGAACTTTATATAGGAACCAAGAATTCGTTGATTCTATGAATGAAGTAGAAAAGGCGGTTAAGTTTTAAAAACGTGTCCACAAAATTTCTCAGTAATACCAAAGATCCAGCTACAGAAACACTGTATCAAAAATGATAAAGAATTAAGATGAGTTTGAAATTGAACTTTCTCGATTCACACCTGGATGAGTTTCCAGAAAATAACGGCAACTTCAGCGAAGAGCAAGGAGAAAGATTTCATCAAGATTTAAAAGACTTTGAACGTCGATTTCAGGCTGAATGGGATGTCAACATGTTAGCAGATTACTGCTGGATGCTACAAAGAGAAGTGAAACCAGAAGGAACGAAAACGAAAACCCATATAAAATTGAAATACTATATATCACACACAATGATTGGGTATCCTGAAAAAAACAGATTTTTGATAGTTTTTTTATTTTTCTCAGTGTTTTCATCACTGACCCCAAAATTTGGTTCAGATTCGTGATCAGCGGAAAAAATTACTCGATAAAGGTATATGCAGACCATTGGAACACGCTATGCGTTCATGAAAAAACGCGACATCCATGAAAAAAACGATTTTTGACAGTGTTTTGATTTTCCTCAGTATTTTCATAACTGACCTCACAGTTTGACTCCAGATTCGTGATCAGCGGAAAAAATTACTCGATAAAGGTATATGCAGACCATTGAAACACGGTATGCGTTCATGAAAAAACGCGACATCAGGCCTGTAGCTAGGGGGGGGCAGGACGGGCGACGCCCGACCTACGGCGATTGCAAGGGGGGACAATTAATTTTTTTTTGTTTCTCGTCCCCCGCTCATGAAAATTTTTTTCCAAAAGAGATTTTTTTGGATTTCTCCCCCCCGCTCATCAAAAATTTGTTCGGACTAAAAAAGTTTTTTTTACGGGCCCTCCCTTAAAGCACTTTCTAGCTACAGGCCTGCGCGATTTTTGACAGTCTTTTGATTTTTTTCAGTATTTTCATCACTGACGTTCAAATTTAACTCAACATTTGTGATCAGCGGGATAAATCACTCAAAACAGATGTGTGCCGGCCATCGTAACACGCTATGTATTCATGAAAAAAACGTGATATCCATAAAAAAACATAGTATCCGTGAAAAACGCGATTTTTTACGTTATTTTTTTATTTTCCTCAACATTTTGACAATTAGACCTGGGTTCTAACAACAGATTCGAGGTTTGGCAAAAAAACATAAGAAAAATACATGCAGCCTAGCCGAACACGCCACATGCATATTTTACCACTCAAAAAACCATAAAAAACGCATTTTTGACAGTTTTTCGGGGTTTTCTCTGTAATAGGCACATTAACCCCCCATTCTGACTCCAAATTCGTAATCAACAGGAAAGTATATTCAGATGTTCAGTCCAAATAACTTTTTTTTTTGTGGGCCTGTGTTACTCTTTCTGAAGATTTCTTACTCTTAAGATGCATTCAGTGTTCTTTTGTTCTTGTCCCGAAAAGTGGTTAAGTTACGTATAAATATCAACTTAAAGATTATTGTCGAGGACAAAGAAATTTCTTGGCGTTTGCCGGGCAGTGTATATCTTTATTGAGAGTAAGAGATAATCATTTCGAGAAGGCATCAAAATTGTTATATGCATTTTGCGGTATTTATGGTTTAAAGAAATGGAGCCGCAATCTCGTTATTTTTTATGGCAAGTCAGACAATCATGTTTGGTATGTAACATGTCCGAATATACCTCCATAATTCGTAGTTATTAAGACATAGTGGTAATAATAAGGTTCGGTTTATAGGTAAAGTTAATTGCGAATGCCGTGTCCCGGAGAGTTAAGAGGTCCTTAAAGAGTGACTGTATCAGCGGGAGGCCTTTATACTGCGTGTATGAGCGTCTTTATAGGGCCATGCAATTAGAATTGATTGTTGTAGGTGATTTTAATAGCGCATAACAACAGTGCGACATAAACCCGATTATTGGGGTTTACGGAATTTATGGAAAACGGGTTACAGGGGTCGACTTGCATTTCATTTTACATTGTTCGTGATAATTTATCTTGAAAAAATATTTTACGACAGAAATGATACTCATTGTAAGTCGTCACAGTCGCTAAAATATGGCGCAAACAAAGGACCCCGCACATTTTCTTATTTAAAATGGCTCTCGGTGAAGAAATACAAGACATTTATTTTTAAATGACATAAATTACATCAAGCTGTAAAATTTCTGATCTTTTCTCTTGCCTTGCTTAATGATCTTCTCGAAAGAAAATATATTTAAAGTATGTCAAAAGACCAATATTATTCCAAAAGAGGTAGTGGGCAAAAGAAAATATATTTTCCAAAAAATATAATTTTTTTGGAGTGCCACGTCTCATTTTTTGTTTGGAATTTGTAGAGGCTTTTGCATAACGTACATTTTTTTTACAGCAGATCAAATAGGTACATAAATATAATAAAAACCAAATCTAAATCAATGATGTTCTTAGAATGCTGCAGTCTTTTTTGCACTTTATTATAACTATTTAATTTAATCCGATCAATATATTATAACAAGGGCTCGCGAGTTTTATCTCGGCGCCAGAGACGACTCTCATATAGCCCTCATACTGAAACATTCAGAATAACCGCTGCCCAAAGAATCACTACTTCCACACCCAGAGTTTCTCACAACGAATAAATTTTGTATGTGGAAATAATTGTTTATAGAACTTTAATAATATAATATTTGAAATCGTCTACCCCAAAAACCCATAAAAACGGTATCCCATAACGGTAGTGGGATGGGGGCGGTGATAGGGAGTTGGTTGTGGGGGTGGATGAAATAAAAACATATTTTGAGGTTTTGGTTGTACACATTTACACACACTAAATCACAATTTTTGTTCATCCCCTTTAATAAAGGGGTGGTGATAGCTTCTCTAGTATATACTAAGTACCAATTTTATGGACTCTTACTTCCTTGATTTACCCATTTAACTTCCCATTTACCCCAATTTACCCCCCAACTCTTAGACGGAATAAGATGAAAATATAATCTAGTTCCAGATCCCGTTAAAGTACATAATGGTATCAAATTTCAAGTCAATATCTAAAACGGTTCCAGAGTAATCCTGCGTACAAAAAAGTTACAGACAGAGACCGACAGACAGACAGAAATTTTTTTTCGCTTAAACTTAAAATCTCGACGTTTCATGACATTCTGAGCCTATTTGAACAATAAAAATTACTTCCAATGCAGGTGGAAGTGAAACGACGAAATTGTGAAATATTCATCATTGCCAGTTACAATGTATTTTTGGTAATAAATTGAACCTAAAAAACCACTGCCCAAGGAATCACTACTTCCACATCCAGATTTTCTATCCAAGTCACTCACTACGAAAAAAATTTTGTATGTGGAAATAATTGTTTATGGAACTTTAATAATATAATATTTGAAATCATCTACCCCAAAAACCTATAAAACAATACCCCACATCGGTAGTGGGGTGGGGGTGGTGATAGGGGGGTAGTAGTGGGGGTGGATGAAGTGAAAAAATATTTTGAGGTTTCTGGTTCTTGTACACATACTAAATCACAATTTTTTTTCATCCCCTTTAATAATGGGGTGGGGGTGGTAATGGGGGTGGCTAATGCCAAAATTTTTTAGCTTCTCTTATATATACTAAATACAATTTTTATTGATTTACCTGCTTGATTTACCTGTTTACCCCAATTTACCCCCCAACCTTTTAACGGAAAAATATGAAAATATAATCTAGTTCCAGATCTCGTTAAAGTACATACGTCTACCAAATTTCAAGTCAATATCTCAAACGGTTCCAGAGTAAACGTGCGCACAAAAAAAAGTTACAGACAGACCGACAGAAAGACCGACAAATAAATAATTTCAATATATTTTTTTTTGCTTTAAAATGCCAGGAAGGTCGAGATTTTAAGTTTGAGCGAAAAAAAATTTCTGTCTGCCTGTCGGTCTGTCTGTAACTTTTTTCGTGCGCACGTTTACTCTGGAACCATTTAAGATATTGACTTGAAATTTGGTACACATATGTACTTTAACGAAATCTGGAACTAGATTATATTTTCATATTGTTCCGTTGAAGGGCTGGGGGGTAAATTGGGGTAAATTTGTGGTAAATGGGTAAATTAAGCAGGTAAGAGTCCATAAAATTGGTATTTAGTATATACAAGAGAAGCTAAGGTCTCAAAAAAATTTTAACATTAGCCACCTCCAGTACCACCCCCACCCCATTATTAAAGGGGATGAAAAAAAATTGTGATTTAGTATATGGACAAGAACCAGAAACTTCAAAATATTTTTTTACTTCATCTACCCCCACTACCACCTCCCTATCACCACCCCCACCCCCACTACCAATATGGGGTATCGTTTTATGGGTTTTTGGAGTAGAGGATTTCAAATATTATATTATTAAAGTTCCATAAACAATTATTTCCACATACAAAGTTTTTTCGTTGTGAGTAACTTGGATAGAGAATCTGGAAATGGAAGTAGTGATTCCTTGGGCAGCGGTTTTTTAATTTGCTCTGTAAATATTCTGTACTAGATGCTGTTCTAACATCTCTAAATAACGGCAGTTTTTCTTTATAGGGATACTATTAAGTAATCAGTATAAGTGTTGACATAATATTTTATTATGATATATACTTCATAAAACGAAAATTTTTTTTTTCTAATGTTACATTATCTAAAGTGCAGGTCATCCCTAAACTGGAGTAGATTTTGATTCATTTTAGTCACCTTGTTTCCTATTTTACTTCCACATCCAGTGGAAGTATAGCAACGACAAAAAAATTTTTAGAAATTTTTATTGTTCAAATAGGCTTAGAATGTCATGAAACGTCGAGATTTCAAGTTTGTGCGAAAAAAAAATTTCTGTCTGTCGGTCTGTAACTTTTTTTGTGCGCACGTTTACTCTGGAACCGTTTGAGATATTGACTTGAAATTTGGTACACATATGTACTTTAACGAGATCTAGAACTAGATTATATTTTCATCTTGTTCCGTCGAATGGTTGGGGGGTAAATTGGGGTAAATTTTGAGTAAATAGGTAAATCAAGCAGGTAAGAGTTCATAAAATTGATATTTAGTATAGACAAGAGAAGCTAAGGTCTCAAAAAAAAATTTGGGATTAGCCACCCCTATTACCACCCCCACCCCATTATTAAAAGGGATGAAAAAAAAAGTGATTTAGTGTGTGTACAAGAACCAGAAACCTCAAAATATTTTTTTACTTTATCCACCCCCTACTCCCACCCCCACCCCACTACCGATGTGGGGTATCGTTTTGTGGGTTTTTGGGGTAGAGGATTTCAAATATTATATTATTAAAGTTCCATAAACAATTATTTCCAGATACAAAATTTTTTCGTTGTGTGACCTGGATAGAAAATCCGGATGTGGAAGTAGTGATTCCTTGGGCAGCGGTTTTTTATATAATATTTGAAGCGGTGAATACGATTCTACCACCTGAATAGGGTAGATTGGTTGTTTTCGAGGTTACTAAATAACTCGCTATTTGTTCTTTATTAAAAAAACGTGTTGACTAAAACCATACAGATCTATTGTAATATTACATGTTGTAAATATTTGTCTCCCGAATGGGGTAGTTTGGTGTTTTCCAGGGTCGCTAACTGATGCGCTTTTTGTAATAATACTTGCTGCGAATATTATTTCATACCCATATACGGGTTGTTTTTGAAAATAGAGATTTTGAGGTCAGGGTCAGTTAAAAAAGGTCTGGCTCAACTAGTATTAAAAAATCATTTTGTACATTTTTAATCACCTTAGTACCTATTTTTTTAATATTAGGTGCTGTGTATGGCGTTCCACCCCCTGGATAGGGTCTGAATACGGTAGTTTTTACCCTCTTGTTACCTCTGCTGAATCGACAATAGTTATAATAAAATAAATATAATTTTCACATTCAGTATATTATTCAAAGCAATTTTAGGGGTTGTTATGTTCTTGGGGGTGAAATAGAATTTTCCTCAGTCTTTTGATACCACGAAAACGTATTTTTATTAATTTTGAGCCCTTTCCACCATTTTCTTTGGCTCTTATGCTTTCCGCGATGGGGGCCAAAAATCAGCTATTTTTAACATTGTCCTATCCGCGCTGACCTAGAGACAACCCTGATTTTGATGGGAACGTTCTTAGTACGTGTCTGTGACTATACTGGCAAAAAACTTTAAAGTGTCTACAACAGTCGTCGCTATGTTTCAGCAACTAAATGTGCCAATTGGGTTTGCATGTTATAGTTTTTCTTTCCAGAAAGTTCTGTATTAGTAACAAAAAAAATTGTATATCATTACCCTTCTGGTAATGATGGAAAAATGTCCCTTGTATTTACTTAAATACTATACTAGTGCGTACGCTTAATTAACTTAAAAATTTAAATATTATATTGTCGCAAAATCCCGTATGAAAAGGCGATGGAATATATTTTAAGCTGTCTTGTATTATATCATTAATTTAATTATGAATGCACACCTTGCTATAGAAATCTAATTGAGCGATTAATTTATTCACATCAACAAATCCGCTTATCTTTTTTTAAAGTCAAACAACTTGCTAGGGTCATCATCTTTGACAGATTATATTTTGTCGTCGACTGTTTTCAGCCTCATTAATATTTCATCCAAAATTACATGGTCATCGGATATTATTTTAAAAATCGCATTAATGGAAAATGTATTTATGCTGCAGTAGGAATTTCGGTGGTGTTATTATACATTCTGTATTCATATCGAAAACGATTTGTCAAGATTTGCAGTGGTGCCATTCTCGATGTGTCGGCTGAATGATGGATTGTTCGTCAGTTGACTCTCGGCCCTGCAACACTTCTATCAAAACACATATTCTAAATTTGTTCCATTTCCTAATTGCATTGACTTGCAACTGCTCTGTCATTTCATTTAAATTACAGCAATGTGATCTCTGTTTCTTCTTCCCCCATCTTAATTGTCTGATTGCTTTAAAAATAATTATTACATTAGCTTCTTTAATTTAAATTGGATTCCTTCACTTATTCCCAACACAATTTCTATTCCGAGTTGATTATCAAAGGGCCTAATCGACCCAATTCATTATTTACATTATACACCATAATCACATTTCATAACGCAGATGAATGCATTACACTTGCTGCTAATTTCATGAATATCTACAGCGGTATAAATACAGGTATTTGCGAAAAACACATCGACAACTAAAGAGAAATATGACTGAGCAAAATTATTCCGCCGGATTTTTTTTTGCATATTCTTGTTTTATACACAGTACTAATTATAAAAGTTTATATTGCCACGCGACAACCCAGTCAGATATTGTTTAAACCGAAATTGTTTAAACAAATTAGGAAAAGTAACATTTTTTCATGCTAAAAATCTTTCAAATTCTTTAGTACAATACCTACAATAATAATAATAATAATAATTTATTTATTGTCCAAAATGTCAAATTCATTTGCTCACAGGTATTAGATACAGAGACTGATATTAAACCTAACCCTAAACAAAAAAGATAAAAGAATAAAATTTACAAGATTAAGTTATTACAAAACATACATGACATACAATTAAATAGTTCAGTCAATAGAGGAGGTGTAGAGTGCGTGAACAGGGATTACTTTAGAAAGTTGTTAGGGAGTGAACATACTGAAAGTCCTGACGTCTAGGAGGTGAGCCGGAGGGGGGGCACAAAGAGTCCCACTTTCGCTTATATCTTGAAAACGGTGCGTCGCAGGGTAAAATTTTCTTATTACGAATGAAAGCTCATGAAATTCTCTACAACTTTCATTTCATATATTTTTTTCGAATTCGCAACCGTTTTCGAGCTACACGCTCTGGAAAAGTGAAAATTTTCGAAAAGGAGCTGATGTCAGGCTTAATATTTGCCACTGACCTCATGAACGACTGGAAGCGGTACTGGTTGAGGGAGGTCTGTCTTGCTGGTGCCCCATACCATTTGAGGAAGCAAATCTTCCCAGCCTCTTCAACCTCGCCTTGAGTGGAGGAGGAGTTGTAAAAGATCACTGCCGTTTCCTTGATGATTTCTGACATTAAGTACAATTTTGAGAAGCCCACTTTACTTTTCCTTAAAGTTGAAGAAGTTGTGTCGCAGCCGGTAAATGAATGTAGATTGTTTAAGAGGTCGCTTGGCCCTGGGTTGGCCTTTCTTCACTTCGACTTAAAAGGTCTTTTGTGAATTTAAAAATGAATGTAAGAATAGGATGTGTTCAAATCCATGCTGCTGCATCTCTTAGGTGGACAGTGCCACTGTTTTGGTTTTCCCTCGGCCGGGTTCTGCAGCAGGATGTCTTGGATGGGAGGAGTGGAAGCTATCAAAAGGACAGCGAAGTCCACATCCTTACCAACGACAGCCACAGAACTGTGAGTGGATTGTTCCAGAGCAGTCTTCACGATAAGGACGTCAGCATCATCTTTATCCCATTCTCCTGAAGCTTTATCCGTAGTAAGGAGATGAACTGATTTTTATTGGTAGGGTTGGACAAAAAAAATCTTGTTTCACACGTTTTCCATGTCAAATTGATGTCAGCCAACCTCCTCAGTCTGTATCGTCGCCTCTGTTCTTGTGACTTCGTACTGTTGGCTGAGTTTGCGTATCCATCAAATATCACAGCGCGACTCAATCCAGGATAGTGGTGGTTGACGTAGGTGATATATCCATCACAAACAGTGGCAACATAATACTAGTTCCAATAAACTTAAATTATTTCCCTTATAGAAGCTTTTTAATATTAAAAACCGCTGCCCAAGGAATCACTACTTCCACAATCAGATTCTCTATCCAAGTCACTCACAACGAAAAAAACATTGTATGTGAAAATAATTGTTTATGGAACTTTAATAATATAATATTTCAAATCCTCTACCCCAAAAACCCATAAAACGATACCCCACATCGGTAGTGGGGTGGGGGGTGGTAATAGGGGGGTGCTAGAGGGGGTGGATGAATTAAAAAAATATTTTGAGGTTTCTGGGTCCTGTACATAGGTACACTAAATCACAATTTTTTTTCATCCCCTTTAATAAGGGGGTGGGGGGTGGTAATGGGGGTGGCTAATGCCAAAAATTTTTTTGAGACCTTAGCTTTTCTTGTATATACTAAATACCAATTTTATGGACTCTTACCTGCTTGATTGACCTATTTACCACAAATTTACCCCAATTTAACCCCCAACCCTTCGACGGAACAAGATGAAAATATAATCTAGTTCTAGATCTCGTTAAAGTACATATGTGTATCAAATTTCAAGTCAATATTTTAAACGGTTCCAGAGTAAACGTGCGCACAAAAAAAAGTTACAGACAGACAGACCGACAAACAGGCAGAAATTTTTTTTCGCTCAAACTTAAAATCTCGACGTTTTATGACATTTTAAGCCTATTTGGACAATAAAAATTTTTTAAAATTTTTTTGTCGTTACTATAACTTCCACTGGACGTGGAAGTAAAACCAAAATAACTATGATAGTGGCCACAACCGCATCTACCCTAGTTGTGGCTCTGGAATGATAAAAACAGCTTTTTCTGAAAATTATGAAAAATCTTAAAATTGGTGTAACTGTTGACCGGTTGGAGATAAATTGGCATATGTATATATACATTCTTGAAGAGAATTCAATTCTCTACAACTTCCTCTCAGATTAATAGTTTAGACGATATGAAGGAATGAAGGAATGTTTGATGAAAAATGTGAGGTAAAAATTTGTTTTTCGAAAATTTTTACTTTTCTGGAGCGTGTAGTTCGAAAACGGTTGCGAATTCGAAAAAAGTATATAAAATGAAAGTTGTAGAGAATTTCATGAGCTTTCATTATATACATAGTATAATTTTTCCCTACGACGCACCGTTTTAGAGATATAGGCGAAAAAAACAAAAGTGGAACTTTCTTTCTTTGCCTGGTCCAGATGTTAATTAAGGAAAGATCATTATTAATCTTTCTGGCTGCTTCAGGAGCGTTTTTTGGATTAAAATGAAGGTATAACTGAATATCATCAGCATATGTGAATTTGACAGGAATTTGCAATAAACTGTAAATCAGCAATGAAAGCGATAAAAAATACGGGACCCAAGATGGATCTCTGAGGTACACCAGATCTTATACAGACATACTGAGAGCGGCCCTGTAAGTAATTCTTACACCACTTCAGTTACCAGTCACACCATAGTGTTGAAGTTTTGCTAATAAGCATTACGGATCTATACTGTCAAAGGCTTTTGACATGTCTAGGAGAGTTAAACACGTCACCATAGATTTGTCAGAGGTGCAGAGAACGTCGTCTACTACCGAACATAAAGTCGTTGAGGTACCAAATCCCTTTCTAAAGCCTGATTGTGTATCCGGGATGATATCATTGTCAGTTAGATAGTCAGTTAATTGGGAATACAGGTAGCTTCCGCAATTTTATTTTTAGGGGAACAGGCAACAGAGATATAGGACATAAGTCTTTCGGGATTTTTGCACTTAGGTATTGGTTTCACAAGGCTTATTTTTCATTGCTCAGAAACGTTACCAGTTTCAAAGGAATAGTTAATAATATGAGTTAATGGATCTCTAACCCGTTTAAGGGATAATTGCAACATTTTGTTTAAAATTCCGTCAGAGCCAGTCGTACAAGGCTTCTATTTCAGAATTAGATTTTCAACAATGTCGGTGCCAACAAGGTTAAATTCAAAATAAGAATTTTCCCTGTATGTGGATGATTTAAAACGTCAAGTATAGTTAGGATCGCTGGTAGTATTTGGGACAGAATCAAGAAAAAAGTCATTAACAGTATTGGCATCGAGATCAAAATAAAGGTCACTAGAGAAAGTAGTTTTACCTTTATTGTTGATAATATCCCAAGATTTCAAGTTATCCCATAGCTGTGTATTACTTTTCCTACAAGTATCAATATTATGCTTAAAATAAGCCCGTTTTTTCAGATTTTAGGGAGTCGTTATATAAATTTCTTAGCTGACAATATGTTGATCTTCCGGTAGTTTGGATTTTTTGTATCTCAACCATGACTTTGCCTTCAGTTTCCTAATAATCCTAAGGTTATCAGTGAACCAGGGCTTATGTTTTTTGGTAGAAGAGGTGATGGCTTTGAAGGGTGCATGCATGTCAAAGAGGTATAACAGACTTGAATTAAAATATTCTACTTTTGTTGATACATCGGGGAGTAAATACATTAAGTTCCAACCAATTAGAGCAGAATCCCTATTAAATGAATCCAGATAAAAATCCCTAAAAGTTCTGAATTAAAAGTTCGTCTTTTAACTTTATTAACCTCCACAGCAACTTCGCAGTAGATTGTATTATGATCTGAGAAGCTGAAGTTATGGATTACATCAGATTTGACAATATTTAAATCGTCATTATCAATAATTATGTCCAAGAGAGATTCACTTTCGTTAGAAACTCTAGTAGGTGAATTAATTAATTGTTTACAATTGTGTTGAAGCAATAAGTTGTTTAGGAAGTTTACTGAAGTCCCGCCAGCCATAAGATTAATGTTTAAATCCCTTAATAAAATGTAATTTTCAATATTATTTAAAATAAATGTATAAAAAATAAGTGTCTCTTTACTTTTTGCGATAAAGTTGATATTTCCGAAGTTATTAATTTTTTTGCCAAAATGACGTTTTTGATATATTTCAGGTCATTATAAGCAAATTAAAAAACCGCTGCCGAAGGAATCACTACTTCCACACACAGATTTTCTATTCAAGTCACTCACAACGAAAAAAATTTGTATGCGGAAATAATTGTTTATGGAACTTTAATAATATAATATTTGAAATCCTCTACCTTGAAAAACCCATAAAACGATACCCCACTTCGGTAGTGAGGTGAGGGTGGTGATAGAGGGTAGTTGGTAGTGGGGGTGGATGAAGTACAAAAATATTTTGAGGTTTCCGGTTCTTGTGCACACACCAAATCACAATTTTTTTTCATCACATGTAATAATGGGGTGGGGGTGGTATTGGGGGTTGCTAATGCCAACATTTTTTTTGAGACCTTAGCTTCTCTTGTATATACTAAATGCCAATTTTATGGACTATTACCTGCTTGATTTACCTATTTACCCCAAATTTACTCCAATTTACCCCCCAACCCTTCGGCGGAACAAGATAAAAATATAATCTAGTTCTAGACCTCGTTAAAGTACATATGTGTACCAAATTTCAAGTCAATATCTCAAACGGTTCAAGAGTAAACGTGCGTACAAAAAAAGTTACAGACCGACAGACAGACAGAAATTTTTTTTCACCCAAACTTAAAATCTCGACGTTTCATGACATTCTAAGCCTATTTGAACAACAAAATTTTTTTTTAATTTTTTTGTCGTTACTCCACTGGATGTGGAAGTAAAAGAACTAGAAACTTACATACCATCAGCGTCCTACAGTGTCAACCCTTAGGGGGTGTGAAAACTACCTCTATTCAAGATTCAACTTGAAAAAAACTGCAGTGTCCCTCGAAAAAGATCGAAACTCCGGAGGTTTGTAAAGGTGAGAAGGGTCTGCAGTTGTTTTGGGTCAATTATTGAAATCTACCCCAACAGCGCTGCCAAAAATCACCCCTTATCTTAAATGACACAGGAAAAACAAGAAAAACACATTAATCTAAAAGTATTTCCATTTTTATGGATTCTATGATTGGTTAAAATTGCGTATAGTAATCAGAGTTAGACTTAGAAAGTCACGTACCATTGTTGTTATTCAATTCCACTCTCCTAGGGGGTGAAAATTACCCTCTGTGTAAGAAATAACTATAAGAAGTCACAGTGACTTCTGAAAAAATACGAAACGTCTGCGTTTTGTGGGGGTGAGAAGAAAGTTCGACACTGTGCTTGAAACCTCCCCGCCCCGCCCACAAAACAAACGGCAGCCGATTCATTCTTTCTTTTAATATATTTTCTCTTTAGTTTCGAATGATCGTCTTACAGACTGCCATTTATGTTTTCCACTCGTTGCTCCCATAACCCCGTGGAGGTGGTTTTCAAGCATGGTGTCGAACAAAGTCTAGTTACTTTTCACTTCCACACAACGCAGGTGTTTAGAATTTTTACAGAAGTCACTGTAACTTTTTATAGTTAAATCTTTTCTCTCTAGTTTTCACACCATCTGACGCTTGACACTGAAGTACGTTGATGGTACGTAAGTTTCTAGTTCTATTTTAGGGTACTACGCAATTTCAGCTAATCATAGCATCCATGAAAACAGAAATCCTGTTGGATTTTACGTTTTTTCTTGTTTTTCTCGTGTCCTTTGAAGTTGGGGGTGGTTGTTCTCTTGTTCTCAACCCTATAGGGGCAGTTTATGAAGATTACGTCGGACCTGATGCAGTTTCTTATCAGTTTAACAAAACTTAGACATTTCGAACTTTTCAGCAGTCATTACTGTTTTGGATCGATTTTTCATATATGAGGGGTAGTTTTCGCCCCTCCCTGAGGGTGTGTTTCATATCTATTGTATGTACGCTGCTGTTTAATGTTAATTTGTATAATTCGATTGATTAAGATGTAACAACTATTCTCGTAGCTTAATCTTCTTTTACCTCATTCCAGGGGTGTTTTTTGCCTATAGCTAATGATTTTGGAGGTGTACGATTTTTTTTTGACCTCGGATACGGATTCAGCGACCGAAAATACATTGGGATACATGGGTCTGGTTCGCTGGTCTGAATTTTTTTTGTGATTTTGTGATAAAAACGTGGATTTAATTGTACTTTATGTAATTACTCTCTATTTGTTATTAGTATAGTTCACTACATAATTTTTAAGCGTGTAAAAATTCAGCGTCCTTGGCGGTGTGGTAAAGGTCAAAGACGCCGGTATTTTTTACACCCCTAAGAATTATATAGTCAACTTTACAATTGAACGAGAATTTAAATATTTTAATTCATTGTTCGAAACTGAAAATACATTTTAAGTCCGGTCCTGTGTATTGCTCAACCTAACGCCTGCGGTACACTAACCACTAACTCGGTGACCTTTACGCTTTTTTGCGAGCTTTTTTATATCGCTGTATTATATACGGAACCTACTCTAACAACCATTTCGTAAAAATTATTCACCCTATTACCAGAGGGGGGTGGGTTTTGGCAGAGGAAAATTTACGAAACTTGGTACAGTTAAGTATTTGGATATGCTAAATTCAGTTTTGCTGCAGAAATTTTGTTTTTTAATATGGCGGCTTTAAAATTTGGGTCAGAAGAAGCAAAGAAGATGAAAAATTCAATCCCAGCCACAAAAAAAGTCCTGATCCTGGAACTCGACTTGAGTACTCGACGCTGAATTCGAATCCGACCTCAGAAAAGCCAAAACAACCTCAAAATGTTGAGCTAAACCGAAAAAACACCCTTAGAATAAGGTAAAATCACCCCTCATATATGGTGACAATAAGTACATGCAAAAAGTACTCCTAATGTACAATCCTAGGGTTTTTGAGGTTGCTGATTTCAAATTTCAACATGTCAAAAGCCAAAAATTGATTCTTAGGGTGAAAATCGAGTAAAATGGGGGTTGAAAGGGACGTAAAAATGAAAATTTGACAAAATACGTAATTTTCATCATTCTAAACTTATATTTCTAGGGGTTTTTGAGGATGATGATTTCAAATTTCAACATGCCAGAAGCCAAAAATTTATTCTTAGGGTGAAAATTAAGTAAAAGGGGTTGAAAAGGGTGAAAAATGAAAATTTGACAAAATACTTTCTAGGGGTTTTTGAGGTTGCTAATTTCAAATTTCAGCATGCCAAAAGCCTAAAATTTATTATTAGGTTGAAAATAGAGTAAATTAGTGGTTGAAAGGGGGGTAGAAATAAAAAGTTGAAAAAATCAAGAATAGGCTTGTAAATAATGAATGAATGTTTCTATACTCTACTGATGAGAACTAACGAGTTCGAAAAAACTTGTACAACTTTTCTAGAGTTGAAATAGAATGTAAGGTTCAATAATTGTTGTGAATGATTGAATTTCAATAGATAATTTAAGTAGTTTCAATATATTTTTTTGCCTTAAAATGCCAGGAATCCTATCATGTAATTCAATACTTCGTCAGTATTAGCTAGAAGAGTAGTTGTTTTGATTGGTTTTTCAATAACGAGTGTTTTAAAATGTTTTCCTAAGTAGTATATTAGCGTGACCCGATTAAGGTACCAATATACAGAAAGTAGATAATTTCATATTAAATTAAAAAGTGTAAGTGACTAAATGTAAATAAATGATTTAAATATTTTCAATATATTTTTTTCTTTAAAATGCTAAGAATCCTATCATGTAATTCAATACTTCGTCAGTATTAGCTAGAAGAGTAGTTGTTTTGATTGGTTCTCCAATAATGAGTGTTTTAAAGTATTTACCTAACTAGTATATTAGCGTGCCCAGATTAGGGCAACAATATACAGAAAGTAGGTATTTTCATAATAAATAAAAAAGTGTGTAAGTTGTGATTTGCATAATACCTAAATAATATTCTCTAAACGCAATTTAGATTCTGAAATGATATTTTTAGAGGTTTTGAATTTGTTGAGTTCAAGTTCGAATCCGATCCCAGAAAAGC
This sequence comes from Rutpela maculata, assembly GCA_936432065.2. Lineage (NCBI taxonomy): Eukaryota > Metazoa > Arthropoda > Insecta > Coleoptera > Cerambycidae > Rutpela > Rutpela maculata. Next base: position 3,898,204 of record OW386294.2, read on the forward strand.
CCATGTGCATTCAAAAATTTAGAGCCTTTAACGAATAAACAACTCTAAAATAGGGTAAATTATCCCTGATTTGTGGTAACAATAAATACATGCAAAAAGTAGTTAACAGACGCAAACGTATTGTATTTAGATATAGATTTTTGGTATATGGCAAAGGATTTTCTACTCTGAGGTGGTTAAGCAACGTCGAGATGAAAATAAAGTTCATGAGAGGGGTTAAAAGTCAGGGTTAAAGTCATTTTAATTTCTATTCAAAAATTTATAAATCAAAAACTTCCACATTTTCCATATTTTTATGAAAGTCGTGTATTTTATTTTTATATAAGGATAGTTTTTACACTCATGTACTTTGATAAAAGGGGCGAACTTTAAGTCACTCTAGTTCTACATAATTCCAAACTTTCAAATCTTCATTTTTTATGTCATTGTTTTAGCATCATCAACCTCGAAAACCCTAGGATTGTACATTAGGAATACTTTTTGCATGTACTTATTGTCACCATATTTGAGGGGCGATTTTACCCTATTCTGAGGGTGCTTGTGCTTTTCTGAGGTCGGATTCGAATTCAGCGTCGAGTATTCGAGTTCCAGGATCAGGACTTTTTTTGTGGCTGGGATTGAATTTTTCATCTTTTTTTCTTCTTCTGACCCAAATTTTGAAGCCCCTATATCGAAAAAAAATTTTCTGCAGCAAAACTGAATATAGCGTATCCAAATACTTAACTCTACCAAGTTCGTAATCTGTGAATTTTTCTGAAAATGTTGACGGATCGTCCGACATTGTGACTCAAAGTTTCGGACTAAAATCTAAAAATCTATCGCTAAAATTTTGCGACAAGCACGCTGATGTAGCAACTTTACAAAAACTAGACAATGTCCTCTGGTAACATGAACATTTTGACATTTTATAAGCGTTTTAGGAAGCCATGGGTACTCTACTAAAGTTGACAATACGCAGCCATAATTTGGCAGTATTATGTAGCAGTAAATTTGAATATAAATCGACTTACCCGTGAGTAACGAGAAATTTGTAGTGCCGTAAAATCGCTTCCGAAAATGGCATAATGTGACAAGCTGAGAAAAGTACGTGGAAATGATTTCGGGTGTTACAGCAGTAAATTTTTAAATGTTCATTGCACTCCCGTCGGGGCCGAGTGGTTCTAGATTTGCTTCTTCAGATGCTGATGACTTCTAGGAACCATGTCACATCGATACACTCGAATTAAGCCGAGGCGGGATTTAATTTATGGTTCGCCAGATCATTATACATGATGAGACCATAAAATGTCTATTTTGACCACCCATCTACGTATATAAATTAGGAAATTCTTCACTTTCAAGCCCCGTGCTGCACACCTGAAACAAAAATAAAAGTTTAGCAGACGCGTCGTAAAAGTCACGATAATTTTCTGAATCTACACGGCTTTAAGTTGAATGTAAGAACTACTTTAATAGACAAGGACAATAGACTTTTTTCATTTTCCTAAACCCAGGGCCGTAGCCAGGGGGGGTATTGGGGGGTATGTTACCCCCCTCCTTTATTAAACTTGACAAAAGTGGGAAATTTGAGACATAAGTTGGCAAGGCAAGGAATATTTTTTAGATTTTGCCCCCCCCTCCCGCCGCTCATCAATTGTTATTTCGGTGGGAAAAAAAATTTTTTGGAGGAATTATTATTTATCTGTTCACTGAGCTGAGTTGGCTTCTTAAATTTACGAAGTAGGCAAATTTAAAAAGCAACCTCCTAAAAAAGTTGGCTCGCTACGGCTCTGCCTAAACCTACCTCATTTTGGTGGGAAAAAGTGCACTTGTCATTAGCCTTAGAAGTTGGCCGTTTTCGATATATATCATATTTTAACAATCGCAATCGGCAGTATAATTTATTATAAGAAAATATTAACGCACCGATGCCAACAATACTTTTGATAATAATTAAATATTCTCCTTGTGACAGCTAACTATTTTCTCCAATTTTATTTATCCACTGTTAGTTAATATCAGTTAATTAAAGAAAATCAGAACATGCCGAGGTATAATAATTTTTCAAACTCAGATATAAGAAGATGTGTTTCTTATTTACTGTCAACCTAATTAAAATTTCCAAATAGACTCTAACCTGGTGATCGACTATTTCAAAAACAAAATCATTAATTCCAAGTATATGGCCCTTTTATTACCAAGGCTGCAGAAAAATATATCTAATCGACTTTCCAGTAGATTGAAATTGTTGCACATTGTACAGAGTGGACCAAATTAGATGGGATTTGAGGTTTTCTCTAAAACTATGGCAGATAGACAAAGACCAATATAGCCGAGCTCGATTTTCGAGAAACAAACAATGGCGCAAACCGTGATCGCCTGTTTTTTTTCGACTACCGAGCTACAGAGCGTTTTTGGAAAATTGGCATTTTTGGATGACCTCTATACCTCAATTACCAAGTGTCGAATCGACAATTGAGTAACACATGCACTTTTTTGAGTAGAATCCGTTGCTGATAAGAAGAAAATTATGCACGCCTTAGTTTTCGAGATATAGACATAACTTGTGTTTTTTTAAATGGAAACCCTGTAAATAATTTCGTTATTCGATCACAACTTAAATTAGCTATCCAAGGATATATCATATGTCATCTGTCTAGAAAAAGTGGTTGATTTTCGAAAAAAATACATTTGTGGGGAGGCCATGGAAAATTATTAACAACACTTCTTATAATATAAAATAATTTTGCCAAAAACAGGAAAAACTGAACTAAATAAATGTTCGAATTGTCTTCCATTGACATCCATGATATTTACCGCATTTCTAATATTTATTGAGAAGTTCATGTTAAAAAAAGAAAATCGAAATATTCGTAAAGGTCAGAAACTAATTTGTGAGTTAATTGTGAGTGAACATTGTTAAAAATGGTTCAATTTAGTAATGGTGAAAAATATGATATGATTAAGTGTTTTATAGAATGTGAAGAAGATTTAAATTTAGCTTCCAAGCTTTATTTTAATAGGTAAGTTATAGACAGCAAAACTTTGTGCCAAAAGTGCCACCTAAACAATATTTTTAGATATCTAGAAAAGAGACAGCAGACATAAAAATATGCAAAAGGCTACAACAAAATTTAAAAGAGTTTGGATCATTTGTAAAACTTCGAGCAAAAATATATAATAAAGCAGGTAGGGAAGCTGTAGAAAATATTGTCGTAGAAACTGTAAGAGAAAATCCTAATATATCGTCTCGCGAAATACAGGAAAATTTAGGAATCCCAAAAACAACTGCGTTGCGTTGATTAAAAAAAAAAAAATAAATAAATTCAAACCCTACAAAATTATATATACCCAAGCCAAACGACTTTTAAAGGCTTCTCGATTTTTGCCAGTGGTTTTTGCGTCAGTGCAATGATGTGCCAGGATTTGAAGGAACAATTATATGGACAGGCGAGGCCCCTACAAGCAGTGCCGGAATTTTTCATCGGCATAGTAACCAAAATTGGGCTCATGAAAATCCGCACAGTTAATCGTCAAAGACGATTTGAATTTGGTGTATGGCGTGGTTTTATGGATACCAAATAATAGGTCACCATTTTTTTCACGGTAATTTAAATACCGAAAATTTTATTAACCTTCTACGACAAGAAATAGAGCCCTTTGTAGACAATATGCCTGTAAGATAATTTCAAAGATTAATTTACCAACACGATGGCGCCCCAGGTCATAGGTCAAATGAAACACGAAATTATTTAAATGCATAATTTGGGAAGGATTGGATAGGTATCTATATAGCACTCAGGACTAGTTTATCAATGTCTAGTTAGCTAAGTTAAGCAAATTGATAACTGACAATTAATTTAGCTAACTGGACATTAATAAACAACAAAGTAGTATAGATATCGTTAAATTTTTAGGAAATAATGGTCCTATTTTGAGGCCAGCTAGATCTCCCGATATAACCCCTGCCGACTTTTGGCTTTGGGGTTATTTAAAAAATATTATATATAGAGAACGTTTTGATGTTCTTTTGTCAAAAATAACACCTAGATTGCGAAAGATATTAGGTTGCTCCAGTGTTGTACCTTCGAGAGTGTAATTGAATGTCAAGTCTTTAATGTGTAAGATATTACGATACACTTTTGTGGATTAGGCGGTAATTTATTTAATAAGCACCAATTAGAAATCCTGCCCAAATTGTGCTGAATTCTTTCACAGTCCTCAACATTCCTAACCACATCAAATATTTTTAAGTCGACCACATAGAGAAGACAGCTCACATCGAAATCTATGACGACGTCGTTAATGAACACGATGAAAAGCAGGGGACCAAGGGCAGCTCCTTGGGGAACTCTTGAAGGTATTCAGTAGACCTTAAACCGCTAAATACTACGTACTGTTTCCTGTGAGAGAGATGAGACACAAATAGCATTATTAGCGAAGAGGAAAGTCCGAATAGTGTAAGCTTTTCTAGCAATATGTTATGGTCAAGTTTGTCAAATGCCTTGGAGAAGTCTGTGTAAACGACATCAGTTTGAGTCTGCATGTCTATAGATTTGGCAATAAATTGCGGGATGACAACTAAATTAGTCGTGGTGGATCGACCTTTCATGGAGCCGTGCTGATAATAAAAATCCAAGAGTTTTGCTAAAGTTGCATAGTGTAGAAATTAGACGAAGGTTCGTTATATCATACCTTTTTTTTTATAAATAGGACAGACCTATTGACTTTATCACCCTGTATCTCTGTTAACATCAAATTTTGGACTAAGGTAAGTTTAGCAATATTTTAATGTACAAAATCCACTGTTACTCTATGGGTCATTATCTACGGATTACCCTGTATTTAACCAACCGTAACTGGGTGAAATTTTATTTTGTAATTTTTACTTCAATATTCCTGGACATGCAAGAGCGCTCATCAATTTCCATGTGCCGCGATAATAAAGGAGAGCATCGTTATTTAAATCCACAATCTCCCTGTAGAAATGCAAATGACGAGCGCAGTAAACACGGATTACTAGATGTGAACAAATCCCACTACTAAGGCGTAAATTATGTCAGCGAACAATCATGTGGTACTTAGGCCATTTCGGTAGATTAACATGCAAGGAGCTTCTCTAACTTCGACAATGAGAACTTAACTTTACTACCTATTTCTCTGTAAATACGGTTACTACTCTGCCTTCATCTGGGGGATTGTACGTAAATGAAACAATGGAAACTCACATAAACACTGGCAATTTTTATAAATACACGGCAACTTTATTCTAACAAACTGCTTAACAAAGCTCAATGTGATTCAGTAGGAGAATCTACGCAAAGGAAAATATGTGTAACATTTTATCCTAACCGTAAAGAATTACAGTGCAAGTAATTCTTACGCCAAAGTAACAGTAACAAAAACTAAAATTAAGGATAAAATAATATGATTTCTTAATTTTGTAGATTCTTTGAATTTTATTTTTTGTAAACAGTAAACACTAGCTCGTATAACATACGAGAAATATACGTTCTAGTGATATAAAAATGGTTTTGGTCTAATAATTATACGTTTATAATGTACCACGATATGATTTTGCATTTTTATTATATTTATGATCTACTGAATTTCCACTATAAGTAGAAAGTCTTGATTTAAAAGACATTTTAAATAAACTTTCAATATAGGTACGTCATATACGATAATTAACAATTAGCAAAGACTTCAAATTTGCGGTATGTATCAATTATTTGTATAAAATATGTAGGCCATATACCACTAATAAACATATTTCTTTTGCTTTAATTTTGGTAATATCATTAACCTAAATTTTACTACAAGTTGTAATCTTTGGCAAAAAATACGTCATTCATTAACTATAATAGTCCATTAAGCATCAGAACGTGTAAAATGCGTGAAATATATGTTCCAGTGGTTTAAAAATGATTTTATTTAATAAGAATAAGTTTATATAGCATACCACTTTATGATTTTATTATATTTATGATCTACTAAATTTTCAGTACAGGTAGAAAATTTTGATTTAAAGACGTTTTAAATGAACCATCAATTTATAGGTACCTCACACACGTTAAATTAACAGTTGCCGTGTACTTCATACATTTGCTGAATGTGTTAATTATTTATATAAAATTAATAATTAGAAATAATTAATAATTTATATAAAATTAATAAGGCACTTACCGAGTGTCGAATCGAAAATCGAGTAACACATTCTTAAGGCACTTTCTTGAGTACAATCCGTTGCTGATAAGAAGAAATTTATGCATGCCTCATGGAAAACAATTCGAACATTTATTGTAGTTAAGTTTTTCCTAGTTCTGGCAAAAATTATTTTATATTATAAGAAGTGTTGTTATTAATAGTTTTCCATGGCCTCCTCACAAATATATTGAATTTTTCGAAAATTAATCACTTCTTCTAGAGATAAATATGACATATAATAAATATATCGTTGAATAGTAGGGTGGCCCATTTTTTTCGAAATCGAAATTTTTTATTTCTCACCCCTGCAAATGGTTCCATTTGAAGAAAAAACAGTCCCCTCAAAATATTATTGAGGCAAATTGAAGGCAAGGGGTGCCGCAGAATGCATTATTATGCAATAATAAAAGTAAATGGAATTATTTACATTCTTTGGTTGATGCATTGTTTTTTTTTTTTAATCAGCAACTTTTATCTTTAGAATGACTTATCAAGTCATACAAATATCAAAGACATTATCTGTTGTGACTATGACATGTGTCATACTACTGTAAATTTGTAGTCTAAGAAAACTAGACTAGAAGTTTTTGAAATAAAACTCTCGTTTTATCTTTGTGTATTTTATTATGAAACGTTTTTTTCATACATAGTACCAAAATATTATCCTAAATCTACAAGACATATAGTAATAAAAACAATATTTTTTGCACTAGGCCAAAGCATGCGACAGGGTTTCTTTTTTTACATTCGGAAACTGTGATTTATAATCATTTACAACTTGGAGTAAAATCTGTTTTTGGTCTTCATTTTTTGTTAAAATGTCATTATAGTCAGTAATAAGTTTGATTCCTCTCTCAGCGGCGTCATTTACAACTTTAATTTTGTTTACAATATTGAAACATCGGGTATAACTTTCATTTTCCCTCCATGTTGTTGGATCATTTTCCAAAAATTCCATAGACAAACCTAATTTTTGAAAAAACTGTTTAGTGTTCTCGCATATGAAGTCCTGAATTTCCTTGTTTTCAACGTCAGTAATGTTACTAATCATAAGTCGTATAATACCCTCTTGATTTGGTGCTTTCCTATTCAAAGCTTTAACCATTTCTCTTTTAGTGGTAACTGAAATATCGTCATCAAAAAAAGATAAGCCAACATTTACTGAATTAAGGTACCACAAATGGTTCACTATTTTCCTACTTGCGGCTTGAGATATTTCTTTGTCAATATTTTGATAATTAATGAGTTCTTTACAAAAGTCTAAGTCATGAAGCGGTGCTTTACTAGCAAATGACGCTGTAAACCAGGCCTTTACATAAACCTTTACAATAAAGAGACATATATCTTCAATACCAATTTTTTCTCTTTTAGTTAGTTGGAACTGATCTTGGAAAAAAAATATTTTTAGACAGTAAATGGCTTTGGCCATCCAACGTGCATGATGAAATGCCCCTGGTTGATAGAATGTCGTGTGAGTGGGCTCTTCTTCAACAAAAAGTTTAGAAAGCATTAAAAATTCTTTATAATCATCACGAGGCTGTTGCAAAGGTAAAGCTGCATTTAGAAACTTTACAATTTCGGCTTTAACTGGTTGTAAAATGTGTTTAATTTTTGATACCTGAAATCCAGTTTTTAGTTTATTTTGATCTATTTTAGGCCAAAATTCCCTAAAACGTTTAAATAGTGGCACATTTGGACCAGATGAGGAAGGCATTTTTGTGTCAAACACACTTCTCAAAACCACTTCAAAAATATGATGTCTACAAGGAAAATATAGAATATCTCTTTCTAATTTTTGTTGCAATAGTGTGACTGCCCCATTTATATAACCCATATTTGATGCTGTTGTATCACAACACAAAGCTATTACCTTTTCGTCCAAATTCCATTCACAAAGCACATCATAAACTGCTTCAGTCTGTTCTCTTCCAGTTGAATTGGGCAAAGCTGGTACTCCAAGTAGTTGTTCAATATCTCCACTAGTAACTAAGATAGCAAGTCTATCGATATTTCCCATTCCAGTGAGAGAAGGTAAAAGTTTTCCATCCCAATGGATGACTGGGGCCGGCAATTCAGAATTACCGAAGGCAGTTTTTAATATTTCAGCTCTTTCTTCGCGGATGCGTTGTCTAGAGCGCTGAAGTGTGGTTCTGCTGATGGACAAAGATGTGGTGTCATGTCCTAGTGCTTCTGCTACTGCCGTCAAAATATGGACTCCATACCTGTCGCTTATTTTGCAAGCATCAAATGCAGCGGCTATTTTTGGTGTGATGATGTTACATGTTCCATGCAATCTCCTCTTTTTTGGCTGTGACGGGCCAGGCTGGTCTTGTAACAACTCTTCTTGGGCTTCGATTATTTCATCTTCATTTTCGTTGGAGTCGGCTGAATTACTACTTGATGATGGATAGGTGACTGTTTCCTCTAATCTAGCTTTTTCTTGTTGACTTCGTTGCATTCGTTCGGATAATTTCTGTAATTTCTCCTCAGCTGATTTTTCTTGAGAAGCAAGTTGGTAATCAATACCATGCATAAATCCAGGACGTCCCTTTTTCTTTGGTTAATTAAAAACTGCTTATCTTCATCTATTTTCATCAACTCCAATGCATTTGCATGAGAAATGTCAAAAAGATCGTCCAATTTTCCAACGAAATTTTTTTCTTTACTCCCGCACTGGCCCTTTTAGCCGATTTTTTAAGTTCCTCCACTCTGCATAAAGTTTATCTAGTTGTTTAACACAATGAAAATCCTGACGTGTCGGAATGCGAGCTTTATCCCAAAAAACTGACACCTTTTTTATTGTTAATTTAGCACTTTCATGTACACTTAGCTTCACTTCACGAATGTTATAAAAGAGCACGTAATACTTGTCTATTAGACGGCAATTTATTGCCAATGATTTGTGACGAATAGTGTCCAACTAAGTAAATGAAAGTATCCTTTCGTAAGGATCTAACATCAGCCATCGTTAAATGTTTTTTCAAAAAGGAACGTATGCTAGAACTGTCACCACTGTAAAACACAATTGCAAACTGACATAAAAACCTACCGTAGGTGCATTATATTTCCAAACTTCCAAAACAAATAATTTCTAGGAAATAATTACACCAATAAAACATTATGAGAAAAGAGGTAGATATTTGTATTTTAAGTAAAATTTAAGTGTATTACCGTAATAAAAACTTATCTACAAATTTCTACCTGAATGCGGCACGGGTTACCGTTCACCGAATTATCTGAAACTTTGACATAAATTATTCCTAGTATAATAGTATATTTTCGTGGGGTGAGACTTAAAAAATACGCAAAAAAAATTCACCCCCTATAGAGATGGGCCACCCTATTGAATAGCTAATTTAGTTGTGATCGAAAAATGAAATAATTTACAGGTGTTCCATTTAAAAAAAAAACAAGTTATGTCTATCTCGAAAACTGAGGCATTTTCTTCTTATCGGCAACGGATTCTACTCAAAAAAGTGCCTTAAGAATAGGTTACATGATTTTCGATTCGACACTTGGTAATTGGATATAGAGGTCATCCAAAAACGCTCTGTAGCTCGGTAGTCGAAAAAGATAGACGATCGCGGTCTGCGCCATTGTTTGTTTCTCGAAAATCGAGCTCAGAACACCCATATTGGTTTTTGTCTATCTGTCATAATTTTGGAGAAAACCCTAAATCCCATCTAATTTGGTCCACCTTGTACATACAATTTATAAACGTGGATTTGGGCGGACATTTGTCGCGATAATAAACGTTTAAATTTACTGTTTTTGGACTTATTAGTGTTTACTGGGATGTGACAGAAAATCCGAAAATCCAAATCCAAAAAATTAACAGAATGCTATAAAGACGATATACTACTTAGGGTAGGTTGTAATTATGTATAAAAAATTAAACCAGTCCTGTTCATATACGACTCACTACCATTAAGCGTCAATCGGTGAACAGTTCTTTGTTACTCTGGAGTTTTACAGGGCCTAGGGGTTTGAAAAATGAGCATAATAAAAGTGCAGATCTACTTTAATAAAATAGGAATCAGTCACATAAATGCCATATACTTTATTATGCTCGAAAATAAAGGAGGCGTTCCATAAATGTGACTGAAAAATAAATAAAAAAATCCGAAGTGTCTAGGTATTTATTCGAATGAGCGACGCCTGCTTTTTATGTATGAAACTTAAAGTAAATTTACTTCAAATAAATCTCAGCGTCAATGAAATGGATACCGCATAAATATTTTATTGCATCTCGTCTAAATTACCCTGTCCTCAGTTAATTCCATATATTCATATTTTATTGCTTTTATTAATTTAATTTCATGGTTACTGATGGCTTACAATAAGAAAATGTGCTCAGGAACTCCAGAGATTATGCATCTTAATAATGTGAAAAATATGCCATCAAGATAAAATAGCACTCTCGTTAGAAATCGGCGGTTCGGCTGACAATTATCAATCAGCTGATACTAACATTCATGCATTGGAATTATTGCTAGAGATTAGTCTGTAGTGGTATTCATTTAAATACAGAGTCAAAAAATGTAACAGCATTTTTACAACACATCGCAAAATAAGTCGAGTTTGCTTAATAAATATCTGTACTAAAGAGACGGTAGAGACGGCAGCCTACCATTTATTATTTACTAAATTTTGTTTATAAAGAATTAGATCAAAAAAATCGGTAACATCACTTATGTTTGACCTTTCTCGGGCTTTCGACACAGTTGATATCAGATTTATGGAGACCAAGCTGTACGCGATGGGTATTCGTGGAAACTTACTAAATTGGATTTTATCATACATATCTGACAGGAGGATGTTGGTTAATTGCAATGGAGCGGTATCTGACACAAGAAGAGTTGAAATAGGTGTCCCTCAAGGATCAGTTTTGGGGCCACTCTTATTTGTGTTATACGTAAATGATTTACCTCAACATATTACAAAAGGTATGGTTATAATGTTTGCAGATGATATCACAATTACGTTATCTGCAAAAAACTCAGAAGAATTGTCATCATATATTGCAATCACTTGTGATGAATTGGAGGCTTGGTGTCAGCGCAATCATTTAATCTTAAATAAGAAAAAGACCGTATATATGAATTTTCATCTAAGATCCCAGAAACCTTTATATCTGAAAATAATCTAACACTCTCGTAAACATCAAAATTTCTAGGTTTATGGCTAGATGGTAAACTGAACTGGAATAGGCACACTGAAGAGGTTTGTTCTAAATTAAATTCAGCATTCTATGCTATAATGCAATTGAAATCTAGCTTAAACACTGAAGTAGTCTTAAACATCTACTACGCTTTGGCCTACAGTCACATAGCAAATAATATTGGGGGCGGAAGCAATGACTTGCTTAGGGTATTCACTGCTCAAAAAGGATTAATTAGATTAATTTTTTCACTTCAGCCATTAGAGACCGAAAAGTGTTTAGAGATCAAAAATATTGACAGTTTCCTCTATATTCATATTGAAGTGCATAACGCACGTTTATAAAAATAAAAATGATTTTGAAACACTTAATAATAACACACAAAAAAAAAATTTGAACTGCTATCGAGACAACTGTATCCCTATGTAATTTTCGATGTTGAATCCGAATCCGAGGTCAAAAAAAATCGTACACCCCCAAAATCAACCCCTAGTGCTAAAAAACACTCCCTAAACATAGTAAAAATGACTTAACGCTCCACGAATAGTCTTAAATCGAATTAAATATAAACATTCAAGTATATAAGGCATAAACACAGAGTTAACACTACTTTCCATTGAAAATCACCCCCATGAGTGGGTGAAAACTATTCCTAATACAACAGGAAACTTAAAAAAATGCAGTGATTGTAAAAAAAGCTTAGGATGTCCAGTTTTTTTGGAAAGAGTGAGTAACTGCATTAGCTCCGATGCGATGCTCAAAATCTACCTCCATAGAGTGGCGGAAACCACCCCTAGATTAAAATTGCAAGGAAAATCGGAGAAAAAAAAAAAGGTAATAACAGAAACAATGAACGCCCCAATAAAGAGACCAACTTGACGTATACTTAATCCGCATTCAACACTCGTATGCAGTTGTCAATGCGCCACCTACCGGCTGGTCAAAAAACTATATAGTCAGAAAATCATATAGATGTTTTTCTGAATTTTTAGACGATTCTTTTTAGAGGCCATCTAAATAAGTAATAGTATTTTCAGAGAATTCTTTTTAGGAGTCATCTAAGCAACTACAATTTAAATTTAAGGGTGGTTTCCGCCACTCTATGGGGGTAGTTTTTGAGTATCGCATCGAGACTAATGCAGTTACATACTGTTTCTAAAATAACTGGGCATCGTAAACTTTTTTTGCAATTAGTGCAGGTTTTTTTTAAATTTCCTGTTGTGTGACGGGCAGTTTTCACCCACTCATGGGGGTGATTTTCAATGAAAAGTAGTGTTAACTCTATATTTATGCGTTATATACTTGAATGTTTATATTTAATTCGATTTATTGAGATTCAAGGCTATTCGTGGAGCTTTTACCATGTTTAGGGAGGGTTTTTTAGCGCTAGGGGTTGATTTTGGGGATGTACAATTTTTTTTGACCTCGGATTCGGATTTAGCGTCGAAAATTACATAGGGATACAGTTGTCTCGATAGCAGTTCCAAAAAATTTTTTTTGTGGGCCTTTTTTGGAACTGCTATCGAGACAACCGTATCCCCATGTAATTTTCGACGCTGAATCCCAATCCGAGGTCAAAGAAAATCATACACCCATAAAATCAACCCCTAGCGCTAAAAAATACTCCCTAAACAGGGTAAAAATGACAACGCTCCACGAATAGTCTTAAATCTCAATAAATCGAATTAAATATAAACATTCAAGTATATAACGCATAAACACTTTCAATTGAAAATCATCCCCATGAGTGGGTGAAAACTACCCTTATACAACAGGAAACTTAAAAAAATGTAGTGATTGTAAAAAAAGCTTACGATGCCCAGTTTTTTTGGAAAGAGTGAGCAACTGCATTAGTTCGATGCGATGCTCAAAATCTACCCCCATAGAGAGGCGGAAACCACCCCTAGATTAAAATTGCAAGGAAAATCGGGGAAAAAAAGGTAATAACAGAAACAAGAACAGGTTTCAAGATCCTGAATGTTGAAATTATTCGAATCGACATAATGGCTAATTGTCTAAGAAGACTGGATTATCAGAACTTACAAGAGAGACTGCACATGAAAGACTACACAAAAATACACCACACATGAACAAATTAGACGAAAACTCCAGCGGGACGGCTCACAGTGGAAAAAAAAGCCTTTTTTGGACAAAAATCCGCCTACAAGACAAATCTTAATCAACTTTGATCTACCTTGACTTAAAATGTAGGTTATTGGCTACACTTTCAGAGCATACTGCCTAAATTACAAACCCCGATTTCCTAACCTCAAAAAAATGTATCAAGTATGACTCACTTTTTCTATTTCTACAAGTCAAATCTTGATCAATTTTGACAATCCTGGGCTTAAAATGCAGGTTATTAGCTACCCTTTCAGCGTATACTGCCTAAATTTTGAACCCCAGGATTGTCAAAATTGATCAAGATTTAACTTGTAGGAATAGAAAAAAGTTATTACTCTCATATTTGATACATTTTTTGAGGTTAAGAAATCGAGGTTTGAAATTTAGGCAGTATACTCTGAAAGTGTAGCCAATAACCTGCATTTTAAGTCAAGGTAGATCGAAATTGATTAAGATTTGACTTGTAGGCAGATTTTTGTCCAAAAAAGGCTTTTTTTCCACTGTGCGGCCGTATGATGTCAATACGAAAAGAGAGATAGTTGTACTTACTCCGCAACGTAAATTGTATAGCGAAATTCGAAAATTCGTCCCGGTAGGAGCGTATCAAAAATGGCATTTTTGACGTTAAATGATTGTTGCCGGAAGTCGCGGCGACGTTTTTGGGGAATCATATCGGAAAACGTCAGAGCTACTGCGCCAAATACCATGCTTTGGCTAATAGTTCACCGATCAGGGAGAGTTGCACCGAACAATTCAACTACCTGCGCACTCTAACACAAAAACCAATGATGGAAATAATTCTTTCACGTTCGTTTTATGTTCTTAAACATCACGTGTTTTTCGTCATCCCTTTTACGTGACAAATATTTAGATGTTAGTTTTAAAAAATTAGTTATACAATAGTTATAACACTTCAGTGTTCGATCTATCATATCTATCTAGGCATAACATGCCTAATAATAAATTATCTTGCATCTTTTTAGCCCTTTTAAAATTTGCACTTGGTCTATTAAAGTGATAACTGGGATGAGTTTCCTGTTTCTCTTCTCTTTTCGCCGATTTCGAGACCATAGGTCCTCAATTACACAGGTCTAAAAAAAAAATCTGCTCCAAGGAGTAAAACTATCTACCGCGTAGATTTAGAGTAAATCCCAGTTTTTATTGTAAAAAAAAAACGTATTTTGACGATAAAAACCGAGATTTACTCGAAATCTACGCGATAAAAAATTTTTTAATTGAAAATTTGGATTCACCAGAAAAAAATACTTAAGGCATGATAGGTTTAGTCCTTGGAACAGAATTTTTTTTTGTAGGACTAAACCTATTAGCCCGACAGGCAGCGTTGCATTTTTGATGGTGATTTTACGCCTCTTGATTTTGTGTGTAATCGATAGTCTAGATATGGCTAGTAATGAAAACAAGCGTCAGCTGTCAGAATCGTGGTGGACCTAGTCGTGAGAACGTCTATTATGTCGAAAAAAAAAAACCAAAATGATTCCGGGTCGTTTGAAAATGTGTACAACAAATGTTTACATGATAATAATAATTTTAAAAAAAGTCAGCTGCGTAGATAATGGGGGATTATACGTCAGCCGCTTATATAAACCTGTATAAAAAACAATTGATGTAAAATCAATTCAGGTTCAATGAAACTTATACAGCTAACTCTTTATATTATTAAAATGATAAAAACAATCGTCAGCTATTCTTTCAATGGGGGTAATTTAAACTAAAATTTATGGTTTCAATTACAATGGTAATGTACACTAATGCTGGAAAATAAACAATTTAAAAAAATATTTTTCCATTGTATTTTCCAGTAGGTTAAATTTCCACAGACTTTGACAAATTGTGACAGTAACTATCTGCGCATTTCTACGCAAATTTCCTGCGCCCTTACCTATGACCGTTAGGGCTCTTTAGGATCTATTTAAGTAGAAGAATTCGGGAGATCCATTTGTCTAGCCACTGAACAACCTGAAGTGTAACTCGTATTGGGGGGAAGAGTTCGCGCATCCAAGTTGGCGCACATGAAATCGCAATTTTTTTTGGGGCGTTTGTAGACTTGCCGAGTTTTATTTTCAGTCGCAGTTGCCAAGCCGTGCGAAAAGGACATGTAGGTAAGTATGCGTTTTTTTCAGCTTTTCATGTTTATATAAAATAAAGATTATTGCTATATTTAAAAACGTATATCTTCTTCCTTCATTTCATATTTATTTCTTCCTTCATGTAATTAATACACTTGTAAATTGTAACAAAATAAAATCTAAGCCGACTCTGTTAACTCCGCTTGTGCGGAGCCGGTTCCGAGAATGCTCCAAATAAAATGGCCAAAGGTGGATTATTTAAACAATATATGAAGTAAAAGTGTACGTCAATTACTTCAGTTTATTATCTGATTAAATCCCGACCGCTTTAGCGGGAGGGATTTAATCTTTGATAATAAACTGCCAATTTGCACGAGTTATATTAACTAGGGGCAACTTAGCTTGAGAAAAAATTTTTAGAAAAAATTTAAAGCACGAGTGGTATTTGTGGAGAATATTTCACGAATAAATAATTCATTAAGTATATCTTCAATATTATGTTCAGTAATTAATTGCCTTCAGACGTTTCCTTGTTGCTTTTTAGAGATTACTCACCTTTATCTTCAATTTCATCATTTACGTCACATAAAAATGCATTTCCAAAGCGACTCATCTAATAAAAAAACAAAGTAGGTTTAAATTATGACAATCAAGAAAAACAATATACGTTAAACCATAGGTACTGTAACTTATAAGACTTGTCATTACAACAAAGCACGCTTCGACCAATCACATTACGGGTGAAATCACATAAATTGCATATTACCAATCTATCCCTTTTACGTTCTAAGGCTGCCGGCTCAGATGGTATGGTACCGCCATCTAGTAACGCTAGCTTAACTTAGTTACTAGCCTAAACAGTGAATTGAATTATTATATTAAAGTGTTTATTAATATATATTTATGTATTTAATCCTTGTTTCTAATTTGAGAAGTTTGATAGTTAAGTTAAGGTTTACTTGTTTAAGTAGAGAGACTTTAAGTACAACGAATTATAATGTATATAGTGATACTGCAGAGTTTTGATTTTCCAAATAAGTGTTAACTGCTTTGTAATGATTGATGAATTACCATAAGTAAGTACCTACATTTGTGTATTTATCATGAAATAACTGATTTGTCCGCTTCGTAGATATTCATATTTAATATTAGTTGGGAAAATTATTTTGTAATTATGTTAGGTATTAAGCCATTGAAAGCTGAGTACTTATAACTTGTCCCGAACCTATATAAGTTCCACACAGCATTGGCTTTTTAGGTTATTAATACAGTAGTACAATTTACAATTTACGTTAACAATTAGTAATAAGCTAGAGAAGATATTTATAGATAACACTTAATAGCACGATTTGTCCTATTTGCCGAAAACATGTCAAGACACAAAACGTCAAAAAATTTTCGCAATATTTGCCGCTGCAGCGACCTAAAAAATTAGAGCGATAAATTTTGCATGTTGGTCCTGTCAAAAGCGGATCTAGCTTGAATTACCACTAATAATGACGTTTGAT
Organism: Rutpela maculata; assembly: GCA_936432065.2. Classification (NCBI taxonomy): domain Eukaryota; kingdom Metazoa; phylum Arthropoda; class Insecta; order Coleoptera; family Cerambycidae; genus Rutpela; species Rutpela maculata. The sequence continues at coordinate 3,915,270 of OW386294.2, forward strand.
TGGTGCAATGTTGTGAAAAAAACGGGCTCTCATTGGCTATAGCGTTAATGAGTGAAATAATCAATTTCAAAAAAAATTTCCCTCGTAGATTTCGAGTAAATCCAGGTTTTTATCGTCAAGATATGGTTTTTTAACAATTTTTAACGTTTACTCAAATTGAAAATTCGGATTCGGCACACAAAAATACTTAAGGCATGATAGGTTTAGTCCTTGGAGCAGAATTTATTTTTTTGTAGACCTGTGTTATCAAGAAATACCCATGTGACTCTCCAACATCGTGTTTTTCCATATTTTTTTAGGACATGCTGTATAAGAATTTTTTTTTTTAATAAATTTACAGTTCCGCATAAAAACATTTTATCTGCGTAAACTGGGCCACAAAGGTGGAACGTTTGGAAATTAAATGTTTTAATGAATTCTAGGAACTCTAAGCACAAGAAATAAACTTGATTTGTTGATCAAAATGCCTTAAATTTGAGAATCAAATCTTTATCTTCCAATAAAATTCAGAAAGGCAGTCAATGACTGGCATAAAACAAGCACTTATCGTCATCTAGGTAAGAAATTACACTATTTGTAGAACCACTTAAATAGTTAAAAACTTTTACGAGAAATTAAATTTTGTTTATAGTTTTTAATCAAATTAAAAGTTTAGCATTATCGAACCGTAAAACCGATTTAATTGAAATTTAACTTCTTAATAAAAGAGTCGTCGAACATCAGTAGACTATTTTACATTTAAAAACTCTTTAAATCGATACGATATCATTATCGTTAAAGTAAATTGAAATTTATGACTTCAGCCAGCTTTGTCCCAGTTAGGAATATTTGGCTATCACTCAGTAGAGGCAGTATGTAAATTGAATAACTTTTCGCAAAATATCAAGGCGACCGGTAGGTCTAGAATTTTATTTTAAAATATTCATGTAGGGACTTTCTATTTCAAAATTAATATTTTTCAAAATGACATTTAGACCTTTTATTAAAGGGTCTCGCCGGTTAAGTATATGGAATTGGGCCCAGCGGCTTATCGGGCTATTCATTCACATGAATGTTGCTTATGACTAGGAATGCTCAATAAAATATATAATAAACCACTATCCCCTATATTAGCAGAGTTATGTGGGTAAAAACCCTCAAATTTAAAATTAATTTTTTTCAAAACTATTGAAGATAATTAATTGATATATTTTTCTTACATTCCTATTACGTCATTTAGAATATAAAAAAAATAATTTAATTTTTGAGCGTGCTGTTTTTATATCAACCCCTCGAGTGACACCTATCAAAAAAATATATATTATTTAGCACTAACATAATTATCGCGTGTAAAAATGACTTCAAGGTCAAATTGGGAGAAGATGCTTAAAAATATAAATCTAGGTAATGAACACAGGCACACAAAAAAAATTAAGTGCGAAGCCACTTCATTCCTACTCATTTGGAAGCCAATAATAAAAAAATATATACTACTACTTTTAGCTTGGCTCTCAATTATATTTTTTGCTTCAGAAGTATTGATGTTATTAGACAATATGGTTAGGCCATTTTAATTAATCCACAGAAATATCTCCTCAGGAAAGGAGATTAGCGAAAAATGTTTCAGACAAAAGTTGTTCCATTCAGAGGGGGACATCTTTTGGGCAGAACAATTTTCCACCCCCCACCCGTGATAAGCAGGGGGTGGGAGTAACTTTTGAATTTTTAATGGCACTCTCCATTTTTGATCGCGTATTCTGATTCTACGAAAAAAATTGCATAACTTTTGTTTCAAACATTTTTTTCTCCCCCCACTCCGATCAGCGGGGATGGCGGTGTAACTTTCGATTTTTCAAAAAATCCTGCAGGCGAACATCTCTGAACTAGGGCATTTTTAGGAAAAAATTTTCAAACAGAAGATGCCCCTCTCTGAACTAAACAACTTTTGTTTGAAACATTTTACCTAAAAATGCCCTAGTTCAGAGATGTTTCTCTGCAGGTTTTTGAAAATTCGATCCGTCCCCACTCATCAGGGTGGGGGGAGAAAAAAATGGTTGGTACAAAAGTTATGTAATTTTTTTCGTAGAATCGTGGAAGGTGGAAAATTATTCTACCCAAAAGATGCCCCCTCTGAACTTTTGTCTGAAACATTCTTCGCTAGTGTCTCTTTCTGAAGATATATTACTGTGGATTAATTAAAATGGCCTAACCATATTGTCTAATAAAATCAATACTTCTGAAGCAAAAAAAAATAATTGAGAGCCAAGCTAAAAGAAGTAGCATATTTTTTTGATTATTAGCTTCCAAATGAGTAGAAATTAAGTGGTCTAGGTCTTCGCACTTTAATTTTTTTTGTGTGCCTGTGTTCATTATTTATATTTATATTTTTAAGCATCGTCTCCCAATTTGACCTTGAAGTAATTTTTACAAACGATAATTATGTTAGTGTTAAATAATATAGATTTTTTTGGTAGGTGTCACTCAAGGGGTTGATATAAAAACAGCACCCTCAAAAATTAAATTATTTTTTATATATACTAAATGACGTAATAGGAATGTAAAAAAAATATAAAATATAAAGATATTTGATATCAACGTCTCCTATCAATTTCAATTAATTATCTTCAATAGTTTTGAAGAAAATTAAATTTAAAGTTGAGGGTTGTTACCCCCATAACTCTGCTAATATAGGGGATGGAGGTTTATTATATAATTTATTGAGCATTCCTAGTCATAAGCAACATTCATGTGAATGAATAGCCCAAAAAGCCGCTGGGCCCAATTCCATATACTTAATCGGCGATACCCTTTCAGTTGTATGCACAAGCTATTAAAGTTATTAAGTATCCGATGTAAGGGAGATTTTTTTCAACTTCCAGACAATCTCGAACAACTTTTTAAAAATTGTAATTATAATTTTAGTAAATTTTTATTTTATTAGTAGTATTCGATGTAAGGCAGAATTTTTTTAAATATTTAACTTCCAGATGATCTCGAAGCAACTTTTTAAAAATTGTAATTATAATTTTAGGAAATTTTTATTTTACTAGATTAGTTCTTTTTTTTTTTAAAGTGTTAATAAAATTTTTATATTTTATAAATTAAAAAAAAAGAAAATAAAATAAAACAAAATATAAAAAATAAATAAAAAAAAGTATGTAATACAAACAATAATAATAATAATAATAATAATAATAATATTTATTTATTAGCAAAAGCTAAAAATACAAACAAACAATGACAATATTCAATAACATATAACATATACCATTATGGTTTCAATATCTTTTTAAACTTATAATCATTAATCAATAAATAAATAGAAGACTATTGTTCAACAGGACATAAATGTTCCAGTTACAGAACAATGACTCAACGGATATGAAGTGTGAGGCACCACCCAAGAATTTTCAATTCTCTGTGGGAGGCGACTCACACCCCATTCCAATGAGCAATTACACAACTATCTAAATTAAAATAAAAAGAAATAAAATAAAAATGAATAAACAAATTAAAAAAATATATGATATAAATAATATTTACTATTATGGTTTTAATATCTTTTTTAAACTTAGTTTCTTAGGTCTCAAAAATTTCAGTTGTATGCACAAGCTATTAAAGTTACTAAGTATCCGTAAAGGAGAATATTTTAAAATAGTCAACTTCCAGACGACCTCGAAGAAACCAAGTTGCCACGAAGTTGCCTGGTAGTCGCCTGGAAGTTGCTTCGAGATCGCTTGGAAGTCGCTTCTAGATCGCATGAAAGTCGCGTCGAGGTCGCCTGCAAGTTGCTTCGAGGTCACTTGGAAGTTGCTTCGAGGTCGCCTGGAGGTCGCGTCGAGGTTGCTTGGTAGTCTCTTGGAAACAACTTCCAGACGACTTCGGAGCAACGAATCAAGGAATCAATAATAAATAGAACAGGCTATTGTTCAACAAGACATAAATGTTCCAATTGCAGAACAATGACTCAACGGATATGAAGTGTGAGGCACCACCCAAGAATTTTCAATTCTCTGTGGGCGACTCACACCCCATTCCAATGAGCAATTGCATAATTATCATAAACTTAGTTTTTTAAGTCCCAAAAATTTCAGTTGTATGAACAAGCTATTAAAGTTATTAAGTATCTGATGTAAGGGAGAATTTTTTAAAATATTCAACTTTCAGACGTCTCGAAGCAACTTTTTAAAAATTGTAGTTATAATTTTAGGAAATTTTTATTTTACTAGATTAGTTCTATTTTTTTTTTTAAAGTGTTAATAAATTTTTTATATTTTATAAATAAATAAAAAAGAAAATAAAATAAAACAAAATATAAAAAAATAAATAAAAAAAATATGTAATATAAATAATATATACCATTATGGCTTCAATATCTTTTTAAACTTATAATCCAAGCAACGAATGTTCAAAAAAGGGTGTAGAGGGAAATGTTAGGGACAGAAAATTTGACTTCGAAACTTTGTTTGGACTAGTCTGGAGATGAACATATCAAAAGTCCCCACTTCTAGGTAGTGAGCGGAGCGGAGGTGTCATTTTTTGGTTTTTCGCCTATATCTCGGAAACTACGCGTCGTAGCGGCTTGACCAGTCTATATAAAATTGAAGCTGACAAAATTTGCCATAAGAATCACGTGGGCGGCGACTCGCACCCCATGCCAATGAGCAATAAAAATAAAAAGAAAATAAAAAAAAATAAAACAAAATATAAAAAAATAAATTAAAAAAATATATAATGTAAATAATATATACATTATGGTTTCAATATCTTTTTTAAACTTAGTTTTTTAAGTTCCAAAAATTTCAGTTGTATGCACAAGCTATTAAAGTTACTAAGTATCCGATGTAAAGGAGAATATTTTAAAATATTCAACTTTCAGACGACGTCGAAACAACTTTCAGGCGACCTCGAAGAAACCAAGTTGCCACGAAGTTGCGCTGAGATTGCCTGGAAGTTTCTTCGAGGTCGCCTGGAAGTTGCTTCGAGATCGCTTGGAAGTCGCTTCTAGATCACATGAAAGTCACATCGAGATCGTCTGGCAGTCGCATCGAGATCGTCTGCAAGTTGCTTCGAGATCACTTGGAAGTTGCTTCGAGGTCGCCTGGAGGTCGCGTCGAGGTTGCTTGGAAGTCTCTTGGAAACAACTTCCAGACGACTTCGAAGCAACGAATCAAGGAATCAATAAATAAATAGAACAGACTATTGTTCAACAAGATATAAATGTTCCAATTACAGAAAAATGACTCAACGGATATGAGGCACCACCCAAGAGTTTTCAATTCTCTGTGGGCGGCGAATCACACCCCCATGAAAATGAACAATTGCATAATTATCTAAACCGTTTAAATTTTTATTTTACTAGATTAATTTTATTTTTTTTTTTTTTGGAAAAGTGTTGACAAAATTTTTAAACAAAATTCTTACTCCCTATGCCTAGCCCGCCACTACACATACTGTATACTTTGTATACATAGTATACATTACAATGTACACAGTATATGCAGTGTATACAGTCCACTATGCATATACAATATGCGGTATGTTATTTGTACCACCATGCCTGAAAGGGTTAAGTAGGAAATATTTTATGTATAGTTATTAGAAGTAGATAATAAGTTGTTTATGTGATGTTAGAATTTATTTTAGAAATTATAAAGAATTTGATTTTGACAAACAAAAATTTTCAAAATGAAAATTGATATAAATGGAAGGTTTTTAAATATCATTAGAAAGGAAAATTATTTTAAAATTTAATAAAAGTAAAAGTTATTATAAGAAAATTTAAGACAATACTTAAGAATATTATAAAAATCTAGTAAAATTTTGCATAAAGTCACGAATTACGTCACTTTATCAACAAAATAATATTAATTTTGATTAGCTCATTAGTTTTAACAACAAAAGTTAATCTGAAAATAAATTTCCTGAAAACAACTGTCAAGTGACAGTATTGAAAACTCAAAAAATGGAAATTGAAAATAGTAATTGAAGACTTAAATATAACCAACAAATAATAGAGCAAGTCAGTTATATTAATTATATAATAGTAATAAAGAACAATGTTAAAAAAAGGGCTTTTTGGCTCATCCATGGTAAAGTGTGGAAAGCATCAAATAATTTTGGGGTGTTGAATACGAAGAATCTGTCATCCAAATTGGCTAAAAACATCGGGAAGACAGTAATGAACAACCCCTTGGGGGGCATTGAAACTGATATTAGAACTTGCAATAAAAAGTTATTCTTTAGTGCAAAAATTCTATATTCAACCCCCTCCCCCTCGTTTCCCTCACCCTTCACCACCCATAAGAACGGTGTAAGTTACAATATCTAATATACTATTATTTATTTATTTAAAAAAAAACAAAACTCTTCGTTATCAGGTTATAATGTGATTACTTCTGAATACTCGTACACCCATCCCAACCAATTAAGGTGGAGAATTTTATCTCTTTAGAGTTTTTATTCGTTTTAATTGCAAAAGAAATCCTAATCACCCAGTTTGATGTTTTTTTTATCATAAAAAGGTGATTTAGTCAATTCAGATGAATATTTCTCACACTTTTGGGGTTAAGGTGTACGGTGTGCATATCACTATCCAGAAAATATTGTTTTTTATATTGAAAATGTTTTAAATTATTTAAATGACTTTTGGCGATGAGGGTTGAAGGGGTGAATTTGGTTTTTTACTTCTTATTCTACTTAGTTATCGAAACTTAGTATTTTAAGATAATTTCCTGCAAAATTATTCCTCTTGTAGTTCTAATTCTAGTGGCAAGTTCTAATATCAATTCCAATATCACCCCCAAATAAAGGTTGTTTTTTAATGTGTTCCCGAGATTTTTCGCCAAAACAGGTGACGGATTCATTTCAGCACCCCAAAATCAGTAAAAAAAGATCTCCCACGCTTTACCACGGATGGGCCAAAAAAGCCTTTTTTTAATATTGTTCTTTCTAATGGTAATTTAATGAAGTAAATATTAATATTTATATGTATAAAATATTAACTGAAAGAAGCAGATGTAAATTAATAACAAAATAAAATACACATTTCTGACAGAAAAAATTTATGGTTTGTCATAAATTTTGAAAGAGAAACTTGGAAAAATATTTTATAAAGAATTAAATTAAAGCAATGGAAGTTTAGAAGAAATACGAAGAAGATCAAAGGTACTTTATATATTTAATTATTTATATATTTAGATCTTGAAATAAATTAAGTCATTCAAATTTGTATTCAGTTGTAAGAGTTTTAAGTTTTGTTATTTGATTATTTAATCTAATAAATGTTTTACAACCTAAATATATGCTATTATTATATAACTAAGTACATTAAATACAAGCTAGATTGAGAATCTGTTACATGGGATTGAATTGTCTCATAGTAAGAGTCATTGGAAGATAAGAAGTCAAGGTGAAATATTATAATTTCGAAATATAAAAATAAAATAAATAAAAATAAAAAAATCTTTAAAATATAATAAATTGGCGCAACAACGCGGGACATTGAAGTCTGCACGTTTGTATGCAAATTTTTAAGAATATATAATAATATTTCTCCGTTTCTTATTGGGATGCTCTGCCACATGTATTTTCTTCTAAACAATGTCTGAAATCTACAAAATAATACAATTATCCGTATTTTACTAGAAAATAACCTCTACGCTTGTGACTTTTATGTCAAAGGATCAGTTAGATGGTGGTTTTTGACAAATAAAGAATAAGAACAAAAATATAAAAATGACGTATTTTGCTGACGTTTCGGAAAACGAATCTGTTTTCTTTCTCAAAGCGTATTATAATGTTTGTGTGCTGTGTATATTAAATACACAGCTTTAAGAATATATTTATTATATTCAGTATCCATAGATACTTACTGCTTACACAGAACTGTTGATATATCTGGTTGATAGTTTTATTTTAGACAATGTTGAGTTTGTTAAGTTCTTCTTTTAACATCGGCAGCCAGGTTGTGCAATTATCTACGGAACAATTCGACACGCATTTATCCTCATTCAATAGTATTATAGCCGCTTCTTTAATTTTTCTTTCCTTGCTATCTGTCTCTTTTGTTAACATTTTTGCCGAGTCCCAGTTTATTTTATGTCCGTTCTCCCAAGCGTGTACACACATCTTCGATTTCTGAATCTCATTCTTCCTAACGTAACCCCTGTGCTCACCCAATCTAACACTTAATGGTGTCACCAGTTTTAAGTAATATATTTATGGAGGACTTTGAAACTAAACATGTTCAAAATTTTATATATATATGGATATATGTTGACGATATATTTGCAATTTGGCCCCATGGAGTCGATTTACCAGATAATTTTTTAGAAAATATAAATAGTAAAGAATCATCTATTAAATTTACATTAGAAGTAGAAAATAGAAATGAACTACCATTTTTAGATGTTTTTAATTAAAAGAGTAAATAATACAGTTGAAACAAGCGTTTGTAGAAAACCAACGCATACCAACAGGTATTGAAATTTTAACTCAAATCAGTCGATGCATGTTGAAAAGGGTGTTATAAAATGCTTATATTATAGGGCCAAAATAATTCCTTCTAATGATGAAATATTAGACAATGAGAAACGCTTTATAAAAGAGGTTCTTATAAACAATCAATACCCTGAAGCTTTTGTTGATAGAACTTTCACATATTTAGAAAATAATAATCATGTACGCCAAAAACCTGAACAACGGTGCACACCGTTAATTCCTTATGTACACGGATTATCTGAAAAGCTACGCCGTATAGGCAGTAGATTTGATATTAGGACGATATTTCAAACGGACAATACATTGAGATTTATTTTAACACAAAACTAAATCGCTAAATCATGAGCAAAATTAAAAAAAAACTGGATTTATAGTATTCCGTGTGAGTCTAATAAACATTATGTGGGTGAGTCATCCAGACCATTCAGTGTTAGATTGGGTGAGCACAGGGGTTACGTTAGGAAGAATGAGATTCAGAAATCGAAGATTTGTGAACATGCTTGGGAGAACGGACATAGAATGAACTGGGACTCGGCAAAAATGTTAACAAAAGAGACAGATAGCAAGAAAAGAAAAATTAAAGAAGCGGCTATAATACTATTGAATGAGGATACATGCGTGTCGAATTGTTCCGTAGATATTTGCACAACCTGGCTGCCGATGTTAAAAGAAGAACTCAACATTGTTTAAGATAAAACTATCAACAGTTCTGTGTAAGCAGTAAGTATCTATGGATACTGAATATAACAAATATATTCTTAAAGCTGTGTATTTAATATACACAGCACACAAATATTATAATACGCTTTGAGAAAGGAAACAGATTCGTTTTCCGAAACGTCAGCAAAATACGTCATTTTTATATTTTTGTTCTTATTCTTTATTTGTCAAAAACCACCCTCTAACTGATCCTTTGACGTAAAAGTTACAGGCGTAGAGGTTATTTTCCAGTAAAATACTGGTTAATAGTATTATTTTGTAAATTTCACGACATTTTGTGTAGAAAAAAAATACATGTGGCAGAGCATCCCAATAAGAAACAGAGAAAAATTAAGAAAATGCCAAAACCAACATTTAGATAATATATAATAACTAGCTGACCCAGCAAACGTTGTTTTGCCATATAAATTATAAATTTTTGTCCAAAAAATAAAAAGAAAATTTCTGGATAGGGCCACCCTTATCACCTAGGGGTATAAAAAATAGCCTACGACCTATTCTCAACCTACCAAATATACACCAAAAATTTCATAAAAATCGGTCAAGCCGTTTCGGAGGAGTTCGATAACAAACACTGTGACACGAGATTTTTATATATTAGATATATTATATAGTTCAAAGGTATGCTTCTAGAGGGCAGAGTATTTACTAAACGTCATCGAAAACTAAACGTAATTTCTCTCCGAAGCAACCCTCTATACATTCTTATTCTAAAATAAGGAAATAACCAGGCCGCAGCGAATTGCAAGTGCGGTGCGTTAAGTGTAATAATCACATATTGCAATCGAATTAACAGCGTTTTGTGGTAATATGTGATTACTGCACTGCAATCGAATTAAAAGCGTTTTGTGGCAATATGTAATTATTGCACTTAACGCGCCAATTCTTTGCGGCTGAGTATTAGAACAGGACTTTTAACAGGACACTTTCCTGTTAAGAATCCCCTGCACACATTCGGAAAATTCGAAGAACTACAGATTATGCGGACGAGAACCAGAAACAATGGATTATATCGTACTCAAATGCGAGGCATTGGTCCGCAGAAGTTATAATATTTTCGAGCGAACAGAGACAGACTCGCAAACCATCAACACTCACTTTCACATCTGTATCGCCTGATCAGTGGCACAGGGCTACTAAAATGAGAGAGCACTATAAGCCCAGAACGCTGCAGTGCCCCCGGAATACTTTAACAAACAAGCCCTGAGTTAAAAAAACAAAATACAACCGTCATTATTCTTTCGTTCGGCAACGACTTTTACTCCCTCTTTTTGGTACAAACTTATTCCGCCCTTTCAGAAACTTTTTGCTACCTCCTCTGTAAAGCCTGTCTCGATTCTTTCTTTTTTTAATGCTATTTTCTTACAACCGTTGATTTGCCTACAAACCATCCAATGATGATGATGTCATATTAGCTTACTTTGACATGTACTAATAACGAGCTATGTCTTGTGTTTTTAGATCAGCTGACCATTGGCAGATCACAAAAATAAGAACATATTCCCAAATTTCTTTTGCAACCATCTCAGTCAAGAGCAGATACACTAGGTATTAACGTTATTGACCAATGTTTTATTTCCTTCACTTTAATAATCCAAACAGTAAATACATGAGGTATATTCCAACTCTGATCTTTAAGACTCTAAAGTCTAACTGTGACATTAATCTATAGACATGAATTTTGCAATTTTTGTATTTCACCTGTGTAAAGTGCATTAAGGCAAGGACTATATAAAGAATCTGCAAAATTAAGAAGCGATAAAACCAAAGTTTTACAAAGCATGATCTTAGTTTTCTGAGGAAGAGCCTGTTTTCATATATTAATTTTAGAGACAAATAACCTTTTTGAAGAAATTTATCAACACGACTCTCAAATCTCAAATCACTGTCAATAACAACACTAAGACTTTTAATTTTTCTTTCCAGCACGTCTATTTCAAATATATTTAACATAATTTCTTTGTTCTTTGGGTTCAAAAATTATAACTTCTGATTTGTTTGGATTTATCATTAAACAGTGACTTTGAGCTGCCATTATGAATTTTTTAATATCTTCATTTATATGGAAATCGGCCCTCTTCACTTCTAAGGGAGGAAAAGAGTAACAGAGTGGTGTGTCATCCACATATAAGTGAATTACACAATAATTCAAGTTATTGACAATGTTACTTGTATAAATTGTAAAGAGCAGCGGGCCAAGGACGGACCCTTGAGGTACACCGGATTTCAAAGTTAAATAATTAGAGCTAGTGTTATTTAATTGCTGCGGGTTTAGGGATGAGCATTCCTGGTTTACTGCCACTCGGAACTAGCGATTTTGAAAGTATGATTGTATTAACTTGGTAATACGAATCGGAATTCCCGCGATGTTGAGCTTGTATAGCAGCTCGGGATGCCAGACTTTGTCAAATGCCTTCTCGAGTCCAGGGAGATTATTCCTGTAAGGAGACGTCAATTGATTTGTGGTGTGTGGAAGGAGACTGATTGGTCTGTAGTTTGAAGGATTTTTTTTGGTTTCCCTATGGGGACTATTTTGGCTATTTTCCAAGAGGTTGGATAGTGTAAAAGGCGTAAACATGAGTTGTATAGTTGGTTAGAAATAATATGGCATTTGGAGGGAGATATTTAAGTGCATATGGAGGGATATTATCCTTGGGACTTTTTTGGGGTTAAGGTTTTTGATTTGGGAGAGAACGTATGCAACGGTAATTGGGAGGGGATCTAGGGGGATTGTAGCGTAGTTTCTGCTAATGTGCATTCAAAAGCTAATGATTTTATGCGGTATCTGGGATGTACAGGGTTGGGGGTGAATTAATTGGAGAATTATGTGGAAAAAGATAGCAACTTATCTGCATCAGTGACGGCCTGATGTGTGAAGTGGGGGGATTTTTTGGGTGTTACGTTTGAAAATTCGGGATCGTCGATCGAAAATGGGGATCGTCAGGTTGGGATAGTACAGTCTTTGTTATCTATTGGTTTTTATGTTTTTTTATTTGGTTTGCAATCTCTTTCCGTACTTGGTTTATGTCCGAACTCGCGGCTTTTAAATGTTTCGCGACGTGGTTAAGGCAAGCAGCAACGTTACCCATGACGGGCCTCTACGCCAATACTTTTCTTGCGATCATACATGATTTTTATTTACATTTTTGTAACAAAAAAAAAGGATTCTAACCTTTCTTACACTTAAGTTCAAGTTTTACTGCGAAAAATTATAGTTTAGCAAACATTATGGGGCAAAACTGTCAACTGAACAAGTTAATTAAAATAAAATAATTAATACAAACGGGGGTCAAAATGAATTGTAATTTAATAACAAACGCAAACACGGCTTTTTTTGATTACCTAAATTAAATTAATTAAAGTAAAATAAATAATGCGGACGGGGTAAAAATAAATCTAAATATAATGTAATCACTTTTAATCGAATTATAAGAGAAATGCGCAACGAAGTAAATTCAATTATGCAAAAATCCAATCGAAAAAATACTTCGTTACGTCACATATGTAGTTTATTCCATGATATTTAACAATATTAAACTCGGCACTTTGTGTATTTTATTTCCATTAGCTAGATGCATTTTGCACTGACTTCATACTTATGCTTTAAAATTAGAATTAAAATGCTTTGTTAAACAAAAATTCGAAACAATTCAATTACAAACGTTAATGTACGTATTTGATACAAATAGTTAATTAGATTTCCTCTACGTGAAATGAAATGAAATTAAAATTTTATTTCGAAAAATAACATGAATTTATAATTACTTTGCATAAAAAACCATACTGAAAATATACGGAGAATTTAGAAAATTAATAAGTCACACATAAAAAAAACAACGGTTTTTATAGCGATCAGAATAACATATTCCCGTGAACTTTGACAGTACAGCTAAAACAGAAGGCGGAAGAGATATGGATATCGCACTCACTTGTGTCATTAACATGCGTTTTACAGTGTTGCAACACTATCATTTAATAGTATATTACGTAATGAGTGTTGTAAGAAGCATATTACGCACGAATGGAAAAGTTACGCACGATGCCGCGTAGCGGCGAGTGCGTATTTCCATGAGTGCGTAATTGCTATACAACTCGAATTATACTTTACCTACGATCATATTTATTTATTTATTTAGTAAAATCTGGATTTAGTTTACTAGTCAACAATATTATGCAACAAATATTATGTCAGTTTTGATAGCGTTTGAAAATTATGTAGGCGCATTTGTTTTTTTAAACCCCGCGTCGGCGATATAAGCCACCTATAATTGCGTGTGCCGTGCGATTTGTTTACAGTGCGTTTTGTTTACAATATGTAAAATTCAACTTACATAGATGGCAGGTAGTGTGTTTTTTACTATTTACAGTAGTGATCGTAGGTAAAAATAATAAAACAGTTTTACTTTTACTGAAACGAAAACACTAACTGGCATTTAATATTAATTTGCTCAATGCCATTTTAGCAACTTTTCACAAATCACAAATATTCCAGGTTTTATTGAAAAAATATCACCGATCTCAGTAATTTATTGTCAGTAAATTGTAAAACCTATCCTTGTATAAAAAAAAAATACATAATTACCATTAAAATATGGAAAATCTTGAAGTTTTTGATTTATAAATTTTTGAATAGAAACTAAAGTGACTCAAGCCCTCTCATGGACTTTATTTTTATATTAGGGTGGTTTTCCTCTATCTAGGGATTGCTCAACCACCTCAGAGTAGAAAATCTTTTGCCATATACCAAAAATCTATATCTAAATACAATACGTTTGCGCTTGTTAACTACTTTTTGCATGTATTTATTGTTACCACAAATAAAGGATGATTTACCCTACTTTAGGGTTATTTATTCGCTAAAGGCTTAATATTTTGAGAGCACATGGGCTGAGATCGAATTCGAACTTGAACTCAACAAGTTCAAAACCCCTAAAAATATAATTTCAGAATCTAAATTACGTAATTTTTCAACTTTTCATTTCTACACCACTTTCAACCACTAATTTACTCTATTTTCAACTTAAGGATCAATTCTAGACTTTTGGCATGCTGAAATTTGAAATCAGCAACCTCAAAGACTCCTAGAAATATACTTTTGGAATGAAAATTACGTATTTTGTCAAATTTTCATTTTTTACCCCTTTCAACCCTCTAAGGATACATTTTTGGCTTCTGGCATGTTGAAATTTGAAATCATCAACCTCAAAAACCCTAGGTTTAGGAGTACTTTTCCAGGATCAGGACTTTTTTTTGTGGCTGGGTCATTTTATTGAATTTTTCATCTTTTTTTATTTTTCTGCCCCACATTCTGAAGCCGCCATATTGAAAAAAAATTCTGCAGCAAAACTGAATTTAGCATATCCAAATACTTAACTCTACCGTTTCGTAAATTTTTATCGAAAATTGGCTAGGTTGCCGATTTTTGACGCCTATTTTCTAAAAAAGCACTACTGTGCGACAGTGGAGAATGCCTGCGGAGTTTTTTTTTCAGATCTTTTACGTCTCATTATTTATACAATAAATACAATAAAAAGGGAGATGTAGGTGGCAAGAAGATATTGAACTTGGTTTTAGTTTGCACGGCAATACTGACCAAAATTATAATTACTACGTGGCCTGAAACTATCGTATTTTTAGAAAATAATTAAGTAAAACCGTTGGAATAAAGTAAAAATTTTATAAGACTTATTTGCTTATTTTGGGTCAATATATTATCATGCAAAATATGGCTGCTACGTATACACCAGACACCCTGTATAGCTCGGCGGTGGTCCCATATTAATTTCACTAAGCTAGTATAGTCTAGTATAAGGTGAGCGAAAATTTGGCTAGGTCGCTGGTGATAATTTAATTTCGTAAAATTTAATTTTGTGATAAAGAATTCAAATTCCTTTGGAATGGCATTTAACCCAATATAGGTTTTGTGACATGATCTCGTTTTCGAGTGGCTTCTTTGAATTTGACCTCTTGACCTCGCTTATGCACAAGACGGTTTTTCTCTATTATGGTTGATTTTAAAGACCTACTTTTTGACATGCTTCTACTACTTTCTGACGACCATCTCCTTATCATCTGTTAAGTATTTTTTCCCGGCAGTCCAACAAGGTATGAGATTTCAAAGCGATAACTTCGTACACCCAACACATTTGGATGATTGTGGGGTTCAAGAGAGTAAGAATTAATATTTTATAAGCGGCAAAACCAATAATCTTATACACACAAGAAAAGTATATTTGATTTGAATAAATATGCTTCAATCCAAATAAACGATAAGTTTGTATATAATGAATAAGACCAATATTTCAAATGAAGAGTACAATTTATTTAAGATTATGCTTAATTAGATAAGTACGTAATATTAAATTGACCAATTAATTTATTTAAAATGAAAAATCCTAGTTTTGTTGTTTCAATACTATCCCTTATTTTAAAATGAACACCTCAATATATTTCCTTTAAAATTGTATTTAAGTCTCTGAAAATAAATCGTATGTTACATTTCAAATTGCCTCTTATTTAAAACAATAATATTGATTTTTTTAGATCAAACTAAAAATCAAATTAAACTAAGAATACACAATAGAAAATGCACAAGAATAATTACTTCCACATCCAGTGGAAGTATAGTAACGACAAAAAAATTTTTAAAAATTTTTATTGTTCAAATAGGCTTAGAATGTCATGGAACGTCGAGATTTCAAGTTTGAGCAAAAAAAAAATTTCTGTCTGTCGGTCTGTAACTTTTTTTGTGCGCACGTTTACTCTGGAACCGTTTGAGACATTGACTTGAAATTTGGTACACATATGTACTTTAACGAGATCTAGAACTAGATTATATTTTCATCTTGTTCCGTCGAAGAGTTGGGGGGTAAATTGGGGTAAATTTGGGGAAAATAGGTAAATCAAGCAGGTAAGAGTCCATAAAATTGGTATTTAGTATATACAAGAGAAGCTAAGGTCAGAAAAAAAATTTTGGCATTGGTCACCCCCATTACCACCTCTACCCTATTATTAAAGGGGATGAAAAAAAAAATGTGATTTAGTGTGTATACAAGAACCAGAAACCTCAAAATATTTTTTTACTTTATCCACCCCCCACTCCCACCCCCTGTCACCACCCCCAATGCATTTTTAAGTTGAAATTATGCATAGTTTATATTTACAAAGCGAATGTTTTGATTTGATTATCCTCATCTCAAATTAAAGAAATTTATCAAGATTTTGCTTTGGTTTTCACCAAACTACGAAAAATCTCTTCTTTTGAGCAAATAATACATTGAAATTCCGGAACAAATAGGTACATTCAAAATAAGAATACTTTTTTTGTGTGTAAGACTGTGGTAGAACGTAGTAAACGACGTTTCAGGTACGTTTATTTGCTATTTTTTTAAATTAAAATACCGCTAATGTTTTGCTATACTATCCACGCTTATTGCTTAGACATTCGAAAATTGTTTGCAATTTCTTATTATGAAGCTTAGTAATTTAAATGCCGAATTTGTGGACGAATTAACATGCTGAATAAAATCCAATTTAGAATGGAATAGTTTACTCCTGAGTTGCCTGGTCGACTAACAACTCCGTGTCATCGAATGCATACAAAAAATCTATGGTACTTACTTTATGCGTGTACGTTACTACCTCACATTTTCAAACGTTCATTTGTAAATTATTAAACGTACATCATAATTCAATTTTGTTTATTTGCTGTTGTAATGTTTGGCAGTCTTCTATGTTGTTAATTTCACAAAATATTTTGAGATCTTTAGCAAACAAAAGTTTCTCGCAATCTAATACATCACACAGATCTTTTAAAAATATAATAAACAAAAGTGGTCCCAAGTTTGAACCTTGAGGTACCCCCGATATTACAATGTAAGTATTTGACTTTTAACCATTATATTGAACATATTGTAACCGATTTTCCAAATATGACACAAATCATTTTGATAATTTCTACCTCAAAAAATAAAGAAAAAAGTGCACCGTCTTCATGTGACACTCGGTATAACACAAATAATTAAATAATTAATATGGTTTTGCTTCATCGTTCTCACGATGTCACAGAATCCCCCTTAACAAATTTCAATTTAATTAAATTCATATGGCTGCTATTATCTCATCAGAGCTAATCAATATTTTAATATATGCCGAAGAAAAGGTAAATCGTCACGACATTGCGGTATTTAGCCCCGATTTCCCACGTTTATGTTCGGAGGGACGCGCGGACGTTTCAGGATAATGTAAATTCGCCGCCGATGATCTGATGAAATTATTTGATAGAAATACCAAAAAACGCACACAAACGCATGCATCTCCATTATTCAATTAGTTGGAAGCGCTCCAAGTAACGAACCATGAAATATTATGCTGTGTGAATTTACCGCGTATCTGATTTTAGACATGGACGGGCGTGGTATTCTTTAAAAGAGAACCACCGTTTACTACATTTTCTTATACAAGATACAAGAAATATATCGAACTACCTGATTTCTGGCTAAGATATATACCGGGTGCCACAGGCTAGTGGCTCCCCCCTATATTTCCTGTATTATTTAACTTATCCATTTGAAATTTGGGGTGCATAAACTACCTGTAAAAATGGATTTTTGGACATAAAAAACGATATGAGACCATTTCCGGTTTACCGGGAAATGACCGCAATTTCCAATTTTTAAATGGAACACCCTGTATATTTTTACAGATTTGAATTCAAGACATTCTGAGTATACCATGAAATTTTCGAGAATTTTTGAGTCAACGTTCAGTTTTTTTAAGCATTTTAAGACATTCGTCTAGAGTGCTTTGGAATACCAAAATTTGTTCTACGGCAGGTAAAGTCCAAGAGAAAAATATAATTTTTCGTTTAATTTGTTTAAACTATAGATTTTTTTTTGAATTCATTGATATCCATTTCAAATCTATGCTATTTGTTTTTCTATTTTATTAAGTTTATTTAAAAATAAAAAATCACATTCAGAATAATTTTTATTGATCCTTATACTTTGCAATAGTGCTTATACCTTTTAAGAAACAAAAGAGAGAACCAAAAGGCTATTATTCCCAAAAAGGTAGTTATTCACATTTCATTATTAGACATATGATTTTTGCAAAGGCGACTACGTTACAGTTCAAGAAAAATTATATTGAAAGTGATTTTTTATTTTTTAAATAAATTCAATAAAATAGAAAAACAAATAGCATAGATTTGAAATGGATATCAATGATTTCAGAAAAAAATCTATAATTTATTGAACAGTATGAGCCAGCACCTTCCCATTTGAAAAAAAAAGTTTTCGATAAAAAAGTGGTTTGTTCAATTTTGGAGGCTTCGTAAATAGTTATTAATGAAATTAAACGAAAAATTATATTTTCCAAAGCACTCTAGACGAATATCTTAAAATGCTTTAAAAACTGAACATCGACTCAAAAATTCGCGAAAATCTCATGGTACACTCAGAATGTTGTCTTGAATCCAAATATGTAAACATATACAAGGTGTTCCATTTAAAAATCGAAAGCTACAGTCATTTCCGGGTAAACTGGAAATGTGTTCTATGTACAAAAATCCATTTTTACAGGTAGTTTATGCATCCCAAATTTCAAATGAAAAAGTTAAAAAATAAAGGAAATATAGGCAGGGGCGGCTCAAGGTAAATTTTCCACCCGGGCGGGAGCATTTTTTGGCGCCCTTTCCTGAGGTAATCACGAAAATTTCACGGACGTACTTCGTACTAAAGTACAAGAATATCCCTTCGGACTCCTTCATTGAGCGGAGAGTGCTAGCGAAAATCCGAAAGAAAATTTTTCTCGCCTTGAAAAAATAACGAATACTTTATTGCCTTCTGGTGCCCTCCTTTACCCACAATTTGGCAACCCGGGCGGCCGCGCCGGCCCTTAGAAGCCGCCCCTGAATATAGGGGGAGCCACTAGTCTGTGGCACCCGATATAGTACAGTAAAATTAATAGTTGACCTAAAACAGATTTGGGACAAGTTGATTTTAGCGGCATTGCAGTCCTAAAAGACTTTTTTCAGCTGGCTAAAAAATACAAATTGCCTAACTACCCCAAAACCACCCCTAAACTACAATTTACGGTTTCTTGACATTTTCTGAAAAACCTTGAATTTCTCGGCAAATGCATTAAACACCTTTTTCATGGAGCATAGAAATTCCATTTGATTGATATTCATACAGATTGTATTCAAAGAAAAGTTAGAGCTAATACAGGCCTCGAAAAACATGGCATTTTATAGTAATTATAAAATCAGATATATCCACACCCATGTATCCACTTCGCCATATACTAGCAAATATTTTAAATACTACATTAATATATAGAGAGTATTATTTAGGTGTTAAGCAAATCACAACTTACACACTTTTTTATTCATTATGAAATTACATACTTTCTGTATATTGTTGCCCTAATCTGGGCACGAAAATATACTAGTTAGGTAAATACTTTAAAATACTCATTATTGCAGAATCTATCCAATCAACTACTCTTCTAGCTAATACTGACGAAGTATTGAATTATATGATAGGATTCTTAGCGTTTTAAAGCAAAAAAATATATTAAAAATACTTAAATCATTTGTTTAAATTCAGTCGATCACACTTTTTTATTTAATAAGAAATTATCTACTTTCTGTATATTGGTATCTTAATTAGGTGACGCTAATATACTACTTAGGAAAACACTTTAAAACACTCATTATTGCAGAACCAATCAAAACAACTACTCTTCTAGCTAATACGGACGAAGTATTGAATTACATGAGAGGATTGCTAGCATTTTAAGGCAAAAAAATATATTGAAAACACTTAAATTATTTATTGAAATTCAGGTATTCACAACAATTATTGAACCTTACATTCTACTGCAACTCTGGCTTTTATCTATCTGCCATAGTTTTAGAGAAAACCTCAAATCCCATCTAATTTGATCCACATTGTACACGTATTTCTATATAGGGTGGTCCGTAAGTAATGGTCCATAAAGCAACAGTGGGTTTCTGACATTAAAATAACTAAACCTACCTTAGTACAAAAGTTGATATTAACAGAGATACAGGGTGTTAAAGTCAATATTATATTTTTAATTTTCTCAAATAACTTTTGAAGTTTTTCAAGTATTGTTGTGAAAATTTGTGAATGTGGTTTTTTTGAGATGAAAAATTCAAATCTGCTCCCATTTTTGTGTAGATCCTAGAGGACGCCACATAAGCATTGTTTAAGGTGTAAATGCACTCTTAACTTTTTTACCCATAACGTTATCCATTTTTTTATTAAAAAATCCTAAACCTATCTCATTTTAGCGAAAAAAAAAAGATATACTTGTCATTAGTCTTAGAAATTGACCGTTTTCGAGAAAATCGCATTTCAACATTTACCCTCATAAATCATTATAAGAAATATTAACGTAGTTGGCGCCGATGCCAACAATACTTTTGACATTTAAAAATTGTCGTGACATTCATTGTTTGCAATTTTATTTATCTATTTTTCTTAATATCAGTTAATAAATGAAAATCAGAACTGCCGAGACATAATAATTATTCAAACTCAGATATGAGAGATACGGTTAGTATTTATTGCCAACTGAATTACAATGGACGTGCTGCGCAACATGAGTAGAAGAAATATTAGTTCGCATTGCAGATGATCCACAAGTTAGTACAAGACGATTATGTGCAGCTACAGGAATCAGTAAAACTTCCATTCTAAAAATATTGCATGCAGAAAAATACCATCCATTCCATTTTACGCCCGTTCAAAATATTGTCCACTCATTCGTCAACAGAATATTATTTACGGATGAAGCTGCATTTATCCGCCGAGGTATATTCAATTTAAGAAATAACCGTTTTTGGGAAGTTGAAAATCCTCATATAAAGCGAGAACGACATTTTCAACATGAGTTCAAAATCAATGTTTGGTGTGGGATCATTGGGAACCGTTTTCTAGGACCACATGAATTGCCAAGAAATTTAAATGGTAACAATTATTTACATTTTTTACAAAATGATTTTATTGATATGTTGGATGCACTACCACTGAATTTGAGACAAAATATGTTGTTCATGCAGGATGGTACTCCGCCACATTTTTCCAGTCGAGTACGAATTTATTTAAACACCATTTTTCATGAGCGCTGGATTGGTCGCGGTAGTCCGTTTCCTTGGCCAGCACATAATCCAGATTTTAACCCACTGGATTTCGGTATATGGGGCACAATGAAAGATCTTGTTTACAAAAATCCTATAAATACCCACGCACAACTTTGGCAAGAAATCAATGCAGCAGCAGCCTTTTTTGATCCAATGGTAATATTTAATATGAGGCGTTCTTTTATGAATCGTAATTATAAGTGTATCGAGAAGAATGGTGGACATATTGAACATTTACTCTGAATTAATAATATCTTTTGTTGAGTTTCCTTTCCCATTCTGTTTTTTATTCGTTGAACCCTTGTTTAAACCATAATTTTGTTTAATTAAATTTTCTCTTCATTGTATTTCAAATAAAATTAATTAACCTGATAATTCGTGCTTTAATTCTACATAATAATGTCAACATTACAACATTTAAATGTCAAAAGTATTGTTGGCATCGACGCCTACTACGTTAATATTTCTTATAATGATTTATGAGGGTGAATGCGATTTTCTCGAAAACGGTCAATTTCTAAGACTAATGACAAGTATACTATCTTTTCGCTAAAATGAGATCGGTTTAGGATTTTTAAATAAAAAAAGAGATAACGTTACGGGTAAATAAGTTACATTTACACCTTAAACAATGCTTATGTGGCGCCCTCTAGGATCTACACAAAAATGGGAGCAGATTTGAATTTTTCATCTCAAAAAAACCCCATTCACCAATTTTCACAATAATACTTGAAAAACTTCAAAAGTTATATGAGAAAATTAAAAATATAATATTGACTTTAACACCCTGTATCTCTGTTAATATCAACTTTTGTACTAAGGTAAGTTTAGTTAAATCGTAATATTTTAATATCAGAAATCCACTGTTGCTCTATGGACCATTACTTAAGGACCACCCTGTATAGACAGTTAAACATCAGAGCACTTAGTATCTCGTCCCACATTATAGCGGTTTGTATATCAGTGAATCCGTAGAAGCTTTGTAACTTCAGGAAAGCACTGCGTAGTGGATATACCATCCTTCGGAGGGGATGTAAAGCAGTCGGTTCCTTGTCTATTAAATGTTAAGCAAGTAAAAGTTCCTTACTCTTCGACAGAGAAGGCAAAATTTCCAAGTTGGGGATAGCTCGTCTCCTGGCGTCGGTGAAAGTGTATCGTCCTGTTATACTTAGGGTGACCATATTTTTTTCTAGAAAAAAGAGTACCTACAATGATAGAAGGGGTCCCTTATTTAAAGGTGAGGGTACGCTAAAAATGCGCCGCAGGCGAAAATTTTGAATTTTTCAAGGTCAAACGGCCTTAAATTAAAAGTTAGATATTTGATTAAAATTATATTGTCTTCAAAATGTAGGTCTCGTGTGCGCAAGATTTAAAAATATAAAATGCCAAATATATTATTTATATCAGGTAAAAAATATCGTACTCTACTTAGTCACAATATCTACTCTAAACTAGTATTGACATTCGGCGGTAAATCCTAAGCTAAGAACTACGTTGCAGCCGACCTAAGCACTTTTCATCTGCAGTAAAATGAAAGAGCGAGATAACGAGATAAGTGACACGTTCGACAGTCGATGCTAGACTGACGTAGCGTCACCGTGGCATCGCAGTCGGTTCATATACGTGAGCCAGAAACACTTGATTTCGTTTCGTTCGGTACGTTTTATTTTATATGTACTTGTTATAAAAATAAAAAACCGCTGCCCAAGGAATCACTATTTCCACATCCAGATTCTCTATTCAAGTCACTCACAACGAAAAAAAACTTTGTATGTGGAAATAATTGTTCATGGAACTTTGATAATATCATATTTGAAATCCTCTACCCCAAAAACCCGTAAAACGATACCCCACATCGGTAGTGGGGTGGGGGTGGTGATAAAGGGGTGGTAGTGGGGGTGGATGAAGTAAAAAATATTTTGAGGTTTCTGGTTCGTGTACATATACTAAATCACAATTTTTTTTCATCCCCTTTAAAAAGGGGATAGGGGTGGTAATGGGGGTGGCTAAAAATTTTTTTAAGACTTTAGCTTCTCTTGTATATATTAAATACCAATTTTATGGACTCTTACCTGCTTGATTTACCCATTTACCCCAAATTTACCCCAATTTACCCCCCAACCCTTCGACGGAACAAGATGTAAATATAATCTAGTTCCAGATCTCGTTAAAGTACATACGTGTACTAAATTTCAAGTCAATATCTTAAACGGTTCCAGAGTAAACGTGCGCACAAAAAAAAGTTACAGACAGACAGACAGACCGACAGACAGACAGAATTTTTTTTTTTCGCTCAAACTTAAAATCTCGACGTTTCATGACATTTTAAGCCTATTTGAACAATAAAAATTTTTAGAAATTTTTTTGTCGTTACTATACTTCCACTAGATGTGGAAGTAAAATAAATGAAAATATTTATTTAGAATGTTTGTGTACCTCAAGAAAAAAGAAGTACATTTATGTGTACTTAATGAACTTTTTAAGGACAGTAGGACATTACTCGAAAAAAGAGTACTGTCCTACTAAAATAAGTACATATGGTCACCCTAGTTATACTAGACCTTTATTTTTAAAAAAGAAACCCATCTCACTGGCGATCTGGATTTGTGTGCATAAAAACGTCAAAATCTAGTAAAAAAGGTGACAAGTCGAAAATTGGTCCCAGTATATCTTATAACGAAGTGTGCCCTTACCCCCATTCAAGACGCCTATGTGTTGGAGCATCCAAATTTACATAACCAGGTGAGCATCGCATCGGCGGAAGTGGTCAATTACCAGCGGTGAATCATTCGCTGAATTATAGTACTATACCGTGTTTGTGCATAAAGAAGCTATATTCAAATGATTTGTTTATCTATACAACCGGATAGTAGGCTGTTTGTTACCCCCATTTTAATTTTTACAACGATCACGGGGGATATTTGCATAAGTATGCACCCAGTACACCAAAAAAGGACGAGATAAAAATGTTAACATTGTTTCAATTTCACCGGTGTCCTTTCCACATATAAACGGATATTTATGAGATCACGTTGTGTGAAATTGCTTTTAATGGATCATGGATGTTTCATTTTGTCAACCACTTTAAAAGTATTTTTATAAGTTGACGTGAAGAGAAGAGCTACTTAATGTAAAGGATATACGAGGGGGCAACCGCTGGCGAAATTTTGTACACCTAATACCTATTCTAAAAAAATACCCTTTATTTCCCCTTTAATTCCTTGTAATTCCCCTAATTCCTCAAATACCTTTATTTCCTCCTAATACCCTAATATTTTCTAGATTATCTCGGGAAAGGTGCACTTTTTGATAAAAATACCTATATACAAAATTGTTCCTTATAAAATTCTCTATCAAAAATGTCTCTACACTTTTTTCCTAAAATTAATAGTACCGTGGGAAATAAGGCGCACACATAAGGGTTGGTTCCGGTCAACACAATAAATTGTAATCTTTACTATAATCTACTTTAAAGTTCAATACTTAACGCTAAAGCAGTAGCTACTAAAGTCCGCCTAAAATTAAAATAAATTCCTCTCACCCCTATAAAATAACGCGATTTTTGATGAAGCGAGAATATTGTATACCGGGTCGCTCAGAGACACTGTTGTAACTTTTGAATGGGCGAATGGATTTTTTTCAAATTTGGTGTAGTAATATGGGATATAATTTCCAATTATATAATGTAAAGAACCAGAATGTCCGACTTCCGGTTTCGATTTTACCCGAAAGTGGGTTTAAAATACCCGGTTATTGCGTAAAATCCCGCACATTGGCAGCCCTGAACAGTAACAGCGTTTACAGCAAGCTCTAAAATAATGCAGTGACCTTGGGTCGTCTGAGATATAGTGGGATAAATTGAAATTTTTTGCATTGTGGTGGTGTATAGATATTTATACTTTTTTCGCGTAAAGACAGCTTTGGAAATAGCCATACGGATATTCAGCGAATTATATGACCTGCGCTGATTACATTTGCGCCTCATTTACCAAAGTGCTATTAATTTTAGGAAAAAAGTTTAGAGAAGTTTTTGTAGAGAATTTTATTAGGAATAATTCTGTATATAGGTTTTTTTATGGAAAAATGCACCGTTCCAGAAATAATCTAGAAAATCTCAAAATGGGGGTGGAAACGACGTCCTCTAGGGGATGAAGCACGCAATTTTTGAAACTTTATGAATTTTGTCCCATATATTACAATTTTAACTGTTATATTACTGAAGTATTACAAGACATCGTGCAAAGTTTTAAAAATGAAAAAGCTAGTCATGGAGAAATTGTAGAGGTAGGAGAGCGATTTGTTCTAGCTTTATACAACCTCCGCAGAAAAAAGTCATACAGATTCATGACTTTTAACAAACTTGTTGGTAAAGCGAACAATACTGTAATATTATCAAAACTACCAACAATTTCTGCTGCTGCACGGCAACACTCATATCGCTTTTTTTACCAAATTCAAACATGGAAAAACGTTGCGTAGAAGCTACTGATTGGGGACGGAAAAAGTTGGCGGTATATTAACCCGAACTAAGACAACAAAAGAACCAGCTCCCGAATCTGTTATAACACTAATTTCTTGTTCATGCAAATTAAGGTGCGAAAAGAGGTGCAGTTGCAGAAGAGCAGTCTTACGTTGCTCCACAATGTGTTACCATTACCACGGACAAGCATGCATGAATGTCGAATCTATGGAAGACGATGAAGATTAATTAACGTAGGTAATCTTTTGATAATTAGTGGATTCGGCCTACAGGGGACATCACACGCCAAGTACTTTACCTCTAGGCTATCGCGTTATTTTATAGAGGTGAGAGGGTGGAAGTGGTACATTTATTATAATTTTAGGTGGAGTTTAGTAGCTACTGCTTTAGCCTTAAGCATTGAACGTTAAAGTAGATTATAGTAAAGATTACAATTTATTGTGTTGACCGGAACCAACCCTTATGTGTGCGC
The DNA here is from genome assembly GCA_936432065.2 of Rutpela maculata. NCBI lineage: Eukaryota > Metazoa > Arthropoda > Insecta > Coleoptera > Cerambycidae > Rutpela > Rutpela maculata. Next base: position 3,941,595 of record OW386294.2, read on the forward strand.
CTTATTTCCTACGGTATTATTAATTATAGAAAAAAAAGTGTAGAGACGTTTTTTATAGAGAATTTTATAAGGAATAATTGATCAAAAAGTGCACCGTTCCCGAGATAATCTAGAAAACCACAAAATGGGGGTGGAAACGGCGTCCTAGGGGATGAAGCACAGTATTTGGGGGTGGGAACTTTTCGGTTTAGTAATGCTATCCTTAACGTTTCTACCAATTTTCAAAACTTTATGAATTTTGTCCGATATAAATCGTTATATTACTGAACTAGAAGTCCATAGTATCATCGGTAGTTTAATTAAATTAAATATTTTTTCTTTACTAAATATTTTTAGCGCTAATCTCTGCGCTAATGTTTTTTCAACACTGACGTCCTTTATATAAGAATTGGTATGTAATTCTTCAAGATAAACATTCCATTTCAATATTTTTACACTCTAATTCCCTCATAATACCTGTTATTTCTTCTTAATTCCCTTCTAATACCTCGTAATAATATTTATTTCCTCCAAATTTCCCTGTAATTCCCTTAATACCTAATAATTCCTTCCGAAATACCTTCAATTCCTTCCTAATTCCTCCGATTTGTACACTATTTCCCCTCAGCGGTTGCCCCCTCGAGGATATATTACAATCGCAAAAAAAATTATACAGAAATTCCTTTTATAACATGCTGAATTCAAAGATCGAATACAAAATGTTCGTGTGTGTGAGTGGTAGATTTTTTAGTAAACATGACAACTTTTTTAGAATTTCTACCTCAAATTTGATACACATGTAAAATAGGGCCATATCCGTAATATATATGGTGATACCCAGAGGCGTATAAACTATAATGATTTATTACAATTTTAGAGTAACCTGTTATTAAGGTTTTGGGTTAAGCACACAAAAAATACGAAGTTGCATACATGCGTACGTACATACATACTTGTAATTAGATTTATATGCTTAAAGATAAGAGCGGAGCTAATGAACGAATCTGTTGACCTTTCTTGTACCGTGGAGGTCGCAGACTAGATTTTATAGGGTTTGGCCCATGAGAACTTTTGATCAGCATCCCCTGAACTAATTTTTCACAAAGTCTGGAAAATTGTCATTTTTGGATGACCTCTATATCTCAATTACCAAGTGTCGAATCGAAAATCGAGTAACACATTCTTGAGGCACTTTTTTGAGTAGAATCTGTTGCTGATAAGAATAAAATTATGCATGCCTCAATTTTTGAGATATAGACATAACTTGTGTTTTTTTAAATTATTTCATTATTCGATCACAACTTAAATTAGCTATCCAAACGATATATCATGTCATATTTATCTCTAGAAAAAGTGGTTAATTTAATATATTTGTGAGGAGGTCATCGAAAACTATTAACAACACTTCTTATAATATAAAATAATTTTGCCAAAAATAGAAAAAACTAAACTACAACAAATGTTCGAATTGTCTTGCATTGACATCTATGCATATTTATCGCATTTCTAATGTTCAACGTTTCATGATATTCTAAGCCTATTTGAACAAAGTTCAAGTTCCACGAAAAATTCGTTTGAACTTGAGAGAACATCATATATTGCAATTTCGATATTTTTCGTCATATTTTTATGTGCATAATTAAAAACTTTAGTATACAGGGTGTCCAGTTAGTGTTCCTCGGAAGATTGTGCGAAAACAGCTAACTTTATAAAAAAACTTTCTTAACAAAACTTTCAATGTTACATCTCTACTACAACGTAAAATTATTTTCAATCATACAAGATGTCACAAAAACGAGTTACACAAGAAAGTATAATTTTTTTAAATGGAACACCCTATATTTTTTAACGCCAGTAGAGCCTACAAGAGTCCTGCATTACACCCTAAAATATTTAGCCAATCGGATGTAGAGTTGTCAAGTTATGATTTTTTTCCTGTTTTTTTTTTGTCAATTTACAAACATTTTTTGGACTGCCATATCTCTCCGATTTATTAATTGTTTTTTCTAAAAATGTAGGATGTTATTTGATAATGATGTATTTACTGAAAAACATTTTTGATTTGAAATAAATTATTATTATACCGGGTGTCCAAAATATTTTACATTTCTTGATATTTAATTATTATTTTTCTCATTTTTTTTTTAAACGGAATATAATTTTGTTACATGGATGAATAAAGCATACAATTCCCCACATTTTAATATCATATACTTTATTTTTTTTTCAAACGGTTTTTGAGACAGTGGCGTAACTGACACCACCGCAGACCCCGCACCGCGGGGGGGCCAGGGTCGCCGACTGGCAGATATCTTGACAAATATTTTTTTTCAAGTCCCCGCTCATCAATTATTAAGCGCGGGGACCCGTTGGAGATATTGACGAAAAATTTTTTTTCGAATTTCTTCCCACCGCTCGTCAATTATTAAGCGTGGGGGCTCGTCAGAGACATTGACGAAAAATTTTTATTTCGAATTCATATTATTGTCTAAATGTTGGTTGTGGCATTTTCTTAATTTTTCTCTGTTTCTTATTGGGATGCTCTGCCACGTTTATTTTCTTCTAAACAATGTCTGAAATCTACAAAATAATACAATTAACCAGTATTTTATGGGGTCTCCATTGTCACCAGTTTTAAGTAATATAATTATGGAGGACTTTAAAACTAAACATGTTCAAAATTGTATATATAAACCGGTCAGCTGGTGGAGATATGTTGACGATATATTTTTTGCAATTTGGCCCCATGGAGTCGATTTGCTAGATATTTTAAAAAAATATATAAATAATAAAGAACCATCTATTAAATTTACATTAGAAGTAGAAAATACAAATGAACTACCATTTTTAGATGTTGAAACAAGTGTTTATAGAAAACCAACACACACCAACAGGGTATCATAAAATGCTTATATGATAAGGCCAAAATAATTTCTTCTAATGTTGAAATATTAGACAATGAGAAACGCTTTATAAAAGAGGTTCTTATAAACAATCAATACCCTGAAGCTTTTGTTGATAGAACTTTCACATATATAGATAATAATAATCATGTACGACAAAAACCTGAACAACGGTACACAACGTTAATTCCTTATGTACACGGATTATCTGAAAATCTACACCGTATAGGCAATAGATTTGACATTAGGACGATATTTCAAACGGGCAATACATTGAAATCTATTTTAACAAAAACAAAACCGCTAAATCATGAACAAAATTCAAAAAGCTGCATTTATAGTATTCCGTGTGAGTGTAACAAACATTATGTGGGTGAGTCATCCAGACCATTCAGTGTTAGATTGGGTGAGCACAGGGGTTACATTAAGAAGAATGAGATTCAGAAATCGAAGATTTGCGAACACGCTTGGGAGAATGGACACAGAATAAACTGGGACTCGGCACAAATTTTAACAAAAGAGACAGATAGCAAGAAAAGAAAAATTAAAGAAGCGGCTATAATACTATTGAATGAGGATAAATGCGTATCGAATTGTTCCGTAGATGTTTGCACAATCTGGCTGCCGATGTTAAAAGAAGAACTTAACAAACTCAACATTGTTTAAAATAAAACTATCAATTAAATATATCAACAGTTCTGTGTAAGCAGTAAGTATCTATGGATACTGAATATAACAAATATATTCTTAAAGCTGTGTATTTAATATACACAGTACACAAATAATATACTACGCTTTGAGAAAGGAAACAGATTCGTTTTCCGAAACGTATTTTTTTTTGTTCTTATTCATTATTTGTCAAAAACCACCCTCTAACTGATTCTTTGACGTAAAAGTCACAGGCGTAGAGGTTATTTTCCAGTAAATTACTGGTTAATTGTATTATCTTGTAGATTTCAGACATTGTTTAGAAGAAAATACATGTGGCAGAGCATCCTAATAAAAAACAGAAAAATTGAGTTAATATTGTTAATTAAAATTTAAAAATATGAATTATAATTATTGTCAACAAGATTTGATATCTATGGTGTATGTTATTGGTGAATGTGATGAAAATTGTTTATTGGCATCAACAGTGTATCATCAAAAATATCCCTGATGTGAGGTCTTTAGAAAATTTGAAAGAACGTTTTGAACGTACTGGAAGTGTTGCATATGAAAGAAGGTGAGACGACGAAATGTATTAAGTGAAGAGAATGAGCTGGCTATAATTTTAGTGGTAATCGAAAATCCTACGGCAAGTGTTCGGGAGTTAAGTAGGGATTTAGAGGTCAGTAAATCTAGTGTTTACCTATGTCTTCGTAACAATAAGTTTCACACCTATCGAGTACAGCTGCATCAAGAGCTTTTGGATGTGGATTTAAATCGCAGATTAAATTTTTGCCAGTGGGCTCAAAACCAAATTGGAGAAAATGAAGAATTTTTCAAATTTGTGTTGTTCACGGATGAATCAACGTTTCATCGCAATGGATTTGTGAATAGGCACAATTTCTATTATTATAACAGAGAAAACCCTCATGTTGAACAAAGAAATCATTACCAGCACAGCTGGAGTTTAAATGTTTAGGGAGGAATTGTACATGATTATGTTATTGGTCCTCGCTTTTTTGAGGGAGATGTGAATGGAGCAGTCTTTTTGGATTTTATGCAAAATACGTTTCCACAAATGATCGAGCATATTCCTGATTATATTACAAGTAGACATCTTACTAATTTACGGCGAGTGCCATAAGAACCCAACAGCAGCTGAAAGTCTGAATGAGCAATGGTATTCTGAAAGACAACACCTCTGCAGGCAATATTTTTCATTTTTAGAGAAGAAATTTAGAAATTTAATTGTTATCGATGAAGCAACAAAAATCAATGTATTGGCTTGTGTTGAACTGGAATCTTACTGTTTCTGTCAGAGATATTCGACACGAACTGGATGTCGTGAATCAGCTAGAAAAATTCTTAAAAAGCATGGATTTTGTTCATATAAATATCAGTTGCATCAAAATTTATGTGAAGATGATGCTGATCGAAGGCTAGGTTACGGCCACCAGAATTCCATGAAATGTTATTCTTTTCTCTGATAAGTCGTGATTCATGTATGTTCAAAAAGCAGAATACTAGATATTGGGCTCTAGAAAATTGACATTTAATAAGGCAGAGCAACTTTGAGGAAAGATTGGAGTCAATATGTGGGTAGGAATTGGATCAATACTTTTTCGAGGAAATTTAAATGATCAACGATATTTAGATTTTCTACAAAATGATATTGAAGGATTTCTAGAAGAATTACCCTTTGAGATTTTGAGGAGACTATACTTTCAACAAGACGAGGCTCCTCCCCTTAATGCTGTCCACGTATTAAATCATTTGACAGATAGGTTTGATGAACGGGTTATTGCAACCAACGATCCTATGCGTTCTCTGGATCTTACACCTCTCGATTCTTTCCTATGGGGCTATTTAAAAGAAACTATTACACATGTAATGCTTGAGGAAGTTGTACAGAATACCATTTTCAGAACTAGAAGATACGTAGAGGGAGGTCTGCACTTTGAACATCTTCAAATACGTCAAAATGTGGCGATTAGCGTGTCTATATTAACTATGCCGAGTTTCATTTTGATATTCTCGAAAAACAGATAGCTCAGTCGTTGAGGGTATTTACCTCCAAAAATTTGCAAAATGAACAGTTTCTTTTAATGAGTTCGTGAAAGTGTATAGAATAATATCCTGAAAAGCGTACATTTCGCTCGTATGCAGAACATAAAAAAAAAGTGAAAAAAATTTTCTTTCAATTTATTTTCAAAATTTTGAAATTAAGTCAAGGTAGGAAAAATAAAAAATACGGATGGATAGATCATGTGTTTATGAACAAAAAATGTCCTAACAAAATTTATAGCTAAAGCCACGGTATTCCCGGAAAAAAATTGTCAAGTAAAATTATTACTCGGTGCGAGATCCATGCGTGCGCGCGCGCTTGAATACGCATGACTGTGACACCGACGTAATGAATTACATGTCACTAAATCAAAATTTGTTCAATCCATATGAGTGTTGGTTCATTTAAAAGATGGAAATTGTAGCTTTCCGCACTTTCCGGTACTTCTTTGTTTTAAACAATACAAGCAAAGGATGGATGGGAAAAATATACTTATATACATTATCACTCCCGAACTCAATCGTCGCCAATAAAAAATATAGAAAAAAATAAAAGAACTTCAAAAAAAATTTTCTTCATTGAGAACTGTTAAAAAGTATGTACACTTCATGATTATTATGGTTTATTAAGTTGTAGTAACGTGGGTTCAAAAAAAGTACATCTCAAATCATTTTAATTTCCTTGCTTGATTAACTTTTTTGATAAATATACTGGGTGACACAGGAGATATGTAACACCCCGCAGCATGTTTATTTAAAAATATATAATTTTGAAATTTGGTATACTTATATAATGTCTGATTGTCCTTTTTTTAGTATAAACAAGAAATTTTTTTCACTTCCGGTTTCACCGGAAGTGACATCTACTTTGTTATTTCAAATATATTGTATATATGTATATATTTTTTTCCTATCTAATTAACCTTAAATTCCTCTTTTCAACTATGTATAGCAAGATGGCATTTGTTTTTAAAATGGCTACTGAAAACCATTTTATTGCATTAAGTCAAGTTGGCTATGGTATGAAATGTAGCGGTAATTAATGCTTAGTGTGCTGCAAAATCAAAAGAACCATGGTACATTTTGTGTTTCATGTTTGTTTTTTTCTAATCAGTAACGGAAAAGATTTTGTACAATTTTTATATCAAAGAAAAATCTCTAGGCTAAATCCACGAAATCACAAAAACTAAGATAGAAATACTAATTTTAAATTTTATCCATTTGTAAAATATTTAATCATACTTCACTTTTACCAATTAAATGGCCCCCGAGGTGTCCGGATTTTACGCCACTTGATTTTTTCATATGGGGCCATCTCAAGGAAATAGTTTATAAAAGTCCACTGCAAAATAGGGAAGACTTAAAAATGAGAGTTAGGTTAGCAATAAACGAGATTACTGAATTGCAGTTAGAAAATGTGCTTAGAGGTACTGTTACAAGAATTCGACGCTGCAGGGAAAATAATGGCCAGCATTTTGAGATTCTTCGAAAACAATTTTATTCAAAAGCAAGCAAAACCAGACATACAATGAATTGTGTTGGGTAAAAGTGAAAGATGAATAAATATTTTACAAATGGGTCAAATTTAAAATTAGTGTTTCTATCTTAGTTTTTATGATTTCGGGGATTTAGTCTAGAGATTTTTATTTAATATAAAAATTCTACAGTCTCTTCGGTTACTGATTAGAACAAAACAAATATGAAACACAAAATTGTATACCAGGGTTTTTTTGATATCGCAGCGCATTAAGCATTAATTACCGCCACATTTCATACCATAGCCAACTTGACTTAGAGCAATAAAATGGTTTTCAGCAGCCATTTTAAAAACTAATGTCATCTTGCTATACATAGTTGAAAAGAGAAATTTAAGTAGAATCAGATAGGAAAAAAATATATACAGGGTGCCATTTAAAATAACGAAGTAGAACTTCCGGTGAAACCGGAAGTGAAAAAAATTCTTGTTTTTACCAAAAAAAGGACAATCACGCATTATATAAGTCTACCAAATTTCAAAATAATATCTTTTTAATTAAATATGCTACGGGGTGTTACATATCTCCTGTGTCACCCGGTATATATTGGAGGCTGTAACTTGCCGAGAACTTGATCCATTTGAAAAAAGAAATATCACTCTTTAGGAAAAAATGTATATTTTTCAAATGTTCACACATTTGTTTACTGCATACAAGTAAACATTTTTTCGAAAATATGATCAATCCCCCATCATGATCTTATCCTTATAACTCTCCATAGTTTTGAATATAAATTCTGGAACTTCTCCAATACATTAACAAATGCATAAGGAATAAATTGGATATAGTTGAAATGTGGATAATTATACCTGTAATAAATACAATACAGTAAAGGCAGGTAAAAAATGTGAGTGACGGCGCGGTAGATCTGCTTCGATCCAGCGGCTATGTGTGGTGTCTGTGTATGCGTTCATAATTATATATTTTTCCTCCATACTCACTATTTATCCTGCTATTCACTAAGAAAAATGTTAAAAATGTGTAATCAGAAAGCGAAAAAAGCTTTATTTTTAGAGGTTCCATAGTATGCATTTAACCGTGCGCTTGGCCGCGCTGAGTGACAAAGTTACTTCACTATTTTTTACCGCAGGATTACCGCGGCTTAAGCGATAAATTTTATTACGACATTTTTTGTTCAGCAACACGTGATCTATCTACCTGTATTTTCTGTTTTTTCCAACCCTGACTTAATTTCAAAATTTTGAAAAAATGGATGAAAAAAAAATTGTTTCACTTTTTTAAATGTTCTGCATCAAAGCGGAATGTAAACTTTTCAGGATATTATCCTATACATTTGCACGAACTCATTAAAAAATATATATTCATTTTGCAAGTTTTTGGAGATTTCACTATAATATTCTCTGACTCTCTCTGTCGTCTGGGCTAAAAGGGCAAAAGAGGGCTGCTAATGATATCGTTATCACCCGATAGGTATTTTTGCTTATCCGCAATACTATAAAAATTGTTTTTAATAACGCAAATAGTAATGTGTTAATCTCTTGCAGTAAAGTATAAAGGATGTCATTTAACGCGTGATTTATACATACCATCATGAAAGCAAAGATAATAAAATATTTAAATGATCTTAATGGTGCATGTTTTGAAACGATTGTTCTAAAATTTTATTAAACGAAATAACATCAGCTCGGGGGTTTTATCGGGGCTTTAGTAATAAAATAAACTGATAATAATTGCGGCACCTGGTAGGAATTAAAATAAAAGTAATCGTATAACCAGAGAACAAAAAGCCGTACCAAAATAAAAATAGTCAGTTCTATTGTATGCGATTTTGGTATGCATATTAGCAAGAAGTACTTAAAAGCTAAAAATAATAAAACGCTCACTGATATTAATACATTTATTCAACCAACCGTCAATACGGGAACCGCTGCTATTAATCTTGCTAAAACTGACAGATAATAAAGCGGCTATGAGAATTTACAAACATAACACAATCTGTATAATGCAACAGAACAATTTCGACGAGAATATAAACTATAAAATGTGAAAACGGGTGGCAATCGTTAAAATTATAACAGAGGCTGGTTTGAGGCCCGCATCAACAATATGCAAATTACCGAAAATTGTGGCAATCGTAAAAAAGTTATTATTTTAATGCTGAAGAAGGTAGGAAAGGAGTATTAAATGTTAATGTCGGTTACGATAAATAATATTACTGTGCTCTCTGGGCTTGATTTATTACTTATCACCCCATAGAAACGCGCAGGGTAAAATAAAAGAAATACTTAAATCGCAAACCGTTACGGCTCTCCTCTTGCGGCCCATTAATTCATATAAACCAAAATAAAAGCCCACCGAAGTTATTACTTATCACATCAACTTCTTATGTCGTATAAAACTTCAAATAAAACCTTATCCTCTTCCCTTACATCATAGATTAAGGGACTCTGGTCAAAAGAAACTAGCAGAAAGCAAATTCTGTCTCTTTTTAAAAACATCAAAATACGTACGTATACAGAGCGCCCTAGAAGTTGATGTCAATAATTCAGGCGGATGGAATCACAACAGTAAAAGTACATTATACAGGGCGAGGTAATGGTCCATAAAGCAACGGTGGATTTCTGACTTCAAAATATACCGATTTAGCTAAACTTACCTTGGTCCAAAAGTTGATATTAACAGAGATACCGGTTGTTAAAGTTATACTATAGTTTTAATTGTTTCACGTGACTTTTCAAGTTTTTTAAGTATTGGTAAATGGCGGATTTTTAAGATGAGAAATTCAAATCTGCTCACATTTTCCATGTAGATCCACATAAGCAATGTTTATGCTGTAAATGTTCCAACCATATCTTGAAGGGCGTTCACAAATTGTAGAATATCCGATAAACTTTTTTATTCAAGGGCGATAAATAAAGGTGTTCCACAGGGTTCCATTTTAGGACCCCCGTTATTCACAAAAATTATCCTTAGCATACTAAGGATTATGAGGCTGCTGTGCAACAAATCAACACTGACCTGCTGACCTTGCCGTCTATAACTTATCTATTAAAATAAAGCTCGGAAGCTAAATTTGAATCTTCTCCGCATTCTATAAAACACTTAATCATATCATATTTTTCAGCATTACTAAATTGAACCATTTTTAACAATGCTCACTTACAATTAACTCACAAATTAGTTTTTGACATTTACGATTATTTCGATTTTCTTTTTTTTACCATGGCTTTCTCAATAAACATTAGAAATGCGATAAATATGCATAGATGTCAATGTAAGACAATTCGAACATTTATAGTAGTTTACTTTTCCTATTTTTGGCAAAATTATTTTATATTATAAGAAGTGTTGTTGTTGTTAACAGTTTTCCTTGGCCTCCTCACAAGTATATTAAATATTTCGAAAATCAACCACTTTTTCTAGAGATAAATATGGCATATGAGACATCGTTGGATAGCTAATTTAAGTTGTGATCGAATAATGAAATAATTTACAGGGTATTTTATTTAAAAAAACAAAAGTTATGTCTATATCTCGAAAATTGGGGCATGCATAATTTTCTTCTTATCAGCAACGGATTCTACTCAAAAAAGTGCATTAAGAATGTGTTACTCGGTTTTCAATTCGACACTTGGTAATTGAGATATAGAGGTCATCCAAAAATGCCAATTTTCCGAAAACACTCTGTAGCTCGGTAGTCGAAAAAGATCATTTGTTTCTCGAAATCAAGCTCATGATACCTATATTGGTTTTTGTCTATATGCCATAGTTTTAGAGAAAACCTCAAATCCCATCTAATTTGGTCCACCCTGTATAGTATACACTGAACAAGTCGTGTAAAATTATGTAACAATATTACGTGTATACTGTACTTGGGCATATGCAAACCGTATGCCATCTTTATTTTTTTAAGGCAGTTTTATAACAACAACTTGTGTTCTTGTCATTGGCAGCCTGTTCGGAAATGCACAAAAAATCTTTATTAATACATGTTCACGTGACCATAACAGCCCTTTGGCCCATGCTAACGGTATGCCGATGATTCATTTTAAAACACAGCAGTCTGACTAAAATCGTACCAAAACGCATAGTTTGCGAATAAATGAAAACTCACTTTTCCATATGAAGAACTCAGGATGACTCTCTGATTTATTCCTTGTTGTCATAAGAATATACGCATCATAACGCCCTCCGGAGGGCATACTGAGTAAAATCACAACCAAAAATCACCAACTGCCAGTCTATAACGTAACATTCTGCTGCCTTCTCGAGTTGTTGCAAATTCACTATTTGCTCGCTAATTCTGCGCCCTTGAACAAAGTCTACTTGCTCTTAACTTATGTTTCCATTAAAAAAAAAACAAATGTCAAGAGATGCCCATTAAAAAATAACAATATTGTCGATCTATGATCAAAATTTTCTCTACAAGCTGAATAAGATCTGTCATTTAAAATTGCAACACCCTGTAGAGAGCATCAGAATTACTAATTGTTTTAAAATACCATACTTTGTAATAACACAGACAATGTAGTGTATTATTTTGAAAACAATGGGGTTTATCGAGTGTGTAGGTATATCAACCCTAGATGATGTAACTTGACCAATGTCAAATCTGACACAGACAAATACGAGAAGTAAGCGATGGCTGAGAGCATAAAGAACCTTCCTGTAATCAAATTTTGACGAGCAATTAAAACAAAACGAAATGATGGCCATTAAACAACTTGCAGACTTATAAGTTTATAGTGTGGGGAGAAGGTTTCGGATGCCCCCTAGAGGAGCTAGGCTACTGTAAGTTTATATCCCCGTTTACTGATGTAGGTAATAATCTACGATTCCAGTATGTGTTATAACATTTGTACAGCGTGTTTCAGAAATAATGGTACAATATCTCGGCGGTGTATTCCAGAGATTACGAGAGCGTAGAAGGGACATGTACATTGTACATGATTATTCATTAGATATTGCCACCACCTCCTTTATTTCTGTTATTATTGAAAATAAAAAACAGTTTCGTGTAAAATTTATAGGGCTGTATATGTATTTTTTAAAATGCAATTGAAAAACAATTGCTTGCATCGGTCACGCGATATAACAATGAAAGTTGTTTTTTTTAGATGGAAAACCCTGTATGGTTTTAGATATTTTTTCCCGGATTTCAAATACATAAAAAAAAAATAACAGTAAAATAATTTTAAAATCCGGTAGACCAATTCCATAGCCACCAAACAGCCCTGATTTAACACCTTTGGATGCGTTTCATCATCAGTTTCATCAAAATATGCGAATATTTATTATTTTCAAAAGTTTTTCAATATAATAGTCCAATTATTATACTCTTCGCAACTACGCAAGCGAAGAGTATATTGCATTTGATAAACACATTTCTAAAACCGGAAATATCGCTCGCAGACAAAACATTTTCATATCATTGTGTTAGTGAACGAATTCTGAACAACTTTCAAAATGTCCGTCTGTCTGTCCGGCCGTCCGTCCATCACGTTTCTTGTAAGCACGATACTCAAGAAATAAACATCCGATTGTACTGAAATTTGGACAGTAAGTTAGTGTTAGCTGGGGGAAAAACCCTATTATTTTTTAACAAAATTGATCAGTAAATAAAAATGTTATTAATCATTTAAATTTGAATTTTTTTTTGATTTTTATGTTTTTGTAAAAATTTACATTTTTTTACGTGCTAGGTAGTTCTTGTGCTTTTGACTCGGAATCCAAGGGTCCCAGGTTCGAAACCCACATGGGGTATGGTATAGTTTTTTTTTTAATTTTTACTTTATTTTACACTGAGTCTTTCACCAACTAAGTACTATAAAATTAAAAATGTCTAAAACTAATATTATTTACAAAAAACTGCGAAGATTATCCTATGGAATGTGTAACAATTGTATAAAAAGTTTAGTAAACCGGCGAAGGGTACGTTTTTAGCTTGATTAAGTTTTAAATTGTAGAGAGACTTTAACAATGATTGCCGTGGAAATAAGGAATTACATTCGTCATTAACAACGTCAAACATGTACCTGTATTTAATTTTTCTCTTGCACAATGGCTGAACAATGGTTGAATCTTAATGAAAAAGTGGAGATAGACTTACTAGTGAAAATTTTCGTTCTACCAGAGCAGTACGCTCGAGAATTTAATAACAAACATCCACAACGTCAAATTAGTTACTCAATTGTTGCCAAAATTAACAGACTTTTCAACCATAGTGGCATGGCAATTTTCTTAATGATGGCCCTTTTTTTTAATTATGTCCACTGATAAAGCGACATTCTCCACCATTGGTGTAGTATTTTCGCAAAACTGTAGGTATTAGGCAATAGAAAACCCGCAATGGGTAATCAATTGTAAGTCCAAGGAATAATTTAAAAGTCGTTTGGACTTGAGGAGGTTTTAAGAAAGGTTTGTCAGGGCCAGGAAATAGTCTTGTGCTTTATTGATGTTTTAGTTAAGTATACTTGCTCTTATATGGTAAGTTTTAAAGCATTGTGTAAGACCCAATTATAAAGCTAATTTGCTTCTAGGATAATATGTATTTGTAATGGGTTTATCATACCTACATAAAACTCTCCATAAAGCTAATTAGTTTTATTAACGTCTTAAATTCCGTTTAGATTTAAAGAGGCTTTAAATTATTCTTCATGGTTTTAACATATTTGCAATAAATACATTTTAAATCTTTTTAAAACTAGACATTTTCAATGCCTATTAGTACTTATTAAAGGCCATTACAAAACTAGACTCTTAAAACATCCTTGACAAATGTTGTGATGAAACCGTTATGAAAAAAAGCCTCTATAAATCTGAAAGGCAAATTTTAATTCCATAAAACACTTTCTAAAACTTCAATATAACATTTATTATAAAAATAATAAACAATATGTCTGCTTGAGGTGTGTCAAATTATTTTGAGGTTAAGTTTTAAGTTTTTTGTATCAAATGTTAACGCGGTTCGTCTTGGAGGCGGTTTTTTTAAATCTCAAACGTTTTATTACAGCTTTTATCAAGTCCATGTGATTTTCGCCAAGTGCATTTGCATTTATGTAAGGAAGGGATTATTTGTGATAGTATATAAAAAGACTAAAAGGACTTCATTTAGAGTAAATCTTCTAGGTCATTACCATTATTAGAATATATAGTTTAATGAGAGGGCTATAAAATGACAATTAGGTTTTTAGTTGGCCGGCCATGTTTTTCTTGTTATATAAAAGTATTCAAGGTCAATCTCACAATCACAATTATTAATAATTATCACTTTTTCTTTAGCAAATTAAGGTAGAATTACAAGAAACGACTGAAAATTACAGTGGGAACAGAGAAGCAGCCGACTTTTTTAAATTTGCTGATTACGCGTCTATGCAAATTTTGCATGGATATTAAAATCATTATTATTTCTGAGGCGCCTTTGTTTTTTGGATCTTTCTTATTACCTTTTAAATCGGCCTTAGAGAGGTTATAGTGCCACTCTATGCTTTATAAATTTCAAATTCCATTTTATCTTCAATAAGTCTGATGGTGTGTTTGCTTAAATCAGTTTAGAAAAAATAAATGCAATAATAAAATTATTTGGATTCCTTCGTGGACATTCTTATAGCTTCTCAGTTTGAAAATGGACTTATAAGAGTTTTAAAAACCAGTTTTAAGGTAGCCTTCTAGGTGTTTTCTAGAAATGCAGGAAGCTAATAAGAAAGCTTCTGACAGCTTTAAAATAGGTTTTAAGAAAGGTTTTAAAACGGGCCGAACAAGATTTTCAAGAGCGGCACTATGCCTCACTAAGGAGTTTTATGATGGAATTTAAAAAGGCCTTAACAACCTTCATAAGGGGTCCTTTTACTCTACAAGTCACTTTATGATGGTATTAAGGATATTGTTACAGAAAAATAGATTTTTCAAGGCATTTTATAAATAGTTTTATAGCACCCTTGTATATATTTAAGAAACCAAAATTGTTTCTTGGGAGCAGTACTCGGAAAAAGTGAACGTGTGGTGCGGAATTTTAGGGGAAAGGGTAATAAGCCTTTTCTTTTCTTCCAAACTTTAAATGCGGTAAGACTGCTACACTTTTTAAATAATACATTAATGGAGGTAATTGATGACTTTCAACTGGCATTACTAAGAGATATGCTTTTTCAACTGGATGAAGCATCGATTCACAACTCAATAATTGTCCTAGGGATTTAAATTTTCTTTAATCTTTTTCTTTACTTGATGTAATCAAAAAAGTAAGCCAAGCATTAGACCAACAAAAAGACGTAAATATTACATTCTGCGATTTAAGTAAAGCGTTGGACACGGTGGACCATGGGATCCAACTCGAAAAATTATATTATTATGGCATAAGAGAAAATGCACACAACATGTTACAATCGTTACTGACAAATAGCTACCTGTCGACTAGCTGGAACAACGAAATATCTGATAGTCAGTTATAAAACATGGTGTAGCGCAGGGATCGATACTAGGTCCAGTATTATTCATCATATACACAAATGATATATTGTCAAACGTAACAGCATATGGAGCTTGCCTGTACGCAGACGATACATCTTTCCTTACAAAATGACAAAATAACCTAACCAAAGCGAATGATTAATTTACTAGTAACAAGCTACTGTTAAATAAAGAAAAAACACAAACCATCACAATAACTACAAAAAAGAAAAATGAAGCTGGCAAAGTAAAATTTCTTGGACTAAACGTAGGCAGCAAACTAGATTGGACATTCCACATAGAAGAACTTAGTAATCAATTCGATTCACATAGCACAGTGGGTGAAGATGATAATTCAATGAAAAATAATACATCATTGACCATACAGAAACAATAACTCATGAAATATGAATTAAAAACGAATCTAAAGCAAAAAAGCAGAAAATCGAAAAACAAAACAAAAAAGAACAGAAAACATAAGTAATACAAAGAAAAACTTCTTTGCAGATCAGTAACGTGACGTGGTAAAGGGGCTGAAGTATTATTATTATCATTATTATATATTATCATTGTTATTATTATCCTTATTACGTTTTACAATAATAATAATACAACCCGATCTAATCTATTGACCATCTACAGGGTGTCCCACTTAAAACTCCCGGCGCCATTTTCTCGATAACCAAAAGCGATATTTGAATTCAGTAAAAGGTACCCAGTAAAATATATAAATGACTTCAGTTTTGAGTAGAAATAGTTATTTTACACATTGAGGTGCAACTTTTTTAATATGAACAATTTTCGAAAAATCACTGGTTTTCGAGATATTTGAACTAGAATGTAATTTTTCAACTAGCAAAAATCGGTTTTTTTTTTCATGTGTCTACAATTTACAGTATAAAATTTAGTCGAATATACAACATGAACATGACGCAAGAATTAGACAATATACAATAAACAGAAATGTCAAAATCTTTAATTTCTAAATAGCAGTTGCAGCCCCATCTATGTTTTACTTGAAAAAAAAAAAGTTCTTTTGTGTTCTGAAATAAATATTTCATTACCATCTAAATCAGCCTGATTCACTATGAAAAATGTCCCAAAGGACTTATCGTCTAAAATGTATTTTAAAAAAGTTATTACGATTTTTATATTTAAAGAAATTATATTGAACTTAAAAGTAGCTCAGAATGTAATGTCCCATCACTTGCACCTCATTTCAACGTTCTCAGGATCAAATAATTTTTTTGCGTCGCAACGCCATCTATACCACAATTTGTAAAATGACCGTTTTTACTCAAAACTGATATCATTTATATGTTCTACCGAACACCTTTTACAAAATTCAAATATCTCTTTTATTTATCGAGAAAATGGCACCGGGAGTTTTAAGTGGGACACCCTGTATATCTCTGAAACCTTTCTTATGCCCAACCTCATATTTTTGTGTGATTAATGTCTTATCGTAAGGTATCATTTGGACCACAAATCAACCAAAAATTTGCGGACCCCCAAACGAGCTATTTTTAGGATCACTCTTTTGCTTTACAATTTTAAAATTTCGAATATGTATAGGCATGGTAAGGTCAATATTTTTTGCCGAATAAAAGTAGATTTACAAGAATCCCTATAGTCCAAACCGAACATACAGTGTATTGCTCTTTTTTGTAGTAAAAAAAAACCCATTTGCTGTTGTAGAGTTACCCCAAAAAAGTACTCCATATCTTATATGCGCTTCCATATTGGAAAAATATAAGTTTTTACAGTTTCGATACTAGTTATCTGGCGTAGTCTTTTTAAAGCAAAACATTTACTTGCACATTTTTTGCATACTGAGGTGACATAAGTTTTCCAATCAAGACATAAGTCAATATGAAATCCTAATAATTTGAAAGAGGTAAGCTGTTGTACTGATTGTCCATTGTGTTGTAATAGCAAACTGGAATTATATCTTGATGGAACCGGGTAAAATTGCATAAAAAATGTTTTATCTTGATTAAACACAACGTTTTTGTTGTTAAAGTATTCAGTTATTGATATAAAGTTAATTTTGAGTTGTTCGAGTACAACTTCCAAGTTGTTTCCACAAGAAATAATAGTTATGTCATCTGCGAATGAGCCGTAATGAGAAAAAATGAAATTATTCAAATCATTGATACACCAAATAAACAACAGTGGGCCTAACACACTGCCTTGTGGTACCCCTATATCGACCAGAAGTTCATTTGGTCTTTTGCCAAAACAATCTACGAACTGTTTCCTACCGGTTAAATATGACCTAAGTAAGTCATTGAAAATGCCACGTATACCATAAGACTTAATAGTTTCTAGAAGAATTTGATGGTCGACACAGTCAAAAGCCTTAGAGAGATTAACAAAACTGGCGAGGACTTTTTTGTTTTGGTCTAAATTTTTCTAAACTTGATCAAGTATAGCTAAAAGCGAGGTAGTGGTAGATTTGTGTTCCCTGAAACCCTGTTGATTTGGCGACAATATTTCTTTAGTTTCTAAAAATGTAATTATTCGTGTTGCTAAGAGTTTTTCAAATATTTTTGAAAATACCGATTCCTTTGGTCGATAAAATTAATTACCAAGAAGTTTACGGTCGCCTTTTTTATAAAGTGGTAGAATTTTGGATATTTTTAACACATTGGGGTATATACCATCTTGAAAACATTTATTTATTATGTGACATGAGGGTTCAGCTAGTTCATGAGCACATTTTTTGATAATTTTAATTGATATGTCGTCTGGGCCTACAGAGTTAGATTGTTTTAACTTATTTATATTATTTCAGTAGTTGTTACAGGATTTACGTAAATTTAAACCTTCGTGGTAATTACTGATGGTTGATTGACTGAATTTTGATAATTTAAGGAAGTGCGTAGTGATTTTGGTAAGTTAGCAAGATATGAGTTAAACTCGTTAAAAATGATCGAATTATGCGATGTTATATTGCCATTTATTTCAATTTCATATTTATTTGTCTTGGTGTTATTTTTTAGTGAGTGCCGTGTTAGATTTGTTTGCTGAGTTTACTATAAATTCATCGAAATACATTTGTTTGGCTCTTCTTATAACTTTTTTGTAGATTTTCTTGTATGTTTTATAGTATTCTATATTTAACATGCCTTTTCTTTGCAATGAGAATAATTCTTTTAGCCTGGATGATGAAACTTTAATTCCTGTGGTTATCCGACTGTTGTCATTTTGAATATTTCTTGGTTTGAAAGAATTATAGTGATAACTTATAATTTGATCAAAGGTCAGGTACTTCGTATCGACACTATCTTTATTATAAATATTTTGCCAAGATTCGGAGTTTAATGCTTCAATGAATTTTGAAATGTTTTTATTAGAAAAATATCTAAATTTGAAGTACTCTTCTTTTTGGGTAAACTCTACAACAAAAACAATTTTGTGTCCATAATGACCTGATAGCCCAGTGTTTAGAATACTTCCGTTAATTATTTTATCTGTGAAATTTGTTTAGTGGGCCTTTGTCGAGTGATCACTGGAATATACAGTATTACTTACGAAACTCTGATTATTCCCAAAAAAACAACGCTCAAAACACTCTAGTGACTATTTGAAGCACGAAGACTATAATTTAACGGCAGGTATATTTATTTTTCCTCAGAGCGTCGAAAACGTCGGTTGTGAAAATTATAATACACACATACCCTTCTTAATTTCCTGTTCATACTTGCAATCAGTGACTTGAATTTCGTGTACAGAAACTTCTATGAAAAATCGTGACAACAACGATTCTTACTGTAATACGAACGGAGCATTTCGCATGCATTATCTAAATTAATCTAACAAATTACAAACCTCCTTCAAACTATTACGGTGTTTATAGCACGCGGCATTAATATTACAATATAAACCTTTTGATAATCCGTTTTATGTACATTTGATCTTCGCTTTATACTACAGATTTTAATTCCGTTATGAGATATTAAAGGAATGGAGATACAGAACAACATCGATTTAGTAAATGACAGAGATGTAAACGGATTACGGCCGTACTATTAAATTGTAGCGATGTTCCAGATTAAATTCACATAATAAATCTGCGTGCCTTTCCCCTTTTGCATTACAGGTACATACGTACAAAAGTATTAGCAGGAAATGGTGGATACCAGGATGAGTATTTTAAAAATATATTACGACGTGGTTTTTTAATTTTTTCTTGAAGTTAGGACATTATCGATATTTTAGTTTAGTTTTAGTTTTTTAAACTATGCTTTTTCTAATTGCGTCATTGGAAAATGTATATTTTGGCTTGAGGTATAGTTGTCTTCAGATCTACCAAGCACTCAAAAAATGTCGGCGTCTTTGATCTTTACAACACCGCCAAAGACGACGACATTTTATACACGCATGACAAGTGGTGGTCACTATACTGTCCAAATTTTAAGTGGCTTGCCCCTATCAAAAAAATTACACAACTAGTTCCAACCAATCCAGTCCATGAAAAATTACGGAAATACTTAAAACTTAAAGGATTTGAATGAAATGATTTGCAATGTACTCTAGAAATTATCAATTTAAAATTTCACTCATTTAAAAATGGGTAAATCTAGACCCAAAAAAACCGCTGCCTAAGGAATTACTACTCACATCTAATTTACTATCTAAGTCCCTTAAAACGAAAAAAATGACGATATTATATTAGCACTCCACCATGTGGAAATAATTGTTCGTAGAACTTTAATAATATAATATTTGAATTTTTCTCTGTTTGTTATTGGGATGCTCTGCCACGTGTATTTTCTTCTAAACAATGTCGTGAAATCTACAAAATAATACAATTATCCAGTATTTTACTGGAAAATAACCTCTACGCCTGTGACTTTTACGTCAAAAGATCAGTTAGAGGGTGGTTTTTGACAAATAATGAATAAGAACAAAAATATAAAAATGACGTATTTTGCTGACGTTTTGGAAAACGAATCTGTTTCCTCTCTCAAAGCGTATTATAAATATTTGTGTGCTGTGTATATTAAATACACAGCTTTAAGAAAATATTTGTTATATTCAGTATCCATTACTGCTTACACAGAACTGTTGATATATCTAGATCTAGTTGATAGTTTTATTGTAAAGAATGTTGAGTTTGTTAAGTTCTTCTTTTAACATCGGCAGCCAAATTGTGCAAACATCTACAGAACAATTCGACACGTATTTACCCTTATTCAATAGTATTATAGCCGCTTCTTTAATTACTTCCACATCCAGTGGAAGTATAGTAACGACAAAACATTTTTTTAAAATTTTTATTGTTCAGATAGGCTTAGAATGTCATGAAATGTCGAGATTTTAAGTTTGAGAGAAAAAAAAATTCTGTCTGTAACTTTTTTCGTGCGCACGTTTACTCTGGAACAGTTTAAGATATTGACTTGAAATGTGGTACACGTATGTTCTTTAACGAGATCTGGAACTAGATTATATTTTCATCTTGTTCCGTCGAAGGGTTGGGGAGTAAATTGGGATAAATTTGGGGTAAATACGTAAATCAAGCAGGTAAGAGTCCATAAAATTGGCATTTAGTATATACAAGAGAAACTAAGATCTCAAAAAAATTTTTGGCATTAGCCACCCCCATTATCATCCCCTTTATTAAAGGGGATGAAAAAAAAAATGTGATTTAGTGTGTGCACAAGAACCAGAAACCTCAACATATTTTTTTACTTTTATGGGTTTTTGGGGTAGAGGATTTCAAATATTATATTATTAAAGTTCCATAAACAATTATTTCCACATATAAAATTTTTTCGTTGTGAGTGACTTGGATAGAAAATCTGGATGTGGAAGTAGTGATTCCTTAGGCAGCGGTTTTTTCTTTTCTTGCTGTCTGTCTCTTTTGTTAACATTTTTGCCGAGTCCCAGTTTATTCTATGTCCGTTCTCCCAAGCGTGTTCGCAAATCTTCGATTTCTGAATCTCATTCTTCCTAATGAAACCCCTGTGCTCACCCAATCTAACACTGAATGGTCTGGATGACTCACTCACATAATGTTTATTACACTCATACGGAATACTATAAATGCAGTTTTTTGAATTTTTCACACGATTTATCGGTTTTGTTTTTGTTAAAATAGATCTCAATGTATTGCCTAATATCAAATCTATTGCCTATACGGTGTAGCTTTTCAGATAATCCGTATAAGGAATTAACGTTGTGTACCGTTGTTCAGGTTTTTGTCGTACATGATTATTATTTTCTATATATGTGAAAGTTCTATCAACAAAGGCTTCAGGGTATTGATTGTTTATATGAACCTCTTTTATAAAGAGTTTCTCCTTGTCTAATATTTCATCATTAGAAGAAATTATTCTGGCCCTATCATATAAGCATTTTATGACACCCTTTTTAACATGCATCGGCTGATTTGGGTTAAAATTCAAATAGCTGTTGGTGTATGTTGGTTTTCTATAAACGCTTGTTTCAACTGGATTATTTACTCTTTTAATTAAAACATCTAAAAATGGTAGTTCATTTCTATTTTCTACATCTAATGTAAATTTAATAGAGGGTTCTTTATTATTTATATTTTCTAAACAATTATCTAGCAAATCGACTACTTGGGACCAAATTGCAAATATATCGTCAACATATCTCAACAGTTCTGTGTAAGCAGTAAGTATCTATGGATACTGAATATAACAAATATATTCTTAAAGCTGTGTATTTAATATACACAGCACAGAAACATTTATAATACGCTTTGAGAAAGGAAACAGATTCGTTTTCCGAAACGTCAGCAAAATACGTCATTTTTATATTTTTGTTCTTATTCATTTTTTGTCAAAAACCACCCTCTAACTGATCCTTTGACGTAAAAGTCACACGCGTAGAGATTATTTTCCAGTAAAATACTAGATAATTGTATTATTTTGTAGATTTCACGACATCGTTTAGAAGAAAATACACGTGGCAGAGCAATAAAAAAACAGAGAAAAATTAAGAAAATGCCACAACCAACACTTAGAAAAGAATATTTGAAGTGTGTCCCAAAAACCTATAAAACGGCATGCCACACGGTAGTGGGGGTTGTAGAGGGGGGGGGCTGCTGCCAAACAAAATTTTGAGGCCTTTGGTTCTTGCTCTCACACACTAAATCACAATTTTATTTTTTTTTTCACCCCCTTTAACAATTTGGACGGGGTGGTAATGCCAAACAAAATTTTGAGGCCTTTGGTTTTTGTATTGACGATAAATCTCAATTATATTTTTAATAATGGGGTGGGGGGTAGTAGAGGCGGTGGCTAATGAAAAAAAAAATGTTGAGGCCTTTGATTCTTGTATACAGATTAAATCAAAATTTTAATTCTTTTCTCGCGTTAATAATGGAGGTGGGAGTGGGGTGACTGATGCCAAATAAACGGATAATGCCCAAAAAATGTTTTGAGGCCTTTGATTCCTGTATACAAGCTAAACCACAATTTCATTTTTACTCCCTTTATTAATGGTGTGGGAGTGGTAATGGGAGTGATATGGGGTGGCTGCTGCCAAAAAAAATTTGAGCCCTTGGCTTCTCATATACAGGGTGAACCATAGGCCATAGTTCAAGGGTAGATTTTTTGGACCAAAATATAAGGATATAATAATAATAATAATAATAATAATAATAATACATTTATTGACTCCAGTTTGCCAACAAATGGATAGGACAAGTCGAAATAGTACATAGTATGTAAATAATAATTGCTTATAAATTAGACGGAAGTACACATTTATAAAATAAAGCACAATAATAAATACGATAGACAAAATAGGCTAAAACTATAACAGAACATTTGGCGCCTATAAAATTTATATAAAGTTCAAAGTCTGAAAGCAATAAAAGGGAAAAGTCTTTGTTACAATTCATTTTAAAACATTTTGATATCATGACATGCACACATATAAAAATATGACTATGATTGTCAGAGGTCTGTCTGTTCGTTCAGGTCAAAATATTCCCGTAATGTATAAAAACAATTGCTTATAAGAAACTTTTTTAAATTTCTTTTAAACTTGTGAATACTATCGTAGGATTTTATTCTTTGTGATAGTTTATTGTAGACGGTTGCGCAAGTATAGTAAGGACTTTTTCTAAAAAGTGCTAAGTTGTAGTGGTTAATATGAATTTCATTTGCGGATCTGATATTGTAAGAGTGAATATTACTTCCCAATATAAATTTACTTTTATTTACATGTACGAAGGTAGCGGCCTCGAAAATTAATATGGACGTCAGTGTTAGAATATTGTTTTCTGTGAAAGTTGACCTACATGATTCTAAAGGACCGAGGGAGAATATTAAACGAATAATTCTTTTCTGTTGGATAAAAACTCTATGTGATGCAGAACTAGAACCCCAAAGGATAACTAAGTATTTGAGGTGGCTATAGGCAAGGCTATAGTATACGTTTATTAACTGGGCTTGAGATAAAATCTTTTTAGTTCCTAATTGCAAAAAAGGCTGAATTTAATTTATTACTTATAAGGCTAATATGTTCCTCCCAATTCAGTTTTTCGTCAATCATAATACCTAGAAATTTTACATTTGAAGATTTTTGTAGTTGACAGTTGTGTATTTTAAGGTTTAGCTGAGGTTGTTCACGTCTGGCCTGAAATTATGTGTATGTTGTTTTCTGTGTATTCAAAAGCTAGTCTATTTTTGTTACACCATTCGGAAAATGATGTTAGAAGTTTAGATGACATGTCTCGAAGGTCTTCAGGTGTTTCTGCCGATATGTTAATAGAAACATCGGCGGCATACATGGCTAATTTAAAATTAACGTTATTTAAGGTAAGGTAATGCTCTACATTTACAAATAGTATGAATAACAATGATGGCGATAAGACGGCACCTTGAGGAACCGTTTGCTCTTTAGAAAAATATTCACCTAATCTTACAGTTAATTTTCTGTCACTTACGAATGAGGAAACCCACTCATTTAAATTTCCACGAATACCAAAGGCATCAATTTTTTGTTGTAAATATGTGTGATCTATCGAATCAAACGCTTTAGATATATCGAAGAATATGCCTAAAGCAAACCGATTTTCATCCAGAGACTCATATATAGATTGTACAAAGTCAAAGGCTGCGGTACAAGTTGAATGCTTGGATCTAAAACCATGTGGGTTTTTGCTTAGGAGATCGTATGTGCTCAAATAGTTGTATATTCTACGATGCATTATTTTTTCAAATATTTTTGATATGTATGAAATTTGCATAATAGCTCTATAGTTTTCTATTAGTTGTTTATCTCCTTTTTTATGAATTGGTGTAACATGGGCTAGTTTTAAAGCCGCTGGGAATATACCGCTAGTTATTGATAGATTAAATATATAACAAAGGGGCTCTACGAAGTTATGTATGCAGGAATTTAATATCTTAAATTTAATTTCATCCGGACCAACAGAGGTTCTATTATTAATCTCGGATAAAGCAGAAAAAATTTCATCCGGCTGTATATCTCCAAAAAACTGAGATGTTTGAGTGCACGTGGTGCAAGTTGTGTTATGGGTTGAGCCAAACTGAGAGTTAATGCTGTTTTCTGCTATGGATGAAAAGTGTTCGCAGAAAATGTTGCTTAAATTTGAAGGAGTCCTCTGTGAAAGGATGCAGGGGGCTCTAAGAATAATTGAAAAATGGTGCAGAGAACACTCGCTGTCTGTTAATCCCAGGAAGACGGAGATGGTTCTCTTCACAAGAAAAAGGAGACCAGGAGCACTGAAAGCACCAGTTCTCCTGGACACAACACTAAGTTTCGCATCAGAAGTGAAATACCTTGGGGTAACCTTTGACGCCAAACTAACATGGAATCTTCACTTAGACAGAAGACTAAAAAGGGCTTACATTTCTTATGAGCAGTGTCGCAGGACCGTGGGAAAAACCTGGGGAATGAAACCCAAAGTGGTCATGTGGATATACACTGCCATCATAAGACCAATGATAACCTATGGAGCTGTGATCTGGTGGCCTAAGAGTAAACAGACTACAGCGAGAGCCAAGCTCAGCCAAGTGCAGAGAGCTGCCTGCCTAAACATAACAGGAGCTATGCGAACAACGCCAACGAGAGCAATGGAGGTAATGCTGTGTCTGCCACCACTGGATCTATATCTAGGAGAAGTGGCCTTAATAACAATGGCACGCCTCAAGTCCGTTGGCCTACAACCAAATGTAGGCTGTGGGGAGATCAGAAGTCGCCTGTGGAATGAGGCTGTCAGGAAGACGCCTCTTCTACAGGCATGCACAGATGGTATCTCTCCCCGATTTGTCTTTGACAGACCCTACACAATACAGACAAATAGTGAAAACGAGACCGCTGGTGAAGGTGTGATAAACATTTTCATAGACGGATCAAGGAAGAAGGAGGGGGCAGGATGTGGAATATATTCCAGAAGCCTGCAAATCCAATATAAATGGACTATGAATGAGCGAGCCAGCATAGTACGAACTGAACTGGCGGGCATAACCATAGCCGCAACAGAGATTGTCCGCAGACAAACTACGGGCAAAACAATCAGGATCTACACAGACTGTAGACAATCACTACTAGCCCTGAGAAGTTACAAAATAACCACAGGAGCAGTATAGGAATGTCATCAAGCACTTGTGGGTGCCTCCAGTACGAACAACATCTCGGTATGCTGGGTGAAAGGACACGCACAGTGCAGTGGCAACAAAAAAGCCGACAAACTGGCCAAGAAGGCAGCAGGCCAACTTATCTTTGAACCAGGCCCGGCCAGTTTGTTACTGAAACAAGCAGCTGTCAGCTCGCTAGGGAACTACTCACGTATCCCAACAAGAAAACAGCAATGGACTACCTGGCAATGACCAGAAGGAATCTACGTTTTATAACAGGAATCCAGACTGAACACTGTCCGTTAAGGAAACATCTATACAATATGAGATTAAGCGAAACACCTCTTTGCAGAGGTTGTGAACAAGAAGATGAGACGGTTCAACACGTACTCTGTGACTGTTCAGCCGTCTCATCAATCAGAGAATCCATCTTGGGAGAGCGTTGGCCTACCTTGGCCAATGTAAGGGAGATGCCCCTAGGCAACATCACCACCTACTTCGAAAGATTAGGTTGGTTGAAGGCCTAGGCGAGTGTCTGCCTAGAGGGAGGAAGTACAAGGGGTCCAATGGGGCCTAAGTGCTGTGTTATTTGACCACCCTCCTGCTAATTCCATGCTCCATTCCAATGTTGCTTAAAATGTTTGGATCAGTTATTGAAATGTTATTCTGCTTAATCGTGAGATCCTCGATATTTTTACACGTTGCCCTGCCTGTATTTTTGTTAACAATATTCCAAGTGGTATTGTTTATGTTTGATGATTTTTCAAAAGATTATCGTAAAAGTCTTTATAACCAAACATGCTTTAGTAAATTGTTGCTGTGAAAAAAGATACAGGGTGTCAAAATTGTATTTTTTTTTTTTTTGAAATATCTCAACTACTTCTTGACCGATCTTCTCCCAATTTGGTAAAGAAATATTTTTAAGCTAAGAAACAATAATTTATGTATTACATCACGCTTGCCCGTGAAGGGCGCATCATGAGCTATACCTGATGATGCACATTTTTTTCTCTTTTTTTACTAAACATAGTGGCACTTTTGACTAGAAAATCGTGGTTGGAATTATCAAGTTATGTCGAGTGTAAGTTATGATAGCACAAATCCCTATAATATTGCTTACATCAGCACTATTTCTTATCTCTTATTTGTCTATAAATACAAGTGACGAGAATAAAATAAATTTGTTAAGAATCGACTTTGTCCATTTTTTAAAAAGCCAACCGCTCGGCGATGATTCTTAACTTGTACCTTTTTTACGTAGAAATGACTCCTACATGAGATTTTCTGGTCAAAAGTGCCACAACGTTTCGTAAAAAAAAAGAGAAAAATATTCATCATCAGGTATAGCTCATGAGGCGTGATGTTATACATAAATTATTGTTTCTTAGCTTAAAAAATGTTTCCTTATCAAATTGGGAGAAGATCGGTCAAGATATTGAAAAAAATAGAAAAAAAAATTACAATTTTGACACCCTGTATCTTATTCCACAGCAACAATTTACTAAAGCATGTTTGGTTATATCCTCATATTTTGATCCAAAGAATCTATCCTTGAACTATGGCCTATTATTAATGGTCCACCCTGTATAAATAAATTTCAATTTTATGGACCTCTATTTGCTTGCTTTACTTATTTACCCTAATTTACCCCCATTTACCCCTCAATCCTTCAATCGAATAAGATCAAAATATAATCTATTTCCACATCACGTTACAATACGTACATAAGTGTACCAAATTTCAAGTCAATTTCATAAACAGTTCCAGAGTAATCGTGCGCACAAAAAAGTTACAGACAGACAAACCGACAGAGAAAGACAAAATTTTTTTTGCTCAAACTTAAAATTTCCTCGTTCTTGACATTCTAAGACAATATGAATAAAAACAAAGATAAAATTGCACAGTGTTCAAGTCGCTAAACTATCGTACCATTTCTGGGAATATCCTCTTAAATTTTCAGAGGTTTAAGAGAATTTTCGAAACAAAAATCTAGATGTATTGAACTAAACTATATTTATGATTTTAATCATCTCCTGGTGATGCCAGCTTGATTGACGAAACTCTCGTCAGTATACAGAGCAATATTTTTATTTTGTAGAATCTTGTCAAAAGCTACAATACTTTACTCATCGAAGTCTGTCCGCCCGCCACGTTTCTTGTGAGCACAAGCGGAGAGTACAATTGTATTGAAATTTCGATGATAACCGAAGGAAAAACCCTATTGTTTTTGAACAAAATCGATCGGTAACATAAAAGTTATTATCTCCATGAACATATGACACATTTAATTCACAGATTTATAACATTTACATGTATAAATTATTTTCTTTCAGCTATTTGCTAAATATTATGCAAACAATTTTCCATTTTACCGTATATTTTTATTTTTGTTGAAAATATCTGGCATGTGAGATAATAGAACTTCATATTTTTTAGGAAACAATGCCCATTTTTATTGCCTCGGCTTTCCAAATTAGCTTCAATTTAAATTTTTGTTTAATATTGCGCATAGACACTGATTAGTGTTCCAATATCCTGTCAAATCAACCGCCCTACAGGAAATACCACAAAGAATCGTACTCATTACGACGATCTAAAAATACATATGCACCCCTTGATTTCAATATTTCCCTTGGACAGTATTAATATGTTATCCTGGAGGTTTCTATACACCAGGATATTATGTCATTTATTTTTTACTTTTGCTGTCCGAACGAGCCCATTTGTTTGCTTTATTTATTTCCAAATGCATACAATCAGCATACCGAAAATAACCATCAAATGGTCATCATCATTTTTTATTGAATTTAATGATGCATACATTGCTTATGGAGATTTCAAACAGGGGACATACGACGCGGACGCGAACTTAATTTGGATATGTATACAAATAACTAGAAAGAAAAATTATGCTCTTCGCCGCCCCGATTTGTATATTTGTTGAGCAGTCTGGTAGATACAATCCGCTGTTTTTGAAAATATGTAATTTCTTAGGTACAATTACTACTATATTTTGAATTTTAAACATTTCCTGATGATGCCAGCTTGATTGGCGAAACTCTTATTAGTATGCAATATTTTTGTTTTAGTTCAATCGCATGTAGCTCGCAACCCTCTTCATGGAACACTTAATGAAATGTTTAATTAAATATATTAAAAATATGCAGGCAATATAAACGGGTCTTGTAATCGGAATTAATTTTATTGGCATATAAGGAACATTAACAAAATATAAAGTTTGCAAAATTGAAATATAAAATTGCATTGTAAGGTAAAATTAATAGTTAAGTTTTGATCACATATCTATTTTCTACTTATCAAGCCCTTTCTTTTGATACCCATATCAAGGGGGTTGTAAAGAAAATGATAATCCGCCTTCTTGGGGTGGCGGCCATTTTGAACATATTATAATATTGAGTATACTATATTGTATTGCCATCAGAGCTACATATAATTGCCGAATTTCATGACTATACAACAATTAGAAGTGGGTGAAATGCAGTTCCTTAGCATACTAGCCAACCATCCTAAGTTGGCAAGTAGCCACGCAGAGAAAGAAGAAATATCGTCACTGTTAGACAGAGACGAACAAGCTTTTTAAGCTTCTTAAGCTTCTTAAGCTTCTTAAGCTAGCTAGCCAGCTGAAGAAGCTTGTTTGTCTCTGTCCAACAGTGAAGATATTTCTCCTCTCTCTGCGCAGCTACTTGCCAACTTAGGTTGGTTGACGAGTACATACATACATAGATAAATAGATAGTTAGTTAGTTCAGGTCGACCTAATAAAAGTATGTTAAAGAGATATTCTTTTAGGATGAAACATTTTTAAGAAAAGTCCTATTAATTAAATGGAAATAAAAAATATAAAAGAGAAACCAGGCCTTAGGAATTACTACTTCTACATCCAGATTTCCTATCCAAATCCCTCGCTACCACCCCCACCTCAAATTATAGGGGCTGGTCGATTAGATGTAAAAAAAAATTAAGGTCTTTGGTTCTTGTACACACATTAAATCACAATTTTATTATTTTACCCCCTTCATTAATGGGGTGGGGGAGGCCGATTCCAAAAAAAAATTGAGACCTTGGCTTCTCGTACATACACTAAATTCCAATTTTATGGGATTACATGCTTGCTGTATCTATTTATTTCCATTTATCCCCAATCCTCCAACGGAGTAAGATCAAAATATCATCCAGATCTCATTATAATACATAAGTGCACAAAATTTCAAGTCAAAATCATAAACTGTTCCAGAGCAATCGTACGCATAAAAAGTTACAGATAGACAGACAGAGGAACATACCGACAGACAAAAATTTTTTCTCAAACTTAAAAGCTCGACGTTTTAAGACATCATAAGCCTATTTGAACAAAAAAAAATAAAATCAAAATTTGTTTACTTCCACGACGCGACGTCACAGTGTGAGAAAAGTATCATTTTTTTTTTTTTGATAAAAATGTGTTGACAGTCGGCATTTAATCCAATTTGAATAAATCGAACGGGAAAATACTCGTAAAATACTGTACTTTAAGATTTAAGAAAATTAACATAACCTATAAAAAATGCCCTAGAATCACACATCCGTGATTATAAAAAAGGGGGTATGAACAGAACAACCAAAACAATAATAGAAACATCTACAATAAAATAACAAAAAAAAAACAAAAAATAAATTCAGAAAAAAAACAAAAGAAAACAAAAAAAGTAACAAAAATTAAAAACACAAAGAAAATGAGAAATACAAAAAACAGAAAAGAAGAAAAAGAAAAAAACAAAAAATATAAGGTTACGAAAAGGCTCTACACCCTCTTGGTGTAACCTGGGTAATGCTAAAATTGCCGGATAATAACGTATTGAAAACATTAAGTACACTTCTGTGCAATAAGATCCCGTACACCCATTTTTCCCTATATTAAATCATTCTTTATTTATTTGTCAGTGTCAGTGTCATATTTTCGAAATGCCGAAATTAACTGAACATGAAAAAATTCTAATTCTCTCTAAAATTAAAGAGCAGTTACTTCGGTGGAGCAATTATATCCAAATAACACATTCATTTATCAACAAAACAACTGTCCTATTCATACTGCCGGGATAATTACTCAATGGCTTGGGAACAATAATATTGAATTATTACCGTGGCCTTCGCACAGTCCCGATATAAACCCAATTGAGAACGTCTGGGGTTTGCTAGTAAAAAAAATGTATGAACGAAACTTCAGACCAAGAAATGAAGAAAATTGTTGGGAGGAGCTAAGAGAAGAAGAAAACTATTGTCGTAGACTAATTGCTTCTATGCCAACAAGATTTAATCACGTCTTGGAAGGAAACTGAGCCATGACAAAATATTAGGTTGTTTTATTTAGAAAATAAACACAAGAGAGTGGTTACTGCATTGTCTAGTCAGTGCAGCAAAAAAATTACGTGCACTGGCCAACATGCGCAGACGGTACAAAATTTTATTGACAGTTAAACCTCACCAGCTCTAACCTCTTTTAGTCTTTTATTCGATATTATTAATTATGTACTAAATTTATTATTAAATTATTAAATTTATTAAATTTACCATCAACTTAAGCTATTCGGAGGCGTCTAAGGCAGTGGCTACCCCAGCCTTACTGACTGAGTTCATAGGGTAGCCACGGAACGAAACGCAAACATCTTTTCGCCTTTTGCAATACCCCTAAATTGGTGACCCGTGATCGTGGACATACTCCTCACCTGTACACCTGTATTCCTATAAATGGACCATCACCTTAAGCTCTTCGGAAGCGTCTAAGGCAGTGGTTACCCCAGCTTTACTGACGAGTTTATAGGGTAGCCACGGAATGAAACGCAAACATTTTTTTTACCTTTCTCAACACAAAATATTTTCATTTTTATTTAAAAAAGTTACAGACCGACAAACAGATTTTTTTTCTCGAACTTAAAATCTCGACGTTTCATGACATTCCAAAGCTCTTTGAACAATAAAAATTTTCAATTTTCAATTCAAATATTTACTACTTAGTATTTGTGAAAATGATCCTAAAGTATTTATAAATACTCAAACTATTTAAATAACTGGGAAGTATTTAAATACTTCTAAAAAAGTATTTAAATCCTTTTCTGACAGTATTTAAATACTTTCAGAAGTATTTGAATCTCAAAAGTATTTAAATAAATATAACAAATATAAACAAATACACAAGGAAGACAGGCAGATACTCGTCAAGAATCAAGACATGTACTATACTATCTCGTCAAGAATCAAGACATGTACTGTACTATGTAGTTAATAAATACATTGCATTATTCAGTCTTCAGTCGTTCACGTCTTAATTCCTAGAAAGTTGGTTGAGAGCAGACAGTAAGTGTTAACTGTTAATGTATATGTTTTGTGATTGAGAACAGTTGAACTAGTGGCATAGTCTCTGTGCTTTATTTGGGTATTTGCAGAAGACGCAAAGGTCTAGCTCTACGAATAAGTAAAAGTCCCAACTAGAACTGATTAAGTATAGAGGTATTAAAATAGTGTTGTAGAAGTTCATGGAAGTCATGAAAAATAAAATTTTGACACCTCAAACAGACAAATAGTATTTAATATAATAATGATAATGATAATAATAAGTCTTTATTGATTTCTACAAAAATAGAAAATACAATTTGGCGTAGTAGCCCAAACGACAGAGAACATTTTATAGTGAAACCCACAAGCAAACTAAATAATTTTTTTTTAATGAGTTCGTGGAAGTTTATAGAATAATATCCTGAAAAGTTTACATTCTGCTCGGATGCAAAACACAAAAAAAGGGAAAGAAAAAATTTTAAAATTAAGTCAGGGTAGAAAAAAACAAAAAATATAGGTAAATAGGCCACGTATTTCTGAACAAAAAATGTTCTAATAAAATTTATCGTTAAAGCCACGGTATTCCTGGAAAAAAATAATGATGTAACTTTGTCACTCTGCACGGTCAAGCAGCGTACGGTTAAATGCATACTACGGAACCTCTAAAAATTCTTAGCAGCTCTAACGAATAAAACAAAGCTTTCTTCTCTTTCTGATTACACGTTTTTAACATTTTTCTTAGTGAATAGGAGGATATATAGTGAGTCTGGAGGGAAAATATATAATTATCAACGCATACACAGACACCATACATAGCCGCTGAATCGCTCGCATGAATTTTTACGTGCCTTTACTGTATTGTATTTATTACAAGTACACCTATCCACATTTCAGCTATATCCAATGGATTCCTTATACATTTTTAAATATATTGGAAAAGCTCCAGAATTTATATTCAAAACAATCAAAGATATTTTCATAGCTATAAGGATAAGATTGTGAAAATTGCAATTTCTTATCACGATGTGATTGATCATATTTTCGAAAAAATGCATACAATGCATGAATTTGTGTTTGAACGTTCGAAAAATATACATTTTTTCCGAAATAGTGATATTTTATTTTTTCCAATGGGTCAAGTTCTCGGCAAGTTACATTTATCAAAAAAATCATCAAGCAAGGAAATTAAAATGATCTGAAATGTACTTTTTTTTTAAATCCACGTTACTACAATTTAATAAACCATAATAATCATAAAGTGTGCATACTTTTTAACAGATCTCAATGAAGAAAGAATTTTTTTGAAGAGCTTTTACTTTTTATTGCGACGATTGAGTTCGGGCATGATAATATATATAAGTATATTTTTCCCATCCATCCTGCTTGTATTGTTTAAAACAAAAAAGCATCAGAAAGCTGCAATTTCAATCTTTTAAATGAACCAACACTCATGTAGATTGAACAAATTCTGAGTTAGTAACATGTAATTCAGTGTGTCGGTGTCACAGGCATGCGGATTGAAGCGCGCGCACGCATGTATCTCGCTCCGAGTTATAATCACAGTATAGAGAAGACCAGTAGTTTCACTCGCAACGGTCTCTTTGATATTTGTCGTACTCGATTTTATTTTTTTAATCCACTGCGCATCTACTGTTTGTATCCCACGCGCATTTCGTCGTATACTGGCGACAGTGGCGACTGTTCAGAAACGTAAACGTAAACAAAAATAAACATCCACCCCACCCTACATCATCCTGCCGTCCACTGTCGTCGTGCCGTCCACTGCGCATCGAATAATTTAAGCCCAGGAGCATCGCATGCGCACTGAAAATCTTATACAACTGTTCCGGCTGAGTAGGACTACTGGTCTTCTCTCTACTGTGTTATAATAGTCCACAGTACATCGCCTTTTTTTTTAATGATTAGTAACAGGCTGAATTTTCGTGAGTAGCTTCGTTTTGACGAGACGCCCAACTTTTCTCTTTGCGAAAATTCTCGGTAGTGGTAGCTAATAGCAAAAATTATTTTTTCCATTTCACACGAATTAGACAATTCGACAACCTGTCAAATTATGTTGTTGTGGACAAACACGGGGCTTATTATAATTAACTCGCGCAAACGTAACCAAGGCAATCGAAAAACAAACTTTTTAACAAACGTTTAATGAATGAGAAATATATTGCCAAAATAATTTGACAGGTTGTCGAATTGTCTAATTCGTGTGAAATAGCTAGTCACGAAAATTCAACCTGTTACTAATCATTAAAAAAAGGGCGATGCACTGTGGGCTATAACGTTACAGTTGATTATTTTTTTCCGGGAAAACCGTGGCTTTAGCGGTAAATTTTGTTAGGACATTTTTTGTTCATAAATACGTGATCTAACCATCTGTATTTTTTATTTTTTCCTAGCTTGACTTAATTTAAAAATTTTGAAAAAATGAATGAAAAAATTTTTTTTCACATTTTTTTATGTTCTGCATCCGAACGAAATGTAAACTTTTCAGGATATTATTCTATACACTTTCACGAACTTTTTTCGCTTAATATATACATCTAAAAACGTTCTGTATATAAACGTTTAGATTATTTAATAATAAACTTTCTGAAATATTTTATTACAATTTTTCTGTTAACATAAAGGATATTGTTTGTTTTGTTCATAACTCTTTTTTTTTAATCACGAATATGCGTATTCTAGGGATTATTTTATAGGTTATATTAATTTTAACCTTCTCCGCCTAACTATCCTAAAGTACAATATTTTACGAGTATTTTCCCAACAGAAAAATAATAAACATTTGCAGCTTTTTCTTGAACATTTAAAAAAAATGGGATCATTTCATGTCTATGCATTTTTCAAATAGGTTAGAAATAATCCCTTTCGGCTCATATAGCTGAAATATTGTAGTTCAAGTTCATAAATTGCAGTTTTTCAAAAATTCATAAAAAACAATTTTTATTGCGAAAATCGTAAAATTTTGAAGGTTGTTTGCAGGTTTCATTTACATTCTAATTGATATTTCTAAAGCTGTAACTGAGATAAATAGTAGTCAGAGACGGCATTTGAAAGATAAATTAATAACAAATATGACTGTCCAATGACAATTTTCAACATTTCATTTGTTTACACACGATTGTTTATAACAAATTATGAAAAAAGCATTTATAGTTGCTTCTAGTCAAATACGATATTTTAAAACTACCACATTTTTATCGAAATAGTATTTATCCCAAATCAAATATCAATCCAATAATAATTAAAAGGCGGACTATATCACTGAAAAATATATACCCATCACTGCGCGTATCGCTGAACTTTGAAACCAGATGTGGCTCAAATATCCACACGAAAATCCGGAATTATTTTCGATATTGATAATACGCTAAATCCGCGTATGCCTAATAAAATACTAATTTTATTCAACAGATGCGATCTGTAACTTTATTTTAGGGGTTGGATTTATCGAGCAGAAGAATAACCCTTCATTATTAGTATCAACCGATTAAATACAGCTTTTTACATCGAGTGCAGTTCATTCTCTTTTACCTCTCTGACAATTATCGAAAAATCATTGACGTGGAGAAAGATACGATTATTTAAACTTTATGGATTTATTGTCTAGTACGTATTGTTGGAACATGCTATTAGATACTGATGCTTCCCCTATTAAAACAGCGTTTGGGGTGCTGTTAAATATGAGAAATAACTGCATTTATAAATAACTATGATTTGTAGAAGTGGACACCGAACATCAACACAAACACAGGCAAAATGTTTTTATTTCTGACAAAAGAATGTATATTTAGATACAGGTTCCCATACAAAAAAACCGCTGCCCAAGGAATCACTACTTCCACATCCAGATTTTCTATCCAAGTCACTCACAACGAAAAAATTTTGTATGTGCAAATAATTATTTATGGAACTTTAATAATATAATATTTGAAATCCTCTGCCCCAAAAACCCATAAAACGATACCCCACATCGGTAGTGAGGCGGGGGTGGCGATAGGGGGTGGTAGTGGGGGGTGGATGAAGTAAAAAAATATTTTGAGGTTTCTGATTCTTGTACACACACTAAATCACATTTTTTTTCATCCCCTTTAATAATGGGGGTGGCTAATGTCAATTTTTTTTGAGACCTTAGCTTCTCTTATATATACTAATACCAATTTTATGAACTCTTACCTGCTTGATTTACCTATTTACCCCAAATTTACCAAAATTTACCCCCCAACCATTCGACGGAACAAGATGAAAATATAATCTAGTTCTAGATCTCGTTAAAGTACATATGTGTACCAAATTTCAAGTCAATATCTCAAACGGTTCCTGAGTAAACGTGCGCACAAAAAAAAGTTAGACAGACAGACAGAATTTTTTTTTTCGCTCAAACTTAAAATCTCGACGTTTCATGACATTCTAAGCCTATTTGAACAATAAAAATTTTAAAAATTTTTTTTTTGTCGTTACTATACTTCCACTGGATGTGGAAGTAAGGAAGTAATACAAGGGTTGTCTATCTATATTCGTAATATATAGCTGTGGCTGCAAAGCCATTCGCACAACACCAATGTATCAGAACAGGGAGTCCATAAGGTCGGTAAGTAATAATAATAATAATAATCAGAGCTGATCGAGTACCGATAAAAAGTGCCCGCGAGCACTAAGCACTAAAAAAAATGCTTCATTTTTCGAGCATTAAGCACTGTTAATAGTAGAGTGCTCACGATTACTAAGCACTCTGAAAAAGTACGTTATATTCAGGAGCACTAAGCACTTTTCAAAAATTTAAATAATGGAAGTATCTATTGATTGAGGCTAGAATTTCATTGAATTTATGTGTTATTTATAAAAAAGGTTCAACAAAAACAACCTAGAAAGAAATTGAGTTTATTGAGAGGAAACATGTCACAGAAAAAAGTTGTTTCTAGTGCCAATGAATGTTCAGATATGAGATTTGAACGTCGTATTTCAAAGTTGATATTTTTGCCAAAATTATGATTAATAGCACATTAAACAAGTTTAGAAAAGCAAAGTTTTACTTAACAAATATCGCTCGCTACGCTCGCTCGTACTCAATAACTATACGAGTTTA
Organism: Rutpela maculata; assembly: GCA_936432065.2. NCBI lineage: Eukaryota > Metazoa > Arthropoda > Insecta > Coleoptera > Cerambycidae > Rutpela > Rutpela maculata. The sequence continues at coordinate 3,979,146 of OW386294.2, forward strand.
GTAAAACTGCTTTTCTTAGGAGATTTGTTTATACTATTTTTTCGCATTTTGTGTTAGTATGTAATTATAAGTAAATAGTGATAGATATAAAAGCATTACAAAGTTTGAAATTTAAAAAATTTCATAGTAGGTACTTGTGTAGGATTTCCGTAACCTAGTAACTGACACGGCTTTGTTTATTTATATAATAACAGTTAAGTATAATTTTTGTGAGTCGAACTGATTCTAAGTTACATATTAATTATGAAAATGAGTCTTGCCACTGAAAACAATTTAGAAAATTCTGAAGACATTTTAAATACCGCTCGAGAAGCATCTTCGAGCTTACTTCCTTTAAAATCCAAGGAAAAATACGAGAAGGTATGGTAAGTGGAGGATGACAAAAAACGCACTAAGAACTGATGAAAGTGTAATGCTAGCGTATTTTTTTGAGAAGGTAAGTTATTTTTATACATATTTGTGTTTTCCATACAATGTCTTTCGTTATTTTAGGCAAAATCTCTTAAGGCATCCAGTTTATGGTCTACATATTCCAATATTTAAATAAACAATTTTCTGTCAAACTGTTTTTATTAACACTGACATTACCATATATTAAAGTGACATTTTCATGTGGTAAAGTGCCACTTTATTAAACGATTTCAAATTTAGTAAAATAGCATAGTATCAGTGAAAATGCAAAAAAATAATTAAATTGAATCAAAGTGCATAATAACATGATAACAAATCTTCAATAGAAATATTATATATTTTTTCATTTGTCATTTTTTTAATTCATTTTTTTAAATTATTGTTAATCATAATTTTGGCAAAATACCAACTTTGTGATACGATGCGACGTTCAAATTTCATGTCTGACCTTTTGTTGACATTAGAAACAACTTTTTCCTGTAACAATTTCCTCTTAAAATACTTATACTTTTGGCACAAATTCACGTTTCCTTTTTTTTTAACCATCCTGTACGTTATTTCGAAATTCTGACTATAGCTAAGGACTTCTCAGAGTAACAAAACATTTTATGAAGAGTGACTTTTTCTCTAAAAATGCAAAATAAGAATGAAAAATAAGAAAGATTGCAAATATAGTTAAGTGTTGGATCCGTCCCGGGACACACTGTCATACTGAATACTATTCTGATTTTCACCTTGGTGAAGAATTATTTTTTAAGGAAAGAGACAATTTATCACTATCACATCTCACATCATGCTTTTAGGTAGAGGGTAGGAGGGTACACCATTTTTGTACTTCTAACTAGATCAGAATATAGATGATAAGAACTGACTAGAAGGTCTAAAGTGATGACATATCTGTTCTGGAACTGTCTAGAGTATGGTGACGTCATCAGAGAAGCTTCTAGATCTGTCATCTTTAGGTATATAAGGCATGGAGTAAACCAAAAAGGGAGTACTAATTGTCAGTTGAAAAGTTCAGTTTAGATAGCAAGAGTAGTAAGATCAGAAGAGAGTAAAGTGATCAAGTAGTACACAGTGTGTTATTAGTTAAGTAAATTATTGTTGTAATTAAGTATGTTAATAAATTAGTGTTTAGTGTTACCCTGGTTGTTATAATTTCCGAATCCATGATACAGGGTGTTTACAAAAAGCGTGTAAGCACGTAACAATAATTTGCATGAACAAAAAATTAGTGTTAAAACAGATTCGGGAGCCGGTTCTTTTGTTGTCATAGTTCGGGTTAATATACCGCCAACTTTTTTCCATCCCCAATCAGTAGCTTCTAGCGCAATGTTTTTCCATGTTTGAATTTGGTAAAAACGCGATATGAGTGTTGCCGGGCAGCAGCAGAAGTTGTTGCTAGTTTTGATAATATTACAGTATTGTTCGATTTACCAACACGTTTGTTAAAAGTCATGAATCTGTATACATCTAGACTTTTTTCTGCGGAGGTAGAGTTGTATAAAGCTAGAACAAATCATTCTCCTACGTCTACAATTTCTCCATGACTAACTTTTTCATTATTAAAACTTTGCACGATGTCTTGTAATACTTCAGTAATATAACAGTTAAAATTGTAATATGTCTGCTAAAATTCATAAAGTTTCAAAAATTGTGTGCTTCATCCCCTAGGACGTCGTTTCCACCCCCATTTTGAGGTTTTATAGATTATTTCCGGAACGGTGCTTTTTTTCCTAAAAAACCTATATACAAAATTCTCTATCAAAAACGTCTGTAAACTTTTTTTCCTAAAACTAACAATACTTTGGTAAATGAGGCGCAAATTTAATCAGCGCAGGTCATATAATTCGCTGAATATCCGTATGGCTATTTCCAAAGCGAAAAAAGTATAAATATCTATATACCACCACAATGTACAAAATTTCAATTTCTCCCACTACCCCATCTCAGACGACCCAAGATCACTGCATTATTTTAGAGATTGCTGTAAACGCTGTTACTGTTCAGGGCTGCCAATGTGCGAGATTTTACCCAAAAAGCGGGTATTTTAAACCCACTTTCGGGTAAAATTTGTATAAATTTTTATAAACCTTAATGTTAGTACCTGAAAAGATAATATTCCAAAGGTGCTTGCAGACCGATTTTTACCAATTTTGGCAAAATCGCGGCCTTCTGTGATTAAAACTAAAAATTAAAAAATTTATATTTTTTGAAAATCATAATAGTATTTGAGGGTCAAATCATAGATATTTTGGCCAGCAGGATCCAAATATGCAAAAATATACAGATTGTTCTATTTAAAAATTTGATTTTCATGTCAATTGCATCGAAAGATTCTAAAATATTTGACATGTGAAAATTATTATGCCGTGTTTTATGATCAAAGATGGTATATTGGAGGAGTAATTGAGATAAGAAACTAAGGATATTACAAAATCAAATTCCTGAAACAGGAATTAGACTATTTTGTTTGGCCAAAGACTGAAGACTCTGAAGTGGTGGAGGAAAAATTTATCTTTTACGGACCTTTAAATTTAATTGTCACTAATAAACAGTTAAAAAGAGCGGACAAAATTAATATAGAGAAACAGTATAAATTACAGAAACAAAGTTTGCTGTAACTTTCATTAATATGTTTTGTAAGAATTTAAATGTGTTTATTTTGTATTAAAGTTTTTTATTTACGTTATTTGTTACTTTATAAACATTTTTTATTACCTTATTTGTTTCTTTACTATAATTGCATACATATTGAATAGTACAATAATTTTTGTTCTAAATCTTACAACACTTTTTAACACCCGTTTTAACACACAAAAAAAACAGATGAGGCCAAATTTTTAATTTTATTTTATAAGGTATAACACATAAGGCAATGCTAGTATGTAGATAATTAGGTAGTAAAAAAATTGTACTGAAATAAGGTATTAGGAGGAAACAAAGGTATTATTAGAGGAATTAGGGGAATTACAAGGAATTAAGAGTACTGAAGTACTGAAAATATTAAGGTATTAGGAGGAAATAAAGGTATTTGAGGAATTAGGGGAATTACAAGGAATTAAAAGGGAAATAAAGGGTATTTTTTCTAGAATAGGTATTAGGTGTATAAAAATTTCGCCAGCGGTTGCCCCCTCGTAACGAATGTTTAAAAAAATGGCGAGTTGCTTGTGTAAATGAACACGTTATAATCATAGAAGTAGCTGATTACAAAATATCCACACTTAAAATGTCCTCTTTGTAATTATGATAACATGGTACAAATCTGTAATTGACGGAAGTTATTCTCCATAAGGTTTAATTGCACTTGTCCACATAATCTAAAATTACCGCAATAAATAATATTTCGACACAATTTTCTATCTTGCTGCACGCTGCAATTTACAAACAAATCGTTAAACAAACTTTTATCACTTACAACTACATATTCAGAATCAAACGTTGTATAATAATATTATCTAATTTATTACTACTGCTTACTTGACTGGTGATTTAAGACAACGACCTAGCACAAAGTTGCATTCTTAGTTCGACAGCTTATCAAAGACCACGCATATCTATATTTATTTATTATGGGTACTTTAAGTAACAGCAATCTTATATCTAAAAATATTTTCGACTTTCCTCGTAAACGGCGCAGAACATAAAAGATTTATTGAACTCCGGCCACCACGGAATGACATATATAAAACAGGGCTAGAATTGAAACATTTAATTTGTTTCTAAATGACCCCTGTGTTAACCATTAATATAATATTGGGGATATAACAGCTCCCTGTATATTATGATTCACCATTTTTACGATATTCTTACCAAAGCGTCTTATTTTACGACATATGTACTTCGAATTTTAATAGTTTCAGCCGTTTCAGATTATATGTGAAATAATACAGTAATAAAATAAATTAAGAACCGATCCAGGAGAGATTGGATCGTATTTTTATCTTTCCTAACAAAAAAGTAAATCTAAAATTAGGGAATACACTGGACAAGAGCCGATGGCTGGCTAATTTCTAGCAGCATATTTGATTAATAATCCCTTGCATGTGCCATATATTTTAAATTAATTTATATATATTAATATAATTTTACTAAAGATTAGCAATTATCAAATCTGTTTTCATAATTTATAACTGGAAAATATTTAAATCGCCGACTAATATCCGCGAGGAGGGGCGTGTCTGAGAACACAGTCATATTGGACGTGACGTCATCTAACAGTATATCTCTGCGAGTGCAATGATTCGGACATATAATTCGTGCAGTTTGCGGTTATTTCCTACAATTATTTAGTTGTATTCGGTCTGTGATATTAAATAATTATAGTGTGTATTTAAGCGTACCATATTTAAAAAGGTTTAAATTGTTTTAAACTTTACTGAAAAAGGTTATTTCAAAGTTAATCGGATAATTTACGCCGTACGCCTGCCGGGTGTATGCCATATGCTACTGCGTCACAAAAATATTCATAAGTACGAAACTATAAGTCCGAGATGATTTTTTCTTCAAACACCTCCTGTATATTGGCTTCAATTGCTTCGCTGCATGTATATGAAAATTTGCGAAAATAAAAAAGTTTGTCGCTTAGTCAAAATATGGGTATATTTTTAGCGAAGTATTGTTATTTAAAGAACATAACACAGGCCCACAAAAACAAAAACGTATCCTGGGGGCTAGTGACCAGACCCCCATATTCCCATGTATTTTCATTCGCTGAACACGAATCTGGAATCCGAATTGGACCTTCCTGGACGAATTTATGAGTCATGATGGAAAAAAGCTCGAAATTCATTAATTCGTAGTATTAACCTTACATATTTCAAGATCATTTTCAGTAGCGTTGGCGTGAATTGAAGACAGCTCTAATACATACTTGGAGGTGATAATGATATAACAGATTACAATAAGACCCATAACCTAACGGCCCAGTAAATCAGCCAGCAATTCATATTAATGAAATTCGCAAATTTAAAAGAAAAATTCCGCGTTCAGTGATGCTTTATTTTACCTGCAAAAGATATACGTAATGACCCATAAACCAACAATAACCCAATGGCCAACAAATCAATGACCTAATAAATCAGCAATTCATATTACCAAAATTTGTAAACTTAAAGCAAGAATGTCTTCGGCGAGCTTTTATACTCTTTTATCTTCAAACGACCTACGTAATGGGTTTCTTTTCCTCTTTTCTTCTTTGGCAACGATTCCCTCTTGTCATCCATCATATTGATGTCCCATCTACCTTGATACCGCCTTTCCATTTCATTAATATCTTGATGAAATCGTACACCTTCTTCACTGAAATCTTCTAAGTTTTCAGGGAAGTAGTCATTGTGTGAATGAACGTACTCTTCATCATCATCATTCGATATGGTTTTATCATCATCGTCTTCATCATCATTACTAGGTATGTGATTCGACTGTCATTGATCTTATGTTCCCAGATTGTATATCAATTTTTACTTTGTACTTTTCCAAAAATACAATGTTTTAAGAGTCGTTTTTTACAATCCAAGTTCTTTCATTGTATTCTATTCTCAATATTCGGTTTATTAATAAAGAAAGACAATGTTATGCGTATTTTATTATTTCCTGCATTAGATTAGGACAGGATGGAGAATATTTATATTTATGGGTTAGGTTTTGTTAGGTAAAAATTCTTAGTTTGTAGTTCTGTAAATCAGAAATTATTAGTCAAAATTTAATTGCTTCGTGCATTAGGTTGTAACAGATTTAAATTTCTAGGTGCATTCATTATTAAATAGAAAATATCGTTTGTAACATTACTATTTTATATGCACTAGATAATAAAATAAAGTAAAATTTATATTTATGTATTTTAGTTTCGATATGCTTTGTATACAGGTCTTGGAATCATTATTATTATTTTATGAATTAGGTTATGTTAGTTTTATTACTACTAATGTATAATTTTAAGAATTATTTAATGGTATAATAATAAGCAATTATTGAAAAATTATTTTTAACAACTTTGTATTAGGTTTTCCTAAAGTATTGTAAGGTTGATAAAAATGTGATTTCGCTTAATTTAAACATCTAAAAATGTTCTGTATATCGTTAAACGTTTAGATTATTTAATAATAAACTTTCAAAACTTCTTTTTATGAAGTATTTTATTGAAATTTATTTGTTAATATAAAGGTATATTATTGGTTCTTTTGTTCATAACTCTTTTTTTTATAATCATGAATATGTGTATTCTAGGAAATTTCTTATAGGTTATGTTAATTTTAACCTTCTTCGCCGCAGTACTATCTTAAAGTACAATATTTTACGAGTATTTTCCCGTTTGATTAATTCAAATCGGATAAAATTCCGACTGTCAACAAATTTTTGTCCAAAAAATTGTACAGGTGTTCGTTTAGCTCCATCACCCATCAATTTTTAGTAAATCCCGAAAATAACCTGAATGAGGTTTTCTTTAGGTTATTTTCCCGATTTACAAAAAAATGGTGGGTGATGGAGCTAAACGGACACCTGATTCTTGTTCAGCACATCGAAATACATGGTGTCCCAGAAACAGACCACTTTTACTTCCACATCCAGTGGAAGTATAGTAACGACAAAAAAAAATTTTTAAATTTTTATTGCTCAAATAGGCGTAAACTGTCATGAAACGTCGAGATTTTAAGTTTGAGCGAAAAAAAAATTTTTGTCTGTCTGTCAGTCTGTCTGTAACTTTTTTGTGCGCACGTTTACTCTGGAACCGTTTAAGATATTGACTTGAAATTTGGTACACATATGTACTTTAACGAGATCTAGAACTAGATTATATTTTCATCTTGTTCCGTTGGAGGGTTGGGAGGTTAATTGTGGTAAATTTGGGGTAAATGGATAAATCGAGCAGGTAAGAGTCCATAAAATTGGTATTTAGTATGTACACGAGGAGCTAAGGTCGCAAAAAATTTTTGGCATTAGCCACCCCCATTACCACCCCCACCCCCTTATTAAAGGGGATGAAAAAAAATGTGATTTAGTGCATGTACAAGAACCAGAAACCTCAAAATATTTTTTTACTTCATCCACCCCCACCGCACTACCGATGTGGGGTATCGTTTTATGGGTTTTTGGGGAAGAGGATTTCAAATATTATATTATTAAAGTTCTATAAACAATTATTTCCACATACAAAGTATTTTCGTTGTGAGTTGGATAGAGAATCTGGATGTGGAAGTAGTGATTCCTTGGGCAGCGGTTTTTTTATTTTGTGGAGCTGTGTTGTTATTCCTTTCAAATAAGTAAACATTTGTCGCTATTTCTAGATTTTCATAATTCAATACATCCTTTTATTAAATCCTCAGTTATCCTTCTAATATAAAAAAAATACAAATTTTGGAGAAATCTCCGCAACTTTCAGATACCAAGTTCTCTCTATAACTAATCAAAATTAATGTCAAGCTCAATATACTTCGTTCACTCTGTACAAATATACAGTCAGTTGTTCAATCCGCGTCAAGAACTAAACATATGTTGGGCAAACCATAAAATATTTAATTATACAAGACTAAAAGAATAGAAACGGTTCAATTACCAAATTTTGACGCAAAAACTGTATAACATAGACAAATTAGTTGTTAGCGTAAACATATAACCATATTAATAAAATATGCCATAACCGTTGCCATTTCATTAATGAAGATAGGTCTTTGTAATTAGATAAAGACGTAGAATGGGTAAACTTGGAACGCTGTGTGTTATCCTATTAAATATAATTGAAACATTAACCACAAAATCATTTAGGAGGTAACTAGGGGTATGCCAGAATTCTCTTCTAACAAACCAGCATACGACGAGAGTGGCGAACGAGAGAAATCTGTTAATCAGGAAGATCCTATAAATAGAAGGCGGAAAATATGCATTTACACGAACATAGGATTATTAAGCGGTGTTCTTCGGGTTTCTTGTTTATCCGATTGCTCCTATAGTCACTTAGAAAAATTAACCGATACGTTTGCAAGAGTTTGAAATGCTATAAAAAAAACTGAATTTGCCTAATTTTAATATGCGCGAACACAGTTATATACATTTTTTTATTATAAATTTTCTTATTAACGAATGCCATGCTCTAACAACGAAATTAAGTAAGTATCTTCACTGTCAGAATATAACAAAAATTTATAATAAAAAAAATGTATACAGGGTGATTTACCACGACATGCGGAAAATAAAATGGCGTCCAAGTAAAATTTTAGAGTGATCACAGGCAATTTAGTAATTTTTGTTGCATTAAAACTTGCAAAGATACGTTATTGCTACTTGTCTGTGGTCAGTGATAGGACAGGAAACTTAGTTGGGAAAAAATATATAGATGCCTACATTTCCTTAATTGGCATAAAAAGTTAAGCTGGCGCGTCCTGAGAGCGCCGCATTTTTTGCTTTCGGTCGAACGCCGCGGCAGGTACAATGTACGGCCGAAATTTGGTGTTTTTTGTTAACGACAGGTTTAAGTAAATTCCTACTTATTATTGAAGAGTTCACTGGCATTGTGTCGAAAGACATAAAACCCTGTATTCTACAAAAATTATTTTAATTTTGATATTTTTGTATTGTGAATAAAAGCAAGAAGTCACTTACCCTCTCCAGCTTTGCTGTCAATTCAAAGTCTGATAAAGGGGGAGGGGAAGTGATATGGTTGGACCGCGTTACATCAGATTAGTTAAAGTCATAGTCAAGCTAAAAACTACATTTTGATATGCTTTTTATCCCTGTTGGGCTAATTCAGTACCTTTTTTTTTTCTTTTTGCATTGACTAAAGTAAAGGCTAACTACATTTTGAAATACAGAAAGGGCATCGGTTATATTGTGGTCATGCATCTTTGTAAACAACTCGTTTATTTTTAATTTTTCGAAAAACTCTATTTCAGATTTTTTGTCCGAAAAGGTCCGTGCCCTATACCGGTTATAGAGATTGATCGACGGAATACTTAATTTTCGATTTTCATTAGGACACTGTCGGGTGTTTGTAGAATCTATCAAAAAAATTAAGTTTTCCAGGATTTGTAGATTCGCTTTTGTTTCGTTAAATCTCTCACAAACGTCACCTAATAGACTTAATCGAACCCTACAATCGCCATTTTTAAAAATCAAAATCGGACCTTCGGTTCGGGAGTTATCAATATCTTTGGAAAATCATACTCGGCTTTGGAAAAAATACTTGCGGTCAACGGATTCGGGTCGCCAGCAATAGGCTTCATTTGTGGCCATGTACCTTCGATCCCACCAAATCTCATCGAAATCGATCGATATCCTGGACAGTTATCGTGCTTCCTAGCCCGATTTCGAGAAAACCAGTTTTTTGCAAAAAAAATCAATTTCCATTTGTTATTCGACATTGTCTCTGGTATACTTATCTGTAGATCGTTGCCAGCGGCACCATCTCTTTTTTGAAATATCTCGATCCGACTGCCCGTTACCGAGTTATTCAATTTTTCCCGAATAACTTGAAACGTCTATATCGGGTACTTCCGGTTTCCGAACGGAGCCGAGCTTCCAGCGTTAAGGTTTTCTAAAGGCCTCCTATTAACCACCCAAGTTTCATCGAAATCCGAAAGGGGGGCTGAGCGTGACAGACAGACAGACCGACAGACCGACAGACCGACAGACCGACGGACGGAATTTTCTAAATTCGCTCTCGAGTCGATAGATATAACTTTCATTTCGATCCGACGGTTTTTGCGGATTTCGATGGTCCACTAGACAAATGCAAAATTGAAGATAATTTTTTTGGTCACAGTTTTTAAATTCTTCATTTTTTTAACTCCTTTCGGTGGGGACAACCTACTGATAAATTTTTCGCATGTCGTGGTAAATCACCCTGTATAATTGTATTCGTTAGGACAATAGCAATGCTTTAAACCGAACCGAAAATAGATGCATGTTCTCCCCCTCAACTCTCCCAACCTTAATAAAGAGTTTTTTTTTTATTATTTATTTACTATGGCATTTAGGCCATTTTAAGTTCTGTTATTTTAAAAATTTTATTTTTTTTTAAATATTCTATCCTGGGTGGTATAGTCTGACAAGGTTTTCATCGACCCATAGAGTATAGAGAGTTTGACTTCAGAACTTTAATTGGGGTGTCCCACCTGGAACTGCATCGATCGATAGAGGGAAAAGTACGCACCATAAAAAAACCGCTGCCCAAGGAATCACTACTTCCACATCAAGATTTTCTATCCAAGTCACTCAACGAAAAAATTTTGTATGTGGAAATAATCGCTTATGGAACTTTAATAAATTCTTTTGAGACCTTAGCTTCTCTTGTATATACTAAATACCAATTTTCTGGACTCTTACCTGCTTGATTTAGCTATTTACCCCAAATTTACCCCACTTTACCCCCCAACCCTTTGACGGAAGATGAAAATATAATCTAGTTCCAGATCTCGTTAAAGTACATAAAAAAGTTACAGACAAACCGACAGACAGACAGAATTTTTTTTTGCTCAAACTTAAAATCTCGACGTTTCATGACATTATAAGCCTATTTGAACAATAAAAATTTTTTTGTCGTTACTATACTTCCACTGGATGTGGAAGTAATTTAGAGAATTACTCTCAATATAGCCATTCCAAAGAAAATAATTACAAGCATTTGGCACTTATGCCGAAAGTCTATACCAACTGGCTTATTTTAAATAGAACACCCTATATATTCCGAAATTTTCGAAAAAAACGAAAAATTCTGTGCCGAAAAGATGTAGCATATTCTATTCCTAAATCCAGCCGTTTCAGAGATATTTGACATTTTATAAAAAAAAATTAGGGGACATTAAAGTAGAACGTCCAGGTCGGTTTTTTGAATCTCCTTGTGTCTTCATTGAAAAAATAGCACCAATATCAGTAATTTACTGTCTGCAAAAAATTTATTTTAACGATGAGATTAAAAAATTACCATTTTTCAAATTTATTCAATAAATGTTTGATTCATCACCTCGTTCATTACACCGTTTTATTATTACTTCCGCATCCAGTGGAAGTATAGTAACGACAAAAACATTTTTTTGAAATTTTTATTGTTCAGATAGGCTTAGAATGTCATGAAACGTCGAGATTTTAAGTTTGAGAGAAAAAAAATCTGTCTGTCGGTCTGTCTGTAACTTTTTTTGTGCGCACGTTTACTGTGGAACCGTTTGAGATATTGACTTGAAATTTGGTACACATATGTACTTTAACGAGATCTAGAACTAGATTATATTTTGTTCCGTCGAAGGGTTGGAGGGTAAATTGGAGTGAATTTGAGGTAAATAGGTAAATCAAGCAGGTAAAAGTCCATAAAATTGGTATATAGTATATACAAGAGAAGCTAAGGTCTCAAAAAAAATTGTGGCATTAGCCACCCCCATTACCACCCCCACCCCATTATTAAAGGGGATGAAAAAAAAATGTGATTTAGTGTGTGTACAAGAACCAGAAACCTCAAAATATTTTTTTACTTTATCCACCCCCACTACCACCCCTATTCATCACCCCCACCCCACTACCGATGTGTGGTATTGTTTTATGGGCTTTATTGGGTTTAGAGGATTTCAAATATTATATTATTAAAGTTCCATAAACAATTATTTCCACATACAAAATGTTTTCGTTGTGAGTGACTTGGATAGAAAATCTGGATGTGGAAGTAGTGATTCCTTGGGCAGCGTTTTTTTTTTTACTTTAAAACTAGATAAATCGAACACATTGACAACACTGTATAATTGGAATCGGCGGCCTTACCTACGGCTAAACAACAAAGTATGAATATTTTTTTTGAACCGCAGATGCTGACAGCGGAGAATTCCTTTTATGAAAGAGACCCCCGAGTTCTTTATGTCTCATTTTATTAATACAATAAACATAATAAAAAGGGAGATTTAGGTCACAATAAGACATTGAACTTATTCTTAGTTTCTCCAGCAAAACTGACCTACACAATATTTACATATACCGTCTGACCTGAAAATATCGCATTTTTAGAAAATAAGTAATTTAAGCAAAACCGCTGAAGTAAAGCAAACATTTTATAAGACTTTTTTGCTTCTTTTGGGTCAATATATATCATCATGGAAAGAAAATATTTGTACGTATACAGCAGACTTCTGTATTTCAAATTTTTTAAATACACTTATTTTTCAAAATAAAAAACGATGAATGAACCATTATGGTTTAAACAGGTATCGAACCACATTCACTACCCATATCCTGGGTACTTTTTGGAACCGAATTAAAATTTACCAAATAGGTATCTTGGTGCTAATGCTTTCGCGGAGCTGGTGATCTGGCTGCTCGTTTACCAGAAGAAACTGATACCATCAGAATCGAGGACACCACAATTCTACAAGATCCACAAAACAGGAGTTCCGTTACAACCAATTGTAAGTGCAGTGAATTCACCAACCCATGCGCTAGCAAGATATTTAGCAGACATACTCAAAGCATTTATTGGACAAACAGAACACCATATCAGCAATTCACACCATTTCATACAAGAGCTGAAGAACATCACAGTGGACCAAGAAGACATACTAATCAGTTTTGACATAACATCACTCTTCACAAATATACCAGTTAATGCGGCGATAGAATTAGCTCGGGAAGAATTGCAGAACAACGGTTTGGACACCACCTTAGCAGACGGAGCTTTGTGTCAACTCGACTTACTTCAACTTCAATGGAAGCCTATATAAACAAAAAGATGGAGCAGCAAAGGGTACTCCTTACCACCAGTACTCGCCAACTTATTTATGGAAGCATTCGAAATATACGCCTTGGACAACTACCAATTAAAACCAAAATGTTGGTTTAGATATGTGGACGACACTTTCATTATATGGAAACATGGCCGTGAGGCATTAGCGTATATAGAATTTTTGTTCGGTGGTGGGGGGGGGTCCTTTCCTGTAAAAGTTGCGCAAAAGTTGTGCACACGGATGCCAAGTTGCTTGGAAATGTTGAAGGTTATTGTGATTTTTTAAGAATTTCAAATATTCGGAGGGGGGGCTCCTAATAACCTGTAAAAAATAGAGGAGCTCAGTCCAGCAGAGCTCACTTCGCTTCAGAAGAAGACCACGGCAAGATGGTCGAAACGTCAAGCACTCAACCAAGTCTACGCAGAAAAAGACCCGGAAATCAGCAGCCAGATTACCACATAGGTACCATAATATTAGATTTTTTTTTTTAGATTACTCTGAAGGAGCGGGCGATTGGCCTTCCCCCACTGCGACCTATAAGGTCTATTGTAGTACTCCTTAACCATAATATTAACTATACCCAAGTTTTACTTTATTTCTAACCTCAATCGTGGCAAAGGAGAACGGTCAACTAGATCCATACTTGCCCGAATAATAAGTAATAGATTAAAATTGCAATCAATTAGCTATACAAAAACTTTGATGCTTTTTATTTGGTTGGGTTTACCGCATGAAATCAGGATTGCGCCTACGAGAGAGGTCTTATTCTAAAGCATTTTAATTCTCTGCAGGGAATACACGTAATTAAAACGGCTCTCTTCAAGGATTAAGTTCGGACAGAGTAAATTATAACGATGCCGGATTTAAAGTGGACTCGAAATTATTTTGATGAAGTCATCTCATAAATTAAGCCAAAATTCATTATTTGCATTAACCTCACCCCATGTTGTATTTCACTTAATATGACTAGGATTAATACTTTAAGTTTTGATTATAGATTGCAGAGTAGGTTTTTAACTACCTGACGCAACACTGAGTAACATTCAGACAAATATGTAATTCCAATTATATTCATAGTTATTTTTACATATTTTTATGGCCATTTTTATGACGAAAAAATATTTATGATATAAAAAATGACAATCTGTTTATTAAAATAATTTCTAATTTTCTTATTTTTCTAATAAACCCGTGGTCTAAAATAAAGAGTTCCAACTGAATTAATTACAAAAAACACTCACCTCGGAATCGATCCTTTATTTTGTCTCTTCTAGTTATTTTCAGTATCTCGAAACCTTACTGCAATATTTTGTTTTCCCTTGCTAGGACTCTTCAGAAGAATATAACCCTGAAATTACAAGTTCACTATAAAGGTACATCCGAAACATTATAAAAGGTAGTGTGTTACACATTAACGTTATTTACAACTACCGTCATATCCCTATTATCCTCATTTTTGTAAAATCATAGATATAGTTCTCAAAAAAAGACAAATTACTGGGACAGAAATAAATTTTTAAATTGTCGTCAATTTGGTTTCAGAAATAAAAGTTCCACCACTATAGCAGTTTATAAATTAGTGTGTGACATAGTTGGGGGTCTCGAGGGGAGCAAGCATGTAGTCATTAGCTTACGCGATCTCTTCAAGACCTTTGACTGTGTCTCACATTAAATACTTCTATAAAAGATGAGTTTTTATGGTATTCGTGGTTTTCCATTTAATGTTTCCTATTCCTATCTTAACAGACATCATCTATAGATAATATAAACTCAAAACTTCTGGGGCCCCTACTCTTTGTCTTATATGTCAATAATTTCGCTTATGCTGACGATACATCCATTATTGATTTTAATTTGAACATTCATGACCTAAGTGAGGAGAGATTACCTTTTATCAAACTAGCTGGTACTTGGTTCTCTTCAAATAATCTTAAATTAAATGAAGAAAAAACCTAAAGAAATAGTTTTTTCAACAAATAATTCACTCATTAAAGGTAACTGTGTTAAAATTCTTTAGACGACACTCTAAGCTGATTCAATCATGGACAGAAACTGTCACACATATTATCCAGTTCTATATTTATGCTACATGGGCTAAAAAAATCAAGTCTGTTCTAAAACTTTAAGAACATGTTCCACAACAAGTAAAAGTAGCTCTACTTTTACTTGTTGTGGAACACTGAAAATCCAAACTTGCCTACAGAGTGATATTTTCAGCACTAATTTAAGATTGGACGTGGAAACTATGTACTAGATCTAAATAAGTACTGATAAATCTAAACGATGACTTGTATCTGAACTTTTCACAAAATAATCTAATGGAACTTCTAAACCATTTATTGTTAAATTTAAGTCCAAATATGTTCTGCTAGTCAAATATAAAAAAAGTGTGAAAATCTCGATATAGGATCTTTTGCGAGAAGGCCACTCGACAATGCTAAATTATATAGATTTGCACTTCCAGCGCGTACAATGCGTCCCTTTCGCTACAAATGCCGCCTGAACTTTCTCTTGCGCAGACAGCGATATTCTCACACTTGTTCCTGTATTTGGCAAGTTGTAGTTTATGCAAGTCGGGGCACCGGCTCAATGTCAAGTCCTAGTATGGAAGCATTAAAATATGCGCATTTAACAATGTTGGACTAGATCTGGGGGGACGTGAACATACCTGGACAGCTCGTAGTCCAGACTTTAGTATATTGGACTTTTAATTTTGGGGCTACATGAAGTCCTATTATTATAAGAATAATCCAGAAACTGGATTTCATTTTAGCTAGTCTTTTGTTGAACGTCTATTAAATGTATTGAGCTAAGTAGTGGTCATTTTAACAGGTGCTAAAGAAATTTGTATTATTAGAACTTTTTAGTTCGTTCTATTTTATTATTACTTCTACATCCACGTAGTGGAATTGAAGTACGGTAACGGTAAAATTAAAATTAAACATTTTTTTGTTCAAAAGGCTTAGAATGTCAAGATTTTAAGTCTGAGCAAAAGGAATTTCTGTCTGTCGTTCTGTAGGTCTGTCTGTCTGTGTCTGTAACTTTTCTTATGTGCACGACTACTGTGGAACCGTTTAACCGTAAAAATTTTAGATTTCCAGGACCAAAATATGAATATTTTATAAAACCTGTGTACAGGGTGCATCAAATTGGATGGGATTTGAGGTTTTCTCTAAAACTATGGCAGACAGACACAAACCAATACAGCTAGATTTTCGAGAAATAAACAATGGTGCAAACCGCGTTCGTCTATCTTTTTCGACTACTGACCTACAGAGCGTTTTTGGAAAATTGGCATTTTTGGATGACCTCTATATCTCAATTACCAAGTGTCCAATCGAAAATGGAGTAACACATTCTTAAGGCACTTTTTTGAGTAGAATCCGCTGCCGATAAGAAGGAAAATATGCATGCCTCAGTTTTCGAGATATAGACATAAATTGTGTTTTTTTAAATGGAACACCCTGTAAGTTATTTCATTATTCGATCACAACTTAAATTAGCTATCCAACGACATATCATATGTCATATTTATCTCTAGAAAAAGTGGGTCAATTTTAGAAAAATGTAATATATTTGTGAGGCCATGGAAAACTATTAACAACAACACTTCTTATAATATAAAATAATTTTGCCAAAAATAGGGAAAACTAAACTACAATAAATGTTCGAATTGTCTTCCATTGACATCTATGCATTGTTGACACCTTCTCCTTACAGCATGTGTTGCATTTCCAATCATGACAGGAGTTATTGTCCGAAACGCAGCTAATGTTTTGTTTTCCAATTCTTCTATGTTATTAGAACGTTCTCTATATATAATATTTTCTCCAAAGCCAAAAGTCGGCAGGGGTTATATCGGGAGATCTAGCTGGCCACAAAAGAGGACCTTTATTTCCTAAGAATTAAACAATATCTAAACTACTTTGTTGTTTATTAATGTTCAGTTGGATAAATTAACTGTTAGTTAACTTCGCTAACTAGATATTGATAAACTAGTCCTGAGTGATATATAGATACCTATCCAATCCTCCCCAAATTGTGCATTTAAATATTTTCGCGTTTCATTTGACGTATGACCTGGGGCGCCATCGTTTGGTAAATTTATCTTTGAAATTATCTTACATATTGTCTACAAAGGGCTCTATTTCTTGTTGAATGTTAATAAAATTTTCGGTATCAAATTATCGTGAAAAAAAATGAGGACTTATTATTTGGTATCCAAAAAAAACCACACGATACACCAAATCCAAATCATTCTTGACGATTAACTGTAGCGGTTACGTGCGGATTTTCATGAGCCCAATGGTGGTTATTATGCCGATTAAAAATTCCGGTACTGCTTATATGGGCCTCGTCTGTCCATATAATTGTTCCTTCAAATCCTTTCACTGCATTACACTGATGCAAAAACCCTTTGGGTATAAATGGTGACTAATCTTAATTTTGTAGGGTTAGAATTTATTTTTTTTAAGCAACGCAACGCAGTTGTTTTTGGGATTCCTAATTTTTCCTGTATTTTGGGAGACGAAATAGGCGATATACAGTGTGTCCCAGGATAGATGTAACAAGAGGTGTAATGGACCAAAAATTTTAGAATTTTGGAATGGTATTTGGGAATTGAGTCCTGCTTGTTGTAAAACTAAAGTATACCAAAAATGACTCGATTTGGTGTTCTACAGGGTGTTTCATAAGCAAAGTTGTAAAAATCACTACTAATAAAGTACCTTTATTTTTCAAAATATGAAAAAATTCCACTAAGAAAAGTTATTTAGAATGCAATTTTATACCTCTATACCAAATTTCAGGAATATAAAATTATTTTTTTGAAACTTCCCATTTTTTGCGAATTAAGAGTTGAATTCATATTTAAAGTTGTGTAGGAGCAAATGTCAATCATCTCAAAAAGTAGGCTATTGGTAAATAAAAAATTGAATATACGAGATGTAAGAAGGTATAATGTTAATCGAACTAACTGTAAAACGAGAAACAATTACTAACAGAAGATTAATGAGGTTTAAAAATTATAACAAGTAATAAATGTCAAAAACATAACAGATTCACAAACAAATTAATTATTGACCAATACAAAACAATGTTTACAATTTTTTTATTATTCGACGTAGCTACCACCCACATCCACACACATTTCGATCCTTCGCCTGAAGTCCTTAAAACTGTTTCGAATATGATCTAACGGTATGGTGTTTACGGCATTTGTAATTCTCTGCTTTAATACTGCTACATCGTTAGGAAGTCGTTCAGCGTAAACTAACTGCTTGAGGCGACCCCATAAAAAGAAATCCAATATTGATAGGTCTGGGGATCTCGCCGGTCACTTGATCGGTCCATTCCTGGCAATCCAATTTTCTCCAAAATTTAAAATCAACCACCGATTAACCATTTCTGTGGAGTGGCCAGGGCAATCATCAAGTTGAAAATGAACTAAACGCATATCTCTTAAAATATTTAAATATTGATTGATTTGATTGATTGATTTACCAGCGTGCGGTAGGCATTGCTGCCACTCTCAAGTTATACAGCTGGGCCTGCTACGTCCACTCTGGGTTGGACTAAGGTCATGCTTGTTGCCAGTAGCGAGAGCCACATGGCGCATGGTAAAGGAATGTGGGATGGGAGGTGTAAGTATTTGTGAGATGCGTTACCGCATTATGTCGTGAGGGAGCGTTTAAGCCCTCTTTTTTTTGTATTTTTGGTTCTGGGCTTCTGCCTATTCTGGGTCTTCTTGTGAGATATGTTGCCGCGTTGTGTCGCTGCTATCTGTGCTCCTATTTTTATACTTCTGTTTCTACAGGTCTTCTTCTTCTTCTGAGACTTCTGATTCCTCCGTTTCTGATTCTGGTAGAGTATATATCGCTGCGATTTCTTTGTGAAATTCATTCTTTCCCCTCGCTTTTCTTTCCCAGTATGTTTGGTCCTTTCCCAGTTTGTTCATGATCCTCTCGATTGTTGTTTTCCACGGGTAACATGGTCTCCCTATTTTTAGTTTGGTGCTGTTCAGTGTTAGCGTTTTCTTCAGTAGGTTTTCTGCTGTCTTTTTTGCTTTAACCTTCTTGATCCTTTCCCTTATCTCTCTGCTTACCAGAATATGGTCTATTTGTGTGATTGAGCTTCCATTTCTCCAGGTGTTAATGCATGTTTGACTTTTACTCCATGTATTTCTTATTGTTAAGTCAAACATGTGTGCTAGGTTTTTCAGCGCGTTTCCATTTTCGTTAGACCATGTGTGGAGTATATGTGCATTAAAGTCTCCAGGTACACGATTTCACTGCACTATGTATATGCTATGATTTACTGCGTTAGAGGGAAGCACTGTGGAAAGTTTTGGTTTCTGTACCTAATTAAACACTAACTAATATTTCTTATCAAGCCGAGGTATAAATTATTTTACACATTCACTTATACAAACTTATATATAACTTATATACGTTGACACTTTGTATTTAACTTTTTCAAGCTTTTATGGATATCCATTGGTGACAGAACACTATAAGTCATCTCCCTGCCTACCAGAATATGATCTATTTATTGAGTTGAGTTTCCGCTGCTCTAGGTATCAAGATTGCTCTTTTCTGTGCGTATTTTCTTGGAAACCATTTTCCTGAGAGAAACCTGTAATCACGTATACATACAGTGAGGTGCCATAAGAATTCAGCCTGGACGCTACACACCGACAGTGCCCCATTGATTATTTCTGATCTAATCCAAATTAAACGTTTGAATATTTTTAGCAATGAGAACCTCACCTGAAAGGTATACTTTAAGAGTAGTGCGCCACTGATCATTACGTATTCAATTTTGATTAAATTTTTTTGAATATTTTTAGTAATTATGAGAAAACACACTTGAAGGTTCACACAGGAAATCTGTATAATCACACTTTAATAGCGATGCATTACTAATTGTTTCGGGTTATTATTATCACCATTATTATATCGTGCGCAATTCTCTTGATTGGCTGAAAGAAATTCGGTTTTGGCTATTAATTATTATTTCTATTTATGTAATAGTTTGGTTTGTATATTTTTGCTGAAAGAAAAATATTTAGTGCCCTTATTTTAATTTATTGTCTAGGAACTATCAAGCATTTAAAGCATATAGGTGTAAATTTAAGTAAAGTGGTATAGTCGAGTGTAGACTTATCTTTAGCCTTAGTGTTGATTGATTTATGGTTTCCTAGAGGTTCTCGGGTTATTCTCCACTTTTTATGCACTGAGATATTCTAATCACCCACATTAATTAAATATTAGCTATATAACTTAACTGTTGTAATGTTATTTTACATATCTCTTTGCGTATTATTTATCACTTATCACATCAACGTAATTTCGTCCTATTGTGTCGGCTTTTAATCGGGATTTAGGCCAGATTACTGGCATCGAACTTAAACGCGTCCGATGTCTTTGAAATCACTAGACGAACTCCCCTCTTAAAATATTTAAATATTCTTCAGAAAATCTTTCAAGAAGATGTGAATAAGTGTGCTGGTTTAATCTTCCCTCAATGAAATGAAATAACTCCAACGTGATAAGAAACGGCACACCACACATTCACTTTTTTATAATATTGTCTTCTACAATGAATTCTAAAATTTGGATTTTCAGAAGCCCAAAACCGACAATTCTGAGATGAAACAACACCATTGGTTGTGAATGTGGATTCATCTGAAAAAATTATGAAATTATGAAAAAATCTCTCTTCCATGATTTTTTCTCCAATGGTCAAACAAAAATCCAACCTACGGCCGTCATCTCTCTCTTCAAGCGTATGTTTATTAATTTGCTTTATATGCCCTAATTTTCTTTGCCTTGTAAATTCTTTGGAGTTCAAACTTGCTAATATTAATAAGAGCTGATCTCTCTCTTGTGGCATCCTAGGATTTCTTATAACAGAGGCATGAGCTATAATAGCCCCAACATTGTCTTCATTATATGCTTTTATTTTTCTTTTCATGTTAAGAACACTACCAGTAGCCAGAAACCTTTTAATTATTTTCATAGCCTGAGTACATGACAAGGCAGTGTTTGGAAATTGCAAATTAAATTAGCTTACCACTTCTCTTAGCGAGTTGTCACCGCCAATTCCGTAGCATTGCACAATATAAATTTTTTCACGCACTGTGAGTACCATTTTCACTTAATTTCTTATGCTTGGTTCGTTAATTTGAAACAGAAATTAAAGATAATATTGACTACGTTTGACAGATATGTCAATAATAAATGATAAATGTGTATCCACTGCTTTTCTCATAGCCTACTTTTAGCTTCTACATATTAATTCACAAAAAATAATTTCTATGCACTTTTAATTGAATGGTTCAAAATAAAATACTAGTTTATTGAAAAAATGGGAAGTTTCAAAAAAAATAATTTTATATTCCTGAAATTTGGTATAGAGGTATAAAATTGCATTCTAAATAACTTTTGTTAGTGGAATTTTTTCATATTTTGAAAAATAAAGGTACTTTATTAGTGGTAATTTTTACAACTTTGCTTATAAAACAACCTGTAGAACACCAAATCAAGTCGTTTTTGGTATACTTTAGTTCTACAACAAGCAGGACTCAATCCCCAAATACCATTCCAAAATTCCAAAATTTTTGGTCCATTACACCTCTTGTTACATCTATCCTGGGACACACTGTATAAGGATTTTCTCTTAAAGTTTCTAAAACACTATTTTCTACAGCTTCTCTACCTGGTTTATTACATATTTTTGCTCGAGGTTTCACAAATGCTTCACTCATTTAAATTTTGTTTTAAATATTTTTATGTCTGGTCTCTTATCTGGATATCTAAAAATATTGTTTAGGCGGTACTTTTGGCACAAAGTTTTGCTGTCGATACGTATTAAAATAAAGCTCGGAAGCTTTTGAATCTTCTCCGCATTATATAAAACACATGATCATATCATATTTTTCACCATTGCTAAATTGAACAATTTTTAAAAATGCTCACTCACAATTAACTCACAATTAACTCACAAATTAGTTTTTGACATTTACGATTACTTCGATTCTCTTTTTTTACCACAGCCTTCTCAATAAATATTAGAAATGCGATAAATATGCATAGATGTTAATGGAAGACAATTCGAACATTTATTGCAGTTTAGTTTTTCCTATTTTTGGCAAATACAAAATGCAATGAGCCAATGAACTTGACTATTAATGAAATAGTTAATAGAAAATAGTATATAAAGAAATAATGTTTTAAAACAGGTTTCTCAGCAAACATTTCTTCTGTAATGATATTTGTTTACATCAATGGAGTTCAGAACGAGCAGTATTGAGATTTTCTAACATACTTAAATTAAAGAAATTAAAATTTTCCCTACTTCTAAATTTATTAAAAAGCCTGGCGATTTCTTATTCACTTTCGGGACATAAATCGAACAATAAAAAGTTATATCTAGAAATAAAACGGCGTTACAGCCGCAATCCACTTTGAAACAAAAAAATGACTCATAAAAAATATTATTCTATCAAAAGCTTTATATTAATGAAAGATATAAATAAAAAGTAAATGTATTGTCGGTGTTTTTATATATTCAGACGATAAACATTTTATATCGCGCTTAGAACGATGAGGAGTATTGTTATAGAAATCATAAACTTTTACTCCGATTTGGTGTATGTATATAAATCGAGTAATTCTGAAAAAGGAGAGATCTGCACAGAGACAAAGGGAGGGCTACACCAGTAATATCTTATCGCAACGCAAAATGAACTAAGTTATAATTCTTTATCTCTATAATACTCTGCTATAAAATTATTAATATCTTTTGCTATAATTGACTCGGAGCCTGATAGGTGTATCTCATATTATTGCCCTTTAACTGCTGTATCCACCAGAGTCGGCCTCAGGGTCGCGCCTTACGGCAAAGTATAAATTCATATATAAACGCGCACATTTCGACAAAATTATTGCTAGTATTAAACAATATAAAGGACCTCGCATATTACTTAAGAAAAATGGCTTTCTGTTAAACTGACTGAAACTGACTGAAACCTTCCAATTTTGTACTTCATATCATCCTGAAGTTGTCATGGACACAACCCGATTATATGTGCCGTTATGGCTGTAGACGGCCCTAAAAATCGATTCATGACCCTGAAATCATATACACAGGGTGTTGCACCTAAAACTACACGGAACAATAACTTCCAAACCAAAGATCATATTTGAAATCTGCGAAAAGGTTTATGAAGTATACCGGGTGTAACAGCCTTTTCTTCTTTAGTTTTGAAGATAATTGATTGAAATTTGGGATATCCTATGTACATAACAAGCGGCACTTTTTGACATTCAAGTGATTTTTTTTCACTTCCGGTTTCGCCGGAAGTGACACTAACCCTCGATTTTTAAATGGAACACCCTGTATATTATTGCATTTTTGAATTCTGCATAATTTTCTGAATCCAAAGATACCAAATAAGTTCATTTCAAACGTCAATATTTTTTATAATATAATTTTTATTTTTCCATTTAAGCGTACCATGACGATTCCGATTATTCTAAATGACCCGTGTTATGCTAGAAAAATGAAAATCCCGTCAAAAATACTAAATAACGCGATTTATGAGCAAATAAAGTTCATCAAAATGGTTTTTGGGGCAAAGCTCATTTTTTTCAAATAGAACCATATTGGTACCGTGGTACCATTTATTAGTACTATTAATAAGGAATTTATTCATATGTCGTATTGAAATGTGCGATAAATACAAACAAAATTACAGCTAAAGGGAAATAAGAAAATACAATTTTGTTCTAATTAAATGTTAAGAAGTAACTAAGGTGGCTTTGAAAACAATGAAATATTTAGCTTGTCAAACATTTGTTGGTTTACCGGTGTTTTTATTGTGTGTTTAAAAATTGTTTAAAATTTTTGTTTTTTTTTAACTATTTAACCTCTTCCCTTAAGAAGAGTAGGGATCTTTTACTTGCCTAACATTTAATAGACAAGGGACCGCCTGCTTTACATCCTCTCCGAAGGATGGTATATCCACTACGTAATCCTCGTCTGAAATTACGTAACTTCCGCGTATACACTGATATTCAAGCCGCTAGAAGGTGGGACGAGAACGTTGTATTTCCCAAGATAGGTGGGTCACCCATCCAAGTACTAACCGCGCTCGACGTTGCTTCAACGGAATATCGACTGATATTCACATTGAAGTCGCCTCTACGCTCGCCCCCAAATTTTTGTTAATTGTGTCCAAATTGCCGCAAATTTATACAAGAGATGAAAAAGTGGACATTAGGGTGTCCCTTATTTTTCTATTTTTTTTTTTTTTTTTTGTAAAAAGTTTATATTTGATATAAGAATTACACACCCAAAATTTCAGCCTCCTAGATGTGCCCCTTTGCCGACGGGGGTGTGAAAAACACCAAACTGGAATTTTTTCAAATATACTCTTGAATTATTTTTTATAACCCCAAATGACTGTTATTTGGTATAAAAATAAAGTAAAAGCAATATCAACCCTTGTGATCCATACCTACCCTTATCATCACAGGTTTAAAAGAAAGTAAAAAATATTTTTTTATGCAGTATTTATTGCTCAAAATGATTAAAATATTTGCTTTAATGTATCTTTCTTACAATTTGGATATATTTTTCTGTGCTCTTGCACACATTGCGATACAGATTGTATTTGCTTTTCATCCTTTGTTAGGAGACCATGGAAACCCTCCAATAATTTTACCGACCTTTCGATAGTGTCGTGGACAACTTTAAGTGACATTATTAAAAGAATCATTCGTTCTCCATGTTTTTGGATCGTGATTTAAAAATTCCGAATCGGTATTGAAACGAGAAATTAGATCCATGGTATTTTTTTAAATTAATGTGTCAATTGTTCTCGCTGAAAAGTGAGAATAATTAGATACCAAAAAAAATACTTAATGATTATATTAACCCTTGTTTGATAAGCAAGAAACATTTTTTTGTCATAGATTATTAATTAATACCCCTTCAATAACTCTTCAACCACATTTAGATTAGTTTCCTCCATAGATTTATGAATAGTCTCAAATACCTCCATTAGGTTCAGAAGGAAATAAATTAAATACGAAATATTTTTATTTTATTGAACATGGAAATTTTTGAAACAATTTTTAAATTTAAATAAACACAGTTGCACTTCTCACACTGAATTCGTGAACAAGTCTCGAGTTTACAGCGCTGCTAATGGTCATTTGTATGTATTGGCCAATAGCCAAGATTATAGAATCGCATAGTCCACTGAAATGGACTGTGGTTTTTGACGTTTCATTGATACGGTGAATTTCTATTACCACAAAGCATAAATATTTTTACCCCCCACAGGATTGGCTTTCCCTTATATACTATTTGACTGATAGTTGCCCCTTAAACGGTATTTCATCAATACAAAGATTTTCTTCAATTACCAATTGTTCGCAACGATTTTCGAATAATTTTATTACTGGACGTACTTTCCAAAGCTTATCACTATCATCGTTACGTTCTTTATTGAGATCCACAATATGTAAGTTTTTTTGAGGGATTCAAATCTATTACGTGATATGCCAATTTCATCCAGTTTGATTCTTGTCGCAGGTGCCTAATACAATCTCAGTCTACAAGTTTTCTAATTTCATACTCATTCGTATTGGTGTTTTTTCCAGTATTTTTCGCCATTTCAGCAAATATTTCCTTTGGAAAGTACTTAGAGAAATGCGCGTTTGACTGTCACGGATATTTTCATTCTTATTGTCAGGTGGTGACAATTTTTGGTGGTGACGAACTGATGTGATCATCAGATCGACCCGACCGACTGATGATACAGATAACTATGTGCAAACGTTTTTATAAGGCACAGTTGCGTTCACAACTCACGTGGTTTCTAAGGGGACGCACAGTGGGAAAGTTTTAAATTTTTTTAGACAAAAATCCGTCTACAATGCAATTATTAATGGATTTGAAAAATTTTTTTTTTTAAATAATTGTTAGGTATCATGTTTGAACACTGCCCAAATTTTAAAAACGTTCAACATAACCTAAAAAATCCTATAAATATATGAAATTTGTGTATTTTAATAATAATAATAATAATAATAATAATGGGTCTTTATTTTCCCAAAAAGTAACAAAAATAAATAACATGGTGAAAAAGTACAGGAAAAACGCCGAAGATCAGGTGGTTGTGCAAGACAAACCTCTGTATTTAATCTTAAGCGTAGATAACAGCAATATGGCAGAAATAAATAAACATGTAATATTACAAAATAAATAACAGATAAATGTGTTATTAATATAATGTCGCAGGCATTAAAAATATGTATGTAATATATAATTTCATATTTATATTTCTATTTTTTTTTTTATTTTTTATTTATATTTTATTAGCTAATACTTGAAAAAATAAATAAATAAATGAGAAGAATTCACCTATGGTGCATTATTTTGTTCAGTCAGAAGATGTCTTTTTAAAGTAGATTTAAAGGTCGGTAATGTTTTACTTTTTATATGAGATGGTATAGAATTGTAAATTTTGGTAATTTGGTAGGTAAATGAACGTTTAAATAATTCTGTGCGATGAAGGGGAGGAGTGAGTGTACCCTTGAAACGAATGTTCAAGTTGTGAACGTCTGCTCTATACGAAATTTTTTTATTCAGATATTTCGGAGTTTTGTTATTAATAACTTTATGAAATAGACAAGCAGAATGCAAAAAGCGTCGCCTAGACATATTGAGCCAACCTATTTCGACTAGTTTGTGTGATATACTTTGTCGGCGCTTAACTCCAAATATTAGCCTGAAACAAGAGTTTTGCAGTACTTGTATTCGACGTATTTCCTCTGCATCTAAACAAGGGCCATATACAGTATCGGCAAAATTAAACCTTGATAAAACCGATGATTCGCATAAAATTGTTTTAATTTTTTGATTCAGAAAATGCCTAATGTTTTATATTAATTTTAAATTTGTGTAAATCTTAGATTTGTATCAAATATAACCCCTAAATTTTTTGCCTTTTCTGTTAAAGCTATGTGATGTCCATAAACATTGATTTGAAGATTTTCCATTACAACTGACCTGCTGTTATGATGGCCAAAAACAAGAGCCGATGTTTTACTAGCGTTAACGTTTAAGGCGTGATTTTTAGACATTTGTATTAACGAGCTTAAATCTCTATTAATAGCAACCATTGCTTCTGCACATTCCTCTGGATCAAACGAAAAATATAGTTGAGTGTCGTCAGCATAGAAATGCGCCTGACAATGCTCAGCTGCTTTTTCGAAGACCGATGTATATAACGTATACAATAGCGGTCCTAGAATTGATCCCTGTGGCACCCCAGATGACACGTTGAGAGGATCAGATAAACTATTATCAATTTTAACGCGTTGTGTTCTATTATATAAATAACTGCGAAAAAAATTAACTGCGCTAGCACTTAAACTCATTGAGCCAAGTATGGCAAAAAGAATGTCATGATTGATCGTATCAAACGCTTTTGTAAAGTCGACAAGTACCAGCACAGTAACTTTTTTTTTTTATCTGATCCTCTCAAAATATCATCTGTGATGTTCAAGAGAGCAGTTTCACAACTATGCATAGGCCGGCAGCCAGATTGTATTTCAGGTATTAGTTGAAATTGAGTTACATGAGTGCGCAGCTGAGACTCTACATCTCTTTCTAATACTTTTGACATAGTAGGCAAAATGCTAATTGGTCGGAGGTCTTTGAATTCTTCGGGAATCGTTTTTTAGGCAGTGGTTGCACTATGGCCCGTTTCCAGGAAGTTGGAAAAATACTGTTTTCTAAGCTAAAATTAATGATGTGAGTAAGAAAAGGCAATATTACAGGGCAACACATGAGTAATAATTTAATATTAAGACCATCATATCCCTGAGCGTTAGATTTTATACCATATAAAAGTTTTTGTACATTATACTCAGAAGTAGGCCTAAATTTAAATGAATCGATATTTGGTTTAACATTATTTATATAAGAAGTAATTGTATCATGATCTGCAGGCAATTTTGGAATAGATTTTACAAAATAATTATTGAGGTCGTTAACATTTTTTAGCTCATCAGGTATACTCTTTTCTTGTTTAGCTATATTTAAAAGGCTAAAAATGCGAATTTCTGTTTTACTCAGAAAATATCCTTTACTACACGTTTTTTGGGTCGCTGATTAAGAAAAATGGGGTCCCGTTAACCAGAAATTGATATAACTCCCTTAAAATACCGAAAAGCACCCCCAATAGGGATTTTCCCCCCAACCCTTCGACGGAACAAGATGAAAATATAATCTAGTTCCAGATCTTGTTAAAGTACATATGTGTACCAAATTTCAAGTCAATGTCTTAAACGGTTCCAGAGTAAACGTGCGCTCAAAAAAGGTTACAGACAGACAGACAGAAATTTTTTTTTCGCTCAAACTTAAAATCTCGACGTTTCATGACATCTTAAGCCTATTTGAACAATAAAAATTTTTTTAAATTTTTTTGTCGTTACTATACTTCCACTGGATGTGGAAGTAAAAGTAAGAAAAAATCCTTTTGTTTTGTATTAACACAAGGGTTCACATATAATTTCTTGTGAAACAACTATATAAAATTTTCAAACACCTTAGATATTACTGCCACTAGAATTATTAATAATTATGGTATGGAATGAAGTAAATTAGAGTCGTTATTTGCAGCATTACAGACCATAACATTGTAATGAACCATCTGATAAAAATGTGAAGTGTGTGATTAAGGCGTGCTACAGAATATGACATATATTAAATAAATATTAAAAGGCATACATAGAGCATTTAAAAGCAATCTCCATCATCCAGACTTCTCTGAAGCCTATAAAAACTGCGCGATGTTCTACTTAACGACGTTAAATTTGTAGTTAATACCTAGTGTCGTTTTATTCCTCATTTTGCTTTATATATCTTTATTAAGAAAGAAAATATAACTAGGACAGTCAGGAGCTATTAAAATAAATATAATACCACCAATAAAGACATTAATAGCTTCTGACAAATTAATCAAATATACCTCAGAGAAAATTATTGGTTTATGTTTCGTTCCCATCTTCTTATAAGCTAGGCCATAAATGGCAATTATTATTGCGGAAAAAATTATGTCAAAGCCAGACTTTTATATCCTGTTCCCTAAAATTAATTAGTGGAGCATAAAATGATGAAACGCCATGTTTCTATTTATTACGTGTAATTAAAAATATGTTATTAAAGCTGCGCCCACAAATAATTTTATATTAATATGTAAAATGTAAGAGAATCAGTAATAATAGATTTATCGCTAATAGAAATTAACTGCAGAACAAATGCAAAGAATGATAGGTATAATTAACAAGATACATAAAAAACTAGATGTAAACATTATAACCTTCGCCGGTTTATTGAATTTTCTATACAGGGTGATTTACCACAACATGCGGAAAATAAAATGGTGTACTAGTCTTCTATGTGGAAAAGCCCCTGCAAAATTTTAGAGTCATCCGAGGTAATTTAGTATATTTCCTTATTAAAACTTGCGAAGATACGCTACTGTTATTGTTCAGGTCAGTGCATAGTGCATGTAATTTTAAATTGTATTCGTAGATCGATACCGTTCAATATGCCATTCTGCGCTTAGAACAGTGCATTGAATGTAATGCATTCGAACATTTTCTTTGACATTTCATTACTTTTAAGTTTGTGCTGTGCTGAGTTCCACAAAAATTATTTTAATTCTTGCTATTTTTGAAATGTGATTAAATCCAAAAAGTCACTTCTAATCTCGTCAGCTTTTTTTAAGTGAAGTTAATTTTTTAGGTACAATTACCATATTTGCAATTACAATTACTTCCTGATGATGCCATCTTGATCGGCGAAATGCTCGTCAGTATACTATGCGGTATTTTTGTTTCTGTATATTTTTTCTTAAAATGTTTTATAACTCTTATATTTCTTGAATATTTTTTTTTAAAATAAGGTTCTCTAATTGCTCTAGTTGATTATATTCTTCGCCGATTTAATGAAGTGTTTATATAATTGCTCAACATTTTATATCATATTCTTGGTATTTTCACTGGAATAATTTCCCGATGCTGCTAGTTTAGCTGGCGGAATGCTCGTCAGTCAAATATTTATATGTATATTAAATATTCTATTACACAAATCGCACTTAAAAAAATTGTTTTTATGAATATTAGCGTGGCGGCTTAGCCCGCAACACAAAGTGAATGTTGTATTAGAAACATTACATGTAAACATGTCTACCTCTTTCACAGTGATATCAAATATTAACTAGTGGAAGCATTATACTCTTCGGCGATTTACTGAGCTTTTTATATAATTGTTACACATTCTATAGGATACTCTTCGCAGTTTTCTTGTAAATAATGTTAGTTTTTGGATGTTCTAAATTTTGTGAAACCACCTTTGTTGTGAAAAAACAAGTATATGAAAAAAAATAAAATAAAAAACCACCCTCTCTGAGGGATTCGAACACACGACCTTTGGATTGCAAGCATTAGCATTAAGAGCATTAAAATATCTTTATTTAGCTGTTTTAAAATATTAAGTATGTACACGTACAGGTCATTTTATTTCACATATGGTGTACAATATTTATATTATTACGAGGTTACAACCGCGATGAGTTGCGCGATACCTCGCAATAGCCAGATGTTGCGGCAGGAGAAATGTGAACATTGTGGTTGATATTTTATTAAGCAATCTTTTCAAAGTTTAAACGCATTATTTTTTGTTTATGCGTATACACACTTAAATTCAATTATATTTGTTTTATCTCTGCGAGAGGTCAAGGGGGATTGAGAATATGTGGGTTGAGAGTTGTGGTGTTGATGGGTTGGGTTTTGTCTGTCACGTGGGTTGTATGGTTTGGATTACAAGGAAAAACTTTAGCCATTGGACCGACACATTACTACAAAGATTGTTTGTAATGTATATCATTCGAGAATTATATTTCAACGGATTAGATATATTATTATGAAATATGTATATCAGTAAAATGTATAAACAAAAAAAAATATTATAGAGAATAACATTTCGCAAGATTTTTATTACAGGTGACAAAAATTAAGAAAAAAAATTTTTTTTATTTAAATGATTAATAACTTTTTTATTTACTAATTGATTTTTTCAAAAATAGGTTTCTTCCTCTGGCTAACGCCAACTTTCTTGCCAAATTTCAGTACAATCGGACTTTTTTTTTTTAAGTTATCGTGCTTACAAGAAACATGACGGACGGATGAAATTTACTGTTTTAGAAATGTGCCGATCAAATGCAATGTACTCTTCGTTTTTGCGAAGAGTATAATAAGCAGTAGGTTATACCTATTTATCCATATTTGAATCTTGTTTTATCCCCCACCTCGTCCCACCTTGTCTTCCCCTGTCCCACCATGTCCAACCTTCCCCTAATTACCCTTACCCGCTAATTATCCCAAAGCCACGCCCTCCCCCCAGACCCCATCCCGTGACGTCACAAAAAGGGTGGAGATAGAAGGCCTAGGACTAGGGATTCTGTCGCAACTTTTTTTCACTCCCGGGAATCGGGAAATAAAAATTGACGTTTCCGAGAATTCCGAGAATCGCGAGAAATAATAATTTTTATATATATATTTGTCGAAAACACCATTTTTTTGTTTCAAAATGTTTGTTACTTGTCATCCAAATATAGAATTTTTTTAAAATGTGCTTGTTTTCTTTTTTAAGCCAAAAAAAATCTTGGACTGTTTTACATTTTATTTATAAGTAATTAAAAATAGACAACAACACAACAGGAAAGAACATAAAAAGTCTTACGAACAAAAATAAAAATACTTTCTTCTTTAAAAAAAGAATATAAAAATTATATTTATTATGTATTAATACGTCTTTTTATTCCCGAGTGTTCAGGTAATCCCGACTGTTATTTTCCGAAAACGAAACCCATAAAAACTGACATAATTACCGAGAAATCCTGTCCCGGGATTCCCGGAACAAACCCTACCTAGGACCTACCATAATACCCTGTTCCGACGAACTTTTGAAAAAGAAATGTCGTACCTCCCCAAAAAATTCGCCGTGTTTTGGAAAGCATTTGACGTACTTTCAAAAAAATGGGGTACTTTCGAAAAAATGTATGGAACTTAATAATATAATATTTGAAATCGTCGATTCCAAAGACCTATAAAACGATATCCCACGGTGGTGGTGGTAGTGGGGGTGGATGAAGTGAAAAAAAATGTGTTGAGGCCTTTGGTTCTTGTACACACAGTAAACCACAATCTTATTTTTGTAACCCCTTTTAATAATAGGGAGGGAGGGGTGGTAATGGAGGTGACTAATGCCAAAAATTTTTTTGAGACCTTGGCTTCACTTATATATACTAAAAACCAATTTTATGGACTCTTACTTCCTTGATTTAACTATTTACCCTCCTTTACTCCAATTTACCACTCAACCCTTCAACGGAATACAATCAAAATATAATTCAGTTCCAGATCTCGTTAAAATACACACGAGTACCAAATTTCAAGTCAATATCTTAAACGGTTCCAGAGTAATCGTGCGCACAAAAAAAAGTTACAGATAGACAGACAGGCAGACCGACAGAAATGTTGTTTTTCTCAAACGTAAAATCTCGACGTTTCATGACATTCTAAGCCTATCTGAACAATAAAAATTAAAACGATTTTTTTTGTCGTTACTATACTTCCACTGGATGTGGAAGTAATTTTCGAGCATTGGTTATAATGAAATGGAATTTTCGAAATCAATGAAATTTTGCAAAAATTCGACGAAATGGTCAAGCCAAGTTAAAATGGTGCATCCATTTCAACTCCTACAATATATATTATAATTTGAAACTAATCCAAGGTAATGTTTCTTGGAATTAAAATATTTTTCAAAAACTGACAACTTCTGGACGCTAATAATTAAGCATGCATCTCGCAAAAAGAGCAACAATTACAAAAAAAAAAATAGCAAAATTCGAGCTAAGGTCGATTTTATGCCGTTACCCAGCCTTTAGCTACAAATTAACCTTATTAGTTTTAAGTAGCCGCCGGTTTAGATAAAATATATTATCGAAATCTATACGAGAATTAAAATCGATTTTTAGGTAAACGCCATCGAAATAAAGCTAGCTCATTTCCATCACGTTAGAAGGATATTAAGTCGTCGTTTAACGGTCAACGCTATAAAACTTTTTGGGCAATTAACCAATACGTTTAGAATGATCCAGGAGTCCCTAGGGTGCAGTAATTTATTTTCGAAACAATCATGTCATTAGTAATAAAAGGTGCATGGAAGAATGATTGAAACAATTCGAGTTGGGCAAAGTGTCTATAAAGGTGACGAAGGGACGATGAGAGATCTTATCCTACGTGCTGTAAACGTGCACCCGGAAAGCTATATATGCACTTAATAACAATTTAAATGAACCGTATGGGCTATTGTTCCACGGTAAATGGCTCAGAGTCATACTCGAAGCACATCCTTTCCAGTGCCGTGTTAATGCGCTCAAGGCAATATCAAATTTAATTCATTTCACTCAGCTAATTAAAATAATTGGAAACTTATTATAAGCAAAAATTGCTTTAGAAAATAAATGTAGAATTAGAGATAATTTAAGTACAGAAGAGAAACAATTTATATCTTCCTTAAAAAGAGACAAAGGTAATGCCACGGTTGTTATAGATAAAAATTTATATGATACAAAAGTCATGACATTAACCAATGAAGGACCTTACTCAAAATTAAGCAAAGATCCCACAAAATCAATTGAGAGCAAAATTTATAGACTCTATTCAAGTACAAAATAGCTATTTATGTAACCAGTTACGAAAGACGTTATTTTGTGTAACGAGTGGAATTTGCGAGACGAGCGAAGTAAGATCCCGCAAAATAACACGAGTCACACAAGATTGCCTTTCGAAACGTGTTACATACACGATTTTTTCTAATTTTAAAAGTCTAAAATCCCTTTAAACATGAAATAGGTGTATTTAAAGATCTTAAAAATTAAGTAATCGTTCTCATAGTTACCTTTGCTGCTATCACACATTATAATTTTAATGTCAAAATTGACAGACGTTATTTAGCCAAATAACAATATTATTTGAAATCCTAATTTGATAACGTAAGGTAAATTATATTAATGAAAACGTTTTGTTAGCATATCTTGAAGGAAAGAGGAATTTAGAAGCTTCCACTTTATGGACTCAGTATTGCATTTTATGTTGAATAAACATTGTTTCTTTTTCTTTTTGAGAGTTGTTGATCTTTCCTAATTGATGACATAACGAACTTTTCGTCACCAGTTACGTACAATTTTACTTTTCATAACTGGTTACATAAAGTAGGACGTTTTGACACTTAAATCAGTTTTGAAAAGTGTCACTTTATGTGTCAAAATTAGAAAAATGAATCTAATACATTTGAACGAAAAAAGCTCACTCCGCATCACAGCAAGCCGCCTCATTTTTATGGCTTGCCAAAAATACATAAGCACAATATTTCTTTAAGACCTATTGTTAGTTTCATTAATTCGCCATGCCATCATTTGGCAAAGTTATTACTTAATATTCTCAATCCGTTATCTGGAAATACAGACTCGTGTATTAAAAATAGTAGACACTTTATCGAAAAGATTTGTGAAAACAATATTCATGATACACATCTGATGGTTAGTTTTGATGTAGTTAACCTCTTTACTAATGTCCCAAATTGTTCAATGATAATAATTTGGAAGCTAGAACCAAATTAACTGTTAATTGCATAATGGAACTATTAACAAAGTGTATAGAAATTACTTTCAGTTGGAAGGTGATTTCTATCAACAAGACTTTGGTATGGCAATGGGGTCTCCATTGCCGCCATTTTTAAGTAATATATGGAGTATGGAGTAACTTTGAAACTAGACATATTCAAAATTGTATATACAAACCGGTTAGTTGCTGGAGATATGTTGACGATATCTTTGCAATTTGGCCCCATGGAGTCGATTTGCTTGACAATTTTTTAGAAAATATAAATAGGAACTCTCTATTAAATTTACATTACAAGTAGGAAGTAGAAATGAACTGCCATTTTTAGATGTTTTAATTAAAAGAGTAAATAATACAGTTGAAACAAGTGTTTATAGAAAACCAACACACACCAACAGGTATTTGAATTTTAACTCGAATCAGTGGATGCATGTTAAAAAGGGTGTAATAAAATGTTTATATGATAGGGCCAAAATTATTTCTTCTAATGATGAAATATTAGACAATGAGAAACGCTTTATAAAAGGGGTTCTTATAAACAATCAATACCCTGAAGCCTTTGCTGATAGAACTTTCACATCTATAGAAAATAATAATCAGGTACGACAAAAATCTGAACAACGCACAGAGGCACGAATCGTGATTTTTTCGTT
Source organism: Rutpela maculata (assembly GCA_936432065.2). Lineage (NCBI taxonomy): Eukaryota > Metazoa > Arthropoda > Insecta > Coleoptera > Cerambycidae > Rutpela > Rutpela maculata. The sequence continues at coordinate 4,014,678 of OW386294.2, forward strand.
CAAAATTATCTAGAGCACTTGTTTCGCAACCGATTGGGATATTTTTTTTTTTTAAATACTCGTTATTTAATTTCCAAAAAAACGTAGCGAAAATATTTGACTCGCCAGGTTGAAATTGGGCAGTCCACATAGGGCTCTATGTGCCGACTGTCGGTGAAGGTCTTAAATAGACCGATTTAGATATGAATGCACAAATAAGAGTACTGTGTACTTTGCTTTCAACCTTCAATTATTGTTCCTATCTGTCCTTTTCAGAACCTTTTTGTTGCTACGCTACGCTGAGGAGGAACAATAATTCCGAAACACGTGTCCGTGGCTGCTTCGTGTTTCCTCTTTGGGCGTAAGGAGTTATTTTCCTCACTATTTGTTTTTGAACCTATTAATTCCTTCCCATTTTATCTGACTCGTCAGGTTGAAATTGGGCAGTTCACATAGGGCTCTATGTGCCGACTGTCGGTAAAGGTCTTAAATAGTTCGATCTAGATATGAATGCACAAACAAGAGTACTGTGTACTGTGCTTTCAACCTTCAATTATTGTTCCTATCTGTCCTTTCCAGATCCTTTTTGTTGCTACGCTACGCTGATGAGGAACAATAATTTCAAAACACGTGTCCGTGGCTGCTTCATGTTTCCTCTTTGGAGTGTAAGGAGTTATTTTCCTCACCATTTGTTTTTGACCCTATTAATTCCTTCCTATTTTATTTGACTCGTCAGGTTGAAATTGGGTAGTCCACATGGGGCTCTATGTGCCGACTGTCGGTGAAGGTCTTAAATAGACCGAACTAGATATGAATGCATAAATAAGAGTACTGTGTACTGCGCTTTCAACCTTCAATTATTGTTCCTATCTGTCCTTTCCAGATCCTTTTTGTTGCTAGCTACGCTGATGAGGAACAATAATTCCGAAACACGTGTCCGTGGCTGCTTCGTGTTTCCTCTTTGGGGTGTAAGGAGATAATTTCCTCACTATTTGTTTTTGACCCTATTAATTCCTTCCTATTTTATTTGACTCGTCAGGTTGAAATTGGGCAGTCCATATGGGGCTCTATGTGCCGACTGTCGGTGAAGGTCTCAAATAGACCGATCTAGATATGAATGCACAAACAAGAGTACTGTGTACTGTGCTTTCAACCTTCAATTATTGTTCCTATCTGTCCTTTCCAGATTTTTTTTGTTGCTATGCTACGCTGATGAGGAACAATAATTCCGAAACACGTGTCCGTGGCTGTTTCGTGTTTCCTCTTTGGAGTGAAAGGCGTTATTTTCCTCACTATAATTTATAATTATAGACCTTCCTATAACCTGTTAACAAACAAGGCAGCGGCAGGGAGCCAGCCTTGTCGGCATGCTTTGAACTCATTCGTAAAAGTGAACTGGTCCGCTGGAATTCAAATTATCTTCAAAGCGTACCGACAATGTTGGCTCACTGCCGCTGGATCGTGTGTAGACCTCTTTTTTTGATCTCGCCGAGCGGCTTTTATGCCAATTAAGGAAACGTAAACAACTTGAATACGTTCTTTCACAAGTAAGTTCGTCGACCTATTCAGGAGTAGGTCAGGACTTACTCAACATCAGTAGTGTATCTTCGCAAATTTACTAATAATTTAATATACTAAATTACCTCAGAATCCCCTAAAATTTTGCAGGGGCTATCCCACATTGAAGACTAGTTTTTTCCGCATTTCTTGGTAGATCACGCTGTATAGAGATCAGCATATTATACATTATGCGACTTTTTGAATACATTTAAGAAATCGTTTTATTTTATTGGTGTGTTATAGCAATAATAACAAAAAAAGAAGTATGTGCTTTATAACGCAATTAAATGAAGCTTCTTTAAAACTATTTTATAGTGGCGGTGCCGAATTTTCTTAGAGCCTGCGGAAATGTTTATACAGTTATTTTCTAATGGTTGCAATAGGCTCTACAAAATATCAACAGTGACTGAATTATTTTATAAGAAGGTGCAATTTTACAAATATAGCTGTCGTAATAACGTTTCTAAAGTGTTTCTTAGAGTCACGTTTTATAAAATTTATATCGGAAACATTTCTGCAGTTTTTATAAAATACCAAATTGCTAGTTAGGGTATGTGATAAATTTCAGGGTCCTAGGAAAGTACCAAAAAAAGTGCCAGACATTTTTTGCCAACAGGCAGAACCACACTTCAAGGTTTTCATAATATAGGTTATGTTCGTCTAATATGCGTATTTGTTATGCTCTCTGTTTTATATTGAAATCAGTTCATTTTTCTGTGTGCTTGTCCTGCAATGTAAATAGGCAATGCTTGCTAAGTAATGTAAATAAATAATTGATCTAGATTGTACAATGCTGGATGAGAAAATAATATTAATTTAAAACGTTTTATGCCTCCGCCCCTGGCTCGCTCGTCGGTCAGTCGATTAAATCTGATATATAGCCATTTTAAATTTATTTTTGCGACTTCAACCCTTTCCGATTTTTCTAATTCCCATGTGCAGCGTCTGACCTGAGGTGGCTCATGAAAGGACACTAACGTTTTGAAATATTGACCGTCAGACCCCAGACACCTGGTAGCATTATTTATTAACATTAATATTACCTCTCCTATGGCGCTATAATGGACATTTTATTGTTGTTACAATATATGAAATTTGTTAATTCTTTGAGAGCGGATACATATTGTCATAACTTTAACTGACGGCCGACGGTTTTTTAATTTGATTTATTCAATGCATTCGATGGTATTTTATTAACATTCATTTTATATTCATACGTGCCATTTAATGTTATTTATGATTTTGTGTAATTGCCCGGAAGAGGTCGGCTGAAATAGTTTTGTAAATGCAATTTTTCGTTCAAATGTCGCTATGTGCGAGATGGATGCGTTTTTAATAAAATGTTTATTAAATTAATGAAATTTTATGTAGCACATATTGAGTAAGCAACAAAAATCACGCTTACTAATTTTTCTGATATCCTTTTTGTTATTCGTCAGTTTGTCATTACTACATTAAATGAAACCCAATAAACAGGGAATCTTATCGTGGTGTAAAGTAATTCTCCAAAAAAAAAACAAAAATATAAAATTTCCGCTGTTGAAATTCTAATCACAGAACAAAAGGAGTGATATCAACCAGTCAAGCTTAATTAATCCCTTATTCAATTAAAGCAGTATTTACAGGAAAAAAAAATGTTGTTCTTCTAGCCATAAATAATGCAGATATTATAATTTGTGGACACTGCAATTTCACAGTCCAAGAATAAAGATACATAATAAAAAAAACCGCTGCCCAAGGAATCTCTACTTCGGCATCCAGATTTTCTATCCAAGTCTGCCACAACGAAAAAATTTTGTATGTGGAGATAATTGTTTATGGAACTTTAATAATGTAATATTTGAAATCGTCTTCCCCAAAAAGCCATAAAACGGTATGCCACATTGGAGGGTGGTAGTGTGGGTGGCTGGAGTAAAAAAAAATTTGAAGCTTTTGGTTCTTGTACACACACTAAATCACAATTTTATTTTATCACCACCTTTAATAATCGGATGGGGGTGGTAATGGGCTAATGTCTAAAAATAGTTTGAGACCCTAACTTCTCTTATATATACTAAACACCAATTTTACGGACTCTTGCTTGATTTACCTATTTACCCCCCAACATTTCAACGGAATAAGATCAAAATATAATCTAGTTCCAGATCTCGTTAACATACATACGTGTACCAAATTTCAAGTCAATATCTTAAACGGTCCCAGAGTAATTGTGCACACAAAAAAGTTACAGACAGACAGACCGACAGACAGAAACATTTTTTGCTCAAACTTAAAATCTCGACGTGTTATGACATTCTAAGCCTAATTGAACAATAAAAATGTTTAAATATTTTTTTGTCATTACTATACTTCCACTGGATGTGGCAGTAAAAAGCTGCCTAAGGAATCACTAATTTCACATCCAGATTTCCTATCCAAGTTTCTTTCTATCCAAGTCCCCCATTACCACCCTGCACCCCAATATTAAAAGGGCTGGTAGTGCAGGTGCGAAGCGAAAAAAAAAATTGAGGCAGCTGATTCTTATATACAGTGTGTCTCATTTTTCATGGAACCACCCTCACATCTCGCTCATCTAATATTCAAGTATTTTGAAATTTAGGTGGTCCGATTCTAGGATGGAAAAAGGGGATCGATTTAAAAAAAGAAGTATTGAGGATTTTTTTAGAAAAAAACTAGTAAGATATTCTTTATCAGCGCCTTTGTACAAGATTACATCGTAGAGGGTTCAAAGGTGTTTGAGATAGGGGCCGCAAAAAAAACAACTTTTTCAACTAAAAATAAATTCTATCTGTAAAACGGGTTCCCAAATGAAAAAAATATATTCTCCATTTTTTGTTCAAAATAATGTATTATACTAGTTTGAATTGATTTTAGAACAAAATAATGATTTATTTAATAAGGCAAAAATTCCTATTCGTACATACGTACAATTTTTCTAACAAATAATCTCCAATAAAGACCTAAGTAAGCCATGAAAACAAAAGTCACTTAGGTGCTTACAATCTGTCAAACAAAATTAATGCCTGTATGAATTTCTCGCGCGCACTTTTAAGACAATTAATTCAACATAACTTTTTTTTTTCGTTTCAGTACACCTAAATAATAATAAAAGCTTGTTTTTAATTTTTTTTTTACATAAATAAAGTCCGAAAACATTGACGTGTGACCTATATAACCACCGGTGCCAATCCAGCTCAGTCCGTCGTTGATTGTTCTCACACTAAATCATAATTTTATTTCTTTACCTCCTTTAATAACGTGGTTGGGGTGATAATGGGGGTACTGATGCAAAAAAAAAATTGGGATCTTGATTTCTCGCACATACACTAAATCCCAATTTTATGGACTCCTACTTGCTAGCTTTACCTATTTGCCGTCATTTATCTCACAATGGAATAAGTTCAAAATGACAGACAGAATTTTTTGCTCAAACTTAAAACCTCGACGTTCATGACATTCTAAGCCCGTTTGAACAAAAAAAAATGTACTGTTACTATCCTTCCACCACTGCTGCGTAGATGTGGAAGTAAAATTATTTTATTTTATTTTGCATAGAACATTTTTTTGTCAAAAAATATATTTTTTTAAAATTGCGAAAGACCATGAAATTCTTTAGAGAAAAAGCAGTCAACAAAGCCCTACCATTTTGTTTATTGGATGCATTATAGAAGAGTTACTTAATATCCATGCACGTTTTGGGCACTTAACCACCTTGGCAATTTCTACCGTAAGGAGGTGTGACAAAGGTTTCTAATTAAAGGTAATTGAATAATATTTTAACTTCATACCGTATTTTTGACGTAGACACATTGTTTTTGAGTAAATCGCGAAATTAGAACGTAAATATTTGCTTTTTTCCAAGGATGAAAAAAGGTCACGACTTCTCAAGTTTGTATTTCGGGCAATTTTTATCGAATATGGACGTGACAGTATCAAATAAAGGGAAAGACTATAGTCGGATAAGATGGGTGAATTTGCCCTCGCACGAATTATGCTCATTTTTTTTTTTGCTTATGAAAATTTTCGAAAATAATTCTTATCTATTGAACAGCATAACCGGTTCAAATAAAATTTTAAAAAATTATAGATACTAACAGAGCACAAATGTGGAATAAATTAGAACAGAATCTGACAACGGGAAAATTCACGAATTTTTCTGGATTTTTCTTTTTCCCATAAAGTTTCGGCACAATTTCCAAATTTATTCTGTGAAATCTTGGGATGTTTTTTTACTACACATAATTTTCCTCCTATACAATATTTGGATAGGAGTTACCATTTTCCAGATAAATGATTCAGCTCTTAAGATAAAATATAAAACGTAATACTACGGGAGCCCCCCCCCCCCCCCCCCCCCCCCGATCCTTGGGGACAATTTTTTTCATAAAGATTAAAGCTCGAGGAACAATTTAAGACACGTCCTAAAAAAAAACTGGCTGTACTTTCAAAACGGCGTCCGTTTAAAAAAAAATGCAAATATTGTTTTTATCATTTAACACAAAAACCAAGAAAGATGGAGAAAAACTTTCTGCACAAAAAACAAAGTGCATCAAATTTTCTATAAGTTTGTTCCTTGCTGTACAATATTTGGATAGGAGTTACCATTTTCCAGATATCATTGTTACCGTTTTCGAGATAAATGTATATTATTATTATTAATTTTTTTCCGTTTCTTTTATTTTTGTTATGTTAATAATATAAAGTTATATTATACGCCTTACAATAATTGTCACAGTTATTTCCTCTAAGTGATATACTGATAAGTATATGAATTTCTATATTTTCTTGATTTTGGACTCATTTATCTGGAAAATGGTAAACTCCTATCAAAATATTGTATAGGAACAAATTTTATGCACGTTGTTTTTTGTGAAGTGAAAAAAGTTTTTGAACATTGGTAACAGTTTTTTTTTAGGACATGTCTTATATTGTTCCTTAGGCTTTAATTTTTATGAAAAACATTGTCCCCAAGGATCGGGGGAGGGGGGGTGCACGTACAGCTAGGGAGGGCTCCCCGACTAATAGCATTGTTTATACCCACTTCACTATTGCATTATGCTGAGGCGTATGTGATGGCCTTTAGGTACATAGTAATATTATTTGGGCTGAAAACAAAATTATTTATTTTAAACAATTATTTTTATTAAATCTTTAATACTATTTATTTTAATATTGTTCATTTATTAAAATGTTATAATATATTTTTTTTAGCGCCAAAATATATAAATAAAATTTATTTATATATAGGGATAAAATAAAAAAATATGTGGAGGTTTCTGATTCTTGTACACACACTAAATCACAATTTTTTTTCATCCCCTTTAATAATGGGGTGTGGATGGTAATGGGGGTGACTAATGCCAAAATTTTTTTTGAGACCTTAGCTTCTCTTGTATATACTAAATAACAATTTTATGCTTGATTTACCTATTTACCTCAAATTTACCCCAATTTACCCCCCAACCCTTCGACGGAACAAAATGAAAATATAATCTAGTTCTAGATCTCGTTAAAGTACATATGTGTACCAAATTTCAAGTCAATATCTCAAACGGTTCCAGAGTAAACGTGTGCACAAAAAAAGTTACAGACCGACAGACAGACAGAAATTTTTTTTTTCGCTCAAACTTAAAATCTCGACGTTTCATGACATTCTAAGCATATCTGAACAACAAAAATTTTTAAAAAATTTTTTGTCGTTACTATACTTCCACTGGACGTGGAAGTAAAAGTATCATGTACTGTAACTAGCATTTAAATGAAATATTCATAATCAAAAATAATGATTTGGTACCAAATAATAACGTCATATTAGCTGTTCTAATGTTAAAATTTGAGGTTAAACTCAGTGTCTCTATTACTTACAATATTTCTACTTCTCTCTAATTCTACAGAAGAATAGCACATATTCACAAATATTCACAATTATTATTATCAACCGCACATGATATCTGTCAAACTTATTTAAAACCAGCACTTTTACAAATCTAACCAGCAAGAATTGACGCGTCTACACTTTGCAAACAAAATTGATGCGTTTTTGTTTTGAATCAAGTTACTTTAAACACAGCGATGAAAACCTACGTGATTCTGTTAACAACCGTAGTCGCGTCATTCTCATGGGCTTTATTAAATTTTAAATTATTTTACGTTAGCTGTCACTCCAGCCAGCACTTTCTAATAGGTGAAAAGCGACGCCTACTGTGTTTTTTTCTTTAATACTTCCATTTTTATATTAATGTTCCTGTCTAATGTTTAATAATAGTGCAGTGGTTAGAGCAGATAATAAATGTAGATATCGCGGGATTATCCAAGAACAATTAAAAATCATAGAAAAATTGTGGGTTAGGGACTTGTGCACGAAACATTGAAATAACCGTCAAAGTTATGAAAAAAATGGACATAAATAAAATTGTAGAGAATCAAATATTCTACAAAAAAGGCAGTTATGGGACGTGATGACATATTTCTTGAATAGCTGAGCCGGGAAATGCGTTAAAATATGCGACATTGAAAAACTTCTGATAAAATCCCTTTTTTTTTGCAAAACTCCAAATCAACACTTTGACGCTGCTAAAAAAAAATCAGAAAAATTCAAAGACAAACTGGATGCCATAGAGAATAATGATTTTTTTTTTTAAGAATTGTGATCTTTGAATGTGTTTTAAAATATTACTTTTTCAGTATACAAGGCGTTAATTACACAGACACACAAAATAATAAAGTGGTCTGTTTCTCGGACTCCATTGGGTGACTGACCTCATGTATTTTGACGTGCTGAACACGAATCAGGTGCCCGTTTAGCTCCATCGCTCACCAATTTTACTTCCATATCCAGTGGAAGTACAGTAACGACAAACATTTTTTTAAAATTCTTATTTTTCAAATAGGCTTAGAATGTCATAAAACGTCGAGATTTTAAGTTTGAGCAAAAAAAATTCTCTGTCGTTCTTCTGTCTCTAATTTTTTTTGTGCGCACGATTACTCTGGAACCTTTTAAGATATTGACTTGAAATTTGGTACAACCATGTATTCTAACGAGATCTGAAACTATATTATATTTTGATTTTATTCCGATGAAGGGTTGGGGGAGAAATAGGTAAATGAAGCAAGTAAGAGTCTATAAAATTGGTATTTAGTATATATAAGAGAAGCCAAGGTCTCAAAGGAAGTCGCTTCTAGATCGCATGAAAGTCGCGTCGAGGTCGCCTGCAAGTTGCTTCGAGGTCGCTTGGAAGTTGCTTCGAGATCACTTGGAAGTTGCTTCAAGGTCGCCTGGAGCTCGCGTAGAGGTTGCTGAACAATCATGATTTATTCTATTATAGTTTCAATTTCTTTTTTTAAACCCCAGAAAAACGTAGAATAATAATTGCCCTCTTATAGTTGCATGGGATAGTGAACAATGTTGTATATATGAAAAGGCAATTATAGAATGTAGGATTAAAAGCTCATTTGAACTACAACATGTCAAAAATTCATCAAATTCGACAGGCCACCCACCAGTTTACCTATAAAACGTGCGGTGTCCTTTAAAATATTTTAGTAGAAAATGTTAGAATTATATATAAATATACCGTACGTGTAATGGCAAGTTAGACATAGGATGTAAGAATTGCAACATCGCGTGTGCCAGTTGACTAAAATGAAATAACAGAGCTGGAATACTTCAGTAGTCGAGTGCCGACAGGCGAGTTTTACTCTTGCTGGGTTGTCATATCTCTCGCGCTACGTGGATGTACATGTCTAATCCGCAATTACACGTACTGTATCAAGTTGAAAATTAAATTTTAAAATCATTTTAAATTTTGATATAGTAATAAAATATAATGTAAAAATTATATTCTTTTATCTATAAAACATGATACATTTTTTATTAGAAAAATTTTTTAAAAATTGTAATTATAATTTTAGGAAATTTTTATTTTACTAGATTAGTTCTATTTTTTTTTAAACTGTTGATAACATTTTTATATTTTATAAATAAAAAAAAATATATAATATAAATAATATATACCATTATGGTTTCAATATCTTTTTAAACTTATAATCCAAGCAACGAATGCTCAAAAAAGAGTGTAGAGGGAAATGTTAGGGACAGAAAATTTGACTTCGGAACATTGTTTGGACTAGTCTGGAGATGTACATATCAAAAGTCCCCACTCGTAGGTGGTGAGCGGGGCGGAGGTGTCATTTTTTGGGTTTTTCGCCTATATCTCGGAAACTATGCGTCGTAGGGGCTTGACCACTTTATATAAAATCGAAGCTGACAAAATTTGCCACAAGAATCACGTAGGCGGCGACTCACACCTCATGCCAATAAGCAATTAAAATAAAAAAAAATAAAAAAAATAACACAAAATTAAAAAAATATATATAGTGTAAATAATATATACATACCATTATGGTGTCAATATCTATTTTAAACTTAGTTTTTTAAGTCCCAAAAATTTCAGTTGTATGCACAAGCTATTAAAGTTACTAAGTATCCGATGTAAAGGAGAATATTTTAAAATATTCAACTTCCAGACGACGTCGAAACAATTTCCAGGCTACCCCGAAGAAAGCAAGTCGCCACGAAGTTGCGTTGAGATTGTCTGGAAGTTTCTTCGAGATCGCTTGGAAGTCGCTTCTAGATCGCTTGAAAGTCGCTTCTAGATCGCTTGAAAGTCACGTCGAGGTCGCCTGCAAGTTGCTTCAAGGTTGCTTGGAAGTTGCTTCGAGTTCGCTTGGAAGTTGCTTCGAGGTCGCCTGGAGGTCGGGTCGAGGTTGCTTGGCAGTCTCTTGGAAACTACTTCCAGGCGACTTCGAAGCAACGAATCAAGGAATAAATAAATAGAACAGACTATTGTTCGACAAGACATAAATGTTCCAATTACAGAACAATGTCTCAACGGATATGAAGTGTGAGGCATTACCCAAGAATTTTCAATTCTCTGTGGGCGGCGACTCACACCCCATTCCAATGAGCAATTGCACAATTATCTAAACCGTTTACATATAAATATAAACCAAAATAACACATTCAAATGAACAATCATGATTTATTCTATTATAATTTCAATTTCTTTTTTAAACTTCAGAAAAACGTAGAATACTAATTGCCCTCTTATAGTTGCATGGGATAGTGAACAATGTTGTATCTATACGTAAAAATGCAATTATAGAATATATGATTAAAAGCTTCAATTTTTTTTAGGCAGGGTCGGCTGAAGGACAAATTTGGACACAAATTTTCGTAAATTTAAAATATGTTAATGGAAAATTTTAGAATGATATATAAAATATATCAAGTTGAAAATTAAATTAAGAAATATTTTATATTTTAATATAGTAATAAAATCTAATGTAAAAATTATTTTCTTTTATCAATAAAACATGATTTTTTATTAGAAAAATCTTATTGAAATTGTAATTATAATTTTAGGAAATTTTTGTTTTACTAGATTAATTCTGTTATTATTCTTTTTAAAAGTTTGTTAATAAAATTTTTATATTTTATAAATTGATGTTGGATTAAAATTGAGTTTTGGTGTAGAAGCTAAAAATATTAGGTCTGTTCGACCTTAAAATTTTACATGATCTGAGTTTAAATCTGATTGTTACTTATTAGATAAAATATTTTCGAAAAGTTGTTTCTTCTTAATATACAGGGGGCTAAAGAACTTATACACGCATTAACTCATACTATTAGTGAATTTTTTTTTCAAATGCGAATATATATACATTTATTCAACATATCATGCAGGGTTGAACGGAATGATTGCTGACACTTGCAGAAACTCATATTACTAGAAAAAAACATTAATTTCCATGCAAAGTTGTTCAATGTCTTTTAATTAGTTTAAGAATATATTTGATATATTATGCAAGGTGTAATGAAAGAATCGAATTAAAGGACCCCGCACCAAGTACATGGGAAAATGGGTCTCGATGAAAAGTTTTGTAACTTTGGGAAAAGGGAGTTCTCGTTGTAGCGATAAAACTCTCAAATGTAATCTGGGTCTGAAAACTCGCGGTTTCCGAGTTACAGACGGTCGAAAAATGTATAAAGTAGGGATTTTCGCTTCTCGCTTTTCAGTGGATAATAATAATTATAAGAACAGGGTCTACTTTATATAGTATTCTCGTAAGGGATGTTTCTCAATTGCCCCTCGTTTGTCCCGTTATTGCGATATATTTATACAGTGTGTTCACGGATGGACTTAACTATACTCGTAAATATTTTTATTTTGTTTTTCGAAGAAAAAAGTCATTCTTCATAATTTCTTTTGTTTGTTTTATAAATAGGATTCACGTTGAGAAACAGGGTGCGCAAAAAATAATAAAAATATAGATTTTTAAAATTAATAATATATCTTTAAATCAAACTTTTTGAAGCAATAAAACTAAAGAGCTTAAAAGGTGTAATCGAGAGCCAAATAATTTGTTTCCATGGGAGTTATTGTTACTAAGATATTCCATATTAAAAATTATGTAATTATGTATATAAATATTTATATATTGAAATAAAATATCATTTCACCAGATTTCTATTCAATTACAAAAACATAAAAATCAAATAATTTTCTTTTCAAATTTAAATCAATAACATTTTTATTTACTGATCGATTTTGTTCAAAAACAATAGGGTTCTTCCTTTAGCTAACACTAACTTACTGTCCAAATTTCAGTACAATCGGATTTTTCTTTCTTGAGTTATCGTGCTTAAAAGAAACGTAACGGACGGACGGACGGATGGACAGACTGACAGACGGACATTTTGATCAAATGCAATATACTCTTCGTTTTCATATTTGCGAACAGTATTATAATAATAATCGATAATAAGATATGGAACAAAAATTTAAATATCAGATATCTTAGTAACAAAAACAACATAACATGAAAAAAAAATTGGCTTTTCGATTATTCCTTTTAAGCGCTTTAGTTTGATTTAAAAAAACCGCTATCCAAGGAATCACTACTTCCACATCCAAATTCTCTATCCAAGCCACTCACTACGAAAAAACTTTGTATGTGGAAATAATAAAATTGTTTAGGGAACTTTAATAATATAACATTTAAAATCCTCTTCCCCAAAAACCCTTAAAACGATACTCCATATCGGTAGTGGGGTGGGGGTGGTGATAGGGGGGTGGTAGTGGGATGGTGGATGAACTAAAAACATATTTTGAAGTTTCTGGTTCTTGTACATACCCTAAATCACATTTTTTTATCCCATTTAATAATGGGGTGGGGGTGGTAATAGGAATGGCTAATGTAAAAATTTTTTTGAAACCTTAGTTTCTCTTGTATACACTAAATACCAATTTTCTGGACTCTTACCTGCTTGACTTACCCATTTATCCCAAATTTACCCCAATTTACCCCCTAACCCTTCGACGGAACAAAATGAAAATATAATCTAGTTCCATATCCCGTTAAAGTACATATGTAAACCAAATTTCAAATCAATATCTTAAACGGTTCCAGAGGAAACGTGCGCACAACAAAGTTACAGACTGACCGACACAGACAGACCGACACACAAACCGACAGACAGACAGACAGACAGACAGACCGACAGACCGACAGACCGACAGACCGACAGACCGACAGACCGACAGACAGACCGACATTATTTTAATACTTTAATACCCCCGCTACCGATGCGGCAAAATTCCTGTCTGTCGGTCTGTAACTTTTTTTGTGCCCACGTTTACTCTGAAACCGTTTAAGATATTGACTTGAAATTTGGTACACGTATGTACTTTAACGGGATCTGGAACTAGATTATATTTCCGTCTTATTCCGTTGAAGGGTTGGGAGGTAAATTGAGGGTAAATAGGTAAATCAAGCACGTAAGAGTCCATAAAATTGGTATTTGGTAAATAGAAAAGAAGTTAAGGCCTCAAAAAAACTTTGCCATTAGCCACCCCCATTACTACCCCCACCAGATTGTTAAAGGGGGTGAAAAAAATAAAATTGTAATTTAGCGTGTATACAAGAACCTAAGGCCTCAACAAATTTTTTCTATTTAATCCACCCCCACCCCTCTACCCCACCCCCACTACCGATGTGGCATATAGTTGTATAGGTTTTTAGGGTAGGCGATTATTATTAAAGTTACCTCGAGTAGTATGGATGCGCAGTAGCTTTCCTCGAGTACCATCAATGCGCAGTAGGTTACCTCTAGTAGTATGGATGCGCAGTAGGTTACTCCCAATAGTATGGATTCGCAGTGGGTTTCCTCGAGTCAAATGGATGCGCAGTGGGTTAATTCAAGTAGTATGGATGTGCAGTAGGTTACCTCAAGTGATATGGATGCGCAGTGGGTTTCCTCGAGTAAAATGGATGCGCAGTGGGTTTCTTCAAGAAGTATGAATGCGTAGTGGGTTTCCTCTAGTAAATCGGATGCGCAGTGGGTTACCTCGAGTAGTATGAATGCGTAGTAGACTTCCCCGAAGAAAATGCTTGAAGTAGAAGCTTTACTTTTATCGTGTAGTCCACGGCACAGAATGATTTTTTATATCTTTGTCATGCCATTTTCTGCGTATTACTTCCACATCCAGTTGAAGTATACTAATGCAAGAAAAATGTCATTATACGTCAATATTTTAAGTTTGAACAAAAACAATGTATCTGTCGCGTCGGTCTGTCTGTTGGTCTTGTAACTTTTTGGTACCCATGATTATTCTGGAACCGTTTAAGATATTGACTTAATAAAATCTGGCACACGTATGCATTTTAACGAGATCTGGAACTAGATCATGTTTTGATCTTATTCCGTTGTAGAGTTGAGAGGTAAATTGGCAAATTTGGGGTAAATAGGCAAATCAAGCAATTAAGAGTGCATGAAATTGGTATTTAATAAATATAAGAGGAGTTAAGGTCTCAATTTTTGGCATTAGCCACCCCCATTATCAACCCCCACCCCATTATTAAAGGGGATGAAAAAATATTGTGATTTAGTGTGTGTACAAGAACCAGTCATCAAGATTTTTTTTCACTTCATTCACCCTCGCCACCTACTACTGATGGGGCATATCGTTTTAGGGGTTTTTGGGGTACACGATTTCAAATATTATACCATTAAAGTTCCATAAACAATTATTTCCACACAGTGGAGTGCAAATATAGTGTTTTCGTAGTAAAAGACTTGGATAGGAAGTCTGGATGTGGAAGTAGTGATTCCTTAGGCAGCGGTTTTTATATATTTTTTCGTTGTGAGAGACCTGGATAGAAAATCTGGATGTGGAAGTAGCGATTCCTTGGGCAGCGTTTTTTTTTTATTTTAACAAGTTTAGGGAATTGATACAAGTTCACAGTTAAGTTGTTAGCGTAGTGCAATTGGTAAATCACTTGCATTAATTTTCCGGTAAGGAAAAATTTATTTTTAGGTGCCATTCTATTCAGACCGATGGGATTTGTATTTTTGAAGGCCTTCCAATTTGTTTAAATTATTGGAAAACATGTGTTGATATTTCGAGGGCGGTGTTTTTTACTTTTCACCACTTACGTAGCGATATTGGTGATAGATACAAGAAAAATGCACTGAACCCTTTTTTGTAGAACTTTTTACAAAAGTCTGCACAAGCATATTTTACTTCCACATGGTAGAATTACATCGGTCTGATTTCATTCAGCAAGCAAAAAAAGGAAAAGTGAGAAAGCAATTCTTTCAACTCATTAGCATTAATTTCAATTTTTTAACAGGATTTTTCAAGTTGTATACCAACACAATGCCTTTTTCATAGACACAGGTTGGTTTTATCAACTTGATTTTGTTTTTATTAGATTTAGCAGTAAAAAAAAACTAGAAAACGACACCCAACTTGCCTATTTTATTAAGTTTTTGGTTTTCGATAATTCTCCTGCCTTCCCCCCACCTAAACACCTTTCCACCCTTCCAATTTTTAGGGACTCTTCAGATTCTTCAAACTTACGCTAAAAATGACTAATCCCCACAGTTTCATGAAGGGACCAATGTTTTCATTGTTCAATCTTTACTTTATCTGTACTATATGCACGAGAAGCTAAGGTGTCAAAGAATGTTTGGTCATCAGCCACCCCCACTATTACCCTCATTATTAAAAGGGAAAATGAAATAAAAATTGTGATTCAGTGTGCAAATAAGAACCAAAGGCCTCTATTTTTTTTGGCATCGGCCACCCCTCACCACCACCCCCACCCCCATTTCCGATGTGGAGTGTCGTTTTATGGGTTTTTGGAGTAGACAATTTCAAATATTATATTATTAAAGTTCTATGAATAATTATTTCAAATAGTGGAGTGCAAAAAATATAGTATCAAATTTTTTTTAGCAGTAAGAGACTTGGTTAGGAAATCTGGATATGAAAGTAGTGATTTCTTAGGCAGCGGTTTTTTTATAACAAATTCCTGCAATTAAAAAAAATCTCGTTTTGTACATTCTCAATATTCTGGGGGATGGTTTCCGGAATCTCCAGGGGTTGCAAAAAATATTCTCTATAACTTCTTCACGTAAAAAATTGCTTCAGTGTAGGTCTCACTTTTTACTTTCACATCCAATGAAAGTACAGTAATGCAAAAAAAATATTGTTTAAATAGGCTTAGAATGCTATGATGAATGTCAAGATTTTAAGTTTGAGCGAAAAAAAAATTCTGTCTGTCTGTCTTTTTTTTGTGAGCAAAATTTGAGTGCAAATTTGGTACACGTATGTATTTTAACCAGATCTGGAACTAGATTTATATTTTGATCTTATTCCGTTGAAGGGTTAGGGGGCAAATTGGGGTAAATGGGGGTAATTGGGTAAATCAAGCAAGTAAGAGTCCATAAAATTGGTATTTAGTATATATAAGAGACGTTAAGGCCTAAAAATTTTTTTGGCATTAGCCACCACGATTATCACCCCATTTATTAAAGGGGGTGAAAAAAAAATAAAATTGTGATTTAGTATGTGTATAAGAACCAAAAGCCTCAATTTTTTTTTTTACTTCATCCACCCCCACTACCGACGCGATATGGTATATTGTTTGAAGTAGGTTTGAAGATCTGGATGTGAAAGTAGTGATCCTTAATAATAATAATAATATTAATATTAATAATATTTATTCATTTCAGAAAACTACAAGGTGTAAGTTTAAGAAATTTTGTCACAAGTAGCTTATCTAATAAGAAAATTTTTAGATACTTATATAATTAAAAACAATTATAATATAAAAATAATAATAATTGATAAAAAACTAATACATAAAACACATAAATATACATACATATATATAAGTCATTGACTTGCAGAAAAATAAAAAAACTCTTAAGTGTTTGATAAGAATTCATCTATGGTGTAGCAATTTTTATTTAATAATAACGATTTTACAGCCGTTTTAAATTTATAAATTGTTGGTAAACTTTTTACATTTTCAGGTAAAGCATTGAAAAGCTTACATCCATTAAAAAAGAGACTTCTTTGATAAAGTGCTGTTTCGTGCTTATGTGGTATCAGCAGGTTTTTTTTTCCTGGTGTTATGAAGATGTTGAGCTTTATTTTCAACAAAGGCTGCTTTATTTTTGTATACAAAACAGGAAATTTCATAGATATAAACTGATATCAGGGTTAGAATATTTAATGATTTAAAGGAATCTCTGCAAGATTCATTATAACCTAAATTTGCCATAATACGTACTGCTCGCTTTTGTAAAATAAAAATGCTGTGTGCATCTGGTGATAGACCCCAATGGACTATGGCATATCTAATGCTGGAGTGAAATGACGCAAAGTATAATTGCCTTATAATAGATGAACTGCACTGCTTTGATATTAAAGCTAATGCATAGCATGCCTTAGATAATTTAGTACTGACATCTTGTATGTGGCTAGACCATTTAAGATGACAATCTATCCTTAACCCTAGCATTTTCGAGTTCAAAGAGTAATTGATATTAGTTTGGCCATCTAAGACTATGCCATCATTTACATTCAGATTAAATTTTAATGTTTTAAAAACTATAATCGCTGTCTTTTCATGGTTAATGCATAATTTGTTCTTCTCAGCCCAGTTGCTAATTTTGGCATACATTAAAATTGCACAGTTTTCCGCATCAGTCAGGTTATTACATCTGATTAAAATATTAGTATCATCTGTATATGATACTATAGAACATAATGGATGTTCTAAATAATTTAACATATCGTTAATAAAAATAATAAATAACGTTGGGCCCAATATGGATCCCTGAGGGACTCCTGTATTAACAGCAGCTAATGATGAAAGTGAGTCCTTAATTTTAACCTGCTGAGCGCGGCTTGACAGATAGGAATTAAACCATTCATAAGCAACACCTCTAACTCCATATTTTTCTAATTTAGTTAATAGTAGAGAATGATCGACACAGTCAAACGCTTTAGAGAAATCTACAAATAGCCCCATGGCAACTTCTGATTTGTCTAGTGCACTCACTATTCCATTTACAAAATCGCTGAGTGCCGCGTGCCGAGTCTATACTTTTCCTTAGGCAGCGGTTTTTACTTCCGTCTCATTTCTTTTACAAAACATTGCGTCCACAATTTGCTATGGGATTCTTAGCAACCCTCTAAATTAGCATTATGATAATACGATTACGACTTATTTTTTTCTTCAGTTTTCGTTACTTATTGTCTTTCAACGTTTGGAACTTCATCTATAAATATAATAAATCTATAAAATCCACAAACTTCTGGACTATATTTTTTAATAAACGCTTTTCGTCTATCTGAACCCCAACTATTCCGTTGATATTATGGATTCAGGTGAAATATAGCTGTAATTCCTCCAAGAGACAATGGCCGCCTCACACGTGAAGAAACATTATCTTGATAAAAATGAATTTAGAGTTGGGAAAAACAACATGTGTGAAAGTTGTAATGCGGACTGATATTTCCACTCCTTTTGTTTTACATCACCCCTAATAACAGGGCTTAATACGGCTGAACATTTAAAAAGGACGTTAATATCACCGACAATGAAATATTTATTATGTCAATTGCGCCATCCACTTTTCATGTTATGGTGTTAATTTTATTCAACAGGGAGACATATGTAATGTTCTAGAGATTGGCATCTCTTTCGGCATGTTTTTAATTTATTAGGTGGGACGAATGTTCGTATGATGTCAGGTCGCTGGTGCGCGGAGGAATTAGAGTCTAGTAAACTTTAACTTAGCGTGTGCAAGAATTATTAACACAACATACGATTTGATATACGATGCGCATAGAGCCATTGCAATAACGCAAAGGGAAACTAGTCACGTATGTCTTAGTTTATATGATATCAATGAGTACGCAGAAGCTGTGCAATCTTAGACGAAGATTGCGTAGTAGATTATACCATCATTCAGAGGGGATGCAAAGAAGTCGGTCCCCCTTGTATATGATGATCTAAGCTAGTAAAAATCACCGCTCAAAAAAGGCAAAATTTTTCAGGTTCAGGGTAGCTCATCTCATGGCGTAGGTAATTGGCCTTGGTTGCGGAAATAGACTGACGTCAAATAAATAAATGTTAAAAAACTTATGTTAGTACGAGAGGTTCTTTGGTGGATGCAGTGTCCATATTTCTTCTGTGGAAACAACATAAA
Source organism: Rutpela maculata (assembly GCA_936432065.2). NCBI lineage: Eukaryota > Metazoa > Arthropoda > Insecta > Coleoptera > Cerambycidae > Rutpela > Rutpela maculata. Next base: position 4,033,789 of record OW386294.2, read on the forward strand.
AAGCTAATTTTTTGTTCCAATTTTGCTGGTATAGCCAACCTCAGACAATGCGTAAAGGGTAGATAATAGAGAACTCAGCTCTTGATCTAAATTAAAAGCTATAAAACATGTATTGACAAAAATCGAGTTGTATCGCCAACAACACCGACACCAGTGTGTATCCACATCCCCTCCACTCGACTCCCCTGTTTTTCCAATAATATAATGACACAAGATCATGATGACATCACTATCTCCAATAACAAGTATAATTACTTCCACGTCCAGTGGAAGTATAGTAACGACAAAAAATTTTAAAAAACTTTTATTGTTCAAATAGGCTTAGAATGTCATGAAACGTCGAGATTTTAAGTCTGTAACTTTTTTTGTGCGCACGTTTACTCTGAAACCGTTTAAGATATTGCCTTGAAATTTGGTACACATATGTACTTTAACGAGATCTAGAACTAGATTATATTTTCATCTTGTTCCGTCGAAGAGTTGGGGAGTAAATTGGGGTAAATTTGGGGTAAATGGGTAAATCAAGCAGGTAAGAGTCCTTAAAAATTGGTATTTAGTATGTACAAGAGAAGCTAAGGTCTCAAAAAAATTTTTGGCATTAGCCACCCCCATTACCAACCCCCACCCTCTTATTAAAGGGGATGAAAAAAAACTGTGATTTAGTGTATATACAAGAACCAGAAACCTAAAGTTCCATAAACAATTATTTCCACACACAAAGTTTTTCGTTGTGAGTGACTTGGATAGAGAGTCTGGATGTGGAAGTAGTGATTCCTTGGGCAGCGGTTTTTTGGTAAAGCTTTATTTTGCAGCATGCTTTGAGTGTAGCATCATCATCTGAAGTTCGTTTCTTCGATACCGGGTGACAACGGATTCATTTTATATGAAAAAAGAATTGAATACCACTTCCGGTTTTTCCGGAAGTTGGTTTAAGTCAAACATTTTAAGTGGAACCCTGTATATTTTTTTAATATATTTGGATAGATTGGAATTCCCTTTTCAACGACATATCACATGTAGAAGCGATTTTTTTAAAATGTAATATGGTGACAGCCTGGCGTCATTAATGAAACTGATGCCAAACAGCTTGTTAAGATAACAAACAAAATGTGTTTTCTTATTGGTTTTTAATTAAATTTGCCAAACTTTTAATTTGTTACAAAATGGGATACATTTTAGTATTGCTTAAAATGTTAATATTTATATAAATTTTCTCGAAAATTTTGAATGGGAAGCACTACTAAAGTATGTCTTATAACCTACAGAAAAATTTATAATACCAATGCACTTTGGTTTTAGTTTTTAATTTTTTTATTTCGAACAGTAATATTGGCTTAATGAACTAATTACCTGTGTAAATAAATAAAATAAACATTAAATTGAAGTTGTTCAATTAAATGGTCTACGCGTTGGCTGCCTTATTCCTGACACAATCTGATTCTCCTAGTATTTTCTCAGAGCAGGTTTCGTTTCTCTAGAGAGATGCCTTCTAATCCTGTTTTCAAAGATTTCTAATGTTGGTGAAGGTTCTATACACTTTTTCTTTGAAAAAATCCTGCGGGGTCAAGTCAGGTGATCTTGCTGGCCACCGGATTATTCCATTGGTTCCCAACCAGTTTTCACCAAACCGTCCATTGAGATAATTTGCAACAATTCTTGAATTATGGGCTGGTGCGCCATCTTGTTGGAAAATTAGATTTTAGTTTTCCTGCAAGTTATTTATAAAAGGCTCTAGTTGATTTTAAAGAAATTCCAAATATGTTTCTCCATTTAATGGTCGACAGAAAAATATTAAAAACTATCTAAATTGCCAACAACTTATTTTCAAAGAACTCTTTTCGTTTGAACCTTAATTATAATAATAGTGTCCTTTCACGTATTTTAGCTAATATTTCAAGTCATCGTTCCCTACAAAATGCATTGTAAAGTATAAAATTCTCTCGTGATTCACTTTTACACCGTTTAGAACGTAGTTACTTCGCTTTACTATTACTACACGGCCAAAAAAGACAACTAAATACGTGACATAGAATTGTACACTTAGAGCTTTTGTTCTCGGAAAATTATTTTATTCCCATTAAATCATATCGTTCGACATTTAATTTTAAAATAAACGCTCTTTACTTTGTGCGAGTTATTTATTTGTTCCAGACATGTTATTACCATTCCATTTTAAAAAAATGGTAGTCTAGCAATGTACAAGAGTGCTTTTTAGTACAAAAAAAATGGGTAAATTATTTGTCGCAAATTTGCGTCACGCACACACCCCACTAATGTAATTCTCCATGTCCACTGTTGAACGTTTTATAAATAACCAGTTGCCGAATGCGGTATAGCTGCAAATAAGAAGGAAGTTAAGGATACTACGAGAAATTCCATTTCTCAAGAGAACTATAGAACAACTTTTTTAGAGTACCATTTTCTTCTCAGCTATCAACAATTTTTATACCTATTTAATTTAATCAGTATAACTGGAAAAAAGTTTTTAATCATCACAGAGAAAAAAAATGCACAGAAATTCGTTTTCTAAACAAACTGAACCAAATATCGAATAAAAAATATGTGTGTGCCAGAGGGTGCCTCTATATACAGGGTGGACCAAATTAGATGGGATTGGGGGTTTTCTCTAAAACTATGGCACAAATAGGTGTCCTGAGCTCTATTTTCGAGAAACAAACAATGGTACAAACCGCGATCGTCTATCTTTTTCGACTACTGAGCTACAGAACGTTTTTGGAAAATTGGCATATTTGATGACCTCTATATCTCAATTACCAAGTGTCGAATTTAAAGTCGAACAACACATTCACTTTGCTTCACTTTTTTGAGTAGAATCCATTGCTGATAAGAAGAAAATTATGCATGCCTCAGTTTTCGAGGTATAGACATAACTTGTGTTTTTTTAAATTAAGCACCCTGCAAATTATTTGATCACAACTTAAATTAGCTATCCAACAATTTATCATATGTCTTCTTATTTATCTCTAGAAAAAGTGGTTAATATTCGAAAAATTTAACATGTTTGTGAGGTCGTGGAAAACTTTTAACAACAACAACACCAAGAAGACCATGGTAAAAAAAAGAAAATCGTAATAATCGTAAATGTCAAAAACTAATTTGTGAGTTAATTGTGAGTGAGCATTGTTAAAAATGGTTCAATTTAGTAATGGTGAAAAATATGATATGATTAAGTGTTTTATAGAATGCGGAGAAGATTCGAATTTAGCTTCCGAGCTTTATTTTAATAGGTAAATTATAGACAGCAAAACTTTGTTTCAAAAGTACCGCCCAAACAATGTTTTTAGATATCCAGAAAAGAAACAGCCAGACATAAAAATATTCAAAAGGCTACAACAAAATTTAAAAGAGTTTGGATCATTTGTAAAACCTCGAGCAAAAAGATATAATAAAGCAGGTAGAGAAGCTGTGGAAAATATTGTTTTAGAAACTGTAAGAAAAAATCATAATATATTGTCTCGCGAAATACAGGAAAATTTAGGAATCCCAGAAACAACTGCGTTGCAATGCTTAAAAAAAATAAATTCAAACCCTACAAAATTAGGATTAGTCACCATTCATACCCAAACGACTTTCAAGGGTGTCTCGATTTTTGCCAGTAGTTTTTGCGTCAGTGCAATGAAGTGCCAGGATTTGAAGGAACAATTATATGGACAGACGAGGCCCATATAAGCAGTGCCGGAATTTTTAATCGGCATAATAACCACCATTGGGCTCATGAAAAACCGCACGTAACCGCTACAGTTAATCGTCAAGGGCGATTTGGATTTGGTGTATGGTGTGGTTTTACTGGATATCAAAAAATAGAATTGGTCATTTTTTTCACGGTAATTGAATACCTAAAATTTTATTAACATTCTACGACAAGAATTAGAGCCCTTTGTAGACAATATGCCATATGCCTGTAAGACAATTTCAAAAATTAATTTACCAAAACGATGGCGCCCCAGGTCATACATTAAATAAAACACGAAATTATTTAAATGTTTAATTTGGGGAGGATTGGATAGGTATCTATATATATCACTCAGGACTAGTTTATCAATGTCTAGTTAGAAAAGTTAACTAAATTGATAACTAACAATTAATTTAGCTAACTGGACATTAATAAACAACAAAGTTATTTAGATATTGTTAAATTTTTAGGAAATAATGGCCCTATTTTGTGGCCAGCTAGATTTCCCGATATAATACCTGTAGACTTTTGGCTTTGATGTTATTTGAAAAATATTATACATATATAGAGAACGTTCTAATAACATAGAAGAATTGAGAAATAAAACATTAGTTGCGTTGCCGACAATAACTTCTGTCATGATTGAAAATACAACAAATGCTGTAAGGAGAAGGTGTCAAAAATGCATAGATGTCAATTCAAACATTTATTGTAGTTTAGTTCTTCCTATTTTTGGCAAAATTAATTTATATTATAAGAAGTGTTGTTGTTAATAGTTCTCTATGGCTTCCTCACAAATATATAAAATTTTTCGAAAATTAACCACTTTTTCTAGAGATAAATATGACATATATGATATCAAGGGTGGATCTGGACCTTGAGCTTGGGAGGGGGTAACACAGCCGCGTGCAGAAAATAACAAAAATGGTTTTCCTCGAAAATTAAAATTGGTGAGCAGGGGGGAGAAAATCACAAAAAAAAATTATAAACACAACTAAATAGAATATATATATTAGACCAACCCAAAAAAAAAAAAATCTTGTCATATTTTATGTCTCACCCTGTAAAAATGTTCCTTTTTATGTAAAAGAAGAAATTCTCTTTTGATTAAAAAAAAAAAATGAATTTTAAAATGTGCTACCACGCTCTAAAGTACGATATTTCAATCATTTTGCGTTATCTACAAAAATTAGGCTGCGGGCTTCATCTAATATATGTTTTTTAGTGCCAAAGTGGTTTTTCACTTTAAATATTATATAAATAATTGAAAATTATCGAGTAAAATATTTTTTTGTAAGAAACCCGACAAAAAAAAACTACTTTAAACTATTAAAAAATGGACAAAAGGAAAATCTCATATAAATCTGCTTTAGGCCTGCCGAAAATAATTTTTCAATATGTTCCAAAACATATCTAAACCAAAATTTACTATAATTACTTGCAAGCGAGCAGAAACTAGAGTGCGAAAATTAAAGTTTTCAGGGTGTATTTCGCAATTTTACTAATAAAAGCATCAAAAATATATCATTAAAATTGTAAATAACTAATGAAGTTACTTAAACAACATTTTTTTTCCTGGAAAATTATATTAAATATAGAAAATATTGTTTTTTGATGCCCCGGGTTTTTAAGGATAGGCTTGAATTTGTTTAACTTATTCACCATTGTAAATAATTATTATTAATAATAATTTTTTAATTTATTATATATTTTTTTTGTTTTTGTACATTTCTTTGTTTCTGCACTTTGTGTTATCAGTAAAGCTTGTTTTTGTTCTTCATCTATTGTAATAACATTATTAAATCGAGAAGTCAAGGCAATTTGACATTCAGAGAATCATTGACAACTTTCAAATTTATGCATACATTTTTACCACACACATAATGATGGCCTGAATTCCATAGATAAACAAATACCCGAATCATTTTTTTTTTGGATCTACAAAACCTCTAACATTACGTTGCGGCTCCCGTACATTTTCTTTTTTTGAATTTTGTATCATTTTTCTTTTTATTCCATGAGTCACTTTATCATCAAAAAATGCAAGGCACACGAGTTCCTCCGAAAGATACCAGAAGTGATTGGTGAATTTATTTAATAATAATAATATTTCTTGTCCTCGTCATGAACTTATTAGAAGATTTACATGAATATGAAAAAATAAATAAAAAATTGTCTCCATTATTATTAAATAAATTCACCTCTGGTATCGGAGGAACTCGTAAGCCTTGCATTTTTTGATGATAAAGTGACTCATGAAATAAAAATAAAAATGATACAAAAGTTAAAAAAAAGAAAGTTTACGGGTGCCGCAAAGTAATGTTAGAGGTTTTGTAGATCAAAAAAAAAATGACTCGGGTATTTGTTTATCCGATTTTATATCAAAGAAAAGTTTAAATTTTTTTAAAATTACAAATATAAACGTTGACTCTTTAAAGAAAAATCCAGATCTATGGAATTCAGGCCATCATTATGTGTGTGGAAAAAATGTACTTATGCATAAATCTTAAAGTTGTCAGCGATTCTACTGAATGTCAAATTGCGTTGACTTCTCGATTTAATAATGTTATTACAATAGATGAAGAACGAAAACAAGCTTTACTGATAACACAAAGTGCAGAAACAAAGAAATGTACAAAAACAAAAAATATATATAATAAATTAAAGAATTATTATTAATAATAATTATTTACAATGGTGAATAAGTTAAACAAATTCAAGCCTATCCTTAAAAACCCGGGGCATCAAAAAACAATATTTTCTATATTTAATATAATTTTCCAGGAAAAAAAATATTATTTAAGTAACTTCATTAGTTATTTACAATTTTAATGATATATTTTTGGTGCTTTTATTAGTAAAATTGTGAAATACGCCCTGAAAACTTTAATTTTCGCACTCTAGTTTGTGCTCGCTTGCAAGTAATTATAGTAAATTTTGGTTTAGATATGTTTTGGAACATATTGAAAAAGTATTTTCGGCAGGCCTAAAGCAGATTTATATGAGATTTTCCTTTTGTCCATTTTTTAACATTTTAAAGTAGATTTTTTTATCGGGTTCCTTACAAAAAAATTTTACTCGATAATTTTCAATTATTTATATAATATTTAAAGTGAAAAACCACTTTGGCACTAAAAAACATTTATTAGATGAAGCCCGCAGCCTAATTTTTGTAGATAACTCAAAATTATTGAAATAGCGTACTTTAAAGCATGGTAGCACATTTTAAAATTCATTTTTTTTTTTAATCAAAAGAGCATTTTTTCTTTTACATAAAAAGGAACATTTTTACAGGGTGAGACATAAAATATGAAAAGATTTTTTTTTTTTGGGTTGGTCTAATATATATATTCAAAAATATAAAATAAAATAATAAAAATTATGAAATTTTAAAACGAAAGTTGGTGGTTTACAGAATCTTGGGGGGGGGGTAATTACCACCCCCCCCCCCCTATAAATCCGCGCTTGTATGATATATCGTTGGATGGCTAATTTAAGTTGTGATCGAATAATGAAATAATTTACAGGGTGTTCCATTTAAAAAAACCCAAGTTATGTCTATATCTCGAAAAGTGAGGCATTGTTTGTTTCTCTAAAATCGAGCTCAGGACACCTATATTGGTTTTTGTCTATCTGCCATAGTTTTAGAGAAAACCCCAAATCCCATCTAATTTGGTCCACCCTGTAGATATAATTTTCATCTAGACATGTTATAATATTTGAAAAATTTACACTTATTAAGGTAATTAATGACGGTATAATAGTTACACTTTTGCCTCGAAATCAAAGGGTCGCGGGTTCAAGACAGAAAATAGTTACCTTTTTGACTTTAATTTATTTTGTACCTACGAATGTTTTACCAACAAAGGTGGCATCGTAAAATTAAAAATATCTCAAATTAACATTATTTACAAAAAAAGAACGGGTATCCTATAAAATATGCAACAATAATATGAAAAGTTCAATAAATGTAGTTCTTGAAATTCTATCATAAATCGTATCCACATTAAATTATTATTTACACAACTCTGCATAAATACACACATACTTTTAATAAGAATAAGAAATTCATTTAAGATTTTGGGTAAAATCGTTAGAATGAACTGATGATAAGAATTCGATTATTTTCAGTCCTTTTCAGTGTCAGTAGCTTTAACCATTATCTTAGTAACTTATGTTTGAAGAAGAACCCAGGCGCCATTAATACATCTCTTCCTAATTGATGGAATACGGTTCTCTTGGTTTTAGTCTTTTATTGGATACTCTCAAAATTTATTGTGACACATGTTAGGACCATCTGTGAGGTAAATTGGTGATCAACAGACTTCTCGGCTTTAAGCGCTCGAATGAGCACTGCAGCCATATTGTACGCAGGAATTTCAGGAATCTGTCAACAGGATTTACAGTCCTTCTCCTCGCAATGTCACCGAAAAATTTCTTACTTCCTCGTCTAGCTAGTTTCAAAATGTACAGGGTAGTAACAAATTTAGTAAAATAATAGTAATGAATAAAAAAAAATGTTTTCTTAAAATGTTTTCTTAACCGCTTCTCAAGTCACCGAAGTAACTCCTTGAAAATCCAGAATGATTTTGTGTTAGGTAATAAAATATACATGCTCTTTTATCATACATAGTAAGGAAAAATCACGCATAATTGTTTCTTTGTAAGTATACAGGGAGCCGTCAAAGCGTTACATACATAATTTTGTGAACAGACTCTTTTTAACCCCCGACCCAAAAAGAGTTTGACGCGTATGTTTGTATTGTCTGTCTGTCCGTGGCTTCATATCTCTTCAACGGGTGATCCGATTTTGATGCACATTTTTTTATTTGAAAGAGTATTTTGTCTAGAAGGTTTTTGCCGTATTAGATTTTGATGTTTAGTCGCCATCTTGATTACAAGATTTTATTTAACTTGCCTTGTTCTTGTGGGTCAAATCTTGCAACTGAATTTTAAAATAGTTATCCCCATCCGATTGAGCTGAAATTTTGCATACACGTTTAGTTTAAATGACAATTCATGGTTAGCTAAGTGACGTCATTCCAAATCCAATATGGCGGACTCCCAAAGATGGTGGACCAGTTATTTTTTATGCACCCCCATGATATGCTATCAAATGAAAGGGTTTGCTGAGAAGAATACGAAAATAAAATGACGTCACATTAAATTCAATATGGCGGACGCAACTGAATTTTAAAACAGTTATCCCCAACCGATTGAGCTAAAATTTTGCATATACGTTTATTTTTGATGACAATGCATGGCTAGCTAAGTGACGTCATTCCAAATCCAATACGGCGGACTCCCAAAGATGGCGGACCAGTTATTTTATATGCACGCCCATGATATGGGTATCAAATGAAAGGGTTTGCTGAGAAGAATACGAAAGTAAGATGATGTCACACTAAATTCAATATGGCGGACGCAACTGAATTTTAAAACAGTTATCCCCAACCGATTGAGCTGAAATTTTGCATACACGTTTAGTTTGGATGATAATGCATGGTTAGTTAAGTGATGTCATTCCAAATCCAATATGGCAGACCAGTTATTTTTCATGCACCCCCATGGTATGGGTATCAAATGAAAGGGTTTGCTGAGAAGAATACGAAAATAAAATGACGTCACACTAAATTCAATATGGAGGATGTCCCAAGATGGCGGACAAAATTTTTTAGTATTAACACTATAATTTGATCGTATAGTGTATTCGCTCATACGTTGCATTCTAAGAAATGGCGAAGGATTCGGTTTAAACTATAAGTTTTATATCGGATAGGAACGACGCAATGAATATATCCTTCTCCAAGAAATTAACGCACCACAAAAAAATAACCAAAAGTATGAAGTTAGTTAATTTTTAACCCCCGACCCAAAAAGGGAGGTGTTATAAGTTTGACGCGTATGTTTGTATGTATGTCTGTCTGTCTGTGGCTTCATATCTCTTCAACGGGTGATCCGATTTTGATGCACTTTTTTTTATTTGAAAGAGTATTTTGTCGAGAAGATTTTAGGCCATATTAGATTTTGATGTTTGGTCGCCATCTTGAATTCGCCATGTTGAACTTCTCTAGAAATTGTCCGCTTGAAGTAAAATTGAAAATGTGCAGACAATTATGATAGCCGAATATAATTTCGGCCTCATTTTGATTCGGTCATATGAAAATGGTACGATTAGAAACATTGATCGGGAGTTTTTAAAAATTTTCAATTTTTTAACCCCCGACCCAAAAAGAGAGGTTTGACTCGTATGTTTGTATGTTTGTCTGTTTGTCTGTCTGTCTGTCTGTCTGTCTGTCTGTCTGTCTGTCTGTCTGTCTGTCTGTCTGTCTGTCTGTCTGTCTGTCTGTCTGTCTGTCTGTGGCTTTATATCTTTTCAACGGGAGATCCGATTTTGATGCAGTTTTTATTAAAATTAAATATAACACACAAATATATTTACAATATAACCGGTCTTGTAGACCGTGTGCGACTAGTAAAATACAAAATTGTACCGCCTCGGATTAAAGGTTAAAAAGTTATGTGTGAGACTCGTGATATAATAATACGCTATGTTGTGTGTATATGTTTAGTTTAAAAAGTATAAAATAATATTAAATTACAAATTTAAAAAAAAACCCGACACAAAAATATAGACTAAATAACTAATATAAAAAAATTAATTAACACAACTTTAAAAATTATGAAATAATTTTGATTCTATATACGAACTCTTATGATTTATTTAAATCCAGCTTACATCTTACATTTTCCTTGTCCTCGAGATTTGCTTTCTTATACGCATGAATATGTCAATGTTAATAAAAATAATAGTAGTTTTAGCTTACACACTATGATTTTAGGCTTTTTAGGGGTTTATATGATATATTAACACATTTTAGATAGTTGCAGGCTAAACGTAAACAGTAAGAATAAGAAAAATATAACTAAACACTGTTGTCCCAACTTTGTTCAAACATGTGTGCCATAGTAAACAGAAAAAAACATGGCTGAAAAATTAATAAAACCGTTTATTTTAATAGAATACCCTATTAAGAGTTTGTGGCTTTAGGAAATATTTTCATAAAAGAAAAGGTTTTGTTAAATTCTAATTGCTCCACTTTATTACTATTTTAAAGCCTGTAAGACTTTACCCAGCCTTACTACTCTTCTTTAAAACCCTTAAGGTTTGTCTCTGACAATCTCTAATCCAAATGTACTTAGCTTAGATAACATAACCTAAAAAAATATTATTTATTTCGTGTGTTTTTGAGTGTGCGATCATTAATCTCTCATTATTTCTGTAAGTAGGGGAACCAAAGGACTTATAAGTGTTTTATAAAAACCAAAAAGTTTTAACTTAGCTTAATAAAGCAACCGAAAATCTATTAGGTTTTAAGGAACCTTTACCAATTATCGTTAAAAGCAAATAATATTTATGACAACATATATTGAGGGTAAAATTACTTAAGAGTTATTAGTTTTATTGCTTAATCATAAGAAGTACTTGAAGACCATATTTTAAAACTTCCATAAAACCTAAAGATTTATAGATGTTTACCATAAAACTTAAAATATTTCAAAATCCACTATAAAACTTAATGAGTTTATTGTTGTTTTGAAATGCAGCAATTAAGTGGCTATAAAACCAATAGGTTTAAAGAGCAAAGAGGTTTAACAAATTACTTGAAGGCCTTTTTTTAAGTACATCTGCAGATAAATTGGTATGCACAAAAGAAATAATAAAACCCAGTTCGGTTTATCTAAATCTGTGATAAAACCCGGTAAATACTTGTTGGCATTTAAATTTACTTGGGCGTGTTCTATGATTTCTAGGATGTGCTCGACATATCCTCAACGTGAAATATCCGAAGTACGGCGCTTTTGGAAAACATTTTGGATGCTGCTAATAGACCACAACAACATAATCCTATATGATATATGTTATTATTCATGTTTCTCTTTTTCTTGTTGGATGTATGCTTATGATCTATCATCATTAAACACATATTACTTGCTTGATACATTATTTGTTGCTTATTACTGAATATAGTAGTTAATAGCGGCGTGCACTGTTCACTGTCATGAGTTAGCAGTACCTAAGACAAAAGTATGGCGAACATTAAAAAAGGAAAATTTTTATTCATTTCATGTTGAAACAGTTCAACATCTAAAGACGGTGACGACGTTCCCCGTTTAACATTGTGTAGGTGGATTTTGGCTCACAGAAGAACAATATCGAGAGTTCTATTCATGGATGAAGCCCAATTCACACGTGACGTAATTAACAACTGTAGAAATCAGCATGTTTGGGCAACCGAAAATCCACACGCAGTGATTCAGAAACATTCCCAATACAGATTTAATATTACTGTGTGGTGTGGTATTTACAATAATCATCTAATAGGGCCCCACATTTTTGAAGAAAGGCTAACTGGTGAAGTTTATTTAAACTTTCTTGGATATATCTTGACAGATTTATTAGAAGGCATCAATACTAGGGGTTTGTGGTTTCAGCACGATAGTGCTGGACCCCATTTTTCTGTACCGATCCGGGATCATCTGAACCAGAATTACACCAACAGATGGATTGGTCGCGGAGGTCCGGTAAACTAGCCACCGAGGTCTTTTGATTTTACACCTCTAGATTATGTTTTATGGGGTCATCTCAAGTCAGAGGTGTACAATGAAGAGTTCAATACACGAGAACAGCTTCTAGAAAAAAATATTACTATAAGTGATAACATTAGAAATAACCCGGAAGTGATTGATAGGTCAGTGAAAAACATATTAAAACGTTCTCGAAAATGTATTGACGCTGGGGGCATTCATTTTGAAAACCAGTTATAGTTTTAATTATTTGCACCATTTTTTTTGTTCAATTATTTAAAGTTCTAAATAAATTTATTTTGTCAAAATAAAATTGCAAACTTTTGTCTTTAATATTTTCAAGTTATTCTCAAAAGGCGTTTAATATTTTTTTTAAATTGTGCTTGTTAATTCAAGCCTCTTCACTAACATTATTTTTCTTTCATGAAAGAAATGCAATGTATATTATTTTGGATGAAATTTAAACTAAAAAAAGCTTAGAAACATTGAATGTCAAAACAAAAACAAATAACAAGCTCTTCTGCGGGGTATTTAGCTGAAATTAATAAAATAATGATGTCAGCAACTGGATTGTGTTATTTCTAGAATGTCAAATTTGGTCTTTCAATACCTTTGAAAATTTATTGAAGAATAACCATAAACGTGGAATCAAATATTATGACATTATTTTATAAACTGGTCCATAGGCTTTTTAAAAGTTTACTAACATTTACCAAAAAATAATATACAGTGTGATGTTAACGACCCTGAGAGCCATATTTAAAAAATGGAGGTCGGTCCTGGAATTTTTCCAAAATCACTTAAGCTATTCATTAACCTAAAAGAGTATAATATGTATACCAAATTTTATCTAAATACGTGCAGTCATTTCAAAAACATGGCGGACTAAATTTCTGGTCAAAAACTATAAAACACCCCGTATCTCAAAAAAAAGGTTCACATTCAACGGTAAGTAAAGGGGTGTTTTGAACTCAGCTGAGTGTGCTCTACTTTCCACTAGAGTATGTCCGTTTAAATCTGGGACACCCTGTATATTTAAAATAACATGAAATTGGCAACGTTGTGTATATTAGAGACCACAAGTCGACATTAGTAATGCATGTCTGTCTGGTATTAAAGATGGGGTTACATTGTTACATTGGAGGATAGAGCTGAATCGAATTCCGCCCCCACTTACTAAAAGCACTCTAGTGTAAACAAATCTCATTGATATAATTTCAATTTTTAAATTTAGGGGTAAGAGACACATGCGTTGCCAATCCAAGTTTTAAACTCGTTTTAAAGGAAATGTCGTTTGATGGGCATTGTTGACACTGTCATGACATCTGCCAGGATATCCGTCAACTCCGGGTCTTATTCAATTTAATTATGCGTTTAATTTTGATTTCGCAGACAGGATCTGTCGAGAATTTTATATTTGGAAAAGACGATTGTTGCAGGGCATTAAGTTCAGTGCATTGAATTTGTGGTGGTGTAGCAACGTAAATAAAAATTATGTCTCACAAGGGTGGTCCTTAGGTTCGACTTGTTAGTTGAGAAAATAATTTGTGTAAAATTTTAATCCATTTAAATAACCACAAGATATGGCCTAAACTGCTTAAAGTAAGAAAAAATTTAAATATCGAAAATTTAAATAAGTGAATCATACTTGGTTTAGGATAAGCACTAAGCACTGTATTAAAATTTAACACAAGCTTGAAATGAATGTTTTCTATTTAATGAAATAAATATAAATGCAAATGAATCTATTGCAATACTCGCTTGACCCACCCATATGGAATATGTGGGCCGTCATGCATAGTTATAAAATGGACATAAAGCGAATACTGAAAATGATTTTCGAGAAACAAACAAACCGCGATCGTCTATCTTTTTCGACTACCGAGCTACAGAACGTTTTTGGAAAACTGGCATTTTTGGATGACCCTAAGTGTCGAATCGAAAATCGAGTAACACATTCTTAAGGCACATTTTTTAGTAGAATCCGTAGCTGATAAGAAGAAAATTATGCATGCCTCAGTTTTCGAGATATAGACATAACTTTTGTTTTTTTAAATGGAACACCCTGTAAATTATTTCATTATTCGATCGCAACTTAAATTAGCTATCCAACGATATATCATATGTCATATTTATCTCTAGAAAAAGTGGTTAATTTTCGAAAAATTTAATATATTTGTAAGGAGGCTATAGCGATAGCGACTCACTCACTCACTCACTCGCTTTCTTATTACTACGGAAGACAGAAGTTTCTGTGGAGACCATGAAAAACAATATACAACAAGAAACAAAAATATTTTTATATGTACATAAAATAAAAACGATGTTATAAAAAACAACTGTAATATACATATATTCCAACAAAATTTTATTTTATTATAGCTTTTGCTACAAAATTGGTGACCCCGACGAGCACACAATCTTCTGATCTGACGTGATCAAATTAATTAATGAAATTAGAATAAAGCAGTAACATTAATTCTAATGATAAAGAATATCCATACCTGATAACCAATAAACCAACTCCGAGAATTCTGGAATTGAAAGAAGTTAGAAAGCAAAAAGAAACACTTAAAACTTATTTTATAATTTGGTTACTATAAATTGACACACATCAACATCCCAGATTTGAAACCATTATAATACTACTATAAACTGAGTCCAGATGATGTTAACTTTTCCACTTAAAGAAGAATATAAATAAGAATATAAAGAAGAATACACAGAAAACTGGTAAGTGAGTTAACGTACATTTCCCTTTTTAACTTAAGAAAACCGTCAATCAACTAATTATGCCAATACAACCTTCAGACGAGGATTTTCCTCAAACCCATTATGTCACATCTGTCAAGCTACCCCCGTTTTGGAAATCAAAACCTGAAATTTGGTTTACCCAAATCGAATCACAGTTTTCTGTTGCAAAGATTGTCAATGACAAAAAAAAGTACGACCAAGTTATAGCTAATTTGCCGTTAGATGTGATAGATAATATATACGATATAATATCTAATCCTCCTGAAACAGATTTATATCTCAATCTAAAGAAAATTTTAATTTCACGTTTATCATCGAGTGAGGAGAAACGTCTAAACGATTTACTCTCAGGTTCCCAGATGGGTGATCTGAAGCCGTCAGACTTCAATAGATCCATGCTGAATACTGTCGGAGGTTTCAGCATGGTTAGTCAAGAGTTATTAATTAAATTATGGAAAAGACGTTTACCTCAAACCGTGTATATCGCTATTACAGCGTCAGGGAAAACGGACACCAAAGAGATTCTCGATATCGCAGATCGGATATGGGAGTCTTGTCAAAATTCGATGGTTGCGTCATACTCAAAGAATCCTCTTGACTCCGAATCAACCTCATTATCGGATTTAACTACTACCATCAAGAATTTTTCAGTTACCTTTCAAGATTCAATAAATCAAGTCTTACAAAGACAAGAAATTTTTCATTCTCGATTAAACTCTTTAGAATCCAGACTTTCCAATCAATCTTTCGAGCTTCAACCTTCTACTTCATACTGCAACAATTGCAAAAGTAGAAGCAATTCACAAACTCGTGTTCACCCAACCGTAATAATGTTCCCAGGAAGTTTGATCGTACGGATAATACTATTTGTTACTACCATCAACTTTATGATGCCAATGCTTATCGTTGTGGAGGTGAATGGTGTAAATCCAGTAAAAGTTGTAAAAAATTTGATAATCATCAATCTTGACTGAAGTTTGATAATTTTATAACGTCTGACTTTGACTTTTCTGGCAGCAAACGTCGTCTTTTTATTTATGACAGATCTAACAACTTGAACTTCCTAATCGACACTGGGGCCGATTTATCTGTAGTGCCAGATATTAAACAGAATTTTGATACGATATTAACTGCGGCTAACGGTTCAACTATTTTTACATACGGTAAGAAATTGTTAAAAGTCAATCTAAACATACGCAGATTATTTCCTCCGATCATCGGAGCAGATTTCTTGTCTCATTTTGGTTTAGTTGTCGATCTTAAAGGAGCTCGAATAATTGATAACAAGACTAATTTGTCAATTAATTGTTTTATTAAAAATAGTCCTTTAGAAAATTATAGATTAGACTCACTTAAACTTTTTCCTTTAACAGATAAATATAACAAATTACTTTTACAGTTTCCTAATTTAATCAGTTCATCAGATTACAATTTATCTATTAAACATTCTGTTGTGCATCATATAGTTACTGAAGGTCATTTACCTTTTTCACGACCTCGTAGATTAGACAATCTTAAATTTAAAATAGCTCAAAAAGAATTTAACAACATGGTAGAATTGGGTATCTGTAAACCATCATCTTCTCAAGTTTCTTCACCACTTCATTTAGTAGCCAAAAAAAGAGAAAAATGATTGGAGGCCTTGTGGAGATTATCGACAACTAAATACAATTACTATTCCAGACAGATATCCGTTACCTCATATTCACGACTTTAGCTCTCAGTTGCACGGCTGCACTATTTTCTCCAAGATTGATTTAGTGCGAGTGTACCTGTCGCTGAAAATGACGTTTATAAGACAACCATAACAACTCCTTTCGGACTGTTTGAATTTTCCCGCATGCCTTTTGGCCTACGCAATGCCGGTCAAACTTTCCAACGTTTTATGAATGAAGTACTTGTCAACTTACCTTTCGTTTTCGTCTATTTGGATGATATTTTAATCGCAAGTCAATCAGATGTACAACATTTGGAACATTTTGAAATAGTTTTCAAAAGATTAGACTCATACGGAATAAACATTAAACCATCTAAATGTATCTTAGGAGTTGACAATTTAACCCTTTTAGGTCATCACATCTCTTCATCAGGTATTTTACCATCAACTGAGAGAGTCGAAATCATTAATAACTTCCCTTTACCGACAACTCTCAAACAACTACAACGTTTCATAGGTATGGTAAATTTTTATCATCGTTTCATACCTCATTTTGCTGAAATTTTACTTCTCCTATATTCTCTTTGTAACAGTTTATCTCATGATAAAATTACAAAGATAAATAGTTGGCCTGATGAATGTTTAGATGGATTTTCGAAAGCCAAAGACGCTATAAGTAATGCAGTAGTTTTAGCTCATCCTTGCAATAATGACGATACTATCTTATCTCTCTCAGTCGATTGTTCTAACCTTGCTATGGGTGCAATTTTAGAGCAAAAAGATAATAAGGGATTTCTTGCTCCGTTAGCATTCTTTTCCCGTAAATTAACCATAGCACAAACCAATTATTCGGTTTTCGACAAAGAACTTTTAGCATTATATACTGCAATTAAACATTTTAAATTTATACTTGAAGGTCGAAAATTTAATTGTTTTACAAATCACAAACCTTTAATCAACGCTTTATTCACAAAAGCAGAAAGATCTACTCATCAAATACGTCATTTAGAATACATAGCTCAATTTTCTTGCAAAATACAATATGTTAAAGGAAAACATAACGTAATAGCTGACAGCTTGTCACGTATTTACGACACTTCTTTAGAACAAGATATTTTACCACTTCAACTTAAAAATTCTCCCTTCCTTAATGTTAACTTTGACCTAAAGTTGCTTAGTGAAGCTCAGGAGAAAGATTCAAATCTCAACTATTTATTTTCAGATAAATCATCACTAGCTAAAACCAATTTCATTTTAAAAAAGATACAAATTCCAGATTCAAATGAATTTATTTGGTGTGATGTTTCTCGTACAAAAGTTAGACCTTTTGTTCCACTTCTTTACATACGAACGATATTCGATATTTTTCACAACTTATCTCATCCTGGTATTAAAGCCACTAGACTGTTGATTTCAAATAACTATTTTTGACCGAAAGTGAACACAGATTGCAATTTATGGTCAAAATCGTGCATTAACTGTCAAGCTGTCAAAGTCAGCCGACATACGAGAAGTCCTCTTGGGAGCTTCACCATCCCGAAAAGCAGATTCGACCACATCCATATAGATTTGTCATAACTGTCAATATTGATAGGGTTAAACCAGCTTTCGTATTAGTTGACAGATGTGACACTTTGCCTACCCCGATTAAAAAAGTACGTTTCGCAATCGACACGTTGGTTGATTGACTATTTTCTTTTTTAACGAGGGGGTGTATATAGCGATAGCGATTCACTCACTCACTCACTCACTCGCTTTCTTATTACTACGGAAGACAGAAGTTTCTGTGCAGACCATGAAAAACAATATACAACAAGAAACAAAAATATTTTTATATGTACATAAAATAAAAACGATGTTATAAAAAACAACTGTAATATACGTATATTCCAACAAAATTTGATTTTATTTTAGCTTTTGCTATAGAGGCCATGAATATCTAAACTACTTTGTTGTTTATTAATGTCCAGTTAGCTAAATTAATTGTTAGTTATCAATTTAGTTAACTTAGCTAACTAGACATTGATAAACTAGTCCTGAGTGATATATAGAAACCTATCCAATTCTCCCCAAATTGAGCATTCAAATAATTTCGTGTTAGATTTGACGTATGACCTGGGGCGGCATCGTGTTGATAAATTAATCTTTGAAACTGTCTTATAGGCATATTGTCTACAAAGGGCTCTAATTCTTGTCGTAGAATGTTAATAAAATTTTCAGTATTCAAATTACCGTGAAAAAAATGAGGACCTATTATTTGGTATTCAATAAAGCCACACCATACACCAAATCCAAATCGTCCTTGACGATTAACTGTAGCGGTTATGTGCGGATTTTCATGAGCCCAATGGTGGTTATTATGCCGATTAAAAATTCTGGCACTGCTTATATGGGCCTCGCCTGTCCATAAAATTGTTCCTTCAAATCCTGGCCCTTCATTGCACTGACGCAAAAACCACTGGCAAAAATCGAGACGCCTTTGAAAGTCGTTTGGGTACAGCTGGTGACTAATCCTAATTTTGTAGGGTTTGAATTTATTTTTTTTAAGCAACACAACGCGCCTTCTCCTTACAGCATTTGCTGCATTTCCAATCATGACGGGAGTTATTGTCCGAAACGCAGCTAATGTTTTGTTTTCCAATTCTTCTATGTTATTAGATAGTGACTAATCCTAATTTTGTAGGGTTTGGATTTTTTTTTAAGCAACGCAACGCAGTTGTTTTCAGGATTTCTAAATTTTCCTGTATTTCGCGAGACGATATATTAAGATTTTCTCTTACATTTTCTTAAACAGTATTTTCTACAGCTTCTCTACCTGCTTTATTATATATTTTTGCTCGAGGTTTTACAAATGGCCCAAACTCTTTTAAATTTTGTTGTAGCCTTTTGAATATTTTTATGTCTGGCTGTATTTTTTCTGGATATCTAAAAATATTGTTTAGGTGCCACTTTTGGCACAAAGTTTTGCTGTCTATAACTTGCCTATTAAAATAAAACTCGGAAGCTAAATATGAATCTTCTCCGCATTCTATAAAACACTTAACCACCTCATATTTTTCACCATTACTAAATTGAACCACTTTTTTAACAATGCTCACTCACAATTAACTCACAAATTAGTTTTTGACATTTACTATTATTTCGATTTTCTTTTTTTTTACCATGGCCTTCTCAATAAATATTAGACATGCGATAAATATGCATAGACGTCAATGAAAGACAATTCGAATATTTATTGCAATTTAGTTTTTCCTATTTTTGGCAAAATGATTTCATAGTATATGAATTGTGGTTGTTAGTAATTTTCCATGGCCTCCTCACAAATATATTAAATTTTTCGAAAATTAACCACTTTTTCTAGAGATAAATATGACATATGATTTATCGTTGGATAGCTAATTTAAGTTGTGATCGAATAATGAAATAGTTTACAGGGTGTTCCATTTAAAAAAACGCAGGTTATGTCTATCAGCAACGGATTCTACTCAAGAAAAGTGCTTTAAGAATGTGTTACTCAATTTTCAATTCGACACTTAGTAATTCAGATATAGAGGTCATCCAAAAATGTCAATTTTCCAAAAACGTTCTGTAGCTCGGTAGTCGAAAAAGATAGACGATCGCGGTTTGCCCCATTGTTTGTTTCTCAAAAATCGAGCTAAGATTCCTATCTTGGTTTTTGTTTGTGTGCCATAGTTTTAGAGAAAACCCCAAATTTATTGATAAGCTCCAATGTGATATCAGAGCCATTTCTAAATTTTGTGAGGATAATGACCTGGTTCTAAATGAATCTAAATGTAAAGTATACAAGAAAGAAGAATCCTTTGATAGGACCATATACTGTGAATGATGTTCAAATCGAACCACTAAATTAAATTAAAGATCTGGGTATAGTATTCACTAAAAACTTTTCATTTAATGACCATATTATAAAGTTTCATTCTTAGAGCCAGTCAGGATCTTAATTATAATACATCCATTAGTCTCTTCAATTCATATGTCCGATCTAAATTAGAATACTGTTGTGTTATTTGGCATCCTAGAACTCTGACATACACTGATATGTTGGAAAAAATACAAAAATTTTTTTTAAGATCCATGTACCTAAAAAAACATGGGACATATCCTCTTTTAATATCATATGAACACCAAAGAATTGAATTTAATGTAACTCTCTTAAGCAAGCGTCGTGAAAATGTTCAAATTTTGTTCATTCTTAATGTGTTACATAACCATATTGTTGCACCTGATATACTATCGGCTATAAATATTAACCTGCTTGATGTTAAATTAAGAGTTAGAGATAATGTATTAAAAATATTTAATGTAAATTCCCCTATTGAGAATTGTTTAATTACTGTCAATAATTTTTTAAAAACCTGTGATATAGATATTTTTGATAGTAATAAAAATACGCTACACTCCCATCTGTGACAAAATATTATTTTGTCGTTAGGTTGATATATTTCTGTGATATTGTATATATACATATATTTGTTTTTAATTTTTTTCTATTTCTATAGCACATGTATGTCAAATTTTTACCTAACTGTATACATGTAAGTAGACTCTGTCTGTTTGTATGCAGTATAAATAAAATAAATAAATAAATAAATTTGGTCCACCCTGTATTTACATTCTTCCGTATATATTTTATTTATAATCTTCGGAAATACGAAAATTGCATTTGATCGACGCATTTCTAAAACCATCAATATCACTGGTAGAGAAATTAAAATTCATATTACTATTATTATGTTATTAATAATATCACTTGCGATTATTATAAATTATCGAGAGCCGATCTGGTAGTATTTGTTACTATAACAGAGTTCCTGTTGTAGAACTCTCCAAAATCGTCCTAAGTTGAAGACAGAATCACAATTCGACTTAGGCAAAAATTTCATTTAAGGACATTTTTAAGAGTCTGCAGAGGCACAGATCAGTCCATAAGGACCGTTTTGGGTTCTATAAGGCGTTAGAAATGACCAGGTGAAAATTCGAAGAAACACCGAATTTTCACTTAGGAAAATATGTTTTTGGTTCAGGATATGAGAGCAAAAGTATATAATGGCAAAGATTTATGAATAATATACTTTTTCAAAGGTACCACAAATTGGACTCAGAAAAATAATATTTTTAAAAAGTGTGTCCAAATTTGGCTTGAAAATTAATTTATCGCCGAAATTTCACTTGCAGATAATTTTTCAAAACTGCGTCGAAATTTGGCCTGAAAATTGATTTTTCAAAAGTACGCCAAAGTTGGACTTAGAGATTAATTTTTCAAAAGTACCACGAAAATATACTTTGAAATATTTTTCATTTTTATTCCTCCACCACAAACCTTGACCTTTGAGACACGGTCATTGAATGCCCCGTTCTAAAGTATGAGCATAAACTTTTAGCGATGCATTGCATCTAAAAGGCAAAATAGATGATTTTGACAAAGCTGGCGTAGTGCCGATAAGCAAAAATTGATAAAAATCAATGCACATGCACAAGGCCGGTTTCTCGCATAGAAAGAGTTTGGATTAACTCAGCGGCTCGCAATTTGGTCGAGCGCGTTGAGTGGTCCCGACAAAGCGATGGTAGGAAAGCCAATAGCGGGGCTTTCCAAATGACAAAGTTATAGAGGAAAACGCCTTGTGCATAAAAAACCAAAAATTCAATTTTGCCTAAAAGTCGCTCGAAGGTGGGTTGCTGCCATATCGATAATATTGAACAACTGCATAGGGGCAAGTAAATTGTGGACTGATTGAACGCCATCAAACTTATGCAGTCATAATTCCTCACGAATGTGTTTGAGTACGTGAACCGCCACGATACAAGAACTTTAAAGCTAAGTAGTCTCTAGCGAAGCTAAATTCATTTAGTGAAACTTTTTTAAGTTAAAATCAGTCAGTCGTAATTATGAAATTACAAATAGTCTCAGACTTCTCTAAAAAGCTCGCATTTTGATTCTGAGAAGGTATGCATGAATCTTTTCTACCTAATCGATCGTTAGCGTAAGCGCTCTCGCTTGTATGGTCTGAAAGCCATTACCTTGATTGGGGAAGGCACGATTCTTGTCTTGAGAATTTTGTGTAACCATTTCTGTTAAATAAAGGGATTCTTTGAACTATTGTTTCTTAATTGATCTTGAGGCCTGTTGACGGTCTTTAATCCCTGGAACTTTCTTATCAAAAACCGGATGTATCGAGTTAACTCACATTATCACTCGACCTTCTGGTTGCCTTACGGAGGTTTAATAGGGATTTTTTATGCGTTTTTTTGAGAAATCCCTAAGGTGTAGAGTCCGTTATTATCAGATAAAAACGTGGATACCACGTACAAAATTAATCCCTCCGCAGAGAAATTCTTCGGTTGGGATTTTTTTATGCAAAACCCAAAGGGTACCTAAACCCTTAACGATGGAATTCATGTCCAGAGAGAGCGTCGTTACCGATCTGTGGTAATGCAGCCTTGGTCCATTATTCGGCTATCGAAATGCATCTTATCTCGAACCCGCCTGGGAGGTAGAAGAACGGGGTAACACGCGACTGGCGCCCCCTGAGAAATAATTTGGTGTCGCGTCATTTTGACGTCCGGTAGTGCGTTCTTCTACATTCCCACCAACACTGGAATTGTGAATTCCCTGATTTTCCAGGAACAAAATTTAAATTTTCCAGGACTAAAATATGAATATTTATCACATTCTAATAAAAACTTTTAAATCAAAGTAAAAATTTGCTTCATATAAGCACGGAAAAAATATTGGAAAATTATTAAAGCAATTTTTGCATTACATTGTCAATTTATTTTAAATATCAAAAAACTAAAACAAATATAACATTCAAGTTTTATAATTTTTGTAGAGCAGACAATCAAAGTATTTTATAAATGATGACTGAAATTCCAGGATGTTATTCAAATTCCCTCAGATTCCCTAACTTTTCAAGGTTTCCAGGACCACTTTTCGGATTCACTGACTTTTCCATGTTTCCAGGTTTTTCCAGGTTGGTAGAAACCCTGTATAATTACAATTTTCCTCGTTTTGTTCTCCGCATAGCTACGGTGCTTCCCAATCGTAGAAAAATAAAATCCCCAAATAAAATCTGCACAACAGTATCAATTTCCAAGAGATTATTTCCAATTGGCAACCCTGTTTGTAGCTTTTGCCTCGGGGTGTAACAAAACTCCACACGCTTATTATTTTACCCTATTGTAATTCATATTATTATCCTGACTTTAAAATGCTCGCCATTTTAAGAAGCTTATCTTAACTGTTATTAATATAAATTAGACATATCGTTGCTTTGGCTCGGCCTCGCTTTTCTATTGTCATTACAATTTCGCCTTTTGTTGCGCTCAAAATCAAATTGAATACATGAATACTTAATCATACCTGATCACTTTTTATAACCAGATAAGGCCACACTTTATGCACGCCTCAATTATTGTATTAAACTTAATCTAAATTGATATGCAAAATTTTCACAACAGCTATAAAGTGCATAGAGAATATTACGTTGCTTTTTTACTTACCTAGTATTTAAACAGAAAGAAATGTCCCTAATATACGGGGTGCTCCGTGAATAACGGTACATAGCTTAATGAGAGGCAAATGACATCGAGCTGATTGTAAAACACCGCTATATATAATTCCTGAAGCAATTCATTATTGATATACAGGGAATTCTGTTGACCCCGTCCTATTCTTTTGACCGAATTTTTTTCAAATATTTAAAATTCCAGACCTTAGCTTCTCTAATATACAGGGTGTTTCATTAGTAATTGGTCATAGGCTAACTAAAGAATCCTTAGCCCAAAATATGAAGATTGAAGTTAAATATTTTCACATATTTTAAAATTACTTAATATTCCCTTACCATATTTGGTAGATAGTGTTAGTGGTACAAGACGCATAATATCAGCGAAAGAACTGGTTCCTCACTATTAGGGTTTGCAATTTACCGGAAATTTTAATAACCGGTAAATAAAAATGTAAATAACCGGTTAACCGGTATTTACCGGTACTTTCTAGAATGAATGATTAGGGTGGCGAAAATGGAAATTGTTTTTTTTTCCATGTACAAAATTATCTAAATTTAACAAAAAACATTTTTATATACGTATAATTAATATAATGAACAAACAAAAGGTTTTTTATCAAAAGGAAAAAATATAAATGAAATACATTAAATAAATAAATATTCCGTAAATAACAAAAATATCAACTTAAATAACAAGAATTATAAACATAAACTCGAATAGGGCATTTACTGAATACCTAACCTAAAAATACAATAATTTTTAAAAAATAACTCGTTAAAAGGGTTAGTTTTTCAAAGCTGCATCTGTTGGTCGTCTGATATGTGCATAGAATACCACCAGCTGAAGATGCCCTTCCTCAATCGGCACTGGTAGGTCGATAAATTAATAAGAATTGGTAATAACTTCTAAATGTTTTCCACGGATATTTGTAGCAGTGAAATATTCAATTTCCTATCGCACGATATTGTCTCTTACTTGTATTTCTTTGGGCTTGGTGTTTGGGTTTTACTTTTTATAATATTATTTATTGTTAAAAGTGCTCAGTGTTGGAACAGTCACTCTGTATTTAGTAAATACTAGTCACTGACATAAATAGAAACGTTGAATACGTGACATATCGTAAGTTCAAATTACGAAATAACCGGTAAAAGATTAAAATAACCGGTAATTATCACCATGTGTATTTTGTCTTTTTTTTATCGGTTAACCGGCTAACCGGTATTGCAAACCCTACTCACTATAGTCGGGGGTTTACGGTAGAGGGGGTGAAGGAGCCCCCTCCCCCTTAATTTGTACGCCACTGGCCAAGTATTTCTTTTCTTGTTTTTTTTTTATTTTCAATAATTTTTACGCAAAAAGGTACTCCTAATACAATGCTCTTGAGTGCCTATTTCTCGAGATATTTGAATTCGAAAAAGCTTTGAAAATAAAACAATACGTTTTACAGGTAGTGACTTCGATACATTTTCTTAATCTTTTGCTAAAAGATCTTCTTACTTTAAAAAATACATTGGACTGGTTTCTGATAAAATAGGCAGCATTCTGTACTTGTTGACATAATTCTTGACGGCTGTTGATCGCTTGCGCATAAACTAATGATTTCATATACCCCCAAAAGTAAAAATCTAACAGGTTTAAATTTGGGCTACGAGGTGGTCATTGAAATTCGCTTCCTTGGCTAATCCATCGATGGGGAAATTGAGGCAGGGCCCCATCTTGAATGAACCCTATATTTCTCTTTAAATTTAATGACCAAATTTCAGCTCATGAAAGGATCAGTTTGAAGAAATTCTAAATATGAATTACCGTTAAAATTTGTTGGTAGTTCATATGGACCCAACAGACGATCTCCTAAAAAGCCACACCACATATTAGCTTTAAATTCATGCTGGAAATGTGATTCTCTGGGTAAATGTGGGTTCTCAATATCCCAGATGCATTTCTTCAATTGAAAACTCCTCTGTGGGAGAATGTGGCTTCGTCGGTAAAGGAAATATTTTTAATAAAATTTAAAGTGTTCACTTTGTTTACCTCGAATAAATTGTAAAAATTCCACTCGCTGAGGAAGATCCCTAGGTAACAATTTCTGAACAGGGGTGAAATGATATGTCGCAATTTTTCTTTCTTGAGTATTCTAAAAATTGAAGCATTGCTTATCCCACAGTTGCCGATAAACGTCTTGTACTCGGCATGGGGAGATCTATTGGATACTGAGTTTAGGGGGCCGTAGCATGGGCCCGCCAGAGATTTTGGCAATTTTTTTTTCAAATTTCTCCCCTCCGCTCATCAATCATTAAGCGCAGAGGCCCATTGGCCCTGAATTTAGTTCCGGGGCCGATGATTTGATGCGGGGGGCCTGGTAATCGGAGCAATTTTTACTAAAACGTCATCCTCTTGATCGACGTTAATTATTTTTGGGCGGCCTACATCACGTTTGGGACGAAATTTGCCAGTTTCCCCTAACCGCTCGTAAACTTTTCTAAAAGTTTTGTGATTCGGTTGAATTCTGTTGGGATATAATTCCAAATATCTTAGAAAAGCAGCAAGTGCATTGCGATTTTTTTGTGCATAACTACATACAATGTCTCGAATTTCCGTATTCGACAAATTATTATGACGAGGCTTTATCAATAAATAAGTTTTGTGAACTGTTAAATAACTCCTATTAGGGCCAAACTAACGTTTGACAGTACTAGGAAACATAAATATCATTAGCCTACTAAGTAAAAACATGATTGTTTCAGCCTACTATGTACAAAAACAATAAGGCATTAGTTTGATGTCAAAGTGATTAGAAATTTATTTGTTAGATGAGTAACACTGAAATTTAAATTACCATGTAGCCGCTTTTTCAAATTCAAATATCTCGAGAAATAGCCCAAGTAGCAATTTAAATGCCAACAAGTATTTATCGGGTTTTATCACAAATTTAAGAAGGTAAATAAACCGAACTGGGTTTTATTATTTCTTTTGCGCATACCAATTTATCTGGATAATATGTACTTAAAAAAAGGCCTTCCAGTTACCTTTAAAGCAATTTGTTAAACCTCTTTGCTCTTTAAGACCTATTGGTTTTATAGCCACTTAATTGCTGCATTATTCAAAACCACAATAAACTCATTAAGTTTTATAGCGGATTTTAAATAATTTAAGTTTTGTGGTAGACATCTATAAATCTTTAGGATTTATGGGAGTTTTAAAATATGGTCTTTAAGCACTCCTTATGATCAAGCAATAAAACTAATAACTCTTAAGTAGTCTTACCTTTAATATATGCTATCATAAATACTATTTGCTTTTAACGATAATTGGTAAAGGTTCCTTAAAACCTAATAGTTTTCTGGTAGCTTTATTAAGCTACGTTAAAACTTTTTGGTTTTTATAAAGCACTTATAAATCCTCTGGTTCCCCCACTTACGCCTTTAAACTTTGAGAGAGGGGGCATATAACGCATAGTAAACACCATTTTGTGATTATGGGTTTTAGGTTATGTTATCTAAGCTAAGTATATTTGGATTAAAGATTGGGTTTTAAAGAAGAGTAGTAAGGCTGGGTAAAGTCTTACAGGCTTTAAAATAGTAATAACGTGGAGCAATTGGAATTTAACAAAACCTTTCGTTTTAAAAAAATATTTCCTAAAGCCACAAACTCTTAATAGGGTATTCTATTAAAATAAACGGTTTTATTAATTTTTCAACCGTTTTTTTTTTTTTTCTGGTAACTATGGCAGACATGTTTGAACAAAGTTGGAGCAACAGAGTGTTTAGTTATATTTTTCTTACTATTTACATTTAGCCTGCAACTATCTAAAATGCGTTATTATATCATATAAACCTCTAAAAAGTCCAAAATCATACCGAGTAAGCTAAAACTAGGGTAACTATTTTTTTTATTAATTGTAAATAATAATTAATAAGCTGAGAAATGAAAAAACGCGTGATGTTTTAAAAAATTTTTTGATATACTTTATCGATAAAGTGGTCTGCCGTTGACAATTTTTTGATACTAGATTGTTTATTAATATCAAATTTTAAAACGTTAGCACATGCAGATATTTCAATCGATGCAGACATATTTTATTACTTGGCGACATTTTCTGATTTAGACAGTTTAAGTGCAACAAGTTTTCGACAAAGAATTATTAAAAACACAATTATATATGATGTTCTCAAAGCAGGCTTAAAATTTGATTGCAAGTACATCCGGTTTTAAAAAGATTTTATAAAAGGTTTTATGGTAGACTTGAAAACATCTTGCAGATTTGGGTTCTAAAGTACTGTTGGTTTTATTGATGGTTTTAAGGAAGATATTTATAACCTTTATAAAAGATCTTTTTTAGTTTTATGCCGGGTTTATTGTAGCTTTTAGTATAAACAGTTCAGTTTTATTACATAGACTTAATAATCTCTTGTAGATTGTGATAAAACTTAAATTGTTACTCGGGAGGCACTCTAGGGCAATATATTAATAGTACCGTTTTTGCGTAAAAATTATTGAAAAATAAAAGAAAACCAAGAAAACAAATATTTGGCCAGTGGCGTACAAATTAAAGGGGGGGGGGGGCTCCTTCACCCCCTTCTATCGTGGACCCCTTGGCAATAGTGAGGAACCAGTTCCTTCGCTGATATTATGTGTCTTGGAGCACTAACACTATCTACCAAATATGATAAAGAAATATTAAGTAATTTTAAAATAATTTTTCAATTTTTAACTTCAACACCCTGTATCTCAGTAAGGAGGCACATTTTATCGAAGTGTTTTTGGTTAAATCTTCATATTTTGGGCTAAGGATTCTTTAGGTAGCGTGTGACCAATTATTAACGAAACACCCTGTATACTAAATACCAATTTTATGCACTCTTACCTGCTTGATTTACCTATTTTCCCCAAATTTACCCCAATTTACCCCCCAACCCTTCGACGGAACAAGATGAAAATATAATCTAGTTCTAGATCTCGTTAAAGTACATATGTGTACCAAATTTCAAGTCAATATCTTAAACGGTTCCAGAGTAAACGTGCGCACAAAAAAAGGTTACAGACAGACAGATTTTTTTGTCAAACTTAAAATCTCGACGTTTCATGACATTCTAAGCCTATTTGAACAATAAAAATTTTATTTTTTTTTGCGTTACTATACTTCCACTGGATGTTGAAGTAAACGGAATAGTTTTTTAGCTTCTATTTTGTGGGAGAAAACGAAAGCTATATTTTTAAAATTCAGTTTTTCACAATTTCAGAAATAAGGGTAAATTTGCGAATTAAGGGTTGAAGGCAATCCCCTATTTTTATACGCCCTTCGGATTTGTATTGAGCAGAAAATTCTACTTCGAATACCACACTTTTCAGCTGTGTCTGACAGGTACTTAGGACTGAAAGAGAGACGTCTTGAGAATCTAGACTAAGACCTTAGTAAACATATTTGCGAAGTTTCAAAACTTTATCAGTTTTTTCCGTCAAAAGTCGAAATTTGTTCCTATTTGACTGAAGTATTTGCAATTTTGCCCCGGTTAAGGGTACTTCTCCATTATAATGGATGTACTAATGAACACGACTTTAATTTGCAATATCCTACATATAGGTTAAAAACACTTCAAATCGAACAACTATTTCTATTATTTCATTTACTCCGTAAATGAATAATTAAATTTTAATCGACGCTTTCATGTCATCTAAATGTACAATTACTTCTCATTTGTAATCCTCTAATTGGCTTTTCATATATCATGATCGATTAGTATAATTGCAATTTTGTTCTCTTCTATGTTATACTCAATTTCCTATAATCCAGAAAAAAAGCCTTGACTCTAGTACAGCAGATCGCAATTTAACTCAATTAAGTCTCAAAGTAGACCAATTCGACTGTTTTTCGAGCGATGCACGAGGGTCACAAATTAAAAAAATTTAGCCGGACAAAAGTAAAAAAACCGCTGCCCAAGGAATCACTACTTCCACATCCAGATTCTCTATCCAAGTCACTCACAACGAAAAAAACTTTGTACGTGAAAATAATTGTTTATGGAACTTTAATAATATAATATTTGAAAACCCATAAAACGATACCCCACATCGGTAGTGGGTTGGGGGAGGTGATAGGGGGGTGGTAGTGGGGAGTGGATGAAGTAAAAAAATATTTTGAGGTTTCTGGTTCCTGTACATAGGTACACTAAATCACAATTTTTTTCATCCCTTTAATAAGGGGGTGGGGGGTGGTAATGGGGGTGGCTAATGCCAAAAATTTTTTTGAGACCTTAGCTTCTCTTGTATATACTAAATACCAATTTTATGGACTCTTACCTGCTCGATTGACCTATTTACCCCAAATTTACCCCAATTTACCCCCCAACCCTTCGACGGAACAAGATGAAATATAATCTAGTTCTAGATCTCGTTAAAGTACATATGTGTACCAAATTTCAAGTCAATATCTTAAACGGTTCCAGAGTAAACGTGCGCACAAAAAAAAAAGTTACAGACAGACCGACAGACAGAAATGTTTTTTCGCTCAAACTTAAAATCTCGACGTTTCATGACATTTTAAGCTTAGTTGGACAATAAAAATTTTTTAAAATTTTTTTGTCGTTACTATACTTCCACTGGATGTGGAAGTAAAAATATATACAGTTGTATTCGTTAGAACAATAGCAAGTTTCTAAAATACTTTTAAAGATTATGCTATGTTTAGTTTTTTAAATATTTGTAATAAATCGAAAATAAACGCATATTTCCCTCTCACTCTGCAAAATCCTTACCTTAAAGCATCAGTAAATTGACAATGCCAGTGTGTAGCTTTTACAAGCAATTTCTAATTAATTATAATAACGTTTACATATTGAAACGATTTTATTTACTGCATAGGTTGTGAGTTCTATTGTGTTTATCTAAATGGATGAAACTCTTTGTACAAGAAAGATAAATTAAATTTTAAAATGTCACTACTAATAGCAACGAACAGAAAAATAAATTAAAAGTCAATAAATAAAGTATTTATTGTTGACTATATAAAATCAGTGGGACAGAAATCAGTAAAAATTTATCGCATGAAGTGAACCCAACCAACAATGGTCGAAAAATTGATCGTTTTTTATTATATCCTTGCATATTGGATGACACATCTTCCCCAAATTTACCACCTAAACCCCTAAATAGAATCAAACAGCATCACCCTAAGATTTTTGTCTGGTCTGAACTCGACAATCGGATTCAATACTTTGGTTGGGGTAACACTTGTAATAAAAAGTGGCAGTTGTCCTTCGTAAATCGTTTAATTTTACCCTTATGTTACGACTAGAAGCGTTCACTCTTGTCATTATATTTCACGCAATTAAATTTCGTGTTAAATGAAATCTGGTTTCTTGTTACATCCATTTTACCGGCGCAAATTAATTTATTGCTTTTTAGTCACTTTAAAACCGAGTGCAAATATAATTTTCCAATCATTCCTTGCGGAATACGCGGGTTCGGACATACAAGTAAAGATTAATTTTCTTTGTCAGATAAGTTGATTAGTTGATAATGATTCGTACAACATATATGTAGGAGAATATTTTTTAAACAAAAATTTATAACGCGTGTAATTGCCAAATTAAAGTTTTCGGATTATCACATGTACAGAAACGGTGTCTGGCGTCAGATACTACTTACAGGGTGGACCAAATTAGATGGGATTTGAGGTTTTCTCTAAAACTATGGCAGATAGACAAAAACCGATATAGGTGTCCTGAGATCGATTTTTGGAAACAAACAATGGCGCAAACCGCGATCTTTTTCGACTACCGAGCTACAGAGCGTTTTTGGAAAATTGGCATTTTTGGATGACCTCTATATCTCAGTTACCAAGTGTCGAATTGAAAATCGAGTAACATATTCCTAAATCACTTTTCTGAGTAGAATCCGTTGCTGATAGAAGAAAATTATGCATGCCTCAGTTTTCGAGATAAAAACATGTGTTTTTTAAATGGAACGCCCTGTAAATAATTTGATTATTCGATCACAACTTAAACTAGTTATCCAACGATATATCATATGTCATATTTATCTCTGGTGGTTAATTTTCGAAAAATTTAATATATTTGTGAGGAGGCCATGGAAACCCAAGTAACACATAAAGTCGCGGGAACGTATCGGCGATTATAAAAGCCACGATAAAGTGGACCGTTACCATAGGCAGCCATGTCCCTGCTACGTAGCCGCCACTAAAATGGGGAAAAATTTGTAGTCGCCGGGTAGTGTTTCGGGTAGTCCCGGCCTCTATAGATGTGACTATGTTCAGTTACTAAAAAGGATAGGGGTAGTAGCGGGTACTACTCCGCGACTCGGCGGCCTAGTAACCACTACGGGCTGCCTAGTAACTACCACTATCACTTTTTAAAATGGTGTTTATCTTTTAGCGACCTTTTTGTTTTTTTCTTTTATAAAAATGGCGCAGTGAAATAATATTATACCAAAAAGATATGTACTTTAGGCGCGTGTTTAAAGTGCTTCTTTAGCCATTTTTTCAAACGCAAGTTACTTTTTTGATATAATTTGACATATTAAATGATAAAATTTCAGCGCGCCCTCAAAATTACCATTTCTGGTAAATTTTTGACAAAATAATTTAAAAAGGCAAGATTAAAAAATTTAAATATTTATTAGGGAAACATTTGGAATACTTTCAAAATCATTTTTCGTAAAAGTTTATGATAAGATACTAACATAACCATTGTCTATTTTTGATTAAACCCAATTTTTGTTTCTAAAAATTTTAACAACTAATAATGGCCGATTTTAACAACGGTACTATAAAGTTAGGCCCTCCACCATAAAGTATCTGTGACATTGGTGACCCAATAGCAACTATCCTGATGTGACTCTATAGTATCAGATTCTATTTTGGAACTGTAAAGTACCAACAGGAACTATTTCGCTACCCATGTTGCGACTAAAATGCCACGATACTTTAAAGTTCCAAGTGATGATCACTGGAACTATTCTGGAACCTTTATTGCTTCTCTATGTACCCAGTTACTTTACTTAGGCATCTTAGTGGCACTGGTGGGTGACAGTAACTGATTCACTGGTACTATATAGATTTTGCCACTATAGAGTAACAATAAAATGACACTGCTTAGTTCCAGTAACTACCCAAATGTTACTTTGACTTTGAGTGTTTACAGTTCCAATAAATGGTATCGGTGTGGTAACAGTTACTTTAAAAGATTTAAAAGAACCATATAAAGTAGCCTTACTCAATAAAGTAGCAATATTAGTACCAGGGTGTATCCCAGAAACTAAGGCTTCGTAGCAAAATCGAAACCGAAAGGATTTGGTACCATGTGTTTTAGTTGGGAAACTATTAACAACAATAACACTTCTTATAATATAAAATAATTTTGCCAAAAATAGAAAAATTAAACTACAATAAATGTTCGAATTGTTTTCCTTTGACATCTATGCATTATCGCAGTTCTAATATTTATAGAGAAGGCCATGGTAAAAAAGAAAATCGAAATAATCGTAAAAAAATTAATTTGTGAGTTAATCGTGAGTGAGTATTTTTAAAAATGGTTCAATTTAGTAATGGTGAAAAATATGATATGATTAAATGTTTTATAGAATGCGAAGAAGATTCAAATGTAGCTTCCGAGCTTTATTTTAATAGGTAAGTTGTAGATAGCAAAACTTTGTACCAAAGTGCCGCACAGTGGGAAATTTTTCAATTTTTTTACACAAAAATCCGTCTACAATGCAATTATTAATGGATTTGAAAAAATTTTTTTTTTAAATAATTGTTAGGTATCACCCGATGTTTGAGCACTGCCCAAATTTTAAAAACGTTCAACATAACCTCAAAAAATCCTATAAATATATGAAATTCGTGTATTTTACTTAAGAAAAAATGCGAATTTCCGTTTTTTTTTAAGTCTTACTCAGAAAATATCCCTTATTATATGTTTTTTGGGTCGCTGGTTAAGAAAAATGGGGTCCCGTTAACCAGAAATTGATATAACACGCTTAAAATACCGAAAAACACCCCTAATAGGGATTTTTTCGAAATATTCTTATTAAAAATGTTCACTAAAATTTTATCTAATTTAATTTGATTATATTAATATCTAATATGATCAATTGATAATATATGGCGAATTTTCATATACGATTTAATTCGCCGTTTTTTCTCGGGTAATAGACTTAGAATCAATTTCAATTTTTTTTGCCTCATTGTATATTTAAAGCAGATAATTTCCCAGATTTATAGCTCTTGGTTAAATTTAAATATTCCCCATTTCTGTTAGCCTTTTTAGCTTAAGTCTCCTTTTTTTGTAAATATTTCCTGAATTTTCTTATTATATCTTTTTTAAATGAAGGTATACATTTTTTTTTAAATTAAAGGTTTTACTTAAGAAAACCTTGCAAATACGATTTTTCATATTTTTTAGAGTATATCAGACCACAATACGAAGAGGAATATAAAAAATATTACTTTTCCCACAGTTTTCATTGCAAAAAAAAATCATTTAGAATAGTCACACAATTTTCATACATTCTAGTCTATGTAAAACAACTATCCACAGTTAAAAAAAACAGATTTTTTATCAAAAGTAAAGTCATTAGTAAACAAAATTATTAAAAATAAGTGCATTTATTTCATTAAACTCTATAGCATTAACAATATAAAATATGGATTCAATTATTATTTACAATTATGAGATTTAACAATAACTGCAGATTCGATTCTTTACCGCAGTTTTTTCTTTTTACTATAAAATTTAAATCTCACGATTGTAATATATGAAATAACTGATAATTATTATCAAAGCTTTAGCATTTAATAAGATGATTGATTGTATTTTTTTCAGTAGTGTTTTACTACTAAGTATACAATTGATAAAAAAATTAAAAAAAATTGATTAACATCCATTTTAATGTCCAATTTTTTTCATTATTAAATTATCTTAAAACTATCTTAAAATCTGTTTTTTTTTAACTTCGGATACTTGTTTTAAATGGAGTAGAATGTATGAAAAATTTAGACTTTATTTTAAAAGATTTTTTTTTGAAATGTCTAAAATTTAATTTGTTTTAAAAAAATAGAGATATCTGTTGATTTTAAGCTGCTTTTAAGCACCCAATTGTTTTTGAACTTTAGGATGCTTGAAATATGTTTACTAAAAATTAGATTGTTGTTTCACATTGCTTAGAATGGATGAAAAATTTTCATTTCATTTTAAATATTTTTTTTCCTTTCAAATGGAAAAAACGCGATTTCTAACTTACGAGCTTCTTAAAAACGTTGAAGAACTCAGAATTTGTTTCTACTCACATTGAATTGTTGTTTATTCACATTGTCAAAGTATATAAGAAATGATTAATTTAACCTTTAAAAAAATTTTTATTTATCAAACAAGGTTCGGAGACTGATTTTAGTGAAAATATCGAAGAAGACGTGATTCTAAAATTTCAAAAAATTTCGAAACATATTTTCAAATTCTACAGCCATTTAAGGGTGGTTTTCACCCTTAAAGGGGGTTGAGATACACTCTCTTAGTCACAATGTACTCTCTTACTCTATTTTGAAGCAAAAACTAAAAAATAAACATTGTAACTATATTTTTTGTATTTTCTCTCGGTCTACTTTGATATGGCCAGAAAAATTGAATAATATATCAAAAAACCGCTGCCCGAGGAATCCCTACTTCCACATCCAGATATTCTATCCAAGTCACTCACAACGAAAACATTTTGTATGTGAAAATAATTGTTTA
This sequence comes from Rutpela maculata, assembly GCA_936432065.2. Lineage (NCBI taxonomy): Eukaryota > Metazoa > Arthropoda > Insecta > Coleoptera > Cerambycidae > Rutpela > Rutpela maculata. The sequence goes on from OW386294.2 coordinate 4,069,760, forward strand.
TGGAACTTTAATAATATAATATTTGAAATCCTCTACCCCAAAAACCCATAAAACGATACCCCACATCGGTAGTGATAGGGGGTGGTAGTGAGGGTGGATGAAGTAAAAAATATTTTGAGGTTTCTGGTTCTTGTACGCACACTAAATCATATTTTTTTTTTTCATCCCCTTTAATAATGGGGGTGGCTAATGCCAAAATTTTTTTTGAGACCTTAGCTTCTTTTGTATATACTAAATACCAATTTTATGGGCTCTTACCAGCTTGATTTACCTATTTACCCCAAATTTACCCCAATTTACCCCCCACCCTTCGACGGAACAAGATGAAAATATAATCTAGTTCTAGATCTCGTTAAAGTATATATGTGTACCAAATTTCAAGTCAATATCTCAAACGGTTCCAGAGTAAACGTGCGCACAAAAAAAGTTACAGACAGACAGACCGACAGACAGAAAATTTTTTTTCGCTCAAACTTAAAATCTCGACGTTTCATGACATTCTAAGCCTATTTGAACAATAACAATTTTTTTAAATTTTTTTGGCGTTACTATACTTCCACTGGATGTGGAAGTAAAATTATGATGGAGAAATTTTTGAGGGGAATGCTTGCAAAACTCTTTTGAAACACGCTGACAAGCTGCTTTGCCCCGAAATTTTTGAAAATATTGGCGTACTCAGATTAGTTTCATTTGTAACAGCTTTCAAAGCCATGGAAAAAATTGTACATTGTTCTTTCTCGACGAGATAAATTGGAAATGATTTAGAAAATCACTTACAAAATTTGAAATCCTCCTTTAGAGTCTCTGAAACTTTAAAAATTCACATATTACTAAAGCACCTGAAAGATTGTTCAACCTTTTTAGAATACGAACGTGGTTTGGGGCAATGGTCAGAATAAGCTGGATAATCAGTTCATAGGGAATTTTTAAAATATTGGGAAAAACATAAGATCAATTCTTTCAAGAATGCGGCATATTCTAAGAGATTGAAAAAAGCAGTTGTAGAATTTTGCTCAAAACACCTGTGATCAGTTTTCACCCAAGATTGATTTTCAAAACATTGTAAATTGTTTATTATTATACTATATTGGCATATGTGTTTTTGTGCATTACTAAGTGTACATCGTTAATCATAATCACGATATAAAAAATAAGTTGTAAGCTTTAATCGAATAAATTGTGAAGAATTTAAAAAACTTTAGTTTGCGATTTTTCGACTATATGAATGAGTAGGATTTCAGTTAAAACGGATTTAGATACTACTGATACTTACCTATCAAGCCCCGCAACCCATTTTTTGTGTCATTTTTTCCCATACCTATCGTTGCTTCAAGCACACCGTGTATATATAGAGAACGTTCTAATAACATATAGAAGAATTGGAAAACAAAACTTTAGCTGCCTTTCGGACAATAACTATTGTCATGATTGGAAATGCAACAAGTGCTGTAAGGAGAAGGTGACAAAAATGCATAGATTCCAATGGAAGACAATAGGGAACTTACCCAAAAAATAAAATTGAATTAAAATACTCAAAATCGTAAACTAACAACATTAAAAACCCCATAGACAACAAAAAATTTAAAAAAAAATTCCTCCAGAAATATAAGCGATTAAAATCTGCCGGATTTTACCCACTCCTGAAACGTGACGTCAGAGGGTGAAAGTCGGATGACGGCGTCAAGCGACACCGATTCTGCTTTCGCATGCTCATTTGTCAGAAACAACTAGCAGTGGACACAACTTAACCTAATATTCGTTGGAAAAACATCTTCAATATTCTGAAATGTCACAAAATGCTACTTTTGATTCGTTCGTGCCGAGTCGAATTTTCGAATTTCGCCACGCAATTGACTATCAGGTTTATCTGGAAGACTTCCTCTTTACGTTGCGATATCGTACGGCCGTCCCAATGGTGTTTTTCGAAAAATATGAACGTGTCAAAATTGCATGTTTCTGCAATTTATTCGGCTCCGAAATGTAAGCTGTTTTTTGCTATTTTTCGCAGATATCTCCAAAACGGTGGGAGTTAGCTCGAAATAAAAAATAAGGTCAAACGAGTATATTCCACTACGAATCTTTTGCTATCACCAGACTTTTGATTTTTTTTTTTCGTTTCGGAGATAACTACAGAAATGTCGGCCACGTACGACAAAAAAATCGCAAATTTTGAGCTTCTACAGTTGGCAAATTTTTAATCTTTGCTCCTACGCCAAAACACTACTCTAGCTAATTTAAATATAAGTAAATTTGCTAAAACTCTTTTTTTGATTTTTTTGAATTCCGATAAAAATTAAGGAATTAGAGGGGGCGGGATTTGGGACTTTTTTTTTTCGGTAAAATTTCTCCATTTTGTCACCGTAATTAATCGGTAATTAACTCAAATCGATCTCATTTACGATGCTCACTTAATATCATGTACTATTTTGACGCTCCGTTAATCTCGGCCTTTCGAAACAAAGGTTTCTGAGAAAAATTCTTTTTCAACATTTACATACACTCTATAGGAAAACGTGTAATTTCCTACATTTCCTCGAATATCTCGAAAATTATCTTTTTTTTCGAAAAATTTGTAGATAGCTTATGTAAAGAGAATTAATTGAGCTTTCCGACTGTTTTTTTTATTTTTTCTCTAACATAAAAAACAAAAGACTTATGACCAAATTTGCGGACGTCTCAAAGCTAACCGCCGACCAATCTATTAATTAGGGTGAATGGCTAAAGTACGTCATCTGTTGGACACCACGCGAGACCAGTTTTCACCCGGTGACGTCACAGTGCTTTTCGTGAGGAGTGACGAGGATTTCAACTTTAATTATTTATTGCAAAGTAAGTACTGCGATTTAAGAGCTGATATTCGGTGTGGCGTGTTTTTAGACATAAATACACACTTTAATGAAATTAAAAAAAAATGGGCAAGTTCCCCATTTGAACTTTTATTGTAGTTTAGTTTTCCTATTTTTCGCAAAATTATTTTATATTATAAGATGTGTTATTGATGTTAATAGTTTTCCATGGCCTCCTCACAAATATATTAAATGTTTCGAAAATTAACCACTTTTTCTAGAGATTATTTCACTCATTAACGCTATAGCCAATGAGAGCCCGTTTTTTCACAACATTGCACCAATCAAACGTCATTATTAGTGATAATTCAAGCAAGATCGGCTTTTGACAGTACCAACATGCAAAATTTATCACTATAATTTTTTAGGTCACTGCAGCGGCAAATATTGCGAACATTTTTTGACGTTTTGTGTCGTGAAATGTTTTCGGCAAATAGGACAAATCGTGCTATTAAATGTTGTCTATAAATATCTTCTCTAGCTTATTACTAATTGTTAACGTAAATTGTAGTATTGTATTAATAACCTAAAAAGCCAATACTGTGTGGAACTTATATAGGTTCGGGACAAGTTATACACAGCTTTCAATGGCTTAATACCTAACGTAATTACAAAATAATTTTCACAACTAAAATTAAATATGAATACCTACGAAGCAGACAAATCAGTTATTTCATGATAAATACACAAATGTAGGTACTTACGTATGGTAATTCATCAATCATCACAAAGCAGCTAACACCTATTTGGAAAATCAAAACTCTGCAGTATCACTATATACATTATAATTCGTTGTACTTAAAGTCTTTCTACTTAAACAAGTAAACCTTAACTTAATTATTAAACTTCTCAAATTAGAAACAAGGATTAAATACATAAATATATATTAATAAACACTTTAATATAATAATTCAATTCACTGTTTAGGCCAGGTAGCAGTTAAGTTAAGCTAGCGTTACTAGATGGCGGTACCATACCATCTGAGCCTGCAGCCTTAGAATGTAAAAGCGATAGATTGGTAATATGCAATTTCTGTGATTTCAGCCGTAATGTGATTGGTCGAAGCGTGCTTTGTTGTGATGACTTGTCTAATAAGTTACAGTACCTATGGTTTAACGTATATTGTTTTTCTTGATCGTCATAATTTAAACCTACTTTGTTTTTTATAAGATGAGTCGCTTTGGAAATGCATTTTTATATGACGTAAATGATGAAATTGAAGATAAAGGTGAGTAATCTCTAAAAAGTAACAAGGAAACGTCTGAAGGCAATTCATTACTGAATATAATATTGAAGATGTACTTAATGAATTATTTATTCGTGAAATATTCTCCACAAATACCACTCGTGCTTCTAAATTTTATCTATAAATTTTTTCTCAAGCTAAGTTGCCATAAGGTTAATATAACTCGTGCAAATTGACAGTTTATTATCAAAGATTAAATCCCTCCCGCTAAAGCGGTCGGGATTTAATCAGATAATAATCTGTCCATTTGCACTCTTTAATTACCAGGCAACAACGCTTTCGAAAAAATTTTACCGATAAAATTTCAAGCACTAGTGATATTACATACGATAAATATGACAGATGATATATCGTTGGATAGCTAATTTAAGTTGTGATCGAATAATGAAATAATTTACAGGGTGTTCCATTTAAAAAAACAAAAGTTATGTCTATATCTCGAAAACTGAGACATGCATAATTTTCTTCTTATCAGCAACGGATTCTACTCAAAAAGTGCCTTAAGTGCCTTAATTTTCGATTCGACACTTGGTAATTGAGATAGAGAGGTCATCCAAAAATGCCAATTTTCCAAAACCGCTCTGTAGCTCGGTATTCGAAAAAGATAGACGATCACGGTTTGCGCCATTGTTTGTTTCTCGAAAATCGAGCTCAGGACACCTATATTGGTTTTTGTCTATCTGCCATAGTTTTAGAGGAAACCTCAAATTCCATCTAATTTGGTCCACCCTGTACACAGTATAAAGTTTCAAGTCAATATCAATAACCGTTCCAGAGTTATCGTACGCACAAAAAGTTACAGACAGAATATTTTTTTCATGACATTCTAATCCTACTTTCACCGTTACTATATTTCCACTCCACTATGTGGATGTGGAAGTAATTTAGCCAATTTGAAAAATTTCACATGCATATACCAACTAAAAAAAAAAGTGACAGATTTTTGACATGCGAAAGTCACGTTTGTTCCATAATGCATCTCCGACTCATAAACGCAGTTTGCAAAAGATTTTTTCTCATACGATTTTGCATTTAATGTAATCGACGATGTGCACTTTAACAAAACGAGCGCGCTCTATACAATACTCGATGCAATACCATGCTTTGTTTAGCTCCTCCGTATATTTAATATTAATTTAGCCGGGTCTGGCTTCGTTTGCCGTTTGACGAAAATAATTTCCCAAAGCAAAACCAAATAAAATACCATCCCATTAAGCGACATAGCTCGCGATTGCTGCCTGCCGGAACCTCTGATCTTTAATAAAAAGCATATTCGTATACCTTCTCCTTGAGTTCATTACATAAAGCATTATTTAGTATTCCTACATCTACTGTTTACCTTAAAGGTCTACACATTCGTTTGTTCTAATCTAAAGAACATTGGGTGATTGAAAGGCATCCACCAAGCTTGGGGATCGTGCTCCACCCTTGGGATTAAATTTTACATGTGGATTGACAGTAATAACAATATATTTCTAAAGGAATGAGTCTCTTAAAGCCCTTATTCTTTGATGTTGATATTAACAACCCGGAAATAAGACGTATATTCTCTGTCATTTTTGCGAGACACGTATGCTTTATCCCTGTGGAAAACTCCTCGCTTTAGCTATTGAAATTATTTTATCAGAATTATACATATATCGATTTGTTGTTTTTGAAATATATTCTTCGTTAGAGTTGGCGATGATCTCTTTTTAATCGACTTTAATTTGATTCGCATGTGTATTTCTTTATACAATGTGTCGGAGATGGGGTCCGCACTCTTGTAAACTTTCTTATTTTTGATTTGACGAGAAAAAATCATTGTTTATAAAAGGTTTTGCTTGTATCAGGAAGTCATAAACAGTTGTCAAACTTAAGGTAAATTATACAGAGTATTCTAAAAATTAGAAAATATGAAATCGACTTTAAGCAAATTACCTTTTTTATTTTTAGTGAAAACTTCATTTAAAATCGTTTTTTCATCAAGAAAAATTGATTTAATTTAGTTTCTTTCGGCGACAACATTCCACCTGAAAATTTATTGGTGATTCCTATGTATTATGACCTACTTATGACCAAAAATTCCTTGTGCGTAAAAAGTTATATGCACTTACCTGCTTAATATATCTTGTACTAGTAATCGGATGGGAATTTTAAAAATACTGACTTATTTGAAATAAAAATTCTTAAAAAATATAGCCATGTCCGATATGTATTGGTCAATCCGCCATCTTGGAAAAAATAGAAAACACCGAAAATAGCCGAAACAATCAAAATTGAATATCTTTTCTACAGTGTAAACACACTTGAAATGATAACTTTTTTATTTTTTATTTTTTACCGGCCCGGTAGCTCAATCGGTTAAGACGTATTGAGTGGCGAATATGTTGATCGACTGTCTACTGCGCTGTGGGTTCGACCCCCAGCCCCGGTATTGACAACACCGGTGGGTGTGGATGTATGTCTGCGTTTTTCCAAATGTGTAACCAACTACCGCACAGCCTTGGCTTTGTGGTGTGTTTATGTGTATGTTTTTATTTTTTTTTCGATTTGAATCAAATGTTACTTAAGTATAGAACAAATTAGGATCTACTTATGACCCGAAAAACATTCGCCTCCTACATATGCAAAGCCACCTGCGGTACCAAAATATGCGGAGAAAATCAAAAAATCACATTAGCCATTTTTTTTATCGGAATATTTTGATAATGAACTATGCCCAAAATTTAATTAAAATAAAAAATTGAAAAATTACGATTTTAAAAATAATTATTTTAAAAAACTGTAAATTGCTTGACAATTACCTGGCAGTTTGGGTTTAATTTGAAAAAAATATATCACAGTACAGTTTTCTAAACAAAAAAAACCCATTAAAATGGTATTTTCGGACTTAGACATTACTTCAATCAAAATTTATATATTTTTTCATTTTGATTAAATTTTGGATAATTCTGACCAAGTTTCATTAACAAAATTTAGTATTGAAAAAAAAATGTTTGCGTGAATATTTCAATCACAAGTGACATTATGAAATCCTTGGTTAGTCAAAGAAAAAAATTCTAGCTAATAGTAAAAATAAGGATAGCTTTATAAAATTATTGCGCAAGAGGTAATAAATAATGACTTTAACGTTAAAATATGCAGAGAAGACGCCGATACTACAATCGTTAAAACTGCTATTGATTTGAAAACAGAATTGGTGAAGATATTGATCTCTTGGTTATAATGACATAACTAACATAAAAAGAAACCTATTTTTACAAACCTAAGATTAATAAAATATTTGACAAACATTATGATGAAAATAGAATTGTCTGCAATTCCACCTACTGAAGAGGTAATAGAAAAATACTGTTTATGAGTATATTTTCAGACCCAAAAATAGTTCTGAGAAGAGATCCGATACAATTCGGGTAGCTTAAAACTGAGAATGGCTTAATACCTGATGTTATGAGTGAAAGTAATGCTTTTCCTAAAAATTGACTAAGTGATATTTCTTATAAATGTAAAAAAGGCTGTAAAAATAATCAGTGTAGCTGGAGAAAACTGAATATATCAAGTTCTATTCTGTGTCTATTGTAAAGGAAATAATTGTGCCAATGCATCTTCTATCTTTGATGAATCGGCTATCGATGAGGAATGCGGTAAAATTATGGCATATGAAACTTTTTTTTTTTTTTTTTTAACTATTTAACGTCGGCCTATTTCCGCTACCAGGGCCTATCACCGACGCCAGGAGACGAGCTACCCCCAACCTGGAAATTTTGCCGAACCTCTTCCCTTAAGAAGAGTAGGGATCTTTTACTTGCCAACATTTAATAGACAAGGGACCGCCTGCTTTACATCCCCTCCGAAGGATGGTATATCCACTACGTAATCCTCGTCTGAAATTACGTAACTTCCGAGTATACACTGATATACAAGCCTCTAGAAGGTGGGACGAGAACGCTGTATTTCCCAAGATGGGAGCCCATCCAAGTACTAACCGCGCTCGACGTTGCTTCAACGGAATATCGACTGATATTCACATTGAAGTCGCCTCTACGCTCGCCCCTGCATATGAAACTAATACAGTATATTTCAATGTTTCGATGAAACTTGGTTGGAAAAAAGGAGGGTTAAAGAAAATACATTTTTCGAAATTGTAAAAACACACTTTTTTAAAATTAAAAAAAAAAACGAACTCTATGCCCTAAAAGTCAATATCTCAAACGGTTCCAGAGTAAACGTGCGCACAAAAAAAGTTACAGACAGACAGACCGACAGACAAATTTTTTTTCGCTCAAACTTAAAATCTCGACGTTTCGTGACATTCTAAGCCTATTTGAACAATAAAAATTTTAAAAAATTTTTTTGTCGTTACTATACTTCCACTGAATGTGGAAGTAATAAGCTAGTATTTTTAAAATTCCCATCCGATTATTAGTACAAGATATATTAAGCAGATAAGTTGAAAATTTGTGAAAACGCGTCAAAAAGTGCATATAACTTTTGACGCACAAGGAATTTTTAGGCGCAAATATTTTTTCGTAATGAGGTCATAATACATACGAATCACCAATAAAATTTCAGGTGGAATGTTGTCGTCGAAAAAAATCAATTCAACTGCACTATTAATACTCCAATCAAATAGGGGAAATTAGAGGAAGACATTGATGAAGTTTTGAAACTTAACAGAAATTTTCAGTAAGGTTTACTATTAACATACTAAAAGTACCCAGTTAAAACTGCTGCGCTCGAGCCGCCGTTTTGGAAAGATGGCGCTCTGATTCAGTTTTTTGCTTATATCTCTCTAACTATTAGCGATATCGAAATTAGTTAGTTATTAGAATTTTATAAGCTTCATTTTTTATATAAACATAATTTCGATATCGCTAATGGTTAGCGAGATGTAAGCAAAAAACTGAATTAAAGCGCCATCTTTCCAAGATGGCGGCTCAGGCGCAACAGTTTGAGCTGGAGACTTTTAGTATGTTTAATAGTAAACCAATGAACATTTTTGTCAAGTTTCAAAACTTCCTCAGTTTTTTCAGTCAAACGTCGAAATTTGTTCTATAAGGAGTTTAGTTACAAAATAAGGAAATAACAATTTTCAAAAAAGAAAACATTTTATTCAACTAAGTTGAAAACTAACCCACATGTAGACCTCCCACTAGTACGCATTTTTATAATCTTATTCTAAATTCTTCATAGACAGGTGATATCACATCTTCATTATTATACTCTTCACAAAAACGAAGAGTAAATTGTATTTGATCGGCACATTTCTAAAATCGTAAACATCGCTCGTAGAGAAAAAAATTTCATATCATTGTGTTAGTGAACGAATTCTGAACAACTTTCAAAATGTCCGTCTGTCCGTCCGTCCGTCACGTTTCTTGTAAGCACGATAACTTAAGAAAGAAAAGTCCGATTGTATTGAAATTTAGCAAGTAAGTTAGTGTTAGCTAGAGGAAGAGGAAGAAAATCGATCGGTAAATAAAAAAGTTATTAATTATTTAATTTAAAAAAATATATATTCTCTTAATTTTTGTCGCTTGTACTACAATGGAAATCTTGTGAAATATTATTTCCATAATATATATTTTTTTTGTTTATGGATTTTACTAATATATTTCATAGAAATAGGAGTCGAAATATGTATGATTGTTGAAAGATATATATATCACGGACAATCAATTTTCGTAGCAATATGTGGTGGCGCAGCGGCTAAAGTTTTGCGTTGCAATCCGAAGTTCCCGTGTTCGAATCCCGCACAGGTTGAGTATTTTTTTTTCATAAAATTTTTTTTCACAACAAAGATGGTATCACAAAATTTAGGATGTCTAAAAACTAACATTATTTACAAAAAACTGCGAAGAGCATCCTATAGAATGTGTAACAATTATATAAAAAGTTCTGTGAACAGGCGAAGAGTACGTTTTTAGCTTGTTTATGGTTGCAATAGCATCCACAATTTTTTGCTTTAATATATACGTGTCTTCGAAATCGTTTGCGTATACTTTTCGAAGACGTAGATTTATTAATTATTATTATTATTATTTCAGATTATCTAGATTATGAAACTTTGGATCTTTCAAATCAGTTATTCAGTCTATCTGTCGGTCGGTCTCTTGGCTATATATCTAAAAAACGATTCGGTTGAGAAAAATAATATGTGGTACGTAATTCTATGAACAAAAATTTCCACATAGTGGAGTACAAATATAATATCAACATTAATTTCGTTGTAAGAGGCTTGGACAGGAAATCTGGATGTGGAATTAGTGATTCCTTGGCAACGGTTTCTTTAGATTAGCTCTAATTTTGTTTAGTTCCATCTAGTTTAAATGCCCTTTATCTCAGTCCAGTTTTTTTGCTTTTTTTAAAATAACATATTTTATGTTACTTGTTACATCCATGTGATATTTGATCTTGGCCGTTCCATTTTATCAGAACGAAATTAGTTTAGCCACTGGTCATTGGGCTCTGACTTGATATGATTGAATGCGCCTCCGTGGCAACTTGTCTGATCCTCAATTTAACAAAAACAAAGGCAGTATTTTCATAAAAAGACTCTCCCGCAACTAAATTTAATTCCGGTGATATATGTGGAGGCCAATAAATATAGTAAACGCACAAACATAAAATATTGGCTAAGGCTAATCTTTATTTTTTAATTCCCCTAAATTACAGCGTGATGAAATTCAAAGTAACTGTTTATACTTTTGTATGGTTTTTTCTGTCTGTTTTATTTTGTTTGTTTCTGGTATCTTTGTCATTAGTGCATCACTGCTTTGTTAAATATAGACGTAAATTTAACTGGAAATATATGAGACAGGGTGGAACACATTTATTTTTAAGAAAGTGAGTTTCGGGGCTTAAATGATTAGATCGCGACAAGCTAAAGATTAATCTACGTCATTATTAGGACCGATGAACATGTTTGGGGTTATAAAAAATAAAGTGGTTAATTTTAATGTATTCTACAGATTAACGGACTAACTGTCTTTGTTGGGACTGATTTGTACTGTCATTTTTCAAATACTTTTTAAAAGGGAGCCTTGCGTTCTAAAAATATAACATTGCTCGTTCAAAATGTGCTTTCCTAGGTGTTTCTCAAAGCTGTATATTAAAAATATGTATATACTTGTTTATTTAATAATAATAAAATTAATAATAAACGTCTTTATTATTTTTATGAGGAAATATACAAAAATTACATATAATTTTGTTTTATTTGAATTACAAAAATAAACGGGAAGTTTAGTTTTCCATATGAAGGTGGTAACTGTTCTTCCACTTAACCAGAAACTAACACATTTTATCTCAATAAATATAAATTCATGAAGCGGCGGATCCAGAATAAATTAACAGGGGGGCACAACCATAAAAAATGCGCCGCAAGCGAAAATTTGGTATTTTCCAAAGTTAAACGTTCTAAAATGAGTCAGAAATTTAACTTGATTAATATATTCTTATTTTATTAACCAATCAAAACGTACATTTTCAAAAAAATCGACCAATAGAATTTGTTTAAAGTGAGAAAAACGGCTATCGATAAGTGGAAAAAATCGAGAAAAATGTATGTTACTTTTTTCGTAGTAGCCATGTGTCAAACTAAAAAAGTCATTGAAATTATTAAAATCTGACATTTCACATTTTCATCTTTATTTCTGTACACAAAATGAATGAGAAAAAGCGATTTGGTGATGTTTCACAAGAAAATATTAACGAAGCTATGAATGAAAGTGTCCCAGTTAAAACGAGAAACACTAAAAATTCTATATGGAAACAATTTAAAGCTTTTTGCAAAGAGTATTATTCCCTCGAAAAAGATACTACTACTATGATGAACTTGCAAATATTTTGACTGACTGGGGTTCTAACATGATACAGAACATTTTCTAATGTTTTTATTTTTTAATATAAATCGTTATTTTTAAAACATTAACAGTTTTGTTGTTTTAATAATTATTTTAGATAATGTTTTTTAATCATATATTAATCTTCTGTAATACACACGAGGTTGATTTTCTACTTGGGTAAATTTTTTTTGAGTGACTCAAACCTGTTTTGCATGAAAATTATGCTCGAATTAAGGGACATAGGAAAAATCGCTCCACTTCGTGTCGCGATTTTTCCATACCCTTAATTCTCGAGTAATTTTCATGGGAAAACAGGTTTTTGTCCAAAAAAAATTTACCCGGTAAAAAATCGACCTCTTGTGTATTAATACCCGAAAAAACAGTTAAACAAATATTTAAACATTCAAAGTAGTAATAAGTAGAAATAATTTTGTGTGAGTATAGTGAGTTTGTATAGTGAGTATATACAGCGAGTCTCACTTTTAATGGGCCCCCCCTCCATATCTCAGTTATTATTATCCGATTTCACCAAATTAGTACTGGGTTGACCAAATTAGATGGGATTTGGGGTTTTCTCTAAAACTATGACAGATAGACAAAATCAAGCTCGATTTTCGAGAAACAAACAACGGCGCAAACCGCGATCGTCTATCTTTTTCGACTACTGAGCTACAGAGTGTTATTGGAAAATTGGAATTTTTGGATGACCTCTATATCTCAATTACCAAGTGTCGAATCGAAAATCACATTCTTAAGGCACTTTTTTGTCTAGAATCCGCTGCTGATAATCAGAAAATTATGCATGACTCAGTTTTCGAGATATAGACATAACTTATCTTTTTTTAAATGGAACACCATATAAATTATTATACTATTCGATCACAACTTAAATTATCGATAATAAACGATATGTCATATGTCATATTTATCGTATGTAATATCACTAGTGCTTAAAATTTTATCGAAAATTTTTTCGAAAGCGTGTTGCCTGGTAATATAAAGAGTGCAAATTGGCAGTTTATTATCTGATTAAATCCCGACCGCTTTAGCGGGAGGGATTTAATCTTTGATAATAAACTGTCAATTTGCACGAGTTATATTAACTAGGGGCAACTTAGCTTGAGAAAAAATTTTTAGATAAAATTTAAAGCAGAGTGGTATTTGAGGAGAATATTTCACGAATAAATAATTCATTAAGTACATCTTCAATATTATGTTTTCTCATTAATTGCCTTCAGACGTTTTCTTGTCACTTTTTAGAGTTCACTGACCTTTATTTTCAATTTCCTCATTAATTTGATATACAGAAATATTTCCAAACCGACTCAAATTGTCAAAACAGCAAATCTGAAACAAACGCAGTAGAAACAACGGAGATTCGCTATATTTTAAAATAATCTAGTGACGTTTCTATGGCAACTAGTAAATAAAACGAGTTGAAACCTTAGATATTATAATATATAGACTGGCTTAACACCTTTCAGGCGTTTCTGAGGTGCAATATGACGAGGAACGATAGAGAGAGCACTACATCTTTAATCTGGGAGCAGTACTTTATTCCCGATGTCCCGCCTATTTATTACTATACACTCATGGTTCCGAGATTGACATAGAGAGCGCCATCTAGCGCTACCGCTACTAGAGTTATATTCCATAATAATTGTTCATTGATTCATATTTACGTATTTAATCCTTATTTTTAACTTACGAAGTTTACAAATTATGTTGAGGTTTGCTTCGTTAGGCAGAGTGAATTTTAAATAACACAAATTAAAATATTGCACAGCTTTGATTCAATTAGTTACTTTTTGATAGATTACCGTATGTAAGTAGGTACATTTTTAGTTTGTTTTCAGAGCGAATGTGTTTACTTGACATTTAACTACGTTATTGAGCTATTGAAAGCTGTGCTTGACTTGTTCCTGTATTATGAGCTAGGTATATTAAGTACAATCTTTGTATATTATTGTTACCTGATTGAAAAGTAGGCAAATTGAAATAGTTACAGATAGGCAAGGGTTATAGCCTATATATTTCAGACAGGCTTCTCTTTGGAACTGACGATTGTTTACTATATATGTGGTGTGTTAATGTTTGCTAGTACATAATACAATATTACAATTTACAAGTAAGTTAACAATTAGTAGGCCATAGAAAACTATTAACAACAACACTTCTTATAATATAAAATAATTTTGCCAAAAATGAGAAAAAATAAACTACAATAAAGGTTCGAATTGTCTTCCATTGACATCTATGCATATTTATCGCATTTCTAATATTTATTGAGAAGGTTATGGTACACAAAAAAAGGAAATCGAAATAATCATAAATGTTATAAACTAATTTGTGAGTTAATTCTGAGAAAAATGGTTCAATTTAGTAATGGTGAAAAATATGAAATGATTAAGTGTTTTATAGAATGCGGAGAAGATCTAAATTTAGCTTCCGAGCTTCATTTTAATAGGTAAGTTATAGACAACAAAACTTGTGTTAAAACTGCCGTATAAACAATATTTTTAGACATCCAAATAAGAGACAGTCAGACATAAAAATATTCAAAAGGCTACAACAAAATTTAAAAGATTTTGGATCATTTCTAAAACCTCGAGCAAAAATATATAATAAAACAGCTGTAGAAAATATTGTTTTAGAGACTGTAAGAGAAAATCCTTATATGTCGTCTCGCGAAATACAGGAAAATTTAGGAATCCCAAAAACAACTGTGTTGCGTCGCTTAAAAAAGAATAAATTCAAACCCTACAAAATCAGGATTAGTCACCATCTGTACCCAAACGACTTTCAAAGGCGTCTCGATATTTGCCAGTGGTTTTGCGTCAGTGCAATGAAGTGCCAGGATTTGAAGGCAGAGCCGTCGAGAGTCAAAGTGGCCCCCAGTACAAGAGATATCGCCGGGCCCCCATATTTTTAAATATATATTTTTTAAGAGCAGCTATACAATTTATCTCTTTAGCGATGTTGTTTACAGTGTACCGAAGACCATGGGAATTCATCTGTTCCTCGAAACAGACACTTGAGAGGTCTACAGACGATCCAGCCAACATCGGTACGGTTTGAAGCAGGCCTGTAGCTAGAAAGTGCTTTAAGGGAGGGCAAACAATTTTCGGGGGGGGGATTTGTTTAGTCCGAAAAAATGTTTGATGGGCGGGGGGGGGGGGAATACAAAAAAAATTTTTAACCCAATATCTTTCAAAATATTGGGAAGGCAGTTGAAATTGCCCCCCCTTGCGGTCGCCGTAGGTCGGGCGAAAGTTATTCCAGGACGGGCATAGCCCCCCCTGCCCCCCCCCTAGCTACAGGCCTGCTTTGAAGACATTGGAATTCCACCAGACCAATTCAGTTTTACAAGTTGTCATGGCAATTTTCAAAGTGTACCGAGAATAAGGCTGGCTGGCTGATTGGTTGGTTGGTTGGGTCGTCTGTAGACCCCTTTAGAAAGGTACATACCAGTAACAAATAAATAGGGGGATTGATTATTAAACTTCGTGTACGGTTCATAAAAATCATAAAATGGTTGAGATTTTTAAGTAACAGCCGGAAACGTCATAAAAAGAAGTCATAAAAAGAAGTCACGACGACTGAGATTAGCTGGTATATTAAAAATTATACTCAAAGCTGTGTTAATTTTAATTATTAATTACGTGTTGTGCAAAAGTTGATATTTTTTTAACATACTAGAGATGGCAATTTTTTAACACGGCCAGGGGCCCCTTGACTGCGCTCGAGCCCTGGTAATTTGTACCGGCTGTCCCCCCATCTCGACGGGCCTGTTTGAAGGAACAATTATATGGACAGACGAGGCCCATACAAGCAGTGCCGGCATTTTTAATCGACATAATAACCACCATTGGACTCACGAAAATCCGCACATAACCGCTACAGTTGATCGTCAAGGACGATTTGGATTTGGTGTATGGTGTGGTTGTATTACCACGGCAATTTGAATACCGAAAATTTTATTAACATTCTACGACAAGAAAGAGAGCCCTTTGTAGACAATATGCCTATAAGACAATTTAAAGAATTATTTTACCAACAAGATGGCGCCCCAGGTCATACGTCAAATGAAATACGAAATTATTGAAATGCTCAATTTGCTGAGGACTGGCTAGGTATCTACATATCACTCAGGACTAGTTTATCAATGTCTAGTTAGCTAAGTGATCTAAATTGATAACTAACAATTAATTTAGTTAGTTAGCTAAATTAATGGACATTAATAAACAACAAAATTCTTTAGATATTGTTTAATTTTTAGGAAATAATGGTCCTATTTCGTGGCTAGCTCGATCTAGCTAGATCTCCCGATATAACCCCTGCCGACTTTTGGCTTTGGAGTTATTTAAAAAATACTATATAGAGAGAACGTTCTAATAACATAGAAGAGTTGGGAAAAAAAACATTGGCTGCGTTTCTGACAATAACTCCTCTCCTGTAAGGAGAAGATGTCAAAAATGCATAGATGTCAATGGAAGACAATTCGAACATTTATTGTAGTTGAGTTTTTCCTATTTTTGGCAAAATTATTTTATATTATAAGAAGTGTTCTTGTTAACAGTTTTCCATGGCCTCCTCACAAATATATTAAATTTTTCAAAAATTAACCACTTTTTCTAGAGATAAATATGACATGATATATAGTCCCACACAGCACAATCGGGATATGGGATGACAAATTGACGTACCTGGATATCCCGGCATGTAAAATGAATAGAGAAGCGGATGTACCTTTTAGGATATCCTATTTTAGGACGTCCTCAAGACAGCCCATTTTAGTACATCCCAGGATATCCTTTTATGAACGTCAATGGGTTGTCCTGAATAGGTTCCATTTTGGCATTAACTATGACCACTAACATCGGGATTAAGAACGGACATCCAATGAAGAGCCCCAAATCTCCTTAAAATGTACCCTAATAAATATTAGGTCTCTAATATATTTAAATAAAGCGCCATTTTGATTTCGGGCCGGCCAAACTGGCCAGGCCAAAGCAACTAGAAAATACCCCAAACACACAGCAACCATGCTTTATTAGTTTTTATTTTCTCAAATATTTAAATAATAATTATTGTTAGTGGCTGTATGAAATATTTTAAAGTTGTATCTTTGTGTTTTATCTATTTAGTTCTGCTTTATTCGAGTATCTTCATTCCAGACTATAAAAAGTTAGTATAAATGTATAAAAATATAACATAACCTATTAAACTTCATGTTATGAAAAACTTATCTGATTATTCTGATTATGATTGAATATTTAATTAGTTATTAATGTCGAAACGACGAAAATTTAATATGATTTTTTATACTTTCAGAATGCCAAAGGAAGCTAAAAAAAAAATGAGGATTTATACTCGCATTCCCGTATTTTAAAATTAAGTACTGAGAAACCTAAAATATTAATTTGGCTCAAGAATTGAATACTGTAATCAGCTTGGAGAGAAAGTGTGAATCACGTGAAAGTATTGTCAAATCTATAAACCTGATGAAATTGAATTTAAGAATGACGACAAATAATGTGCCTACTTAGTTAATAATTTAAACCAACTAGCAACTAATTGTGGATGAAAATAAGTAAGTAAATATTGTGCTTTAAGATAATTATTTTAAACTTTTATTACACTTTTAAACGAAAGATATGATACGATATCAGGCCGAGCACAGGTGAACAGACTGCATGAAAATACA
This sequence comes from Rutpela maculata, assembly GCA_936432065.2. NCBI lineage: Eukaryota > Metazoa > Arthropoda > Insecta > Coleoptera > Cerambycidae > Rutpela > Rutpela maculata. Next base: position 4,087,388 of record OW386294.2, read on the forward strand.
GTCTGTCCACTGTATAATTACCTATTACAATCTTTTATCTTAAAATCCTATTTGCCAGTGTAGTACTTTATGAATTTTAATTTATAATTCGATAAAATATTATTCACTGAGTGCTGTAGGTCATATCTATATCCTTCAATAATTTCTATTATTTTCATCTGGCCCATTTTTCATATATTTTTTTAATAATACTGGTTCAAATAATAATAACTACGTTTATTTTAGCTGCACCCAAGAAGGAGTATATTATGGAAAACGAAGCAGAGAAGCTGGTGAAAGATTATCCGAAAAGTGCAAAAGAGAAGAGCGTGGCAAAGAAGAGAAGAGAGAAGTAGGAGTGCGCTACATCCTAAAAATTCATGTTCGGCTATTGTTAAATTTGCAAAAGTAATATAGGTATTTATTTTACATTTTTCTAAGAAGTTTGCTTTTAAATATTGAATGTGTTTAGCTTATTTCTATTATTAAAATATTATTATTATTTAAGTAGCACTTATTTCCATACATACAAAATAGTTCTGTTTTTTTTATAAAATTGTAGTATCTTTGACGATGCTTAATAAACCGAATCGTATAAGAAAATAATATTTTATTTTTTAACTGACCATAAACCCAAAAAACTACATATAAGTTATAAGGAATAATAGACAAGTGCAAATATTTCAAAAATGTGCATATTTGACAAAAATTCTAAAAATTTTACAATTCAATTTTATTTAACATTATTGTCTAAATGTTGGTTGTGGCATTCTCTTAATTTTTATGTTTCTTGGTGGGATTCTTTGCCACATGTTATCTACAAAATAATGCAATTATCCAGTATTTTACTCGAAAATAACCTCTACACTCCTATAACGTAAAAGTCACAGGCGTAGAGGTTATTTTCCAGTAAAATACTGGATAATTGTATTATTTTGTTGATTTTACGGACATCGTTCTAGAAGAAAACATGTGCCAGAGGATCCCACCAAGAAACAGAAAAATTAAGCTGCCCGTGGATATCTATTTGCAGTCCGTAGGATATCCTGGGACATTTCAGTATGTAATTTGTACAGCCTACTTCTAATACTTAGGACAACCTGAAATATCCCGGGATGTCCTGGTACGTCCTTAGTACAAGCGCCGGTATATCCTTCAGGACGTCCCTCGTACTACTTTTATCTGATACTGAGTTGTGTCATTGGGATGACCAAAACAGTGCCAAAAAGCATACAAACTGGGATATTAGGATGTCCATAGGCAAGCCCAAATACTAAATGGGATTTGCCATAGTACGTCCCTCGGACAGCCTTGTGTTGTGTGGGGTTGGATAGCTAATTTAAGTTGTGATCGAATAATGAAATAATTTACAGAGTGTTCCATTTAAAAAAATACAAATCATGTCTATATCTCGAAAACTGAGGCATGCATAATTTTCTTCTCATCAGCAACGGATTCTACTCAAAAAGTACCTTAAGAATGCGTCATTTATGTATATACGAAAAGTCAAGGCCTCATTTTTTTTTGTATCAGCCACCCCCTCATTTACCGCCATTACCACTCCCGCCCCATTGTTAAAGGGAATAAAAAAATAAAATTGCTATTTAGTGTGTGCCCAAGAACCAAATACCTCAAAAAAATTTTTAACAAGGTGGTCGAGCACCCGACGATGACGAGCGAGCACATCAGTTAGTCGTAAATAATGTTTTAGACGAATTCAATTTCACTCTAATCTTACATTAGTAACTTAATGATATCAATTGTCGAATAAATTATCAGCTCCTGAGATTACCATATTCGGCGTGTTCAATAATAAACATTTAATATTGTTGTCGAGGTTATTATAGAACTGAATCCGTTTTAATGACGTAGAACAGCTGGTCAGATCAACTGGTTATTGCTGATGCGACATTGTCGTACTATGTCCGTCTTTAAGAATTAATGAAGAAATACAAAATGAAATGGCTTTAATTTCTCTCACCGGAACTTTCCGATGCGCGAAAAAATGAGTATGCAGCTTGTCATAAAATTTTAGAAGTTTTCTATTATTTTTCGAAAAATTAACTTTTCAAAATTAAACTAAAATTAAGCTTATCATTATTATTCCCCTTGGTTTAACATATATTATCACCTCTTAAAAAACCGCTGCCCAAGGAATCACTACTTCCACATCCGGATTTTCTATCCAAGTCACCCAACGAAAAAATTTTGTATCTGGAAATAATTGTTTATGGATCTTTAATAATATAATATTTGAAATCCTTTACCCCAAAAACCCATAAAACGATAACCCCACATCGGTAGTGGGGTGGGGGTGGTGACAGGGGGTGGATAAAGTAAAAAAATATTTTGAGGTTTCTGGTTCTTGTTCACACACTAAATGACATTTTTTTTCATCCCCTTTAATAATGGGGTGGGGGTGGTAATGGGGGTGGCTAATGCCAAAATTGTTTTTGAGACCTTAGCTTCTCTTGTCTATACTAAATATCAATTATATGAACTCTTACCTGCTTGATTTACCTGTTTACTCCAAATTTACCCCAATTTACCCCCCAACCCTTCGACGGAACAAGATGAAAATATAATCTAGTTCTAGAGATCTTGTTAAAGTACATATGTGTCCCAAATTTCAAGTCAATATCTCAAACGGTTCCAGAGTAAACGTGCGCACAAAAAAAATTACAGACCGACAGACAGAAAATTTTTTTCGCTCAAACTTCAAATCTCGACGTTTCATGACATTCTAAGCCTATTTGAACAATAAACATTTTTAAAAATGTTTTTGTCGTTACTATACTTCCACTGGATGTGGAAGTAATTATACTACTAACACTCCGTATACATTTTGATTAAATGTTTTTTATACTTCCAGACATGATTTGCATTATAAAACTAGCAGTTAATATTTAATTTTTTATTAGCATCACACAATAGAAAAACAATAAAATATATTCCTTTTAACAACAATATACCAGAGATTATCCTTCTATGTACGGCATATGCTAACTATATTTCCATAAAATAACTGTCATTTGTTCAAAAAGTTGCACAAAGAAAATTAATACAAAAGTTATTAGTAATATTTGCTGCGCGATACAAAATCTTGATTTATGCGAGCATCAACCCAAACTAAAATATAATCTCAAAAAGCAAAGTAATAAAAATGTTTTTCATGTCCACTTGGTAGCTTGTACAGTAGTTTATCATCTAGTGGCCGAGACAATGGGTTATCAAACAAAGGGAATCCGCATTCAGCAACAGCATTAAATCGATATATGCTGAAAGCTCAATAATGTCAATAAGATATTCACTTTATTTGTTTACTTTTACTACAGTTTTATTGTATCCAAACAGATAATACGTAACTCATAAATGTATAAAATTTTAACGGCATAATGGCAATATTTTTACTCCCATAAGTTAAATACTTGATTGCACATTCGGTTAATTCCAATTCATGACATACACACACAGTGTGTCCCGTCTCAAGCGGACCCACCTTGATATTTCGATTAATATTCGACACATCGAATTTTTTTCACCTATGACACTCTTTAAGGCGCTTCTTTTCATGATTTTCACTATATTTTCAATTGTCACATCAACAATTTGTGTCCGCTCCGAAATGAGATTTTTCTATATTTTACTTAGCGTTAGAGATGCAGCAAAAATGTATTAAGAAGTTGTTCAGAATAAAAAAACAACCGTTGATATCGAATTTCATCAAAATGTGCGAATTTTGATTATTTTCAAAACTTTTACAATACTCTAGAAATTTACTTTTTAACAACGATTGCCATGGAAACAAGAAATTTTGACAATTGAATGGGTCAGAACCATAAGGGTATAAGTGACATTTATTGTAAAACTGAGTTAAGTGCACATTTTGTAAGTTGAAAGGTATATTTATCAATTGACGATGTGCATGAAAGAAAGTTTGGTAAAAAGTGTCATGGCGCACAGTATAATGGTATCAATGTAATTCACTGCACATGTTGACCAACTCGTCTAATTTCCAAACTTTGCAACAATTAAATACCTATAATATAATAATCATAACATTGTTTTCATTATCTTTAATGTTAGACCTACTTCCACTGAATATAAATCATCTTTATTAGGTTGTTTCGTAGTCTACAATATTTAAAAAAATGTCAAATTATGCAATTTGTCAGTCACTGCTGCCAACTCTTCTAGTAAACTGAGAGTTGGAAACAGTGTTTGACAAATTGCATAATTCGACATTTTTTAAATATTGTAGACTACGAAACAACTTAATAAAGACTATTTATATTCAATGGAAGCAGGTTTAACATTAAAGATAATGAAAACGATGTTGCAATGTTTGGAAATTAGACGAGTTGGTCAACATGTGCAGTGAATTACAGTGATACCATTATACTGTGCGCCATGACACTTTTTACTGAACTTTCTTTCGTGCAAATCGTCAATTGGAAAATAGATCCAAGTGATTTTTTTACCACTAGCGCCACATATTGGTGTGTATATATAACTCCTATACAGAATCGTACATTTCGTTCGTGACAGAAAGATATAAATGCACTTATACCGTTTTAACTCAAATCATATCATATAATTACTTCACTTTTATGCTCCTTATAGTTTGTCTAAATACTGTGTTTTTGATAGGTTTTGTTGAGTTTATAAAAGTAAAAATCTAAAATCGAATTAGAACTTCACCAAAGAAAAGTAGAAAATCTAGTAAGAGGGACTATGTTAAAGAAAACCAAAATTGTCATGTTGCTTGCTTTGATTTGCAAAAAACACCCAATAAGGAAGTAGCCCAGGATGACACTACTTCACACGAATCATCTGCTTCACAAACATCTAAAAAAATATCACGGAAAAAGAAGTCAGTAAGAAAAAATTTGATCCTCTTAAATGGAGGGACATATTTTGATTCTGGTATGAATAAAAATGACCAAAGTGCTGGTCACCTTCGATTTAAAATACTTGCACACCGCAGATGTTTTATTTTCTAGATCGGAAAAATGCATACAGACACCAGGAGCACCTATAATAAACATTAATGTCCATAACAACACTGATCTAAAGGAACTGCCTAAGATATCATTATAAAAGTGGTGACATTTGATTTCGCTTTTGCCATACACTTTATAAGTACACCATAATTTCTAGGTGAATATTATGAACGAAGAGAAGGAAAAGAAGCCCAAGAAGGGAAAAATAAAATGAACAGTAGTTTTAATCAAACGAAACACACTGAGAACATAAATGAAAGTGCTGCTGATGAAGATGAGAATCAGGGTGTATAAAAATTCATAATTTTGGAATTCCCTGGCTTTTCCAGGACATTTCAAAGGAAGTTCCAGAAAATATTTCTGCGCGAAAATCAAAACTGATGAGCGGGGGAGGGGAAATGGTAAACATTTTTAGACGAGGGCGGGGTGCAAAATGGAAACAACTTTGGCTATAAGTAGTTGTAATAAATTTTTCCTGATATTTTTTAATAATTTTATAAATCCCCTGACTTTTCCCTAATTTCCCTGGAAAAAATCAAATTCCCTGACTTTTTCAGGTGTTCCTGTTTTCCAGAAACTATACACCCTGAGAATGTAAATTATAGTGTTTCTGAGAAACAGTGACATATTTGAGTCCGATTATGATGAATAAGGCCCTTTTAAGAATGTTACTTTTTTAGTGTGCAATTAACTCTATTTCACTATTTTGCTTGTACCCTTATGCTTCAAATGTCTTCAAATACAAAAAAAAACGATATTTTATGTTTTGAAGTCATGGTAAAGCAAAATATTCACATGGATACATTTTTATACCAATATGTCAATTTTATACACAAAACACTTTAATCTAATTTGATCCCAGAATTTCTAATTGTCAGTCAACTTTGAATGCTTATTTCTTAAGTTTCACTTTTCGGCACTTATATCCAGTGGCGGTCTGGGTGTCTAGGCTTAGTCGGCATTTTTTACAATAAACATTTAAACTCAGTTCGTCAGCGATTTGAATATTTTTGCTTCGCATGTATATAAACGTCGGCTCAAAATTTTTTTAAATCCGAACAAAATTTTTATCGTCCCAAAATTTTTTTGATGAGCGGGGGGGCGAATCCGAAAAAAAATGTTTCATCCCAGAATGGCCTCTCGTTAGATGCGGCCCTAGGGCCCAGTCGGCATTTACCGACTAGCCGACCTGGCCAGACCGCCACTGCTTATATCGTTATGGTTCTAACCCCTTCAATTCGTCAAAAGTGTACGTGATTTAATTACTTCCACATCCAGTGGAAGTATAGTAACGACAAAAAAATTTTATTCTTCAAATAGGCTTAGAATGTCATGAAACGTCGAGATTTCAAGTTTGAGCGAAAAAAAAATTTCTGTCTGTCTATCGGTCTGTCGGTCTGTAACTTTTCTTGTGCGCACGTTTACTCTGGAACCATTTAAGATATTGACTTGAAATGTGGTACACATATGTACTTTAATGAGATCTAGAACTAGATTATATTTTCATCTTGTTCCGTCGAAGGGTTGGGGGATAAATTGGTAAATTTGGAGTAAATAGGTAAATCAGGCAGGTAAGAGTTCATAAAATTGATATTTAGTATAGACAAGAGAAGCTAAGGTCTCAAAAAAAATTTTGGCATTAGCCACCCCCATTACCACCCCCCACCCCATTATTAAAGGGGATGAAAAAAAATGTGATTTAGTGTGTGTACAAGAACCAGAAACCTCAAAATATTTTTTACTTTATCCACCACCCACTCTCAGCACCTGTCACCACCCCCACCCCACTACCGATGTGATGTATCGTTTTATGGGTTTTTGGGGTAGAGGATTTCAAATATTATATTAATAAAGTTCCATAAACAATTATTTTACAGTACTCTCCTTTCAGATATCCTACAATGTACTCCTGAATTTACATTTCACTTGTAACTTCACAACCTATATTGCCGGGCTTGTTTGGGGGCACGGTTTTGTATTATAATTTAAACAATTGTTTTGGTGGATTTCTCCCCCTCCGCTTATTAATTTTCAAAGAATGTTTTCCTCCCGGGCCCGTAAAACCATCCAGTAGAAATACAGTAACGCAAAAAAATTTTTGAAAATTTTTATTGTTCAAATAGTCTTAAAATGTTATGAAACGTCGAGATTTTAAGTTTGAGCAAAAAAAAATTCTGTCTGTCGGTAGGTCGGTCTGTGTGTAACGTTTTTTTGTGCGCACGTTTACTCTGGAACCGTTTAAAATATTGACTTGAAATTTGGTACACGTATGTATTTTAACGAGATCTGGAATTAGATTATATTTTGATCTTATTCCGTTGGGTAAATGGGGGTAAATGGGGGTAAATAGGTAAATCAAGCAAAAGTCCATAAAATTGCTATTTAGTATATATAAGAGAAGCTAAGGTGTGAAAAAATTTTTTGGCATTAGCCACCCCCATTACCACCTTCACCCCATTATTAAAGGGGGTGAAAAAATTAAATTGTCATTTAGTCTGTGTACAAGAACCAAAGGCCTCAATTTTTTTTAACTTTAACAAACTCCCACTACCACCCCCCTTCCACCACCCCCATCCTCACTACCTATGTGGCATATCTTTTTATGGATTTTTGGGGTAGGCGATTTCAAATATTATATTATTAAAGTTCCATAAATAATTAGAGAATATTATTTAGGTATTACGCAAATCACAACTTACACACTTTTTTATTTATTATGAAAATACCTACTTTCTGTATATTGTTGCCCTAATCTGGGCACGCTAATATACTAGTTAGGTAAATACTTTAAAACACTTATTATTGGAGAACCAATCAAAACAACTACTCTCCTAGCTAATACTGACGAAGTATTGAATTACATGATAGGATTCTTAGCATTTTAAAGAAAAAAAAATATTGAAAATACTTAAATCATTTATTTACATTTAGTCATTTACACTTTTTTATTTAATATGAAATTATAAATAATTATTCTCACATACAGTTTTTTTCGTTGTGAGAAACTTGGATAGAAAATCTGGATGTGGAAGTAGTGATCCGTTGGGCAGCGGTTTTTAAGTGGACACAGTGTGTTGGTGTGACAATCGAAAATATAGTAAAAATTGAAGACACAAGTGGATAAAGGTGCCATGTAACATTTTTTGAAAAAATATTATTTTTCGCTTAATATATATTAAATATGCTATATTTTTATTCTGTAGTAGTTTTTTTCATAAATTTGAATAAACGGGTGAGATATCGAGAAGATAAAGGTGTTATGTAACCTGTACGGACGTTTTATTCAATGGATAAAGGTGTTAAGGTAACATGACACTTTTATCCTGACTGAAAATGTTGCTATTTGCTCCAAGGTTCTAGTACACTTGACACTTGATTTTGAGGTTATGTCGTGTTGAACTGTGGTGAAAAGGTGTTTCAGTTTTAGTCGAGATTTTTGTAGTTTAAAAATATGTCCAGAGGAAAATATATTTGTTCTTTAGTAGAGACCCAAACAGGAACTTGTGAAAAGGAAAGTAAGTACCTAATAGGTATTTTAATAGTTCATTAGGTCTATTAGTTAACATTTTCATTGTATTGTTATTTTAGACAATAAGATTGACCCAAATAGTAGTAAAGCAACCAGGAAGTCTGATGATTCTGTTAAAAGCGTTCCCATAGAACTTGCTAGTATTCTTAAAAATAACAATGGTGAGGTACACACATTTTAATTTTTATATTTTTCCAATGTTAAATCATTTTGTAGATATTTTTAATCAGCCAAGTACCAGCGAAGATGGGTCATTTACTAAAAAGTGTGTTGACACTGTTCCACTCTTGAATTGTATTACTACTGGAGTTACGTCTGAGGATGATGGTAACATAAAATTTCCTAAATTTTATTAAGTTGCATTCTGTTAATGTTGCTTTTATACTTGTAATTTTCAGATGATTTTTTTTTTTAGATTATGAGGATGTAACTTCCGGCAGTGAATATGACCGTAAAAGTGACGAAACGTCATCAGATGAATCAGATAATGAACCTTTAAGTAAAAAGATATCACTACTTCAAGATAAACAAAATTTAAGTAAAAATTTAGAGAGTTTGCCTTCGGGTAGTAAATGTTTAAATCACGTCACTGCAGAGAGTCCATTTCGAGAAGGGACTGAGGATTATGTCTTTAAAGAAAAAAGGGAAATTGCCAAAAGAAAAATATTTCAACTAAAGGAAAAAACTTCAAAAATTCGTCCCAGAAACCCCGATGAGTGGAAAAAAAGAAAATCAACCATTGCTATACAGAAGGGACAAGAGTATATTTCTCAAACAGGAAAAACTATGCCCAAAAAGGAAATAAATTTAGGAGTATTATGCAAACAGAAATGTAGACTTAATTGCACTGGTAGGTTTAACCCAGAAGCTGGAAAAGCTATCATAAAGAAATATTATAATTTAGATATCAATGCAAAAAATGCTTTGTTATTTAATAACCTAGCCATTAAACCAGTTGCAAGGCACAGAGCTAACGTTAAAAAGGCAAAAACATACTCCTTTACTTACTCAGTTACCTATAATAAAAAAACGGAGGTAGTGTGCCGAGATGCATTATGTTCCTTATATCAGTTTAGTCGAAAAGAAATTGAATTTATTCAAAAGATGGTCAATGTGCGCCGTCACCTGATAAAAGGGGCCACCATACAAATCGGCCTCATAAATTAAAGGAGGAAGTCGTTACATGTATTATAGAGCATATCAAAAAGTTTCCAGCAGAAGAGTATCATTATTCTTGAAATAACAATAAATACAAAAAATATTTGCCGCCTATCCTAAATGTTACTCAAATGCATAAAATGTATTTACAAGAATGTGAAAACAGTAACTTAGATAGTTCCTATAAAGTAAAACTTTGTTCATATGTCAAAATATTTTCCACCAAATTTAATTTATCGTCTGGCCAACCCAGAAGCGATACTTGCAGTGTTTGTGACGAGGGAAAAAATACAAAAATTCATACTGAGAGTTTCCAAGCTTTTGAATGCCAAAAACGTAACAGAAAAAAAGCAACAGAAAACCCGAATATTTGCTACATTACTATGGACCTTCAACGAACTATGCCACTTCCAAAATTGACAACTAGTAAGGCATTTTATTTGCGCCAAATGTGGTACTACAACTGTGGTATTCACTGTATAACTGCTCTTGAATCTAAACCACATTTCTTTAATTGGACAGTAGATGTTGCCAATCGTGGAAGTCTTGAAATAGCTAGTTGCCTATTTAGATGTTGTCAGCTACTAAAAGAAAGCCACAATAATATTGATCACTTAATCGTTTGGTTAGACACAGGTCAAAATAAAAATTTTAACATTCTATGTCTTTATCAGCTTTTGATACTTAACGGTACGTTTAAAGTTATAGATCATAAGTTCCCAGAGGTTGGCCATTCCTACCTAGATTCGGATCGAAATTTTGGTAGAATTGAAAAAAAACTTAGGAAATTAGAAAACATCTACCTGATCAATATAGTGATATTATTAAGACTGCGAGCACTAAAAATTGTGTTGTTGCTAATATGGAAAACTATTTCTACGCTTTTGAAGACCGGCCTGCGATGTTACATATTTGGAACAAAAAAACAAATACGAAAGGAGACAAAGTAAATTTCAGAGATGAAATTAAATGGATGAGAGTGGATGAATTTGGTAGTTATCTATACAAGACTAATCTTGATGAATATTCGCCTTTTTATAAAGTAGACCTAATAAAGAAAGGGAGTAGGATAGTCTCAAAAGAAGATAGTATTAAACGAAAAAGAATTCGACAAAAAATAGGCAGTCTTAGTCGCGAAAAAATTGACAACTTGCGTGAACAACTTCAATTTGTTAAAGACGAATATAAGTGGCAAGAAAAAAAGAAAAACCAAATAAAGCGCAAAATTCAATGTAATAATGTGCATTTAATACTTCGTATTTTCAATAAAAATACATTTCTGTGACATAGCTCCCTTTTTTCGTTTAACCTCTATTACTAATTTTATTTCATTCTCGGTGGATAAAGGTGTTATGTACATTGAAAGTTAATTTTTCTTCAAATTACATATATTTCACAAAATTTTAAAATATCTCCTAAAACATACCATATTTAGTAAACGTTTGTAATATTTAAAAAAAAATAATAAGCAGCACAAAAAAGTTCCAATGAAAAAACTATAAACTCATTTTACTCCAAATAATCATTTTGTTACATGACACCTTTATCCACTTGTGTCTTCAATTATGAAAAAATTCGCCTTGGAGAGTTTCATAGCTAAGAAAAATACTACTACTACTATATTCGATATAGGTTTGTAATTTTATTTCGTAGCTAGCTGCATTTATTTTGGTTTTTATATAAAAAAAAAAATCACTGCCCATTATTATTGTCCTTAAAACTAGAAAAATATACATGAATTTTACCAAATAGTCAATTCAATAACAAGTTATCAGTAATCATAAGATGAGTAGAAATCATGAAAATTACGCTTTCGAGGTCCATCATCGATGGCGTTCTATTTATCCTGGAATATTACACTAACATGATTGTTTTCGCAAACTAAAACGCCTGTTTTCTTGCAAAATTCGCTTGTTGATAAACGAGTCGGCAAAACCATCCATCTTTGACAATTTTTATTTATCGAGGAGAAAAAATAAGTATAAAAGCTAAGTTAATCAAAAAAGCCATTCATCATTAGAGTAGATCCAAGAAAAGCAGTTAGAGAATGACAAATGGAAAATATGGAACATGCGTAATGTAGTCCGATAAGAAATATCTCGTTAAGCGAAATTAACAGTATTTTCGCGTAGACATGATAATTAATGAAGAATTTTGTACTGGAATACGACAATGGACTGATAACAGACGCGTTATCATACAATTAATGAGAAGGGAGATCTGCTCGTCGAAGATTGTTTACGTCGGGCCTACCGGAGCCCTATTACGTTGATGTTTCTGACACGCGTTGTTCATTTGTTAGCTGATAGTATCAAGTTACCAGTTTCTTTTGTGTACACTCGACTAGTAATATATAATTTTAATTAACGCTGGTAATTTGTTAGTGGTTAAAAATAAACGAAATCCATCTTGAGAAACTATTCGTTCAATTATCGCTTCGATTTGTCTTCGTGTTTTTTGTTATTGCTATTTAAAGAAATCTAAGTAATGCGTAATGGTTGGAATAAATTCTGTAAAACTTCTACAGGGTGGTTGGCGGTTTTAATCAGTTTCAGTGGCGGCTGGTGAAATTTAAATATTTTTTTCTCGTCTGTGGCGCATGGGACCCATACGAAATATGGGGAATAACATCTAGAGAAGCACTTCTCTAATGACCCCTAAAAAATTTTGAAAAAGCAGTTAACGAAAATTTTTTTTTAAATTCGGTAGCCTCCCCTGGTCCTCCTGTTTATTATTTTTTTTTTGTCATATACATTTGACTTTTCATAAAAATACATCAACCCGTTTTGGAGTTTATGGAAATATTTTCATTATTAACTGAAATACAATGAACTGAAATACAATGAACTGAAATTTTGTACTGTACAATTTAACAAATTACAATATTTCAATTCGTTGTATCTCAGTTAGTAATGAAAATATTTTCATAAACTCCAAAACGGATTGTTGTATTTTTATGAAAAGTCAAATGTATATATGACAAAAAAAATAAAAAAATAAACAGGAGTCCCTAGACCAGGGGAGGCTGCCGAATTTTAAACAAATTTTTTCGCAAACTGCTTTTTCAAATTTTTTAGGGGTCATTAGAGAAGTGCTTCTCTAGATGTTATTTCCCATATTTCGTATGGGTCCCATGCGCCACAGACGAGAAAAAATATTAATTTTTAAAAAAATTTATTGCAGATTCGGATTCTACGGCAAAAATTACGTCAAGTTTGTCTGAAACGTTTTTTTCGATTCGTGACAGATGGCGTTGTAATCGCAAAACTATTTCTTTTCGCGATTTCTAAAAAATTTTAAGAAGAATGAAAAATAATTAGGTACGAGTTCATTTTCTTGAAAAAGCCATTCAATGGTGTTAAATTTAATACCTCCCTTCCCCCTCCACAACCACCACCGTGAGGGAGGGAAAATGGAGGGCAACTTTCAAATGCTAAATGGAAACGCTCATTTTTTATTATTCGTGAAAAATGTTTAATTTTTAAGAAATATTTTGTATATTTGTGATGCATATGGTACATGGCAGTTTTATGCCATTGATTTAATATTATATAAAAATGGTTTAGTTTACTGAGAAAAAAATGTTTTATGTTGCCAGCAGCTTATTGGGTTTTTATATTTAATTATTATGAAAATAAACATAATAAACACGCCACACATATTAAACAGAACAGGAAGGGTATGTCTTTGATTCAAATTTTTTTTTTGCTAGATATGCATTACATCAGTGGCGGTCTGGCCAGGTCGGCTAGTTGGCAAATGCCGACTGGGCCCTAGGGTCGCGCCTAACGAGGGGTCGGATTTCTCCCCCGCTCATCAAAGAAATTTTGGGACGAAAAAAAAATTTTCTTCGGATTTCTCCCCCCTGCTCACCAAAAAAATTTTGGGGACGACATTTAGATACATGCAAAGCAGAAATATTCAAATCGCTGACGAACTGAGTTTGAATGTTTATTGTAAAATGCCGACTAAGCCCTAGACACCCAGACCGCCACTGCATTACATGTTCTTGTAAGAATCATTACCTTTTTAGGTTCAATTTATCACCAAGAATACATTGTAGCTGGCAATGATGAATATTTCACCATTTCGTCGTTTTGCTGAATGTTTCAGTAGGTGTTTGCAGTATAATACTATGTCTACAGTATCGGAAGATTTTGGATTTGGGTGGCAGGCAAGGCGTGTACCAGTGCTCTAGTAGAGGGAGCAAATAATGACGCGCGATCAGGCATCATTGCTATTAAAAATTTCAGTACCATTTATTGTAGTTGGCTCTGTTCAGTATAGGTAATATTATTACGTGCTTCAATAACTAAAATTATTTAACTCGTTATACTTTCAAAACGAGTCAAATAATTCTTTACATTTCCCGCAGACAGAGCTGCCCACGTACATGCGGTGGGGAAAGCAGGTGGCACGAGTAGGATGTGTTATACGATAAAAAAGAATAGCCTAGTTGCTTCATTCTCGCTTGCTCTCATTGCCGACCCAAATGAAACATTTTCTGACACTGTATATAAGAGCCGTCTCTGGAGCCGAGATGAATCTCCCGAGCCTTGTACATTAGTTATATGTTATGGATTTTGTCCACCTAGTTTCTTCAAGTGATGCTGTACCAAAATTTGGCAATTAGAAGACCATCTGCAAAAAAAAACTTCATACTTCATCAAATGAATAAATAAATACAATAAAATATACATGATATTGGAGAAATAGCCAGCTGGTTAAACAAACCAGAAACTTTGTCATAATAATTTTCATTCCAATCGTATGCAGCAAGCAATCATTTCACGATTTATATCCTTTCGGACTTACCTGTAAATAATCTAAATATGTGCACCAAGAACGAAAGAATACGGGCATAATCTCCATATTTTATATAGTGGCATATATTACGGCTATTTATCTTTTTTCCAATAATGCATTTATATAAAGACAATGACAAATCCCGATGGCCGGTTTCAGTGATATTAACCAGTGATAGGGAATAGACTTAAAGAGCAATATGTAGTCACTAATGTCGTTCATAAGTATACATATTTTTATGCATTATGGTTGACTGTAACTAATAATGGCTGATTACCGGTTCTAAACGACTGTTTTCTTATCTTCGCAATTATGCCTAGCACACATAGGTGCCCCATTATAAAATACTACTGTAATTAGACATTTTTATGACACAATAACGAGAATATGCACACGAAAAATTACATATCATTCGTATGATATTCATTTACATGGTGAAATAACTACCAAGTATCCAGCATATAAATTTCAAATGCATACAAAGAAGTCAAATTTAAAAATTTTATTTTAGTTCATTAAACTCAGCATGATAACATCGTGTTGTATATTATTTTTAATATCACTCTATTGGCTTCACGTAGGATTTGCAGAAGTAGGAAATATAATTCATATTTCTGAAACGAAGATGGTGGTGGAGTCAGGGGCGTAGCAAAGGGGGGCGTACGGGGGGTAACGTACCTCCCCCCCCAGCTTTGTCAGACTTGGCAAAAGTTGGAAATGCGAGACGTAAGTTGGAAATTTTTATTGAATTTTTTTTTTTTAGATTTTCTCCCCCGCTCATTAATTTTTATTTCTGCGGAACTTGACAAAAGTTGGAAATTCGAGATGTAACAAATTTCTCCTTGTGCATAGCTTGCTGCCACAAATTCCTGATACTTTCATCACTTGGTAATAAAATAAATATTTTATTGGGAGTAGACAATGATGTACTTTTGCAGTCTGGAACTATACAATATTTATATAACCCCCTTTTTTATCCACGTTAATAACAAAATACAGAACACTTAAAAGATATGAACGTCCGTCGTCCAAGGTAGCAGACAAGTGGTCGACCGCCAGAAGTGGTGTGACGTCACACTGCGTTTTCGCGCTCTATTTTCATTATTTATTTTAAGAGAGAAGCAGTTGAAAAAAACTATAAGGTGTACTTTCGAAATATGAACAAAAAAAATGCTAAATGAGCCCCTTATACACTCATATCACTTTGCCTCTTTAAAATATTCTCCCCCTCTTTCAGTGAGGGGAAGAATATTTAATTTAAAAAAAACCGCTGCCACTTCACATCCAGATTTTCTATCCAAATCCCTTACAACGAAAAAAATGTTGATACTATATTTGTACTCCACTATGTGGAATAAATTGTTTATATAATTATATAATATTTGAAATTGTCTACCCCAAAATCCATAAAACGATATGACACTCGATAATGGGGGTGGCTGAGGGGGAGCTGATGCAAAAAATTTTTTGAGGCTTTTGGTTCTTGTACATAAACTAATAATGGAGTCCATAGAGGCTAAAAATATGCATTCTTTCGGAATAATTACGGGGAGCTTCGATTTTCCTAAAACCTTTTGACATCACTTTTACACAGTTTAAAATAAAAAGTTATAAACATATAATCGTCAGGAAATTGTTTATTAATTATTTAAACAAAAAAAAAAACGGTTTTTTTTCACAAAATTATTATAAGTTGAGAAATGTTAAAGCAATTTAATTCAAATTGACATATAAGAGGTTTTCGAGGTCTCTGAAATAGATTATGGTGTCAAAAAAAAAAGGTAAACAGGATACAAATTTTAGGAACAATCAACACTGTGACGATTTACGGAAGATACTTGATTCTTTTCAATATCTCGTGAAAAAGCATAGGTTTATAATATTCCAATTTTTTTTTACATCAGATTTACTTATTTTGAGGTCCTACTATAAACGTATGCTGGATAGGTAAGCTAAATATTTTTTTTTTTTATAAAAGTTATTAATGTTTATTTTACCCATAATTTCACGAATTTTCGAGCAAAAATTATTTTTTTATTTTCGTAAAAAGAGGGTTAATTTAATTTTTAAGGTAAATCCCCTTGAAGCATCTTAAAGTACACATTTCAAGCTTTAAAAATCGCACCTACAGAGATCTAATAACGCGATTTAAACCAGAGAATAGATGGTTAAAATTAGTTATATACATATATATCAAATTTTATCACTTTCTCAAAATTTTGAAATTTTGAAAGTGTACATCTTCAAAAATAAATTTTTGAGATTTTTTTCACTCATCGGATCTTTTTATACATTACCTTAAGAGTAAAATGTAAAAGACACAGGTTTTTATCTTAAAAATTTTAGAAATGGTAGGAGCTTTGACCGATTTCATCGCAAATCTCTTTATGTTCCGACTTCGTATACTGTGTGTCCCAGGATAGATGTAACAAGAGGCGTAATGGACCAAAAATTTTGGAATTTTGGAATGGTATTTGGGGATTGAGTCCTGCTTGTTGTAAAACTAAAGTATACCAAAAATGACTTGATTTGGTGTTCTACAGGGTGTTTTATAAGCAAAGTTGTAAAAATCACCACTAATAATTATTTTTCAAAATATGAAAAAATTCCACTAAGAAAAGTTATTTAAAATGCAATTTTATACCTCTATACCAAATTTCAGGAATATAAAATTATTTTTTTGAAACTTGAGTTGAATTCATATTTAAAGTTGTGTAGGAGCAAATGTTAATCATTTTAAAAAGTAGGCTATTGGTAAATAAAAAATTGAATATACGAGATGTAAGAAGGTATAATGTTAATCGAACTAATTGTAAAACAAGAAATAATTACTAACAGAAGATTAATGAGGTTTAAAAATTATAACAAGTAATAAATGTCAAAAACAACAGATTCACAAACAAATTAATTATTGACCAATACAAAACAATGTTTACAATTTTTTTATTATTCGTCGTAGCTACCACCCACATCCACACACATTTCGATCCTTCGCCTGAAGTCTTTAAAACTGTTTCGAATATGATCTAACGGTATGGAGTTTACGGCATTTGTAATTCTCTGCTTCAATACTGCTACATCGTTAGGAAGTGGTTCAGCCTAAACCAACTGCTGGAGGCGATCCCATAAAAAGAAATCCAATATTGATAGGTCTGGGGATCTCGCCGGCCACTTGATCGGTCCATTCCTGGCAATCCAATTTTCTCCAAAATTTAAATTCAACCACCGAT
Source organism: Rutpela maculata (assembly GCA_936432065.2). Taxonomy (NCBI): domain Eukaryota; kingdom Metazoa; phylum Arthropoda; class Insecta; order Coleoptera; family Cerambycidae; genus Rutpela; species Rutpela maculata. The sequence goes on from OW386294.2 coordinate 4,105,093, forward strand.
TAACCATTTCTGTGGAGTGACCAGGGCAACCATCATGTTGAAAATGAACTAAAGGCATACCTCTTAAAATATTTAAATGTTCTTCAGAAAATCTTTCAATAAGCTGTAAATAAGTGTGCTGGTTTAACCTTCCCTCAATGAACTAAGGTCCAATAACTCCAACGTGATAAAAAAACGGCACACCACACATTCACTTTTTTATAATATTGTCTTCTACAATGAATTTTAAAATTTGGATTTTCAGAAGCCCAAAACCGACCATTCTGAGATGAAACAACACCATTGGTTGTGAATGTGGATTCATCTGAGAAAATTATGAAATGATGAAAAAATCTCTCTCCCATGATTTTTTTCTCCAATGGTCAAACAAAAATCCAACCTACGGCCGTCATCTCCCTCTTCAAGCGTACGTTTATAATTTGCTTTATATGCCCTAATTTTCTTTGCCTTGTAAATTCTTTGGAGTTCAGACTTGCTAATATTAATAAGAGCTGATCTCTCTCTTAGTGGCATCCTAGGATTTTCTATAACAGAGGCATGAGCTATAATAGCCCCAACATTGTCTTCATCATATGCTTTTGTTTTTCTTTTCATGTTAAGAACACTACCAGTAGCCAGAAACTTTTTAATTATTCTCATAGCCTGAGTACGTGGCAAAGCAATGTTTGGAAATTTCAAATTAAATTGGCTTACCACTTCTCTTAGAGAGTTTTTACCGCCAATTCCATAGCATTGCACAATATAAATTTTTTCACGCACTGTCAGTACCATTTTCACTTAATTTTTTATGCTTGGTTCGTTAATTTGAAACAGAAATTAAGGATAATATTGACTACGTTTGACGGATATGTCAATAATAAATGATAAATGTGTATCCGCTGCTTTTCTCATAGCCTACTTTTAGCTTCTACATAACTTATTAATTCACAAAAAATAATTTCTATGCAGTTTTAATTGAATGGTTTAAAATAATTTATTAAAAAAATGGGAAGTTTCAAAAAAATAATTTTATATTCCTGAACTTTGGTATAGAGGTATAAAATTGCATTCTAAATAACTTTTCTTAGTGGAATTTTTTCATATTTTGAAAAATAAAGGTACTTTATTAGTGGTGATTTTTACAACTTTGCTTATAAAACACCCTGTAGAACACCAAATCATTTTTGATATACTTTAGTTTTACAACAAGCAGGACTCAATCGCCAAATACCATTCCAAAATTCCAAAATTTTTGGTCCATTACACATCTTGTTACATCTATCCTGGGACACACTGTATATATGTATTATATATGTATTATATATGAATATATGTATTATTCCTACATACATTCATTTTTATATTTGAAAATATAATAATCCAATAGCTACATGTTTCTTCTTTCATTTAAGCTTTTGTGAGGTCAATTTCATTAATTAGTTCAAAAGTTACAACAAAGAACCCGCTCATTTCTTATGGGAAGTGGCCCCCAGTGAAATTGGCTGAATTTTTAATATATTCATGGGGCCAACTCTATCCTATGTCTAGTTTCCGAGGTACAGCTCAAGAAATGACATACTGTATAATTTAAAATATTTCGAATTCATGATTTTTGTCATACATTTTATATTGTGATACGTTCTAATAGCCCTTTATAATATTTTCACTAAAAACATTTGTTTTAATAAAAATAGCGTAGAAAAAAATTAAAGTTTGAAAAATGTTGGCGAAGGCGCCGGGAAATCTATAAAAAAAAAATAACAAGTGAAAAATATTCGGTCAAATTGGCTAAAACTTTTTTACATAAAGTACGTGTCTTACTGATCAATAAACTTTAATTAAAAAACTTTCGGAAATGGCTCCTTTGACCCCTAATACGCCATCAATAAATTAAAAGATCGAGAATACACAGAATTTTACAAGAATTTATATCTGTATCTCGAAAACTAGACAAAGAATCGAGTTGGGCCCATGATCAGAAAGTCAAAATCTACAATATATAAAAAAATTCTGCCAATTTCACCGGGGGGCACTTCCCATAAGAAATGAGCGCGGTCCTTTATATGAAAACCATACTTTTCAATGGCGCATTAATTTTTGAAAGAAAAAATTATTTTAATATATATTTGACAAAACTGGTATTTTGCAACTAATTTGTTAAATAACAAATTACGCCCAAGGACTATTGTTGGTAACTTTTGGTATGTTGTTCCTGACATATTCAGAGATGTATTCTTAAAAGTTACCACTTCCCGGAATTTTTCCGAACCGAAAACCTCTATTGACTCCATTATAATTCACAATTTAATTTTCTTACCTCCTTTAATAATGAAATGGGGGTGGTAGAGAGGGTGGCTGATATATTTAAACAAACATTTACGACATGCCACACTAAGTTCCTCGGAATTAAAAAATAGCTCAAACCGCACAAAATTATGGTAATACAGTAATCACAATTTTGTAAGCTTTGTGCACTTGTTTGCGAGAGGATAAATGGAAAATCTAAATGAGCAAAATACAATAAGAAAAGAAAATAAGAAACTCGGATTTTAGTACGGCAAACAATGGGAAAGCACTTAGTGAAAAATTCTCTAGGTATAATTTTGAACCGATTCGAGTGGATATCAAAGAGTAGTATTCCGGACGGACTGCAGTAGTTAAAGTAAAGGATCCCTTTTGGTCTTCACTTCGCCATTCCTGTTGGAATGGAAGGACAAGAATGCCGCAAGTAAAAACAAGAACTTATGAAGTTTTCAGTGAAGTGTCTCTTAATGATCGGGAGGGATTGAAACATGAACATAATTGGCGTTCCCAAGCAAAGTCGGAATGTTGTGACGACGCCGGCGACGTCCAACGCCACTCGAGATACCTTTATACTGAGTGTTTTGCAACGTGGAATGGATCAATTAGTCTATCTACTCATAACCGAGTCATTTTATTTATTTCTGGAGAAGAAAAAACCATACCTATTTCACTAATATTTTGTTAGACACAATTGATTTTTATGTGGTGTCACTGAGATTAAGTACACAGCTTATATCACAAATAACAACTTAAATGCTAGTTTTTATACATGTTTTATAGAGGCCACCTTATAAACCAGTGTTTTATACCAGATCGCAATAGTGATCGACGTACCGCCTATCTGGGTGGTGTTGTTGACACGCAATGGTTGCAGAACGCAGAGCCCAGATTAATGTAGGTATTTGTTAGAAGCGGCTTGTGAAAGTTAGATTGGTCATATCTTCTTAGTATTGAGTGATGAGATCCAAGCCATATTTTGTAAGACATTGACGTAAAATGCAGAGTCGGCATGGGAGGGTAGTAAAAAATTATAATAATTCTTATCTCTTTTTGTAGTTAACTGCTCATCCAATTGGAAACATTAAATCAAACTGTTACATTGCAGATTAATACCATGTAATTAACAATAGATAATTAAATATGAGTCTAAATATTCGGCACGAAAAGAACGCCGCGCGCCGTTTCTCTAAGAATATCACTTGTAAATCCCTATTTTCCTGTTCATGGTAGTTAGACGACACATGCCATGTAATTAAAAACTTGCGCGATCATGACAGGGTAATATTGCACCTTTGATAGGTACTTGACCTTTGCATCATTTAATGTTAACCCGGCGTCTTCACAAATCCACGATTGTACCGTTTGTATTACGGTAATGGACGCGCCATTATTATACTAAACTGCCGAAATAGTCATTGGAAAGTTTCCCTTACCCATGTCTGAAAATAGTATATCAGCGGGTAATCGACGTATAGTGAAACACTGAATTTAATTATTATTGTTTCATGTTAAATTAATAAAGAAATACCCGCTTAGAAACACGCCAAACACAGCGTATGCAATGACAATATTGAAGATGCACGAAAATATACATATGGAGAAGAAAATCTCTGAACATATTATGATTTAAAAAACAGCTAAAAGTCAGTACGTAAAGGGGATGGCTCGAGATTTCTACAAAAATATTCAACTCTGACAGCCCTTCATTTTTAAACTCGGTGAGCGTTAATCGAAAATATACACACGAAGAAGAAAATCAAACAGATTTGGATATATTATGATTAAAATAACAACTAAAAAGTGTATACATAAAGCCGATGACTCAAGATACCCACAATAATATTCAACTTCAATAATATATTCAACTACATTAGCGATTGCGTTGCGATTTCATTACCTACTACCTCAATATTTTACTACATCGTGTTTCTTATCTGCATGGAGGTAGTATATAAATAAGGAGTAGCCATAAAGCTTATATCCTACAATGAGAAACGGCCGCAGAAGGCGTGGCTTGTGATCATACTGTCATGAAGGGCTCGCCAGGTCCTGATTTAAAAAAAGTTTATACAGCATTTGAGGAGATATTTGTTAGTTGACATTACCATATATCAAGTAGAGTAATGAATGGGATGACGGTTTCACATTTCAAGCAAATATAATTTAATATAATCCGAAATACAATCTAAAATAAATAGAAAATAGTTTCAACATATCTTTTAAGTACAGACCTGTTTTAACCTATGAAAAGTGATTCCAAAACATTTCTTCTTATCGATACTACTTTGATTTTTACAGCTACTTGGCTGGCACGAAATCATATGTTATGGCGAAAAACACTATTTTCTATCAAAAACATTTATTTTATAATAATATTAAACCAAGATACATGTCGCGTTTTGTTGACGTTTCGATCATACTAAAATGAGGAATGTGCTGCCACATTCTGCTTCTTATGGCTATTCCTTATTTATTCAACCTCCTTGCTTATTTGTTGCTTTCTCACCTGTTATTTTCTAACAGAAATAACAGTCTGTTAATGCTACTTACAAATAACAGTTATAAAATAACAGGTTGTTAAATAACAACTCATCTCTAGTTTGGCACTCACTGTTGATAGCCCCAAAACTCATACTCATACCTTTGCTGTTAGTACTTTATAACCGATGAGTTAATGTTTATGCATGTAAAATGAATTTGACAAATTTATTTTAAATATTTTCGAGTCTATTAACATAATTATTACACTTTGGGCTCCTATCATTGAACAATATTCAATACAACTATAACTACTAACGTTTTATATAATAATATTAAATACAATTTATATCTTTAAAATCTAGATATTGTAATATGTTGCACCCCTTAAAATTTAAGGTTATGTTACTAAAAAGTAGGCAAACTTCAACAGATCGAATGTCTGAATGAATGTAGTGTATTTGCACCTACTCGAAAAAGAACCTACCAGAAGATTCCAAAGTGACATCTGGAATTATCGAGAGAATGGTGGCGTCATCACAGAACAATCGAGATCTGTCATTTTTAGGTATAAAAGACCGATCGCATTCTCGGCGAGTAGTTCAGAAAGTTCAGAAAGTATAGAAAGTGAGGTTAAGAGTTCAAAGATAAACAAAGTAATAAACATTGTGATTTTTAGTCAGTAAAGTGTATTTAAATTAATAATAGTATTGTGAAGTATCCAGTAAACATTTAATAAAGTGTGTTAGTGGACATCTCTTGTTATAATTTTTGGAACCCACGGAATTTGCGAGGGTGGTTTCCTAAGGGTGGAAACACGTTACAATTGGTGTCAGAAGCGGAATTTTATGACAAGAGGAGCTCTGAAGTTGTGCTGGAGTGTTCGAGAAGGATTCTCGAGGGTTAGTGCTAACACAGGACTAATTTACTGGACATTGTTCGAGGGTTGTTTTCGAACAGGAAAATAGTGTTTAAGTGCATTTTTGGACATTGTAGAACATTTTATTAGGACATTAGTGTGATAATTAAATCCTTTGAACTGAGAAGTGATAGAGACACTGAAAAAGACTCATTTAGTGCGTGAAAATTTCTAGAACTTTTCTATTTGGACATTAGTGGAGATTATTAAATTCTCTGAACTGGATAGTGACAAAAGACTCTGGATAAGACTTTTTCGTGCTATTTCGAGATTTGTCTAGAAAGTTCCATTACCGATATTGACGTGACAGTTAAATTTATTTTATTTTAATTTCATCGTATGCCCGTAACAACAAGAAGTATGGCATCCGATAAACAAATACAGGACTTATTCGAACAATTCCAAAAAATGATGGCGCAGCAACGGCAGGAAGACAAAGAAGAACAGGAGAAAAAACGTCAAGAGGAGAAAGAAGAACAAGAAAAGCGACGTCAAGTAGATAAAGAAGAGCAAGAAAGAAAACGCCAGGAGGAAGAAAAACGGCGTCAAGAAGAAAGGGACGAATTAAAGAAAATTATGGAAGATCAGGAAACAAGACGTCAGAAAGAAAAAGAGGATGAAGAAACAAGACGCCAAGAAGAAAAAGCCGAATTGAGAGAAATGATGGAGGACCTGAAGATACGACAGCAAGAGGAGAAAGAAGAGCAAGAAAGACAACGTCAAGAGGAAAAAGACGCACTCAGAAAAATAATGGAAGACTTGGAAGAAAGACGCCAGGAGGAATTAAGGAAAATCCTGAGCGATCAAATAAAAATACAACAGGACGCAATCATTTCTGTCAAAAGTGAAGTCAAAGAAGAGATAAGCAAGGTAGAAGAAAAAGTAGATAAGGTCGAAGATAAAGTAGGTGAAGTCAAGACCGAAGTCGGTCAAGTAAAAGGAAAAGTAAATCAGATTGAAGAAAAGATGAGTGAGTTCGAAGAAGAAGTCAAGGGAGAAATAGACCGGCTTAAACGACAGTTGAGAGATAGAGGAAGCCAGCAGGTGGTATCATCAGGTCAGCGACTAAAACCTCCTTCTTTTGACGGCCAAAGTTCCTGGACGACGTACAAGAGGCAGTTTGAGGCAGCAGCATGTGCGAACAACTGGGATAACGAGGAAAAGGCCATGGCATTAGTTCTGGCGTTAAGGGGCCAGGCCTCAGAGTTGCTTCAGACTATCCCAGTGGATAAACAAAGGGACTTCAAAGTCTTGGAAGCTGCATTGGACTTGAGATATGGCGACCAACATCTCGCCCAAGTATACCAAGCCCAGCTAAAATCACGAACACAAAAGGCTGGAGAGAGTTTACAGGAATTCGAAGCTGCGATAGAGAGACTGGCACACCTGGCGTATCCGAGTGCACCTAGAGAATTTCAGGAACAATTAGCCGTAGGGGCCTTTTTAGATGGCATAAGGGACGAAGAGGTCAGGCGAGTTCTGAGGCTGACAAGACACCAAAGTAGTAGCGAAGCTTTGGTGCGTGCACTTGAAGTAGAAGCCGCCTACAGAGATACTCCAAGGTCGAGAGTGCGAGCTGTGACTCTCGAAGAATCGCAACCAGAAATGAACCAGAACCCCTTGCTGACTGAGATGCAGAAAATATTCACCAAATTATGCGATAAATTGGATGGCCTCGGAAAGCAGGAAAAACAACAAAATAAAGGGAAGCCGAGCGGAGGTATTAAATGTTTCAACTGCGGCAAGGTGGGACATATGAAACGAGACTGTCGACAGCAGAACTCGGAGAGTCGAGTAAATGCTGTGAATGTTGAAGAGAAGCAGGAAAACTAAGGATAGCCAGCATTAAGGGGGCTGTGCTGGCTAGGGAATGCGGTGCCCCCAGAGAAATAAAGATTTCCCAACTCCAAAGAATTCCAAGTAGTCTGTTGTTGCAAGGATATGTGAATGGAAGAAAATGCGTGTTTACGATTGACACCGGTGCTACGTCATCAATAGTGCGGCCAGGGTTTATATCAGGCTTGCAGATTAACAAGAAGCAAAATGGAGTAATCATTCGGACAGCCACGGGGGACAGGGCTGCGGTCCATGGAGAAATCAACTTGGAACTGCAGGTTGGACGGTTGAGGTTCAATTACAAGGTCATTGTGGCTGACATTATAGATGATTTCATTTTGGGTCTGGACATCATGGGAGAGAGAATTTATTCTGGCAACCGCAGACGACCAATTCCATAAAGCGAGATTGTTAACAACACAGACGATCAAGATTCCTGCTCATTCAGAACAAATGATCGATGCTGCCGTAGAAGGAAATCCTGGAGGGTACCGTGTTGGCCTAGTTGAAGATGACGAATCGATTAAGTCCCTATCCAATATTATTGTGGCGAGAACTTTAACCCGGACTCAAGACAAAATCCCAATTAGAGTTGTTAATTTAAATTCCCACTCGGTGACAATTAAGGAAGGCAAACCGATTGGCTCCTATGAACCGGTCACATGGGTAGCGAGGTGCGAGGAACAAACAGAGGGAAGTTCGTCTACGAAAATAGACCAGGAAGTTTTGACCTTGCTGAGTACCCAGTTGGAGCATTTATCTGAGGATGAGCGAAGGGAGGCAATCAAGTTCCTAGAAAAGGAAAGTTCAGTATTTGCCAAGAATACAGAGGCTCTTACAAAAACAGACATAGTCCAGCATCGGATAAATACTGGCGACTCACCAGCTATTCGACAACCACCTAGGAGGCTTCCATTAGCGAAACAAGAGGATGCCTCGGCAATGATAAACAAGATGCTGCAAGATGGAGTCATTGAGGAGTCAACGAGTCCCTGGTCATCGCCAGTAGTTTTGGTTGCCAAGAAGGACGGAACATTAAGATTTTGTGTCGATTATCGAAAATTAAACGATGTCACGAAGAAAGACAGTTACCCATTACCACGAATTGATGACACATTAAGCACGTTGGCAGGCTCACGATGGTTTTCTACGTTAGACCTTAGGAGTGGATACTGGCAAGTGGGGCTTCATCCGGATGATAAGGAAAAGACAGCGTTTTCAGCAGGCAGTGGTCTTTATCAATTTACCGTCATGCCTTTTGGACTTTGCAATGCGCCAGCTACCTTTGAAAGATTGATGGAATTCGTACTGCGAGGGCTAACCTGGAGGACGTGCCTGGTTTACCTTGACGACGTGCTTGTTATGGGACAGGACTTTACAGAACATTTGAAAAATCTTCAAGAAGTATTTGGGCGAGTCAGGAATGCCCATCTGAAGTTGAACCCGAAGAAGTGCCTGCTATTCCAGAAAGAAGTCAAATTTCTTGGTCACGTGGTGTCTTCGGATGGAATACAAACAGACCCCGACAAAATTTCTGCTGTACGAGATTGGCCAAGACCATGTAACGTTCATGAAGTACGGAGCTTCCTTGGCCTCTGCACTTATTATAGGCGCTTTGTGGAAGGGTTTGCCGAAATTGCGAAGCCATTACACCGGCTGACAGAAGAGAAAGTACAGTACCAATGGACACCGGAATGTGAAACGGCATGGAGAAAATTGAAGGCAGCTCTATGTACTGGTCCTGTGCTAGCATACCCACAACGGGAAGGACTTTTTATTTTAGACACGGATGCCAGCAATTCTTCGGTCGGTTGTGTACTGTCCCAAATCCAGAATGGGCAGGAAAGAGTGATCGAGTACTTCAGCAAGGTGCTGTCCAAACCGGAAAGAAATTATTGTGTAACTCGGAAAGAGTTACTGGCCATCGTTAAATCAGTGGACCATTTTCATAAATATCTTTATGGACGACATTTCAAGATCCGGACCGACCATGCTGCATTAAAATGGCTGTTGCAGTTGAAAACCCCTGAGGGTCAACTGGCTCGTTGGATAGAACGGCTGCAACAGTATGATTTCAAAATAGAACATCGACCTGGAAGATCTCATAAGAACGCAGACGCTTTATCTAGAAGACCATGCAAGGAAGATTGCAAGCACTGCCGCCACGTTGAGAAATTGCAGGGTACGGTGGCCGTCAACACTATTAAAATAGAGGTTCCGGACGATTGGACGACCGAAGCCCTGAGACAAGAACAACTGAATGACACAGAAATTGGGGCTATATTGAGAGCAAAGGAGAAAGGAATTCGACCAGCGTGGAAGGATGTTTCGGATAAGGCAGTTGGATTGAAGGCTTTGTGGGCCCAATGGGATTCACTTAAAGTCATGAACGGGCTGCTAAAGAGAGCTTGGGAAAGCCCGGATGGCAGGGAAGTTGTTATGCGTCTAGTGATTCCCAGGTGTCGAGTACCGAAAGTACTTCAGGAAGTGCATAATGGAGCATCCGGTGGGCACTTCGGCGTTAATAAGACCCTGAATAAAGTACGAGAACGATTTTATTGGGTAAATAGTCGTCAAGATGTGGAAGCTTGGTGTCGCAATTGCAAAATTTGTGCAGCCAGTAAGGGACCACAGATTAGAAGTAGGGGTGTAATGAAGCAATATAACGTCGGAGCTCCTTTCGAGAGGATCGCGATCGATATAGCCGGCCCATTCCCAGTAACCAAGGATGGGAACAAGTACATACTGGTTGCCATGGACTATTTTAGTAAGTGGCCAGAGGCCTATGCAATTCCAAACCAAGAAGCAGTCACTGTAGCCAAAGTCTTGGTAGATAATTTGATATGTCGGTTTGGTGTACCCCTGGAGCTGCACTCAGATCAAGGGAGGAACTTTGAGTCAGGGGTGTTTCAGCAAATCTGCAAGTTATTGGGGATACACAAAACACGGACAACAGCCCTTCACCCGCAATCAGATGGAATGGTGGAACGACATAACAAGACCATGAAAGAACATCTCTCTAAAGTGGTTCATAAGAATCAACGTGATTGGGATCTCCACATACCGTTCTTCCTCATGGCATACAGAGCTGCTATCCACGAGTCTACGAAACAAACACCAGCCCGTGTAGTATTTGGACATGAGATCAGACTGCCGTGTGATTTGATTTTCGGAACACTAGGCGGAGAACAGCTTCCTGTGAACAGCTATGTGGATGAAATGAGTGAACGGCTAAGAAATGTTCATGAGCTGGTTAGAGACCAAATCACCATAGCCAGTGACCGAATGAAGGCTCGATACGACCGTAAGGGTAGTTCAGAAGGGTTCAAGGCAGGAGATCTGGTTTGGCTGTACAACCCACAGCGGAAGAAAGGGAAGTCACCGAAACTTCAACCTCCTTGGGAAGGACCTTATACTGTTATTACCCGAATTAATGATGTCGTCTATCGTATTCAACGAAACAAAAAGTCCAAGATGAAGATCGTACACTTGGATAGACTGGCGAAGTATGTGAAAGAGGCTGAATTGCCTGACCGGGACGTTCAGGCTTAAGGAGGGGGCAGTGTAATATGTTGCACCCCTTAAAATTTAAGGTTATGTTACTAAAAAGTAGGCAAACTTCAACAGATCGAATGTCTGAATGAATGTAGTGTATTTGCACCTACTCGAAAAAGAACCTACCAGAAGATTCCAAAGTGACATCTGGAATTATCGAGAGAATGGTGGCGTCATCACAGAACAATCGAGATCTGTCATTTTTAGGTATAAAAGACCGATCGCATTCTCGGCGAGTAGTTCAGAAAGTTCAGAAAGTATAGAAAGTGAGGTTAAGAGTTCAAAGATAAACAAAGTAATAAACATTGTGATTTTTAGTCAGTAAAGTGTATTTAAATTAATAATAGTATTGTGAAGTATCCAGTAAACATTTAATAAAGTGTGTTAGTGGACATCTCTTGTTATAATTTTTGGAACCCACGGAATTTGCGAGGGTGGTTTCCTAAGGGTGGAAACACGTTACAATATTGTCTAGGTCGACCAAAAAATAATATTTAGAACTTGCAATATTTAAGAATAATTACTTTACTGTGTAATGACACTATATAATACGACTAATAATTTTTTACCTGTCTAGAAGGTCAGGGACACTTTTTATCTGTTGAGAAACGTAAACATCTCAATAAGCGTTCGCCTGGACTTTCACTAAGGTTTATAAAATAAAAATTTTGTATTTAAAGATTTTTTGGTTTGTGTGGCAAAAATACTTATTGTTAGCGACCGATGTTTCTGATTGTAACTTTACAAAAGTTTTAGATAGTATCGTGTAATTCAGAGTCCGTCTCTGGAATGTCATCCGAAATACGGGCTATGGACATGAGTACCAAGATAAAATAAAGAAGTTTTGCGAAAAAAAAATTACATTGAAATTTGCGAAAGAAAGTTTTAAAAATGAGTTGAACACCCTGGGTTTTTGTAAAACGACTCATTTAAATTTTATTAATTTTTTTTTTTTTCAGATAAAGGAGGAAAACAATATTTAATAGAATTTAAATAAGTCTTTTTACTTTTGTAAAAAGAATTGTTAAAAACGAATTGAACACCACATAACAAATGCGTTTTTACCCATTTGTTGTGTGGTGTTCAATTCATTTTTAAAACTTTTCTTTTTGCAAAATTCGATAAATTTTTTTTGCAAAACTGCTTCAATGTACAAAAAACGTATTAACTTGAAATAAAAATAGTGACTACACCTATAGTAGTTATAGTATTTACAGTTCGCTTAATATAAATTGTTACTACCCAGCAAGAACCGCGAGGAGGTATGAGCATTTCTCGCCAGGAAAGGATTCCATTTAATAAGGAATAAAGAGATTATTTAAAAAGTAACAAGAAATCTTTAAAACCAAAATAAAAACAAAAAATATACTCTAAAAATACTAACAGAAACAAATATTTCAAAAATTAAAAAAAATAACATAATAAATAATAACATACTGAAAAATAATATTTCTGAAACACTGAACTACGAAAGCACAAAAACGGAAATAAATAATACAGCGGATAACACAAAATTCACTTCTTCACTTCACATCACTTCACTTTACCTCATCTCACTTTACCTCACCTCACATCGCATCTTCCTCTAAATCCTCGCCCTTTTCACCCTCTTCTTCATTTTCAAATTTATAATAAATATAATATAAATATAATAAATTCAAATTTATAATAAATTTATTTCCACCGTTTATATGAAGTTGACCAATTTTTGAATATTCATCTTCAATTTTAATTACTTTCGTAATTCTTTTTTCCCAATCTTCCTTGCTAATTTTCGACAGTTCATTTTGATTTAATTCTACGACTTTTTTGTCGAATTTCGGAAAAGTATTTCCTTTTCTGACATTCTTCTTCAATTTACACCAAATTAACTCAATCAGATTGAAAATGCAGAAATATGGCGGTAATCTCAACGCTTTGTGGCCATATTTCTCCGCTACAGTGCCTATAACATACTTCTCAAATTTTTTCGTTCGCAGGACTTCGAAGAGTTGTGCTTTACTATAATTTTCCTCATAATAGAGATCATGTCCATTAAAAAAAAATGTAACTCCATCTTAGTAGAACTCTTGTTAAGAATTTTATAGACTTGTCTCGAATGGTATTTTGCATTATCAAGAACAATAACGCTGTTCTGTTTTAATTTTGAAATTGGGGTCTTTGTAAACCATTCCTCAAATATTTTTCCCTCCATGTTCTTGTGGTAATCCACGTTACAGTCTTCTAAGTTTTTTCCGCACAGTTTCAATGCACCATCAACCCATCCATCAACTGATCCACAGTGTAATATGATCAACCGAGTCCCTTTATTGGGGCAATGAGATTGGTTGACATTTCTTGGATCCATCAGTCCATCCTTTTTTTACAGTGTCATGAGTATCATACCAAGTTTCCTCTAGAAAATAAATGGGTCTATTTTCCCTGAGTTATTTTATCTCTTCTAGATACGAATTTCGCCAATCAACCATTCGTCTGCTTTCCATAATCGCCATTCGTTTATTAATAGTTTGATATTTAAATCCAATTTTTTTTCATCCAATTTCCTAAAGTTCTTTTGGTACATTTTAGAGGATAATTCATTTCTTTTAGTTACTTCCACATCCAGTGGAACTATAGTAACGACAGAAATATGTTTGAAAATTTTTATTGTTCAAATAGGTTTAGAATCTCATGAAACGTCGAGATTTTAAATTTGAGAGATAAAAAATTTCTGTCTGTCTGTCGGTCTGTAACTTTTTTGTGCACGTTTACTCTGGAACACACTTATGTACTTTAACGGGATCTAGAACTAGATTATATTTTCATCTTATTCCGTCGAAGGGTTGGGGGGTAAAATGGGGTTAATGGGGGTAAATCAAGCAAGTAAGAGTCCATAAAATTGATATTTTATTCAAGAGAAGCTAAGGTTTCAAAAAAAAATTTGGCATTAACCACTGTAATCACTATCACTTTTATTTTCACAAACACGATTAGATGTAGACGTAGATGCCTCACACGATCGAAACATTTTTATATAAAATATATTTTATATTAAAAAATAAATAGATATAAAATAATATTAATTTATAATATTACACTTACAATAAACCCCCAAAGCACTGCTATGAATTGGTAACAAAATTTACTAAAATTATTTTCAAAACATATTACCAAATAAAGAAATATAAAGTAATTATCAAATTATATTTTCACCCCGACAGTATAAGCTCGACTGTGATATCTCTGAGTGCGGTCCTGAATTAAAAATAACAGTCTGACGATTTACGCCTACACGCCTCGTCAGATGCCGATATCGATATCATATCTCTCACTCAATGTAAGTGGAGTAAAGACGGGACTTGCTCGGCCTATTCATTCCTCTCCCCTCACACTATTAAGACTACTTCAAATATACTTGCTAGAGTTTTACCGAAGCTGACAAAAACCTATATTAACTCAGTCTTATGCATAAAAGGGTCTAGTTTCCCTTTGTCCAGCCTATAGTGTTTTAAAATAGGCAGTTTGGAAGGAGGTTATACATTTGAAAGAGCGCTGACAATATCCATTAACCAACGACATTGCTAGTCTCGGAGATAGGGATCGAACCCAGTATACGATACATAGTGCCAGCTTTCGGTAATTTACAATAATGGCAAGCAGTACTAGCAATAACTTTTCCAAAAGTGGCAAAGTATTAAAATAAAACGGTGTTTTAAGGTTATAGGTTGGCTCTTTGTACGGGCTCCGATCTAGGCGCCGGCACTCGATCAGCGATGTTAAGCAACGTTGGTCGCGTCCAGCGCTTGGAATGGTGACCCAAGTTCTCGCTGGAGATCTCAGTCCATATGCTGAGCTGTAAAAGCCTGACTGGACTGAGGCGGCTCGGCGAGAGAAAGACAGAGGCTGATAACCGTGCCTGGGGGCCCTTATCAACAGACTCGAAGTCTAGGAAGACCATGTTTGGATGGGGAGCCCTGAGGCACACAAAAAGGAGTACTACAATAGACCTTACAGGTCGCAGTGGGGGAAGGCCAATCGCCCGCTCCTTCAGAGTAATCTAAAAAAAAAGGTTATAGGTTATACAGGCGCCCAAACCTTATAGGTCTTAATAGCGGGTGCGGTACGCCGCATAAATAGGGTGATTACTGCCCTTCAACTCCACAGGGTGCCTCTTGGCTCGGTTGGTCCTTACGCCAAAGAGATTCATTTTCAATTAGGACGCGTTAACATTTTCCCTTAGGAACCAAGATGGCGGCCATTTAAAAAAAAACCTTGCCTAAATTTTTCATGTAGGGTATGATTTCTAGTTAATTTTGATCTCCTGAACACGAGAATAATGTTTAGAAATTAATATGGACGACACTGAAAATATAAAAAAACAAAATATTAAGCACTTGAAAGGGTTGGGTATGGTTTCAGACTGTTTGTTGCTTCCTGATCACTAATTTGGAGTTCTTATTTCCTGTTAGATCAAGATAATAGGTTTTGTTTTATATGCATCTCAAGTGGACACACATTTGTAGCTTAATTTTAACCAAATTAGGATCGGTATCAAAAACCTTTGCTATATCCTTTTTTAGTAAAACAAAACTTATTTCAGTCATTGGCATACATTTTTACTAAGAAAGAAAGGGTCGATTTTTCGAGAAGTCATATTAGGCATTTTTTTTTTAAACTAATGCAATATTATTGACCAGTAAGCTGTAGAACCTTTATATCCGGATTTTAACAACATTTTGATTTTTGGTTTTCGAATTACGGCTCCCTACAATTACCTATTTTAAACAATAATCAATAAATTGGTAACATTTTTTTTAAGTCATTCTTCATTTTCTCTATAAACTCACTTTTTCTACCACACCATATTATCAATACTTTCAAATTCGGTAATCCTTAATGCTCGAACAATTTACAGGGCTGATGAAACAATAATGTTAGCAATTTTTCAATGAAAATTCTTGACCTATGAAATTTGAAAATATCGATGATATGGTCAATAAAAAAAATGCCTAATATGACTTCTCGAAAAATCGACCCATTTTTTCTTAGTAAAAATGTATGCCAATGACTGAAAGTTTTGTTTTACTCAAAAAGGACATAGTAAAGATCTTTGGTACCGATCCAATTTTGGTTGAAATTGGATGACCAATAACTGAGCTATGAAGGTGTGTCCACTTTAAGATGGGTCACACTGTATTACATTATTTAAACAACTAATATAAATTATCGAAGCACCGAAATAAAGGTGAACTGTAAATAAAACTAGATGTTCATATTAAAACTTATTTTCATATTAGAGAATCTTGTGGAACTTAAGCTTACTTGAATTATCTACAGTACCTACCCAGTCAGAGCCTTTCATAAACTTCCCAATTAATGTTAAAAATACTGACTCAGTATGAAACGGAGCAAATATTACGTACAACTTCTCCTCGTAACATTCTGGAAGAATAAATTGTAGCAGCTGAAAATATTAATTATTTTAAAAATTGTGCAGGATGGACCAAATTACGTGGGATTTGGGGTTTTCTCTAAAACTATGGCAGATAGACAACAACAAATATAGGTGTCCTGAACTCGATTTTCGGGAAACAAACAATGGCGCAAACCGCGATCGTCTATCTTTTTCGACTACCGAGCTACAAATCGTTTTTGGAAATTTTGCATTTTTGCAAGTGTCGAATCGAAGATCGAGTAACACATTCCTCATGCACTTTTTTGAGTAAAATCCGTTGCTGGTAAATGGAACATCCTATAAATTATTTCATTATTCGATAACAACTTAAATTAGCTATCTAACGATGTATCATATGTCATATTTATCTCTAGAAACAGAGGTTAATTATCGAAAAATTTAATATATTTATGAGGAGGCCATGGAAAACTATTAACAACACTTATAATATAAAGTAATTTTGCCAAAAATAGGAAAAACTAAACTACAATAAATATTCGAATTGTCTTTCATTGACATCTATGGATATTTAATCGCATTTCTAATATTTATTGAGAAGGCCATGGTAAAAAAAAAGAAAATCGAAATAATCGTAAATGTCAAAAACTAATTTGTGAGTTAATTGTGAGTCAGCATTGTTAAAAATGGTTCAATTTAGTAATGGTGAAAAATATGATATGATTAAGATTGAATGCGGAGAAGATTCAAATTTAGCTTTCGAGCTTTACTTGAATAGGTAAGATATAGACAGCAAAACTTTGTGCCAAAATTTTTAGATATCCAGATAAGAGACAGCCAAACATAAAAATATTTTAAAGGCTATAACAAAATTTAAGAGTTTGGATAATTTGTAAAAATATATAATAAAGTAGGTAGAGAAGCTGTAGAAAATATTATTTTAAAAACTGTAAGAGAAAATCCTAATACATCGTCTCGCGAAATACAGGAAAATTTAGGAATCCCAAAAACAACTGCGTTGCCTTGCTTACGAGAAAATAAATTCAAACCCAACAAAATTAGGATTAGTCACTATCTATACCCAAACGACTTTCAATGGCGTCTAGATTTTTGCCAGTGGTTTTTGCGTCAGTGCACAGTGGGTCAGGAAATTTTGAAAGCGGCCAAAAATCTGATTTTGCGTTTAATGAATTTAGAACAACATATAATACGGAAAAAATGGGGGAAAAAATTACAAGTGCTAAGGGTGGCTTTAGGGGATGTTTCTTCTCAAAAGCAGCAATCGATAGATATTTTTGGTTAAACCCTTTCAAAATTACAAAAAAATAATATAGAACATTTTTTGTGAAAAATTGTGTCCCAGAGATTGTTTTTTTTTAAATGGGGAGTTAAAAAACAACCAATGGTTATTTTTTAATAATTTGGCATGAGTTATACTCCAAGCTTTTCAGCTATACACTATTTATAATCATTCATGAGGTGTAAGAAAAAGTTTTATAAAGTCAGGATCACATGGTGCCATTTGGAGGTGGATTTTTTACAAAAATACAAACATTTGTAATGAATTTTTTAATTTATTTAGGACGTATAATAAAAATATAATAAAAGTAAATATAAGTATACAGTGTGTCCCAGGATAGATATAACAAGAGGTGTAATGGGCCAAAAATTTTGGAATTTTGGAATGGTATTTGGGGATTGAGTGCTGCTTGTTGTAAAATTAAGTATACCAAAAATGACTTGATTTGGTATTCTACAGGGAGGGTGTTTTATAAGCAAAGTTGTAAAAATCACCACTAATAAAGTACCTTTATTTTTCAAAATATGAAAAATTCCGCTAAGAAAAGTTATTAAGAATGCAACTTTATACCTCTATACCAAATTTCAGGAATATAAAATTATTTTTTTGAAACTTCCCATTTTTTCAATAAATTAGTATTTTATTTTGAACCATTAAATTAAAACTGCATAGAAATTATTTTTTGTGAATTAATATTTAAAGTTATGTAGAAGCTAAAAGTAGGCTATGAGAAAAGCAGTGGATACACATTTATCATTTATTATTGACATATCTGTCAAACGTAGTCAATATTATCCTTAATTTCTGTTTCAAATTAACGAACCAAGCATAAAAAATTAAGTGAAAATGGTACTCACAGTGCGTGAAAAAAATTATATTGTGCAATGCTACGGAATTGGCGGTGAAAACTCGCTAAGAGAAGTGGTAAGTCAATTTAATTTGAAATTTCCAAACACTGCTTTGTCACGTACTCAGGCTATGAGAATAATTAAAAAGTTTCTGGCTACTAGTAGTGTTCTTAACATGGAAAGTAAAATAAAAGTATATGACGAAGACAATGCTGGGGCTATTATAGCTCATGCCTCTGTTATAGAAAATCCTAGGATGCCACTAAGAGAGAGATCAGCTCTTATTAATATTAGCAAGTCTGAACTCCAAAGAATTTACAAGGCAAAGAAAATTAGGGTATATAAAGCAAATTATAAACATACGCTTGAAGAGGGAGATGACGGCCGTAGATTGGATTTTTGTTTGACCATAGGAGAAAAAATCATAGAAGAGAGATTTTTTCATCATTTCATAATTTTCTCAGATAAATCCACATTCACAACCAATGGTGTTGTTTCATCTCAGAATTGTCGGTTTTGGGCTTCTAAAAATCCAAATTTTAGAATTCATTGTAGAAGACAATATTATAAAAAAAGTGAATGTGTGGTGTGCCGTTTCTTATCACGTTGGAGTTATTGGACCTTATTTCATTGAGGGAAGGTTAAACCAGCACACTTATTTACAGCTTCTTGAAAGATTTTCTGAAGAACATTTAAATATTTTGAAAGACATGCCTTTAGTTCATTTTCAACATGATGGTTGCCCTGCCCACTCCACAGAAATGGTTACTCGGTGGTTGAATTTAAATTTTGGAGAAAATTGGATCGCCAGGAATGGACCGATCAAGTGGCCGGCGAGATCCCCAGACCTATCAATATTGGATTTCTTTTTATGGGGTCCCCTCAAGCAGTTGGTTTACGCTGAACCACTTCCTAACGATGTAGCAGTATTGAAGCAGAGAATTACAAATGCCGTAAACTCCATACCGTTAGATCATATTCGAAACAGTTTTAAGGACTTCAGGCGAAGGATCGAAATGTGTGTGGATGTGAGTGGTAGCTACGTCGAATAATAAAAAAATCGTAAACATTGTTTTGTATTGGTCAATAATTAATTTGTTTGTAAATCTTTTATGTTTTTGACATTTATTACTTGTTATAATTTTTAAACCTCATTCATCTTCTGTTAGTAATTGTTTCTTGTTTTACAATTAGTTCGATTAACATTATACCTTCTTACATCTCGTATATTCAATTTTTTATTTACCAATAGCCTACTTTTTGAGATGATTAACATTTGCTCGTACACAGCTTTAAATATGAATTCAACTCTCAATTCGCAAAAAATGGGAAGTTTCAAAAAAATAATTTTATATTCCTGAAATTTGGTATAGAAGTATAAAATTGCATTCTAAATAACTTTTCTTAGTGCAATTTTTTCATATTTTGAAAAATAAAGGTACTTTATTAGTGGTGATTTTTACAACTTTGCTTATAAAACACCCTGTAGAACACCAAATCAATTCATTTTTGGTATACTTTAGTTTTACAACAAGCAAGACTCAATCCCCAAATACCATTCCAAAATTCCAAAATTTTTGGTCCATTACACCTCTTGTTACATCTATTCTGGGACACACTGTATACCTAACATATATTGTACAGAGTGGCCTAGTCAAGTTTTAGGCTTTAAGCCTATTCCAATTGATGTGCTTGGTTGTGAGTCAAGATTAGATTCTTCAAATTCTAATGAGAAGCCATCGAGCCCCAATCAGAATTTTGCGTCAAAAATCGGTCTACAAGAATATCTTTCCCCTTGTTTTCGAAGTAAAATATCAAATAGCTGCCGTCTCATCAACATCTTAATTTATCTACAAGAAAGAAATATTGTTAAAAAACAAAGTGTTTTTTTATATCATTAAAAAATATTCTTCTACGATAACCTGGTCAAAAACATTAAATACTTATTTTTGAACACGCAGTATGATAATCACCGAAGGTTCATTTATTCGATAATTGGTATCAAGTTGCAAATAAGAGTAGAGAAAAATTGAAAAATTCATCATCATCATTCAATTCAATGATCTGATGCCCTCGCTAGACATCGTTGGGTGCGCGCCCCGCCTTAATGAAATAAGAATTTCTCTTAAATGAGCTAGAATGTGCCTACAATTTTTATGTACATTATTAAGAAATACTTAAGGTACATTTTAATTATTTTTTTAAAGCAGTAACTAGAGGTAATTTTTTTGTATTCCTACATCTAGCTCTTTCATGCAATGAAACTCCTAATATAACAATTCCGTAAACAATAAAATTTATTTCGGTACATAAACATGTGGTTCTCTTTATATTATATCAGTATTAAAATACTTACCTTAGAGAATATTTCTGGTGAATTTCACGTGGAACATAAACTTATTTCAGCTACAATCACACCTGGTCTGGTCTGTGATAAAATGAGGACGAAGCTCTGTACATCTAACATAATACGAAAGGTTACTAACCACGCCCTGCATAAAGTGATAAATTCGACGCAGGCCTTTGATATTCCAGGAAATGATGGCCTGACAATCTATTTAATAACTTTTATATGTATTGAAGTCAAATGACCACTTTGAGAAAAAACGATTTTTGCCGCTTTCAAAATATTCTGGCCCACTGTGCAGTGCAATGAAGTGCCAGGATTTGAAGGAACAATCATATGGACAGACGAGGCCCATATCAGCAGTGCCGGAATTTTTAATCGACATAATAACCACCATTGGGCTCATGGAAATCCGCACGTAACCGCTACAGTTAATAGTCGATTTAGATTTGTTGTATGGTGTGGTTTTATTGGATACCAAATAATAGGTCCTCATTTTTATCACGGTAATTTGAATACCGAAAATTTTATTAACATTCTACGACAAGAAATAGAGCCCTTTGTAGACAATATGCTTGGAAGGCAATTTCAAAGATTAATTTACCAACAGGATGGCGCCCCAGGTCATACATCAAATGAAACAAGAAATTATTTAAATGCTCAATTTGGGGAGGACATATCACTCAGGACTAGTTTATCAACGTCTAGTAAGCTAAGTAACTAAATTGATAACTAACAATTAATTTAGCTAACTGGACATTAATAAACAATAAAGTAGTTTAGATATTGTTTAATTTTTAGGAAATAATGGTCCTATTTTGTGGCCAGCTAGACCTCTCGATATAACCCCTGCCGACTTTTGGCTTTGGGCTTATTAAAAAATATTATATATAGGGAACGTTCTAATAACATAGAAGAATTGGAAAACAAAACATTAGCTGCGTTTCGGACAATAAGTACTGTCAAGATTGGAAATGCAACAAATGCTGTAAGGAGAAGGTGTCAAAAATGCATAGATGTCAATGGAAGACAATTCGAACATTTATTGTAGTTTAGTTTTTCCTATTTTTGGCAAAATTATTTTATATTATAAGAAGTGTTGTTGTAATAGGTTTCCATGGCCTCCTCACAAATATATTAAATTTTTCGAAAATTAACCACTTTCTACAGATAAATATAACATGATATATCGTTGGATAGCTAATTTAAGTTGTGATCGAATAATGAAATAATTTACAGGTTGTTCCATTTAAAAAAAACATAAATTATGTCTATATCTCGAACACTGAGGCATGCATAATTTTCTTCTTAACAGCAACGGATTCTACTCAAAAAAGTGCCTTAATCAAATCGAATCAAGTCAAATCAAATCAAGTTTATTGGTGCTTTAACAATACAGTTTTACACAAGTCAAATATAGAAATTGTCATAATATTATGCAATGTCACATATAAAATATATAATATAGGATACAATAATATAAGTAAATTGTAAAATAACATAAGTAATTAAAAATATTTCAAGTATACACACAAAATATTTGTACACATACACAAATATACACAATAAAATATACTGCAAATTTATATAAAATTGTTGTCCATTATTTTGGCTTCAGTGCCATTAAAATTTAAAAATTCATGTATACTATAGAAACATTCTTTTATTAAAAATTTTTTTATTAACTGTTTATATTTCACCTCTGGTAAGGCCTTCACCCAATCTGGAATTTTATTAAAAAATTTAGGGCCGTAACAATTAAAGCCACAATCACTTGACTTAAGCCTATTAAAATCTATCACTAAGTTATGTTGAGTCCTTGTGTTGTATTTGTGAATATCCTCATGTTTCTTGTATTGGTTTATATTTTTATAAATATATATCAGGCAATGAAAAATATATAATGACGGAAATGTTAAAATTCCCAACTCAATAAATTTATCTCTTACATCCTCTCTATATCCACGATTTGTAATTATCCTGAGAGTTTTCCTTTGTAACCCGAAAATTCTGTTAGCGTGCGGGGCATGGGCCCAGTTTATCAGACCATAAGTCATATGAGACACTATTAGCGAGTAATAGGCCGTTAATAAAATTTTAAAAGTTACAATGTTTTTTAAGTTTCTTAGCAAGAATATATTTTTTGATTTTTTTTTTGCTGTGTAATCAACATGGTGGAACCAGTTGAGATTTGGGTCTAGAAAAACGCCTAGAAATTTTACTTTTTCTAGGTTATTATAATTTTCAATTGGCCTATGACTGAAAATCATATTTGTAGTTTTATGCTCGTTTAGTAACAATTTATTTGATGAGAACCATTCTAAAGCATTTAACTTAGCTTCATCTATTTGCCTTTGAACAGCATCCAATTTATTGTCTGATACCAGGAGTGTGATATCGTCTGCAAATAATATCAAGTCAACATCAGGTACAGACTTTTACGTAAATTAAAAATAGGGTTGGTCCTAAGACCGATCCTGTGGCATTCCGCTCTTTATGTACTGGGATGTCGAGTTAGTATTACTTATGCTTATGGTCTGCTGTCTATGCTTTAGAAATGATTCTATTAAATTGCAGCTGATCATGTCAAATTTATAAAATTTTAATTTCTCTATTAGAATTTGATGAGAAACACAATCAAAAGCCTTTTGAAGGTCACAAAAGGTTACCCCGATATAATCCCTATTCTCATTTCCTTTGACAATTTTATCTATTAAGTAAATAATTGCGTCATTTGTGATCATTTTTGCTCGAAAACCAAATTGTTTACAATAATATAAATTATTATCTTCAAAATGGTGTGTTATTTGATTTTTTAAACATGTTTCGAAAATTTTTGATATTACAGGAACAAGAGAGATAGGTCGAAAGTTATTGTTAATTAAAGAACCTCCTTTATGAATTGGTACTACCTTTGTGACCTTTAGGACATCTGGATAAACACCTGCGCTAATGCATTGATTGATTAGACTAGTAAGGTGAACAACTATAAGGTTTTTAATGTTTTTTATTATATTTATTGACATATTGTAGTGATCTTTACTACTTTTATTTTTCATTTTATTAATTACATCACGTACTGTATTTATACTAACTGCATTAAATTTGAAATTTGGTACATTTGCTTCAATATCATTGTTTGAAAAAAAATCTGTATAAACACTATTTACTACAGGTAAGTTTTGTGTAATATTTTCAGCTACGTTTATGAAATAGTTATTCATGTCTTCTACATTTAACTCGGTATTAAAGATTTTTTTATTTTGTTGCCTATTTTGGTTTATGATATTCCAGAAAGTCTTTGGAGTGTTTCCATTTTTGTGTAATATATTATCATAGTAATTACTTTTAGTATTACTTATTTGACGTCTGTATTCCGCTTTGTACTTTTTTAGGTGTTCTTTTAATTTCACATCTGGGAAGTTGTTATATAATTCACTAAGTAAGCATACATTTTCCCTCATTTTATGCAAATCTGAGGTAAACCATTCTTTTTTAGATTTTCTCTTCTTGTTTATTTTTATTTCAGTTTGCGGAAAAGCCTTATCAATATTTTCATTTAAAATTTCCAGGAAAAGTTTAAATTTTTCATTTACATTAAGATTAACATTATTGTTTGCTGTGCTCACCCAACTCCAATCAACTGTCTCCAAGTTATTATATAATAGAAACATACCTTCGTCAGTAATTTTTCTAAATGTAATAGTATTTACAGGCTGAATATTGTTCTCAATTGTTAAAATAATATTAACTGCCTTATGATCCGATAAACCTGGGTCAAATACCTCCGTCTTATATTTATTACTTAAATTTATTAGAATATTATCTAAGCAGTTTTTTTGTCTCGTATTTTCAGAGATAGTGTGCTGGAAAGAAAACGAATTTATTAAATAGTGGAATTTCAAGTATTTCCTATCAGTAGTATTAAATTTTATGTTAAAATCACCATTAATAATAATGTCTCTTTTTGAATTCTTAAGTTTATTTAGCAAGTGATTAAATTTTGATAAGAAAGTAGCAAAATCCCCCAGAGGTGACCTATAAACAGTTACGATTAATAAATTTAATTTATCACATTCAACTGCTACTATTTCACAGTGTACTTCTATAGTATATGAATTTATGTCCTCGCAAGGAATAAAGTTAAAAAATTATTTTTTACACAAAATTGCAACTCCCCCATGAATTGTATCTTTTCTACAGTAGCTTGTTATGACATCATAATTATTAAGAACTAGATTTTGCATTTCATATTCGTTCAGAAAATGTTCAGATAAACATAATACATCGTACTTATTATTATTATCACATAAAAATGCTTCAAATTCATGTATTTTGCTACGTATAGATTGCACGTTTAAATGTAACACTTCCACTTCCGAATCACCTGTAGTTTGGCCTCCTATAAGTTTTTTGTCGGTACCTGTTGTGTTGATATTCTGTCTGCGGACGAAAGGGCTTCTGGAAATTATATTTTGATATCTCGACACCTGCTGGCCATAATTTGGCATCCATAATATCCGTGTCCAGGTCTTCGTCTGCAGCCGTTTTAAAGGAATTAAATGTTCCCCAGTTTTCAACTTGTTCAACTACGAAGCTACGATCTGTGAAATTGCTTTCCAGATGTTCTTTCAGATTCTCAGTTGTGTAAGAATATGTTACTGGATTTTTGATTCGACACTTGGTACTTGAGTATAGAGATCATCCAAAAATGCCAATTTTCCAAAAGCGATCTGTAGCTCGGTAGTCGAAAAACAATCGCGGTTTACGGCCATTGTTGTTTCTCGAAAATCGAGCTCAGGACACTATATTGATTTTTGTCTATCTGCCATAGTTTTAGAGAAAACCTCAAATCCCATCTAATTTTTCATGAAACGGGTTTGTGAACAACAAATATACAAATATACATATTCAATTAAATCAAATAAGTACAACAAAGCGGGTGGAAAAATCTACGGTACCTATAGGTTCTTAAAGTTGACTCAACTTTACAGTGTTTTACTTTTTTTTTTCACGTATTTATAATGTTTTACTCGCCACAGACAATCTGACATTTACTAAGAATCATACGAAAGAAACAAGACGCACTTACTATATCGCAGTCTTCAACCGACTTTTTTTAAAAATAGATATGCTGTGTCGGTAAAAGTGCAGAAGTCAAAGTCATCGGTCATTTTATTGCTTCAAGTAGAAGTGTAGTGGACTAAGAAGTAGCGAGTTGCAAAGCAGCAGACCTTTCGACTTTCGAGTACGGCTCTTGAAATTATGAGAGTGACTAGCACAGTCTGAATGGGTAGAGGATAACTCACAGCGTCTTAGAGAGCAACATTAAGGTAATTTACAGTAAGATAAAGCATTACTTGGGCCCACGATAAATTAGTAAAATGTAAGCAAACGTCTAAAAATAGGTCTAATTTGGACCCAATCTTGATTTCCCGCTCACAATGGATGTGATACACAGGATTATCGGGATAAGTAGGAGTTTAAGTGGCTACGACCAACTTGCTAAGCACTTTTGTCGAAAATACCTAATTGCCCCTATCGTTACAACAAGAGAGGCCGTTATTACAACTCACTCGACAATGTGCAACGGATTAACAATATCACGTCGAATCTAAGGATAAAATATCCATAAGATTCTGTAAATATTTCAAGTCTTTCAGGAAAATTTAACGAATTATTTACTCTGTAAATTTTATTCATATCTAAACTGCTCAAGAAGTGTAACTAAATAGAACAACTTTGAAGTACAGGGTGGACCAAATTAGATGGGATTTGAGGTTTTCTCTAAAACTATGGCAGATAGACAAAAACCAATATAGGTCCTGAGCTCGATTTTCGAGAAACAAACAATAACGCAAACGGCGATCGTCTATTTTTTTTCGAGTAGAATTCGTTGCTGATAAAAAGAAAATTATGCATGCCTCAGTTTTCGAGATATAGACATAACTTGTGTTTTTTTTAATGGAACACCCTGTAAATTATTTCAATATTCGATCACAACTTAAATTAGCTATCCAACGATATCTTATATGTCATATTTATCTCTAGAAAGAGTGGTTAATTTTCGAAAAATTTAATATATTTGTGAGGAGGCCATGGAAAACAACAACACTTCTTATAATATAAAATAATTTTATCAACAATTTCCAATCACGATAGGAGTTATTGTACGAAACAAAGGTAATGTTTTGTTTTCCAATTCTTCTATGTTGTTAGAAAGTTCTCTTAATATAATATTTTTTTAATAATCTCATAGCCCAAAGTTGGCAGGGAGATCTAGCCGGTCACAAATTAGGACCATTATTTCCTAAAAAAACCGCTGTCCAAGGAATCACTACTTCTACATCCAGATTTTTATCCAAGTCATTCACAATGAAAACATTTTGTATGTGGAAATAAGTGTTTATGGAACTTTAATAATATAATATTTGAAATCCTCTACCCCAAAAACCCATAAAACGATACCCCACATCGGTAGCGAGACACATTCATGTCCCCAAAAAAACATTAAAAATCTAAAATTTTTATGTTGGGAGAGAGGATATGTTCGGGGTATGTACACTTACTGATGTAAAACAAAAAAATGATATAACCCAAAAAAATGTTAATTTTTGATGTTGAGAGAACGAAACAAGAACAAAAAGATACGATTAAGACATTAAATATAATATTATTTTCTTTGTTAAAAACAAGTATAAAAAAATGCATAGGTGTATAACAAAATTCCTCATCGAAAAACAATAAATAATGCCGCATTAATATTTTTGAATGGTAACAAGCTTGTCACATAACAACATTTAATTTTCTTGAACATCAGTCAATCTTTATCGAAATTAGACGTACCAATAAAAGTACTGGGATTCAGTTGTATTCCAGCTGTCATTGGTGTTCTTCAGTATACCCTTATACTGACGAGTAACAGTTATTCCGAAACGTCAAACTTCGCAGAACAGTCGTCCTTTTTGAGGATTAAAACTGATTCCTTTTTAACAAGTTCTTGCATTTAATTCACCCCATGTCGTATCGTCGTATTTTGTTGTTGATAATATTTATTTTGTATAAGTTTTATTTATGTTAATATGTGATGGAATGCGTGTGTGCTAATCTGCATTGTGAATGTCCTCAATCCGTTTTGTGTGACAGTTGTTCACCCTCTCTCAATATACATATTGATTCATAGCCATGTTGCATCTCTACCAGCACATTTGAATACAGCATAGTACAAGCATTCTGCAACCCCTTGTCAATCAATTCGACTACGCTGAAGGCACTGCTTTTAAATATGTTTGCCTGAAATTGTTTTTATTTCGAATTTAAAATGGGTGTTTTGTATGACATGATGGATGCTTGTTTGCGAACCTCGTTTTCTTGTTATTTAGCTTTTTGATTTGAATTTTAAAATGTTACTTTTCTCCAGAGGCCTTCTGCCTTCTATTCAGGTTCGCGTAACACATGCAAACTTCATTTTGTTTATTTATTTTACCGCTGTCAAAATATACAAATATCGTCGGCTCTCGACGGATTCGAAATAACAAATAGGTGACGATACTTTGGCATGGTTTCGGAAAAGAAAATATTTTTAAATAATATTTTCCTAACATTTAGAAACATAACCCAGTTTCTCGCATATAAGTGCGACTTCGGTCCGTTTAATCTAATCAATTAACAATATAAATGCAGACGAAATTAAACTAAAATTGTTCATAGAATACTTAAAAAAATGCAATTAAAATATTTATAGCGAACGTCAAAAAATATCTATCGCTTAAGAAACAATACCTCTTCTCCATTTTTGCCATTTTTTTTTTGTATCTAAATTGATGTCCACTCCCATGTCCAAAAGTTCCTAAAAGCTGTTATCTTCAAGATTAATATTGATACCTAAAACTCTACTTAAAAGAATAAATTATTAAAGAAAAAAATAACATGTAGGTTTCCTACATATTAATTAGAGAAATTAATTTTTCTCGTCTCCTGTAAAATTGCTAATTTGGAGAGGTATTGTTTTTTAAGCGTTGATGCATCACTTTTCACAAAATTGTATACAGTGTGCCCCACTTTTCATGAGCCACCCTCATATCTGATATCCGAATAATTTGAAATTTTAGTGGTGAATATACCGGGTGCCACGGGCTAGTGGCTCCCCCCTATATTGCTTTTCATTTTTAACTTATCCATTTGAAATTTGTAAAAATGGATCTTTGGACATTAAAAACGGTATGAGACCACTTCCGGTTTACCCGGAAATGACCGCCACTTTTGATTTTTAAATGGAATACCCTGTATATTTTAGTATACACTGAGATTTTCGCGAATTTTTAAGTCGATGTTCAGTTTTTTAAAGCATTTTAATACATTCGTCGAGAGTGCTTTGGAATTCAAAATTTGTTCTACGACAGGTAAAATTCAAGGGAAAAATATAATTTTTCGTTTAATTTCATTAATAACTATTTACGAAGCCTCCAAAATTGAACAAATCACTTTTTTATTGAAAATTTTTTTTTTTCAAATGTGAAGGTGGTGGCTCAT
This sequence comes from Rutpela maculata, assembly GCA_936432065.2. NCBI lineage: Eukaryota > Metazoa > Arthropoda > Insecta > Coleoptera > Cerambycidae > Rutpela > Rutpela maculata. The sequence goes on from OW386294.2 coordinate 4,134,583, forward strand.
AGTGTTCAATGAATTATAGATTTTTTTCTGAATCCATTGATATCTATTTCAAATCTATGTTATTTGTTTTTCTATTTTATAAAATTTATTTAAAAATAAAAAATCACTTTCAAAATAATTTTTATTGATCCTTATACTTTGCACTAGTACTTATACCTATTAAGAAACAAAAGAGAGAACCAAAAGGTTATTATTCACAAAAAGGTAGTTATTCATATTTCATTATTAGACATATGATTTTTGCAAAGGCAACTACGTCAAAGTTCAAGAAAAAAACCGCTGCCCAAGGAATCACTACTTCCACATCTAGATTTTCTATCCAAGTTACTCACAACGAAAAAAATTTGTATGTGGAAATAATTGTTTATGGAACTTTAATAATATAATATTTGAAATCCTCTACCTCAAAAACTCATAAAACTATACCCCTCATCGGTAGCGGGGTGGGTGTGGTGATAGGGGGTCGTAGTGGGGCTGGATGAAGTAAAAAAATATTTTGAGGTTTCTGGTTCTTGTACACACATTAAATCAAAATTTTTTTTTCATCCCCTTTAATAATGGGGTGGAGGTGGTAATGGGGGGTGGCTAATGCCAAAAATTTTTTTGAGACCTTAGCTTCTCTTGTATATACTAAATACCAATTTTATGGACTCTTACCTGCTTGATTTACCTATTTACCCCAGATTTACCCCAATTTACTTCCCAACCCTTTGACGGAACAAGACGAAAATATAATCTAGTTCTAGATCCCGTTAAAGTACATATGTGTACCAAATTTCAAGTCAATATCTCAAACGGTTCCAGAGTAAACGTGCGCACAAAAAAAGTTACAGACCGACAAACAGACAGAATTTTTTTTTCCTCTCAAACTTAAAATTTCGACGTTTCATTACATTCTAAGCCTATTTAAATAATAAAAATTTTTAAAAATGTTTTTGTCGTTACTATACTTCCACTGGATGTGAAAGTAATTATATCGAAAGTGATTTTTTATTTTACTTCCACATCCAGTGGAAGTATAGTAACGACAAAAAAATTTTTAAAAATTTTTATTGTTCAAATAGGCTTAGAATGTCATGAAACGTCGAGATTTCAAGTTTGAGCGAAAAAAAAAATTCTGTCTGTCTGTCGGTCTGTAACTTTTTTTGTGCGCACGTTTACTCTGGAACCGTTTGAGATATTGCCTTGAAATTTGGTACACATATGTACTTTAATGAGATCTAGAACTAGATTATATTTTCATCTTGTTCCGTCGAAGGGTTGGGGGGTAAATTGGGGTAAATTTTTTAGTAAATAGGTAAATCAAGCAGGTAAGAGTTCATAAAATTGATATTTAGTATAGACAAGAGAAGCTAAGGTCTCAAAAAAAATTTTGGCATTAGCCACCCTCATTATCACCCCCACCCCATTATTAAAGGGGATGAAAAAAAAATGTGATTTAGCGTGTGTACAAGAACCAGAAACCTCAAAATATTTTTTTACTTTATCCACCCACAATATTTTAAAAAAGAAAACAACTGTTATTACTCAAATTTCATATTGTATGAATTATTTACGGATTATATATTATTCTGTAGCGTATTTGGAACTCCTTGTAATAATTAAAATACCAACCCCAGAAAACGAAAAAATTCATAAGTCCTACCCACATGATACAATCGTCATGGGATTTTCACTAGAAGTATTGTTATGACCAGTCGAACCCATATCTACAGGGAAATTGAGCTACCATACTCCTACCCCTCGTAATAATAAGAAAACCACCCCCAGGAATAGAAACAATTCGTAAGTCCTAACCACATGATAAAATCGACATGTGATTTTAACTAGAATTATTGTTATGACTAGTCGAACTCACATCTACAAGGAAATTGTGCTACTGTTGTAGAACTCTCCAAAATCGTCCTGAGTTGAAGACATAATCAAAATTCGACTTAGGCAAAAATTTCATTTAAAGACATTTTTAAGAGTCTGCAGAGGCACAAATCAGTCCGTAAGGACCGTTTTGGTTTCTATAAGGCGTTGTAAATGACCAGGTGAAAATTCGAAGAAACACCGAATTTTCACTTAGAAAAAATGTTTTTGGTTCAGGATATGAGAGCAGAAGTATATAATGACAAAGATTTATGAATAATATACTTTTTCAAAGGTACCACAAATTGGACTTTGAAAAATAATATTTTTGAAAGGGCGTCAAAGTTTGGCTCAAGAATCGATTTATCGAAAGTACGCCAAAGTTTCACTTGCAGACTAATTTTTCAAACTGCGTTGAAATTTGGCTTAAAAATCGATTTTTCAAAAGTACGCCAAAATTTCACCCGCAGATTAATTTTTCAAAACTACCTTGAAATTTGGCTTGAAAATCGACTTTTCAAAAGTACGCCAAAATTTCACCCGCAGATTAATTTTTCAAAACTACCTTGAAATTTGGCTTGAAAATCGATTTTTCAAAAGTACGCCAAAATTTCACCCGCAGATTAGTTTTTCAAAAGTACCTTGAAATTTGGCTCGAAAATCGATTTTTCAAAAGTACGCTAAAATTGGTCTCAAAATAGATTTCTCAAAAGTACCACAAAGTCAGTTTAAAAAGTACCACGAAAATATACTTTAAAATATTTTTTATTTTTTATTCCTCCACCAAAGACATTGACCTTTGAGGTACGGTCATTGAAAGCCCAATTCTAAAGTATGAGCATAAAATTTTAGCGATGCACTGCATCCGAAAGGCAAAATAGAAGATTTTGACAAAGCCGGCATAGTGCCGGTAAGCAAAAATTGATAAAAATCAATGCATATGTACAAGGCCGGTTTCTCGCATGGAAAGAGTTTGGATTGACTCAGCGGCTCGCAATTTGGTCGAGCGCGTTGAGTGGTCCAGACAAAGCAATGGTAGAAAAGCCAATAACAGGGCTTTTCAAATGACAAAGTTATAGAGGAAAACGCCTTGTGCATAAAAATCCAAAAATTCAATTTTGCCTAAAAGTCGCTCGAAGGTGAGTAGCTGCCATATCGATAATATTGAACGACTGTGATAAGGGTTAGTAAGTCGTGGACTGATCGAACGCCACTCAACTTACGCAGTAATAAGTCCTCTGAATGTGTTTGGGTACGTGAATCTCCACGATACAAGAACTTTAAAGCTAAGTAGTCTCTAGCGAAACTAAATTCATTTAGTAAAACTTTTTTAAGTTAATTTCAGTCAGCCTTAATTATTCATTTACCCAGAGTCTGAAATGATTCTAAAAGCTCGCATTTTGATTCTGAGAAGGTATGTATGAATCTTTTCTACCTAATCGATCGTTAGCGTGAGCGCTCTCGCTTGTATGGTCTGAAAGTCACTACCTTGATTGGGGAAGGCACGATTCTTATCTTGAGAATTTTGTATAACCAATTCTGTTAAATAAACGGATTCTTTGAACTATTGTTTCTTAATTGATCTTGAGGCCTGTTGACGGTCTATAATCCCTGGAACTTTCGTATAGAAAACCGGATGTGTCGAGTTAATTCGCATTAACGTTCGACCTTCTGGTTGCTTTACGGAGGTTTGATAGGGATTTTTTTATGCGTTTTTTGAGAAATAAATTCCGTTATTAATAGACCAAAACGTGATTTTCGCGTACCAAAACTAATCCCTCCGCAGAGAAATTCTTCGGTTGGGATTTTTTTATGCAAAAATTCAGGAAATTAAGAGGTGCCTAAACCCCTAACGAGGGAATTCGGGTCCAGAGAGAGCGTCGTTTCCGATCTGTGGTAGTGCAGCCTTGGTCCATTACTCGGCTACCGAAGTGAATCTTATCTCGAACCCGCCTGGGAGGTAGAAGAACGGGGTAATACGCGACTGGCGCCCCCTGAGAAATAAATTGGTGTCGCGTCATTTTGACGCCCGGTAGTGCATTCTTCTACACTACCACCCTCCTGTAATAATAAGTAAACCACCCCCCGAAAGAGAAACAATTCGTAAGTTCTACCCACATGAGATCGACTAGTCATAACAATAATTCTAGCGAAAATCACAAGTCTATTGTATCATGGGGGTAGGACTTACGAATTGTTTTTCTTTTTCGGGGTGCTTTTCTTATTATTTCAAGGGGTAGGAAGGTGGTGGCACAATTTCTTAGTACATGTGAGTTCGACTAGTCATAACAATAATTCTAGCGAAAATCTCATATCGATTTTCGGGGGGTGGTTTTCTTATTATTACAAGGGGTAGGAGGTGGTAGCTCAATTTCCCTGTAGATATGGGTTCAACTAGTCATAACAATAGTTTTAGTGAAAATCCCATGACGATTATATCATGTGGGTAGGACTTATGAATTTTTTCGTTTTCTGGGGTTGGTATTTTAATAATTACAAGGGGTTTCAAATACGCTACAGAATAATATATAATCCGTAAATAATTCATACAATATAAAATCTGAGTAACAACAATTGTTTTATTATTTAAAATATTCATTATATACTGCCTTTTTAAAATATTTTCTACCCTTGAACAGTGATTTTTGCATTTTTTCAAAAATGTAAAAAATATGCTCACCTTAAAATTTCTCAGTTATTGTTGAGCCCTATAGGATTTATTTTGCTCTTTCCCTTGGCCCGTTATCTACTATGCAAAAACAGACGAATTTTGCGGTCACTCTTTGGTACAAACCCATTTTGGTACAAACCCATTTGAGGGCATATCCAGTGGAGTATTCAGATTAGAAATTAAATAGCTAATAAGATTTATTCATTTTCCACTCCGTAAAAAAACCGCAGTAAGCCAAACTTTTAGGTTTTATAAAATGTAATGTACACAAGAATGCACTTCTCACGTTAAAAAAACGATGTAAATCGGACCTAAAATAAGTTTTTATGGGGGTGGTTTCAAGCAAAATGGGACACACTGTTTATATGAATGAATAGACATTTTCAAAAATTAATATTTTATTTCATGGATATCTCAAGTGTAAATAAAAGTATAATACAAATGTATGTAAAATTTTTATAACTTTTTAGATTTTACATGTTTGATTTTTTATACCGTGTGTGTAGTCGCGGGCTAGGCATGGGGAGTAGAATTACAACATCGCGTGTGCCAGCTGGCTGAAATGAAATAACAGAGCTGGAATGCTCCACCGATGGACGAATTTACGGCTGCCGGTGTTGTTATATTTCTCGCGTTACGTTAATGTACATGCCTAATGGGAAATTACACGCACGGTATTTAATCATTGAACCTACTGACAATGCCCAATTCCTGTAGTCTAGTCCAATTTATCATTATTAATATTATTATTACTTATTATTATAATAATTTCTAGTACTCATCTTAATAAAAATTGGTGCGAAATCATTACCATCCTTCAGTTAATTAGTTCAGGCAAAGGAGAATGATGACGTCAGTTCAAAGATCCATCGTCTCAACTATACCTACCATTTTCCTAACAGACAATTTTCAATAAAGACCTAAGTAAGCCATGAAAACAAAAATTATTTCAAGTGTCAATTTAATTATACAATTCTTTGCGATTTTATGTAACCACCATCATTCCGAATGCATTGCTCAATCATTTTTCTCATATGGTCTTTAACTTTTCTAATCTCAGCCGGAGTGTTTCAACACATGCCTGTTTAATTCTGATCACTAACTCTTCTTGGCACATCCATTCGTTCTCTTTTGTCTTGTTAGTTTAGGTATAATTGTTGTGATATTAAAATTGTGACTGGCTGTATGGAGCTATTCCTAAAGCCATAATAATTAAAAAAACTCTTCTTGGCTCCGTGGTCTGCTCTTATACACTATATTTTTTGAAGCATCTCACAAGTGGTGTCAGGTCCGGGGACCCAGGGGGAAACTCCTGCACTTGGCACCTATCCAGCTACCAGGAAAATTGTTTTCTAGCCAACGCTTTGCATCGTTATGAGCCGGGGCACCATCAAGTTGATAATACAAGTATCTTCTGACATCTCGCGGCAGATTGTGACCATTTGTCTTGGATAAGGCAGGACAGTTCCGTTTTTCGAGGTGCTGTTCCGCAAAAGTCTCGCATTGGTTTTAAAGTTCTCCCCCTCGCTCTACATTTTTTTTTTCAGATCCCCCCCACCGAGGCATTAGCATGATTCAAGTATGGTCACTTTAACAAATTTAACGAATACACAATCGGAAAAATGTAATACTTTACATTTCTTCAATGGCACGTTTTCATCCGCCGCGCCGTTAACAATGATGATACGTTTTTAATTTAAGATAAGTATCATTTATTACAGCTGTGCCTTATGTCTTTCTAAAAATAAATCTTGACACTGAAAAACTTGCGGTATTAAATCAATGAGCAACAATCCGCTCGTATATCATGTGAGAAAAAGGACCGGGCGAGATAGCGAGATGGGGTGAGAACAGAATCAAATTGAAATAATACGTGTCATATCTAAAGATCTGTAGACGAACGGTTAGATTTAAGAGGGACCGGGTACATATTTAAAGATTATACTAGTCTGCGTTGAAACACTAGCTTTATTCGAGTGTGACTATGACTGAGATTCTGGAACAACATGAGAGAGTAGGATATAAAATTTGTCAACATTTTATTCCTTAGAATAGGCTACGAAAGACATTCTTTTGTTTCCGTTTAGCTTATACGGGATTGGAAAAATGCGTTGAAATATCTGATTTCTACCTAAAATAATAATAATAATAACTTTATTACCGTATCATTTTATAAAGATATTGACAACGTCACTAATTAGGTAGAAAAGAATAGAATAGCAATAATAAATAGACAAGCACAACAATAATAAACACTAAATGTTAAATCTTATGAATTAAATGATTAAAATAAATAAATAAAACAGAGAATATTCAAGGTACGCAGATAAAAATGTAAAACCGCTGCCCAAGGAATCACTACTTCCACATCAAGATTTTCTATCCAAATATCTCACAACGAAAAAATTTTGTATGTGGAAATAATTGTTTATGGAACTTTAATAATATAACATTTAAAATCGTCTGCCCCAAAAACTCATAAAACGATATCCCACATCGGTAGTGGGGTGGGGGTGGTGATAGGGGGTGGTAGTGGGGGTCGATGAAAAAAAATATATTTTGAGGTTTTTGGTTCTTGTACACACACTAAATTACAATTTTTTTTCATCCAGTTTAATAATGGGGGGTGGCTAATGCCAAATAATTTTTTGAGACCTTAGCTTCCGTTGTATATACTAAATGCCAATTGTATGGACCCTTACCTGCTTGATTTACCTATTTACCCCCCAATCTTTCGACGGAATAAGATGAAAATATAATCTATTTCCAGATCCCGTTAAAGTACATATAATAATAATAATAATAATAATAAGGTGATGTATGTCATGGAATTCTCGGCACCTGCCGAAACAAACATCATCTTGAAGGAGGGGGAAAAACGGGCTAAATACCGAGATCTCCGGTATGAGCTTCGAGCGCTATACCCAGACTACTCGGTCAAGATGGTCGTCCTGATAATCGGTGTACTCGGTGGAATAAGACCCACGCTGCTCTCGGAATTAAAGGCCATACCAGCCTGCCAAAAGTCAGCCGAATGGTTGGCAGGCCAAATGCAGAAGGCAGTTATCCTGGGGTCCCTCCGTTTGCTTAGGGCACATGAGTCTGGAATTTACAGTCACTGACCCTGCGGGATGCGGGGAGTGGCTGTGAATAATTCGCTGGCGCTTCTCTCGTGAGAATGTCGGAGACACGGGAGAACTGTCCAGAATCGCGTGCGCGAAAAAAAAAAATAATAATAATAATAATAATAATAATAATAATAATATAATAATATGTGTACCAAATTTCAAGTCAATGTCTTCAACGGTTCCAGAGTAATCGTGCGCACAAAAAAGTTACAGACAGACCGACAGACCGACACACAGACAGACCGACAAACAGACAGAATTTGTTTTTTTGCTCAAACTTAAAATCTCGACGTTTCATGACATTCTAAGCCTATTTGAACAATAAAAAATTTTTGTCGTTACTAAACTTTCACTGGATGTGAAAGTAATTAGTGCCTGGTAAATGACTTCTACAAGGGAGTGGCAAAATATGGTGCATTTTGAAAATGGGCTTACAGGATTCAAGTGGACTAATAGAAAAAATCTTGCATACTATTATTTTTTGTATCACAAAAATGCGATTAAGGTCAGCTGTCTGTCCTCAGTAAAGTACCATATAGTTTAATTGAGAATAAGCCAAGGCATAATAGACATTCATTAGGTTTTTACTTCCACATCCAGTGGAAGTATAGTAGTAACGACAAAAAAATTCTTAAAAATTTTTATTGTTCAGATGGGCTTAGAATGTCATGAAACATCGAGATTTTAAGTTTGAACGAAAAAAAATTTCTGTCGGTCTGTCTGTAACTTTTTTGTGCGCACGTTTACTCTGGGCCTGTTTAAGATATTGACTTGAAATTTGGTACACATATGTACTTTAACGAGATCTGGAACTAGATTATATTTTCATCTTGTTCCGTCGAAGACTTGGGGGTAAATTGGGGTAAATTTGGTGTAAACTGGGGTAAATTTTGGGGTAAATAGATAAATCAAGCAGGTAAGAGTCCATAAAATTGGTATTTAGTATATACAAGAGAAGCTAAGGTCTAAAAAAATTTTTGGCATTAGCCACCCCCACCCCATTATTAAAGGGGATGAAAAAAAAATGTGATTTAGTGTGTGTACAAGAACCAGAAACCTCAAAATATTTTTTCACTTCATCATCCACCCCCACTACCACCCCCCTGTGTCATCCGCATACATGTAAACATTTGCAGAGTTTATATACTGTAGTAGATCATTTACATATAGCAGGAATATCAGAGGACCCAATACACTACCCTGGGGTGTTCCAATGTTTAGCTCATGTTCATATGAAAGAGAGTTTTCTATTTTGACTCTGTTTTTCTATCAGTGAGGTATGATACAATCCACTTATTTAGGTTGTCTCTAATACCTAGCATATTTAATTTGTGTGAAAAAAAAAACAAATCTAAAATGTCAAAAGCATTTGAGAGGTCAAAGAAAACTCCCATTACATGATTTTTGGCATCTAGTTCTTCAAATACATTTTGAATTAATTCATTTGTATCAGTTTCTATAGAAAATTTACTTCTAAAGACGTGTTGAGACGATGTTAATAGATTCTTTTCATTTAGAAATGAAACAATTCTATTAGCGATTAATTTTCCAATTATCTAAGAAAAAACACTTAAAAGTGAGATGGGTCTACTATTGTTAATTTCATCTTCATTTCCCTTTATAAACACAGGTAATTATTATTATTATTATTATTATTATAATTAATGCGGTTTTTAGCCGTTTTTAGTTAATTGATAGTCGATGTAGAGACCCAAGAATTTTCAATTGTCTACTCTTTTTAGCAAAGTGCCATTGTAATTCTGTAATTTTACGTCTTTTAGAGAAAATCATACAACGTGTTTTTGATGAATTAAGAATAAGCTTGTTTTTTTTGCACTAGGTTGCGAATTCTTTTTTTGTATCTATTTATTTAACGTCGGCCTATTTCCGCTACCAGGGCCTATCACCGACGCCAGGAGACGAGCTACCCCCAACCTGGAAATTTTGCCGAACCTCTTCCCTTAAGAAGAGTAGGGATCTTTTATTTGCCTAACATTTAATAGACAAGGGACCGCCTGCTTTACATCCCCTCCGAAGGATGGTATATCCACTAAGTAATCCTCGTCTGAAATTACTTAACTTCCGCGTATACACTGATATACAAGTCCTAGAAGGTGGGACGAGAACGCTGTATTTCCCAAGATGGGTCACCCATCCAAGTACTAACCGCGCTCGACGTTGCTTCAACGGAATATCGACTGATATTCACATTGAAGTCGCCTCTACGCTCGCCCCCTGTTGCGAATTCAAAAAGCAATATTTGTGCCTCGTTGGCGAGTTCATTTTCTGATGAGGCTAATAATGCAATTGTGCTGTCATCTGCATGCAAAACCAATTGCATATTAATTGTATTGCCTATATATTTTTCCAAGATCATTGATAAAGAGCGTAAATAGAAGTGGAGGTAGAACGCTGCCCTGAGGTACACCATTTTCAACTCTCTCAAATCCGATAATTCTTGGCCAGTTCTAACTCTGACTTCACGGTTACTTAGAAAAGACTTAATCCAATCATTCGTGCAGCCTATAATGCCTATTGAGTATATTTTTTTCACCAGATATTCAACATCCACACATTCAAAGGCACGTGTGGGATCAAAGAACGGGGCTAAAGTGTGTATGTCCGTCTAATGATTTATAGACAAATTCAAGTTCGAAAGCCGCTGTGTTTGTTGAATTTATATTTTATTTTTTGTTAAAAAGGATTCAAGTTCGTTACCAACAATTTTTTCAAGAATTTTTGAGAACGTCATTAAGCCAGTTATAGATCTATAGTTTCCAAGTAATTCAGAATCTCCTTTTTTATAAAATTCCAGTTTTCAAGGTAATATTAAAAATAAAACACAGGGGAATTTGATATAATCCCAGATAAACTCGAGGGCATAAATCGGTATATCATCCAGACCACTACAAGCAGATTTGTTTTCAATTGTGACATAGCCAGGCATCAATTGTTAATTCCTCAATAAAAATAGAATTAACAATCAAATTAGGAAGAGTGCAGCCTGTGGCACCAGGATGTAGGCTTTGATTTAGTAACTGCTCGATACTGGCAGTATAATAATCACAAAATTCATTACTAATATCCATAGGTTCACTGATATTGATTTCATTTGAAGTTATTGTAGTGGAGGTAGTTTTTTCTTTACCCTATCAAGATTTGCATTTACTACTTGCCAAATAGTTTTAGTGCAGTTAGCAGAGTTCATAATTTTGTTCTTAAAAAAATTGTCCTTAGTAATTTAAATCCCTTCAGAAAATATCTTCTTTGCCATTTGATATTGCTTCTTATGTTCGTCATTCGTCGTAAAATATAGGCGAGATCAAAAAATAACCTTAATAAAAGGTGTTGTAGGTTGTTAGTGTAGTTTTTTTAGTGAAGTATGCTGATTTCCTATTGTTCAAGCAATTTATGTTTTTGTAATGGCATCGTCCGGGAGATGATTACTTGCATTTATTTGTTTCTTCACCACTTCAAATAACAGATTTCAGAAATTTTTTTAAAAAGATGGAGGTTCTTAATTACAAACGTTACCAAGGATTAGCTTAAGTGAATTCTACGAAGTCTTTCTCAAACTGTAAAGTGAGCAAAAATGGGAAACAAGATTTTCACAGTCCCAGATTTCTACCAGAGAAAGAGGTCTAATGGGGCGAGATCAGGTGACCTTGCAGGCCACCTTATGAAACCCTGGCTATAAGCTTCATTGAGATAATCCATAACAACGCGGCTGTTACGGGGCGGTGGGTGCTCTGTCTTGCTAGAAATACAACAATCGGTATTGCGCTAGAGAAACTTGTTCGATTTCTTTCCAAATTTGATTTTGTAGGAATTCGAGATACCTCTGTCCTGTCAGCGTACCTTGGAAGAATATTGGGCCAATGATTCGTGTTCCATAAATACATTAATAACTATTTACGAGGCCTCCAAAATTGAACAAAGCACTTTTTTATCGAAAACCTTTTTTTTCAAATGGGAAGGTGGTGGCTCCTACTGTTTAATAAATTATAGATTTTTTTTCTGAATTCATTGTTATCCATTTCAAATCTATGCTATTTGTTTTTCTATTTTATTGAATTTATTTAAAAATAAAAAATCACTTTCAATATGATTTTTCTTAAACCTTAACGTAGTTGCCTTTGCAAAAACCATATGTCTAATAATGAAATGTGAATAACTACCTTTTTCTAAATAATAGCCTTTCGGTTTTCTCTTTTGTTTCTTAATAGGTATAAGTACTAGTGCAAACTATAAGGATTAATAAAAATTATTTTGAAAGTGATTTTTTATTTCTATATAAATTTAATAAAATAGAAAAAAAAACAGCATAGATTTGAAATGGATGTTGATGAATTCAGAAAAAAATATATATAGTTTATTGAACAGTAGGAGCCACCACCTTCCCGTTTGAAAGAAACAGTTTTCGATACAAAAGTGATTTGTTCAGTTTTGGAGGCTTCGTAAATATTTATTAAAGGAATTAAACAAAAAATTATATTTTTCCCTTGGACTTTTGGTATTCCAAAGCACTCTAGACGAATGTCTTAAATGCTTAAAAAAAACTGAACACGACTCAAAAAATCGCGAAAGTCTCATGGTATACTCAAAATGTTGTCTTGAATCCAAATATGTAAAAATATACAGTGTGTTCCATTTAAAAATCGAAAGTTGCGGTCATTTCCGGGTAAACCGGAAATGCTCTCATACCGTTTCTTATGTGCAAAAAATCCATTTTTACAGGTAGATTATGCACCCCAAATTTCAAATGGATAAGTTAAAAAATAAAGGAAATATAGCCTGTCACTCAGTATAATATGTGGATGTGGAGGTAAAAAAAAAATTGAATTTTCTTTTATTCAAATAGGCTTAGAATACGTTGAGATTTTAAGTTTGAGCAAAAAAATGTCTATCTGTCTGTCTGCCTGTCGGTCTGTAACTTTTTTTTGTGCGCACTATTACTCTGGAACGGTTTACGATAATGACTTGAAACTTGGTATGTACACCTAGTATTATAACGATATCTGGAACTAGTATATTTTGATCTTATCCCGTTGAAGGATTGGATGGTACTGTAACGTTATTTTTTTACCTAGGTAAAGGTATGCGGCAGCGCCTTAAAGAATCAATCTATTTTAATCCTCGGCGAACCTTAGGTATAGGCAACGCGAAATACAGGGTCTGAAAGAAACGCCGTCAGAGGGAGTTTACGTCCCAGAAGGTAAAATGTGAACTGTCAAATAACAACTGACACAGGTTACTTGTTTATTATTAAGTATTTAAAGACCGGAATTGAACGGGAATCTAGAGAATAACTAAGTATCATAACAGGTGATTACTCCAGTGGAACAACTATTATGTAATTTTAAAGAAAAAGGAAGGAAAATTATAATCTCCCAACAGCTAACCTACAAATGTCTTTGTGATACTTACGCACTTTGAATTAATGTAGTAAGACTACTGGTTTGAGATATTTAACGGACTAAATAAGCAAGTGGGTGGAGGATAAGAATATGTAAAATAATATGTTACTATGGTTTAACAAAATAGCAGGGAGGCAGAGTGACAAACAAATTACCTAAGGGGTGTTCTAAGTTAGGTATCAAAGTATGATGAACTTTGGGCACGCTTCAAAACTTGGCGCTCTGCAGATAGTAATTTTTATGCTGCTATTGGTAATCCCGGGATTGAGGGAAATTGGTTTTTTTGAGTTTTTTTTGCAATTTTTTTGTGAGGTGATAAAAAAGAGGCAGCCATTTTTGGAAAAGAGGCATTTTTGCTGTGACCTCTGGCCAGACACCACACCACCCATTTAATTAGAGAGCCTAAAGAACATCTAAGGTAAATCATTAAATTTAAATAGTGGTTTTTCAAACATGTTACGTTAGGTGCATGATTTAATTTTTTGTAATAAGGTAGCGCTCAATTTGCAAGTATAGTACCAAGTTTTGAAGCTAATCAATCATCTTTATAGGTTCTTTGGATAGGGCTTCGCCTACCCTCATAAATCACCTGCTGAATTTGATGTCACTGTTTGCTCGCTGATGTTGAAGAGACGGGAGAGCTGTACCCAAGTTTGGGACCGTCAGTTTGAACACTAGTCCCAGATGATATATTCTTGTGGGGACCTGTAAAGGGAGTTGCTTGATACTCATTCCGTTGCTGGAAGTAGTTTCCATTCCTTCTTTTTTTGAGCTGATGCTGAGCCATATCGACTAACTCGTACATCGTAGGGGGTAACACAAACTACGGAGAAGTCCTACTATAAGTACTGAACAGTTCAATTAATCTATCACAGTCCTGGATAAATTGCAGGAGAAGATCGGTGGTTTTTACCTTTCACGATTCAATTTAAAAAAATTTTATATGTTCTTGCTAACACGTTACTGAGTAACGAATTTAATTTTTCAAACGTATTTAATGATTACATTTGTTTAAGAGAAACATAGTCAATCGTAAAACCATTTCATTGTCAACTAAACAGGTGTTTGGGGTTTTTTTTATTTTATTTTGTATTCTCCATTTTGTACTAGTTAAGGAGTAAAAAGACAAGAAAAAGAATTGAGAAGTACTTACTTGGTAGAAAGCAGTAATTGGTATTGACTTTTTAGTACAGGTTAATTTTGCTTATAGCACGTTCACCTTTTATTATACTTACGTTACACCCTCGTTTTTTTCTACGTTATTAATCGTGTTACTGTGTATTATACATCCATTTTAAGATTTTGTCGTATTTTTTGGGCATTTCATTAAATTAAGCATATTTGATATATTTTTTTATTCTGTACTCCATTCCCCTCCTGTTGAGTAATCAACTGGCGCCCCAAGCTTACGTTATAACAACTATACTTCTTGAGTTACTATTTGATAATAATTTGTTTCATCGAAGGAATCCACGACGAGCAAAAGAGAAGCCGTGTGGATGGGTAGTCAGAGAGCATATTCTCCCCTGATTATTACGTCACAGTAAATAGGTAAATCAAGCAAGTAAGAGTCCATAAAATTGGGTTGTAGTGCGTGTACAAGAAAAAAAAAACTCAAAAGTATTTTTGATATTGCCACCCCACACTACCGATATATAGTGTCGTTTTATGGGTTTTTGGGTAGACGATTTACAAATACTTCATTATTAGTTCTATGAACAATTATTTCCACATAGTGGAGTGACATATAGCATCAATTATTTTTCACTTTAAGAGACTTATATAGGGAAATGTGGATGTGCAAGTAGTGATTCCTTAGGCAGCGGTTTTTATTACTTAGTTATAAGACTGTAACACAGGTCTACAGAAAAAAAAATTCTACTCCAAGGGCTAAACCTATCATGCCTTAAGTATTTGGGTGCTGAATCCGAATTTTCGATTAAAAAAATTTTCTACCGCGTAGATCTCGAGTAAATCCCGGTATCTATTGTCAAAATATATTTTTTTGGCGTTTTTTTACGCGGTTGAAAATTTTTTAAATTGAAAATTCGGATTCAGCACACAAAAATACTTAAGACATGATAGGTATTTTTTTGATGAGCGGGGGCGGGAGAAATCCAAAAAAAATTGCGGGAAAAAACAGGTGCCGGCTGGGGTCCCCTTGACCCTTGATCTCCCAGGGCACCGCCCCCCGTTTTGCCCTGCCATGGTTACGCCTCTGCATTGGGGCAGATTTTTTTTTAGACCTGTGTAATTTTTGGCAAGATATTTGCGTAAAAATTAAAAAAATATCTAGTTATGCGCGGGCAAGAATGGTTACTTTGAAAGCTGAATACCCAAAATAATATTAATTCCACATCCAGTGGAAGTATAGTAACGACAAAAAAATTTTTTTAAATTTTTATTGTTCAAATATGAACGTCGAGATTATAAGTTTGACCGAAAAAAAATTTTCTGTCTGTCGGTCTGTCTGTAACTTTTTTTTTGTGGGCACGTTTACTCTGGAACCGTTTGAGATATTGACTTGAAATTTGGTACACTTATGTACTTTAACGAGATCTAGAACTAGATTATATTTTCATCTCGTTCCGTCGAAGGGTTGGGGGGTAAATTGGGGTAAATTTAGGGTAAATAGATGAATCAAGCAGGTAAGAGTCAATAAAATTGGTATTTAGTATATACAAGAGAAGCTAAGGTCTCAAAAAAAAAATTTGGCATTAGCCACCCCCATTACCACCCCCACCCCATTATTAAAGGGGATGCATAAAAAATGTGATTTAGTGTGTGTACAAGAACCAGAAACCTCGAAATATTTTTTTACTTCATCCACCCCCACTATCACCCCCCATCACCACCCCCACCCCACTACCGATGTGGGATATCGTTTTATGGGTTTTTGGGGCAGATGATTTCAAATATTATATTATTAGACAATTATTTCCACATACAAAATTTTTTCGTTGTGAGTGACTCGGATAGAAAATCTGGATGTGGAAGTAGTGATTCCTTGGGCAACGGTTTTTTTTAGCAATGATGTAAACAGAAATACAAGACATTTATTTGTAAGAATAAAAAGACATACGGGTAAAATTAAGAATATTTGTTTTTTAAAGTCTACTAAAAATTATGAGGCATGGATCTGTGCATTTTGGTGAGACATGTAATTAACCAGGATCTTATACTACTGTTCAACCAAACAAACGCGTACGCATTTTAAATGAATCCAAATCTTTATTTTTTTTTTCAATTTCAATTTAGAGATTTTTAAACAACGTTTATTTTTAATTGGGATTTATCCATTTACAGATGATGGCAGAGTGAGTCACTGATCAACTAGATTAAAATAAAAAAAATCGAATGAGGTGTTCGTATTCCATGTAAAATTTTATGTTATTTCTTTGTTCCAAGGCAGATATTAAATTTTTCGAATCGATTTATCACGTGCTAAAAATTACTATTATTTCTGTACTGTAATAAATCATTACTTTTTGATCAGGATACCTTATTTTATTGCTGATATATAGGCGTGAAATTACTCGAAATAAAAGCGTTAAAATTTTTTATTGATTTTTTTTTATATATCATATTATCTGCCATTGTAATTTTAACGGCTATCTCAGATAAAACATTTATGATATCTAAAAAAACCAAAACTTTAGCAGACTGCAATTTTAAATCGAGACACTTATTAAACTTCAGGCACTGAAAGAGTGACTGTTAAAACTAATGTGGTTGTACCCAATCGAACAAACACATTTTTCATTACTCGAATCATCCGAATATCAAAAGTCATTTAAAAACAAATCTTCAAAAAATTACCAAAAATTATTAATTAAAATTTCCTTCAGTCACTCGATCAACTAGACCGTATTTAATTATATATATTTGACTTAATCAAATAGGTAAATTAATATTATAACCAGAGTCCGCACGGATGATCTACATTCCAGAGACGGCTTTTATGCTGATATAATTATTATAATGTAAACACTAAATGAAAGATTCCCAAACAATATAAAAACGATGAATTGATGAAATTAACATTAGTAATATTTCATCTTGTCGGTCTTGGTTTGTACCATATTTATGCATAAAGTGTTATTTGAAATACCGCCACCGAAGTTGAACATATTTTTTTAATCATCGGCTTTATGTAGATACTGTTTTTTAATCATGATTGATTTTCTTCTCGCCTATATATTTTCGAATATCTGTGTTCCATTTTCAAAAATAAAGGACGCCAAAGCTGAATATTTTCGTGAAAACCAGGAATCATCGACTTTGTGTAAACATTTTTTACTTGGTTTTTAATCCTTAACTATAAGTGCAGGTCGCGATCGCGGTCACTACAGCGATACATTGATGCCTCGATGCTGGAGGGACACGCGAGACAGGTTTATCTTTTCAGTATTAGAAGCTTGGGAAGCATGCAATCGAGAGGAGAGATACCACGTGACCTGAGTGAACCAACCTGGTGCAAGCCACCACGATGCCTTCCTATCTACCGCGATATAAAAAGAAATTATTTTGTATCGACCTGAACAACGCAGACATCTTCAGGGACTTAGAGTACATTCCAGTCACCGAAATCATCCGGGAGAGAGCCAAGAGCATGGGAACCTGCTGATCAGGGAGGTCACTGACTACGATCCAGCCGACGCTCCGAGGCACAAAAGGCCGAAGATGCAAATCATGGATAACGGATGAGTATGAGAACCATACCACCGCCGATGAAGACAACCCACAGAAGAGACATGACGATCACCCAACCACTACCCTGCAGGTACCGGACAAAGCACCGGCAGACCGAAAGTGCTACCAAAGCAATTAGGTCTGCACCTCCTCGAGCTACATAGCTCAACCCTATCGCAGGATGTCAATTGACATTCTGCGTACCGGCAGTCAATCCCAGCCAAAAATACCACAATGTCGAACAGACAGATGACTATCCCCAGGGTGACAAGCTCGAGAAGAAAGAACGTCAAAAGAGAAGAGCGCCAGAAGATAAGGGCTTAGCCAGCAAGGTCCAACGATCCAGGACCCGGAGAGGTGGGCCGAAATCATCCACACCGCTCACATTTGTGAGTGGGGTTGATGTAAAGTAAGCTCGCCCGCTAAGCACGAGGCCGCTCCAGGCCTACAGCGATGTACTAGGGTAAAGAGCAGTAGTCCTGCTCGACCCCCGACATCCAAGACCATCATCATTGCCAAAGGATATTGGTGCTCGACCTGGACATCGCGGTAGACCCCGATGTGAACTGCTGCTAGCATCCCCGGTATGTGCTGTCTCATTTAAATACACAGATGATACACTTATAGCAGTGAGGCATCTTTTGTATGTTCGTACCTTAACAGTACGGAGGTGATATGTATTTGGGAATAAGTCTATATGTTTTTATCTATCTCTTACCTTCTACCTTTGTAACTGTTGAATCGACATACATGTCAGTTTTATCATACGACTGTCTACAGGAAGGTTTATAGATATTTAGGTCTTTGAATTTCGGCCGCCATCTTGGTGTAGCTGTTATAGAACCTTCCAGAATCGACCTAAGTCGAAGAAAAAATAAAATTTCGACTTAGGTTTAAAAAATTCATTTAAAGACATTTTTTAGCATAACGTATGAGTTTGGAAGGCATCAGAGTCGAGAACTAGCACAAAAAGACATACTTTCGATAAGACGTAAAGCAAGCAATTAGCCACTTAGGCAAATATGTTTCAGCCAAGGCCATGGGAGTAAAAGTATATTGTGGTCATGGAAAAATGTACTAAAAATAAAGGTATAAGTTTTGGTCAAAGAAAAAGAAACTATACTTTTACGAAATACTTTAAAAATATTTATGAGTATTTTGACTTTTTAATCTCTTCGAAAAAGGACATGAAAGCGAAGATACAGTCATTATGGTTATCATACAAAAGAATGAATATAAAGTTTTAACTATGCGACGCACAGTGGCACGAATCGTGATTTTTTCGTTCAAAATTATCTAGAGCATTTGTTTCGCAACCGATTGCGATAATTTTTTTTAAATACTAGTTATTAAATTTTCAAAAAACGTAAGAGCCTATTTTTTAATTATGCTAACCAAAATTATTCAGCTTAGCCAAAATGGCCAGTTTTTATTTAAATCTTAATAAACCTTACAAAAAAAACTTTTTTCTTATCCAATTTACATAAATCTTGTTACTCGGGGGTTTTTGAGGTCGCTGATTACGACTCTGATATCCAAATTGTCATAAACTAACCTTCAAGATGGCGGAATCAATGGCGGCAATAGAAGGCTAAAAATGATGAAAAATTAATTTTTTTTTTTTAAGTTTATACCGAGAAGTTTTGAATACTTCTGATAAGTACTTTTAAGTTAAAATAGACTAAATTTCAAGTTCCGGGAAGAAATTCAAAATGGCGGAACAAATATGGCGGCAATAAGATGATAATACTAACTTAAAAATAAATTAAATGCATTAAACTAAATAGGCTATTCCTAAGAATTATTAAAAAATTTTAAAAGGAACAATTTTTCTGAAATTCTCAAATATATCCAATATGGTTGCCATATATTAATTATCAATCATAAATATGCGATTCAGTCCATTAATTTTGAAGATAACCTTAAGTAGGTCATATTAATTGTCTCGTTTTTCACCCCTAACCCCAAAAAACACCCTCCAAAAAAATGCTCTGTCCGGCGGACCAGACCAGTATATTCTTATGTATTTGGACCTGCTGAAACCGAATCCGAAGAATTGTCAGATTGGCTCGTTTTTCACCCCCAACCCCAAAAAACACCCGCCCAAAACAAAAACAAAGTGGTCTGTCCAGCGGACTACAGTGTACATGTGTATTTTGACCCGCTGAATTCGGATTTGAAGACCATTTTTTTGGAGGGTGTGTTTTTCGGGGTTAGTGATGAAAAACGAGCCAATCTGTCAATTCTAACTTCGAATTCGGATTCAGAAGGCCAAAATACATAAGGATACACTGGTATAGTTCGCCGGACAGACTACTGTGTTTTTGTTTTGGGGGTGTTTTTTGGGGTTGGGGGTGAAAAACGAGTCATTCTGACAATTCTGACATCGGACTCGGTTTCAGCAGGTCCAAATACATAAGAGTACACTGGTCTTGTCCGTCGGACAAACAATTTTTTTGGGGGTGTGTTTTTCGGGGTTGGGGGTGAAAAACGAGCCAATCTGTCAATTCTAACTTCGAATCTGGATTCAGCAGGTTAAAATACATAAGGATTCACTGGTATAGTCCGCCGGACAGACCACTTTGTTTTTGTTTTGGGGGTGTTTTTGGGGTCGGGGGGTGGAAAACGAGTTAATCTGACAATTCTGACTTCGGATTCGGTTTCAGCAGGTCCAAATACATAAGAATATCTGGACAGACCATTTGGGGGGGGGGGGGGGTGTTTTTGGGGGTTGGGGGTGAAAAACGAGCCAATCTGACAATTCTGACTTCGGATTCGGTTTCAGCGGGTCCAAATACATACAGACACACTGGTCTCGTCCGCGGGACAGACCACTTTTTTTGTGGAGTTCTGTAATCAGTAAAAAGCGGTAGTAGGAAAACCAAATGCAGGGCTTTACAAATAACAAAGTTATAGAGAAAATCGCCTTGTACAAAAATATGACAAACAGTTTTGCCAAAAAGTTGCTCGAAGGCGAAGTCGTGTCAAATCCTGAATGAACCTGCATGGGGACCAGTGCATCGCGGGACTGACAGAAAGTTATCTATCTCATGTATTAGAATAGTTATACAGCAAAATTACTTCATAACTGATGCTTTACTAGACTATAAATGTGCTTTATTGTTATATAGATAGATAAACGAACTTCTATTCGATACTTTGTATCTCTATAAGAGCTTCTTGAGATACTTTATAGATGCTGTGAGAATGTTACTAAGGAGTGCTAAATAGTTGTATAATTATTGCCTTTGTGGCTTTTAAACGAGAAAATGGCTTTATAGGCCTGCACCTATTCTGGGCATATAGTGGTTGCAGAGATATTGAGAAAACGTTGTCAGACCTTAATATACAATGGTGATATAGATGCTGTTATAGCTATTATAAAATAATCAGCGTTAGTTGGGATGCCCTCCATTCCCTAATAAGCGTTATACAGTTAATTATGGAATATCTTGTATAAGTAACAGAAACAAAACCATTTAGCATTCTCTGTACCTACTCTTGACAAAGGCAAAAATTCCGAAACATGAAGAGTTTTAATAAAATACTTTGAAACATTTAAAATCTAATTTTCTGTATTAAAAAATTGAATAGTTTCACAAGGAGGCGACTACACAATCAATTCATTGTACGCAAATATTTTCAAAAGTTCTTCTGAAAAAGAATTAATTTCAGCATTATTATTAAGTAATCAAGTGCTGACACACTTCCTCCGGCTAATGCGTCGCTAAAGGATGTGGGCTTCTAAACACTTCTTCAATTTTTATGAGCCCATGAAAATTTCAGTTTCACTCGTGCTGAATGGTCTGCAACAAATTCTGAATGCCCTTGTATGTTTTCCAGTTACGCCGAAACGCATTTACTTGTGCAGGCAAATTTATTTTTCTTCCATAATTGGTCCGTTACAAAAAGCCTCTTGTTGAACTAATTAGTTAGAGCAAATAAATTACAGTTAAAAAGTAAAAACATCTAAATATAGATTTGAATATGCAAGTTTTCTACGGCTGACGGTATTTGGGGCTCGACTCTCCACGCTTGGCGTAAATCAAGGAATTTGCTACTGTAA
This sequence comes from Rutpela maculata, assembly GCA_936432065.2. Lineage (NCBI taxonomy): Eukaryota > Metazoa > Arthropoda > Insecta > Coleoptera > Cerambycidae > Rutpela > Rutpela maculata. The sequence continues at coordinate 4,156,411 of OW386294.2, forward strand.
CCGAGATACTGTTGAGATAAGCAACAAGAGATTTGTAGGACACCCTGTTCTTATGCCGCCCATCGATTCCGAAAGTCCACCCCTAATTTTATTTATTACTGCCCACCCATGAGGGAGTTTTAACTTCACATTTTCTGTTGTTAGAGATGTTTTATGTGTCTTTGTACCATATGATTATTGAAAGCGTAGTAGACGTACTGCCTATGGTTATGTGTACCTTTGTACAGGGAGGACCAAATTAGATGGGTTTTCTCTAAAACTATGGCAGATAGACAAAAACCAATATACGTGTCCTGAGCTCGATTTTCGAGAAACAAACAATGGCGCAATCCGCGATCGTCTATCTTTTTCGACTACCGAGCTACAGAGCGTTTTTGGAAAATTGGCATTCTTGGATGACCTATATATCTCAATTACCAAGTGTCGAATCGAAAATCGAGTAACACATTCTTAAGACACCTTTTTGAGTAGAATCCGTTGCTGATAAGAAGAAAATTATGCATGCCTCAGTTTTCGAGATATAGACAAACTTGTGTTTTTTTAAATTGAACACCTTGTGAATTATTTCATTATTCGATCACAACTTAAATTATAGTAGAGTAAAATCTGGAAGTAAAGTCGCTTAGTTTTCGAGAAAAGAAAACCGGCGTAGAACCAAACCAGACTTAGTGGGATTCTTTAGTAAGATAATCGTGTACACGAAATAATTTTTTACGACATTTTTTGGTGGTCGAGAACTTTTTTATTCCGAAAAAACTCAAAAAATAGATTTTTAATGAAATATGTTTTTTAACGTCTCCACCGCTATATCTCTGAAAATATTTGTGCTATGAAGCTATTTTTTTTTTAGATTAAAGTAGACACAATAGCGCTTAGAACAACGTCCCACGTGAACCCGATTTATTTTTTTTTTAAGTTGGAAAAATAATAGGAAACTCAAACTTGTTATTTTCAGTAGCGTAATTTTAGGCAATCGAGAAAAAAATTTATTCATGAAAATTTGTATATACATGCTGCGTACAAATTGAAGCCAATAGTTGAAAAAAGTTTTTAGATTAAAAATTTTTCATGTCCCGTTCATAGTATTGAGTCAGCGATTTTTTTTAACGGGCCAAAGTTATATTCTTACGCGCTCGGCTGTAGTAAGCCTACCGACTGCAACGATCTGACGGTCCCGGTCGGGGTGTATGTAGTAGTTTAACTTATATCAATAGATACAAAACCAGTAGTGATCAAAAGCATCTAGGGGATCAATATTATTGTTCAATATTTCATATATTGTACAGTAGTATTGATCATATGTTGTTAATATTAAGAAATTGTACAATAAATATAAAATAGTCTCCTTTTAATAATAAAAAGACAGTAGGTAGGTAGATATAAATACCTAATCTATAAATACCAATCAGTGTTACTAACTACCCACCTTATTAGTAAGTTTATCAGACATTTTTAAATGAATGAAAGTAAAAACGTACGCATAAAATGAGTTTTATTGTTGAAATAAAATTTCTATTTGGATAGATAAATATGTAGTATGTAGTTTATGTAGGCCCTACATTAATAGCATTCTAATTCGTTCATATCTGCCTCGAAATCTTTAATAATGTTGTTACAGGAACGACATTTGCACTCGTTGCAACATTTTAGGCCTTCCTTAAAACAAGCACATTTTCGATTGTCACAATTTTTATCCGAACAATGAATACTTAATGATTTTCGACAACCGCCACTTCTACGCGACTAATCTGACCAACCCTGCATCCGAGGTGTATTAATTGCGTACCAATGTCGCATTTAGCGCTGATAAAAAAATCGCTGTTGCCACACGGTACATTTTTGGGAAAAAATTTATTGTTTAAATAACTTTTGTGTATTAGGCTTTATTTTCTTCGCTGCATGTATGTAAATATTTTCAAAAATAAAAAAGTTTATCGATTGGTGAAGATTTCAATACATAAAATACATATTTTTAGTTTATCTGATTTTTAGAGAAATGAAAGTTCGAATTGTGCCCAAACCGTTTATATTGGTAAAAGCGCTACAGTGTGTGCTTTAATTTGACACAAAACAAATGTCGGTACCTTTAATAGTTTTAAAGATATGGCGGTGGAAACAAAAAAAAACAATTTTCTTTAAAAATATATTTTTTTCACTTTTTATTGATTTAAAAAGTTCGAGACCACAAAAAAAATGTCGTAAAATATAATTTCATATGCCCCGAAACGACACGATAGAAAAAGTGGAAAAATTTAATATATTTGTAACGAGGCCATGGAAAACTATTAACAACAACACTTCTTGTAATATAAAATAATTTTGCCAAAAATAGGAAAACTAAACTATAAAAAATATTCAGATTGTCTTCCATCGACATCTATGTATTTTTGACACCTTCTCCTTACAGCATTTGTTGCATTTCCAATCATGTCAGGAGTTATTGTCCGAAGAGCAGCTAATGCTTTGTTTTCCAATTCTTCTATGTTATTAGAACGTTCTCTATATATAACATTTTTTAGATAACCCCAAATCCAAAAGTCGGCAGGAGTTATATCAGGAAATCCAGCTGGCCACAAAATACGACCATGGGGCGCCATCGTGTTGGTAAATAAATCTTTGAAATTGTCTTACAGGCATACCCAACTAGCACCAAAGTAAAAATAACTGAGATGGGAACTTCGAATGAGTAACCACTACGAATCCGTGACTAAATTTACGACTTTGATGTGTAAATAACTTCATTTGACATACCCGTAGTCACTGCCTCGCAGTTTTTACCACTAGCGGTTACTTTAGAGTTATGTGACTTCTATGTAGCCTTTCCGGTGCATGGGGACGCCCTAGTTACCAGTGGGACGACTTTCAAAATTGTAACCACTTTCAAGTAGCTTTGATAGTGGCCGCGACGTTCTGGGAACCTTTACTATCCGTATAAAGTTATGGACCTTGTTAGTAACATTTATTAGTGTTAATGACGTTACCGCTACCTGCAGAACTGAAATTCACCGTGCACGGCTACTACGAAGTGCGTATTACCCCTTAAATTCACGATGAAGTAAATTTCACCATCTAGTGCCCATTGTTAACCATATATAGGAAAGGAGGGGCGACAACGAGAGGAATGAAATACCTAACCTATATAGTGTATATAGTTTATGCTTGTCTTGTGGCCTTTATCTTTTCCAAATTTTGGTTGTTTACCATTTTAAAGTAATAACATGCTATTTTGTGTTGAATTTCATATATTTATCTTTTCCGTTCAACACAACTCGTTAAGTAAGGAAAACAACTAGGTATTTTTCGTATTGTTTACCTGTTAATGTTTTTCAAAAGATAATAAATGTTCTATATAGGTAATATGTAAGAGTACGAAGTTGCTCCATAATATTAATTAATGTTCTAAACTAAGTGATAAGAGTAAAAGTTATTATTCAGAGCTCAAACACAAAAAAAACTTCGCAGTGAATGGATAATAGCTTTAAGAAATTGGAAAACCACCTAGCAAATGTATGTGTGTATATATTCAACATTTTCTACAGGATGATTTTTTCACTAAAGGAAGTTATTCATATTAGTATATGCATTTATAGATATGTTTCAAAATACCTATAATAATCTCTTGGGTTGGAATTTATTTCACTTAACATAATTTGCTAGACGATTTTTAAAGCTATTGGCCACTTACTGCGAAATTTTCTATCTATTTGGAAAACTGTCCATTGACACGACTTTTAAACTATATGCATTATTACTGAACATGTCTTTTACACTTACTAGTCATTTGAGAAATTTAATTGATGTTGTGAAGTAATTTTGCACTCTTACCTATGTTGAACTTGTATTGTTTTTTGAGAAACATAAACAGGTAAACAAATACAATAGCACTGAAATAAAATATAATTAAAAAAAATCATTTATTCAAATTTCTCTTCTTTTTCACAATATACATGTGCATAGTTAAAATAATTCCAAGTTTGCTTATAACCTCCGGATTGGCCTGTTGTACAACTACACATGCATTTTCATTTATCAACATCACCTTATAAATTTCATTCTAACTAACATGGGAGCAAACAACGGACAAAAATTTGTTTTTTTTTCGTCATCTTCGACTTAGCAGAGAATTACATGTCCAGCTCTAAATATCACTTCACCTTCCTTGATGGGTCTATTTCTGCATGCAATTTGAGTAAAGATATCACACAATTCTAATTCTACCTTCGGCATATTTGAAAACAGTTCAGAAACGTAAGAACATTAATAAAATAACAGACGTAACGTTATGACAACTACATGTTTTCGTCACCATTTCCGATATATTGATTGAAAATATTGAAATTCATTGATACCATCTGCTGATGTGATTTTCCCATATAGACAAAAGTCAAAATTAGGGGCGCGTTCAGTTTAAAAGTCGCGCGTCGGACGTATGGCAGCGCACCAGGGCGCGGCGTTCAGAATCAATGTTGGCAAAAATGTAACTATGAAGTGGCAGCGGGAACCTTGCTGCAACTTTAAAGTGACGCTACAGTCCCATTCGGTACTTTGTAATAAATGTAACTTTAAAGTCACATATCTCCAGTTCCTGTCACTATCCTCAAGTAACAATTACTTTCAAGTCGCATTTCTTAGTAAAAACGACTTCAAAGTGATTCTTTCTGAAATACGCCATCTTGATGGCCAAGACTTATCACGCTATTATTACAAGATATGAACCATAGATTCATAAATTACTTAAAAATGTAATTTATCGTTATTTCTGCACCAAATATAATAAATTAATGGATAAAAATTATTTTCATGTTTCAAAGAACAATAAAAAATAGCTTTCAGCATCCAGGTTGACACATTCTCGCATGACATTAAATATTTTAAAGACAATATTTTAATTAAAAAATGCAAATTATAAAGGTGCGTGCCAGATTCGGACGTTTTATCATTATGTTTGACAATAAACTTGCATTCGTTTTAATTTTGATGCTTAGCCACTGAGAAATCGTACAAGTTTTGCCTTCTAATATTATACTATTCTAGTATTCTATTAAGTTTCTGAGTTAGGGAAATGGATAGCAATGATCATGTAGGAATGAAACACAAGTATAATAAAATCAGTTGCAAGACAAAGCAGGCAACATTCATTTGATAGAGTGGGGCGTGGTAAAGTTCCCCGAAAGTCGCGGTTTACACTCCGCGACGTCACCGCTACATAACCACAACGCCATTGGACCGTAACTGGACTAGTTCCGGGAACGTAGCCGGAGCGTTGCGGTAACTGAAAAAATATTCCCCATTTTGGTCGAACTAACGTAATGGGAACGGTCCTGTTATGCTCTTGTGAATAGTGACAGAACACTTTAAATTACCTGCAATAGTCGTTGTTACGTTCCAGCAACTAATGTTCTATTTCTTGTCGTAGAATGTTAATAAAATTTTCGGTATTCAAATTACCGTGAAAAAAATGAGGACCTATTATTTGACATCCAATAAAACCACACCATACACCAAATCCAAATCGTCCTTGACGATTAACTCTAGCGGTGGATTTTCATGAGCCCAATGGTGGTGATTATGCCGATTAAAAATTCCGGCCCAGCTTATATAGGCGTCGTCTGTTCATATAATTGTTCCCTCAAATCCTGACAATTCATTGCACTGACGCAAAAACCACTGGCAAGAATCGAGACGCCTTTGAAAGTCGTTTGGGTATAGATGGTGACTAATCCTAATTTTGTAAGGTTTGAATTTATTTTTTTTTTTAAGCAACGCAACGCAGTCGTTTTTGGAATTCCTAAATTTTCCTGTATATCATGAGACGATATACAGTGTGTTTCACTTGAAATGGTAACACCGCAATAACTTTTTTATTTTTTTTCCGATTTGAATCAAATTTTACTTCAGTATAGAACAAATTAGGATCTACTTAGGACTAGAAAAACATTTGCCTCCTACAAATGCAAAGCCACCTGCGGAACCAAAATATGCGGAGAAAATCGAAAAATCATATTAGGCATTTTTTCATCGGAAAATTTTGTTAACAAAACTTGTTCAGAATTGTCCAAAAACCATAAGACCAAAATTTAATAAAAATTAAAAAATTGAAAAATTAAAATTTAAAAAATTTTTTTTAATAATTATTTAAAAAAACTGTGAACTGCTTGACAACTACTATAGCAGTTTGGGTTTAGTTTCAAACAAAACTGTCATAGTACAGTTTTCTAAACAAAAAACTCTATTACAATGATATTTTCGGACTTCGACATTATTTTAATCAAAATTTCAATATTTTTTTATTTTGATTTAATTTTGGACCTACGGTTTTTGGACAATTCTGAACAAGTTTCGTTAACATCATTTTCCGATAAAAATATGCCTAATATGACTGTTTCATTTTCTCCGCATAATTTCGTACCGCAGGTGGCTTTGCATTTGTAGGAGGCGAATGTTTTTCTGGCCATAAGTAGATCCTAATTTGTTCTATACTTAAGCAATATTTTATTCAAATCGGAAAAAAATAAAAAAGTGAAACACACTGCATTAGAATTTTCTCTTACAGTTTCTAAAACAATATTTTCTACAGCTTCTCTATCCGCTTTATTATATATTTATTGTAGCTTAGTTTTTCCTATTCTTGGCAAAATTATTTTATATTATAAGAAGTATTGTTGTTGTTAACAGTTTTCCATGGCCTCCTCACAAATATATTAAATTTTTCAAAAATTAACCACTTTCTCTAGAGACAAATATAACAGATATCGTTGAATAGGTAATTTAAGTTGTGATCGAAAAATGAAATAATCTACAGGGTGTTCCATTTAAAAAAACAAAAGTTATGTCTATATCTCGAAAACTGAGGCATGCTAATTTTCTTCTTATCAGCAACGGATTTTATACAAAAAAGTGCCTTAAGAATGTGTTACTCGATTTTCGATTCGACAATTGGTAGTTGAGGTATAGAGGTCATCAAAAATGCTAATTTTTCAAAAAGGTTCTGTAGCTCGGTAGTCGAAAAAGACAGACGATCGCGGTTTGCTCAGGACACCTATATTGGTCTTTGTCTATCTGCAATAGGTTTAGAGAAAACCTCAAATCCCCTCTAATTTGGTCCACCCTGTACGGTACGAATAGTATTCTTGGATCAAATTTCACCAAAATTGGTTTGCTAATTTCGGTGCTATCGTGTCCGCATACATATGCACACACAGGCAATTTTTTAAAACAATTTTTGGCATTCCCAGAATCGCAAAACGTAAAAATCTTGTCTTATTTAAATTTTAAATTTTGTACCAATTGCAGTAACTTCTCCATTTTTATGGGTAAGGAGGTTAATAGACTGGCTCCACTATAACTGGTATGGAGAAATAAAAATTTGCGTTGAAAACTTGCGACACATGATAAGTAACATCTAATTTATGCGCTGCATTTTACAGCAAAATATTATTGTGTAAATTCTTGTTGCCAGCGCATTAAAACCGACTGAAACTCGCAGAAGTTTTCTTGTTCTTTTTTGTATACATTAGAATAATTAATTGCATTAAAGTAATAAGTTATAAAATTTAATTTACTGAAATGTTTTGAACCGTATTATTTAATAACTCTGTAATTGCGAAAAGCAATAAATGTAAAAATAAAATTAGACACGAACGTCATTATTCCCTTATATCAAATTACATATAAAAGCATTATTCATTTTATTGCAAAAACAAAGCAATGTTTTACATATTTAATAGTTGAAGTAGAAATGCTACTGTAGACACTGCACTTGTATTTATTATTTTTTAGTTACAAACATATTCACTTTATTCTACCGATAACTACTTCCAAGAATCAAATAAGAACTTAAATATTCACGCCATATTACGCGGTATTATAATGTTAATCAAATTAATGAACTAAAAGGTAATGGTGTAACTAATAAAATAAATAAAATATGCAAACTAATTAAACAAAAGTTTACGAAGGCGTAGAAGGGCCACTGAAATCTTTTTTTTAATTCCGAGTTTAATTTCAAAATTCCGACTTTAATTTCGGAATTCCGAGATTAAAGTTGGACTATGATTTCATTTGAAAAACGTTCGTGTAGCGATGAAGCCAGCCCCAATACCATCACTGCCGACCAACGTGGCATATCGTTTTATTATACTCTTCGCAACTACGCAAACGAAGAGTATATTACATTTGATCGGCACATTTCTAAAACCGGAAATATCGCTCATAGAGAAAAAAATTTCATATCATTGTGTTAGTGAACGAATTTTGAACAACTTTTAAAATGTCTGCCCGTCTGTCTGTCCGTTTGTCTGTCCGTCCGTCTGTCTGTCATGTTTCTTGTAAGCACGCTAACTTAAGAAAGAAAAGTCCGATTGTATTGAAATTTGGAAAGTAAGTTAGTTTTAGCGAGGGGAAGAACCTTATTGTTTTTGAACAAAATCGATCAGTAAATAAAAATGTTTATTAATGATTTAAATTTGAGAATTTTTTTTTGATTTTTATATTTTTGTAAAAATTTACATTTTTTACATTTTTTTTACGTGTTAGGTAGTTCTTACGCTTTTGACTCGGAATCCAAGGGTCCCAGGTTCGAAACTCACATGGGGTATGGTATAGTTCTTTTTATTTTTACTTTATTTTACACTGTTTTTCACCAACTAAGTTCGTAATAAAATTAAAAATGTCTAAAACTAACATCATTTACAAAAAACTGCGAAGAGTATCCTATAGAATGTGTAACAATTATATAAAAAGTTTAGTAAACCAGCGATGAGTACATTTTTAGCGTGTTGGTTTTTGAGGTAGACGATTTCAAATAGTATGTTATTAAAGTTCCATGAGCTATAATTTTCGCATAGTGGTGTGCAAATATAGTATCAATTTTTTTTTTTCGTTCTAAGAGGCTTTTATAAGAAATATAGATGTGGAAGTAGTAATTCCCTAGGCAGCGGTTCTTGAACACATCATTAACAAAACCGCTGCCCAAGGAATCACTATTTCTACATCCAGATTCTCTATCCAAGGCACTCACAACGAAAAAACTTTGTATGTGAAAATAATTGTTTATGGAACTTTAATAATATAATATTTGAAATCCTCTACCTCAAAAACCCACAAAACGATACCCCACATCGGTAGTGGGGTGGGGGTGGTAGTGGGGGTGGATGAAGTAAAAACATATTTTGAAGATTCTGGTTCTTGTACATACACTAAATCAATTTTTTTTTAATCCCCTTTAATACGGGGGTGGCTAATGACAAAAAATTTTTTGAGACCTTAGCTTCTCTTGTATATACTAAATGCCAATTTTATGGACTCTTACCTGCTTTATTTACCCATTTACCCCAAATTTACCCTAACTTACCCCCCAACCCTTTGTCGGAACAACATGAAAATATAAAGTACATATGTGTACCAAATTTCAAGTCAATATCTTAAACGGTTCCAGAATAAACGTGCGCACAAAAAAAAAGTTAGACAGACCGACAGACAGAATTTTTTTTTCGCTCAAACTTAAAATTTCGGCGTTTCATGACATTTTAAGCCTATCTGAACAATACAAATTTTTAAAAATTTTTTTGTCGTTACTATTTCCACTGGATGTGGAAGTAATAAAATAATTTCTTTCTGGCGATTACACTATCGCCCTCATCTTCATACTAACAAAATGGCACTGAAAATAAGTTTATTTTTGGTATTTAGTTTCTATTACCTCCTAGACGAAACTTAGTTAATATAAAGATGTAGAGAATCAAATTTTCTATAACACAACTTTTTTTAACTAAATATCAAAATCCATATAAGGAAACATACATTATCGTTCCTATTAGTTTGACAATTCAAATACATTTATTTTGTTTTTATTGTTAATTTATATCTTGAATCACTGTACCCTGGTTAATCCGTCTGTATATATGCGGTTATTCAGATTTTTATTCGAAAAACTGTTTGGGAATGTTGACAGACGGGTGCTCTCGGGAACATTAAAACTCCATTCAACTTAATTATTTTTGAGTTGGGTGAAAATGTTTATAAATAAGAGTTAAAGTAGAAAATCACATATATTTTCCAAAAATCTTGTCAGAAAAACTACTAAACATCTCATTTTGGAGATATGAACATCCCGTATATTTTTACATCATCTGAAAGGCCGTAAAAAAATTTTCAATGATATAAAAAACATAGTATTTATAAACTGTTTGACCTATTTACTGTATATTTACAATCTATCAAATTAGCAAAATGGAAAACAAAAGTATGTCATTTAAAATAAACAATACGTTATTGTCAAGACGTGTTGGTAATTAATTTTACTTTGTTTTAAATAAAATGGAAAATTTCAATGATTGATATACAATGTGTCCCACTTTCCACGGTAACACCGTAGATAAGTTATTAGTAATAATACGCTCTGAGAAAGGAAACATTTTCGGTTTCAGAAACGTCAGCAAAATACCTTATTCTTATATTTTTGTTCTTATTCCTTGTTTCCCAAAAAACACCCTCTAACTGCTCCTTTGACGTAAAAGTCGTCACAGCGTAGAGGTTATTTTCCAATAAAATACTGAATAATTGTATTATTTCATCATCACATCAGAAATGTTAAAAGAAACAATAAATATAATAACACCATTATTAGTCAATCTCATAAATAAAATTTTTCAATCCGGAATATGTCCATCCAATTTCAAGGTTGCTATAATTAAACCTTTATATAAGGAGGGGGACAAAAATTTGATGGAAAATTACCGACCTATCTTTGACTTCTAATATTGCAAAAATTTTCGAAAAAGCGTTAAAAAAAAGATTAGTGCAATACCTCAACAAATTTAATTTATTATCAAAAAAAAGGTTTAGGGTCCGAGAAAATACATCAACAAGTGATGCTATAGCCTGCCTGTCTAAAAAAGTTTATGAATGTTTGGATAATAGTACACCATCCCTCTGTGTTTTCATAGATCTGGAAAAGGCCTTTGACACAATTAGTCACAATAAAATATTTAAAAAATTAGAAAATTTTGGTGTAAGAGGTCTTTGCCACGATTTATTGAAAAGTTATTTAGATAAAAGGACACAAGTTGTAAAAATAGGAAACCAAACAAGCAAAGCAAGAACCGTGCTCTATGGTCTTCCACAAGGTACGGTTCTTGTCCCAATTTTATTTATTATGTATCTAAATGACATATTTAGCCTAAATATTAGAGGAGATATAGTATCATTTGCAGATGACACTGCCATATTTTTTAAAGGAAATTCATGGGAGGAAGTGAAAATAATTTCAGAATTGGACTTAAATTGGTGATTAAGGATTGGTTTGATGAAAATATCTTGACCCTTAGTATCTCAAAATCAAAATATTTGCCATTTTACTCCTATAGAAGCAATTTTACCTTTATTTAATGAAATAAATATTGTTAACATTAATTTGGTCATAACTACCTGTGAAAAAATTAACTATCTAGGAATAACTTTAGACCCTCATTTAAAATGGAATCACCATATCACCAACACTGTAAAAAACTAAGATCTTTAATTTATAGATTTAAAATATTAAAAGATATATTAAGCAAAAAACACATTAAAATCATTTACTATGGCATGATTGAATCGATTTTAAAATATGGCATTATAGCATGGGGAGGTGCAAACAAAACTAACATTACACTGTTAATATTAATCCAAAAAATATATTTAAAGACCTTATATGGAAAACCCAACCTTTATCCTACTGAATTATTATACAAAGAGTCAGAATTATTAAATGTGCGTAAGCTATATTCTCAATGTTTATTAATGTATAATACAAAATATACTCAGAAACAACACTCGTTGATCATAGCTACTACACAAGAGGTAAAGATAAAAAACAAATAAAGGTAGTCGTTGGACATAAAACTATAGGAACAAAATGTTTTGTCTACTTAGGTCCTAGATTATACAATAAGCTCCCAGAAAATATTAAACAAGTTAGATCTGTAACATATATATAAAAAAGAAAAAAATGGCTGCTGAACATAAATTACACAGAAATAGATACATTTATTAATACTGGAAGTCTTTAAGCTTTCTTTTAGTCTTTAAGTTTTCTAATTCCTCAAATAAGTAAGTAAGAAAATATTTTGAGGTTTCCGGTTCTTGTACACACTAAATCACATTTTTTTTTCATCCCCTTTAATAACGGGGAGGGGGTGGTAATGGAAGTGGCTAACGCCAAAAATTTTTTGAGACCTTAGCTTCTCTTGTCTATACTAAATATCAATTTTATGAACTCTTACCTGCTTGATTTACCTATTTACTCCAAATTTACCCCAATTTACCCCCCAACCCTTCGACGGAACAAGATGAAAATATAATCTAGTTCTAGATCTCGTTAAAGTACATATGTGTACCAAATTTCAAGTCAATATCTCAAACGGTTCCAGAGTAAACGTGCGCACAAAAAAAGTTACAGACAAACAGAGCGACAGACAGACCGACAGACCGACAGACAGACCGTCAGACAGAATTTTTGTTTCCGCTCAAACTTGAAATCTCGACGTTTCATGACATTCTAAGCCTATTTGAACAATAAAAATTTTTAAAAATTTTTTTGTCGTTACTATACTTCCACTGGATGTGGAAGTAATTAATAATTTCTAATGTCGTCTCGGCATTTCTTATGAAAGACAATATGACGGATTTGTATAATATGTCTCAATGAGATCAAGATTCCTAATTTGGAATGATTTTCACCTAAAATTTGCCTGCATTGGTAAGCCGCTACATATCAGACAAAAATCAATACACTCAAAGAAAATGATAGGTAAATTCAACCAAAAAGAGCATATGAAATCGTGCCTATCTAGTTTCATAGTTAAATCAATCAGAAAAGAATAGTCATACAACTTTATTTGTTTTCGTAAACAAATAGTAGTTTAATAATCATATCTTCTTGTAACAAATTAAATAGTACAATGGCATTTTTCTATGTTCACTAACCATTTTCAATTTGGTCTACAATTAAATAGTACAACGACTTTGTTTTTTGTTCACCAACTAATTTTTAGGTTGATCTACACTTTATTGTATGATGAAGTTTTTTTTGGTTAGCCAAAATCTCAGTATTGAGACATCAGACCACCCAAACCAAAGATTAGAGATCGTGTATAAGATCCATCCAAATATATCGATGATCCCTGAGAGAATTTGAACATTGCAATCATGTTATTAATTTTCTATAAATTCATAAGAGTATAAGATAATGCATGATTGGTTATTGTCAGTGATTTGTATGTGGCGTCATCTGGGAATAATTTCTGTAATAGACTACGTGGTAAGCAAGCAAATTTTATGGTAATTCTTTTAGAACTTCTAGAAGACGACAATAATATTGGTTTGTCTACCAAATACAATAATACAGCGAACTAATACTGGGTTAGAATTACAATTCGATAATAGTTAAAAATAAAATATACTATTATCTAATTTAATTTGACAGTATTCAACAAAATAATAGTCAGACGAAAAAAATAATAGTCTTATTCACCTATTTTTTAAGTTAATGTTTGTTTTGTTGTACGACAACTTTTTATTAATTAAAATAACAATCACCTCTTGTTTAAAAATACCATCAATATAATTTAGTTTAACAAAATTAACGATATTGTTAGTTAACCATTTTTTTTTTGTTGAATTTACTCATACTATTTCTTTGAGTAACTACTATTTTAATAACCATTTACTTTAATGTGTCTATGTAGGTATATACTTACATACACTACCTACATACTCGATGGAATTTGTGCTGTTGTTTCTAAAATATCACAAATGAAAAAGTTATAGATTAGACATAAAATGTGTCATTTTAGGGCACATATGAGTAACGAGAACATTGTAACCAAAATACTTTGTTCAACTGGAATATACACTCGTGCCAAAAATTACCCACAGTTAGCTGTAAGTACACATACACTTTATGCATAAAACAGAAGTAATGTGTTGAAAATTTAACATTGTGAAAACATTTGTACATATCGGCATATTTAGGGCAGAAAAGGAAAAATCTATGTCTAAAGTAAAAATATATGGAAACATAAATGTCCTTTTGTTTAAAATTTCAGTAATAAGGTGGGTACACACCTTTTAGATACATTCTAGATAGTCTGCGTCTAAGCAGTGTCGACACGATGTATCTAAACTGAAGAAGCAAATAGGAAAGAACTTTTAAGAGGCCGTACGTCTCACAGGCAACAACGACACATGATGTCAGGGTTGGGGAAAAAAAACAGTTTTTTTTTTAATTTAAACAATTTTTTTTTTTTGGTCAAAACAGCTTTTTTCAATGTATTAAATGGTATGTTTAAAACAGGTTTAAAATGTTTAAAACTCTATTCAACTAAAATTTAATGGTGCCAAGTTACTGAGTCTGCTACTACTACTTGATGCCAGATGGCGCTCTTAAACGGATTTTACAGCACTCTGCAAATATAATGTTCAGTTTAGTGCATGTGACCACTGACCATTTGACTCATATGAGTAAGACTACACAGGATATTTTTTTGTGGGTGTATTTACTGTTTATATCGGAATTATCATCAGCTTTTTCCTGCTTTTCCACAAACTCCAAAATAATAAATTTGTTTAAAACATCGCACTGCGTTTTAAACTGTTAAATAGTTGTTTAAAACATCGCATTGTGTATTAAATATGTTTTAAACATTTATTTCAAACACAGTGCGATGTTTTAAACATGTTTTAAACATGTTGTTTTAAACATGCCAACCCTGCATGACGTGATGCTGTCAGACATGCCATAAGCAAAGGATGGCCAAAAAAAGCTTATAAAGCGTCTGTCTGTGCGAATAAGAAGAAGAATGTCTTTTGTAAATACTAGAAATATTATAGATGTACAATTTGAGTATGGTAATAAATAAATAAATAAAAAACCCCCATGTTTTGTACACATTTTTATTTGCCAGAACGCTCAGGCCATATTTTCGTCTCATTGAACACCGCCGGAGTTCGAATACAGAAAGTCAAATTAGAGACAATTTAAAATAATGAAAGTAATGCCGCACAACCGTGTCTAATGTAATATTTAAAATTACTAAAAATTGGTATATGCATAGATCATTGAACCGATTACAAATCTGAAACATCACCCGGCATTGTAAAACGAAAATGGAGGGTAAAATGAAATGTATTGTATGACATACATTTGTCTAACATGAACCATTGGTGTTGTGAATCGTACAAATAACGTACAATAAATTTCTGTATCGCTTTGTGTCTAAACAACCAATACCTATACCTTTATAATACTACATTCAAATAAATAATGTTCCACTGAACACCGTCATCAATTTACAGTTTACATTAATTAAACTACCTGAAAAATGTACTGTTGTTCCGTGTACCAATTTGAAAGTCACAATATACAGGGAGTACAGTAACACCAAAAACATTTGAAAATTTTTATTCTTCAAATAGGCTTAGGACGAAACGTCGAGATTTTAAATTTGAGCGAAAAAAAGATTTTCTGTCCTTCGTACTATCTGTCTGTAGCTTTTTTTATGCGAACGATTATTCTGGAACCGTTTAAGATGTTGACTTGAAATTTGTTTTTATCGAAAACTGTTGGCTTCAGCTATTTCAACAGACTAGCTTTTTTCTTTTTATGCTTTGAGAAATCGAATAGCATCTATTTTAGGGAAAAAAAAATTACACCCCTTAAAATTGGAGTACCGGCCTCCCTGATCTGTTATTAAAACAATAAATTTGATGATCCAAAGGCCTCCATTTGGAATAACGGTAACCCAAATTTGATCAAATCAAATCATTTTTTGCATTGTGACTCTAGAAGTTCTGTCTTTTTTATTAACCCCCGACCCAAAAAGAGGGTGTTATAAGTTTGACGCGTATGTTTGTATGTCTGTCTGTCTGTCTGACTGTCTGTGGCTTCATATCTCTTCAACGGGTGATCCGATTTTGATGCACTTTTTTTTTTATTTGAAAGAGTATTTTGTCGATAAGGTTTTTGCCATATTAGATTTTGATGTTTGGTCGCCATCTTGATTACAAGCTTTTAACTTGCCTTGTTCTTGTGGGTCAAATCTTGCAACTGAATTTTAAAATAGTTATCCCCAACCAATTGAGCTGAAATTTTGCATACGCGTTTAGTTTGGATGACAATGCATGGTTAGCTAAGTGACGTGATTCCAAATCCAATATGGCGGACTCCCAAAGATGGCGGACCAGTTATTTTTTATGCATCCCCATGATATGGGTATCAAATGAAAGGGTTTGCTGAGAAGAATACGAAAATAAAATGACGTCACACTAAATTCAATATGGCGGACGCAACTGAATTTTAAAACAGTTAACCCCAATCGATTGAGCTGAAATTTTGCATACACGTTTAGTTTGGATGACAATGCATGGTTAGCTAAGTGACGTCATTCCAAATCCAATATGGCGGACCAGTTATTTTTTATGCACCCCCATGATATGGGTATCAAATGAAAGGGTTTGCTGAGAACACGAACATAAAATGACGTCGCACTAAATTCAATATGGCGGACGTCCCAAGATGGCGGACAAAATTTTTTAACTTTAACACTATAATTTGATCGTATAGTGTATACGTTGCATTCTTAGAAATGGTGAAGGATTCAGTTTAAACTATAAGTTTTATATCGGATAGGAAAGATGTAATAAATATACACTTCTCCAAGAAATTAACGCACCACCAAAAAAAAAACCAAAAGTTTGAAGTAGTTAATTTTTAACCCCCGACCCAAAAAGAGAGGTGTTATAAATTTGACGCGTATGTTTGTATGTCTGTCTGTCTGTGGCTTCATATCTCTTCAACAGATGATCCGATTTTCATGCACTTTTTTTTTTATTTGAAAGAGTATTTTGTCGAGAAGGTTTTAGGTCATACTAAATTTTGATGTTTGGTCGCCATCTTGAATTCGCCATGTTGAACTTCTCTAGAAAATTGTCCGATTGAAGTAAAATTGAAAATGTGCAGACAATTATGGTAGCCGAATATGATTTCGGCCTCATTTTGATTCGGTCATATGAAATTGGTACGATTAGATACATTGATCGGGAGTTTTTAAAAATTTTCAATTTTTTAACCCCCGACCCAAAAAGAGTTATAAGTTTGACTCGTATGTTTGTATGTTTGTCTGTCTGTCTGTCTGTCTGTCTGTCTGTCTGTCTGTCTGTCTGTCTGTCTGTCTGTCTGTCTGTCTGTCTGTCTGTCTGTCTGTCTGTCTGTCTGTCTGTGGCTTTATATCTCTTCAACGGAAGATCCGATTTTGATGCAGTTTTTATTAAAATTAAATATAACACCTAAATATATTTATAATAGAACTGGTCTTCTAGACCGTGTGTGACTAGTAGAATACAAAATTGGACCGCGTCGGCTTAAAGGTTAAAAAGTCCTGTGTGGGCTTCGTGATATAATAATACGCTATGTTGTATATATATTTTTAGTTTAAAAGGTATAAAATAAAATTAAATTAAAAATTAAAAAAACAAACCGACACAAAAATATCGACTAAATAACTAATATAAAAAAAGTAAATTAACACAACTTTAAAAATTATGAAATAATTTTTATTCCATATACGAACTCTTATGATTTATTTAAATCCAGCTTACATTTTCTTTATGTCCTCGAGATTTGCTTTCTTATACGCATGAATTATGTCGGGGGCTGCTGTAAAGGCGAACAACTAAATAGTTATATTCAAAACAGCAGCTCCCGATATATTCATGCGTATAAGAAAGCAAATCTCGAGGACATAAAGAAAATGTAGGCTGGATTTAAATAAATCATAAGAGTTCGTATATGGAATCAAAATTATTTCATAATTTTTAAAGTTGTGTTAATTATTTTTTTTATATTCGTTATTTAGTCGATATTGTGTCGGTTTTTTTTTTAATTTGTAATTACACCCCCACCCCCCCCCCCCCCCGACCCTCCCTCAGCGCTTTTTTTTTTTAGTTGATATACACTATTGCTAAATTATTCAAGGTATTTTTAGATAATCTCATTTTCTATTAATTTTGTGCCACACATGGCGTACGATACAGCAAGTGGAGGCCAAGTGTATGCATTATCCTAATAATGCATACATCACAAAACGTCTGACAAGATATTACGAATAAGAAGAATTGTTTTTTTAATTGTTAAGAAAAACATTTTTGTATGTAGTGTTTTTTCGAATGCGAGATCTTGCTGTCTGCCTTATTGAGAGTCAGAGTGGGCCTTTATGTCACCTACTAACACCCGAGTATGTTCCTGCACGAATTTAAGCTCCGCAGTAATTTGTTCTATCCGGTTAAGCAGGCGACCAAGCGGAACAAACAGCTTTGACTTCCACAGAACGCAGTATCAAAAAACGAGCCAAGAACAAAGATGTACCCTTACAAAAGATGAATTCTAACTGAAATAAACTTATGGTTTATGTGGGTGCCAGAACGGCGAACACTCATTATATATAATGCCTGTGAATTGTTGATATTAACCCAAAGATATCTTTTCGTCGTCTTACTCTTATTGTTATTGCTCTAAATGTTTATGTGGCTATACGGAATTAATGGTATGTCTCTAAGAAACAGCGCGAGATGCTCCCATTGCTAAAAGCTCGTCAAAAATACATTATTTCAACGTACGGGGTGCTTCTGAGGAAAAACAAATAACACAGACCTGCAAAAGTAAACTTTTTGAAAACCGTCTTAATTTGAATTTTGCACTGTTTTTAGTGCTGATTTCAAATATTACGTCCATTTTCTTCCATTATGTAAGGTCTTTTCGCAATAAAGGCATTAAGATTTAGAATAATTCCGCAAAATGAGAATTTTGTTAATTAAACTTACACTGAAAAAATTTACTGCTGCTGTACGTGCTGTTTCATATAGTTCTGTGACCAGTGATAATGACTAGAATTTCACAGACTGGATGTAAAAAACCGCTGCCCAAGGAATCACTACTTCCACATCCAGATTCTCTATTAAATTCACTCACAACGAAAAAACTTTGTATGTGGAAATAATTGTTTATGGAACTTTAATAATACAGTATTTGAAATCCTCTACTCCAAAAACCCATAAAACGATACCTCACATCGGTAATGGGGAGGGGGTGGGGATAAAGGGGGTGGTAGAGGGGATGGATGAAGTAAAAAACTATTTTGAGGTTTCTGGTTCTTGTACATACACTAAATCACATTTTTTTTCATCCCCCTTAATAATGGGTTGGGGGTGGTAATGGAGGTGGCTAATGCCAAAATTTTTTTGAAACCTTAGCTTCTTTTGTATATACTAAATACCAATTTTATGGACTCTCACCTGCTTGATTTACCCATTTCCCCAACCTTCGACGGAACAAGATGAAAATATAATCTAGTTTCAGATCTCGTTAAAGTACATATGTTTACCAAATTTCAAGTCAATATCTTAAACGGTTCCAGAGTAAATGTGCGCACAAAAAAAGTTACAGACAGACCGACAAACAGACAGAAAGGACCCCGCAATAATCTTATGGAAATTGGGTTTCGGTCAAATCGTCTGAATTTTGGATACGTTTTAGGTTTCGTCATCCCAAGCAAAAGTCTCAATGGGCACAAAGCTCGAAAATCAACACTTTGGCTGCTACGGAGCTTGAAAGCTCCAAAGCTCCACCACAGATTTATTTATTCGTGCAGTCTTTATAGATTTTTAAATAACTTATTTTTTCGATTTTATTGTCTAGGTTTATGTTTTTGAGGTTGCTGAATGCAAATCCGATGTCAAATTGTCCAAATTGACACTTGACAGCTGTCAGTTAGATGCCTTAACAAAGTGCAAATCTTATTTTTATGTTATGAGTTTATGCTGTTTAGGTAACAATTGGCAGCTGTCAACAGGCTCTCAGCTAGCTGTCAAAGTGCAATGACAAAGTGCAAATCTTATTTTTTTGTTATGACTTTATATGCTTTTTAGGTAACTCAGTTCATATATGATGTGAATACAATAATTCGACAATTGGCAGCTGTCAACAGGCTGTCAGCTAGCTGTCAAAGTGAAATAACAAAGTGCAAATCTTATTTTTTTGTTATGACTTTATGCTTTTTAGGTAACTCAGTTCGTAACAAAAAAATAAGATTTGCATTTTGTTATTGCACTTTGACAACTAGCTGACAGCCTGTTGACAACTGCCAATTGTCGAATTATTGTATTCACATCATGTATGAACTGAGTTACCTAAAAAGCATAAAGTCATAACAAAAAAATAAGATTTGCACTTTGTTATTGCATTTTGACAGCTAGCTGACAGCCTGTTGACAGCTGCCAATTGTCGAATTATTGTATTCACATCATACATGAACTGAGTTACCTAAACAGCATAAACTCATAACATAAAAATAAGATTTGCACTTTGTTAAGGCACTTTGACAGGTAATTGACAGTTGTCAAGTGTCAATTTGGACAATTTGACATCGGATTTGAATTCAGCAACCTCAAAAACATAAACCTAGACATTAAAATCGAAAAAATAAGTTATTTAAAAATCTATAAAGACTGCACGAATAAATAAATTTGTGGTGGAGCTTTGGAGCTTTCAAGCTCCGTAGCAGCCAAAGTATTGATTTTCGAGCTTTGTGCCCATTAAGACTTTTGCTTGGGATGACGAAACCTAAAACATATCCAAAATTCAGACGATTTGACCGAAACCCAATTTCCATAAGATTATTGCGGGGTCCTTTTTTTTCGCTCAAACTTAAAATCTCGACGTTTCCTGACAATAAAAATGTTTAAAAAAAATTTTCTCGTTACTATACTTCCACTGGATGTGGAAGTAATTACACCATTGTTGTAAAAATACATGCGCAATGTAATGTGATTTTACGTATACTCTTATAATTCTTCGGCGCAATTGCACACAAGGCCGTAATTATACAATGTGGTTTTTCCCGAATTTCTGAGTTTTGTTGGCATAGTTACATGGAGGCCATAACTTTACAACGTGATTTTACGCGAATCCCTGACAATTTTTGTTCTAAAACAGAGTGCATGTGATTTCCAGTGAACGAATGGCTCAAATTTATTGTTTTTAAGTATAATTTAGTTATTTATTAATGGAAGATAAGTCGAATATTTATTGTAGTTTAGTTTTTAGTATTTTTGGCAAAATTATTTTATATTATAAGAAGTGTGGTTGTTGTTAACAGTTTTCCATGGCCTCTTCACAAATATTAAATTTTTGGAAAATTAACCACTTTTTATGGACATAAATATGACATATGATATATCGTTGGATAGCTAAGTTGTGATAGAATAATGAAATAATTTACAGGGTATTCCATTTAAAAAACACAAGTTATACTAGAGTAAAATTAAAAGTTGACCCGGAACGTAACCAGCTGATTTCTTAGGGATTATATTCTATGGCTATCCAGGAGTCTCTGACTAAAAAATCCAAAACATCCACCGTGCAGAAATAAAAAAAATGCGCCGCCATGTTGAAACTAGGCACTTTTTTCATTTAATCGGTAATAGCCCATACGGGTGACACTTTAGGAAAAAAGTAAAGAGGCAAAATTTTGAGAGAAAGAGCCATGTGATATAAAGTTTTTTGAAATCGGTTAAATATTAGCAAAGTTGGGGTTGTAAAAATGACAAATTTGTATAAAAAAAATTACTTTTTATATTTTAATAGCATAAAATGCAACAAAAGGCAAGAACAATTATTATTGGCAATACTAATTAAATATGTTTTATTTTAGCAACTGTAATTTTAAATGTCAAGTTGGCAGGTTGTATAAAATATTGACTTTTTTAATAAATAAGACAGTTTACCAAATAATCGAAGAAAGTTATTTGTGACATCGATAGGTTGTATAAGAAATGCCATTGTTATTAATTAAGGTAATACTATCGTAAAATAAAATCCATTCTAAGAACAAAAAAAAAACGTAACAACAAACACAATAACAGAACGCATGAATAAATAAGCATAGAAAACTCTCAAATACGAGTATTAACTAAAAACTAGCCTCATTCTCAGAAAGTAACACCTCTGATGCATTGTCACAGTCTTGTCCAATGCAATTTACACAGCTGGTACTGCACTTAAGGTTATATTTTTTACATGTACAAGACTGTTTGTAATTTTTCTTGCAACCACAGTATAAAATATTTAAAATGAAATCAGGGGCACACTTATGTACTGTTTTTATTGGTTCTAGATAACCGCTGTTTTTCCAACCCCAGTTCTCTGGATTAAGATCACAGCAGAGAGAGAGAGACAGCAGGGAAACTTGAATGGCGGGAACGGTTTGCGCAGATCGTCGCGCACGAACCATTTGGGGTTAAAACTTGGAAAACAGTGCGGGGGACGTAGGTACAATTTAGGTACAATTTATTTAGTTCATAGACGTACTTAGTGCAATGTGTTATTGTGTTATTTATTGTTTAACATTTCTCTATTATTTTCAAGTATGGGATCTGTTTGTGCTGCAAAATATTGCCAGAACAAACGTTATTTGTGCAAAAAGTCTCATTTAGATTTCCTACTGACCATAATAATAGGTAGGTAAAATTAACTGAAACTTTTTAGTAACAGATACTTGTATAGAGAATTAAATTTTCTACAAAAAATGTGAGTGCATACGTGTGTATCTTTTTTAATATTTGCAAAGGAAACGTACAGTGTGGCTTCATGCGGATTGAACGAATTTAAATGCATATATTGCCAAAGCAATAAAATACGGGTACTCTTTACCTGTAAATAAGAAATTATCGCGTTTTATTTACATAAAATTGCTTATAAATTATTACATAAATTCCATTCTATTCTGTTCTATGTATTTAGTTTATTTACTTTTTACTCTGTTTAGTAGTGATGGGTAAAAGCTGTTATTTTTTAATAACAGGTTTAAACTGCTACTGCCATTTTGAAATAACAGTTTAAAGTAACTATTTAAAAATAACAGATCGCTGAGAAGTACTGACATTGGTATACCGCAGCGTGCAGTTTGCAACTGTTATTTCATAGGCGTTATATTATACATTATGCTGCTGCCGCTAGCCGACAGGCAGGAAAAATTCTTTGATTTTTATGTTTTATAGAGGTATTAATTGATTTTTTCTTACGTTCATATACATATAAATAAAATATAAATAATTCTATTTATATAAATCATTTTTTAAGCCTCAACTTTCAATGCAGGTAAACGAAAATATACATATGAAGAAGAAAATATAAAAGCTCTGAACATATTATGATTTAAAAAACAGCTAAAAGTCAGTACATAAAGCGGATGGCTCGAGATTTCTACAAAAATATTCAACTCAACTCTGGCATTCCTTAATTTTTAAACTTGGTATGCGGGTAATTGAAACTATACACACGGAGAAGAAAATCGAAAAGATTTGATTAAAAAGCAACTAAGAAGTGTATACATAAAGCCGATAACTCAAGATACCCACAATAATATTCAACTTCACTACATTAGCGATTGCGTTGCGATTTCATTATCTGCTACTGCTGTTTTCTGAATAATAGTTTAATAGCAGTCAGCAAGAACATTTTTACTACGTCGTGTTTATCTGTTATTTCTCACCTTTCGTACAGAAATAACAGTCTGCTAATGCTATTTACAAATAACAGTTATAAAGTAACAGGTTGCTAAATAGCAACTCATCTCTACTGTTTAGTTCGCAAGATGCCTCGACGTAGTTAATAAGTCATAAAACGGCTATATCTGTTTGTTTGGGCTTTTGCAGGCGTGCTAAGAACATGAAGTTTTGCAAGTAGTGTACTAAACTCTCAAGAAAATTAATAAAATTGGAAAGTCGAAATGCCCGGCCACTACAGCAGCCTAAATTTGAGTCAACTTTCTTAGGAACTTCCTGTGTTGGATAATTTATAGATTATCATATTATTTGATAGTCTGATTTTTATGGTAAAAATTGGATGGGAGGGTGTTATATTACTCATTATTTTTAGTTATATTAATGAACCCGTAGTGGAACGCAGGCATTCTACTATTTGATATAGTATAATTATCATCACTTAACTCAAGTAACGAAGGCCCTTCTGTTATAAAAAACCCCAAATGAAGCTATGAAGAAACTATTGTTCTATTTTTTTGAGCTATTTTTATTTGAAAAAATACTGAAAAAAAATTATATCAATGTATTTAGGAAAGAAAATTCTGTTTCATATGCTTTTACTTCCTATTTTTACAAGTTGGAAAAAAAAATTACATAAGACTTTTTTAGCTATCTAAAATTATTGTGTATTTAAAGAAATCAATAGAGTTGTCTATTACTTTGTGATATTCCATTATAACAGGTAACGAACACAAATTTTTCTTGTTAAATATCACAATATTTTTTCTGTTTATGACTAAGTACAGTTTCGTAGTTTCTAGTCTACATTTTCAAGCACACAGACTGTTTAATTTGAATTGGATAATACGGTCCTGTCGGAAACATTTAAATTGTTTGGAATCCAACTCTGACTTTTAACCCGAAATGGCGACTTCAAGGTGAATGATTGTAGTCACGCCAACACAAAGGAACTGACGAGAGTTTCTTTGCTGTCTCTCCATCTATACTGTGTTAAGATTGTCGCCTAACCAGACTTATGTTTGCCAATATACTCTATAAATTTGATATTTAGTGGCATCGGGTTGGCGGAAGAACTGCTAAATCGAAGTGTTGGAAAATATTTTGCCTAGCATAAATCTGGTTATAACGAACCTGTAATCATTTAAACTATGTATTAGTTTTTTTACTGCCATACCATCTTAAAATAAATTCTCCCCCAATTACTGCAAGCTGATTTGCTTCAGCAAATTTACTTTTGAAAATTAATAGGCTGTTACTTAGTTCAGTATTATTTTCTAAAACTAAAAATACTGTTTTTTTTCCCTTTTTATGGAATGCAGAGGTGGCATTGCATCCGGAGATGGCATGAGCAAATAGAATAATTTTGACTACATTTTCACTTAGTTGTAAACGTAATTTACAAATATTCGTTATTTTATCAGATTTACCTCCATCACTGGGTCTCATCATGTATACATTTTTTTGTTTTGCAATGCCCAATGAGTAACGTTATTAAGTCTGTATCTTGACCAACAACTTTAACAAGGTTACACATATCAGCTGAGCAATCAATAGCAGCTTTTACAAGTAAAGAATCAACATCTGCATCCGCACATTTGACTGTGATATTATTTAGGGAAAAATTTGATGTTAGAAGTTCAATTAACTGATCTTTATTTGACGCTGATGCTCAAAATTCGTTTTGAGATATCTCTACTGTCTTCTGTGGGTCAATATTAATATCTTTCTGAAATGCATTTTTAGCTCTTCTTTGATGTTCTGTAAATTTAACGGAAGTGCTTTCATTAGAATAGCCATCGAGAATAATAATACAATTTAAACCATAATGATAACGAACAAATGAAACTTACTAATGAACAATATTTTTGTATTTGAGCCAAGGCGTTGTCACAGGAGAAACTCCCCGTCTATTACAAATTGTTTAGCACCTTCAGGCAAAGTTGGACTTGATGTAAGTTTTTTTATCAAAATAAGAAAAAGAGGTGATTTTGTTGTTTTTCGAAACGAAATGTCGTCAAATAAACTAATCGGTATATGATTTAATTTATATTTAAAACATTCCTTTAAATCATTTTGATCTCGAGCAACACAAGTAATCCTATTGAAAAGTTGTGTAGGATCAACGACTGCTGATGATCTTTTTTATATAATCATTGTCCTATTTGTAAATGCGATTGGTTTTACTCTATCGTTCCTTTTTAGTTTAGTTTCTTATTGCTGGGGATGTTTGGTAAACTGGTTGTAAAGTACGCAATCAATCAGTTTTGTAGGTGCATGTACCGTCAATTTATTACAAATGTCAATATTTCATACTACCTGTCAACTTGACATTTAGAAATCTATTATCTAGATTCCATGTTTAATTAGTATTAACAACAAAAGTTTTTGTTGACTATTGTTACATTCTTACGGCGTTAAACTACAAAAAATACCCTTTTTTTTATAAGAATCTGTCATTTTGACAATCATAACTCTGTTAGTATTTAACCGATTTATACCATATTGAAGCTTAGCCCTCTCTCTAAAAATTTTGCCGCTTTATTTTGTTTCCTAAAGTGTCATCCTTATGGGCTATTACCGATTAAAGAATAAAAGTGCCTAATTTCAACATGGCGGCGCATTTTTTCTTTATTTCTGCACGGCGAATTTTTTGGGATTTTCATTCAGAGACTCCTGGATAGCCATAGAATATAATCCCGAAGAAATTCACTTGTTACAAATTTGTTCTGGGTATGGTCCAAATTTAATTCTATTTTACTGAAGTATTATGTCTATACCGGGTGCCACAGAATAGTGGCTCCCCCCTATATTTCCTTTATTTTCTAACTTATCTATTTGAAATTTGGGGTGCATAAACTACCTGTAAATATGGATTTTTGGACATAAAAACGGAATGAGACCATTTCCGGTTTACCCGGAAATGACCGCAACTTTCGATTTTTAAATGGAACGCCCTGTATATTTTTACATATTTGGATTCAAGACAACATTCTGAGTATACCATGAGATTTTCGCAAGTTTATGAGTCGATGTTCAGTTTTTTAAAGCATTTTAAAACATTCGTCTAGAGTGCTTTGGAATATCAAAATTTGTTCTACGGCAGGTAAAGTCCAAGGGAAAAATATAATTTTTCATTTAATTTCATTAATAACTATTTACGAAGCCTCCAAAATTGACATATCACTTTTTTTATTGAAAACTTTTTTTTTCAAATGGGAAGGTGGTGGCTCCAAGTGTTCAATAAATTATAGATTTTTTCTGAATTCTTTGATATCCATGTCAAATCTATGCTATTTGTTTTTCTCTTTTATTAAATTTATTTAAAAATAAAAAAATCACTTTCAAAATAATTTTTATTGATCCTTATACTTTGCACTAGTACTTATACATATTAAGAAACAAAAGAGAGAACCAAAAGGCTATTATTCACAAAAAGGTAGTTATTCACATTTCATTATTAGACATGTGATTTTTGCAAAGGCAATACGTTACAGTTCAAGAAAAATTATATTGAAAAAGATTTTTTTATTTTTAAATAAATTCAGTATAAAATAGAAAAACAAATAGCATAGATTTGAAATGGATATCAATGAATTCAGAAAAAAATCTATAATTTATTGAACAGTATGAACCACCGCCTTCCCATTTGAAAAGAAAAAAGTTTTCGATAAAAAAGTGATTTGTTCAATTTTGGAGGCTTAGTAAATAATTATTAATGGAATTAAACGAAAAATTATATTTTTCCCTTGGACTTTAACTGCCGTAGAACAAATTTTGGTATTTCAAAGCACTCTAGACGAATGTCTTAAATTGCTTTAAAAAACTGAACATCGACTCAAAAATTCGCGAAAATCTCATGGTATACTCATAATGTTGTCTTGAATCCAAATATGTAAAAATATACAGGGTGTTCCATTTAAAAATCGAAAGTTGCGGTCATTTCCGGGTAAACCGGAAATGGTCTCATACCATATTTTATGTCCAAAAATCCATTTTTACAGGTAGTTTATGCACCCCAAATTTCAAATGGATAAGTTAAAAAATAAAGGAAATATAGGGGGAGCTACTATTCTGTGGCACCCGGTATATCGAAAACTGAGGCATGCATAATTTTCTTCTTATCAGCAACGGATTCTACTCAAAAAAGTGCCTTAAGAATGTGTTATTCTATTGTCGATTCGACACTTGATAATTGAGATATAGAGGTCATCCAAAAATGAAAATTTTCCAAAAACGCTCTGTAGCTCGGAAGTCGAAAAAGATAGACGACCGCGGTTTGCGCCATTGTTTGTTTCTCGAAAATCGAGCTCAGGACCTTATTAGTTTTTGTCTATCTGCCATAGTTTTAGAGAAAACCCTAAATCCCATATAATGTACCCTGTACATTAAAGCAAATACTAATTTAGACCAGTAAAAGTTGGAGCTGGACATTGACGATTTCAAATAACTATGTGAGCAGTAAAAACAAAAAATATTAGCTGTGTACTTAATCTCAATGACATCGCCAAGCTCTATTGATAGACAAACAAAAATGTTCCTTCTTACCATTTTTTTTTTTGTTCTCTACAAGGAAATGTAAATATCAAACTGATCTTTAACTATTCGGCTTCAAAGGTAGTCCATGTTCCTGTACATTGTCATCAGGAATCCAACTAAAATCAAAAAAACATCAGTAAATTGTTATAAATAACCGACTGAATGTAAATAAAATGTTCTTCTGTGAGTACGTAAAAGCATTCGCTCTTATCTTGAGTAAGATGAATGTGAGTGTTTCATCAAACGCTTCGTGGAAAGCAACTTGTCCAAGTCAAGCATATTATCAGATAGAAGATGCCCAAATGCTTCTCGTAAAACCGGAAACAGCCAAGGTCAACAAATTTAAAGCATTTATTAATTTAAGTTCTTATACTTACCCCCCTTTTTTGTCCTCTATGAGGAAATGTAAATATCAAACTTATTTTCTAACTGTTAGACTTCAGAGGTAGTACTTTTTTTTATCAGGAATCCAACTAAAATTAAAAAAATATATCAGTAAATTGTTATAAATAACCGACTGAATGTAAATAAAATGCTTTTCTGTCAGTATTTAAAAGCTTTCGCTCTTATCTTGAGTGAGACAGCTGTAAGGGTTCCATCCAATGCTTCGTGGAAACACTCAAAGAAAATGATAGGTAAATTCAACCAAAGAGCATATGAAATCGCGCCTATCTAATTTCATAGTTAAATCAATCAGAAAAGAATAGTCATACAACAACATTATTTGTTTTCGTAAACAAATAATAGTTTAATAAATAATCATCTTCTTGTAGAACAACAAATTAAATAGTACAATGACATTTTTTTATGTTCACTAACCATTTTCAATTTGGTCTACAATTAAATAGTACAACGACTTTGTTTTTTGTTCACCAACTAATTTTTAGGTTGATCTACACTTTATTGTATGATGAAGTTTTTTTTTGGTTAGCCAAAATTTCAGTATTGAGACATCAGACCACCCAAACCAAAGATTAGAGATCGTTTATAAGATCTATCCAAATATATCGATGATCCCTGAGAGAATTTGAACATAGCAATCATGTTATTAATTTTCTATAAATTCATAAGAGTATAAGATAATGCATGATTGATTATTGTCAGTGATTTGTATGTGGCGTCATCTGGGAATAATTTCTGTAATAGACTACGTGGTAAGCAAGCAAATTTTATGGTAATTTCCTTTTAGAACTTCTAGAAGACGACAATAATATTGGTTTGTCTACCAAGTACAATAATACAGCGAACTAATACTTGGTTAGAATTACAATTCGATAATAGTTAAAAATAAAATATACTATTATCTAGTTTAATTTGACAGAATTCAACAAAATAATAGTCAGACGAACAAAATAATAGTCTTATTCATCTATTTTTTAAGTTAATGTTTGTTTTTTTGTACGACAACTTTTTATTAATTAAAATAACAATCACCTCTTGTTTAAAAATACCATCAATATAGTTTGGTTTAACAAAATTAACGATATTGTTAGTCAACCATTTTTTTTTTGTTGAATTTACCCATACTATTTCTTTGAGTGAAGAAGATGTTCAAATGCTTCTTTTGAAACCTGCAACAATGAAGACAAACTTTAAAGCGTTTGTTAACTGAAGTGTAATGCTTACTATATGTAAGCATATTTTCTTAAAACTAGAATTGGGATCTAAAAATCCTACCTTTATTGATGTCTTCACCCATGTCCCTTCTCGTTCGGAACCTACCTGAAATACAAAATCGTATATGAGTAAAATTCTTATATTTTACGCAAAATGAAAGAATGGTACTAAATGAGGAAACATTTCAATCTGATATGCAGTGCTTTCATAGAGTAGTGGACAAAGAACCCCGGAACAAAACCGATGAAAATGGTGTTTCGGTAGAATTGGCTGAAACTTTGCTATTTTGTAGAACAAGTTATGCTGATCAAAAGTTTTCATCACATCGAACCTATCCTATGGACAGTTTTTGAGATATAGCTTGTCAAAGTTAGCTTCATTTTAGACATTTAAGAATTGTTTACTCTTAAACTATTAACTTTAGCAAAAAATTGCAGGGGTCGAAATACTTTCGTTCAAATCCAGTAAAGCCCAAGAATTTTTGATCAACTTTTAGTAAGATTACTCGTTACGTCGTTGTTAGGACCATCAAGCACTCCTGGCGCGAAAACCACTCATAGGATCGACTCAGTGCAACAGGAATTTTTGATCAGCATGACTTTAACTACAAAATACAATTAACTACACCCCTTTTGTGTTTATATGGTCTATAGTATTATAGAGCTAGTAAGCATATACAAATTAAATAAAAATTCCAAATCTATATTTAAGTATTGGTCTTACCATCAACATTTTGTTTCTGGCCGATTGGACTAGTTCCACAGTGCCACAAAAAAAAAACTACAAAATAGCAATTCCACCGAAGCATGCCGAAAAATGACATATGCATATATATTTTACTTTACCAAAAATTCTAAAAAAAATTCTTAAGCTTTATTGGGCTTGAATAAAAGTATTTCGACCCTTGCAGTTTTTTTGCTAAAGTTAATAGTTTAAGAGTAAACAATTCTTGAATGTCTAAAATGACGCAAATAACCTAACTTTGACAAGCTGTATCTCAAAAACTGTCCGTAGGATCGGCTCGATGTGATAAACACTTTTGATCAGCTCGACTTGAACTACAAAATAGCAAAGTTTCAGCCAATTCCACCGAAACACCATTTTCATCGATTTTGTTCCTTAAAAAGCGTGCAATTTTTTTTGGAAATATCGCTAAAGATTCATGCTGAATGCCACCTTTTGACATATTTTTTAAATTTTTAAAGTTTTCACAAAGCATCATCAATTTTAACCAGCAACCCCCACTTTTTATATATGTATATTATATATACAAAAGCACTGTAGATATGTTGTTTTTTTTTGGCGAAATGGTAAATTTTGCGTGAGACCAAATGTCTAAAAATGCTACAATATTTTAGAATGGAATAGTATAGAATAAAAAATAGAATAAGAAAAAAAAATAGAATAGAATAGAATAGGGTAGAGTAGAGTAGAGTAGAGTAGAGTAGAGTAGAGTCGAGGCGAGGCGAGGCGAGGCGAGGCGAGGCGAGGCGAGGCGAGTCGAGTCGAGTCGAGTCGAGTCGAGTCGAGTCGAGTCGAGTCGAGTCGAGTCGAGTCGAGTCGAGTCGAGTCGAGTCGAGTCGAGTCGAGTCGAGTCGAGTCGAGTCGAGTCGAGTCGAGTCGAGTAGAGTAGAGTAGAGTAGCGTAGAGTAGCGTAGAGTAGCGTAGAGTAGCGTAGAGTAGCGTAGAGTAGCGTAGAGTAGCGTAGAGTAGCGTAGAGTAGCGTAGAGTAGCGTAGCGTAGAGTAGAGTAGAGTAGCGTAGCGTAGCGTGGGGTAGAGTAGAGTAGAGCAGAGTAGAGTAGAGTAGAGTAGAGTAGAGTAGAGGAGAGGAGAGAGAGGAGAGGAGAGAGAGGAGAGGAGAGAGAGGAGAGGAGAGAGAGGAGAGGAGAGGAGAGGAGAGGAGAGGAGAGGAGAGGAGAGGAGAGGAGAGCAGAGTAGAATTTATTTCAAGAACATGATTACATACGTGGGATGTGTGGTACAATAAATAATTTAATTATTGTGTGAACACACACTTTACAAACTGTGATATAACCCCACGCTACGCTACTCTACTCTACTCTACTCTACTCTACTCTACTCTACTCTACTCTACTCTACTCTACTCTACTCCTACTCTACTCTACTCTACTCTACTCTACTCTATTCTACTCTACTCTACAAAAAAAATCGATTGCACAGCATTCTGCACGCGACGACTGCCTAAAATTTGCGTTTCTGGCATATTCACGGTAATTTCATTCATATATATGATTGGCATGCATTTTAAAAACGTTGCACCTGACTGGTCATGTACCGCCAATCTATAATGAAATATATATTTCACTAAATCAATGTAAAATCTTATAAATCTACAGTTATATCACAGTTTGTAAAGTGTGTGTTCACACAATAATTAAATTATTTATTGTACCACACATCCCACATATGTAATCATGTTCTTGAACTAAATTCTACTCTGCTCTCCTCTCCTGTCCTCTCCTCTCCTCTCCCCTCCTCTCCTCTCCTCTACTCTACTGTATATGTTTTTGGCTTTACGATGCGTCGTACGAAAAAAGGTAATCTATGCAAAATAAAACATAATTAAATTTCCTACAAGAATGTCTATATTCATTTTCTTCCTATGTGTTATAGTTTACGATATTCGCCAGCCAAAATAGATAATTAAAAAAAAGTATTAGGTACCTTGAATATTTCTATCAAAGTGGTTTACCGTAGTCTACTAATAAATCACAGTCACAAAACAATCTTTATTTTACAACACTCGACGTATTTACTAACTTAATATGTTATCGAAATCTATTCATTTCCTTAAATATACAGTGTGACTCACTTAAAATGAAGACGCCCTTATAACTTTTTTATTTTGTTTTCGATTTGAATCAAATTTTACTCAAGTATAGAACAAATTAAGATCTACTTATGACCAGAAAAACATTCGATCGCTACAAAGGCAAAGCCACCTGTGGTACCAAAATATACTGAAAAAAATTAAAAATCTTATTAATAACGTGATTGTATCTAAATAAATACCTATTATTTCTGCTTACATCATTGTTAAAAAATATTATTTTGGGTATTCAGCAGATAACTTTCAAAGAAAACATTCGTTTCTTTCATATACCATTGGTGCAAGTCTGACCAAAAAGGAAGATCAACAAGACTCCCCCTACGGTGACTTGTCGACTTCTTTCATACACCTACCATATCTAAGATTCAGCATGAAAAGCAATAAAACAACCACTCTTTCTATATATTGATGATTCAAGTCTAATCATGCTAATATATATAATATTAAGTATCTCTAGCCCTACCTAGAGGATACTACATCACAATCAAACGTTTATTATATTTCAAAGTCAAGAAAATACTAAAAAGCACAAAGAAAATAGTTATAAAATTTCGCTCACCGCATGCTGAATCTTAGATATGGTAGGTGTATGAAAGAAGTCGACAAGTCACCGTAGGGGGAGTCTTTTTGGTCAGACTTGCACCAATGGTATATGAAAGAAACGAATGTTATCGAAAGTTATCTGCTGAATACCCAAAATAATATTTTTTAACAATGATTGTATATGTTTTTGGCTTTAAACTTGAATACTACTTAGTTCTTAATTTTTTCTCATTATTCTATGGTTAATTGTTCGTTAACTTATTGAATTTATTGATTTTACAAAGTTTTACAGGCAATGGAAAAAATTTTACAATTTGGTATATCAGCGAAAATTGAAATTTTAAACGTACAAAATTGGGTGCTACTGCACCATCTTAAATCTATAAATTACTAAAGGAAATGATGCTACACTAACCCAGGTTATTGTTGACAATTTTGATACAGAAATCTCATCGCAAAATGGCAAAACCAGTACTCATTCGCTGGCTGTCCTTGCCGCTCAAACTACGTCAGCAGGAGAATTTTTATACGTACCACAAAACTATAATGTATCAGAAATTAAACGTTTCTCAAAAGGTGACATATCTAAAAAACTGGACTATGAAACTAATGTAGTAAGATACTATGGTCCTGAAAAGCCAATAATGCCTTTAAAGGTTAAAAAACAGTTTTACCACTAACAATTTTATGTCGTCAAATTTTGTCTAATCAAAAAGCTAAGGAGAAGGAGTGCTGTTGTTTTCTTAAGGATGTTCTCTATAAAGATAAATGCCCAG
This sequence comes from Rutpela maculata, assembly GCA_936432065.2. Classification (NCBI taxonomy): domain Eukaryota; kingdom Metazoa; phylum Arthropoda; class Insecta; order Coleoptera; family Cerambycidae; genus Rutpela; species Rutpela maculata. The sequence goes on from OW386294.2 coordinate 4,190,333, forward strand.
AGTTTAATGAATATAATACTAGACTCTTTCGTCAAAGCGATGAGTCATGTAGGCCTGCGATTAATTACGTGCTCCTGTAGCAGTAACAAACCATGCAGTACAAACAGATGTAGCTGTAAAAGCTCTAGGTTACCCTGTACAATGTTCTGCGTTTGCAGAGCACATGGACACTGCTACAATGAAACAACCCCCATTGCCACTGTGAACGACAATGAAGGCGAAGAAGACGAATGTTCACTTTCCAATGATGAAATCGATTCAGAAAATGATGAAGTCGAATATATATAAATATAATATACTGTATTTAAATTTTTTTGTTTAAATTTTATATAAACCTTATTATGAGAAGCAAACCATTTGTAAAAAACTCGTTTATTCACGTAAAATTTACAAAAAAATTAAAAATAGTGATATTTCACCTACTTACTTATCGGCCACCCCGTATCTGGAGTTGCTCAAGGATGACGCTTTGTCATCACTTGGATATCAAAACTTAGACCCCAAATCCGTTTTGAAAAGAACTTAATACGAAATTGTTGGGTTTTCTCCGTGGCTGCCAGACTATTACTTATATAAGAATTCATTCGATTCATATGTACTTTGATAGTTTCATACCGTGTGTGTAGTCGCGGGCTAGGCATGGGGAGTAGAATTGCAACATCGCGTGTGCCAGCTGGCTGAAATGAAATAACAGAGCTGGAATGCTCTACCGATGGACGAATTTACGGCTGCCAGTGTTGTCATATTTCTCGCGCTACGTGAATGTACATGCCTAATGGGAAATTACACGCACGGTATATTATCCTGCATAAAATTATCTACCGAATAGTAGCTTTTTTTAACAGCATGCATTTTATTTGCTTTTCAAAGTTTTTTACTGACAACATTTTAGTCTCTCTTGGTAGTTTATTATACAGGACGGCTCCTTTGTACTACACTCAAAGAAAATGATAGGTAAATTCAACCAAAGAGAGCATATGAAATGTAGTTTCATAGTCAAATCAATCAGAAAAGAATAGTCATACAACTTTATTTGTTTTCGTAAACAAATAGTAGTTTAATAATCATATCTTCTTGTAACAAATTAAATAGTACATTTTTTTATGTTCACTAACCATTTTCAATTTGGTCTACAATTAAATAGTACAACGACTTTGTTTTTTGTTCACCAACTAATTCTTAGGTTGATCTACACTTTATTGTATGATGAAGTTTTTTTTGGTTAGCCAAAATCTCAGTATTGAGACATCAGACCACCCAAACCAAAGATTAGAGATCGTTTATAAAATCCATCCAAATATATCGATGATCCCTGAGAGAATTTGAACATTGCAATCATGTTATTAATTTTCTATAAATTCATAAGAGTATAAGATAATGCATGATTAATTATTGTCAGTGATTTGTATGTGGCGTCATCTGGGAACAATTTCTGTAATAGACTACGTGGTAAGCAAGCAAATTTTATGGTAATTCTTTTAGAACTTCTAGAAGACGACAATAATATTGGTTTGTCTACCAAGTACAATAATACAGCGAACTAATACTGGTTTAGAATTACAATTCGATAATAGTTAAAAATAAAATATACTATTATCTAGTTTAATTTGACAGAATTCAACAAAATAATAGTCAGACGAACAAAATAATAGTCTTATTCATCTATTTTTTAAGTTAATGTTTGTTTTGTTGTACGACAACTTTTTATTAATTAAAATAACAATCACTTCTTGTTTAAAAATACCATCAATATAGTTTGGTTTAACAAAATTAACGATATTGTTAGTTAACCATTTTTTTTTTGTTGAATTTACCCATACTATTTCTTTGAGTGATAACAATGTTTTTCATATAGAGAAGTTCTATGACGTGGTAATATTATTAAGTTACTGTTTTGACGCGTATCTGAGTTGCTGAAGGTGTATGCTGATTTATTTTTGTGTACAAATAATAATGTTTATACTAGGAAGGTAATGTTAATATGGCCAGGCTGGTAAAATGTGACTTACAAGATTCATGGCTGCTTTTGTATTGTTGAACTTACCTTTAGCGCCTTTTCCTTTCGCTATTCGTCAGTCAGATGAAGTAGTTAAAATCAGCTTTTCTCTATCGTTTTAAAATAGACCTGAAACGAAGAAAAAAACATTTTACAGCAAATAGCTGGGGCGAAGAATACAGGGGCTGCAAAAATAATTAAGGAATTATATTTCTTAATAACGAAACAAAGCTTTCAAATCACCTAGCTATTGTTGCCGCCTACCATACAAAAATGGAAGACGTTTAAGGGACATTTCAAAAGGATTTCAATTTCTTAATACAATACCTATTATTTTAACAAAGTGAAAGTTAAAATCACTTCTTTACTTTATTTACTTACAAATCATTTATTATTAACACATATGTCGATGTACAGGGTGATCATACGAACATTAGGTCCTCATTTAACTTCGTTATTTTTGGAGTTAAAAAAGTTAAAAAATAAAAGATATAAGGTTCAGACATAAAAGCAAAAATTAACTTTCTTCCTTAAGTTAAGGATACATACAACATACAGTGTGTCCCCGGATGGGGTACCGCACTTAAACTTTCTTATTGTTGGTTTGCCAAGAAAAAGTCATTATTATTTTTTGCTTGTCTTAGGAAATTATAAACAGTTGTCGAACTTAAGATAAATTATACAGGATATTCTAAAAATTAGAAAATATTAAATCGATTTTAAACAAACTACTTTTTTTAAATTTTTATTGAAAATGTTAATTAACAAAGTTTTTTCAATTACGAAGAAAAGCTTAAACACGAAGTTTAGTTGTAAAATAAGGAAATAACAATTTTCAAAAAAAATACATTTTATTCAACTAAGTTGAAAACTATTCCACATGTAGACCTTCTACTAGTACAGGGTGGACCAAATTAGATGGGATTTGGGGTTTTCTCTAAAACTATGGCAGAGAGACAAAAACCATTTTGTGTCTTGAGCTCAATTTTCGAGAAATACACAATGGCGTAAACCGCGATCGTCTATCTTTTTCGACTACCGAGCTACAGAGCGTTTTTGAAAAATTGGCATTTTTGGAGGACCTCAGTTTTCGAGATATAGCCATAACTTGTGTTTTTTAAAATGAAACACTGTAAATTATTTCATTATTCGGTCACAACTTCAATTAACTATCCAACGATATATTATATGTCATATTAATCTCGAGAAAAAGTGGTTAATTTTCGAAAAATTTAATATATTTCTGAGGAGGACATGGAAATCTATTGACAAAAAGACTTCTTATAATATACAATAATTTTGCCAAAAATAGGAAAACTAAACTACAATAATTGTTTTCGATTGACACCTATGCATATTTATCGCATTTCTAATATTTATTGAGAAGGCCATGGTAAAAAAAAAGGAAATCGAAATAATCGTAAATGTCAAAAACTAATTTGTAAGTTAATTGTGAGTGAGCATTTTTAAAAATGGTTCAATTTAGTAATGGTGAAAAATATGATATGATTAAAAGTTTTATAGAATGCGGAGAAAATTCAAATTTAGCTTCCGAGCTTTATTTTAATAGGTAAATTACAGACAGCAAAACTTTGTGCCAAAAGTGCGGCCTAAACAATATTTTTAGATATTCAGAAGAGAGACAGCCGGACGTAAAAATATTCAAAAGGCTACAACAAAACTTAAAAGAGTTTGGATCATTTGTAAAACCTCGAGCAAAAATATATAATAAAGCAGGTAGAAAAGGCTGTAGAAAATATTGTTTTAGAAACTGTAAGAAATAATTCTAATATATCGTCTCGCGAAATGTAGGAAAATTTAGGAATCCGAAAAACAACTGCGTGCGTTGCTTAAAAAAAATAAATTCAAACCCTATAAAATTAGGATCAGTCGCCATATATACCCAACAACTTTCAAATGCGTCTCGATTTTTACCAGTGGTTATAGCGTCAGTGCAATGAAGTGCCAGGATTTGAAGAAACAATTATATGGACAGACGAGGCCCATGTAAGTGCCGAAATTTTGAATCGACATAATAACCACCATTAGGCTCATGAAAATCCGCACGTAACCGCTACAGTTAATCGTCAAGGGCGATTTGGATTTGGTGTATGGTGTGAATACCAAATAATAGGTTATCATTTTTTTCACGATAATTTGAATACCGAAAATTTTATTAAAATTCTACGACAAGAAATAGAGCCCTTTCTAGACAATATTCCCATAAGGCAATTTCAAAGATTGATTTACCAACAGGATGGCGCCCCAGGTCATACGTCAAATGAAACACGAAATTATTTAAATGCTCGATTTGGGGAGGATTGGATATGTATCTATGTGTCACTCAGGACTAGTTTATTAATGTCTAGTTAGCTAAGTTAACTAAATTGATAACTAAAAATTAATTTAGCTAACTGGACATTAATAAACAACAAAGTAGTTTAGATATTGTTTAATTTTTAAGAAATAATGATCCCATTTTGTGGCCAGCTAGATCTGATATAACCTGGCGACTTTTGGCTTTGAGGCAGAGATGGGTCGAGGAAACTTTCCAAATTTGATAAAAGTCTGTAAAAGTCATATAAATAATATAATTCTATGCACTTTTTTGTTTCAAAATGAAGCTTGCGTCATCAAGAATTAGATTTCACCATAAAATATCCTATCAATATACCCAATGGAAAGTTAGAAGGAAAAATTCCTGGAAACTTTCCGTTTTGAAAACTCCGAAAGTTTCCAGGAAGTTTTCCTTCTAACTTTCCATGGGGTATATTGATAGCCTATTTTATGGTGAAATCTGATTCGTGATGACGCAAGCCTCATTTTGATACCAAATAAGTGCGTACAATTATATTATTTATATGACTTTTACAGACTTTTATCAAATTTGGAAAGTTTCCACGACCCATCTCTGCTTTGAGGTTATTTAAAAAATATTGTTCTAATAACATAGAAGCATTGGAAAACAAAACATGAGTAGATACGTTTCGGACACTAATTCCTGTCATGATTGGAAATGCAACAAATGCCGATGTCAAAAACGCATAGATATCAATGGAAGACAATTCGAACATTTATTGTAGTTTAGTTTTTCTATTTTTGACAAAATTATTTTATATTATAAGAAGTGTTGTTGTTAATAGTTTTCCATGGCCTCTTTACAAATATATTAAATTTTTCGAAAAGGGTATAGCAGAATAAGCATGGTAAAATGGCCCCAGAAGCGTTTGGGTCTGATTCGGTGTCAGTAGATCGACAATAGGAAAAGAAATGTTTTCCTCGAGTTTTAGCCCCCCGTCGCCACGGGTAACTCCTGTTCCCTAATAAACATGACATTTCGTTTTCATTTTTTATCTCTGCACGTTGAGCGTTAATTATTATGAAAAAAATAGACGATGTCCATGTAATTTAAATCCATCTTAGGAAAACAAATCAGCTGATTTTGCTGCCTCCTTCAAATAATAAAAAAATATTTAAAAATTAGAATATTTATTTTTTCATGAAAATAATGATTCGCATACACCAAACTTTTACCAAAAATATATTGTTATGAGTAGTTTATTGTAGATTTTTTTCAAATTTTTTGAAGCGGTGCGCCATAATTAAAAAGAATAAAAAATGTTACGACGCATTGTTTAGTGGTGCTTAACTATTGAAACTTGTCTGGAGGACCAGATCAGTGTATCCGTATGTATTTGGACCCGCTGAAACCGAATCCGAAATCAGAATGGTCAGATTGGCTCGTTTTTTACCCCTAACCCCAAAATACTACCCCCCCAAAATGGTCTGTCCGTCTGTCCGACGGACGAGACCAGTACATTCTTATGTATTTGGATCTGCTGAAACCGAATTCGAAGTCAGAATTTTCAGATTGGCTAGTTTTTCACCCCCAACCCCAAAAAACACCCCCAAAACAAAAACAAAGTGGTCTGTCCGGCGGTGTATCGTATTTTGACCTGCTGAATCCGGACTCAAAGTTAGAATTGACAGATTGGCTCGTTTTTCACCCCCGACCCCGAAAAAGACACCCCCAAAAAAATGGTCTGTCCGGCGGACCATACTAGTGTATCCTTATGTATTTAAATCCGCTTATACCGAATCTGACGTCAGAATTGTCAGATTGGCTTGTTTTTCACTCCTAACCCCAAAAAACAGCACAAGTTATGTTTATATTCTACTCAAAAAAGTGCCTTAAGAATGTATTACTCGATTTTCGATTCGGTAGTCGAAAAAGATACGACGATGGCAGTTTGCGACATTGTTTGCTTCTCGAAAATCGAGCTCAGAGCTCAGGACACCTATATTAGTTTTTGTTTATCTGCCATAGTTTTAGACAAAACCTCAAATCCCATCTAATTTGGTCCACCCTGTACATGTCTATAACTTTCACATTTGAACTGTTTTATATATACAATTGTTTTCTGAAATGATTTTTGGAAAATACATGTAATTGTCTGTAACTTTCATTTTTTAACTTTCTTTGCGTATCTCCAAAAGAAAAGACGAAGTTAAATGGGGTTCTAATATTCGCGTGACCACCATGTACATACCATTTTACATTTATAACAATGTCTGTATGAACTAACAGGAAGAAAGAGAACGACTTACCATTTAGGTCTATAGTTTGAGGTCCATAAGATTCCATAAGAGGATGAAGGTCTAGTTTTTCGTTCACTCGCTCGCCCGCGAAAATCGAGAGTCTACAAATTGCTTCTCTGGAGGCCTAAGCCTCCAGAGAATCCGAACAACTTCTAGCCTTATCACTTACAATACCCCGGAAAATTTCTAAACCGAGATATTGGAAGATACTTGTCTAGTGATCAACTCTGATTGGACGGCCGATTGTTAAATCTACAAGAGATTAAACTGTCTTTACGCGCTTTGCCTTTCGCTAATTTCAGTGACTCTAACCCACTACTGGCCTCAATCTGCCTACTCCAGTAGTCCACAGGGTTATCCACTTACTGTTAACTTCCAGCACACTTGATTTTAACCCGGGTTTGTCTAGTACTCGTTAAATTTCAGCTACCGATACCGATATACTTCAGAATTCGTACGCGCTTGCACTTTTATATATTTACTCTGACAGAAGGTCATCTCAATATACCTCTGCTTGTCTCGAAACTGCAATCTGAAACCAAAATAACAAAAGTAATTATTTTAATTCAAATAAGTAATACCTGTAAAAAATATTGTAGCGACATTGAAAAAATATTAAAACCAATCCCAATAAGTTTTGGCAGTTTACCGACAGTAATACAGCTAATAAATTTACCGACAGATATGTACTACCAGAGTAAATATTATGTTGGCGAAGTTGATAAATGGTTTTGTTGAATATTATTGTAGTTCTTATATCACCTCAATTGATCCAATTGAGGACAATCGTGACGCAGATACTGATTTTTTAACAATAGAACAGTTCACAGAGCAAGAAGTTTTAAATTCTCCAAAAAACATCAAGCCCAAATGCATGATGGGCCCTGACAAAATTCCGGACTTTCTATAAAATGATTGGGCTAGCGTATTTACAATTCCTCTCACGTTTTTATTTGATTTGGCCATTAAATCTAATTTATTCCCAGATGTATCGAAATGTTCTAAGATAATTCCTATATATAAAAAAAGGTGAAAAAAATAATATTGAGAATTACAGAGCCATAACGACACACACACACACACACACACACACACACACACACACAAAAATTATTTTCCAAAGGTGAAAGACACCTATCCTTATGTTTCTTGAGCCACTGATTCCAAATATCACGTCAAAAATATATGTTTCACTGCTCCATTTTTCGCAAATTGACATTTCTTCCATAAATTAGGGATTAAATGGTTATTAAATCTAATAGAACGACGTACGTTGAAATGAAACTTCTGAATCGTTTAAAATGGCTCTAGTCACATACTTCCAACGTTCTGTCGTACCACGGAAATAATGTTGGTGTACTTTTCCCCCCAAAACACTACCTTATTCTGACTTTCCATAATACACTTGGGGCTTGACAAATCGGAGTTATTACAGGGAATATTGATAAGTCGAGTATTTTTGGAGCAGGAGACGCCAAAACAACCCCCGGGGGTTGTTTTGTCCCTGAATGACAAAACATTACGAAAATGCTACGAAAGGGTTGAAGAACGGTTTCCTCCAGTAATTATGACAATGACATTGGCACTTCAAAAACTCATAGGTCCTTACATACAGGAAGATACAGAAGCTAAGGCATTGACAAAAAATCAATTTAAACAAGAATTAATTTAAATTTTCGATTAAGTATACCGGGTGTAACAGGATCATGGTACACCCCCTTTTTCCTCCTTTAGTTTTGAAGATAGTCGATTGAAACTTGGGGTATCCTATATACATAATAAGCGGCACTTTGTGACATACAAGTGACTTTTTTTTCACTTCCGGTTTCGCCGGAAGTGACACTAACTTTCGATTTTTAGATAGAATACCCTATATATTATTGCATTTTTGAATTCTGCATAATTTTACCAAATAAGTGACATTTCAAACATCAATATTTTTTATAATATAATTTTTAGTTTTCCATTTAAGTGTGCCGTGACGGTTCAGATTTATTCTAAATGACCCGTGTACTGCTAGTAAAATCGAAATTCCGTCAAAATTACTAAATTACGTGATTTATGAGCAAAATGGTTTTTGGGGCAAAACTTAATTTTTTAAAATGGAACCATATTAGTACCATTTATTAGTACTATTACTAAGGAATTTATTCATATGTCGTATTAAAATGTGCGATAAATACAAACAAAATTACAGCTAAAAGAAAATAAGAAAATACAATTTTGTTCTAATTATCTTGTGACACATAAGATGGCTTTGGAATATAAAAAAACCGCTGCCCAATGAATCACTACTTCCACATGCAGATTTTCTATCCAAGTCACTCACAATGAAAAAATTTTGTATGTGGAAATAATTGTTTGTGGAACTTTAATAATATAATATTTGAAATCCTCTACCCCAAAAACCCATAAAACGATACCCCACATCGGTAGTGGGGTGGGGGTGGTGGTACTGGGGGTGGATGATGTAAAAAAATATTTTGAGGTTTCTGGTTCTTGTACATACACTAAATCACATTTTTTTCATCCCCTTTAATAATGGGGTGGGGGTAGTAATGAGGCTGGTTAATGCCAAAAATTTTTTTGAGGCCTTAGCTTCTCTTGTATATACTAAATACCAATTTTATGGACTCTTACCTGCCTGATTTACCTATTTACCCCAAATTTACCCCACTTTACTTCCCAACTCTTCGACGGAACAAGACGAAAATATAATCAAGCTCCAGATCTCGTTAAAGTACATATGTGTACCAAATTTCAAGTCAATATCTTAAACGGTTCCAGAGTAAACGTGCGCACAAAAAAAGTTACAGACAGACCGACAGACATTTTTTTTCGCTCAAATTTAAAATCTCGACGTTTCATGACATTCTAAGCCTATTTGAACAATAAAAATTTTAAAAAAATTTTTTGTCACTATTCTGCCCTGCCATGACAAGAAGTCGTATCTGAGAAAATGTAATTTCAGATTAATCAACTATTTTCTGAATTGTGTTATGCCATCTACATTTCATAATTCATGATTTTCATTTTTGGTAAATAAATATGTGTCCCTTTTATCAGTATAACCATATAACAAAACATTGTATATAATATGTTAAGTTACGACAAATAAATCTGATAATGATCGGATATGATTTTTGAGCTTAGTAAATAATATTAATAATAATAATCATTTTGTAGATACGACACATATTCGTTATATATATTCACTAGTTTTGCTTTAGATACGACTTCTACATTTTGTACAGTGGTGAGGATCACTAATACGGTGCAAATGCAATTAAAATCTCAAAAATTAATTTTTTGCAGTTACAATTTCTTGTCTTAGCAGGGCAGTATACTTCCACTGGATATGGAAGTAAAATGAATACAAAACATTACAATTGTTCTAAATGCTGTCCATTAACGTCAATGCACTTCTGAAGTCGCATAGCTATTTCTCGAAGAACGTTCGCCAATTGCTGGGCTGTTATGCTATTAACTGCGCGTCTTACTCGCAGGTCCAGGTCTCCACGAGTTGTAACGGCGCACAGTGGGAAAAATATGCCCTTTTTTGGACAAAAATCTGCCGACAGTAGAGATTTCAATCAAATAAAAAAAAATGAAAAATACCCTCAAGACATTGTAGTTTAGAGTAGTACTGCGACAAATTGGCTTTGGGTTAACCTAACCTAAAAATCGCAGATATTACTTCCACAACCGGTGGAAGTATAGAAACGACAAAAAATTTAAAAAAAAATTATTGTTCAGATAGGCTTAGAATGTAATGAAACGTCGAGATTTTAAGTTTGAGCAAAAAAAATGTCTGTCTATCTGTAACTTTTTTTATGCGCACGATTACTCTGGAATATTGACTTGAAATTGGGTATATATATGTATTTTAACGAGATCTGGAACTAGATTATATTTTCATCTTATTCCGTTGAAGGGTTGGGGGGTAAATGGGGGTAAATAGGTAAATCAAGCAAGTAAGAGTCCATAAAATTAGTATTTGGTATGTACAAGAGAAGCTAATGTCTCAAAAAAAATTTTAGCATTATCCACCCCCATTATAAAAGGGGGTGAAAAAAAATTGTGATTTAGTATGTGTACAAGAACCAAAGGCCTCAATTTTTTTTTCACTTCATCCACTCCTCTTGTACACATACTAAATCACATTTTTTTTCACTCCCTTTTATAATGGCCTGGGGGTAGTAATGGAGGTGGCTAATGCCAAAAATATTTTTTAAACATTAGCTTCTCTTGTATATACTAAACACAACACCAATTTTATGGACTTTTTCTTACCTGCTTAATTTACCTATTTACCCCCATTTACCCCCCAACTCTTCAACGGAATAAGATGAAAATAATCCAGTTCCAGATCTCATTAAAATACGTACGTGTACCAAATTTCAAGTCAATATCTTAAACGGTTCCAGAGTAATCGTTCGCACAAAAAAAGTTACGGACAGACAGACAGACAGATTTTTATTGCTCAAACTTAAAATCTCGACGTTTCATGACATTCTAAGCCTATCTGAACACTAAAAATTTTTAAAATATTATTGTCGTTTCTACACTTCCACTGGATGTGGAAGTAATATCTGCGATTTTTAGGTTAGGTTAACCCAAAGCCAATTTGTCGCAGCACTACTTTAAAGTACAATGTGTTAAGAGTGTTTACCATTTTGTTCATTTAATTTGATTGAAATCTCTACTGTCGGCAGATTTTTGTCCAAAAAGGGCATATTTTTCCCACTGTGCGGCGGTTGCGTAGACAAAATTTTTTAAATGACTCCAAACAAAGAAATCAAGGGGTGTTAAGTCAGGTGGCCTTGGAGGCCACCTCGGAGGACCATTCGTCGAAATTACGTTTTCTCCTAATCTCCGTTGAAGGTAATTAATTACTATCCTTGAATTATGGGGAGGAGTGCCATCTTGTTGGAAATACATTCCCTGTCCTAAATCCAAAGGTAACTCATCTAAAATGTCCTCAATCTCATTTTGCAGCAATCTCAAGTATATGGCACCAGTCAGGGGTCCTTCAAATATTATTGAACCAATGATTCTACTACCGATTATTCCAAGCCAAACATTGAAACCGAACCGCACTTGAAAGTTACCCTCCCGTAATAAATGTTGATTTTCTTGTGACCAATATTTTGTATTTTGTCGGTTAAATAATCCCAAATTTGTAAACCTAGACTCGTCCGAAAATAAAATCATTTTCAAAAAATCTTTGTTTGGCTGCTCGTTATTCTGCAAAATCCAATGGCAATATTCCATCCTACGATCGTAATCGTTTTCGTACAAGTGCTGGTGAAATTGGTATTTACAAGATTTATAGTGATATTTTAAACTGTTGTGCGTGCGTGATTATATGTAACATTTAGAAGTTAGAAAACCCCAGGAAGATTGCTCCACTGGAACAGCACAGAGGCCTCTGAACAAGACATTCATCACAACCCCGGAGCAGGAGGATCCAGAAACAGTACACGTGGTAAGCTCGCTTAACTGACCTAACGTTCATTTTATAGTTACTTTATTTACCTATTAATCCCAAATCAACTACATAAAGGAAAAATACAGTCTGCTAAGCTCTAATGAGCTTTTTTTATATTAATAACGACCAGTATTAGTGTAAAATTCGGCTTACTGCTTGGTGACTGACTTCCAATTCAAACCCAATTTGCCTTAAAGGAACAGTCTTATCAACTTCTATTCGAGCCAAAACATTAATTTCCGTTCCTTCGTCAATAATGAAATTTTCTTCGAGATCATTGTTGGGCTCTCTTCGGAATTAATTTTCAAGACGTTTAAAATAATTTCTCTCTGGACATTGTCTATCAGGATATCGTTCGGCATAAAGGTTCGGGTAAAGCCGCTTCGGTATTACTTCCACATCCAGTGGAAGTATAGTAACGACAAAAAAATTTTTAAAAATTTTTATTGTTCAAATAGACTCAAAATGTCATGAAACGTCGAAATTTCAAGTTTGAGCGAGTTAATTTTCGAAAAATTTCTGTCTGTCGGTCTGTAACTTTTTTTGTGCGCACGTTTACTCTGGAACCGTTTGAGATATTGACTTGAAATTTGGTACACATATGTACTTTAACGAGATCTAGAACTAGATTTTCATCTTGTTTCGTGGAAGGGTTGGGGGGGTAAATTGGGGTAAATTTGGAGTAAATAGGTAAATCAAGCAGGTAAGAGTTCATAAAATTGATATTTAGTATAGACAAGAGAAGCTAAGGTCTCAAAAAAAATTTTGGCATTAGCCACCCCCATTACCACCCCCACCCCATTATTAAAGGGGATGAAAAAAAAAGTGATTTAGTTGTGTGTACAAGAACCAGAAACCTCAAAATATTTTTTGGAAGTGAAAAAAAAGTCACTTGTATTTCAAAAAGTACTGCTTATTATGTATATAGGATATCCCGAATTTCAATCAGTTATCTTCAAAACTAAAGGAGAAAAGGGAGGTGTACCATGATCCTGTTACACCCAGTGTATAAGCAACTTTTTCAAGTGGAAATTTCATTAAAAATGAAAAATAAAGGTAGTTTACTGTTAAGTAAATTTACAATGGACAACATCTATCTAATTACTCGACAATTCAAACTTCAATATCAAACACTGCATTGCAGCAACTAAAATACCTTTTTGTCTAGATTTAATTAAATACGAATTTAATACTTGTTGAACAGAACTAAGCTCGCCTCCACACATAAAGTAAGGCCAACTAACAAAGACAATATCATTAATTGCTCTAACAAACACTGGTATCGATTTTGCTTTGTTCCTGGAGATATAGGTCATTTAGTCTGCCAAAGTTTATAAATGTTTTCAAGGTAGAAACTGCAGTTTCTGTAGAAGGTTTCACGAAATTGCATAATGCTGTTACATTCAGTGGAAATATAAAGCTCCTACACGAGCTTCAAGGACTGATAAAATATTTTCAGGGACGACATTCAAGTGCTTCGTAAGGTTACGATAAATTATGTTTTAACAACTTTAGCCTTCGTGGAAGGAAGAAAAGAAAATGCAATTATATCTGATATCTATTTTGAAATATAGTGCTGATGTTTTTCAGTAAAGTAGAATGACGTACTTATTTTTGAAATAAACTTCCATGAAAATCAGGGCCATTGCAAATATAGAATTATATACCTACGTATTTAAACATAAATATTGTGTTTCTGTTGAGAGCACATATACAGGGTGGACCAAATTAAATGCAATTTGGGGTTTTCTCTAAATCTATGGATGGCAGATAGACAAAAACCAATGGCGCAAACCGCGATCTTTTTCGACTGCCAAGCTACAGAGCGTTTTTTTGAAAATTGGCATTTTTGGAAGACCTCTATATCTCAATAATGTCGAATCGAAAATCAAGTAACACAGGCACTTTTTTGAGTAGAATCCGTTGCTGATAAGAAAAAAATTATGCATGCCTCAGTTTTCCAGATATAGATATAACTTGTGTTTTTTTAAATAAACACCCTGTAAAATATTTCATTATTCACAGCTTAAATTACCTATCCAACGATATGTCAGATTTGTCTCTAGAAAAAGTGGTTAATTTTCGAAAAATTTAATATATTTGTGAAGAGGCCATGGAAAACTATTAACAATAACACGTATTATAATATAAAATAATTTTGCTAAAAACAGGAAAACTAAACTACAATGAATGTTCGAATTGTCTTCCATTGACATCTATGCATATTTATCGAATTTCTAATATTTATTAAGAAGGCCATGGTAAAAAAAAAAAAGAAAATCGTAATAATCGTAAATGTCAAAAACTAACTTGTGAGTTAATTGTGCGTGAGCATTGTTAAAAATGGTTCAATTTAGTAATGGTGAAAATATGATATGACTGGGTGTTTTATAGAATGCTCTAGAATATTCAAATTTAGCTTCCGAGCTTTATTTTAATAGGTAAGCTATAGACAGCAAAACTTTGTGCCAAAAGTGCAGCCTAAACAACATTTTTAGATATCCAGATAAGAGAGTCAGACATAAAAATATTCAAAAGGCCGCAACAAAATTTAAAAGAGTTTGGATCATTTGTAAAACCTCGAGCAAAAATATATAATAAAGCAGGTAGAGAAGCTGTAGAAAATATTGTTTTAGAAACTGTTACAGAAAATCCTACTATATCGTCTCGCGAAATACAGGAAAATTTAGGAATCCCAAAAACAACTGCCTTGCATTGCTTAAAAAAAAAATTCAAACCCTACAAAATTAGGATTACACTCAAAGAAATAGTATGGGTAAATTCAACAAAAAAAAATGGTTAACTAACAATATCGTTAATTTTGTTAATCCAAACCATATTGATGGTATTTTTAAACAAGAGGCGATTGTTATTTTAATTAATAAAAAGTTGTCGTACAACAAAACAAACATTAACTTAAAAAATAGATGAATAAGACTATTATTTTGTTCGTCTGACTATTATTTTGTTAAATTCTGTCAAATTAAACTAGATAATAGTATATTTTATTTTTAACTATTATCGAATTGTAATTCTAGTATTAGTTCGCTGTATTATTGTACTTGGTAGACAAACCAATATTATTGTCGTCTTCTAGAAGTTCTAAAAGAATTAACATAAAATTTGCTTGCTTACCACGTAGTCTATTACAGAAATTATTCCCAGATGACGCCACATACAAATCACTGACAATAATCAATCATGTTCTTATACTCTTATGAATTTATAGAAAATTAATAACATTATTGCAATGTTCAAATTCTCTCAGGGATCATCGATATATTTGGATGGATCTTATAAACGATCCCTAATCTTTGGTTTGGGTGGTCTGATGTCTCAATACTGAGATTTTGGCTAACCAAAAAAAACTTCATCATACAATAAAGTGTAGATCAACCGAAAAATTAGTTGGTGAACAAAAAACAAAGTCTTTGTACTATTTAATTGTAGACCAAATTGAAAATGGTTAGTGAACATAAAAAAATGTCATTGTACTATTTAATTTGTTACAAGAAGATATGATTATTAAACTACTATTTGTTTACGAAAACAAATAAAGTTGTATGACTATTCTTTTCTGATTGATTTAACTATGAAACTAGATAGGCGCGATTTCATATGCTCTTTTTGGTTGAATTTACCTATCATTTTCTTTGAGTGTAGTCACCATCTATATAATAGGCTATTGTCTATGTCCAAAAAAAGAGGGTTGAAAGAAACTAAAACGTTAAAGAGTTTTTATTGTTTCTTATGTTCAATTGACCCCAAAATATGAGAAAACCGCGGAGTGCTACCATTTAAAGTTTTGAGACCGAAGTAAACAGATCCACTGTTCACATTTTTTGCTCGAACACTATGCATTTTTCCTATAAACACGTCAATATTGTAGAGAATTAAGTTTCCAATCGAAATGGCACCTTCAGAAGTCAAAAAAAATTTTTTTTTACAAACATACGTCCAAAAAACAAAACAAAAGAAAGAACGAAAAAATGCAATTTTTTATTTTATTTTTTTTATTTTAGCCTGTAAGTTTTTTTCGGGTACATTTAGGCATAGACATTGTAGCATAAAAAAGCTGGCGTTTTACCCGTTAAAATGAGATTTTGTAAAAAATTTTACAATTAATAGTGACCGAGATATAGCATTTCAAAGTTTGCAACTTTTAACTTTTTTTTGGTAATTTTACTATTTTTTTTTTTCAAATTTCGTCCTGTAACTTTTTTCTGAGTGAATTTAGGTATAGACATTATCATATTAAAGTGGAAGCTGACTTTACGCCCGTTGAAATGGTGGCTGGTAAAAGTCTCTACGACAAATAGAAACCTAGATACAGCGTTTCGAAGGTTGTTACTTTTATTAACTTTTTTTCAATTTTTACGTTCTTTTTTAAATTCCGGCCTATAACTTATTTGTCAAATACTTTAAGTACAATGAATGTACTCGCAACATTCTTGTTTAAATAGTCTAGAATAGAAGTTTATATGATCAATAGTAACCAAGATACAGTCTAGATATAGTAGATTATTGTACTTAAAAAATAACTTTTTACATTTTTCCACTTCTTTTTTTTGTTCAAATAACAACTTAGAAAATTAATTTATTCATAATTGTATACCTGTTGTACATTATTTATGTTTATAATTGTACATTATTTATGAAATTATTCAACTGCTGGATTTAACATATTTTCAAAAGTCGATTTCTTCATCGGCATTTACGTGAACATCGTTATTTCAGATGAGAAGATTTACAGTATTTCCTTTCCAATGTTGCATTTGTAAGTAAGTTTTAAACCATGATGTTTAGCAGCATCAGTTGTTGGAGGCAATAAGTTATAGTTATGGAGGCAATAAGTTATAGGCCAAAATTTAAAAAAGAACGTAAAAATTAGAAAAAAGTTAATAAAAGTAACAATCTTCGAAACGCTGTATCTAGGTTTCTATTTGTCGTAAAGACTTTTACCAGCCACCATTTCAACGGGCGTAGAGTCAGCTTCCACTTTAATATAACAACGTCTATACCTAAATTCACTCAGAAAAAAGTTACAGGGCGAAATTTGAAAAAAAAATAGTAAAAATTAGCAAAAAAAGTTAAAAGTTGCAAACTTTGAAACGATATATCTCGGTCACTATTAATCTAAATTTGTTTACAAAATCTCATTTGAACAGGTAAAACGCCAGTTTTTTATACTACAATGTCTATGCCTAAATGTACCCAAAAAAAAGTTACAGGCTAAAATAGAAAAAAATAAAAAAATTGCATTTTTTCGTTTTTTTTTGTTTTGTTTCTTGGACGTATTTTTGTATTTTTGACTTCTGAAGGTGCCATTTCGATTGGAAATTTAATTCTCTACAACTTTTCTATTGACTTGTTTATAGGAAAAATGCATTGTTTTCGACTAAAACTCAAAAATGTGAACAGTGGACCTTTTTACTTCGATCTCAAAAACGCACACCTTTAAATGGTAGCACTCCGCGGTTTTCTCATATTTTGGGTCAATTGAACATAAGAAACAATAAAAACCCTTTAACGTTTTAGTTCCTTTCTACAGTACATAGACAATAGACTATAAGCAGTGCAGGAATTTTTAATCTTCATAATAACCACCATTGTTCTCATGAAAATCCGCACGTAACCGCTACAGTCAATCGTCAAGAATGATTTGGATTTGGTGTATGGTGTGGTTTTATTGGATACCAAATAATAGGTCCTCATTGTTTTCACGGTAATTTGAATACCGAAAATTTTATTAACATTCTACGACAAGAAATATAGCCCTTTGTAGACAATATGCCTGTAAGACAATTTCAAAGATTAATTTACCAACACGAAATTATTTAAATGCTCAATTTGGGGAGGATTAGATCTATATCCTATACTCAGGACTAGCTTATTAATGTCTAGTTAGTTAAGTTAACTAAATTGATAAACTAGCAATTAATTTAGCTAACTGGACATTAATAAACAACAAAGTAGTTAAGATATTGTTTAATTTTTAGGAAATAATGGTCCTTCTCAAAAGACGCTCCTAAAATGCCAGGGTGTGAACTCAAAGATATACTTTTGAAAAAATATGTACATTATCTGGAATGACTTTGCGTATCTAAATCCAGAGGGCGCCATTCTGTCCGCGATTGCAAAAAAGCATAAAAAAATTTTTTCCGAAAATTTTTGTGTCACTGAAAATTGATTAATTTTATGTTCCCATCTCATTTACAGGGTTATTTTTTAATATTTCTTAATGATTTTCAAACTAATGGAAAGCTTATTCCTTCTAGATTCTGGTACTGCCAAATAATTTTCGAAATTATTGTTAACAAATGCTACAGAAATTGTTTAAACAAAGCATGCCCGAAGAGTGCACGGTAAATTTCAGTATCGAGACATTTTAAAAACTATTATAGATAGATGCATACTTCTATGATATGAAATTTGCGGAATAGAATGGAGCAGTTTTTGGTGAAAGAATTATCTGCATTGTTTTATTGTTGTAAAAGATATGACTATTTTTGTACAGCGTTCCGTTATTTCCGCTATCGTTTTGGCTGACACGTTCGCGCGCTGTGGCCGATCGGTAACTTGCTGACAATATACTGTGATTGCAAAAAAATTACGATGCGTATTACTTATACGTAAATATTATCATTTGTCATTATGAAAAATAACGAAGGTATTTAAAGATTAGTTTACTTGAGAACCAAAATTATTATATTTTAACTTAAAATATTGATTAGAGACAGAAAACCATATAACTAATTAAATGAACTTAAATTTACTTTTTGTACCTGGGAAATAGAAATACAAAAATAATAATATACATACATACATTATACTTAAACTAAATTAACAGCTAATAGATTTACCCTCTCAGTAGCAATCTATTATGCATTCCAACCCAGCTTTGCTACGACTGCAGTTTCCGATACATTTTTTAAATTATCATTTACAAAATACATTTTGAAAAGTTATATTGGGACGAACATTTATAATTATTAATTTAGGAATAAGTACGTTATTTTTCAAATCCCAACCAAAATCAATTGGATCGGGAATTTCTGGGTTTATCTCAGTTGCACTCTTCCACAGAATAATTTGATACGCAGCTCTCAACATATGTTGATAAAAAGAATCTTCGGTAGGCAATAAATTCCTTATCTCAGACTTATCGTCGACCATATAACATTTACTTCCACATCCAGTGAAAGTATAGTAACGACAAGAAAAAATTTGAAAAGTTTTATTGTTCAAATAGGCTTAGAATGTCATAAAACGTCGAGATTTCAAGTTTGAGTGAAAAAAAATTCTGTTTGTCGATCTGTCTGTCTGTAATGTTTTTTGTGTGCACGATTACTCTGGAACCGTTTTAAGTTATTGACTTGACATTTGGTACGTACGCGTATGTATTTTAAGGTGATCTGGAACTAGATTATATTTTCATCTTATTCCGTTGAAGGGATGGGGAGTAAACTGGAGTAAATAGATAAATCAAGCAGGAAAGAGTTCATAAAATTGGTATTTAGTATTTACAAGAGAAGCTATAAGGTCTCAAAAGTTTTTTTGGCATTAGCCACCCCCATTACCACCCCCACCCCATTATTAAAGGGAATTAAACAATTGTGATTTAGTGTGTGTACAAGAATCAAAAACCTCAGAATATTTTTTTACTTCATCCACCCCCAGTACCACCCCTCCATCACCACCTCCACCCCACTACCGATGAGGGATATCGTTTATGGGTTTTTGGGGGTAGACGATTTCAAAAATTATATTATTAAAGTTCCATAAACAATTATTTCCACATAAAAAAATTATTCGTTCTGAGAGACATGGATGGAAAATCTGGATGTGGAAGTAGTGAATTCCTTCCAGCGGTTTTTAAAAAAATACCGGGCCAGATTTTGAAAAGTAATGAAATCATTGAAGTATTCTTTGTAGTTCTTTATCTTCTGTATGTCTTAAACATTTTTTACAGCGTTAGTTTTTCCTTTTTTAAATAGACTGTATCACAGTCAGTCAAAGCATAAATGCACAAAAATAAATTACCCAAATTCATTTGAGCACTTATTGTCTTCTCTATAGTTAATTCTCGCACAGCATGATGAATCGGTATAAATAAATACATCAAATCTACGACACCATTATTCTAGACACAAAATACAGGGATAAGACAAAAATATCTGTTGTAGCTTCTATTATTATTCTACCATACTCCAGATTTGATAATATAGGATGATCGCAAATATTCTAGTGTCGGCTTCATTATGATTATGATGAGAAAAATGCAATTGCGCTATTATTTTTGTAATTTCATCGGATACTCTGCAATAATAATGGAAATATACAGGCTATTAAACTAATACAAAAATTATTTTAAATATATTTTACATGAATTTATAAGCAACATAGTTACTGTATACGCTACTCATAAGATTTTTTTGTTATGACACTACACCTCAGCAGGTAGTCAACAAGCCTAAAGAGAGCGAGGCAATGCCAGACATACATGTACACTGTATATTTACCAAAAGACGAGCCGGATCACAACGCGTGCTGTACAAAAATAATCGTATCTTTTACAACAATAACGCAATGTAGATAATTCTTTCTCTAAAAACTGCTCCATTATGTTTTGCAGATTTCATGTCATAGAAGTATGCATCCATCGATAATAGTTTTAAAAATGTCTCGATGCTGAAATTTACCGTGCACTCTTTGTTTAAACAATTTCTGTAGCATTTGTTAACAACAATTATGAGAAGTATTTAGCAGCACCGGAATTTAGAAAGAATAAGCTTTCCGTTGGTTTGAAAATCATTAAGAAATGTTAAAAATTAAGCCTGTAAATGCGGTGGGAATATAAAATGAATCAATAATCAGTGACACAAAAATTTTCGGAAAAAATTTTTTTAGTGGCTCCTGATTCCTGACTAATAGAAGAATTGGAAAACAAGACATTAGTTGCGTTTCGGACAATAACTGCTGTCATTATTTGAAATGCAACAAATGCTGTAAGGAGGAGATGTCAAAAATGCATAATTTGCAGGGTGTTCCATTAAAAAAAAAAAGTTATGCCTATATCTCGGAAACTGTGACATGCATAATTTTTTTCTTATCAGCAACGGATTCTACTCAAAAAAGTGCCTTAAGAATGTTTAACTCGATTTTCGATTCGACACTTGGTAATTGAGATATACAGGTCATCCGAAAATGCCAATTTTCCAAAAACGCTCTGTAGCTCGGTAGTCGAAAAAGATAGACAATCGCGGTTTGCGCCATTGTTTGTTTCTCGAAAATCGAGCTCTGGACACCTATATTGGTTTTTGTCTATCTGCCATAGTTTTAGAGAAAACCCCAAATCCCATCTAATTTGGTCCACCCTGTACATAGTAATTATACATAAAATAATAATTCTTGAATTTGTAATATGTTTTATTTTGTTTTTAGTCCAACTGAGAGTAAATTAATCAAAACTGTTGTCGTTGGTTGAAATTTAAAAATTCGCGAACTGTCATTGGTCTATAATTTATGAGAGAAATAATCAGCAAAATGAGCGCTGGCGCGCTGAACGAGAGTAAAACACACACCTAGCGGTGTGTAATTTCATTTACTTAAATTACAGTAACTTGACTTAAATCATGATTTTTTTAAAATCCATTAATTAAAATTGTCCCTAAAGCTACCAAGTAGTTTACGGAAAAAAAATGTACATAGTTTTTTCGATCTGGCCTCTTCTTCAGGCGGAAGACGCAAGGTAAGGTAATAAATCTTGGCATTATTTGAATTGGGATTTCGCTATAAAATGATCATGACAGATAACTTATGGTGCAGGATACTTTACTGGATGACAGCTCTTATTGTGTTTTAAATTAAATCTTAATAAATAACCCAGCCAATGAATATAAAACATTTATTATTATGTATGGTGTAAAGGTATACGCATAAAAGGAATATTACGAATATAATATATATTCTATCATAAATTAATCATTTAAAATTAAAAAAAAAATACTGCTCACTCGATTGAGAACTATTAACGTGACGTGTCCAACAACCGATGTTGATAATAAATTATAATTCAAAGATGAACCAACTTTCCACTCCACAAAGTAGCGTGTTTTTTTAAGTTAATATGACTTCAGACAAACACGCATTCAGAATGTAGAACCATATGAGTATCAAAATAGTGCCATTTCTTATAACTCAGGTAAAGTATTATAGGGCGATGAATTCCATAACTTTCCCGTAAGAGATATAAAAGAAGTTTTATAAAAAGACTTCTGATAGTATAAAATAGTCAAGGGGAAATGTTTCGATGTTTGAAATGATGAGGCTAACAACATGTGCAATCTAGATCACCCGAAAAAAAAAACATTAAAAATGGTTAATTTCGGTGTTGTAAGAAGGGCTACTCATAGAACAAAAAAATTGTCAGGCAAGCTTAGTTGAGAGAACCATACGATCATCAAATAACGGTATATAAGTATCTAGTGCACATAACACTGACGCGCTTCAGTGCTCTCAACATATCTCTTTTATGGTTGAAATTTTCTATAATAAAATGAAATATAAAAGTCTCGAAATCCGTCAGTGTTTTGTGTACAGGGTGGACCAAATTAGATGGGATTTGGGGTTTTCTCTAAAACGATGGCAGATAGATAGAAACCAATATAGGTGTCCTGAGCTCGATTTTCGAGAAACAAACAATGGCGCAAACCGCGATCGTCTATTTTTTTCGACTACCGAGCTGCAGAGCGTTTTTGAAAAATTGGTAAATTACCAAGCGTCGAATCCAAAATCTAGTAACACTTTCTTAAGGCACTTTTTTGAGTAGAATCCGTTGCTGGTAAAAAGAAAATTATGCATGCCTCAGTTCTCGATATATAGACATAAAATATGCTTTTTAAATGGAACACCCTGTAAATTATTTGACTATTCGACCAGAACTTAAATTAGCTATCCAACGATATATCATATGTCATATTTATATCTAGAGAAAGTGGTTAATTTTCGAAAAATTTAATATATTTGTGAGGAGGCCATGGAGAACTATTAACAACAAAAACACTTCTTATAAAATAATTTTGCCAAAAATAGGAAAAACTAAGCTACAATAAATGTTCGAATTGTCTTCCATTGGCATCTATGCATATTTATCGCATTTCTAATATCTATTGAGAAGGCCTAGTCCGGGGTCCAAGCACTCCAAAATCAAGATGACCTGTTCCGACATGACGTACAAATGTTGATATAAGTAATGAAGAGAGCATTACCTGGGGCACTAGAAAACACTTGTCGGATTAATTTTTGCTCTTGCGCAACTTTAGAAATCGCAAAAAAGATGGCGGATTGATAATTACAAAATTATGTTTTACAATGGTTATTCTCCGTTAAAACAAAAACTATGTAACCTACCGATCTGATTTTTGGTATGTATACTCAAAAGATATATGTGATTCTAACTAAGCTATTGGTATGTTTGAAAAGAATATTTTTTTTGGAAAAAAATAATTAAAATCAAAAGGTTGATATTTTCGTTCTAAAAATTTCGATATGCTGACAACTATGTTAAATTTATGAAATTCTTATATACAATTGCTTACCAAATATAGTCCATATATTGAAAAAGTTTTTTTAAAAAAAATTCTGTCGATAACATATATAGTTTTTTGTTTATGATTTTTTTATGAGGCGCGTAATTATGCAGCATTAAAATAAAAATAGTCTACACGATAATTGGTATAGTGTAACAGTAAAAAGCGCTATATTGTTCAATATAATTGCAAATTTGAATTATTTTATGTTAATAATACAACAAAACGAATGAAAGTAGTAGTCGGGCGTTGCCGATTGCGGCCACGCATTTAAAAAAATAATAATCGATACAAAGTGAATTGTGTGTTCGAGCAAAATGTTAGTCAAATAGGTATTCGCAATTGGCCATGCCCGAGTACAACTTCTACTCGTTTTTATATTGTTTAAGAAATAAAATATTAGTGAGAAATATTATTTTAGGTATTTAGCATATTTAATAGAAAGCAGAAAAGGGAGATATTTTAAATAAAACATTAATGTTGTATATTATGTAATTTGTATGTATAACTATTCTAACATTTTAGTCAGAATCACTATCATTATAAAATGATGCATATTGCTTTTTCCCTTAAAACAATTTTCAGGAAAAGCAGCACACGGGCACGCAACTGAATATCACTCACAAGAACATTTTGTGTCGCATTTTATTTTACAGTTGCACTTTTTAATTTAAGTTCAGATAAACTTTTTTTTGTCGACATCGGTACCAGCTCCTGATTTCCAGTTCTGCATCCAAAATTTTGTGCAAGAGGTAATTTGAGTGACGGTTCACAACACCGTTTAAAAAATAGTAATATTTGCAACATGTTGAAAAGCGTCTTCCGTCGGTGGGAGGGAGCGTAAATCACTTTTATTAAATTATTTTACTTTTTAATAATTTTCAAACGTATACATATAATACATTTGTAAAGTTGACGTGTATGTACATTGAAAATATTTGCAAAAAACTGATGTGGGGGATGTAAGATGAGTAATGGAATACATTAAGACAGATTTTGGAATTTTTCTCTGTTTGTCTGCTTGTCTGTTTGAACGCGCATCACGCAGAAACTACTGAACCAATGAGGTTCATCTAAGCTTGGAGTAACATTTAGTTCTTATTTCATCGAAATCGGCCTAGACTAAGCCAAGTTTTATGAAAATCGGTTTAGTAGAACAGGAGATACAGCTTGATCTCTACAATAAGCGTATTTGCACGGCATAAACTTTTAAGATTAAACTTCTGTAATATTCCAGAAAATTCAAGAGTACTCTGGAATATTCCAGAAAATTTGTGAGTTTTCTGAAATATTCCAGAATGGTGATTCTACCTCAAACGTCGTTTATAAAGAAGCTTTTTAGTCAATTTCAAAATTCCACGCGAACGTAACCGCGGGTATAGCTAGTAAATAATAAATATGAACCGCAAACAATAATCAATCGATTTAAACAATCAAACACAAATAGTTTTTATAATGTTAAAATGTTAAGACAAATAACTTCACACTATATACATAAGTACATACGCCTAGTAAACATAAACATACCAGCTAATTCCACTGTTTTCATGCGCTTTATGAATTTTAGGAGACCTGTCGCCTTTATTACATGCGCCGCATCATGCACCCATTTTAAAAATTCACAACTCGAATACTATATGCATTATCAACTTAGTTCTTGTCTTAAAAACATTTTCACTATATTGGGTATGTTTGTTAGCATAGTTTATACACAAAAAATTTAAAATTGAAGTACTTGCTCGTATGTTGAAATTCTTACTACAATATTTTACAGTTACAGATTTCATATTTTTTTCCCAAAAAACTAAACATATTTAAAAAGTGCCATCGAGCCTCATCCAAGCGCTTATGTCTTTAGTGTATACTATAAAAAAATTAGAAGAATAGCACTCATAGTTTCTTTTACAGGACGTGTTATGTATTAAAAAACATTTTTTTAGGAATTATCATTTCGTCTCTTTTCTTATCATTTAAGAAGTTATGCAAGAGCTGATAAGAATCCGACAAGTCATTTCTGGTGTCCTATATAACCCTTTTTGCAAATCTGAAGTTGAAAAATGTACGTCATGTCGGAACAGGTTACTTGGAATTTAGAGCGATTTCGTACTGTTGGACCCCAGACTAGCCATGGTAAAAAAAAAAATCGAAATAATCGTAAATGTCAAAAACAAATTTGTGAGTGAGCATTGTTAAAAATGGTTCAATTTAGTAATGGTGAAAAATATGATATGATTAAGTGTTTTAGAATGCGGAGAAGTTTCAAATTTAGCTTCCGAGCTTTATTTTAATAGGTAAGTTATAGACAGCAAAACTTGTGTCAAAAGTGCCGCCTACACAATATTTTTAGATATCCAAAAAAGAGACAGCCAGATATAAAAATATTCAGAAGGCTACAACAAAATTTAAAATAGTTTGGATCATTTGTAAAACCTCGACCAAAAACATATAATAAAGCAGGTAGAGAGCTGTAGAAAATATTGTTTTAGAAACTGTAAGAGAAAATCCTAATATATCGTCTCGCGAAATGCAAGGAAAATTTAGGAATGCCAAAAACAACTGCGCTGCGTTGCTTAAATATAAAAAATTCAAACTCTACAAAATCAGGATTAGTCACCATCTACACCCAAAACGACTTTCAAAGGCGTCTCGATTTTTGCCAGTGGTTTTTGCGTCAGTGCAGTCCCGGAATTTTCCATCGGCATAATAACCACCATTGGGCTCATGAAAATCCGCACGTAACCGCTACCGTTAATCGTCAAGGACAATTTGGATTTGGTGTGGTTTTATCCCAAGTAGCATTTTTAGACACAGTTTAGGAACAAATTTAGTGTAGTGGGAAACACTTTTGTAACTGTTTCGATACTTATGGGGGATACAAAGGTTTCCATACATTTCCAACATTTTTTCTGAAGTTGTTACCATTTTTTTACGTTTTACAGATAGCACAACAATATTATGGAACAGTGGAGCAACTGTTTCCACTTTTAGATATCATTTTTTTTTCAAAACAAGTGTTTGAACACATTTTCGAAACATACTGCAACATCTGTTAATCATTTCTAAATTATAAACTTGTGTCGATACATTATTGAAATTTTAGGAAACATATTCTTATGTCTCCAAATGTTTCCAAACTGTTTCCATTTTTTCCATGAAACAAAATAGATTATCAAAACCGTGAACTTTTTTAATAGAGTTATTATAACCTCACATTTTATTATTATTAAAGCCACAGAAAAGTTGAGAGATGCAAAATGGGAAAAACCAAACAATTTAAACATTCTTCCAGGTATTTCAACCTGTTAAAGTATACAAGAATTGTGAAACCAAGAGTGACTTTTAAAAAAGTTGCTGTGGAATGTCAAAAGTCAAATAACCAATTAACTGGATACTGACTTTCAAAGAGGAGGCTGCAGAACCAAAATATGAATTAATGGAAGACCTCAACTAAAAACCGCCGAAAATACCAGAATGCACGTGCAACACCTCAAAGAAATCTTTGTTTATCTGAGCGCAACACAGCCGTCTGCCCACCATTGTTCACGTGTTACCAACTTTTCCGAAACCACACTGAAACAAACAGAAAATTGTTTCTTTAAGAAAATGATTGTTAACATTTCCAAAAAAGTTTCGAAACAAGTTTCTTTCAGAGGTAATATGCTACTGTAATCGGAACCGAGTGGATACATTAGAGAATCAAGTTTCTTTTCATAAAATATGATCTAAATTTTCGAAACATATGCAGAACTGGAGGAGGAAATAATGGTCATATTTTGTGGCCAGCTAAACCTCCCGATATAACCCCTGCCGACTTTTGGCTTTGGGGTCATTTTAAATATATATATATATATATATATATATATATATATATATATATATATATATATATATATAGAGAGAGAGAGAGAGAGAACGTTCTAATAACATAGAAAACATTAGCTGCGGTTCGGACAATAACTCCTGTCATGATTGGAAATGCAGCAAATGCTGTAAGGAGGTGGTGCCAAAAATACATAGATGTCAATGGAAAACAATTCGAACGTTTATTGTTGTTTAGTTTTTCTTTTTTTGGCAAAATCATTTTATATTATAAGAAGTGTTGCTGTTAATAGTTTTCCATGGGCTCCTCACAAATATATTGTGGCATTCATACCCCCAGAGACATCTATGGAGATTTACTCTAAGTTCCGATTATAAGGGCAGCAGAAAGCAAAGCTGGTTTAGTTAGTTCGGATGTTGTCCCAGAGATGGCGCACAGTATCTGAATTTAGAGATTTGTATAAGAACCTGCTAGAAACATCTGGAGAGTGATGACATCATAACAGTACATTCTAGATTCCTCATCTTTGGGTATATAAAGGCATCACAGATCACGTAAACTAGATAAGTATGTTCTGTGTTATAACCTGGAACTAACTTTTGCGCCACCGGTTGCGGGGAAAAGTAAACGCAGCAAGCTGGTAATTTGAATATATATATGACATTATTGTTCTTGATACTTCATTGAAAGAAAGTGTTCAAAAGTTGATAAGGAATTAAATTACATTAATTTTATTGTATTTTAATTCCATTAAAGTACATTAAAATTAATGTGATTCAGTTCCTTACCAACTTTTAAACACTTTCTTTCAAATATATTTATTTTTGAGGAAAGAGTATTAAAAGGTTTGCTTGCCTTTAAAAGAAAAAAAAAACAAATTCTATAATGAAATAGAATAGAATAGAAAAAATTAGATTGCATTAAATATATACAACATATTCTTGATAAAAATACCTATCACGCACTTACAAAGACGAATATATTTCTTCCAGCAGCAATTTCCTCAAACGTGGTTGCTTAATATTGTTTACCAACTTTTCAACAAATGAACGTCTTTGGGAAAGCGATGTCTTTTACTTGTTCGATCAGTACAACCCGTTACCCAACACTTGTTATTAGAAATTAGGTATATTGAACACTTAATAGCAAAGATAACGAAAACAACAATCACGTGTACAAGTACAACTGCAACAAACCACTAACAAGGACAACAAACACCAACAAGCGAACAGTCAACAAATTTCGATTTTTCTTCTACACTTTTCACTACCATAAAGCTAACAGGTTATGAAAAATATAAACATTGAAAGTGACATTTAATAAGTTTGACACTACAGAGTGACAAAAGTTGATAATGTAGTGTTACTTTGCAATCAACAAGTTCAAGATCTGAGGCATAGAGCCACTCTGTGGATGCAGGGGAAACTATAAGCACAGACTTAAACCACCAATATTCGATTCCAGGTGCTCCTGTTTAATTTTCTCATCTAGTGTACGTGATCTGTGAAAGGCATGGAGAATCTAGTTGGAGTTTAGTTGATGTACAGTTCAGATGATCAGAAAGTGAGCAGAACAGAACAAGGGACTGAAGTAGTGAGTTGTAGAACACAGTGCAATAGTAGTAAAGTAATTAATTGTTGTAATTAATAAATTAGTACGTAAGTTAATAAATTAGTGTTTAATGTTATCCTGGTGTTATAATTTTGGGATCCACGAAACAAGGTGTTTACAAAAGGGGTATAAACACGTTGCAATATTAAATTTTTCGAAAATTAATCACTTTTTCTAGAGATAAATATGACATGTGACATATCGTTGGATAGCTAATTTAAGTTGTGATCGAATAATGAAACAATATACAGGGTGTTCCATTTAAAAAAACACAAGTTATGTCTATATCTCGAAAACTGAGGCGTGCATAATTTTCTTATCGGCAACAGATTCTACTCAAAAAAGTGCCTTAAGAATGTGTTACTCGATTTTCGATTCGACACTTGCTCATTGAGATATAGAGGTCATCCAAAAATGCCAATTTTCCAAAAACGCTCGGTAGTGGAAAAAGATAGACGTTCATAGTTGGCGTCCTTATTTGTTTCCCGAAAATCGAGCTTAGGACACCTATATTGGTTTTTGTCTATCTGCCATAGTTTTAGAGAAAACCTCAAATCCCACCTAATTTGGTCCACCCTGTATAGAAAATGCCAGATGTCGTGATGCCATCAGGCGTGCTATACAGCGAAGGGGGGCCAACAAGAATCATGAATAGCAAGACGTTGTGAATAAGAAGATAAGGTAAAAGTATACATTCTTAGCCTATTTCATATAATATGGAATAAATTTCCCTAAACTTCCCCTCTTTAACGTGTTGGCAAGAGTTATTGACGTTGTTGCAGTTTAAATGATTTACTTTATTACAGTCTGGTATTTTTATTGTGTAAAACAAGCAATAAGGTATTTTTTGTAATGGTTTTTTAACACGATATAATTAATATAGCAATTAAGAAATCAAATTAGAGTGGTAGAGTGCAACACCTGCACTTCAGTAAATTACCGACCTTTATCACAACTCTTTCAATGCGCACTCTCACGCAACAAATCCGTAAAGGTTTATGAGTTGCTCACTTTACTAATGACATTTTTATATATGTAAATGGAGTTTATTTATACAAGTACAATAGATACAAATGCTCCGAGTCTTTTCATTCGTGATTTCTAAAACTTCTCGTTTCATGATCCATGTATTATTTTAATGGGCCTCCTTTTGCCGCATGGTACGTGTGACAGCATCACACCGTCTGTCGCGGTTGCCTGTTAGGCGTACAGTCTCACCAAGGCTCTTTCCCATCAGTTCTTTAAGACATTAGCCCAATGGCTTTTAGGGCATCCTCTTCACCTCTTACCACCTTGTGTTCCCTGAACTATCCACCGTTCTATATTATGCTCTCTACGGTTGATGTGGTCAAAAAATGTGCGAATTCAGGAGAATATGATGCTGGAAACTGAAAAAAGTTTACCTCAACAAAAGTCACAGACTCACAAAAAAGAAATGCCCTGAGGCTGCATAAGGCACTTAAATTTAGACCAGGAGACCTGGTTGGTCATTTAAGGATTTCGGAGCTAATCCATGACCAAACCCACTGA
This sequence comes from Rutpela maculata, assembly GCA_936432065.2. Classification (NCBI taxonomy): domain Eukaryota; kingdom Metazoa; phylum Arthropoda; class Insecta; order Coleoptera; family Cerambycidae; genus Rutpela; species Rutpela maculata. The sequence goes on from OW386294.2 coordinate 4,220,971, forward strand.
CTCAATACCAGTCAAGCACGACTTTGACTGCCCGTTTGATGTGCTGATTGAGAGCCGTCAAGCGAGCAGGTCGAAGTACCGCGGTTGGAGAAAGAGTCACTCATCTGGTACAGAGATGGATCTAAGATGAACAAAGAGGTTGATGTGGGCGCAGAGGGGCCTAAATGCAGGCTGTCTAAAATCCTTGGTAATACCCTAACACTATCTTCCAGGCAGAAAACAATGCTATAGATCTCTGTGCCCAAGAAATCCTTAACAGAGGCACTCAAAGGGCAAAGATCTATATACTTTCAGATAGCCAGGCAGCAGTATACTTTCGAGTCAAAAATTGCCTGGGAATGCAGACAATCCCTGAAGCAACTGGCAAAAAACAGCAAGGTTACCTTGATGTAGGTGCCAGGGCATGAGGGAATAGAAGGTAATGAATTAGTTGACAGCCTCGCAAGAAAAGGGGCTGAAGCCCTATTTTCCGGACCTGAACCGTTCTGTAGCTTATCTAAGGGACACATAACGGAGGAAGTCCAAAAATGGGAAAAGGAACAAAAGAAGTCCTACAGGAGGAACACTCCAGGCCAAAGACAAGCGAAAAGGTTTATAACCTATTCAACAAAGAATACCACAAGGCTTCTCGAAGTCGAAAGGCCTTCTAACTGGCCATTGCCCCTTGAGATATCTCTCAAGAACATGGGCATGGCAGAAGATGACAATTGCAGATACTGTAAAGCTGCAACTGAGACTGCGGAACATATACTTTGCGAACGCAAAGTTAACAAAGTAGCATTGAACCAAGTCTATTTTTTCCAGGTTATTTTCGGTTTTTCTTCTTACATCGGTCCAAGATAGAGAATAACCATGTCATCAGCATATGAGATAATGGTTCCGGACGATTCCAAGGTAAGTAACTGGTTTAAATATATACTAAATACGATGGGTCCTAGGACCGTTCCTTGTGGTACTCCACAGGTCACGGTTTCCTCGTCACTGAGCACTTGATTTATTTCTACCGTTTGTTTACGATTTTCTAAATAACTATTAAAAAATTTTGGTACATTACACCTTAACCCAAGGTGCTCAAGTCTATCTAGGAAAAGCCTGTGACTCACAGTGTCAAAGGCCTTTGCCAAATCAACAAATACATTCAAACGCGGTTTCTTACTATCCATTGCGCTATATACTATAGATGTTAATTTAGCTATCGCATTCTGTATTGGCAGATTTTTCCGAAAACCGAATTGCATTTCAGAAATAATATTATTTTTTTCTAGGTAATTACACATCCGCTTTTTAATGATTTTTTCGAGTACTTTTGCTATTGATAATGTTAGGGAAATGGTACCCTCTTTAAACAGTGGCCTCACTATTGCTTTTTTTAAATGTGTAGGAATTTTTCTACACTCTATACATTTATTAAAAAGAAAGCATAAGGGGTCTGCAATATAGTCAATTGTTAACTTTAAGTCTGGTTATGCCATCTGGCCCAGGAGCCTTATTTGATTTAAGTTCTAAAACAGTGTCTTTTATTTCAGTTTTATCCGTCCATTCTAGAAACATGCTATTCGTTATGTTCTCTTGTTGGTCACAGAAACTCCTTTTGGAATGACTTTTTGAACAATTTTTATTTTTTGCAATTTTAGTTTTAAAATAATTATGTTTTGTTTTTTTATAAGGGCATTTAAGTCATTTGCTTGAATTATTTTTATTATTGAGGTTTCATTTATATTCTGAAGATTTTGATTAGTTTCGCTCATTTAAAAATAAACTGGCTTGGCTATTTTGTGATTTTCAAACAAGTATTTCGTTATTTCACTTGATCCACTAGTCGTAAAATTAAATCCATATATTTTTTGGCAACCATCTAAGTAGGTACTAAAAAAATATTGTATGCAATTCATGTGTAATGAGCTTTTCACTCATGGTATTGTCCCATTCCCATTCGTGAAAAAAATATCACTTAACACACTTTTTGCATAAATAGTGGAGTCAAATTAGGATTTTAATGTGAATTGTCTGGTTAGGGCAGTTTATCTATTACTTCCACATCCAGTGAAAGTATAGTAACGACAAAAAATTTAAAAAAAAGTTGATTGTTCAAATAGACTTAGAATGTCATGAAACGTCGAGATTTTAAGTTTGAGCAAAAAAAATTTCTGTCTGTCTGTCGGTCTGTAACTTTTTTTTGTGCGCACTTTTACTCTGGAACCGTTTGAGATATTGACTTGAAATTTGGTACACATATGTACTTTAACGAGATCTAGAACTAGATTATATTTTCATCTTGTTCCGTCGAAGGGTTGGGGGTAAATTGGGGTAAATTTAGGGTAAAGAGGTAAATCAAGCAGGTAAGAGTCCATAAAATTAGTATTTAGTATATACAAGAGAAGCTAAGGTCGCAAAAAAAATTTTGGCATTAGCCACCCCTATTACCATCCCCACACCATTATTAAAGGGGATGAAAAAAAAATGTGATTTAGTGTGTGTACAAGAACCAGAAACCTCAAAATATTTTTTCTTCATTCACCCCCACTACCACCCCCCACCCCACTACCGATGTGGGGTATCGTTTTGTGGGTTTTTGGGGTAGAGGACTTCAAATATTATATTATTAAAGCTCCATAAACAATTATTTCCACATACAAAATTTTTTCGTTGTGAGTGAATTGGAAAGAAAATCTGAATGTGGAAGTAGTGATTTCTTGGGCAGCGGTTTTTTAACGTGTTCTGGACAGTTCAGTTTTGCAGTTTCTGCGAGGTCGTCGTATTGTTTATTTAAACAATTTAATTTTTTAGACCAATTTTCCATCAATTTTCTTTGAATATCTCGAAATCTATAAGTCCTATGGAAGACAATAAAAATAATGAAAATGTTCGTTTTCAGCAATACAATAAAAGTACATAAACTATAATTCATTCCAATTGTTATTATTTAAAAAAAATGAATATTGCAAAATTATATGTTTTTAAACAAATCACTGTTCTTTTAAAAATAATGGATAATATTCAATGAAATTTTGGAAAAATATAGCTGTTATAAAGTACAATCACTACTTAAAATTTCAAATCAAAATAATTATTAAAACGGGAAGTTTTGAAAATGTTGTTATTTTGGCCATGGATTTATTTGTCATATTGTCTGTCATTATATGCCATTTGGTAATCATGGAACAGAGCATCTGTTGAACACAGTCCAAAACGTTCAGTTATTATATTTATATTATATTTCTCCAAAATTTCACTGAATATTATCCATTGTTTTTGAAAGAACAGTGGTTTGTTTAGAAACGCATAATTTTGCAATATTCAATTTTTTTTTTAAATAATAACAATTGAAATGAATTATAGTTTATGTACTTTTATTGTACAGCTCATAACGAACGTTTTTCTTCTTTTTGTTGTTTTTCATAGGACTTACAGATTTCGAGATATTCAAAGAATGCCGATGGAAAACATGGTATAAAAATTAAATTGTTTACATAGACAGTACGCCGACCTCGCAGAAACTGCAAAACTGAACTGTGAACTTAAGTTGATCCCCAGAACACGTTAAAACAAAAAAATGCTAGACAATTCACCTTGCTAATTTTTTAGTCCTAATTTGACTCCACTAAGTGCTTGTCGTAATATAGTACGCCTGACGATTGCTTAATAGACCGAAACGCAAGCAAAACTACGAATTTTTATTTCAGTGATCGAAATAAAAATACCAATTTTGCAAACCCGCTAATGCACCTTTAATCGTTAACCAATCAATTAAGTGAATCCTAATTAGAATTTACTCGTTTACAAATAGCCACTGGTTATTTATAATATTTAACGCATGAGGAGTTAAATAGATTTGTAATTACATACACTGATTGCTGTTGCGGTCGAACGGATCTAACACACATGACCCGGGGCTGAAAAAAAGATCTAGTTAGTTGATGCTGCGGGCGTCCAAAGTCGTTGCAGTTGCAGTTGTTTGAGGAACGTCTTTACCAGACATTGTTTTCTAAACAGTAATGTTTTGTATCGGCGGGATTAAATCAACAAGTTTGTTTCTTTTGCAGGTCCTTTAAACCACGTGTACGTATCCCACGATAAAGGGAAACCATTTTCATTTTAAGATATTTATATACAATGTGTTTAATAAATAATGATGATGATGATGTATGTTCCAGATATTAAAATCAAGGCGGAATGTGATAAATTCAGTTAATTTACCTTGCAATGCGTGAATCTTTAATAATATCCTCACTTTGCGTCGCTACACTGATAAAAAATCCAGTAAAATTACCGAGTAATTGAGCACTTCACTAAGTACTTGAAGGACAATGTTAAAAATAGCTGATTTTTGGCCTCCACCGCGGAACGCATAGAACCCAGAGAAAATAGTTGGAAAAGGCTCAAAATTAATAAAAATATGTCTTCGTAGTATCAAAAGGCTAAGGAAAATACTATTTCACCCCTAAAACATAAAAGCAACCCCTAAAATTGCTTTGAATAATAGATTGTACTGAATGTGAAAATTATATTTAATTTATGATAACTATTAGTTATCGAATCAATAGAGATAACAAAAGGGTAGAAACTACCCTATTTAGGGGGTGGAACGCCATACACAGCACCTAATATTAAAAAATAGGTACCAGATTAAAAAATTCAGAATGCAAAAAGGATCTCCTCGAGGTGCATTCTGCAAAAGACAACAAGCTAAAAACGTACTCTTCGCCTGTTCACTGAACTTTTTATATAACTGTTACACATTCTATAGGATACTCTTCGCAGTTTGTTGTAAATAATGTTAGTTTTAGACATTTTTAATTTTATAGTACGAACTTAGTTGGTAAAATACTCAGTGTAAAATAAAGTAAAAATTAAAAAAAACTATACCATACCCCATTTGGGTTTCGAACCCGGGACCCTTGGATTCCGAGTCAAAAGCGTAAGAACTACACCACCACCTTACAAGTAAAAAAATGTAAATTTTTACATTATAAGACACGAGCTAAAATCATATTTTCACGGTTGCATATTACATTATGAAATGTATATTTGTAAAATATATAAATATTTAGATATTAAAATGAAATATCATTTCACCAGATTTCTATTCAATTACAAAAACATAAAAATCAAAAAAAAAAATTTCAAATTTAAATCATTAATAACATTTTTATTTATCGATCGATTTTGTTCAAAAACAATAGAGTTCTTCCTCTGGCTAACACTAATTTACTGTTCAAATTTCAGTACAATCGGATTTTTCTTTCTTGAGTTACCGTGCTTACAAGAAACGTGACGGACGGACGGATAGACGGACGGACGGATGGACATTTTGAAAATTGTTCAGAATTCGTTCACTAACACAATGATATGATTTTTCTCTACGAGCGATATTTACGATTTTAGAAATGTGCCGATCAAATACAATATACTCTTCATTTTTGCGAAGAGTATAAGTGGCCAAATGATCCTCCTTTGCAAGTAACCATTTGCATATTTACTGTACCCTTTCTCCAACAAATGAAGTTCTATAGTTTACCCAGAGGTATTCTTTTCATGGAATAATATAACAGAGTATAAACTAATACCATTTTCAATCCCTTAGAGTGATTGATTAGCCTTCTTTAATATCTATTTGTTAAATGCAGACATAAGAACCAATAGAAACCCTTCATTTTATTTTAATTTACTCTGTAAATATTCTGTACTAGATGCTTCTCTAACATCTCTAGTAACTGCAGTTTTTCTTTATAGGGATACTATTATCTATCTATCTATAATACCAAGCTTTCAGTGATTTTACTGGATAATGGAGAACTTACTTAATAATTGTTTTAGAGACGTGTTAACCCATACAGATTGCAATTTTTTATGAGAAGGAAATTTTACTGTAAATTGTACGAAGGCGTAGAAGGGTCACGGATGTTTTTTTCCAATTATTCCCAGATAAATTTGTAAATAATTTGATTATTCCCTGTTAAATCTGTAAATAATTGAATTATTCCCAGTTCAAACTGTAAATTTTATTATTCCCAGTTCAAACTGTAAATAATTCAATTGCTCCCAGTTGAATCTGTAAATAATTTAATTATTCCCACTTTAAACTGTAAATAATTCAATTATTCCCAGTTCAAACTGTAAATTTTTTTATTCCCAGTTCAAACTGTAAATAATTCAATTGCTCCCAGTTGAATCTGTAAATAATTTAATTATTCCCACTTTAAACTGTAAATAATTCAATTATTCCCAGTTCAAACTGTAAATTTTTTTATTCCCAGTTCAAACTGTAAATAATTCAATTGCTCCCAGTTGAATCTGTAAATAATTTAATTATTCCCACTTTAAACTGTAAATAATTCAATTATTCCCAGTTCAAACTGTAAATTTTTTAAATCCCACTTTAAACTGTAAACAAATATTATTCCCATTTTAAACAGTAAATAATTGAACTGGAACAGCTGGAACACTCAGTCATTTCCAGTTTAAAAAAAATGTAAATACCTAATATTCTGTTTTGTATGAATGCGCAGTGGCTTTCCTCGAGTAAATTGGATGCACAGTGGGTTACCTTGGATAGTATGGACGCGTAGTAGGTTTCCTCGAAGAAAATACTTAAAGTAGAGGCTTTACTCCTATCGTGTAGTTTACGGCCCACAACGATTTTTTATATCTTTGTCATGCCATTTTCCGCGTATTAGTTCCACATCTAGTTGAAGTATATTAACGCAAAAAAAATTTGGAAATTTTCATTGTTTAAATAGGCTCAGAATGTCATGAAACGTCAATATTTTAAGTTTGAACAAAATAAATTTGTCTGTCGCGTCGGTCTGTCTGTTAGTCTTTTATCTTTTTGGTGCTCACGATTACTCTGGAACTGTTTAACATATTGACTTAAAATAAGGCATATAAGTATTTTAACGAGATCTGGAACTAAATTGTATTTTGATTTTATTCTGTTGCAGAGTTAAACGGTAAATTGGGGTAAATGGGGGTAAATAGGTAAATCAAGCAAGTAATAGTCCATTCAGATCAAATAAATCCACAGAAACTGCCTCGTCTCATTTGTTAGAATATGTCTACACAAACTTAGACAAGAGTCAGTATGTCGTGGCGTTACTATTCGACCTATCGAAGGCATTTGATACCGTTGACAAGAACATATTAAAACAAAAAATGTATCATATTGGTTTGAGGGGAAATATCCTGTCATGGATATTAAGTTATATAGAAGGCAGAACGTTTAAAGTAAGAATAAGTGGGGTGGAGTCAGAGTCACATGATGTAACTATGGGGGTACCCCAAGGCTCTGTTCTTGGGCCTCTATTATTTTTGTTATATGTGAACGATCTTCCTAACTATCTCACCAAGGGTCATCTGACTATGTTTGCTGACGACCTTACGGTAACCGTATCAGCAGAAACGCCTGAGACTCTACAAGAATTAGTTAACTTTATATTGGAAGAAGTTAGTTCATGGTCCCAAAGAGATAAACTGATACTTAATAATAAAAAAACTGTGTTTATTAATTTCTATTTACAGAGACCTTTGCCACATAATATAAAATTTATTGAAGACATTAGCTTATCGAGCAGCACTAAACTGCTCGGCATCATTTAGATAGTAAATTGTCATGGAATATACATATTGAACATGTCTGTAACCAGTTAAATAAAGCCTATTTTGCCATTCTGCAACTAAAAAGCACACTAAGTGAATCCGGACTTTTAAACGTTTACTATGCACTAGCTTATACACATATATCCTACAACATATTATGCTGGGGAAGTGCTAAAAATAGGGAGAGAGTCTTTATCATCTGTCAAAAGAGGATAATACGATTAATATTTAATATGGGTTATAATGAGAGTTGCAGAGTAACATACAAAAACAAAAAAATCCTCACGGCACCATGCATTTTTATGTTTAAATGCCTCTGTTACATAAAAAAAAATATGGGCCTCTTTGTCAAAAGAAATCAGTATCATCCATATAACACACGGCATGGTGATTTGTTGAGCATACCAAATCACTTGACGACAACATTTAAACACTCTCCACGTTACAACTGTATAGTATTGTTTAATAACCTACCACAGGAAATCAGAATGATTTCACAGTATAATAATTATAAAAACGCAGTAAAAGACATGCTTTTACAAGGTGGTTATTATAGTACAAATGAGTATTTTAATAAGTAAAATTAGGGACCGAAATTATCCTTTGATAAACTCATAATTGTTTGTGTATGATATAATTTGTGCTATGTTCTTTACTTACATGTTTTATGTTATCTTATACAATCTGACTAGTCATTACATAGTTTTTTGTTTTTGTTTAATTTTAATTTTATATTGTAGTATTATCTATTTAATTGTTTATTTTATAATATCCTACAAAACTGACTTGCCATATGTACATTTCTGTATCTCAGTGGTGAATAAAATTATTATTATTATTATTATTATTATTATGAAATTGGTATTTAGTAAATATAAGAGGAGCTAAGGTCTGAAAAAAAATTTGGCATTAGCCACACCTATTACCACCCCCACCCCATTATTAAAGGTGGTGAAAAAATAGTGTGATTTAGTGTGTGTACAAGAGCCAAAGTCATTAATAATTTTTTTTCACTTCATTCATCCCCACCACCGATGTGGCATATAATTTTATGGGTTTTTTGGGTACATGATTTCAAATATTATAGTATTAAAGTTCCATAAACAATTATTTTCATATAGTGGAATGCAAATATAGTATTTTTGTTGTAAGAGACTTGGATGTGGAAGTAGTGATTCCTTGGGCAGCGGTTTTTTTTTAATCCCACTTGGAACTGTAAACAAATATTATTCCCATTTTAAGCAGTAAATAATTGAACTGGAACAGCTGGAACTGCAATTAACTCGGTCGTTTCCAGTTAAAAAAAATGTAAATACCTATATTGAATATTATTCCCATTTTAAACAGTAACTAAATGAACTGGAACAGCTCGAACTGCAATTAACTCTGTCGTTTTCAATTAAAAAAAATGTAAATACCTATATTGAATATTATTCCCATTTTAAACAGTAACTAAATGAACTGGAACAGCTGACTCTGCAATTAACTCTGTCGTTTCCAGTTAAAAAAATACCTATATTCAATATAGGTATTTTTATTTATTAAATATAGGTATTTACATTTTTTTTAAATGTAAACGACAGAGTTAATTGCAGTTCCAGCTGTTCCAGCTCAATCATTTACTGTTTAAAATGGGAATAATATTCAATATAGGTATTTACATTTTTTTTTAACTGGAAACGACAGAGTTAATTACAGTTCCAGCTGTTCCAGTTCAATTATTTACTGTTTAAATGTAAATACCTATATTGAATATTATTCCCATTTTAAACAGTAAATAATTGAACTGGAACAGCTGGAACTGCAACTAACTCAGTCGTTTCCAGTTAAAAAAAAATGTAAATACCTATATTCAATAACTAAAAATACCTATATTGAATATAGGTATTTTTTAAACTGGAAACGACAGAGTTAATTGCAGTTCCAGCTCAATCATTTACTATTTAAAATGGGAATAATATTCAATATAGGTATTTACATTTTTTTTAACTGGAAACGACAGAGTTAATTGCAGTTCCAGCTGTTCCAGTTCATTTAGTTACTGTTTAAAATGGGAATAATATTCAATATAGGTATTTACATTTTTTTTAACTAGAAACGACAGAGTTAATTGCAGTTCCAGCTGTTCCAGTTCATTTAGTTACTGTTTAAAATGGGAATAATATTCAATATAGGTATTTACATTTTTTTTTAACTGGAAACGACCGAGTTAATTGCAGTTCCAGCTGTTCCAGTTCAATTATTTACTGTTTAAAATGGGAATAATATTCAATATAGGTATTTACATTTTTTTTAAAACTGGAAACGACTGAGTTAATTGCAGTTCCAGCTGTTCCAGTTCAATTATTTACTGCTTAAAATGGGAATAATATTTGTTTACAGTTCAAAGTGGGATTAAAAAAAACCGCTGCCCAAGGAATCACTACTTCCACATCCAAGTCTCTTACAACAAAAATACTATATTTGCATTCCACTATATGAAAATAATTGTTTATGGAACTTTAATACTATAATATTTGAAATCATGTACCCAAAAAACCCATAAAATTATATGCCACATCGGTGGTGGGGATGAATGAAGTGAAAAAAAATTCTTAATGACTTTGGCTCTTGTACACACACTAAATCACACTATTTTTTCACCACCTTTAATAATGGGGTGGGGGTGGTAATAGGTGTGGCTAATGCCAATTTTTTTTTCAGACCTTAGCTCCTCTTATATTTACTAAATACCAATTTTATGGACTATTACTTGCTTGATTTACCTATTTACCCCCATTTACCCCAATTTACCGTTTAACTCTGCAACAGAATAAAATCAAAATACAATTTAGTTCCAGATCTCGTTAAAATACTTATATGCCTTATTTTAAGTCAATATGTTAAACAGTTCCAGAGTAATCGTGAGCACCAAAAAGATAAAAGACTAACAGACAGACCGACGCGACAGACAAATTTATTTTGTTCAAACTTAAAATATTGACGTTTCATGACATTCTGAGCCTATTTAAACAATGAAAATTTCCAAATTTTTTTTGCGTTAATATACTTCAACTAGATGTGGAACTAATACGCGGAAAATGGCATGACAAAGATATAAAAAATCGTTGTGCGCCGTAAACTACACGATAGGAGTAAAGCCTCTACTTTAAGTATTTTCTTCGAGGAAACCTACTACGCGTCCATACTATCCAAGGTAACCCACTGTGTATCCAATTTACTCGAGGAAAGCCACTGCGCATTCATACAAAACAGAATATTAGGTATTTACATTTTTTTTAAACTGGAAATGACTGAGTGTTCCAGCTGTTCCAGTTCAATTATTTACTGTTTAAAATGGGAATAATATTTGTTTACAGTTTAAAGTGGGATTTAAAAAATTTACAGTTTGAACTGGGAATAATTGAATTATTTACAGTTTAAAGTGGGAATAATTAAATTATTTACAGATTCAACTGGGAGCAATTGAATAATTTACAGTTTGAACTGGGAATAAAAAAATTTACAGTTTGAACTGGGAATAATTGAATTATTTACAGTTTAAAGTGGGAATAATTACATTATTTACAGATTCAACTGGGAGCAATTGAATTATTTACAGTTTGAACTGGAAATAAAAAAATTTACAGTTTGAACTGGGAATAATTGAATTATTTACAGTTTAAAGTGGGAATAATTAAATTATTTACAGATTCAACTGGGAGCAATTGAATTATTTACAGTTTGAACTGGGAATAATAAAATTTACAGTTTGAACTGGGAATAATTCAATTATTTACAGATTTAACAGGGAATAATCAAATTATTTACAAATTTATCCGGGAATAATTGGAAAAAAACATCCGTGACCCTTCTACGCCTTCGTAAAATTGCTATGTGCTTTTGATGAATTTTAAGTACCCCTCATGTTCACTGAAGATTTCTAATAATTTTTGGAATTTTATAAAAATTGATTTTACATTTTAAAATTTTTTTGTAATGAAATTTAATGCCATTTGGTTTATTTCATCATAATTTTATAATTAGCACGTATTAATTGCCATAAATATTAATAAAAATGAGATTTTTAAACTTTTTATATCTTGTCATATTTACGACCTCGACCGCTGGTCTCATGAAATGGCTTCCTTCTATAAAATACTTTTGTGTTAAATACAAGCATTTTAAGATAATTAAACTATAGGCGATTCTTACAAAACGTCTATAAAATAATGCGCCTCAGAGGTGACGGTCTTGTCACAGGGCCGTATCTTAAATGAAAAATATAACAATTTTTTTCACAAATGTCTTATTTAGCATTTTTGTTATAACTTATAAGCGAAGACAAATAACTGTAAAAATAATCGGAGCAAACATTTTAATAAAAACTGTAATTTATTGTAAAGTATTACCGTTAAATTGCGTATTAAGTTTTTATTTTAACACCCTTGCTCATTTTATGAAAATTTTCAGTAGTAATCTCCCTAGTTCTTAAAAAAATTCTGGTAATTAATTAAAGCATGTGGGGGCTTCGGTAAGAGAATTTCACTCCTAAATTAAAGGAAAAAATAAATAATATAAGAATGACAGCTAGATTAGGTTAGGTTAGTAGGCTGTGTACTACATAGAAAGGTTGGGTTTATCCTTTGAATACAGAAGTAAGGAAGGAGGACAGTTCAAATAAGAATAGACGGAAACGCATGTAGAATTTTGATTAATGGTTGACCAATATGGGGGATAACCTTGAGATCGGTAACGTTTTTTTATAGTATTGGAATTACTTTTTCTTCACACAGAACTTTTACAAAGGATAGAATTTTCTGATAACTCACTAACGAAAAAAGTTTCTTATGTGGTGCACACTTTCTGCCAGGCAGGCAAATATATTTACTGTTAGATATTACAGAGATAAAAACGAAATTTAAAATTTGAAAAATTATACGCGTAAAGTAAAATCTTCCAATACGATTCTGCCCATTTAGTTAGAGCCCACTTCATCTCAGAAAACAGCGGTTTGTTGTTTTTCATGCATGTACGCGTCGCTTCAAATATATTTTATTGCATAGGTAGCAGCAGCATTTTTACGTTCACGTAAACAATTTTATTTTGTAACTACTTTACTGCCGTTGCCATATTGCAGTAGATTGCAACGCTGTATAATAATTATGTAGCAGACTCTGGAACGACAATTTACTTTCAATAGCAAAACTGTCCCAAATAGTGCTTTAATATAATTGTTTTATAAGATAATAGGAAGCAACTATTAAATAATTTTAATATATATTTATAACGGTGCTGAAAATACTGCCGAAAGTTACTAAAATAGCACTATAAAATTATTTAGTTTTATAAGCTGAAATGTTTTATAGCTTAGTCACGGAAATGTTTCTAAAATAATTTCTTAACTGCTTTATACGATATTTTATAATTTTGCTGTAAAAACGTTTTGATGATAAATCTATAAAACAGTTCAGTTGTAGACAACCAAATACTGTTTTCTGCAACTCTAATATAATCAATTAGCATTTTAGAAGCATTAATAAAATAACAATAAAATAAAATAATCGTATAACATTTAAATTATAAAACAAATTTGCTGGTTGGGTAAGGCCCTTACGGGGTAGACAGAGAAAATAGGTTCTATGATTATTTTTTGCTTTTTAGTGCAGTATAAAAGCGTGTTTTTTAGTTTTTTAAACTACCTACCGATTTTCAGTCGAATCCAACGATAATTGATAAAACCTGTCCGCCATGTTGACGCCGCCATTTTGAATTTTTAAGTTTTGATCACATATTTGTTTTCTATCTATCAAGCCCTTTCTTTTGGTACCCATATCAAGGGGTTTGTAAAGAAAATGATAATCCGCCATCTATTACAATGTTGAGTATACTATATTGTATTGTCATCAGAGCTACACACAATTGCCAAGTTTCATGATTATACAACAATTAGAAGTGGGTGAAATTCAGTTCCTTAGACTTTTTTACTTACATGCATGCATACATACATACATATATGGATAATTAGTTACAGGTCGACCTAAACAAAGCGTGTTAAAAATATGTTAAACGTATCTCATTCAAAAACCTTTATTATTATTAATACTGAAAGTAATTTCTTTGAATAATAGTAGATCATTAAACGAAGGCAATGCGACAAAAAAATAAGACAAATAAAAGTCATTGTATAAACGCGTCAATTTGTCGTGTCCCTTTTTGTTCGAGCGAGGAACCAAAGAAAGTAGAAACAACCTCTTGTATTATATAATATAAAAAACGTGATAATTTGGAATCAGCAGTCGTGAAGCTAATGCGGCCGATAAATTTTCCGTCAACAACGAAACAACGATAGGCAATTGGTGTGAAATTCATTTGTCCCCTCGTGGTCTTAATCAATCCTCATAACACAAAGATAAAACTTCCCAATCTTGGAGAGTTATAGTCATACTTGAACAAAAGTCAAGCCAAGCCAAAAGCTGATTGGGTCTAAAAGAATACACTACTTTATAAAGGAGGTGAATTGAGATGACAAATAGTTGAGATTACGCCGGAGCGCGCTCGACGACGCCGGCCGTCGGGACGGGAAGTCATCCATCATCCGACACGTAACACCGTTACAGTCTTTTAGTACGACAGATACACGACGAAAATGTACTTTGTAACTTTTAAAGTGATAAGGATATTCCATAACATCAATCAACAGAAGCTGGTCATTTTACACATAGCTAATTAGTCGACTAAACGTAACCAAATTTTAATTAATTCTATTACATTTTTTTAAACACAGACAACTTTGCAATAGCGCGTAAACAAGTTTGAGATAATAAGAGGGACATTTTTTTCATTTTTATTTTATAAAAAACTTTAAAAATAAAATGCTAAATTTAAAACGGACAAATAAATCTGTAATTAAAATTTCAATATTACTACAGTGTTCTTAAAATGAAAAATTAGAGCAAAAACAGCAATTAAATGAATTTAAAAATATTTCAAACTGTTAAGAGTTCAGTCATCAGTCATTAATTGCCCAGGCACACAAAAAAAAGTCAATTTTCTGAGGTTTCACATATACTCCCATATATTTTTGACCGCCGAAAACGATTCCGATGTCAGTTTTACAAAATTAGGTTAGGATTTTTTGTTAACCACGAAAAACAGGTTAAAACAGGCCAGAATAGGGTTTAAAATATAAATTAAAGATTTTAAATAAGTAGACCGTGTATTCGTATTTTTGATTACTGAACATGAACCCGATGTCAGTTTTGCTCCATCAAGTCAGGATTTTTTGTTAACCACGAATAAAATTATATAAAAAAGATATTTTTAAGAAAAAGTTTTTATTTGAAAAAACTACTAAAAAGTAAAAATAATTTTTTTAAAATTCATACACCTGGAAACCAAAAGCTTTGGGGACGGTCATAGTTACTTTGCTCAATTGACCGCTCCAATGCTTTTGGTTTCCAGGTGTATGAATTTTAAAAAAATTATGTTTACTTTTTAGTACAGTTTTTTCTAATTAAAGCTTTTTCTTAAAAACAATTTTTTTTTACTTTTTAGTCTACTTATTTTGCAGACAAACAGACAGACAAAACCCTTTCTTTTGATACCCATGGCAAGGGAGTCGTGAAAAAAAAGATAATTTGCCATCCTAGGGCGTCCACCATATTGGATTTAGAATGACGTCACATGGTTTATCGTATTTTAGTCGTCAAACTCTTTCATTTGATACCCATATCAAGGGGATTGTGAAGTAAAAGATACTCCGACATCTTAGGGCGTCCGCCATATTGAATTTAGAATGACGTCACATAGTTTATCGTATTTTACTCGTCAAACCCTTTCATGCGATACCCATATCAAGGGGGTTGTGAAGAAAACGATACTCAGCTATCTTGGGGTGTCCGCCATATTTAATTTAGAATGACGTCACATAGTTTATCGTATTTTACTCGTCAAACCCTTTCATTTCATATGCATATCAAGGGGATTGTGAAGAAAAAGGCGATCCGCCATCTTGGAACGTCCGCCATATTGAATTTAAAATGACGTCACATAGTTTACCGTATTTTACTCGTCAAACCCCTTCATTTGATACACATATCAAGCGGGTTGTGAAGAGAAAGGCGATCCGCCATCTTGGGACGTCCGCCATATTGGATTTAGACCGACAATGGCTATACTATGTTGCATTGTCACCGGATTTATACAGGTGTGCCAAATTTCAAAGCTCTGGCTCAGTTAGAAATAGCCGAAATTTTGATTGCAAGATTTGACCTAAACAAACAAACAAACTAACATACATAAATTTTTAGGAAACAATAAGAACGAAGATTACAAAGAAATAGTATCCAACATGGTAGAAAAATTCGGAAAATTAGGTCGTCTAATGAATTTGAATATAGGTGATTATAGTGAAGAGCATAGTGAACGTTTTCACCAAGACATAAAGGAAATGGAGCGTAGATATCATGGGATGTTAATACTTATGATGGCAGACTACTGTTGGACATTGAAAAGGGATGTGAAAACGAAAGGAATAAAACGAAAAAGAAAACCATTACGCTGATTATTTGAAGACAAAAGAGTACGGTGCCACAGAAAAGTATAAATCAGGATAAATAAGAAGTCATGACCTGACCTAATTTTGTAAAACTGACAATGGGATCGTGTTGGGGGGTCAAAAATACATGGGAGCATACAGTGTGTTTCAGTTAACATTCCCACAGCCGATATTTCGGAAACTAAGAAATATATTTTTATTCTGCAAACGGTAATAGATTTCTATGGTTAATGCCTTCCTCATGAAGTACAATTTACTATTGTAACATTATCACCAGAGATGGTTCTGCAGTTTAAGAATATTTTTCGATCAATAAAGCTCTGAAACATATGCCATTCGATTAAGAATTAAATTTTTTTGAGTTATTTTAATTTTATTATCTAATTAAAAAAGTGTGTAAGTTGTGATTTGCATAATACCTAAATAATATTCTCTAATCATGATAAAAGCAACTAAATAAAAAATAATTCATTGTAAAAATAAATCAAGAATAGGCTTGTAATTAATGAATGAATATTTCTATACTCTACTGATGAGAACTAACGAGTTCGAAAAAACTTGTACAACTTTTCTAGAGTTGAAATAGAATATAAGGTTCAATAATTGTTAACTGAATTTCAATAAATGATTTAAGTATTTTCAATATATTTGCCTTAAAATGCTAGGAACCCTGTCATGTAATTCAATACTTCGTCAGTATTAGCCAGAAGAGTAGTTGTTTTGATTGGTTCTCCAATAATGAGTGTTTTAAAGTGTTTTTCTAAGTAGTATATTAGTTTGACTAGATTAAGGTACCAATATACAGAAAGTAGATAATTCATATTAAATAAAAAAGTGTGAATGACTGAATTTAAATAAATAATTTAAGTATTTTCAACATATATTTTTTTCTTTAAAATGCTAGGAATCATATCATGTAATTCAATACTTCGTCAGTATTAGCTAGAAGAGTAGTTGTTTTGATTGGTTCTTCAATAATGAGTGTTTTAAAGTATTTACCTAACAAGTGTATTAGCGTGCCCAGATTAGGGCAACAATATACAGAAAGTAGGTAATTTCGTAATAAATAAAAAGTGTGTAAGTTGTGATTTGCATAATAACTAAATATTATTCTCTAATTTTTAAGTGTTATATATTTTTTTAATTATTGCTGTAACTTTTTTAAACTTGATTTTCTGATGTAGGTTCTTACTAATTTTTTTGCCTGCTATAAGAGAATTATTTACTGGTGGAATTTTCTTTTTAATAGCACTTCCGATTTTACCGGAAATTACTTTAAATTGAGAAATTTAAATTAAAATAACTGAATAATTTGCAATTGTTTATTTGTTAACTGCAGGAAGTTTAATTTTCGTTTGCGTGTGTCATTTTAAGAATACGTTAGTAAAATTTGTCCAAAATATGGTTCACACCAATGTTGACAAAGTTAATACATATATGTTATTAATTTATGGAAAATGGAATAAAAATGCAAGCTGCCAAGCGTATGATCAATTACAATTTCCAAACAGACCACAACCCGGTCGCAAGACTTTTCCCAATTTGTGTAACAACTTATTACAATAAGGTAGTTTTAAAAAGTTGAAACATGAAAGAATACGAACAGCAAGAACCCAGGAGAATACGGCTTTAGTTTTACAAACCGTTAAAAATGAACCATACTAATCATTACAAATAAGAGCCTCCACCAATGTATCACTATCGTGCCAAAGAATTTTAAAAGAAAATAAGTACTTTCCATATAAACCACAGTTATGACATCATTTACTGCTTACGAACTATGATCGTCGTTTAACCTTTCTTGCTGAGTTTACTGTTCTTTATGAGGGAAATTGCAATTTCCTTAAAAATGTAATATGGAGTGACGAAAGTAAGTTTCATAGTAACGGCACAGTTACAAAACATAACTGTAGATATTGGTCGGAAAACAACACAAGATAGATGATTCGAAGAAACCAAACTGTGTTCAGTGTAAATGTATATATGGTTTTTTAAATGGTTATAGTATAGGTCAGTTTCTATACCATGAAAGTTTAACCGGTGTGCGTTATTTAACATTTTTAGAAAAAGAGTTACCAAGACTTTTACAAAATGTTCCCCACAATACAGCTGAAATTTGGTTTCAGCAAGATGGCGCCCCACCCCACAACTCTAATAAATTATTTGAATGGCACGTTTCCAAGGCGCTGGATTGGCACCTCAGGACCGGTTAGATGGCCCGCATTAATGACCCCCTCTGGACTTTTTCTTGTGAGGATATTTGAAAAGTAAAGTATATCAAAAGCCAATAGAAGATATTCGCTGGTGCAATTTGTGAAGTAATTTCGAGCATCTATTTTAAATATTGTTCAAAAATAAAATAGCCTTGTTTGTTGTTTTTCCATTTAAATTTCTCAATTAAAAGTAATTTCCGATAAAACCGAAAGTGCTATTAAAAAAAATTCCTACCAGTAAATAATTCTCTTATAGCAGGCAAAAAAATTACTAAGAACCTACATCCGAAAATCAAGATTAAAAAAGATACAGCAATTAAAAATATATATAACACTCAAAAATTAGACAATTAAATTTAAATAACTCAAAAACTACTGCAGATCTGACTTTTGGAATAAGAACAATTTTGTTTAAAATTTAATTCTTAATCGAATGGCATATGTTTCAAACCTTCCTTGATCGAAAAATATTTTTAAACTGCAGCGCCATCTCTGGTGATAATGTTATAATAGTAAATTGTACTTCCTGAGGAAGACATTAACCATAGAAATCTATTACCGTTTACAGAATAAAAATATATTTCTTAGTTTCCGAAATATCGGCTGTGGGAATGTTAACTGAAACACGCTGTATTATGATGCCGCAGAAAATTGACTTTTTTGTGTGTGCCTGTGTATTTAATAGTCGTGGAGAAGGTATAGTATTCTACTCGCATATAATGGCTACTATTCACTCTGGTGAATAATAGCCATCATTATATGCTCGTTGAATAATATACAATTATACAGGTTATATTGTCTTCAGCGCATTTCCATTGATAAAGATTCGCCCTGTACATGGAATTCCCTTTTAAAAAATGCACTTGGCCCTGTAGAAACCTCTTGGCTCGCCCTGTATATTCGAAAATAATGTTCGGTCGTAGATTTTTTTATCTAGTTTACTTATGTTTTTAAAATCAATTTCTAGCTATCATAGAACTCGAGACATCGAAGTGGAACGGACTATTATCCGCCGCTTTTATTTTGAGTCATTTGTAATTTTTTATAAAATCGTATTTTTACTTATTTTAATTTCATGTTAAAAGTCAAAAGTTTCGGCTCGAATAATAGCGGGCGTTTCTCGAAAATCCTGCAATCCTGACACGGTCCTTACACTTTCCATTCACGTGTTCACGATAGGGAAAAAATCGTAATCGATACAACGGCCACAAAAAGATAAACAGATCAGACGCGGGCAATATTTACAGTGGACTAAGCATTAGGTCGAGGAACGTGATGAGAATCATGGCCAGCGCGACGCTAATCTTCGCGCGTCTCTCGTCTTACCGCACCAGGCGAGCAAAAACAAAACACGCACGGATTCCCTAACGGCTGGCCATATTGCGAATTCCGGTAATCCGATATCCAGGCCGATTGAGTTACATTTTCGGGTCTCGAAACGGATACCAAATAAACGAAAAATGTCATTAAGCCGCTGGCATTCAATTAGATTAGGTCAGGCTGTCACGTCACAAAATTTGTTACCAGGACTACTTCGTCCTTAAATACGTTACTCAATAAAATAGGACAAATAAGGAAAAACCGATCTGATAACAAACAAGATTAATGGCAGGAGTCTCTCGGACCATCTGAAAATGTCCTTTATAAGGTGTATTAAAAGTTTTTTCGTTTTTCTTTTCATTTACGATGGACGGAAGGAAAAGGAATTGATAGATATACAGTATTAATTATTATAGTGTTAAAACGAATGTTTTATTAAAAATCCTAGCGCTGTGTTCCTAAAATTTAATATACAGTATTTATTTTAATTTGTAGTTTTAAAAAGGGAATACAAAGCTAAAATAATCGAGGCAGAAATAGTTGTGTACGTCCTTTTCATTAACAATTCTGATAACAAGGCTCGTGATAACTGGAAACACAATATCTCCTCAGAATTTTTTAGTACATATTTCTCTGCTAGTGCTGAACATTTGATTAATCTGCTACCTCAAACGTTTCTGCGACAGATTACTTAAAAAATCTACCTAATTTTAAATCCTTGTTTTTAAACAGGTTTCTACATACGGAGTAGCTGAGACAGTAAAAAATTTGAAAGACTAATTGCACTGATATTTTGTTTATTTATTTATTTTATTATATGATTATTTAAAGTGTATTGCAAATGTTTCCAGTGAACAGGGTGGACCAAATTAGATGAGATTTGGGGTTTTCCCTAAAACTATGGCAGATAGCCAAAACCAATATAGGTGTCTTGAACTCGTGTATCTTTTTGTTTTTCGTCTTCCATTGACATCTATGCATCGTGTTCTACCGTTGATTCGAATCAGGGATGAAAAAGACCAGATCTTTGGAGCCAGATTAGCCCAATTACCTTTCCGTCCAAAGAAACACCGCTGAAGACTACTCTGTAGCTTCTGCTCCAAGGGGTTGTTACGGTAGCACAAGGACTGCCGACTGCGCCAGTTAAGGGATGCTTAACAATGAAAAACAAAGTTTTGACTTATTGATTTTTATACGCAAACTTGTTCACAACTATTCTTAGCTAACCTGACTTAACTAAATGAAGTAAGTTTTAGAACTGACTTGAATCAGGAATCATGTAGTATTTATATGATTGCTTATCTATTATTTATATTTTTGTGGGTCGGGTCAGGTCACTTAACATTATATATTATGCATGAGAATCTTATAATTAGATAAAAAGAATAATGGAGTAGGTCGTTAGGCCATCTCTAACTCTATATAATATTTTTTAAATAACCCCAAACCCAAAAGTCGGCAGGGGTTATATCGGGATATCTAGCTGGCCACAAATAGGACCATTATTTCCTAAAAACTAAACAATATCTAAACTACTTTGTTGTTTATAAATGTCCAGTTAGCTAAATTAATTGTTAGTTATCAATTTAGTTAACTTAGCTAACTAGACAATTAGACATTGATAAATTAGTCCTGAGTGATATATAGATACTTATCCAATCCTCCCCAAATTGAGCATTTAAATAATTTCGTGTTTCATTTGACGTATGACCTGGGGCTCTATCGTGTTGGTAAATTAATGTTTGAAATTGTCTTATAGGCATATTGTCTACAAAGCGCTCTATTTCTTGTCGAAGAATGTTAATCAAATTTTCGGTATTCAAATTACCGTGAAAAAATGAGGACCTAATATTTGGTATAAAATAAAACCACACCATACACCAAATCCAAATCGTCCTTCACGATTAACTGTAGCGGTTACGTGCGGATTTTCATAAGCCTAATGGTGGTTATTATGCCGATTAAAAATTCTGGCACTGCTTATATGGGCCTCGTATGTAAATATAATTGTTCCTTCACATCCTGGCACTTCATTGCACTGACGCAAAAACCACTGGCAAAAATCGAGACGCCTTTGAAAGTCGTTTGGGTATAGATAGAATAGAATGAAGTTTATTTACGAGCAGATAATAATAATTACAAATACAAATACAAATAATTATACAATGGTGTAAATAAACTTAATACTTCAAAGAAGTGCCACGCAGGCACTATACATGAAGAACACAAACAAGTATAAAAACCGCTGCCCAAGGAATCACTACTTCCACATCCGGATTTTCTATCCAAGTCACACAACGAAAAAATTTTGTATCTGGAAATAATTGTTTATGGAACTTTAATAATATAATATTTGAAATCCTCTAACCCAAAAACCCATAAAACGATACCCCACATCGGTAGTGGGGTGGGGGTGGTGACAGGGGGTGGGAGTGGGGGGGTGGATAAAGTAAAAAAATATTTTGAGGTTTCTGGTTCTTGTACACACACTAAATCACATTTTTTTCATCCCCTTTAATAATGGGGTGGGGGTGGTAATGGGGGTGGCTAATGCCAAAATTTTTTTTGAGACCTTAGCTTCTCTCGTATATACTAAATATCAATTTTATGAACTCTTACCTGCTTAATTTACCTATTTATTCCAAATTTACCCCAGTTTACCCCCCAACCCTTCGACGGAACAAGATGAAAATATAATCTAGTTCTAGATCTCGTTAAAGTACATATGTGTACCAAATTTCAAGTCAATATCTCAAACGGTTCCAGAGTAAACGTGCGCACAAAAAAAGTTACAGACCGACAGACAGACCGACAGACAGAAATTTTTTTTTCGCTCAAACTTGAAATCTCGACGTTTCATGACATTCTAAGCCTATTTGAACAATAAAAATTTTTAAAAAATTTTTTGTCGTTACTATACTTCCACTGGATGTGGAAGTAATATATTAACTTAAGAACTATAATGTGAAAACTATAAATACCTAAATATATAAATAAAGATATAACACATCTACTCATATAATATGACACCCACTATATAAATAAGAACATACAGTGCTGAGACTTTGACAGTAATGAATATACAAAATAAACATTTAGACTCATTGGAGGACCATAATATTATTAATTTAAAATAATGTATTGAGGTACGGTTTAGGATTTACAACGTAATGAATTTCTTCTCTAGGAACTTCTAAAATGTATTTTTTTATTTCAGTTTTTGCTCTATTAAAAACAGTAGTATGCTTAATATTATCAGGTATTTTATTATATGCCCGTGTACTAAGGTATGTAAAGCATCGTTGACCACAAGTAGTGTTTGTTTTTGGGACTCTAATGTGGTTTCTTCGATTTTCTCTTGCTTGTTGCTGGTGTTGCGTGTCTTCGTTTATTTGCGCATTAGATTGCCATTGATATATTGCACACTGTAAGAAGAATAATAGTCTAATATCCATTACCTTGGCCTCTTTAAACAAGTCATTTGAGGAGTACGTTTGTTCCTTATTGAGAATAATTTTCAATATTCTCTTTTGCAAAGAGTCTAGATGTTTCAAATGTGAGTCGAGAACTTCTCCCCAACCTAGAATCCCATATACTAGATGTGATTCAACAAGAGAATGGTACAGAATCTTTAATTGCTTAATATCTAAAATTTGTTTCAAACTTTTAAATCTGTATATTATTTTTCTTAATTTGTTAGATATGTAACCTATATGATAATATCCCATTTAACTTGTGAATCAATTATTATTCCTAAATATTTCATGTGTGTGGCAGAAGCTATTTGAAGGTGCTCATCAATTGTGAGTTCTTGAAAAGGTGGGGCAGAAGTTTGGTATAGATAAAAAGGTACGTAATACGTTTTTGATACATTTAAGGTGAGTAATTTATTATTAAAATATTTTTTAACGTTTTTTAGATCTTGTTCTACTTTAATTTTTAAATCTTTCCAGTTAGAAGCTGTGTAAAAGAGGGCAGTGTCATCTGCATAACTTACTATTGATGCACTGGTATGTATATCAAATAACGAGTTTATATATATTATGAAAAGTATTGGCCCCAGTACTGTCCCTTGCGGTACACCATACTCAACGGTTTCAGCCTCGCTTCTCACACAGTTAACTTCTGTATACTGTATCCTATTAGTTAGATATGACTTAAGAAGTTTTAAGCTGTTATTCCTAAAACCTAAATTATTAAGTGTGGCCAAAAGTTCAGTATGGCATACCGTATCAAATGCTTTGGTTAAATCGATGAACACTGCTAAGCTTTTGTCTCTATTATCCAAAGCCTCGTAAACTTTACTTATAAGGCTGGTAATTGCATTCTGTGTACTCTTGCCTTTTCTGAATCCGTATTGATATTTTGATAATAATTTGTCAGATGGTGATCCTAATTTTGCAGGGTTTGAATTTATTTTTCTTTTAAGCAACGCAACGCAGTTGTTTTTAGATTCCTAAATTTTCCTGTATTTCGCGAGACAATATATTAGGATTTTCTCTTACAGTTTTTAAAACAATATTTTCTACAACTTCTCCACCTGCTTTATTATATATTTTTGCTCGAAGTTTTACAAATGACTTATTTTAAATCTTGTTGTAACCTTTTGAATATTTTTATGCCTGGCTGTCTTTCTGGATATCTAATAACATTGTTTAGGCGGGACTTTTGGTTTTTTTTTGGTTTTGCTGTCTATAACTTACCTATTAAAATAAAGCTCGGAAGCTAAATTTGAATATTCTCCGCATTCTATAAAACTTCATCATATCATATTTTTCATCATTACTAAATTGAACCATTTTTAACAATGCTCACTCACAATTAACTCACAAATTTACGATTATTTCGATTTTCTTTTTTTTACCATGACCTCAATAAATATTAGAAATGCGATAAATATGCACAGATGTCAATGGAAAACAATTCCATTGACATCTTCCATTATTGTAGTTTAGTTTTTCCTATTTTCGGCCAAATTATTTTATATTATAAGAAGTGTTGTTATTGTTAATAGAGTTTTCCATGGCCTTCTCACAGATATATTAAATTTTTCGAAAATTAACCACTTTTTCTAGAGACAAATATAACATGATATATCGTTGGATAGCTAATTTAAGTTGTGATCGAATAATGAAATAATTTACAGGACGTTCCATTTAAAAAAATAGTTATATCTATATCTCGAAAACCAAGGCATGCATAATTTTCTTCTATCAGCAACGGATTCTACTCAAAAAAGTGCCTTAAGAATGTGTTACTCGATTTTCTATTCGACACTTGGTAATTGAGATATAGAGGTCATCCAAAAATGCCAATTTTCCAAAAACGCTCTGTAGTTCGGTAGTCGAAAAAGATAGCGGCTTGCGCTTGTTTGTTTCTTGAAAAAGCTCAGGACACCTATATTGTTTTTTGTCTATCTGCTATAGCTTTAGAGAAAGCCCCAAATCCCATCTAATTTGGCCCACCCTGTATACTAGGAATATATTTGTCTCAGCCAGAATTTAGCTAGTCAAGTTTATATACATATGATCTGTGATAATGTCAGGTTAAATTTTCCAAATAATACATACTACTTCTCTACTTGAAGTCGTGTTGCTAACCCATTTTAAATCTAGTACCAATGTAAATGATTTACTATCAAAAATATTTTCCCTTCGCTGTCTGAAAATCTCAATTAAATTTACGGCCTTAACTGCTGTATGTTTCGGAACACATAAATATTAATGTGAAATCATTAAAGTGTTTAATAAAATTTATTTGCGTATAACAAAGGGGTTGGTCGGAAGGAGCGTATTTTCTTTAGATGTGAAATATGTTCCCAGTGTCAGCAGTGTTTCTTTTTATGCTTTGTTAATATCCTGTATTATAGCATTGGATTGTTGAACTCATAAAGCTTTTGAATGTAAAGTGCGCGCAAGTAAGAAGAAACATTGATGCAATTTCCTGGAAAACTTAAATTATTCGCCCATAAATTTTACACTTTCTTGTGGATTTTTTCATCTTCGAATGAGTATTAATTCTTCTAGAAACCATTAAAATGATTAAAAGATTTTCCAGACAGAAAACACCAATCTCCATAATTGTCGGATTAAACTCGGGGGTAGACTCCTCGAACCAATTCAACAAGTAAATGACATAGAAAACTCATTAATAATAACTTTCAGAAACAGCGACTGACGCAATAATTTTCACAAAAAAATACGATTACAGAATTTAAGACGTTTTAATGCGAACAAGCAGATTTCTATGAATTCTCGAGATGGTAAGGTCTATGTCAAATAAGTACATTTAAGAAATGTGGCATAAATTGCTAGTCCATTTAATATTGTCCTTTGCAATCAGGTGTTACCGACGTAGCGATTTCGTGCTCTACACACTTGCATAAGACATTTTTTACTCCGACAAATAGTTAACGAGATAATTTGAAAAAACCATTATTTTTTTCATCTAACGGGCTATAGTTCAAAAACTACAGCTCCTACAAATTTGCGCCTGTGAAATAAATTGTAGACAATTTCGTGCTCTACAAACTTGCCGTAAGATATTTTTTAGTCCGACCAATAGTTAACGAGATAATTTGAAAAAAATATTATTTTTTTCATCTAACGGGCTGTAGTTCAAAAACTACAGCTCCTACAAATTTGCGCCTGTGAAAGAAATTGCAGACAATTTCGTGCTCTACAAACTTGCCATAAGATATTTTTTAGTCCGACCATTAGTTAACGAGATAATTTGAAAAAACCATTATTTTTTTCATCTAAAGCTGTAGTTAAAAAACTACAGCTCCTACAAATTTGCGCCTGTGAAAGAAATTGTAGATAATTTCGTGCTCTACAAACTTGCCATAAGATATTTTTTAGTCCGACCAATAGTTAACGAGATAATTTAAAAAAACCATTATTTTTTTCATCTAACGGGCTGTAGTTCGAAAACTATAACTCCTACAACCTTGCGCCTGTGAAAGAAATTGTAGACAATTTCGTGCTTACAAACTTGCCATAAAATATTTTTTAGTCCGACCAATAGTTAACCAGATAATTTGAAAAAACCATTATTTTTTCCATCTAACGGGCTGTAGTTCAAAAACTATAACTCCTACAACTTTGCGCCTGTGAAAGAAATTGTAGACAATGTCAAATGCACTTTGCAAAATCTTAAAAAGGCATTCAAGATTTTAGGTTAAAATTAAATTATGTTTTTGTTTTTATTGATTTTTGACTACCTTATCAAGGTATTGTATTTAATTTGTATTGCATTTTTAGGTCATTACTGAACTCATTACTCTGGTCAAACAAGATGAAACTCCAAACCAAAATGACAATCTATAAAACTATAGTAGAGCGCTGTGAATGCTGGCAATTTTCAGAGAAAGAGAAAAAGATGATAGAAACGGTAGAAATTGACTTTTTAAGAAGATCATGTAATATTTCCAAAATGCAACATGTTAGAAACGAAGAAGTAAGAAGGAAAACGGGGCGCGTACTTACAACAGCAGAAAGAGTGGAATCCAGACAACTATGTAGTCGGAGAACGAGGGATCTCTACGATGCATTTTAAGGACCCTCTATAACACTCGCGAACAACCACCTAAAAAAATTGATTCCTATGTAAATTGACCTGGCGGATTCGATTTTGGAGTTCGCCAGACAATCCGGAATTGCAAAACTGGTCAAAATCGGCAATTTCCGAAAAAACTCAAATTTTATGGAAATTTTTTAATTTTTACTTATCACCCTATATCTCTTTTAGTTTAAGCCCGATTAAATTGAAATTTTTAGGAGAGCCAATTTAGACCTTTGTTATTATGACTAACATGACAGAAATGCAAAAAAGATTACCACCAGTAATATTTTTTTAAAAAGTTGGTGACACGAAATTTGTTAAAAATGCAGCAACAAATACTCGATCGAGAAAACTTTTTTGTTTTTAAAGATAGATATATATAGTAATGTATAAAGTTGTAGCCAAAGAACTAAAGAAACTTTTTTATTTCGGTGACTCACTTAGTTTTCAAGAAAACGGTGCTGCAGTATTTGACCGCCGCGCCGGGTCGCGTCGCAAGATAAAATATTGGGTTGGCCTATTACCGCGGCTTTGTTTCTCGTCTTTCAGGATGCCCCGCCCGATGTGAATAAAATAATACGTAGTTGTGAATATTGGTTTTTCTAATTTTGACGTATAAAGTGACAGTTTTCAAAACTGATGTAAGTGTCAAAACGTCCTACTTTATGTAACCAGTCATGAAAAGTAAAATTTTACGTAACTGGTGACGAAATAGTATTTTATATAACAGGTGGCTAAAATGGTGTTTTTTTTTACGAGTGGGGCATTTATAGTACGAGCCCAAGGCGAGTGCTATAAACCACACGAGTAAAAAAAAAACATCTTGTCTCGAGTTATATACAAAATTTTTTGTATCGCCATTCGAAATTAGAAAACAATATAATTTTGTAAAAATAGACTAAATGCTATTGCTGTTTCTATAGAAACCAGTAAGTTTTATTTCACATTGTTAAATAAAATTCCTTTATTTCACTCTTTTTTCTTTATTTTACACTTGTCAATAATGACATTGTTTTGATTCATTGAAACTGTCAAATAAACGTCGTTTTAGGACATGGCGTTACAAAATAGTATTTTATATAACAAGTGGCTAAAATGGTGTTTTTTTTTACGAGTGGGGCGTTTAGAGTACGAGCCGAAGGCGAGTGCTATAAACCACACGAGTAAAAAACACATTTTAGTCTCGAGTTGTATACAAAATTTTTTGTATCGCCATTCGAAATCAGAAAACAATATAATTTTATAAAAAGACTAAATTCTATTGCTGTTTCGATAGAAACCAATAAGTTTTATATCACACTGTGAAATAAAATGTCTTTATTTCACTCTTTTTTCTTTATTTTACACTTGTCAATAATGACTGTTTTGATTCATGTAAACTGTCAAATAAATGCCATTTTAGGATATGGCGTACAAAAAGTTCCTTATGTCATCAATTAGGAAAGATAAACAACTCTCAAAAAGATAAAGAAACAATGTTTATTCAACACAAAATAGAATACTAAGTCTATAAAGTGGAAGCTTTTAAATTCTTCTTTCCTTCAAAATACGCTAACAAAACTTTTGCGTTAATACAATTTACCTTTATTATGTTATCAAATTAGGATTTCAGATAATATTGTAACTTGACTAAATAACGTCTGTCAATTTTGACATTAAAATTATAAAGTGTGATAGCAGCAAAGGTAACTATGAAAAAGATTACTTAATTTTTAAGATTTTTAAATACATCCATTTCATTCATTATGTTTAAATTGTTTTTAGAATTTTAAAATCAGAAAAATCATGTATGTAACGAAAGACAATCTTGTGTAACTCGTGTTGTTACGTCTTTTGTAACTGGTTACATAAATAGCTATTATAAAACGTTTATTTAGTTGTTTTTAACCGATCGACAGGAGTTGTCGTCTGTGTGGTTTATGACGCTTATTCTTATTGAAAATTGATGAGTTGCAGCTACAATAATAATTATTATTGCGTTCGGGAAGTGCTATAGAAGGTAAAGTGCATATTAAAGTAACGGAATTTCTTTTCCAGACATTTAAAACTAGTTTTAATATTTAATTTGAACAAAGAACAACTTTTAAGCAATTTTTTTAACGTCAGCAGTTTTGTGCGCGTTTTCAACTTTTTTTTAACAGTTAAACCCAGAGTTAAACTTAGGAAATGCATATTTTGCCAACAAAATAGTGAAGAAACTGTGCAGGGTGTTACAGAAGAAGCACTGGGCTAAGTATTTAAAGCAGTTTCTATAAAGTCGGATGATATCTCTCTTAAGTTGAAATATTACACCAAAAAAAGGGATTTATTTTTGTCAAAATGTCCTGTCTGTCATGCAAGATGCAGAAGAAATTACACCCGAAAAGCTTATAAACAAAAAGCAGAAAGCACAGATGTGGCTAATACTGGTTATAAAAAAAGGAAGACCGTTGAAAGCCCAAAACGTTGTATAATTTGCGATAAAAAAAATACAAATGTGTTAACTATCTCTTAAATATTGCTGCTTAATTATACGAGTAGAAGTTAAATGTGGAAATAAAATGAGTATCTCTAAATTGCCTTTATCAAAATTTAAAACTTCATTTTTTATATTTTGCTCCTTTTTCAAAATTAAAATTTACTGAATAAACGATTATTAAATAGGTTATTATTAGTACAATACAAATCCTGGCGCTCTCAAGCTATGCATGGCGTTATCGCTTGTGCAGTACGTGACCGGCCGTGGCCGGCATAGTTCTTTTCTATATTGCGGCACCGTTATGTTAAAAACCAAGCCAGTTATCAAAAAAATCACTGAAATAAAAAAGTTTCTTTGGTTCTTTGGCTACAACTTTGTAGCTTACTATATACATCTATCTTTAAAAACAAAAAAGTTTTCTCGATCGAGTATTTGTTGCTGCATTTTTAACAAATTTCGTGTCACCCACTATTAAAAAAATATTTCTGGTGATACGTAAATTTTTATATCCGTCATAATAACAAAGGTCTAAATTGGCTCTCCTAAAAATTTCAATTTAATCGGACTTAAACTAAGGGATATATAGGGTGATAAGTAAAAATTAAAAAATATCTATAAAATTTGAGATTTTTCGGAAATTGCCGATTTTGACCAGTTTCGCAATTCCGGATTGTTTGGCGAACTCCAAAATCGGATCCGCCAGGTCGATTTACATAAGAACCAATTTTTTTAGGTGGTTGTTCGCGAGTGTTATAGAGGGTGCATCTTAGACATTGCTCGTTCTCCGACTAATGGTACGGTCATGTAATGAGGATGGAGTAGACACATTCAAATCGTGATCAGTAGCCAAATATCATTTGTCAATTCCTCAATTCGTAACTACACATAGACTGGTTTCGAACTTATTTTGTTCTCCTCAGTATGCCATAGGTCATAGAACAGACAAACGATAGTGGCCAACCTGCTAGTCTTATACAAACTAACGCAAATGAAGGACGCGTTAGTTTGTTTGAACTGCTTTTAGCAATATTTAAATAAACAATTATTTGAAAAATCCTGATCCGCTTGAAGAGTAGCGCGAAAAATTGTAATTTTTATCATTGCACGCGGGCGTCTGTAGCTCCTAAACTATAGTATAAATAAATATATATAAATATACCATTTTAAACTTTTTTGTAGAAAATTCAATGCTCTATAAAAAAAAAAGATCCAGTACACTTTTTGTCATATCTATTACCGTTTTCGCTACGCAAGCGGTGAAAGGCCAAAAAAACACTATCCTCGATTTTTCAACAATATTTTTCGAATTACTAATACTCCCATCGAACTTTTTCGAGTACCAGGAAATTAATGCAAGTGATTAACGTGAAACCCTTGAAAATAAACCTCTTTTAACACTGTCAAAATGTAGGTAAAACATACATAAAACATATAAAACATGTCGCAAAAAACACAAAATTCAGCTGTAAAAATTTTTTAATTCGATATTTTTTAATTAACCAAAACAAAGTGCGTCCAAACACAAGAAGTGTAAAATTTAGGTAATTCTTTTTTGTTCCTGTCATGGATACTGCAAAAAAAGTTGCAAAAATTTTTATTTTGTCTGTTTTTCGCTTCATTTATTTTAACAAAAAATTACTTTGTTCCTTACTTGTATTTGGGAGTCCTTTATTTTTCTATTTAAAAATTCTTAAATTATATACAAACTATTTGAATTTTTAAAATTTGATTTTTTTGTTTTGTTGCGTACCCTATCTATTTTACCAAAAATTTAATAGCATTAACGTTGATTTCTTTTAAAAGCAAAACTATTTATAAAGCAATAATAAAAGAGTATTACTTCCACATCCAGTGGTATAGTAACGACAAAAAAATTTTAAAATTTTTTTTTGCTCAAATAGGCTTAGAATGTCATGAAACGTCGAGATTTTAAGTTTGAGCGAAAAAAAAAGTTACAGACAGACCAGACCGACAGACAGACAGACCGACAGACCGACAGACAGACAGACCGACAGACAGACAGACCGACAGACCGACAGACCGACAGACCGACAGACCGACAGACAGAATTTTTTTTTTTCGTTCAAACTTAAAATCTCGACGTTTCGTGACATTCTAAGCCTATTTGAACAATAAAAATTTTTAAAAATTTTTTTGTCGCTACTATACTTCCACTGGATGTGGAAGTAATAATACATTTCTTTTGGAACAAAATAGAATAGGATTACCTATGCATTGTTATTTTACTTCCACGTCCAGTGGAAGTATAGTAACGACAAAAAAAATTTTAAAAATTTTTATTGTCCAAATAGGCTTAAAATGTCATGAAACGTCGAGATTTTAAGTTTGAGCGAAAAAAAAATTTCTGTCTGTCTGTCGGTCTGTCTGTCTGTAACTTTTTTTTGTGCGCACGTGTACTCTGGAACCGTTTAAGATATTGACTTGAAATTTGGTACACATATGTACTTTAACGAGATCTAGAACTAGATTATATTTTCATCTTGTTCCGTCGAAGGGTTGGGGGGTAAATTGGGGTAAATTTGGGGTAAATGGGTAAATCAAGCAGATAAGAGTCCATGAAATTGGCATTTAGTATATACAAGAGAAGCTGAGGTCTCAAAAAAATTTTTGGCATTAGCCACCCCCATTACCACCCCCACCTCCTTATTAAAGGGGATGAAAAAAAAAATGTTATTTAGTGCATGTACAGGAACCAGAAACCTCAAAATATTTTTTTTCTTCATCCACCCCCCCACTACCACCCCCACCCCACTACCGATGTGGGGTATCGTTTTATGGGTTTTTGGGGTAGAGGATTTCAAATATTATATTATTAAAGTTCCATAAACAATTATTTTCACATATAAAGTTTTTTCGTTGTGAGTGACTTGGATAGAGAATCTGGATGTGGAAGTAGTGATTCCTTGGGCAGCGGTTTTTACTTCCACATCCATTGGAAGTATAGTAACGACAAAAAAATTTTTAAAAATTTTTATTGTTTAAATAGGCTTAGAATGTCATGAAACGTCGAAATTTTAAGTTTGAGAGAAAAAAAAATTCTGTCTGTCGGTCTGTCTGTCTGTCGGTCTGTCTGTCTGTAACTTTTCTTTGTGCGCACGTTTACTCTGGAACCGTTTGAGATATTGACTTGAAATTTTGTACACGTATGTACTTTAACGAGATCTAGAACTAGATTATATTTTCATCTTGTTCCGTCGAAGGGTGGGGGGTAAATTGGGGTAAATTTGGGGTAAATAGGTAAATCAAGCAGGTAAGAGCCCATAAAATTGGTATTTAGTATATACAAAAGAAGCTAAGGTGTCAAAAAAAAAATTTGGCATTAGCCACCCCCATTACCACCCCCACCCCATTATCAAAGGGGATGAAAAAAAAATGTGATTCAGTGTGTGTACAAGAACCAGAAACCTCAAAATATTTTTTACTTCATCCACCCCCACTACCACCCCCTATCACTACCCCCACCTCACTACCGATGTGGGGTATCGTTTTATGGGTTTTTTGGGGTAAAGGATTTCAAATATTATATTATTAAAGTTCCATAAACAATTATTTCCACATACAAAATTTTTTCGTTGTGAGTGACTTGGATAGAAAATCTGGATGTGGAAGTAGGGATTCCTTGGGCAGCGGTTTTACATTGTGCAATTCGCATTTTTTGAGTTTGCTGTACATGTACTATTATGTGTGTTTACTTTCATTCATAATAAAAATCTTAGAACAACATTATGTTGTTTATTACTTCCACATCCAGTGGAAGTATAGTAACGACAAAAAATTTTTTTTTAATTTTTATTGTTCAGATAGGCTTAGAATGTCATAAAACGTAGCGATTTTAAGTTTGAGCGAAAAAAAAATTTCAGGAGCATTTCATATTGATAATTCTCAGAGAACTACTGTTGTATTTATGGTGAAAGCATCTTGTATATCCACTAAATTGAGGAATCAATTTTCTTAAGGTAAGTCGTTTATCATCTAATTATTATTCCATTACGCAATAAAAAAGTCTTTTTTTTTATACAGTCGTTGGTATTTATATAACAACATATTATTGAGTATTGGGAAAATCTACTAACTTAAAACTTTTTTCTAGATTTAGGCACAAATTAAAGATGTAAGATGGGTCAAAAATATACATGCAGAAAATGTTTTGAACCAAGAATATGATATTTATATATACACAGAGCTGGGCAAAGTACTCATTTAAACCACTTCAAGTACTTTACTTGAAGTAGTTTCACCATATACTTTGCATATAAAACTACTTCAAGTACTTGATACTTGAAGTAGTACTTTGCCCAGCTCTGTATATACAGGAACAAATACCTTTCAAGAAACAATAAGTTAGTAATTAATTATAAAGCATTGGCTTTAAATGAAGAATGTATTTATTTGCGTATACAGTGTGTCCCACTTTTCACGGGAACACCTTCGTAACTCAGTTATTAGTTATTCAATTTCAACCGAAGTTGGATCGGTATCAAAGACCTTTACTATGTCTTTTTTGAGTAAAACAAACTTATTTCAGTCATTGGCGTGCATTTTTATTAAGAAGAGAAAGGTCGATTTTTCGAGAAGTCACATTAAGCATAATTACTTCCACGTCCAGTGGAAGTATAGCAACGACAAAAAAATTTTTTTAAATTTTTATTGTCCAAATAGGCTTAAAATGTCATGAAACGTCGAGATGTTAAGTTTGAGCGAAAAAAAAATTTCTGTCTGTCTGTCTAACTTTTTTTGTGCGCACGTTTACTCTGGAACCGTTTAAGATATTGACTTGAAATTTGGTACACATATGTACTTTAACGAGATCTAGAGATCTAGAACTATATTTTCATCTTGTTCCGTCGAAGGGGGGCAAATTGGGATAAATTTGGGGTAAATAGGTCAATCAAGTAGGTAAGAGTCCATAAAATTGGTATTTAGTATATACAAGAGAAGCTAAGGTCTCAAAAAAAATTTTGGCATTAGCCACCCCCATTACCACCCCCACCCCCTTATTAAAGGGGATGAAAAAAATTGTGATTTAGTGTAGGTACAGGAACCAGAAACCTCAAAATATTTTTTTACTTCATCCACCCACCACTATCACCCCCCCTATCACCACCCCCCACCCCACCCCACTACCCATAAAACGATATTTTATGGGTTTTTGGGGTAGAGGATTTCAAATATTATATTATTAAAGTTCCATAAACAATTATCTTCACATACAAAATTTTTTCGTTGTGAGTGACTTGGATAGAGAATCTGGATGTGGAAGTAGTGATTAATTGGGCAGCGGTTTTTTTTATATAACTAGGGGTTACCATTAGTTCCGTGAAATGTTTATTTGGATGTAACAAATTAGGTATTTCCATTTAAAATCCCAATTTTTGTATCTAATATGTAGTGTAAACTTGAATTCGATTTTTATTATGTTAGGTTTTGAAATATACGTTTCGCATTATTTTTTATATTCCACATTTATAATATACCCATCTGGAGAATTAACCCCTTTAATAACCTGCCTTAAGGAGGCGATAGAGAAGAGGCTCATCATAAAAGCCTGTTTTCGGGTTAGAGGCAAAAGTTTTAAAAAACATTAAATGGTACCTGACTTTCTAGCTGTCAGCTTTGTGCCTGTATAGCCCGTATGATTTGATTGAGATGACAGTAGTAAATAATAATCACGATTTTCCAGTTTCATTCACCAGTAGGTCTAAATGTTGCTGAAACACCCTTATTTATGTATTTCAGGAGACACACGCGTGACTGATTGCATATATTGTGGAGTCATTATTGAAACGACCTGAATTTGAAAATTTAAATGCAATTTCCACAATAATTTGGTACCAATTCTTAATAAAAACGTTGCTATTATTATACAGAATGCACGATTAGTTGTTCAATTATTAAAATTTGAGGTTATATTTGCATCTATTAGGTACTTACAGTCTTTCCGCAACTTCTTTGTAATCCTACACAATAGCACCAGCACATTTTCATTAATTTCCATTAATATTATTAGAAACTACACATAATCTAAAATCTGTTAAACCTATTTAAAACACGTAGTTTTACAAACCCAACCTACAAGAAACGACGCGTAAGAGATGCGTTTTTGTTTTCAATAGTTTTACTGTAAGCACAGTGAGCAAAGCCTACTAGATTCTTTTTAGAACTGTGCGTCGCGATATGGGTTTTATTGAAATTTAATTAATTATTTACCTAAATGTCACATTGTAATAAATGATAAGCTATGTTTACTGCGATTTTTCTTTCATATACTTATTTATATTGATATATCTATGTAATAATTAAAATTAGCGTAGGCCAAATAACAATTGAAAATGTCACGGGCTTATACGTAAAAAGAATTAAAAATCATAGAAAAACCGCTGCCCAAGGAATCACTACTTCCACATCCAGATTCTCTATCCAAGTCACTCACAACGAAAAAACTTTGTATGTGAAAATAATTGTTTATGGAACTTTAATAATGTAATATTTTAAATCCTCTACTCCAAAAACCCATAAAACGATACCCCACATCGGTAGTGGGGTGGGGGTGGTGATATGGGGGTGGTAGTGGGGAGTGGATGAAGTAAAAAAATATTTTGAGGTTTCTGGTTCCTGTACATACACTAAATCACAATTTTTTTTCATCCCCTTTAATAAGGAGGTGGGGGTGGTAATGGGGGGTGGCTAATGCCAAAAATTTTTTTGAGACCTTAGCTTCTCTTGTATATACTAAATACCAATTTCATGGACTCTTACCTGCTTTATTTACCCATTTACCCCAAATTTACCCCAATTTACCCCCCAACCCTTCGACGGAACAAGATGAAAATATAATCTAGTTCTAGATCTCGTTAAAGTACATATGTGTACTAAATTTCAAGTCAATATCTTAAACGGTTCCAGAGTAAACGTGCGCACAAAAAAAAGTTACAGACAGACAGACAGACCGACATACAGACAGAAATTTTTTTTCGCTCAAACTTAAAATCTCGACGTTTCATGACATTTTAAGCCTATTTGGACAATAAAAATTTAAAAAAATTTTTTTGTCGTTACTATACTTCCACTGGACGTGGAAGTAAAATTGTGGATTACAGACTTGTACACGAAACGCTGCAATAACCGCCAAAGTTACGAAAAAATAAACAAAGTTGTAGGGAACATAATTGCCTACAAAAAACCAATGATGGCATATCTCTATCAAAGATTAGCGAATCAATTCTCTGGTTTCATTACATTGGTAGGTACAGTGAAAAAAAACGTGTTCGACACAACTTTTCCCCTCTTTCATCCCTGTTGAGTTTAGAAGCCTAAAAAGCATGTTTTACTTCCTCATCCAGTGGAAGTACAGTAATGCAAAAAACATTTTTGAAAATTTTTATCGTTCAAATAGGCTTAGAATGTCATGAAACGTCGAGATTTTAAGTTTGAGGAAAAAAAATTTGTCTGTCTGTCGATCTGTAACTTCTTTTGTGCGCACGTTTACTCTGGAGCCGTTTAAGATATTGACTTGAAATTTGGTACATGTATATGTATTTTAACACGAGATCTGGAACTAGATTATATTTTGATCTTATTTCGTTGAAGGGTTGGGGGATAAATTGGGGTAAGTGAGGATAAATGGGGGTAAATAGGTAAATCAAGCAATAAGAGTCCGTCAAATTGGTATTTAGTATATATAAAAGACGTCAAGGTTTCAAAAAATTTTTTGGCATTATTAAAGGGGGTGGAAAAAAAAATTGTAATTTAGCGTGTATACAAGAACCTAAGGCCTAAACATTTTTTTTTATTTCATCCACCCCCATTACTACCTTGAGTGCAATGAATGCGCAGTGGGTTTCCCCCCAAGTCTGGATGTGGAAGTAGTGATTCCTTAGGCAGCGATTTTTTTTTACTGAAAAACTAATGCAATATTATTGAGCGACATGCTTTAGAACCTTTATATAAAAAATTTAATGTTATTTTGATTTATAGTCTTAGACCTAAAATTATATTTTTCAAGTATTAAATAATTAATAACGGGGAAACGAACTGTTTTAGGAAAAAAGTGATTTTTCATTTTCTATTTATATTCACTTTTTCTACCACCAACTCATTACTTATGAAACACCCTGTATGCCCACAGATAATAATCATACTTTTTGTAAAAAAACATTCAACTATTTTCTTTTACTGAATATGAAAGCGAAAGCACCAGATAACTTCATTATTAAAAAGCGGTATCAGAAACGTTCCCCCGTCATTACCAAAAATAATTTCGTCGAGCACGCCACATTCTCCCGTAATAAAAAGGGCTTAATTCAAATATTTTCAAACAATTACAGCAGCGTGAGCGTTATTTAATAGACGCAAATAATCATAAAAATCATGTTTATCCTACTTCGTTCAAACAGCATTATTAAATATTAATAACTCTAAATGACCATTAAGGGAAACAATGGGTGATTGTCATTTTGCGTGATTTGGAGAGCGAAGGGCCTCTGTTCAAGTACCAGGTAGTACTAGGTACTCGCGTTCACTAATACTAACCATACCGGCTATAACCGTATGTATTATTTTGCCTTAAACACCGGTATGTTGACACAAATTACACAAAAACTGCCCATTAGATTAACTATTATATTTTACTTTCGTATCAGTTATGATCCGATTACTTCCTAATATCTCAATAAATAAAGGTGTGTTAGTTCAGTTACCGAATAAATAAAAAAAGCCATGACGTAAATTAAATGTTGCTTACGTGACAATTTTTGTAGACGCCGAAAATAATAAATAATAATACCACAGAGGCACAGGTTTGAAATGGCATTGTGCGGGAGGGACCTACACATTTCAAGACAAGAGACATACACCCAGTGTCCGAGTATACAATCAGTCATTCACACCTTTTTTTGTTTAATATAAAATTATTTACTTTCTATTCTATTGGTACCTTAATCTACTAAGTACTTAGAAAAACACTTTAAAACACTCATCATTAGACAACTAATCAAAACAACTACTCTTCTAGCTAATACTGACGAAGTGTTGAATTACATGATAGGCAAAAAATACGTAGGGCTAGAGATACTAGAAAGAATGCCTCGGAAGGGAGACTTTTTATCATATATTGGTATGATCAGACTTAGATCATCGGTATACAGTGCGCCACTTAAAACTCTCCAGGCTTGTAACTTTCTTATTTTTTAAGCGACGACCATGTTGGGCACATCAAATTGTAGATATTTTTAAGGCATTTAAACATGTGTACAGAGTGATTTAAAAAAAAAAATTTTGAAAAAATTGTTAAATTAATTATTTTTTATTTATTTGCTTTCATTATGATTAGAAAATATTATTTAGGTATAATCAAATCACAACTTACACACTTTTTTATTTATTATGAAAATACCTATCTGTATATTGTTGCCCTAATCTGGGCACGCTAATATACTAGTTAGGTAAATACTTTAAAACATTCATTATTGGAGAACCAATCAAAATAACTACTCTTCTATCTAATACTGACGAAGTATTGAATTACATGATAGGATTCTTAGCATTTTAAAGGAAAAAATATATATTAAAAATGCTAGAAGAGTAGTTGTTTTGGTTGGTTTTCCAATAATGAGTGTTTTAAAGTGTTTTCCTATGTAGTATATTAGCGTGACCTGGTTAAGGTACCAATGTACAGAAAGTAGATAATTTCATATTGAATAAAATGTGTGAATGAGTGAATTTAAATAAATGATTTAAGCATTTTTAATATATATTTTTTCCTTTAAAATGCTAAGAATGCCATCATGTAATTCAATAGTTCGTCAGTATTAGCTAGAAGAGTAGTTGTTTTGATTGGTTCTCCAATAATGAATGTTTTAAAGTATTTACCTAGGTATTTTCATAATAAATAAAAAAGTGTGTAAGTTGTGATTTGCATAATACCTAAATAATATTCTCTAAAGAAAACTTAATTTCCTTGAATATTTTTTTACCTCATCCTGCACATGAACTGCGTTAATGTTT
This sequence comes from Rutpela maculata, assembly GCA_936432065.2. NCBI lineage: Eukaryota > Metazoa > Arthropoda > Insecta > Coleoptera > Cerambycidae > Rutpela > Rutpela maculata. The sequence continues at coordinate 4,260,683 of OW386294.2, forward strand.
TCTTATAAAGGTTTTAATTAGCTTCAATTTATGTTATTACGTCATATTCGAAATTCTTTTTGGTTTTAGAGAAAGAAATTAAAAACACTCCTTCCGATTCCAAACTGATTTTTTTTAAATAACTGAAAAAATGTAAATAATAATTGTATGCTTTATTTGAGAAAGACATATCACAAACAATCCTCAACGTAACAAAACAGCAACAAGAAACAAAAGAAATAAATATTTTTAAAAACAAACTTTATTAAAATGTACTAAATAACAAGAAATTGCAAAATTTTTATTTTTAATTTTTTTTTTTTTAATAACATAAATTGAAGCTAATTAAAACCTTTATAAGAAAACATTAACACATTTCATGTACAAGGTGAGGTAAAAAAATATTCAAAGAAATTAGGTTTCATTTCTTAACAATTTTTTCAAAAAAAATTTTTTTAAATCACTCTGTATGCATGTTTAAAGGCTTTAAAAATGTCTACAATTTGATGTGCCCAACATGGTCATCGCTTCAAAAATAAAAAAGTTACAAGTCTTGGGAGTTTTAAGTGGCGCACCCTGTATAGAAAGAATGGTTATTTTCTTATTTTTCATACTGAATATTACATATAGTAAGTGTATGAAAGAAGTTGACAAGTCGGTTCGTATTTTTTTGGCCTCAAAATGCTAGGAATCTTATCATGTAATTCAATACTTCGTCCGTATTAGCTAGAAGAGTAGTTATTTTGATTGGTTCTCCAATGATGAGTGCTTTAAAGTGTTTTCCTAAGTAGTATATTAGAGTGACCAGATTAAGGTACCATTGTACAGAAAGTAGATAATTTCAAATTAAACAAAAAAAATGTGAATGACTGAATTTAAATAAATGATTTAAGTATTTTCAATATATGTTTTTGCTTTAAAATGCTAGGAATCTTATATAATTCAATACTTTGTCAGTATTAGCTAGAAGAGTAATTGTTTTGATTGTTTCTCTTTCTCTTTCAGGGGCGCTGGTACAAATTGTACAAGGAAGGAATTACATCTAGTGGGGCAGCGATCTACAATAAGTATCACTCAAGCGAGTAATACGTTTAAAACAATAATAATAATAATAGATTTTCTTGATAGACAACAAAATATATTGACATAATTAAATTTAATGATATACCTATAAAAAAGCAGAATTACTGTACTTCAGAATATGCGTAAATTAATAAAAAGTTAAGACTTTTTTTAACCCAGATTCCTTGCCCCTGAAAGAGTTAAATACGCACAGCAAAAAATGGAGATGAATATACCGGATGACACAGGCTAGTGACTCACCTCTATATTTACCTTATTTTTTAACTTATCCATTTGACATTTGGGGTGCATAAACTACCTGTAAAAATGGATTTTTGGACATAAAACGGTATGAGATCATTTCTGATTTACCAAAAATGATCGCAACTTTCGATTTTTAAATGGAGCACCCTATAAATTTTTATATATTTGGATTCAAGACAACATTCTGAGTAGACCATGATACTTTCGTGAATTTTCGAGTCGATGATCAGTTTTTATAAGCATTTTACATTCCTCTAGAGTGCTTTGAAATATCAAAATTTGTTCTGCGGCAGGTAAAGTCCAAGGGAAAAATATAATTTTTCGTTTAATTTCATTAATGAATTTTTACAATTAATTTCATAACAAATTATAGATTTTTTCTGAATTCATTGATATCCATTTCAAATCTATGCTATTTGTTTTTCTATTTTATTTAATTTGTTTAAAAAGAAAAAATCACGTTCAAAATAATTTTTATTGTACTTGCATTACGATTTGATACATTATAAAAAACCGCTGCCCAAGGAATCACTACTTCCACATCCACTTCCACAACGAAAAAATTCCTTATGTGAAAATAATTGTTTATGGAACTTTAATAATGTAATATTTGAAATCCTCTACCCCAAAAACCCATTCAGCGATACCCCACATCGGTAGTGGGGTGGGGGTTGTGAAGGGGGTGGTAGTGGGGGTGGATGAAGTAAAAGAATATTTTGAGGTTTCTGATTCTTGTACACACACTAAATCACATTTTTTTTTCATCCCCTTTAATAATGGGGTGGGGGTGGTAATGGGGGTGGCTAATGTCAATTTTTCTTTTGAGACCTTAGGTTCTCTTATATATACTAAATACCAATTTTATGGACTCTTACCTGCTTGATCTACCTATTTACCCCAAATTTACCCCAATATACCCCCCAACCCTTCAACGAAACAAGATGAAAATATAATCTAGTTCTAGATCTCGTTAAAGTACATATGTGTACCAAATTTCAAGTCAATATCTCAAACGGTTCCAGAGTAAACGTGCGCACAAAAAAAAGTTACAGACAGACAGACCGACAGACAGACAGACAGACCGACAGACAGACATTTTTTTTCCCTCAAACTTAAAATCTCGACGTTTCATGACAATCAGCCTTTGTTAGAGAAATAGCGGAAGGACTAGGATCAAATAGGGAAACAGTAAGAAGAATTTTGAAAAAGCATAATTACCGCTCGTTAAAGAACAATCTATAAGTTTCAAAGAGACAATAATTTTGCCTTCAACATTCTCTTTTCCGATGAAGCACGTTTCACAAATAATGCGATGTTAAACCGACAGAAAGTAAGATACTGGTCCCAACAAAATCAAAGATTAGTTAGACAAGGGAGGTTTCAAGTAAGATTTGGGATAAATGTATGGGCAGGTATTTGTGGAACACGAATCATTGGCCCAATATTCTTCCAAGGTACGCTGACAGGACAAAGGTTATCTCGAATTCTTACAAAATCAAATTTGGCAAAAAATCGAACAAGTTCTTCTAGCACAATACCGATTGTTGTATTTCCAGCAAGACGGAGCACCGCCCCATAACAGCCGCGTTGTTATGGATTATCTCAATGAAGCTTATGGCCCACAACTTATTTCAAACGAGGGTTTCATAAGGTGGCCTGTAAGGTCACCTGATCTAACCCCATTCGACTTCTTTCTTTGAGGTTATATCAAGGAACAGGTCTACAAAACTCCCGTTATGATGATCGAGGATCTCGAATTGAGAATAAGAACTTTTAATAGCATCACTTCACAAATGTTAAGCAATACAATGAGTAACACAATTGTGCAAGCAAGAAAATGTATTGATTGTGATGGGAGTCATTTTAAACAATATTTGTAAAATTCAAATGCCGTTCACTATTTCTAGGAATTTAACACTTATAATTGTGCGATTTGCACTTGTATAATTGAAAAAAAATGTCAAATAATGAAATGTAAATACCTCTTTGGAAATAATAGCCTTTTAGTTCTCTCTTTTGTTTCTTAATATGATTTTTTATTTTTAAATAAATTAAATAAAATAGGAAAACAAATAGATTTGAAAAGAATATCAATGAATTCAGAAAAAAATGAATAATTTATTGAACACTATGAGTCACCACCTTCCCATCTAAAAAAAGTTTTCGATAAAAAAGTGATATGTTCAACTTCGGAGGCTTGGTAAATAGTTATTAATGAAATTAAACGAAAAATTATATTTTTCCTTTGGACTTTACCTGCCGTAGAACAAATTTTGATATTCCAAAGCACTCTAGACGAATGTCTTAAAATGCTCAAAAAACTGAACATCGACTCAAAAATTGGCAAAAGTCTCATGGTATACTCAAAATATTGCCTTAAATCCAAATATGTAAAAATATACAGGGTGTTCTATTTAAAAATGGAAAGCTGCAGTCATTTCCGGGTAAACTGGAAATGGTCTCATGCCGATTTCTTACGTCCAAAAATCCATTTTTACAGGTAGTTTATACACCCCAAATTTCAAATGAATAAGCTAAAAAATAAAGGAAATATAGGTCAATATAGGGGTGAGCCACTAGCCTGTGACACCCGGTATACGATTTAAAAGCAGATAGTAGAATTTGTTAATTTCAAAACTGATGAGGTCTTTGTAGGTAGGCAGCATCGATTTCCAGATGGCCAACACTCATTTTCCTATTATTATGTGCCAATAAAGCAAAATAAAAAATACCGCAAACTTGTATCATCACACTAACGGACATAAATGTCCCAAACGACCTCCTTTGTCACCCCCTTAAAACTTTCTATCGATGTCCCAAACACCCGGTATTATCATATTGAAGCCTAACTAGCGAATTTGTTTAATAATTTAAATGTTATACGATTATTTCGTTTTATTGTTATTTTATTAATGCTTCTAAAATGCTAATTGATTATATTAGAGTTGCAGAAAACACTATCTGGCTGCCTGCAACTGAACTGTTTTATAAATTTATCATCAAAACGTTTTTACAGCAAAATTATAAAACATCTTATAAAACAGTTAGGAAATTTTAGAAACGTGACTAAGCTATAAAACATTTCAGCTTATAAAACTAAATAATTTTATAGCGCTTTTTTAGTAACGTTCGGCAGTATTTTCAGCACCGTTATAAATATATGTTAAAATTATTTTATAATTGTTTCCTATTAGCTTATAAAACAGTTATATTAAGGCACTATTTGGGACAGTTTTGCTATTGTAAGTGAATTGTTGTTCCAGAGTCTGCTACATAATTATTATATAGTGTTGCAATCTACTGCAAAAATTTTAAAATATTATTAAAGAGTTTTTTGGTCGGAGACACATATTTTACGTAAAAAGAGTTTTAGCCAATTTGACCGAATATTTTTCACTTGTTATTTTTACGACCGACGCCTTCGCCAATTTCTCAGACTTTATTTTTTTTCTCTACGCTATTTTTATTAAAACAAAGAAATCTTTTTAGTGCAAAATATTCTAAAAGACTATTAGAAAGTATCACTATATAAAACGTATGAAAAAAAATCATTAATTCGGAAATTTTTTAACTTGACCGCTTGTACATTTTTTTGAGTTGTATCTCAGAAACTAGATGTGGATCTCATTGGGCCCAAGAGAACTCTTAATCGCAAAGTCGAAATCTACAATTACCAATTTTAGTAGCTTAAATTGAATTAAAAAGAAACCTTTAATCTATTTTTAACCTCTCCTTAATAATTCAAAAGTTACTAATACTGATAAATAGTAAATTAAAAACATATTAAAAATAATGGTGTACCAGCACTTAAGAATGAAGAACCTCTTAAATTATTTTTAATCTCTAATTACTAATTTTAACCTCCTCGGACCCACAACTAATTTGTCTTAAAATATTAATGCCATGTGACATAAAGTTATTCAGTGGGGTCTAAATAACACTGTAATGTGCCCACATTTTCGAAAAAGTTTTTGGGTTGTTTGAAAAATTGGGTATCATATATGATACGTTGTGTCCTTAACGCGACAAGAATGAAATAATTTTAGGTCTCAAACTTATTTATAGAATTTAGAAAAACAGTTTCTCTGAACACTACAACATAAAAATACATTACAAACTTTACATTTTGAAAATGTCAGGTTTTTGCAGCCTGCATATCTGCACTTTGACCTCGATTTTTGCTTGTCTTCGTAAATTCAGGAGGATATTCGTTATTTAGCACTTGGCTGGACAGTTTCTTCATCCTCGCTAGTATCTGATTTTTTTTCCTTTTGAAAGTAATTTTATCAACGGTTCGTCGCCATTGTACTCGTCTTCGCTTTACATAGTGTCCTCACCACCTTCATTTTCACTTCTAATACTATTTTCCTCTTGATATTGACTGGCTGCGGTCCAAGCAAACTCATCCTCTTCTTCCTCCTCATCACAAAGAAGATTATTATCCATCTCCAAATCATCCAAGTCTATATATCGGCTAACAGCTGCAGTTCTTCCTGCGTGAGCGAACCTAGAAGTAGTTTACAATATTTATATTTTTGTATTGAGAGGGACCCAAAGTATCAGTAGTGATAACTTAAGTACAAGGGTAAAAAAAAAGTAAAGTTCAGCTAATTCAGTCAAATGCAACACATTACTATCCAGAACTAACATTATTTCAGTCAATCTGATAACTAAAATCAATAAACAGACTACTTACGATTCAAACGATTTATTTCCTCAATGGTTGCCATAACCCAAGTGTCCACTCACATAAACAAACCAATACTGGCAGGCACAATTCATGATTCCCAACTATGAGCCGAGAAAAAATTTAGAACCGAGGTATCATATATGGTACCTGGGTCCGAGGAGAATTTAAGCTGCAAATTTAAATAATAATAAATAATAATTATACTCATTTACTAGTGAAATATTTTTGTCGAACTCCTCTGTACGTTTCCTTAAATATATGCGGAATAAAAAACCAGACTACAACCAACTGCTATTCTCCGGACTAATGCCCCGCCGAGCGCTAAATTAAAATAAATTACAATAAAATATTTCACTAGTAAATATTTTGCCCTCTAAAAGCATACCTACCAACTGCGCCAATGTCAGGCTACTGTTGCTTCGATTGTAATGAACATCAGCCGCTAGATGGAGCCTGCCATTTTTGTTGCATGTCGTGATTTTATAAATCTCGTCATGTACCAAGAGTGAACAAGTGCCTCCTTCCAGCCATCTCAGACCTACCATGCACCGACAAGAGCCAATAGCTCGAAACTGCAGTCTGCAAGTGGTGTGGAGTGGCTGGTACGAGAGCTCCTTTGAGTAGGAATAAATCTTTCGGCTTGTGTCAGTTACAATCGAAACTTCAGCGTTTTGTGGCAATTTTTGTAAAATTCCACAAATTATTAGAAACCTTCAGTAGACATGAGGGGCACTTAAAATTCATTAAAAACACATGGCTTAATTCACGGTAAATTTTTCTTCGCTTCAAAAATTGCAGGCTGTATGAGTTAACATGTCTTTCTTATCCATTATTCAGTAAAATGACAGTTTGTTATATATAGAGATCAGCATATTTATATTTGTAAGTTATGTATGCGACTTCTTGAATACATTTATGAAATAGTTTTATTTTATTGGTGTTTTATAGCAACGCAATTAAATTAAGCTTCGATAAAACTGTTTTATAGTGGCGGTACCGAATTTTCTTAGAGCCTGCGGAAGTGCTTATACAGTTATTTTGTAATGGTTGCAATGGACTTCAATTTTACATTTATAGCTGTCATAATAACCTTTCTAAAGTGTTTCTGAGAATAATGTTGTTTTATGAAATTTGTGTTGGAAACATTTCTGTAGCTTTTATAAAATATCAAATTGCTAGTTGGGAGGTATCCGCCTGGTCATATGAAATTCATCACACTATATAATACTAGTGGAGTAAAAAACAGGGGAAAAGTCGCTTCCTTCTCGAGTTTTTTTTTAATCTTAGAACAAACCGAGACATATACCATTTCGTTAAGGAGGTCGATGTTCATTAGAATTTATGAAATACGACATTTTTTAGTGGTCACGGACATTGTTATTTTTAAAAAGATGTAAAATTTTATTTTTTTTTTAATCGTGTTTCTTTAAACATCTAATGCCATATCTCAAAAACGAATGGAGATATCACACATAAACTTTTTTTTGTTATAAAACACACTTAAGCGCTTCTATCTGTGTATAGTATTGTTAATTAAAACATTTTTAAGCATGTTAAAAACTTAGATAACCTTGAAAGTTCAGAAAATACGCAGTCAAATTTTCACTAAGCTACAAACTTTTTTGTTTTAGGAAATTTTGTATAACATGCTGCGAAGAAAATAAAGCCAAAAGACCAAAAAAGTTTTTGATAGCATAATTCTTATTGCGTCTTTGACAGTTTAGGTACAGTGATTTTTTTTGAACGCGCGAATTGCAGAAATTGAGTATTAATACGCCCGCGTCCACTAAAACTAACTAGTCTCAGGGCGGTGTACGATCAACGTTATTCGTTTTCGTCGAAGGTCAAATTATAAAACCGCTGCCCAAGGAATCACTACTTCCACATCCAGATCTTCTCTCCAAGTCTCTCACAACGAACAAAATTTGAACGTGGAAATAATTGTTTATGGAACTTTAATAATAAAATATTTGAAATCGTCTACCCAAAAAACCTATAAAACGATATGCCACATCGGTAGTGGGGCTGAGGTTGGTGGAAGGGGGGTGGTAGTGGTAGTGGTAGTAGTAGTGGATAAAGTATAAAAAATTTTAAAGCCTTTGGTTCTTGTACACACACTAAATGACAATTTTATTTTTTTCGCCCCCTTGAATAATGGAGTGGGAGTTGGTAATGGGGGTGGTTAATGCCAAAAAATTTTGAGATCTTAGCTTCTCTTATATATACTAAATACCAATTTTATGGACTCTTACTTGCTTGATTTGCCTATTTAACCCCATTTACCCCCCAACCCTTAACGGAATAATCTAGTTCCAGATCTCGTTAAAATACATAGGTACGTGTACCAAATTTCAAGTCAATATCTTAAACGGTTCCGGAGTAATCGTGAGCACAAAAAAAGTTACAGACAGACCGACAGACAGAATTTTTTTTTGCTCAAACTTAAAATCTCGACGTTTCATGACATTCTAAGCCTATTTGGACAATAAAAATTTTCAAAAATATTTTTGTCGATACTATACTTACACTGGATGTGGAAGTAAAATGTGTAACGATATTATTTCCCTTATTACCCTCCCACTTGTATTATATTGTAGAACGTATGGCCATTGTGCGAATTGTGTGTGGATTATCTGCTAAAAAAATATTTAAGATAAAAAAGCAATCTAAGTTTCATTGTAAAATGGAGTGGATTTTATGTGACGTAGTAATAGAGGAGAACGATAAACTTGTGCACAAGCCATGGAAACGGGGTTTCTATAATTAGGGCTGCGGAAATTAAAAGAGACTTAATTTAGGATATTTTTTTCTTTTTTGTTACCTAATTTAGGCGAAAATAACACGTGTACTCAATTATTGTGTGGATCTAGGGTAAAAATGCAATGCATGGGAGTTTCGGATAGGGACTCTGACACAGGAAATGTCGGATACAAATATTAAGATTGCCACGTTCAAAAAAAAATGCTTTAAGAAACTGTCTTTTCTATTTAGCTCCAATAATAACGCAAAAAAAAGGAAAACTCGATAGTTTACTTTTTATCAAAACACTCCAAAATTATTACTTTTCCTAAACTTCTGTTTATGGAATTTTATTAGCCCCCTAGTTGCGGAACTTTTTTTTCCATTTACTATGATATTATTTTTTATCGTTTCCGAGATCCCAATGCAATGCATTTTTATCCCAGATACCCTATTTAAGATTTTTAATTCCTTTTTGCCTTCAACTTTAGTCCTTAATGCGCCACTGGAAAAAATAAGTTATCCTTTCATATACTAAAACGTGATAAAACAGTCCTAAACATAAAAAAATAATAATGAAATGTTCCGTTACACACAATACATAATCATTATTATTCTTAAGTGCCGCGCGCGTACGTTTCGACAATTCCTCCATACTAACAAATTCGTAACTAGCAAACTATTGCTAATAATGAAAATTTTTTTTTCTAAAAACTTTTAGTCTATTGACTTCATTTTATTCATAGCATGTTACACAAAATTTTCAAAAACAGAAAAGTTCCTCGCTTAGTGAAAATTTGATGGCGTATTCTCTAAACTGTCAGGGTCATCTACGTTTTTGGCATGTTCACATTTTTTTAAATTAGCAATCCTATGTATAGAAAGAAGCGCTTAAGTGTGTGTTTTATAACAAAAAAAGTTCACATCGATAGTTCAATTCATTTTTGAGATATGGCAATAGATGTACAAAAAAACATGATTTAAAAAAAATTAAATTTTACACTTTTTTTTTAAATAAGAATATCTGTAACCACTAAAAAATGTCGTATTTCGTGTTTTTATGTGTAAAATGATGTTGTCGGTAATACCCACTGTGTCTGATCTTGTTCTAAGCTGATAAAAAAAACGACACAATTTTACTTCTTTTTCGCTACTCTATACGGCCAGAGCGCAACCCCCATCAAAATTTAATTTTAAAGTAAATAAAACGCTTGAGAAGTAATACTGAAAGGCCAACAATTTAAATCTATTTAAAGATTTTGTGAGTTGTCATTTTCAGTGACATAAGTACATAAAAGAGAGAAATGGATTTAGAAATGCCGCTAGAATAGGGTAAAAGCTGAATAGCTTAACCTTCAAATGTGTTCAAATCACAATATAAAAAACAAATTTCGGTACACATCATATCAATATCACATTATCTGGAGATCTATCACCGAGCGAAATTGAATTGTCGATCTGAAGAGTGGCCCTTTTATTATTCCTAAGGTCTGTTGACCATTCGACTAGGGACTCCCATTATAATGACATTTGAAGGGTGACAAAGATATCTGGCTCGTCCTGAGCATGAGGCCAGGCGTTGAATTGTCAATAGCACTTACATTTCAAAACCAATTTTTACGCTACATAATTCTCGCGACTCGACAAAAAAGTTTTTTGGCTTTAAATTTTATATGTACTCGGTCCCCGTCCAAATTGCAAATAAAATTTTATTCCTCTCCGCTTTCTGATATACACAGTATAATCTAATTCAATACGAGTGTTACTTATTCCAGAAATAATATCAATAAAATATGACAGTAAACTTTGTTTTATGGAATCCAACAGCAATAACATATTGCTTGCAGCTTCATGCTGAGAATATCATTTGATGTAACGATTGTTCTCCGTCTGTCTTTAAAGCCAGTATCAAATATTTAAAATGTAATACTTTATTGTTATTAGAAAGCAAAAATATAGGATGTTAAAGGAATATGGATCTACAGGGTTCACCAATAAAAACTCCCACACATAATATTTCGGAAAAAATTATAGATATTTAAGTTCTGCAAAAGCCAATTGTTAGAACGTGTATAGGGCTTCAGTTTTGGACACAAATCATTTTTTAATATGTAAATGGAGCAGAATTATTTCTAAATATGTTTCCCGTGTTAAAATTGAAAAAAATTGGCCCTACAATTTTATCTCCACACCAAATTTTAACCGATTTTCCACGGGATTTTTTAATTACTGTAGTTGATTTTTTTCTCTCACGAACGTCTACTTTTCCTATCGAAAACCCCTGCTATCGAAAACGATGATTCATCTGTTCGACGATTCATCTGTCTATATTTAAGAAAATTAGGGTTTGCATCCAGTCTTTGGAACATTTGCTGACAGAATTCTAACCGTTTTCGATTGTAATCTTCTGTATGCTCATGTACCGGTAATAATAATATGGCCTATAATCATCCTTTTTAACACGCCTTTATTAGGTCGACCTGTACCTAACTATGTATGTATGTATGTATGTATGTATGTATGTATGTAAAAGGTCTAAGGATCTGAATTTCACCCACTTCTAATTGTTATATCATCATGAAACTTGGCAATTGCGTGTAGCTCTGATGACAATACAATATAGTAAACTCAATATTATAATATATTCAAAATGGCCGCCGCCACAGGATGGCGGATTATCATTTTCTTTACAACCCCCTTGATATGGGTATCAAAAGAGAGGGCTTGATAAGTAGAAAACAAATACGTCATCAAAACTTAAAAATTGAAAATGGCGGCGTCAACATGGCGGATAAGTTTTATCAATTATTGTCCCAAACCCAAATCCACAAAAATCACAAAAATCCGAACGCTACCCAAGATATTGAATGTTAAAGTTTTTTGCAAATATCTCGCGTCCTATGCATCGGATGCCCATGAGGTGAATGTGAAAGTTGTAGAGAATTAAATTATCTACAAGTTGTCTTTTTTGTTTTTTACCAAACCGCCCTCCCTTTTTCGAGATATTCAAGGTCACAGTTTCAAAAACATTGTTTTTCGCGAGTATCTCGCGCCAAAAAAATCGGGAAGCAATAAAGTTAACACAAAAGTTGTAGAAAATTCAATTATTTACAAGATTGGTATTTTGAATTTTTTCCCAAAACCTCGCCCTTTTCGAGATATTCAAGGTCGAAATTAAAAAAAAATTTTCCGGGAATATCTCGCTCCCTATGCATCAGACCGCGACAAAGTCTACATGCAAAAAACAGTTTTTTTTTTTAACTTCGACCTTGAATATCTCGAAAAGGGCGAGGTTTTGGGAACAAATAAAAAATGCCAATCTTGTAGATAATTAAATTCTCTACATCTTTTGTGTTAACTTTATTGCTTCCCGATTTTTTTAGCGCGAGATATTCCCGAAAAACCATGTTTTTGAAATTTTGACCTTGAATATCTCGAAAAAGGAGGGGGGCGGTTTGATAAAAAACAAAAAAGACAACTTGTACATCATTTAATTCTCTACAACTTTCACATTGACCTCATGGGCATCCGATGTATAGGACGCGAGATATTTACAAAAAACTTTGACCTTCAATATCTTAGGTAGCCATGTTGGGATTCTTGTGATTTTTGTGGATTTGGATTTGGGACGTTTATGCAAAAATTCAGATTTTTACTAGTTTTGTCCAGGTTTCCTCATTTTTTTGTCTAATTTCCCTGCAGTATAAAAAGAAAAAATAAATTAATAGTTTAAAAAAATTAAAAATAGACGCTTTTATACTCAAATATTATACTTAATTGAGAGAACAGGTTCGCTGATTATTTTTTGCTTTTTAGTGCAGTATTTACAAAAGCGTGTTTTTTAGTTTTTTTAACTACAGGGCTCACAGTAGAGTATTTATATATTTTTTTAGGAATTTAGAAAATCTTTTTTTATTTACTTTTTTAGGCATTTTATTAATTATAAATACGAATTTAAAATATACAAAAACTAAACTAAGCATTGCCATATAAGCTAAACAATAAATATATGAGCAGAATAATTTCTGATATTAATTCTCGAAAACATAATTTTTATTTTACCGGAATTTTTTTTATTCTAAACAACTTTTCTTAGTAACAGTTTTTCATATCTTTAAAATTGAACGTAGTTTACTTACATAACTTTCAGATTTTTTAATTTTCTGAACACCCTGTACATGGCACGTTAACTTACTCCATGGCAATCATACTTTTAACAAAAGCAAAACTTTTTATGAAGAACAAATTTTCCGCGTGAAATGAAAAATAAAAAAGTTTACCCTCTTATCCATTCCAACTGTGGACATACTGTATACTAAATTTTGCAAAATAATATTATTATAAGGTAATTTTTCTCGTAAATACAGGACCATTTCCTCATAGCACCTTCTGAATTCCTCTCTAATTTTTGAGTACATCTTTTATCTTTATCTTTCATCCTAAGCAAATGTTTTTTTTGTTGCTTCTCCTACTGCAGCAATCTTCAGTATACTTTCTTTATTATCGCCTTTGTTTAAATTAATCAAAGACAACTGTTTTGCGTCAAGTTTCTTGGCATTTTCAACAAGAAGCTTTTAAAAATTCAGCTGTTAATTTAAAAAATAGTTCACCGATATATGTTAAAGAACATGAATTAATTGCGCGCCTCTTTGCAGTTCAGTTAGAAAAAACTCAAGTGTTTCAGCAACATAGACTGCAAAAGACAATTATGCCTAAAAAAACTAGGGTTAAAGTTTCGTTCAAAGTATACAGGGATTTTTCGTAACATACCGTGTAAGTAGAGGTATATATAGCTATCCTTATCCATCATATTCATAATGACCAAGATAGCAATACTTTTCGCTGTTACGGTTGATGAAACGGTAAGCTGAGAAAAACTCCTTATAGGGAAATTTCTGTCACTAGATTTTGTGCTTTTAGGCGCTAAATTTGAAAATAATACATTATAGAACTAGGATGTTTGTCCCCTAATGGTGAAAGTGAAGTAGTTTTAGTTGCTGTTAAAAATTGGTCTTGTCATAAACGACTAATTTTAGGAACTTTCTGGAATCTTCGAAATTTTAGGGATTATTTTAGGAATTTTAGCATCAATTAGAATTTTACGGTATTTTAGGAATTTTAGGGGTCTTGGAAGCCCTGAAACTATTAATTTTTTAAAGTCCTTTAAATTTTGGAGTAACTTTTTCCAAGTTCACGTGATCACGTGATGCATTCCATGAACTAGTTTCAGGATTTTTTAAAACAAATTTTTTACATAGTCAAACATTTCAAGGAAGCTATCAGAATACATGTTTTAGTCATAGAGGCTTCGTTTAAAGTAAATCTGGTAGTAATACGGACGAGGTAATAAAAACTTTAAAGGGCCCCGCGCAATTCTTATGTAAATTGGGGTACAGTCAAATTGGCTGAATTTTTAATGTTGTAGATTTCGACTTTCTGATCAAAACCTCTCATGGGGTCCACTCGATCCTATGTCTAGTTTCCGAGATACAGCTCAAGAAATTGTACAATTAAAAAAAATTTCGAATTCATGATTTTCTTCATACAATTTATATTGTGATACGTTCTAATAGCCTTTTATAATATTTTGCACTACACTCAAAGAAATAGTAGGGGTAAATTCAACAAAAAAAAAATGGTTAACTAACAATATCGTTAATTTTGTTAAACCAAACCATATTGATGATATTTTAAACAAGAGGTGATTGTTATTTTAATTAATAAAAAGTTGTCGTACAACAAAACAAACATTAACTTAAAAAATAGATGAATAAGACTATTATTTTGTTCGTCTGACTATTATTTTGTTGAATTCTGTCAAATTAAACTAGATAATAGTATATTTTATTTTTAACTATTATCGAATTGCAATTCTAACCCAGTATTAGTTCGCTGTATTATTGTACTTGGTAGACAAACCAATATTATTGTCGTCTTCTAGAAGTTCTAAAAGAATTACCATAAAATTTGCTTGCTTACCACGTAGTCTATTACAGAAATTATTCCCAGATGACGCCACATACAAATCACTGACAATAATCAATCATGCATTATCTTATACTCTTATGAATTTATAGAAAATTAATAACATATTGCAATGTTCAAATTCTCTCAGGGATCATCGATATATTTGGATGGATCTTATAAACGATCTCTAATCTTTGGTTTGGGTGGTCTGATGTCTCAATACTGAGATTTTGGCTAACCAAAAAAAACTTCATCATACAATAAAGTGTAGATCAACCTAAAAATTAGTTGATGAACAAAAAACAATGTCGTTGTACTATTTAATTGTAGACCAAACTGCAAATCGTTAGTGAACATAAAAAATGTCATTGTACTATTTAATTTGTTACAAGAAGATATGATTATTAAACTACTATTTGTTTACGAAAACAAATAAAGTTGTATGACTATTCTTTTCTGATTGATTTAACTATGAAACTAGATAGGCGCGATTTCATATGCTCTTTTTGGTTGAATTTACCTATCATTTTCTTTGAGTGTAAAAACATTTGTTGTTTTAATAAAAATAGCGTAGAAAAAATTAAAGTTTGAAAAATGTTGGCAAAGGCACTGCACAGTGGGAAAAATATGCCCTTTTTGGACAAAAATCTGCCGACAGTAGAGATTTCAATTAAATTAAATGGAAAAAATGATAAATACCCTTAAGACATTGTACTTTAAAGTAGTGCTGCGACAAATTAACTTTGGGTTAATCTAACCTAAAAATCGCAGATATTACTTTCACAACCAATGGAAGTAGTAGAAACGACAAAATTTTTTTAAAAATTTTTAGTTTTCAAATAGGCTTAGAATGTCATAAAACGTCGAGATTTTAAGTTTGAGCCAAAAAAAATGTCTGTCTGTCTGTCGGTCTGTCTGTAACTTTTTTTGTGCGCACGATTACTCTGGAATATTGACTTGAAATTTGGTACATATGTATGTATTTTAACGAGATCTGGAACTAGATTATATTTTCATCTTATTCAGTTGAAGGAAAATTGATGTAAATGGGGGTAAATCAAGCAGGTAAGAGTCCATAAAATTGGTATTTGGTATATACAAGAGAAGCTAATGTCTCAAAAAAACTGTTGACATTATCCACCCCCATTACTACCCCCACCTCATTATAAAAGGGGGTGAAAAAAAATGTGATTTAGTAGGTGTACAAGAACAAAAGGCCTCATTTTTTTTCACTTCATCCACCATCTCTACCCCCCCCCCCCCCCCTCCTCTATACCGTTTTATGGGTTTTTGGGGTGGACGATTTCAAATATTATATTGTTAAAGTTCCATAAACAATTATTTCCACGTACAAATTTTTTTCGTTGTGAGAGACTTGGATAGAAAAGTTGGATGTGGAAGTAGTGATTCCTAGGGCAGCGATTTTTTTCCCTTTATTCCGCGTTTCCTTCCTTGGTCGAGAGTCACAAACAAACGAAGTAGTGTTCACGTAGGTTGGATACCAAATTCATTTTTATGGGATCGATAGGATGCGAATAAGATTAATTGTGAGATCTGCATCAAAAAATCCTGAAGAACAACTTTTGATCACTTAAACTTTATTTCACTTGAATCTTGAATTTTCACCACCTTAAACCTTCAACCTCTTAAAAGGGTTATAGTTTATACGTTAAAAACGATTAAAAAAACTTAAGCAATTCATTTATGATCTCATAAAAATGAATTTGCTATCCAATCTACATGAACACTACTACTACCAAAAACCCATAAAACGATATGCCTCATCGGTAGTGCGGGGGGGGGGGGGAGTGAGGGTGGATGAAGTGAAAAAAATTGAGGCCTTTTGTTCT
Source organism: Rutpela maculata (assembly GCA_936432065.2). Taxonomy (NCBI): domain Eukaryota; kingdom Metazoa; phylum Arthropoda; class Insecta; order Coleoptera; family Cerambycidae; genus Rutpela; species Rutpela maculata. Next base: position 4,277,234 of record OW386294.2, read on the forward strand.
TGTACACATACTAAATCACATTTTTTTCACCCCTTTTTATAATGGGCTGGGGGTAGTAATGGGGGTGGCTAATGTCAATTCTTTTACTGAGACATTAGCTTCTGCTTGATTTACCTATTTATCCCCATTTACCAATTTGCCCCCCCAACACTTCAACGGAATAACATGAAAATATAATCTAGTTCCAGTTCTCGTTAAAATACATACATGAACCAAATTTCAAGTCAATATTCCAGAGTAATCGTGCGCATAAAAAAGTTTCAGGCAGACAGACAGACATTTTTGTTTGCTCAAACTAAAAATCTCGACGTTTCATGACATTCTAAGCCTATTTGAACAATAAAATGTTTTTTAAATTTTTTGTCGTTTCTATACTTCCACTGGTTGTGGAAGTATTATCTGCGACTTTTAGGTTATGTTAACCCAAAGCCAATTTGTCGCAGCACTACTCTAAAGTATAATGTCTGAAGGGTATTTACCATTTTTTTCATTTAATTTGATTGAAATCTCTTCTGTCGGCAGATTTTTGTCCAAAAGAAAGGGCATATTTTTACCACTGTGCGCTGGGGAAATCTATATGAAAATAACAAATAAAAAAAAATATTTGGTCAAATTGGTTAAAACATTTTTTACATAAAGTATGTGTCTTCAAGATCAAAAAATTTAATTGAAAAACTTTCGGAAATTACTCATTTGACATCTAATACCCCATCAATAAATTAAAAGTGCGACAAGATACAGAATTCTACAAGAATTTATAGTTGTATCTCGGAAACTAGGCACAGGATCGAGTTCAGCCCTTGAGAGCTTCTGATCAGAAAGTCAAAATCTACAACATATTAAAAATTCAGCCAATTTGACTGTACCTCAATTTACATAAACTTAACTTTTGATAAAACAAATTATAGTAAAATTACCATTAAAAATGTTTAAATATAACATTCTTCATTTTTGTTTGCTCTATTGCTACGTTTTTTCTTTTAAAATTATCAGTTTCTCTCACATGACGGTAAGTATTTAAGAATGTGCTTTCACTAGGAGTCGGACGATTTGGGTATAATGATATGATACATTCTCTTCTTGCAGATTTTTTATTTTTATTATTTTTAGCATCAAGGCAGAACATATCGAACTTTTCTGCTTCTGTACTTCTGAACAGTAACAATGTTGTCATAGCATCGTCAGTCACAGCCTACTGCGTAAGAGTAATTACTGCGTTTCCTACAATAACCATAAAAGGGTGGATTGGCCGCTATGGACCGACAGCATGGCCAGCCCGTTCGCCAGATTTAACCCCGTTGGATAATTTATATAAGTGGGTATTTAAAGCAAAAAGTATAGGCAAACAATTTCGAAGATGACCTAGATTTATTAAAGCAAAAAATTGTGGATGATGTTGCAACCGTAAATGAAAATGTGATCTCATCTGTCTATGAAGAATTTAGAAATAGATTAGAAAAATGTGTACTAGTAGGAGGTCTACATGTGGAATAGTTAACTTAGTTAAATAAAATGTTTTTTTTTTTGAAAATTGTAGTTTCCTTATTTTGCAACTAAACCCCTCATTTAATAATTGAAAAAACTTTGTTAAATAGAATTTTCAATAAAAATGTAAATAAGGTAGTTTGCTTAAAGTCGACTTCACATTTTTTAATTTTCAGAATACTCTGTATAATTTATCTCAAGTTTGACAACTGTTAATGACTTCCTAAGACAAGCAAAACTTTTTATAAAGAATTACTTCTTCTCGGTAAATCAAAAATAAGAAAGTTTACAAGAGTGCGGTACACACTGTATATTCTTAGGCCACACCCGTACGCGTCTATTTCACCTAGTTTTGTCAATGTCAGCAGTCGGTCCATTCTTTACAATAATTTCCAGATTGAGTTAAATCATCTCTGTTAAGATATATATGTTTACTATATCGCTGACGTAGCTTCGAGCAAGAAATCGCCCTCAAAGGACAAAAAACTGAATATAAGCCTCGTTATTTGTTGTCTCTCCCAATGTAGATACAAAAGAAAAGTGACCGGGCTCATAAACTTGACATCAACTACGAATGTAAAATCGTTTGGGGGAGTTTCAAATGATATTACGTGAAAATTGACTAATTAGAGGGCTTCTCAGTTTCAGATTGAATTGAAAATTCATCTGAAATTAATACTGGTCTGCTGGCGCGTAACTTAATTGAAGCTGACCGTTCTCGGGGTAGCATCTATCAAATTTTCAATTTTTATCAATTAAATATGCATCATACGACTTCATTTTGCGCTCGATTGAAATCGATCTTCATTGCATTTACGTACGTATTCGTGGCATTGTGATAATTACATTAAATGGAAATTGCACACGCCGGACACTGCAAAATCTATTTATTTCTCGAAGCCATTTGGAATTATAACTGCCATCAATTATTTTTCTATACTAATAATGAAAAACTCATCAATAATAATCGTTTATTCGCAGTCATATCCATAGAAAAGATAAACAGCATGACTTTTTAACCGACTTTTAAAATTTTTTAAAAAAGGAGGAGGATTTTAATTCGATGTTTTCTATTCTATTACACAGGTCTATATAAAAAATAAAGGTCTTGTCCTAATAGTGGAATCAAATTAGGACTAAAAAATTTGCAATGTGAATTGTCTGGTCAGGGCAGTTTTTGTTTGTTTTAACGTGCACTCAAAGAAAATGACAGGTAAATTCAACCAAAAAGAGCATATGAAATCGCGCCTATCTAGTTTCATAGTTAAATCAATCAGAAAAGAATAGTCATACAACTTGATTTATTTTCGTAAACAAATAGTAGTTTATTAATCATATCTTCTTGTAACAAATTAAATAGTACAATGACATTTTTTTATGTTCACTAACCATTTTCAATTTGGTCTACAATTAAATAGTACAACGACTTTGTTTTTTTGTTCACCAACTAATTTTTAGGTTGATCTACACTTTATTGTATGATGACGTTTTTTTTGGTTAGCCAAAATCTCAGTATTGAGACATCAGACCACCCAAACCAAAGATTGGAGATCGTTTATAAGATCCATCCAAATATATCGACGATCCCTGAGAGAATTTGAACATTGCAATCATGTTATTAACTTTCTATAAATTCATAAGAATATAAGATAATGCATGATTGATTATTGTCAGTGATTTGTATGTGGCGTCATCTAGGAATAATTTCTGTAATAGACTACGTGGTAAGCAAGCAAATTTTATGGTAATTTCCTTTTAGAACTTCTGGAAGACAACAATAATATTGGTTTGTCTACAAAGTACAATAATACAGCGAACTAATACTAGGTTAGAATTACAATTCGATAATACTTAAAAATAAAGTCTACTATTTCTAGTTTCATTTGACAAAATTCAACAAATTATTGATGAAAGATGAATAAATTATAGTTTTATGCAGCTATTTTTTAAGTTAATGTTTATTTTGTTGTGTGACAATCACCTTTTGTTTAAAAATACTATTAAATATACTTCAATTTAACAAAATGAACAATATATATACTATTTTTTTGATTGATTTAACCCATACTATTTGCAAACAAAAGCGCTGATGCGAAGTCTTAATTCATCAAAGTGGGTGGCAGAACGCTGTTATGTTTATGTAAACAGAACTGCGGGTTAACTCTACAATAATATTGGTTTATGTGTCAACTATGATAGTAGAGCAAACTGCTACTCGGTTTACAATTACAATTCGACAATAGTTAAAAATAAAATATACTATTATCTAGTTTAATTTGACAGAATTAACAAAATAATAGTCAGACGAAAAAAATAATAGTCTTATTCATTTATTTTTTAAGTTAATGTTTGTTTTGTTGTACGACAACTTTGTATTAATTAAAATAACAATCACATCTTGTTTAAAAATACCATTAATATAATTTAGTTTAACAAAATTAACAATATTGTTAGTTAAGTTGAATTTAAGTTCACAGTTCAGTTTTGCAGTTTCTGCGAGGTCGGCGTATTGTTTATTTAAACCATTTAATTTTTTAGACCAAGTTTTCTATCGGTTTTCTTTGAATATCTCGAAATCTATAATAGTGGATTGTGTGAGTCGGAAAGTAACACTAAAAACCCGACTATTCTGATCTAATGAGATTAGTTCTCCCCCCCCCCCGTTTTTGAGGATGCTAAACACCGTGGTGGTGACAGAATTTCTCGTTGGGGTGAACCACCCCCGCAAACGGCCAACAACCATCCCCAAACGGAGGTTAACGCGTATTACACTAGTTTGAGGGACTCTTACTTGGTGATGCCCCGTTTTCGAGGATGCTGAACACCGTGGTGGCGGCGGAACTTCTCGTTGGGGTGACCTACCCCCGCAAACGGCCAAAAATCAAACCCAAGCGCGTCTTGATCATATTTCACGGAATCTAACTTATTGATCCCCCGTTTTCGAACATGCCAATTATGGGGAGGACCCTGGGACGCGTGCCTAACACCCGCCCACCCCCTCAATGGCCAATAACCACTCTCCAAAGGAGTGACAGAGCGCTCTTATCATAAAACTGGACAAAAAGCTTTCCCTCCCATTTTCGAGCACGAAGAGGACCACGAATCGAATGCTTGACACCCCCCCTCATCCCTCAATGATAAAAAATACCCCTTCGCATTTTCAAAATAAGTGTAACTGTACTGGTTCAAAGAAAGTAAAAATAAATTTAAAATAAATAAATAAATAAATAAATGTATTGTTTTTTTTTTGAGTCATAGTAATTTATAATGTAAGAAAAGCTAGCGTAACAATGTATGCAGTAATTGTTTGCATCAATAAAAAATATTTTATATAATATATTATAATTAAATAAATCAGATGTTTCAATTATTACATACACCTAATTTTCACAAAAAATATGTACAAAAAATATACATTCATCTTTTTTCAGCTCTATAGTAAATGAAGATGACTACTTCGTTGACGATATCGAAGTGACACCTTAATGTTTTTTTCCTGTGTAGCATCCTCAAAAGGGGGGGCGGAGAATGCACTTGTTATGGACATTTACGGGGGTGGGTCACCCCAATGAGAAATTCTGTCACCACTCCTCGAAAATGGGGGATCACCAAGTGAGAGTCCCTCAAACAATTATAATACGCGTTTGACCTCGTTTGGGGAGAGGTTTTGGCCGTTTGAGGGGGTGGGACACCCAAACGAGAAATTCTGCCACCACCACGGTGTTCAGAATCCTCGAAAACGGGGGGGAATAACTAATCTCATTAAATCAGACAATAGCCGGGTTCTCGTCCGACTTACAGAATCCACTATAAGTCCTATGGAACACAACAAACAGAAGGAAAACGTTCGTTATGAGCTGTACAATAAAACTACATAAACTATAATTCATTCCAATTGTTATTATTTAAAAAAAATTGAATATTGCAAAATTAAGCGTTTCTTAATAAATCACTGTAAAAAATAATGGATAATATGCAACGAAATTTTGGAGAAATATAGCTATTATGAAGTACAATCACCACTTAAAATTTCAAATCAAAGTGATTATTAAAACGGTTCAAATATACAATTGTTGCTAAAACTTTGCACCCTTGTAAAATTCCGCCATCAAAACCAAGAAATGTGTACGATGGCTCAAATTGTAGCTTTTTATAAATACTTTAAGATCATGGAGAGAGAGATTCTTTTTTTCAAATTTTTTTTTTATTGCAGTTGTTTATAATTTTCGAAAGTGTAGTTATAAACAAATTCAAATAACTCTCTGGTTTTTTTTATGAAATCAAAAACAGTAAAGGAGTAACGAAAGTAGATTAAAAAAGCCAACTTTAAAAAAAAATTAATGCATTTGGAGCCGAGATACATTAGCCTTTACGTTTAAGTTACTTATAAATAAACAAATCGATATTTCTTATTAAAATTTGGACTGGTAATTCTCCAATGTCTATTATTTTGTAACTGCTACTTGAAAATAATCTAAAGCGACAATTGTTAAAAGATACTGTGTAGAAGCCCGAAAGTGCGGTCTTTAGCGATTTTGTTAGAGATCTGAAAATCACCAGATATGTCTGTTTTTAAAAACCGGACTTTAATCGCTAGATAGCCCAGAGCGTAAACGCTTTTTTCACACTATACGGTTTTGATCGGCTTTTTGTCGTGACATTGTTGTTTTCACATTGCACGGTTTTTCGCCGTTGTAAGCTCAACATTTTCATTTCATTTGTAATAATAAGACAATTATACGACAATTTCATGTCCTGATTTTCTGTTCTTTAATAAGTGTTAAATATTCTTACCAAACGCATTTTTATTTTTTCTTCCATCGAATCAAAATCTTGATTCAGTTCTAAGCAAACTTTCAGGCTTTCTTGTGGCAATTCGATCTTTATAAACATTAAAAGTTTTGTCCTATAGCACAGGCCTACTTTGAACCAAGGTTATCAAAACTTCCGCATCAATTTCATCCATTTCCCAAAAGTTAATAATTAATAATTCAACAAAACAATGTAGCTGCCGTACGGCTCAAAACCGTTGAATGTGAAAGCACGCATTTAGTTATGTAGACCACTGAGTCAAAGGTGCCGTACGGCAGCCGTCGAATCCAGTGGCAAGGGACGGCTGCTGCACGGCACGGCACCGGCGTTTTGCCGTCATCGTATAATGTGAAAGGTCCCATGCTTTTCTTCACTCCACTAAAAGAATGCGGCCGCACGGCTTTTTACCGTACGATCAAAACCGTGTAGTGTGAAAAGAGCGTAACGCTCTTTTCACACTATACGGTTTTGATCGTACGGTAAAGAACCGTACGGCTTTTTGTCGTGACATTGTTCTTTTCACATTGCACGGTTTTTCGCCGTTGTAAGCTCAACATTTTCATTTCATTTGTAATAATAAGACAATTATACGACAATTTCATGTCCTGATTTTTTGTTCTTTAATAAGTGTTAAATATTCTTACCAAACGCATTTTTATTTTGTCTTCCATCGAATCAAAATCTTGTTTCAGTTCTAAGCAAACTTCCAGGCTTTCTTGTGGCAATTCGATCTTTATAAACATTAAAAGTTTTGTCCTATAGCACAGGCCTACTTTGAACCAAGGTGATCAAAACTTCCGCATCAATTTCATCCATTTCACAAAAGTTAATAATTAATAATCCAACAAAACAATGTAGCTGCCGTACGGCTCAAAACCGTTGAATGTGAAAGCACGCATTTAGTTATGTAGACCACTGAGTCAAAGGTGCCGTACGGCAGCCGTCGAATCCAGTGGCAAGGGACGGCTGCTGCACGGCACGGCACCGGCGTTTTGCCGTCATCGTATAATGTGAAAGGTCCCATGCTTTTCTTCACTCCACTAAAAGAATGCGGCCGCACGGCTTTTTACCGTACGATCAAAACCGTGTAGTGTGAAAAGAGCGTATAAGGCGACTAGCACATTTTTCATCTCTGCGTGCTTGGTCGCGCTTATGAAACGCAATGTATTTTTGATTGTACACTGAATAATATATATTATATATATAATTTGCTAATTTGCTAATTTACTAATATTAAAAGTTTTACAAAGTTGTATACATGAACATAAGGATAGTTGTTAGTTAGGTTGGTTTACCATTTTCGTGACAAAAATTTAAAAAGTTATAAAAAAATTATGTCCATTATGTTCTCAAAGCCGCTTTATTCGATATATTTTAACAATTGTAGCTTTGGATTATCTTCAAATAGCAGAAACAAAATAATAAGCATTGGAGAATAACCAGCCCAAATTTCAAGAATATTGATTTGTTTATTTATAAGCGACCTAAACGTAAAAACCGCTGCCCAAGGAATCACTACTTCCATATCCAATTCTCTATCCAAGTCACTCACAACGAAAAAACTTTGTATGTGGAAATAATTGTTTATGGAACTTTAATAATATAGTATTTGAAATTCTCTACCCCAAAAACCCATAAAACGATACCCCACATCGGTAGTGATTGTCGATTGGCGATTGTGATTGTGATTGTGAATCGGGGATTGTGATAGGGGGGTGGTAGTGGGGGTGGATGTAATAAAAAAATGTTTTGACGTTTCTGGTTCTTGTACATACACTAAATCATATTTTTTTTTCATCCCCTTTAATAAGGGGGTGGGGGTTGGTAATGGGGGGTGGCTAATGCCAAAAATTTTTTTGAGACCTTAGCTTTTCTTGTATATACTAAATACCAATTTTATGGACTCTTACCTGCTTGATTTACCCATTAACCCCAAATTTACCCCAATTTACCCCCAAACCCTTCGACGGAACAACATGAAAATATAATCTAGTTCTAGATCGCGTTAAAGTACATATGTGTACCAAATTTCAAGTCAATATCTCAAACGGTTCCAGAGTAAACGTGCGCACAAAAAAAAGTTACAGACAGACCGACATACAGACAGACAGAAAATTTTTTTTCGCTCAAACTTAAAATCTCGACGTTTCATGACATTTTAAGCCTATTTGAACAATAAAACTTTTTAAAAATTTTTTTGTCGTTACTATACTTCCACTGGATGTGGAAGTAAAACTAACGTATGTCTCAGCTCTAAATGCAAGTAGAGTATTATTTTTTTTTCATTACTCGTTTACCGTTTTTGACTTCATAAAAAAACCAGAGATTTACTTGAATTTGTTTATAACTAAAATTTCGAAAACTAAACAAGTGCAATAAAATGGTTTTAAATTTGGAAATAAAAATGTTTCTCTCCGTGATCTCAAAGTACTTATACACATTTCTTGGTGATAGCGAAATTTCACAAGGGTGCAAAGTTTTAGCAACAATGTATATTTGAGCCGTTTTAATAATCATTTTGATTTGAAATATTAAGTGGTGATTGTACCCTATAAGAGCTATATTTTTCCAAAATTTCATTGAATATTATCCATTCTTTTTGAAAAAACAGTGATTTGTTTAATTTTGCAACGTTCAATCTTTTTTTAATAATAACAACAATTGGAATGAATTGTAGTTTATGTACTTTTATTGTACAACTCAAAACGAACATTTTCTTCTTTTTATTGTTTTCCATAGGACAAAAAAAACCGATGGAAAACAAGGTCTAAAAAACTAAATTGTTTAAATAAACAAAAAGTGTATTCATTCCAATTCAATGTTGTATAAATTGTATAAATTGTTGAAAAAATAATACAGTGTATAAAATTACGAATTAGGTACAGGCCCCAAAAATAGAAGGGTTGATAGTCTGTCTGGTGGACATATTTTTTTCCGTGGACCCGTGTAATTAACTCTTTATTTTTTTCGTGGCTGGATGGGCGCAGCTCAAAGCCAACTAATTGGAGGAAAAAAAAAACTCTTTATTGATCATGTGCAGCTCCCTGAAGGTCTATCAAGATGAAACCTTGCTAAAAACCTTATTAGTTCCATACCAAAGTTGCAAAAAAAGGGTTAATCCCCAAAAGTGCAAGGGTAGCGACCAAACTTGGTTACTCCCCCCCCCCCCCTCAAACTACCCCTACAGGCAAAAAAACCACCCCTTTTCCCATTTTTCGTTGTCAGGCATGTGAGGACTTGTTGGATCGGGTTTTTTTTTGAGGAAACTCAATGTATGCTGTAAAATTTCACAACCGGACATCCTAACGACCCCCGGGGGGTTGAAACTACCCCCCCCCCCCACTCAATACCTAAACATGCAAAAAAAACATTCAAACGTGCTGAAAATTGTTTTCTACAAGTTTTCAAGGGCGGGGAACATGATGCTGATATTATTTAGCCTCCCACCCCTAACCAACTACCTCTTAGTGCATAAAACCACCCCTTTTCCCCATTATTCATTATATACATGCGCATAACCCGTTCAGAGCTGGGCGAATACACGGATACTTTACTCGTATTTTGTACTCGAGTACTAAAAGTACTCTTTTTTAATTATCCGTAAGTACTTTTTGGTTTAGAGGACTTAATACTCGTATTTGCAGCACATTAAAAATTACTCGTACAAAGTATTCGTCAAAAATTTTTACTTTTCACGAGTACTCAACCCCTTCTATTTCTCTGGTACAGTAGTATCAGAGATTTAGTTTACTTTAATGTGCAGTCACTGCAGTCATTAGTTTACCACTAAGGGCTCAGGCACTAACTAGTCAATTGTTATCTGTCGTCAGCTCAGCAGTGTATATTATATATATTTGATATTATACAGGGTGTCTCACTTTTTATTAGCATGACTTCATTAGGTAAAAGACCTAATTTTGAGAATAAAAGTGTCCATAATCATCGATCCTAAGATGCTTCGTTTCTGTGACACAGGGCATTGTATTTGTAAATACATTTTTATTATTATTATTTTTTAAAATAACCGCTCGCCAAAAAATTCGTGATATTGCTGCGAATGACTTCTTTGAGAGCAAATAATTCAATACTGAAAACCATTGATTGCCTATTATTACCAATTGAGAAGATACAAAGATGGAGAGATATTTACTGTTCATGAACCTTATTTACTTTCGGGATAACATTGAATGCCATTTCATATTTTTTTAAAATGTGTGGAAAATTTCAATTCGGCGATCATTTTTTATTATTAAAATAAATCATAAATACCCCTCTATTTTCGCCACCAGAAATAATATAATAGATAGGTGATAATTTTCAATATTGAATTATTTGCTACGAAATACTAAGTCATTCGCAGCAATATCACAATTTTTTTATGAGCGATTATTTACAAAAATGATAATAAGGAGCAACGTTTGAAGAGACTTTCATTTCAAAATGAGGTCTTCTATGAAGTTCTGCTAATAAAAAGTGAGATGTCCTATGCCTATGTTATAAATAATAATGTTTTTATTTTCTGTGAACCATAATGTCTAATGGTTATTTCGTTAAATTTGTTTTATTAAATAAAAGGTTTTATTTTATTTTAAACTTGACTGAGTGTCTTTTTATCTGTTCTTATCTATATAGTTAAAAAGTTCTATCTAAAGACTATGAAGAGAAAATATTAACTTATTTTAATGGTTATGGGTATTCGTACTCGTTACTCGAATTTATGATGGTTTTGCTAGTATTACTCGTACTTATACTTTCTTATTAAAAAATACTTACGAGTATTGTACTCATAAGTAAAATGAATCGTACTCGAATTTTTGCAAGTACTTTTTTTTGGTACTCGGCACAGCTCTGAACCCGTCCTATCAGACTCTCCTTAAGCTGCAATAAAAAAAAATCTCTCCATAGAAAACCTGATCCAATGAGCGCTTATGATCTCACTATAAGAAAAACCGATGGTTTTGGGCACGCAAGGGCTGTTTTAAGGACTAAGAGAGAAAGTGATACCACGATCTTGTTCTCCACTCTTGAAAACGGAGGATACCTTCTTTAAAACCTCCTCTTTGAGGGACACTTCAGGATTGAGGAAGGGGGTGGTTTCAACCCCCGGGGCTCGTTAGGGTGTCTGGTTGCCAAATTTTACAGGACATATTGAGCTTCCTCAAAAAAAAAACGGATCCAGCAAGTCCTCGCATGCCTGATAACGAAACATGTGGAAAAGGGGTGGTTTTACGCATTTAGAGGTAGCTGGTTAGAGGTGGGAGACTAAATAATATCAGCATCGTGTTTCCCGCCCTTGAAAACGTGTAGAAAACAATTTTCAGCAAGTTTGGAAGGTTTTTACATGTTTCGGTATTGAGGGAGGCGGTGGTTTCAACCCCCGGGCTCTTTAGGATGTCTGGTTGCGAAACTTCTCGCATGCTGACAACGAAAAATTGGAAAAGGGGGTGTCTTTTTTGCGTTTAGGAGTAGTTCGAAGGGGGTAGGGACCACGTGACTATCACCATCGTGTTGCACTTTTGGAGTTTTTGCAACTTTGCAACTCAATTTTTGTGTTAGAGGTTAAAAATTCGATTGCTGTCACTGATAGCGGTGTGTGGATTCTCTTCCATAAAGGCTACCTCATTTTTGCGAACTTTTGCCGAATTAATGAACCGACATTAGATATTTTTCTACATTTCAAAAACGTAATTTCATTTATGATTAAGTACGCTATACTGATTTTACTGCAAATTGGGTACAGCTAAACCAAAAACATTACTTAGCTAATTACATTATTCTGATTGATTAAATTTAGTAGTGAATATCAATTAATTTGAATTATTAATATAGCATTAAATTCAATTTGGCGTTTGAACGGTTGTCTCAATATTTGCCACAAGCTCACTTGGTTATGTAAACAAGAGGAGCAGATACGCCGCGCCGGAGGCAATGTGTATAATGGCACTATGAGATTTGGTCCATATCTATTCATATTGTTTCAACTGTACCAATTACATTTAAGACAAACACATCTATGAACGCGTGGAAAAATTTCTGTTTACTTATATATCATCTTTCATGTTGTAAAATTTCCTAGACGAAATATTTTGGAAAACTTGAGTAAACATTACACTATTCGCCCATTTCATACAGTTGTTCTCTATAGGACACTTATCGCAATTTTTTGACATTTTTAATTTCATATTACATACATTAAATTTTATAAAACATGAAAGATCGACCTACTGCTTTTGTTTTTGTGAGTGGAAAATGATAAAATCTTATTAGCGATTTTTTTAATTTCAAATCTGAGTACTCCACTAGATTCGACAACCTCCCAAATTTCGTAAAAAAACTACGTATTTTTAGATTTCTCCCGAGAAAAGCAAATATTCTGAAATCCACTGAAAATTCGCTGTTGCACGGGATTGTACATTTAAAAGAATGCCTTGACTAAAACAGCTGTTTAATTGTCAATTTATATAGATTTTAGAAATACTTCCCAAGGAACAATTTTAGTTTCTTAAATGTATACAAGGGTGCTGTAAGACTATTTATAAAATGCCTTGAAAAATCTATTTTGCTGTAACAATATCCTTAATACCATCATAAAGCGACTTGTAGACTAAAAGGGCCCACCCTTATGAAGGTTGTTAAGGCCTTTTTAAATTCCATCATAAAACTCCTTAGTGAGGCATAGTGCTGCTCTTGAAAACCTTGTTCGGGCCGTTTTAAAACCTTTCTTAAAACCCATTTTAAAGCTGTCAGCTCTATTAGCTCCCAGCATTTCTAGAAAACACCTAGAAGGCTACCTTAAAACTGGTTTTTAAAACCATATTAGAACTGAGAAGCTATAAGAATGTCCACGAAGGAATCCAAATAATTTTATTATTGCATTTATTTTTTCTAAACTGATTTAAGCAAACACACCATCAGACTTATTGAAGATAAAATGGAATTTGAAATGTATAAAGCGTAGAGCACTATAACCTCTCTAAGGCCGATTTAAAAGGTAATAAAAAGCCATCAGGTATGACAAAAAAATTAAAACCAACGGCAGTTTATCGTTAAAACTACATAAGAAAGGCCCAAAAAACAAGAGCCCCTCAGAAATAATAATGATTTTAATATCCATACAAAATTTGCATAGACACACGTAATCAGAAAATTTAAAAAAGTGGGCTGCTTCTCGGTTCCCACGGTAATTTTCAGTCGTTTCTTGTAATTCTACCTTAATTTGCTAACGAAAAAGTGATAATTATTGATAATTATAATTGTGAGATTGACCTTGAATATTTTTATATAACAAGAAAAACATGGCCGGCCAACTAAAAACCTAAGGGCGTTTTTTCACTGGCCGACACGATACCGATACGATACCGACAATGTCGTACCGATACTGAAGAATAGCATATAATAACATGGCGCCGACAAAATGTGACAAAACGGTATCGTATCGGCAAGTGTAGAAGAGTTCCATATAATTTTATGCGTTTGTGCTGCCCCGATATCGTTGTATCGGTGTCATTGACGACGAATCGGTATCGTTTCGGCCAGTGAAAAAACGCCCTAATTGTCATTTTACAGTCCTCTCCAGTGTTGCCAGGTCTAGTGAAATTTCACTAGATCTGGTGATTTTTTTTAAATCTAGCGATTTAGTGAAAACTTTTATGAAAATGCCCATTTTTAATGATTTTTGAATCATCCAATTTATTGCCCTCTACTGGTAGGTAGACAAACATTAAATTCGAGTTGCGATCCATTTAATACAGAACTGTTCACGTTAATCGCTACCACGGTCAGTAAACTCTACGGTTACCTCGATCAGCAGCTCTTAGACAAGAGAGACGCGCGGAGCGGAGAATCGAATGAAAGAGACAGACATATCTGATTTCCGTGCAAAAGACACAGACAAAGATGCCTGTAGTGTCCTACAGCTGACATAGGCTGTAGACCCTAACAGAATCTCTTTCATTCGATTCCCCCGCTCCGCGCGTCTCTCTCGTCTAAAAGCTGCTAATTGAGGTAATCGAATAGTTTATTGACCGTGAATCGCTACAATCGAATAGCCTGGGCTCGTTGCCCTCTAGCGTCTCGTAGACAAACAGTACTTTCTAGTTACAAACCATTTAATACAATACAGAGTACGAAGTCTGGCAACGAAATAATCAAATAGAGGACGCTCAAAGCTATGCTGTGCTCAGAGAGCTCAAGAAAATTACGTGATGAGAGCTTTAATTTCAAATGAAATTTTAGTAAGATTTAGTAACTTTTTAAAGCGTCGTCTGATAACTTTTGAAATTTTGATCTGGCAACACTGGTCCTCTCATTAAACTATATATTCTAATAATGGTAATGACCTAGAACATTTACTCTAAATGAAGCCCTTTTAGTCTTTTTGTATACTATCACAAATAATCCCTTCCTTACAAAAATGCAAATGCACTTGGCGAAGATCACATGGACTTGATAAAATCTGTAATAAAACGTTCGGGACGTTGACATTTGATACAAAAAACTTAAAACTTAACCTCAAAATAATTTGTATGTGTGTTTGTTTTAACAGTCCTTTTAAAATGGCCACTGTTTTTTATTTTCTTCCACCTTTTCAAAAAAGACTTAATTACACATCAGTAAGTCGTGAAATGCTTTTAATTAACACACACACACACACACACATGCATCAACGACACTTCAGGCAGACATATTGTTTATTATTTTTATAGTAAATGTTTTATTGAGGTTTTGGAAAGTGTTTTATGGAATTAAAATTTGCCTTTTAGATTTATAGAGGCCTTTTTCTCTTCATAACGGTTTCATCACAACATTTATCAAGGATGTTTTAAGAGTCTAGTTTTGTAATTGCCTTTAATAAGTAACAGGCATTGAAAATGTCTAGTTTTAAAAAGGATTTAAAATGCATTTATTGCAAATATGTTAAAACCATAAAGAATAATTTAAAGCATCTTTAAATCTAAATGGAATTTAAGACGTTCATAAAACTAATTAGCTTTATGGAGAGTTTTATGTAGGTTATGATAAATCCATTACAAATACATATTATCCTAGAAGCAAATTAGCTTTATAATTAGGTCTTGCAGAATGCTTTAAAACTTACTATTAAGAGCAAGTATACTTGAAGCCTAAAAGGCCTTAACTACAACATCAATAAAGCACATGACTATTTCCTAACCCTGACAAACCTTTCTTAAAACCTCCTCAAGTCCAAATGACTTTTAAATTGTTCCTTGGGTTATTTAATATTTTTCATGAAAGAGTCTCGTCGGTTAAGTATGCGGAATTGGGCCCAGCAGCTTATTGGGCTATTCATTCACACGAATCTTACTTATGACTAGGAATGCTCAATAAAATATATAATAAACCTCTATCCCCTATATTACCAGAGTTATGGGGGTAACAACCTTCAACTTCAAAATTAAATTTTTTCAAAACTATTGAAGATAATTAAATGAAATTAATAGGAGATATTGATATAAAATAGCCTTATATTTTACATTTAGTATACAGTGTGTCCCACTTTTCACGGTAACACCTACGTAGCTCAGTTATTAGTCAACCAAATTTGGATCGGTATCAAAGACCATTATCCTTTTTGAGTAAGACAAGGCTTAATTCAGTCATTGGCGTGCATTTTTATTAAGAAAAAAAGGGTCGATTTTTCGAGAAATCATATTAGGTATTTTTTTGTTGAAAAACTAATGCAATATTATTGATCAGCATTCTGTGGAACCCCCATATTCAGAATTTAACAACACTTTGATTTTTGGTTTTCGAATTACGGCCCACTTAAAATTGCCTATTTTAAACATTAAATAATCAATACATTGATAACGAATCTTTTTTCGAAAGAAAGTCATTCTTTATTTTCTCTTTAAATTCATTTTTTCTACCACCCCATATCATCAATATCTTCAAATTCGGTAATCCTTCCAGCCCGAATAATTTACAGGTCTGATTACTCAAAATTTTTCAATGAAAATTCGTGGCCTTCGAAATTTGAAAGTTTCGATAATATTAATAGGAATAGTGGAAAAAGTGAATTTAAACAGAAAATAAAGAATGACTTTTTTTCGAAAAAAAATTCTTTACCAATTTATTGATTATTTAATGTTTAAAATAAGTAATTTTAAGTGGATCGTAATTCGAAAACCAAAAATAAAAATGTTGTTAAATTCTGGATATAGTGGTTCTACAGCATGCTGATCAATAATATTGCATTATTTCTTCAACAAAAAATGCCTAATATGATTTCTCGAAAAATCGACCTTTTCTTTCTTAATAAAAATGCACGCCACTGACTAGAGTTCTGAGCGTGTGGAAAAAACCGGAAAATTTGGTAAAAAAACCAAGGTTTTTTTTTGTTTTTTTCCCAAGCTTAGGAAAAATTGGCTTTTTTGGGAAAAAATCACTAATTTTATACAGTTTCACATACAATGCAATACACAATAAAACATATATTTAAATGGTTTATTTTCTAAGATAAGCTATTAACACTAATAAAAATGCATTTTCTCGTCTGTGGACTAATTCCAGTGCCCCCCCTCCCCCCCATGCATCGAATGCGAATGACAATATTTATTTTATCGGTTCTAGGAACTGTGCGTTGTAAACGCTAGTCATAAGCTCGATTCAATAAAAATACACCGGAGCATTTCATTTTTTAATAAACGCAAACTTCGCAAACGCACGAATGAGCCGAAATTAATTGTAATCATAAAGTACATTAATCAAAATTACAAAATATCACCACTAATCATTCTGTATAATGTAGAAACGCAAAAGTTTCAATTCAATTTTCTGAAAATTTCCTAATTTTCCCGTTTTTTTCCGGAAAAAAACCGTTTTTTTCCGGAAAAAAACCGTTTTTTTCTCTCGACTCAATTTTTTCGAAAATGCACAGGCACACACAAAAAAAAACCGCCGCCCAAGGAATCACTACTTCCACATCCAAGTCTCTTACAACGAAAATACTATATTTGCACTCCACTATGTGGAAATAATTGTTTATGGAACTTTAATAGTATACTATTTGAAATCACGTACCCCAAAAAATCATAAAATTATATGCCACATCGGTAATAGGGATGACAAATGGCATGACAAAGATATAAAAAATCGTTGCATGCCGTAAACTACACGATAGAAGTAAAGCCCCTACTTCAAGCATTTTCTCCGAGGAAACCTACTACGCATCCACACTACTCAAGGTAACCCACTGTGCATCGAATTTACTCGAGGGAAGCCACTGCGCATCCATACCACTTGAGGTAACCTACTGCGCATCTGTGGTACTCGAGAAAAGCCACTGCGCATCCATACTACTCGTGGTAACTCACTGCGCATCCATTGTACTTGAGGAAAGCCAGTGCACATCCATATTACTTAAAGTAAACCACGGCGCATCCATACTACTTGAGGAAACCTACTACGATCTATTATACTCGAGAAAAGTCACTGCGCATCCAAAATACTCGAGGAAAGCCACTGCTTAACTGTCATGGCCTACATGATTTTAAAAAACAAAAGTACACCCAAAATTACTTGTGAGATAAGCAGTAAATATGATAAAAAAATGCGAAAATTTTTTGTCCATTTCACCTATAGCGAACTCGGGGGACACACTGTATACTAAATATCAATTTTATGGACTCTTTACCTGCTTGATTTACCTATTTACTCCACATTTACCCCAACTTACCCCCCCAACCCTTGGACGGAATAAGACGAAAATATAATCTAGTTACAGATCCCGTTAAAGTACATACGTGTACCAAATTTCAAGTCAATATCTTAAACGGTTCCAGAGTAATCGTGCGCACAAAAAAAGTTACAGACAGACCGACAGACAGATAGAAATTTTTTTTTCGCTCAAACTTAAAATGTCTACGTTTCATGACATTCTAAGCCTATTTGAGCAATAAAAATTTTTACAAATTTTTTTTGTTGTTACCATACTTCCACTGGATGTGGAAGTAATTAAGTGCAAAGACCTAGACCACTTAATTTCTACTCATTTGGAAGCTAATAATCGAAAAATCTACTGCTACTTTTAGCTTGGTTCTCAATTATTTTTTGTTTGCTTAAGAAGTATTGATTTTATTAGACAATATGGTTAGGCTATTTTAAGTAATCCACAGTAATATCTCCCCAGAAAGGGGCACTAGCGAAAAATGTTTCAGACAAAAGTTGTTCCGTTTAGAAGGGAACATTTTTTGGACATAATAATTTTCCACCTCTCACCCCTGATGGGGCTAACTTTTCAATTTTTAATGGCACTCTCCATGTTTGATCGCGTATTCTGATTATACGAAAAAAATTAATAACTTTCGTAGCAAATATTCCCCCCCCTCCCACCCTGATGAGCTGGGATTGGGTGTAACTTTTGAATTTTCAAAAACCTGCAGGCGAACAATCTCTGAACTAGGGCATTTTTAGGAAAAATGTTTCAAACAAAAGATGTCCCTCCCTGAACTAAACAACTTTTGTTTGAAACATTTTTCCTAAAAATGCCCTAGGTCGGAGATGTTCCACTGCAGGTTTTTGAAAATAGGTTTATATTTTTTTAAGCACCTTCCACTGCCTTGCAGTAATTTTTACGCACAATAATTATGTTAGTGTTAAATAATATAGATTTTTTTGGAAGGTGCCACTCAATTGGTTGATATAAACACAGCACCCTCAAAAATTAAGTTATTTTTTTAATATACCAAATGACGTAATAAAAATGTAAAAAAAATGTAAAAGATAATTTAAAACAAATAATTTCAAAGTTGAGGGTTGTTACCCTAATAACTCTGGTAATATAGGGGATGGAGGTTTATTATATATTTCATTGGGCATTCCTAGTCATAAGCAACAATCATGTTAATGAATAGCCCAATAGGCCGCTGGGCCCAATTCCACATACTTAACCGGCGAGACTCTTTGGTACAAACCCATTTAAAAGTTGCCGAATCCAGTAGTGCGCTCGAATTTAAAATTAAAAAATCGCTAAGATTTCATCATTACCCACTCAAAGAAACAAAAACAGTAGGTCGACCTATTACATATTATAAAATTTAATGTAAATAAAATGGGACACACTGTATAATTTAAAAAACTCAACAAACCAATACAACCTTTGTTTTTACTAGTTTATGAAAAATAACCCTACTTGCCCCGGGTTTAGCTGATCAGGCGTGACGTCACTACTACTACCCTGTTATAATAGAAAGATATCAACATTAAAACACACTAATATCCGATATTCACCCATCCATCTGATTACATCAAACAGCTAAATGGCAAATATGATACGCCCTGTATAACCCAGTTTCAAGAAAGTTTACCACTACATTAATTCGTCAAATATGATTTAAAAAACTCACCATTACAATAAGTTCAGTCATAAAGAACACAGACAGTGGCAGAGAAAAAGTGTCCGTGCTTTTTTCGAAAGTTTGTCCTATCCTGTCCTGTGGTATCTTCATATTCTTAGAAACGCCCAGATGCTGAAACAATAAAACAGTTCTACAATAGGTATCTCAGCAGACAATTATAAGAAACTTCACAAAGAAAGTAAATCTTGTAAGTAGGTATAAAATTTCAGGGATTACCTAACCTCAATCAATCCTAGTCAAAATATCGAGAGTCATAAGTATAAACAAATATAAGTGTTTATTTAAACGTAATTAAGAACACCTAGTACGAAAGAGTTTCATTATAGAAACGTTTGACCTAATTAGACTTCTTTACGTCGACTCGACGACAAACATAAAGTTGTGTTAACATCTAACTGAAAATTGTAAACATCTGAGTTAACTTTAACGAGAGTTTCGCGTTTATTTGTAAAAATATTAAACTTACAAGTCCACAGGCAGCAAATAATAGTTTAATTTCCACCAAACACACAACACATCGTTTAATTTTCAATTTAACTAAACATTTTACACTTTTTATAACGATAAGCGTCTGACAACTAGCAGCTTTGTCATAATGGCTACGGAACATCAGGTGACAGTTATAGAAACAAAGCAAAGCCTACTAGTTGATCTAGCCGAATTGCCATCAAGAGATTTTTATGATTTATTTACATGTATTAACCACAGATTATAAAACGCAATTTGGGGACAAAAACTACATGAAACATTGTTTAAATTGACCAAAAAGTTAACTATCAAATAGTAACAAATACAGAGGAAGTAGAATAAAGAAAAGAAGTACACATTACAAGTATAATGTAAATCTCTGTAAATCTACATAGCTCAAACCGCTGGATCTAGAAACTTCAAATTTTGCATAGAGGTGCCTCGAATGATGTAGGCCGGCCCCCCCCTCTCGCATCATATCATGGGCCCCGGTAAATTCACTGGCGGGCCCCCGCGCCTAATAATTGATGAGCAGGAAATTTTTTGTCAAAATCCCTGGCGGGACCTCGCTACGGTCTCCTCGGAAGCCAACGGGCCCCCGTGCTCAATAATTGATGAGCGGGGGGAGAAATTTGAAAAAAAAAATTGCCAAAATCTCTGGCGGGCCTGATGTAGGCAACCACTAAGAAGGGATTTTTCGAAATTCGACCTCCAAGAGGGTGAAAAAAAAGGGGTTGAAATGGCTTTTTCGGAAACGGTTAGATCTAGATGAGTGAAATTTGGAACAAATATTTTTTGTTGAAATCTATTAGGTACGTGACGAAATTTCGATTTTCACTTTTTGAAGGGATGAAAACGGGGATGGTACATGGTGGTAGGTGGATTAAAGCGCACTGTATTTTTGAAATCGCGTAAGTCAGAAACGTGATTATTCGAGCGATGGATTCTGGTTTTCAAAAAGAGACCCCCGAAAGAGTGAACGGGGAGGGGGAGGGGGAGGGGGAGGTTTTTAAGCTTTTCGGAAAAGGTTAGACCTAGAAGCGTGAAATGTGACAGAAATACTCTTTATTGGAATCTATTAGACATGAGTAAAACGAAATTTCGATTTTCACTTTTGAAGGGGTGAAAACGGGGGTGGTAGATGGTCTAAAGGGTATATACCAATATCTCTGAAATCGCGTAAGTCAGAAACGTGATATTCCAGCGACGGGCTCTTCTGAGGATATAAGGAGACACGTATTCGACGATTTTCAAAAAGATACCCCCCCCCAACGGGTGAATAGGGAGAGGACTATTTTTAAGCATGAAATTTGACACACACCCACCCATGTGCTCTATTGTCGATTAAAATATTTTTTTTTCGTTTAACTCGCTCTAACACAAAAATAGATAGATTGCGATGCGCAGTGGGTCTCCTCGAGTGCTAAGAATGCGCAGTCAGTTTCCTTGAGTACTATAGATGCGCAGTGGGTTCCTCGAGTACTATGGATGCGCAGTGGGTATCTTCGGGTATTATGAATGCGTTGTGGGTTTCCTCGAGTACTAATGATGCGCAATGGGTTTCCTCAAGTACTATAGATGCACAGTGAGCTTCCTCGAGTACTATGGATGCGCAGTGGGTTTCCTCGAGTACTATGGATGTGCAGTGAGTTTCCCAGAGTACTATGGATGCGCAGTGGGTTTCCCAGAGTACTATGGATGCGCAGTGGGTCTCCTTAAATGCAATATATCTGCGGTGGGTTAGTATGTCAATGTATTAATTCCACGCGAACGAAGTCGCGGGCATCAGCTGGTCGTATATAATTAATTTGTATTTTACTGTTTGAAAGAAATTCTAGACAATATGTAGGTGTTAAAGCAACATTATTAAGAAAAATATTGAATGTAGTAATATACTTTTAGTAAAAAATATATACCAGGATGGTCACTATGTAAAATATAATTAATAAGAAACGACGCAGGAAAATATTTGGAACGTAGTTGACGGTATTGTCGAGGAAGAAAATCTGATACACACTTAGCTAAAAAATATAAAGGGTGATCACCCAAAAGATTTGATCATTGTGGTTCTCTCGAGTAAGCTTGACTGATTGACATGACTTCCTTTTGTTCTATGATTAACCGTTCTCTCAACACCAACAGTTAATAATTTTAATATTTTTTGGAGTGAAAATATAGCAAAATAAAATTTTAAATTCTTTTTTGTTCAAACAGGTTTAGAATGCCATGAATCGTCGAGATATTAAAGAACTCCGGAACAAAATCGATGAAAATGGTGTTTCGATGGAATCGGCTAAACCTTTGATATTTTGTAGTTCAAGTCATGCTGATCAAAAGTTCTTATCACATCGAGCCGATCCTATGGACAGTTTTTGAGATACAGCTTGTCAAAGTTAGGTAATTTGCGTCATTTTAGACATTCAAGAGTTTTTTTTTTAGGGGCGAGCGTAGAGGCGACTTCAATGTGAATATCAGTCGATATTCCGTTGAAGCAACGTCTAGCGCGGTTAGTACTTGGCTGGGTGACCCACCTTTCTTGGGAAATACAGCGTTCTCGTCCCACCTTCATGTATATCAGTGTATACGCGGAAGTTACGTAATTTCAGACGAGGATTACGTAGTGGATATACCATCCTTCGGAGGGGATGTAAAGCAGGTGGTCCCTTGTCTATTAAATGTTAGGCAAGTAAATGATCCCTACTCTTCTTAAGGGAAGAGGTTCGGCAAAATTTCCAGGTTGGGTGTAGCTCATCTCCTGGCGTCGGTGACAGGACCTGATAGCGGAAATAGGCCGACGTTAAATAGTTTAAAAAAAAATAGAATTTTTTACTCCTTAACTATTCATTTTAGCAAAAAATTGCAAGGGTCGAAATATTTTTGTTCAAGTCCAATAAAGTTCAAGAGTTTTTTTATCAACTTTTAGGTTAAGTAAAATATATATGTCATATTTCGGTATGCTTCGGTGGAATTGGCTGAAACGTTGTTTTTTGTAGTTAAAGTCATGCTGATCAAAAATTCAAGTTGCTTAGTAGCTATTTGTTACTGCCGATAAGATTAAAATTATGCCCATAATAATACACTGTCAGATTAATAGCAATGATGACAAATTCTTTCCTGGACAAAATGTTATCATATCAAATAAATATACGCGACTCATATATTCAGCTTCACAACTTTGACAATAAACGATTTATTTTCAGAAAGCAGCACAAAAACGTCAACTTTTTGTCCTGTTACATTAAGATATTGGATATCGGTAGCTGAGATTTATTTTTCTTATATTCAAATAAAAGGAAGCCTTTAAATTATAATATTTTAACTCCGGAGATTTATATGTTCCTATATTTTCCTTCGTATGATATATTAATCACTTAGTGAGGTTTTTTACCAATTAAAGACAGAGAAAAAGGATTTATGGGTGGTGAAATTCCATTGTTGCTGCAGATAGGGCGTGACATTAAAGTAATTTTAAAGGAATTTAGAAAATATGTTGGTTAGCTATGAAGAACGAGCGTACTTACTACACGTTCCAGTATTCAGATCAATCTGTAAAAGCTTTTCACGTAGGAAATCTAATTATAGTGAATGGAACTGTCATGTAAATTAGACGACGGTTGAGTATACTATCTTTATTAGTATACAGTGTCACCCTCATATTTCGCTCATCTGATATCCGAAAATTTTGAAATTTTGGTGGTGAATATACACCTATAAAGTAGACGTAACCTCATTTGACTTTAGCCGGAGGCGTCCGATTCTAGGATGAAAAAATGGGGTCGATTTTCAAAAAAGAAGTATTAGCGATTTTTTTAGAAAAAATAGTAAGGCATTCTTAATAAGCACCTTTAGAATTTCCTTTGTGCAGGATTACATCGTAGTGGATTCAAAGGCAGTCAAAAAATCAATTTTGTCAACTAAAAATAATTTTTGTCAAACGGATCCTCAAATGAAAAAAAAATTCTATATTTCTTTGTTCAGAATAATATATTGTACTAGTTTGAATTGATTTTACAACAAAATAATTATTCATTTAATAAAGCAAAAATTCTAATTCGTACATATCTACCATATCTAACAAACAATGTTCAATAAAGACCTAAGTAAGCCACTCCCAAAGAACATACCTTGATGAGTGGGAAAGAGGAAGGCGCAGAAGGATGTGGGAAGATTAATTTTTTTCAGTGCGGAATTTGTCGAGCTCTCGTAGCCCTTTTGTTATCCCTTCCGCAACCCTCGAACATTTGCTCTACTTTGTCTGGCTTAACCTTTTACCCGACCTCTGCGTTCTATACTCTTATTGAACACACACTTTTACTAACACACTCCTTCAAAATTTTCCTCACTTATTTTCTCTGCCTTCTTGTCTTCGCCGTATACTCTTGCATTCGCAAACACCCTGTCTCTCAGTCTCCTTTGTCCGGCCTCATACGCCCTGTATCCTTTGTTCTATTTCATGAATTATCTCATGATTTCACTAGCATATCATGTCTTTTTTGTCCATCACCCCATTTTATTTTCTATCATACTTGATTCTCCAAAATTCTTGTCTCTCTTCAGGGCTTCCTCTTACACTCTATATACTCTGTCACTTTCTTACAAACTTACTAATCTTCGAGGACTGGAGAAGGGATAACAGAAGGTATATGAGAGCTCGATAAATTCCGCACTGAAAAAAATTAATCTTCCCACATCCTTCTGCGCCTTCCTGTTTCTCACCCATCGAGGGATGTTCTTTATCTGCTTTGAGGGTTGGTCTTGCTGTGCAAACTCAATACCGTTGGCAGATTTCTCTTCTCTCAGATTGAAAAACTCCAGAGTGCACCTTTCCGGTCTTAAAAGTTTTTCGAATACTTCTTGTGAATTTGGGGGTGATTTCCACCCCTTAGACGGGTATGGGCAAAGCAGTTGAGGGCTGTTCTGCACAGTGCATTACGATCATTGCGCAGCAAGAACAACACAAATTTGCTCTCCCACATCTTCCTCCACCCCCGTAGAGCAGAGGGTAGTTTTCACCCCTTTATTGGTTGATTCTTTGGCTGTGTTCACCCTCCACCATGTCTCCCTTGTATTTTTAAGAGCTTATAAGTTAGAAGCTTTCATAACGCAGATTTATGTCCTGAAGGGCACAGAAGAGGTATAGAAGGCGTACCAACCCCTTCGGGGCGGGTTGCAAAATGCCCATTCATACTGCTTTCCGTAATGATACTGATATTCATAACTTTACCCCTAATTAAGGGATATTTTTGGGTCTGCACATAAATTTAAGGGGTATACGAATTTTTTTGACCTCCGATTCAAATTCAGCGTCGAAAGATACATAGAAATACCATGGTCAGTCATCCAGATCACGACCTTTTTTTTTTTTGTGGGGCTGTGTTATCTTCCTCTCAGTGATAACTTTGTATATTTTTTTTTTACCAAAATTGAATCAGATTTTCATCCTTGTCAACCCACATTCCAGACATTATTTTCCTATCGTTTTATTTTGTTAAAGTATCCAACCTGTATATTGTTTGTTAAAAGTTGTCAGGTCTCTTTGTTGGTAATAGCGTGAATTACCTGTCAAATATTATTTTCATCCATCAACATTTGAAAGTGATTTTCAAAACTTTCTTCGTTGTGATCGTCTAAATATACCTTAAATAAATAATTGACTAATGCATTGCACTGCTTGAGCTTTATGTTTTAAAAAATACCGTATTTTGGAGGACAATATTTTTTTTTATTCACTAGCCGATATCAATATCTACTATCTACTATCAAGCCTTTTAGCCTCTTGTAGATTATTTGCATTTATTTTTTAATTAAAGCCTTACAATTATTGTATTATATTACACTAAAATGAAAAACAAATATTCTATTTTATTCTAAACTAATGCAACCCAATTCAACATGACCAACGTATGCACCATATAACGATAACAAATTTTATAACGATTTTACACTTTATACAGAATGTACTTTTCTTTCCTTTCTTTCCTTTGATAAAAGAATCACCCTGTACTTCAAAAAGTTATATAAATAATTTTATTGTCTAAATGTAATGGTCTATAAGCTACAATTTTTTTGGATCTATTATAGTTTCTTATACATTTTTTTATTGTACATTTAAGCAACTTTTTAGCTTTCATATTTGGGCTAAAATAGTGATGATACAAGAGGTTTCCTCGTATAAAAAAATAAGATAGAGATAGTCATGTAGATTTCTTGATTCAGTCTATCTACACCCAGAGTAAACAATTTTATGAAAATCGAACCTTCCGATAGACGTACGCAGTTGAGCAAACATCGAATAAAGACAAATGTCAAGTAAAAAGCAGTGTCAGGTGTCACCGAATTAGATCTACACCAGGCCAAACGTTAGGGGAGATTCATGTATCTGTGTTTCAAAAAAGGCACTCCACTTATTCACCTAAATACACCTCATTAACTTAATTTAGTCTGCTGGCTAAAAACAGCAAGAGTGTGTCAAAGTCAATATAACCTTTCAAGTTGAAAGGAACCATATTAGGGATAATGTTATTAAAATAAATTTTACCCTATAAAGAGAAATAGACATGTACGTGGCTCAGGAAATATATTAATGAATGGTTTTGTTTCAGGCATATAACTTTGTGACACTTTACGGATATAAGTATGCACAGGTGTAGTCACATGTTACGGTAGACAACAGAAACAACCGCTGCCCAAGGAATAACTGTTTCCACATCCAGATTTTCTATCCAAGTCTCTCACAACGAAAACAAAAATTGTATGTGGAAATAATTGTTTATGAAACTTTATTATTTGAAACCGCCTACCTACTCATAAAACGAATGCCACATAGGTACGGTACACTAGGGTGGTTCAAAAATAGCTTAATTACTTCCACATCCAGGGGAAGTATAGTAACGACAAAAAAAATTTTAAAAATTTTTATTGTTCAAATAGGCTTAGAATGTCACGAAACGTCGAGATTTTAAGTTTGAGCGAAAAAAAAATTTCTGTCTGTCGGTCTGTCGGTCTGTCTGTAACTTTTTTTGTGTGCACGTTTACTCTGGAACCGTTTGAGATATTGACTTGAAATTTGGTACACATATGTACTTTAACGAGATCTAGAACTAGATTATAATTTCATCTTGTTCCATCGAAGGGTTGGGGGGTAAATTGGGGTAAATTTGGGGAAAATAGGTAAATCAAGCAGGTAAGAGTCCATAAAATTGGTATTTAGTATATACAAGAGAAGGCTAAGGTCTCAAAAAAAATTTTGGCATTAGCCACCCCCCATTACCACCCCCACCCCATTATTAAAGGGGATGAAAAAAAAAATGTGATTCGGTGTGTGTACAAGAACCAGAAGCCTCAAAACGTTTTTTTACTTCATCCACCCTCACTACCACCCCCTATCACCACCCCCACCCCGTTACCGATGTGGGGTATCGTTTTATGGGTTTTTGGGGTAGAGGATTTCAAATATTATATTACTAAAGTTCCATAAACAATTATTTCCACATACAAAATTTTTTCGTAGTGAGTGACTTGGATAAAAAATATGTGGATGTGGAAGTAGTGATTCCTTGGGCAGCGGTTTTTTACTTCCACATCCAGTGGAAGTATAGTAACGACAAAAAAATTTTTAAAAATTTTTATTGTTCAAATAGGCTTAGAATGTCATGAAACGTCGAGATTTTAAGTTTGAGCGAAAAAAAATTTCTGTCTGTCTGTCGGTCTGTCTGTAACTTTTTTTTGTGCGCACGTTTACTCAGGAACCGTTTGAGATATTGACTTGAAATTTGGTACACATATGTACTTTAACGAGATCTGGAACTAGATTATATTTTCATGTTGTTCCGTCGAAGGGTTGGGAGGTAAATTGGGGTAAATTTGGGGTAAATGGGTAAATCAAGCAGGTAAGAGTCCATAAAATTGGTATTTAGTATATACAAGAGAAGCTAAAGTCTCAAAAAAAATTTGGCATTAGCCACCCCAATTATTAAAGGGGATGAAAAAAAAAATGTGATTTAGTGTATGTACAAGAACCAGAAACCTCAAAATATTTTTTTACTTCATCCATCCCCACTACCACCTTTCTATCACAACCCCCACCCCACTACCGATGTGGGGTATCGTTTTATGGGTTTTTGGGGTAGAGGATTTCAAATATTATATTATTAAAGTTCCATGAACAATTATTTCCACATACAAAGTTTTTTCGTTGATAGTGACTTGGATATAGAATCTGGATGTGGAAGTAGTGATTCCTTGGGCAGCGGTTTTTTATAGAAGGTCTCGATCTCCCCAATTTATTTCCAAATCCGAAAAAAGTAAGTACGTATTTTTTTTGTTTTTCAAAATTTTGATTTTAAATGGTGCCTATGGAGACATGAAGTTTCCCCCATTTAAATTGCATGGGAAAAATCACGTTTTGGAATTTTTTGAATAATTGTTCAGGGATAGGGAAAATCTTCCATTAAACTTATAGGACTTGGAGAGAACTATCCTACGAAGAATTTGATGTATATACATTAGAGTGGAGTGAAAAAAGACACTTTTTCGCTTTTTTTGGAAATCAAATATGCTTGGGGTTGCAAAAGTTGATGCACCAGTTAAGCAATGCCAGGAAAAAATATTATTAAAATCTAATGTTATTTTGAGGTACCGCAAAGACCTTAAAGTTTTGGAAAAACCCGCTTGCAAATAATCTTCATATCTTTTTATTTTTTTGTGTAAAAATTTAGCTTGGATATAAAAAGCCATTCAAGTACTTTTGTCAATCTCTAAAAAAAACTCAGTTTTGTATTAAAAAGATATGAGCTGCCGTAAGGCTGCTAAATATTCAATTTTTTAGCATTTTAACCCTTTACAGCCAGTTTCACAATCGTTGATTAACTAATAGTCAGGATTTGACCAATAGTTTATTACAAAAATCTGTGACATTAACAGCTAGTTTTACAATTGTTGGTTAATTAATATCTAGGATTTGATCAATGATTTATTACTATAAAGGTAAGAATGTCTGGTAAAGTAGTGTTTACTAATAATTATAACTTTCTTTCAAGTTCTGGTTAGTCAACCAAAAAGATAACCAACGATTGTGAAACTGACTGTTAATGTGGTTAATTAATTTTTTTTTCAAGTTAATTAATATTGAATATATCTACTCTACTCTAATCTTGAATAAATCTACTCTAATAATTTGAAAAAAACACCAGTTTTTCAAAATGTTGAAAAATGGCGGCATTCATGAAAATTTTAAAAATTGATGACATTTGCGGCAGCTTAAAAAATAAATAAAATTAAAAAAACAAATTATGACGTGTTTACGTATGCTAAGTGGCAAATTTTGCACACCCAAGCTTTTTGAAAATAAAAATTATTTTTTTTCACTCCACCCTAATATACGTATGGGTTTACCGCCTAACACACCTCCACAGTGCACCGAAAACCACCTAAAGAATTTACATTTTTTCGATTTCGGAGCACCGTGGAGGTGCGGGGGGAAAAACCCATATGCCATATGTATATACATCAGATTCTTCGTTGGATAGTCCTCTCCAAGTCCTATAAGTTTCATGCAGGATTTCCCTAGCCCAATTATTCAAAAAATCCCAAAAAGTGATTTTTCCCTAAGCAATTTAAATGGGAAACTTCATGTGTCTATAGCACCATTTAAAATCAAAATTGTGCAGAACAGAAAAATACGTACTTACTTTTTCAGATTCTTAGACCACCCTAAGCTACACATAGGAAGGAGGGTGGTAGTAGGGGTGGATGAAGTAAAAAAAAATTAAGGCTTTTGGTTCTTGTACACACGCTAAATCACAATTTTATTTTTTTCACCTCCTTTAGTAGTGTGGTGAGGGTGATAATGGGGATGGCTAATGCAAAAAAAAAAAAATTACTTATTTTCTCTTATGTATACGAAATACCAATTTTATGGACTTTTACTTGCTTGATTTACCTATTTACCCCCATTTACTCCAATTTACCGCCCAACCCTTCAACAAAATAAGATCAAAATATAATCCAAACCCAGATCTCATTAAAATATATATGTGTGCCAAATTTCAAGTCAATATCTTAAACGGTTCCAGAGTAATCGTGCGCACAAGAAAAGTTACAGACCGACAGACAGAAATTTTTTTCTTAAACTTAAAATCTCGACGTTTCATGACATTCTACTTCCATATTTCCATTGGATGTTGAAGTAACTATTGACACTGAATGGCAAGCGCTAATATTCTTTGTCTTATCAACAGCGTCTTGACAAATGCAATGTGAACAATGCGTAATTCTAGTTGCCCCCCCCCCTTCCGCCCAACTAACACTAATTCATTTATAATAGTTATAAGAACATCTATATCACCATTGTATAAGAATAAAAGCTTCGCAGTTAAGGTTTGAGAACGTTCTCACAGCATCTGTGCAACCACTATATATCCACAATAGGTACAGATTTATAAAACCTTTTTATTGTTTAAAGGCCACAAAAACAACAAACTAAAAACGTAGGTACTCTTCGCCAATTTATTGAGCTTTCTATATAATTGTTACACATTCTATAGGATACTCTTCACAGTTTTCTTGTAAATAATGTTAGTTCTTGGACAGCCTGAATTTTGTGATACCAACTTTGTTGTGAAAAAAATATATGAAAAAAAATTGAAAAAAAAACATCCAACCTGTCTGGGATTCGAACACAGAATCTTTGGACTGCAAGACAAGACTTTAGCCACTGCATCATCACAGATCACTACAAAAATCGTATATCTGTAATGTATATCTTTCAAGGATCATATTTCAACGCATTAGATATATTATTATAAAATATTTATTAGTAAAATGCATAAACAAAAAAAATATATTATCGAGATAACATTAACGAGCGACAAAAATTAAGAAAATATATTTTTCTAAATAAAATGATTAATAACTTTCTTATTTACTGATTGATTTTCTTCAAAAACAATAAGGTTCTTCCTCTAGCTAACACTAACTTACTTTCCGAATTTCAATACAATCGGACTTTTCTTTCTTAAGTTATCTTGCTTACAAGAAACGTGACGGACGGACAGACAGACGGACGGATGGGCAAACGGACATACGGACAGGCGGACATTTTGAAAGTTGTTCAGAATTCGTTCACTACCACAATGATTTTTTTCTACGAGCGATATTTCCGGTTTTAGAAATGTGCCGATCATATGCAATATACTCTTCGTTTTTGCGAAGAGTATAATAATTTTACAACTATTTAGCACCCTTTAGTAACATTCTTACAGCATCTATAAAATATCTTAAGAAGTTCTAACAAACTATTTTATAAAAGTTCCCAAATTAGAAATTTAGTTGCAGGTTTTCACTGTCCATGCGTTACTTACTGTATAACTGTTCTTGATTGAAAAGTGTAAATTTAAAGAGTTCTCTCCTTTTATAAGAGTGGACGAACTTATAAAATATGGAAACATTCAATCGTTGTTTCGACTTATTCGTTTTGTGACTAAATACATGTACATAGTTATTCATTATATATTGACCCTCCTTTATTTCTGTTATTATTGGAAATTAAAAAAAAAGTTTGGTATAGAAGTTGTAGAGTTGTAATTAAAAAAACAATTGCTTGCATAGGTCGCGTGATATAACAATGAAGGTTGTTTTTTAAATGGAATGTATGTTCTTACATATTATTTTATATCTTTTTCCCCTGACTTCAAATATATAAGGCCTGATAGGTCTAGCTGTATTATTTCTTGACATATCGGACATTAAATATGCTCCAAACATGCATATGGGTATTTTATGGTTATTGACGGAAGCGCAGTAATTACTCTTAATTAGTAGGTTGTGACTGATGATACTATGACAACACTGTTAGTGTTTGACATTTCGTATTATTATTTGATCAAAATGGGTTACACAGAAGCAGAAAAGTTTGATATATTCTAAGAATAAAAATAAAATCCTGAGATGAACAATATTTTATAACATAATATTACAACGAAAATTTTACAACAGCGTCAGAATTAGGTTCGTCAACTATTAATTTTTTTTAAAATAGCCACCATTATTTAAAATACAAAGCTCAGTAAAAAGCAGAGCTATTATTGCCCTTGTTTAATTCGCAAATTGTTTCTTTAATTTTTACTTCCACGTCCAGTGGAAGTATAGTAACGACAAAAAAATTTTTAAAAATTTTTATTGTCCAAATAGGCTTAAAATGTCATGAAACGTCGAGATTTTAAGTTTGAGCGAAAAAAAATTTCTGTCTGTCTGTCGGTCTGTCTGTCGGTCTGTCTGTAACTTTTTTTTGTGCGCACGTTTACTCTGAAACCGTTTAAGATATTGACTTGAAATTTGGTACACATATGTACTTTAACGAGATCTAGAACTAGATTACATTTTCATCTTGTTCCGTCGAAGGGTTGGGGGGTAAATTTGGGGTAAATGGGTAAATCAAGCAGGTAAGAGTCTGTGAAATTGGTATTTAGTATATACAAGAGAAGCTGAGGTCTGAAAAAAATTTTTGGCATTAGCCACCCCCATTACCACCCCCACCTCCTTATTAAAGGGGATGAAAAAAAAAATGTGATTTAGTGCATGTACAGGGACCAGAAACCTCAAAATATTTTTTTACTTCATCCACCCCCCACTACCACCCCCCTATCACCACCCCCACCCCACTACCGATGTGGGGTATCGTTATATGGGTTTTTGGGGTAGAGGATTTCAAATATTATATTATTAAAGTTCCATAAACAAATATTTTCACATACAAAGTTTTTTCGTTGTGAGTGACTTGGATAGAGAATCTGGATGTGGAAGTAGTGATTCCTTGGGCAGCGGTTTTTAGTTTTAATTATTTTAACATTTTGATTAAAATCACAGTTCACATTCACATTCTATATATATCATTTTAAAATTTTAGTAATGCTAAAAAAATGTGGAAGTTTTTAAAAATTGTACTTATAGATTAAATGTTATTTATTCTGCTTAATTGATTTGTTTGAAATACGGCATAAACAAAAAACTAATTATTTTCAGATTTATGTTTCTGTACATTTCTGAGAAATATTATAATTTTATTAAATTAGAAGGTTCGAGGAAATACCGCATCAGGCGATATCTGTGAAACGTTATTAAAAAAATAATTTTGTGGTCTTCTGCCTGTTGTTCGACTCACCAGTCAATGAATTCATAGAAATGTTTATCCAGTTTACACACGACGACGTATATTAATATGAGATATAATGAGTTTCTGAAAGGGTAGCTTCTGTGTTTTCCCATACGTATATTTCCTTTCTATTTTCTGTTTGTATGATCTCAAATATTAAAAACTGTAATAAGAACTTTTAAGGGATATTCGTAACGAATCCGTTATAAGCCTTACTCAAAAATACAAATAAAAACTACGTTTATACAGGATGATTCCTAAAGAATAGACATATAGTAACTGGAGATTGCTTGGCTCAAAATATGAAGATTTTACTAAACTAACAAAACTACCCACCCAAGGAACAATTCAAAAGTCATTTGGACTTGAGGAGGTTTTAAGAAAGGTTTCTCAGGGTTAGGAAATAGTCTTGTGCTTTATTGATGTCGTAGTTAAGGCCTTTTAGGCTTCAAGTATACTTGCTCTTATATGATAAGTTTTAAAGCATTTTGTAAGACCTAAGCTATTTTGCTTCTAGGATAATATGTATTTGTAATGGGTTTATCATACCTACATAAAACTCCCCATAAAGCTAATTAGTTTTATTAACGTCTTAAATTCCATTTAGATTTAAAGAGGCTTTAAATTATTCTTTATGGTTTTAACATATTTGCAATAAATGCATTTTAAATTCTTTTTAAAACTAGACATTTCCAATGCCTATTAGTACTTATTAAAGGCCATTAGAAAACTAGACTCTTAAAACATCCTTGACAGATGTTGTGATGAAACCGTTATGAAGAAAAAAAGGCCTCTATAAATCTAAAAGGCAAATTTTAATTCCATAAAACACTTTTTAAAACCCCAATAAAACATTTATTATAAAAATAGTAAATAATATGTCTGCCTGAAGTGTCGTTGAT
The DNA here is from genome assembly GCA_936432065.2 of Rutpela maculata. NCBI lineage: Eukaryota > Metazoa > Arthropoda > Insecta > Coleoptera > Cerambycidae > Rutpela > Rutpela maculata. The sequence goes on from OW386294.2 coordinate 4,311,430, forward strand.
GTATGTGTGTACACGTATATTTAGAACACATACGCGCGCGTCACACTGTCAAATTATTTTGAGGTTAAGTTTTAAGTTTTTTGTATCAGATGTCAACGCGGTTCGTCTTCGAGGCGATTCTTTTAAATCCCAAACGTTTTTTTTTACAGCTTTTATCAAGTCCACGTGATCTTCGCCAAGTGCATTTGCATTTATGTAAGGAAGGAATTATTTGTGATAGTATACAAAAAAACTAAAAGGACTTCATTTTGAGTATATGTTCTAGGTCATTACCATTATTAGAATATACAGTTTAATGAGAGGACTGTAAAATGACAATTAGGTTTTTAGTTGGCTGGCGATGTTTCTCTTGTTATATAAAAATATTCATGGTCAACCTCACAATTATAATTATTAATAATTATCACTTTTTCTTTAGCAAATTATGGTAGAATTACAAGAAACGACTGAAAATTACCACGAGAACCGAGAAGCAGCCTACTTGTTTAAATTTGCTGATTACGCGTCTATGCAAATTTTGTATGAATATTAAAATCATTATTATTTCTGAGGCGCCCTTGTTTTTTGGGCCTTTCTTTTGTAGTTTTAACGATAAACTGCCGTTGGTTTTAATTTTTTTGTCATACCTGATGTCTTTTTATTACCTTTTAAATCGGCCTTAGAGAGGTTATAGTGCCACTCTATGCTTTATAAATTTCAAATTCCATTTTATCTTCAATAAGTCTGATGGTGGGTTTGCTTAAATCAGTTTAGAAAAAAATAAATGCAATAATAAAATTATTTGGATTCCTTCGTGGACATTCTTATTGCTTCTCAGTTCTAATATGGACTTATAAGAGTTTTAAAAACCAGTTTTAAGGTAGCCTTCTAGGTGTTTTCTAGAAATGCAGGAAGCTAATAAAAAAGCTTCAGACAGCTTTACAATAGGTTTTAAGAAAGGTTTTAAAACGGCCCGAACAAGGGTTTCAAGAGCGGCACTATGCCTCACTAAGGAGTTTTATGATGGAATTTAAAAAGGCCTTAACAACCTTCATAAGGGTGGGCCCTTTTAGTCTACAAGTCGCTTTATGATGGTATTAAGGATATTGTTACAGCAAAATAGATTTTTCAAGGCATTTTATAAATAGTTTTATAGCACCCTTGTATATATTTAAGAAACCAAAATTGTTCCTTGAACAAGTAACTATTCAAATGCCTTGCAGATTTATTTAGGTTCTATCAGTGTTTTATAATGGCCACCTCATAAACTAAAATTATATTTTAGTCTTTGTTGGTTTATGTCTTATCAAGGTATTTATTAAGCCTTCAATAAAATTATCTATTTGTTAAGTAAAACTTAGGAGGATCCAAGTTCTGTTAGAGAGTTTAGTACAACAGTACATGATGTTAATGTACGCGGAAAAAATTCTCTAACGTTACCGTTGCACAAGACTTATCTTTATAGATCATCCTTTTCGTTCAACATTGCTAAAATTTACAATAAAATTCCTGAGGAATTAAAGAAACTGCCTGTTAATATTTTTAAGAAAAAAATGAAACTTGCAATATCTGATGGAACATTCTCTGTTACTTAATGTATGTGGATTTTGAATGTGTAATTGTGTGTGTTTTATCTCAGTATCTAGACATTTAGGATTGCCAATTTTTGTGTTTTTAGATGTGCTAATAACTGTGCCAAAATTTATGAAATTGTTATATATTTTTAATTATCATTTATATATTCTACTGAGTATTGTGGATATACTTGTTTTCCTACATTAGCTGTGCTAATGGACTGCTTAATAAGTTCGTTGTACTGTGATTTATTAACCAATCTTGTATGTTGTTAATACTTCACTTGAATTAGTATTTAATTAGTTTTGAAGGTTGAGTGTAAAAGCGCTGCTTTTTCGATGTTCACATCGAACAAGTGCGAACTCTGCCTTTTGCATTCAGGCATAACTAGTTCGTATACTGTTATCTTATTCTTTGTATATTCAGCCTGGAGCAATAAAAGCATTTATTATTATTATTATTATTAAATATTGTAGTTTTATGGGTGGATGAAGTAAAAAAACATTTTGAGGTTTCTGGTTCTTGTACACACACTAAATCACAATTTTTTTCATCCCCTTTAATAATGGGGTGGGGGGTGGTAATGGGGGTGGCTAATGCCAAAATTTTTTTTGGGACCTTAGCTTCTCTTGTATATACTAAATACCAATTTTATGGACTGTTGCCTGCTTGATTTATCTATTTTCCCCAATTTACCCCCCAACCCTTCGACGGAACAAGATGAAAATATAATCTAGTTCTAGATCTCGTTAAAGTACATATGTGTACCAAATTTCAAGTCAATATCTCAAACGGTTCCAGAGTAAACGTGCGCACAAAAAAAGTTACAGACAAACCGACAGACAGAATTTTTTTTCGCTCAAACTTAAAATCTCGACGTTTCATGACATTCTAAGCCTATTTGAACAATAAAAATTTTTAAAAATTTTTTTGTCGTTACTATACTTCCACTGGATGTGGAAGTAAAAAGTGAAAAAGTTCGATTTTTTTTCCGATTTCGCAATTCCGAACCGAATCGCGACCTACATAATTGAATTCGGCAGGTGAGAATATGACTCCAGTTTTTGTATGTTCTCGAGTTGCATATGTAGTAGAGTAAAATCTGGAAGTAAAGTCGCTTAGTTTTCGAGAAAAAAAAAACCGGCGTAGAACCAAACCAGACTTAGTGGGATTCTTTAGTAAGATAATCGTGTACACGAAATCATTTTTTACGGCATTTTTTGGTGGTCGAGAACTTTTTTATTTCGGAAAAACTCAAAAAAATAGATTTTTAATGAAATGTGTTTTTTAACGTCTCCACCGCTATATCTCTGAAAATATTTGTGCTATCAAGCTATTTTTTTTTCAGATTAAAGTAGACACAATAGCGCTTCGAACAACGTCCCACGTGAACCCGATTTATTTTTTTTTAAGTTGGTAAAATAATAGGAAACTCAAACTTGTTATTTTTAGTAGCGTAATTTTAGGCAATCGAGAAAAAAATTTATTTATGAAAATTTGTATATACATGCTGCGTACAAATTGAAGCCAATAGTTGAAAAAAGTTTTTAGGATTAAAATTTTTCAAGTCCCGTTGATAGTATTGAGTCAGCGATTTTTTTTTAACGGGCCAAAGTCATATTCTTGCGCGCTCGGCTGTAGCAAGTCTGCCGACTGCAACGATCTGACGGTTCCGGTCGGGGTGTATGTAGTAGTTTAACTTATATCAATAGGTACAAAACCAGTAGTGATCAAAAGATCTAGGGGATCAATATTATTGTTCAGTATTTCATATATTGTACAGTAGTATTGATCATATGTTGTTAATATTAAGAAATTGTACAAAGAATATTAAATAGTCTCCTTTTAATAATAAAAAAGACGTAGGTAGATATAAATACCTAATCTATAAATATCAATCAGTGTTACTAACTACCCTATCTAATTAGTAAGTTTATTAGACATTTTTAAATGAATGAAAGTAAAAACGTACGCATAAAATGAGTTTTATTGTTGAAATAAATTTTTTATTTGGATATAAATATGTAGTATGTAGTTTATGTAGGCCCTACATTAATAGCATTCTAATTCGTTCATATCTGCCTCGAAATCTTTAATAATGTTGTTACAGGAACGACATTTGCACTCGTTGCAACATTTTAGGCCTTCCTTAAAACAAGCAAATTTTCGATTGTCACAATTTTTATCCGAACAATGAATACTTAATGATTTTCGACAACCGCCACTTCTACGCGACTAATCTGACCAACCCTGCATACTACAGTACCTAGAGGTAAAAAATATGCAAAACTTCGGAAAAATGTCATATTGAACGGATTTCGTTCATTTTTGGCAGTATAATAGTAAATGCTTCACAGAAAAGTTTCCATATTGTGCGGAGGCTTGCTAATTTATAGGGGGTGGATGCCACCCCCTCAGGGTGTGGCACTAAAAAAATATATATATTTATTGGAGCTGAAGTAGAATCAAATTTTAAGAAGAAAAGGTTCTATGAAATTTTTCACATAAATTGATAGTTTTTAAGTTATAACGACTTCAACATTGCGATTTCAGCTAAAAAAAAGGTATTTTCAAACGGCTTTCGTCAAGTATCTCGAAAAGTATTACTTTATCTGAAAAATGTTGCAGACCAATTAGAGAAAGTACAAACTCGGAATTAATTATATTTTTTTTTTATTGATGTAGGATTAATAATTTCGGAGATATTTAAGTTTACATTTGGCATCCAAGTGTTCATAAGATAATTATTTAGGGTGAGAGTTAAATATCGCAGAAACTGTGACATCTACGTCAAGGGTGCTAATAGGTAGAATAATATGTTATTAATTAAGCTTTCAACTGTTTTTTAATTTGTTTCTGTAGCATAAAAAACAAAGAAGTTATGACCGAAGCAATGTGCGTCTACACATTTTTTTAATAACAACGTCGTCATTTTGTTACTGTAATTAGCCAGTAATTAAAAAAAAGGAATTTCAAACACTGTTCCTCATTAATATATATCATGACGTAGATGCTCAAATTTTTTGGTTTGTGTACAGCACTTGCTTTAGAAAAAAATACAGTTTAAACTATAAAGGTATTTTCGATGAAACGTATTTTTTTTCCTTTTCCAAATATCTCAATAAATATTAGTTTTACTGAAAAACGGTAGATACCAAAAATAAAGCTCATAAACTGATAATGAATTTCGCTTGTTAATTTATTTACATAGATTTAATAGTTTCGGAGATATGAAAGTTTACAAATGGCGTCCGAACGTTTATAAGACGAAAAATGCAATTTAAATGTTAAACATTTCAGAAATTGTGACACCTACGTCACGCATGCTAAGAAATGAAATTAAAGACAATTAATTGCGATTTCAAATTATTTTTTACTCGTTCCTGTAGCATAAGAAATAAAGAAGTTAGGACGGAAAAATGTGCGTATTTATACTTTTTTTATATAAAAATGTCGCCATATTGTTAATCTAATTAGCCAGTAATTTAGAAAAAATATCTCAAATACAGTTTTTCGTTAAGATGTAGCATTACCTAGATGCTCAAATTTTTTTGCTCATTTAAAGCACTTGCTTTAGAAAAAAGTGCATTTTAAACTTTAAATTTAATTTCGGAACATTACCAAATATAAACTTACATATCTCCGAAATTATTAATCCTACATCAATAAACAAAAAATATAATTAATTCCCAGTTTGTACTTTCTGTAATTGGTCTGTAACATTGTTTCGATAAAGTAATACTTTTCGAGAAACTTGACGAAAGCCGTTTGGAAATACCTTTTTTTTAAGCTAAATTCGCAATTTTGAAGTCGTTATAACTTGAAAACTATCAATTTATGTGAAAAATTGCATAGAACCTTTTCTTCTTAAAATTTGATTCTATTTCAGCTCCAATAAACATATATATTTTTTTAATGCCACCCCCTGAGAAGGGGTGGAATCCACCCCCTATAAATTAGCAAGCCCCCGTACAATATAGAAACTTTTCTGTGGAGCATTTACTATTATACTGCCAAAAATGAACGAAATCCGTTCGATATGACATTATTCCGAAGTTAAAACCTCTAGTTACTGTAACTAGCAAGCGAGGTGTATTAATTGCGTCCCAATTTCGCATTTAGCGCTGATAAAAAAAATCGCTGTTGCCAAACGGTACACTTTAGGAAAAAATATATTGTTTCAAAAACTTTTGTGATTATTAGGCTTTATTTTCTTCGCTGCATGTATGTAAATATTTTTAAAAATAAAAAAGTTTATCGATTGGTGAAGATTTCAATACATAAAATATATATTTTTAGTTTATCTGATTTTTAGAGAAATGAAAGTGCGAATTGTACCCAAACCGTTTATATTGGTAAAAGCGCTACAGTGTGACCTTTAATTTGATAGAAAACAAATTTTGGTACCTTTAATAGTTTTAAAGATATGGCGGTGGAAACAAGAAAAAACAATTTTCTTTAAAAATACATTTTTTTCACTTTTTATTGATTTAAAAAGTTCGAGACCACAAAAAAATGTCGTAAAATATGATTTCATATGCCCGGTGACATACTCAAAGGAACCTAACATGTTTGACCTGGTTCTACGCCAAAAAAAAAAAAAACGACACGATAGACTTACGAAATCGCTGCTCTAATGCCACTTTTGTTTTGCATAGGGTCTCTCTCTCCGACTACAAGACGGACATCCGCGACGGACACGCACTGATCTCTGGCACTCTGTACCTGTTCCCGACTCCCCAACGGTAGAAGTATGGATATCGTTTCCAACTTTTATCGAAACTGTTTTGTGATATTATCAAAAATAAAAGTATTGTGCCCTAAAAACCACAAAAAATTCGAATACAAAGCGAAATATTTGCCTATTTTAGCGAATTCTCGTAAAAGTATTATGTTTACAGAAAAATGTTATAGTAGTTTTTTTAAAGAGTATATTATTAAGGCTAGGATTTTGCAGAGTGAGAGGGAAATATGGGTTTATTTTCAATTTATTGTAAATATTTAAAAAACTACAGATAGTATAATCTTAAAACTGCTTTATATACTTGCTATTGATCTGACGAATACAACTATATATATTTTTCATTATAAATTTCTGTTATATTTAAATATCGTAGTTTATCAATGAAAATAGTGCCTAATTTCATTATTAAAGTATGGCATTTGCCTATATACAAAATTAATGATAAAAACTATATATGGTTGTATTCCTTAGAGTAATGGGAAGTATCTGAAATTATTTTAAAGATTATACCATTTATCATTTTTTAAATATTTGTAATAAACCGAAAATAAACGCATATTCCCTCTCACTCTGCAAAATCCTATCATTAAGGAATAACACGGTATAATATTTATGAATTTAGAATAAATAATGACGGTGATACGAACGATAAATAAAAGGCTTGCAAAATGGATGTTTAACGGGGGGTGGGGGATTAAGCGCAAGGGTGAGGGGCGGGAACTTTTGAGAAAATAATCCTCTAATTAATTCTAATTGAGAAAATACTCCTCTAACAACTGGCAAAAATGCAGCTTGTCTCTAATTACTTCCGACAAAAAACCTCATTGCCTGGGCTATATGTTTCATTCTCCAAATTTGACAAAATTTTATAGTGGTATTTTTTCCTTCATATAAAATGCTTTAAGGGGTGAGACAAAAAAAATCGAGAGTCGCAAAATTTGGGCCACTCTAGTGTGCACTTTTGATTTTGCCAACGATTCTTACGTGCTAACTGCCCGAGAAATATCGGTACGTTTTTTTGACACCCCCTGTATATATGAGAATTATTTCTCACGATACAATGTTGCTAATAGCCGGGACAGATCATAATTAAATGCAATATTTACCATAAAAGCTACGCCAAACAGTGCTTTATCCCAACTACAATGCCACTACAATGTAAAGCTTATAAATTATATTTTTTACTGTCTGTCAATACAAAATACAGTACTTGTAAATCAAACCCATAACCAAGAGAAAAATCAAGCAACCCTTAACTTAAATTCGTTATAAGCTATAAAAACGTTATACGACTTTAGTTTGAATAAAGTATGCGTAAATCATGCTCCAGTTTTACTATCCGAATTTTACTGTTCCAAAGGCCAGTAGCACTTTGACTATAATCGTAATCTATTCAGATACACATGTGAAGAGTGGCCCTGAACCAATCCAATTTAAGACTGATTGTATTACTGATGTAAGAGGGTTAGCTAAACAGTTTTTTTCAGATTTTATGTGTATAATACGGTACACGGTACGTTCTATTTATTTTCGGAGTTAAAATTGGCAATTCTATGAATCTTAAACGATATAAACACAGAAAAATGTTTCGTCCTAATTATCAAAAATTGCACGCCACATTGGTCTTAGAAAAGTCACTAGGAACAGTTTGTGCAAATAAATAATATATTTTTGGAGTAATGATTTTGTACAGTTTATGCATTGTCATTATTATACTCTTCGCAAAAACGAAGAGTATATTGTATTTGATCGGCACATTTCTAAATCAGTAAATATCGCTCGTAGAGAAAAAAATTTCATATCATTATGTTAGTGAACGAATTCTGAACAACTTTCAAAATGTCCGTCTGTCCGTCCGTCCGTCCGTCACGTTTCTTGTAAGCACGATAACTTAAGAAAGAAAAGTCCGATTGTATTGAAATTTGGAAAATAAGTTAGCGTTAGCTAGAGGAAGAACCCTATTGTTTTTGAAAAAATTCAATCAGTAAGTAAAAAAGTTATTAATCATTTAAATAAAAAAAAAATTTTTTCATAATTTCTGTCATTTGTATTTAAATAGAAATCTTGCGAAATGTTATTCCCTATATTTTTTTTTGTTTTTATATTTTACCAATATATATATTTCATAATAATGTATCTAATCCGTTGAAATATAATTCTTGAACGATATTCATTCAAGTTTTGTGGTAAGATGTGATAGCTCAATGGATAAAGCATTTGCCTTTCAATCCAAAGGTCTCGTGTTCGATCCGTCACATGGCGATTTTTTTTTCATATATTTTTTTTTCACAACAAAGTTGGTATCACAAAATTTAGAATGTCCAAAAACTAACATTATTTACAAGAAAAATGCGAAGAGTATCCTACAGAATGTGTAACAGTTATATAAAAAGCTCAGTAAATCGGCGAAGAGTATAATGCTTCCACTAGTTTGATATTATTGTACATTTTAGAAAACACAGATCGTATTCTTTGCAAAGGATCCCGCTATTTTTCTTATATAAATTGACTTTCGGAGAAATTGGCTAAATTTTTAATATAGTGTATATTTCAACTTTGTGATCAAATTTCTCATAGGCCCAACTCGATCCTACATCTAGTTTTCTAGAAACCGCTTATGAAATGTACAAGGTGGGCCAAATTAGATGGGATTTCTCTAAAACTATGGCAGATAGACAAAAACCAATATAGGTGTTCTGAGCTCGATTTCGAGAAACAAACAATGGAGCAAACCGTGATCGTCTATTTTTTTCGACTACCGAGCTAAAGACCATTTTTGGAAAATTGGCATTTTTGAATGATCTCTACCTCTCAATTACCAAGTGTCAAATCGAAAATCGAGTAACACATTCTTAAGGCACTTTTTTGAGTAGAATCTGTCGCTGATAAAAAGAAAGTTATACATGCCTCAGTTTCCGAGATATACAGTGTGGCTACAATTTCGTGGACACAAGCCTGTATCTATGTTATTACTTGACGGATCGTTTTCTAATTTGGGCAGGCCACATATACCATGGTAGTGCATATTTAGAACCTAATAGAATACATTTTAATCATAGGCGTGCGTTGCAGGAAATAAATAAAGGGGCAAATTTTTACGATTTTTTATTAGCGAATCGGATAGAAAAAAATCGATGTCATATTCTTATTTATCACCCTTGAAAACATACCTGAAACAAGTTTCATTCAAATGCTATGCAGGGTTGCTCAGAAAATAAAGAAATATGTTTTCTCCCGTATGTAATTTCATGTTAACATTGTGTCCCATTTACTTCTTCTTTATGGCATGCGTACTACAGAAAAAAATAACACACAGAAACATCACATAAATGTATTAACAGAAAAACAATTGACATTAAGAATACATTTGTGGTAATGATAAATTGTTGAAGGAATTATATGAAATAATGGAATTTTTATTCTTTTCATTTGTCATCATAACTTAATTAATTAATTATACTATTGAATTCTTCTAACTTCAACATAACCGCCATCCAATGTGATGCATGCTTCTACCCTTTTTCTAACATGACGAATCACTTTTATCTGTTCGTGCCTTGTGATACTTTGACATGCCTCTGTAATTCGTTGCCGCAATTCTTCCACAGTACGAGGCCGATTAACGTATACTTTATTTTTTATGTTACCCCAAAAATAGAAATCCATCGGGGTGAGATCCGGGGATCTTGGAGGAAACTCATGTAATGGCCTACGGGGACCAATCCACTTCATAGGAAAATTGGTGTCAAGCCAATTTCTAACCATACGAGAACTATGTGCTGGGGCACCGTCTAACAAAAAGTAAAGGTTTTCGCTCACGTTTAACGGTAAATTATCAAGAAAATCCATAATTTCTGTTTCTAGAAAATTCAGACAATTTTGAGCAGTCAAATTCTGAATAAAAAAAGGTCCAATAATTTGTTGATTTAAAATAGCACACCAAACATTCACTTTGAATAAGTATTGATTTTTACTGTTAATTATCCAATGTGGGTTTTCTGACGCCCAGTATCTCATATTTTGGGTGGATCTTACACCATTTGATGTAATAGTAGATTCGTCACAATAAATTATATTTTTCAAAAAATCTCTGTTGTTCAAAAATTCACCCTGCATCCAAAGTGCATAATCCAATCTTCTTTCAAAATCCGCTTCTAAGAGTGTGTGTAATATTTTAGGCTTAAATGGTTTTATGTTATTTTTTTTTAGACATCTTATTATTTCTTTGTTTAGATTTAAGTTCAAAGAAGCTTGTCTTATACTTAATTTTGGATTATTACGGAATGCTTGCAAAATTCTGTTTTCATTTAAATTATTCCGATTATAATTTGTTGGTCTTAATATTGTAACGTTTCCAGTTTGATTAAAAATTCGATAAATCTTAGCTATTGTGCTAAAACTTACTGGAGGCCGGTTAGGATGTCGGTCATTAAAAGTTCTTGCTGCTTCTCTTACTGTTATATTTTCTCCTACAATTCTAATAATATCAACTTTTTCAGCAAATGATAAACAATTTTCTGGCATTGTATTAGAAATCACAATTATTTGAGGTCTAAATTCAACACTAAAATGTAAACTACTTAGCTTATGTCACAATATGAGATTTCGACAAATAAAGTCATTCCATGGCACCATTGGATTTTGCATTATAATTGCAAACAGTAAAGATATTTTTAGAATTCCCTTTTAATTTGCTCTTACATTGTGTACTAAGTAAATTAGTTGCTAAAAAATCTCATGACAATTCTTACGATTAGAGTAAAAAAGCAGCGAGAGTTCTTAATCACTGATATGCTTAACCGTCCTTCTAGTTAGTTTTAACAGATTATCTAAAAAGGGAATAACGAAAGAAAATTGAAATATTTCTTTATTTTCTGAGCAACCCTGCATAGGATTTGGATGAAACTTGTTTCAGGTATGTTTTCGAGGGTGATAAATAAGAATATGACATCGATTTTTTTCTATCCGATTCGCTAATAAAAAATCGTAAAAATTTGCCCCTTTATTTATTTCCTGCAACGCACGCCTATGATTAAAATGTATTCTATTAGATTCTAAATATGCACTACCATGGTATATGTGTCCTGCCCAAATTAGAAAACGATCCGTCAAGTAATAACATAGATACAGGCTTGTGTCCACGAAATTGTAGCCACACTGTAGACATAACTTGTGTTTTCTTTTAATGGAACACCCTGTAAATCATTTCATTATTCGATCACAACTTGAATTAACTATCCAACGATGTATAACATGCCATATTTATCATTAATTGAATTGAATCTGCGGTAGGTTCTTGATGAAACATATTAAATAAAATTAAGAAATTTAAACACTTGGTATTTTGTTTCACTGGTTTTTATTCAGATTTTTCTGACATATGTTTCGGTCTCACGACCATTATCAAAGAGTCTTAATAACTAACCTAAAAGTGACCGCTTACAATATATATGCACATTGTTACCTACAATAAGCTTGGAATGGGATGATAGCTAATTTTAATTTTATTGCAATTGATTAAATTTAATCCTACCTGGTACTAGGAACTTAATTATCTTACTAGGAACTTACTTAATTATAATTTTAATACAGTGTCTAGTACGGGAGTATTTGCAAATATAATTTGTGTATTTGTAACATTTTTGTGGTTTTTTAGGGCCCTCTTTATTTCCAAAATTTCAAGCATATCTAGATTATCTCCTTTATTGACCTTATGTAAAAGTTTAACATTACTATTGCTAAAGAAATGATTTTGTTGAATACAATGTTCTGCAAACCCCGTGGATTTTACGTTATCTAAAATTGACTTTTTATGTTCCTTGACCCTTACTTCTATGCTTCGACCACTCTGGTCTATATATAGGGCATCGCAATCGTCACACTTTATTTCATATACCCCCGATTTTTCTATATCTTCTGTTTTTTCTTTATTATTAACTAATAAACGACCTAAGTTATTTTTGTTTGACGATATTGTATTAATTTCTAATTTATTTAATCTATTACAAATAGAATTGCTAATACCTTTTACATAGTATATACTATGCCACCTTTCATTTTTTACAATGTACCCAATAGAAAAAATGAAAGGTGGCATAGTATATACTATGTAAAAGGTATTAGCAATTCTATTTGTAATAGATTAAATAAATTAGAAATTAATACAATATCGTCAAACAAAAATAACTTAGGTCGTTTATTAGTTAATAATAAAGAAAAAACAGAAGATATAGAAAAATCGGGGGTATATGAAATAAAGTGTGACGATTGCGATGCCCTATATATAGGCCAGAGTGGTCGAAGCATAGAAGTAAGGGTCAAGGAACATAAAAAGTCAATTTTAGATAACGTAAAATCCACGGGGTTTGCAGAACATTGTATTCAACAAAATCATTTCTTTAGCAATAGTAATGTTAAACTTTTACATAAGGTCAATAAAGGAGATAATCTAGATATGCTTGAAATTTTGGAAATAAAGAGGGCCCTAAAAAACCACAAAAATGTTACAAATACACAAATTATATTTGCAAATACTCCCGTACTAGACACTGTATTAAAATTATAATTAAGTAAGTTCCTAGTAAGATAATTAAGTTCCTAGTACCAGGTAGGATTAAATTTAATCAATTGCAATAAAATTAAAATTAGCTATCATCCCATTCCAAGCTTATTGTAGGTAACAATGTGCATATATATTGTAAGCGGTCACTTTTAGGTTAGTTATTAAGACTCTTTGATAATGGTCGTGAGACCGAAACATATGTCAGAAAAATCTGAATAAAAACCAGTGAAACAAAATACCAAGTGTTTAAATTCCATATTTATCTCTAGAAAAAGTGATTAATTTTCGAAAAATTTAATATATTTGTGAGGAGGCCATAGAAAACTATTAACAACAACAACACTTCTTATAACATAAAATAATTTTGCAAAAAAATAAGAAAAACTAAACTACAATAAACATCCGAATTGTCTTCCATTGGCATCTATGCATTTTTGACACCTTCTCCTTACAGCATTTGTTGCATTTCCAATCATGACAGGAGTTATTGTCCGAAACGCAGCTAATGGTTTGTTTTCAAATTCTTCTATGTTATTAGAACGTTCTCTATATAAAATATTTTTTAAATAACCCCAAAGCCAAAAGTCGGCAGGGATTATATCGGGAAATCTAGCTGGCCACAAAATGGACCATTATTTCCTAAAAATTAAACAATATCTAAACTACTTTGTTGTTTATTAATGTCCAGTTAGCTAAATTAATTGTTAGTTATCAATTTAGTTAACTTGAGTAATCCAATCCTCCCCAAACGGAGCATTTAATTAAATTCGTATTTCATTTGACCTATGACCTGGGGCGTCATCGTGTTGGTAAATTAATCTTTGAAAGTGCCTTACAGGCATATTGTCTACAAAAGCACTCAAAGAAATAGTATGGGTAAATTCAACAAAAAAAAAATGGTTAACTAACAATATCGTTAATTTTGTTAAACCAAACAATATTGATGGTATTTTTAAACAAGAGGTGATTGTTATTTTAATTAATAAAAAGTTGTAGTACAACAAAACAAACATTAACTTAAAAAATAGATGAATAAGACTATTATTTTGTTCGTCTGACTATTATTTTGTTGAATTCTGTCAAATTAAACTAGATAATAGCATATTTTATTTTTAACTATTATCGAATTGTAATTCTAACCCAGTATTAGTTCGCTGTATTATTGTACTTGGTAGACAAACCAATATTATTGTCGTCTTCTAGAAGTTCTAAAAGAATTACCATAAAATTTGCTTGCTTACCACGTAGTCTATTACAGAAATTATTCCCAGATGACGCCACATACCAATCACTGACAATAATCAATCATGCATTATCTTATACTCTTATGAATTTATAGAAAATTAATAACATGATTGAAATGTTCAAATTCTCTCAGGGATCATCGATATATTTGGATGGATCTTATAAACGATCTCTAATCTTTGGTTTGGGTGGTCTGATGTCTCAATACTGAGATTTTGGCTAACCAAAAAAAACTTCATCATACAATAAAGTGTAGATCAACCTAAAAATTAGTTGGTGAACAAAAAACAAAGTCGTTGTACTATTTAATTGTAGACCAAATTGAAAATGGTTAGTGAACATAAAAAAATGTCATTGTACTGTTTAATTTGTTACAAGAAGATATGATTATTAAACTACTATTTGTTTACGAAAACAAATAAAGTTGTATGACTATTCTTTTCTGATTGATTTAACTATGAAATTAGATAGGCGCCATTTCATATGCTCTTTTTGGTTGAATTTACCTATCATTTTCTTTGAGTGAGGCTCTGTTTCTTGTCGTAGAATATTCGGTAGTCAAATTACCGTGAAAAAAATGAGAACTTATTTTTTAGTATCCAATAAACCACACCATACACCAAATCCAAATCGTCCTTGACGATTAACTGTAGCGATTACGTGCGGATTTTCATGAGCCCAAAGGTGGTTATTATGCCGATTAAAAATTCCGGCACTGATTATATGGGCCTCGTCTGTTCATATAATTGTTCTTTCAAATCCTGGCACTCCATTGCACTGACGCAAAAATCACTGGCAAAAATCGAGACGCCTTTGAAAGTCGTTTGGGTATAGATGGTGACTAATCCTAATTTTGTAGGGATTATTTTTTTTTTAAGCAACGCAAAGCAGTTGTTTTTGGGATTCTTGAATTTTCCTGTATTTCGCGAGACGATATATTAGGATTCTCTCTTACAGTTTCTGAAACAATATTTTCTACAGCTTCTCTTAATCATATCATATTTTTCAGCATTACTAAACTGAACCATTTTTAACAATGCTCACTCACAATTAACTCACAAGTTGGTTTTTGACATTTACAATTATTTCGATTTTCTTTTTTTTTACCATGGCCTTCTCAATAAATATTAGAAATGCGATAAAAATACTTAGATGCAATTCGAACATTTAATGTAGTTTAGTTTTCCCATTTTTGGCAAAATTATTTAATATTATTAGAATATATTAAATTTTTCGAAAATTAATCATTTTTCTAGAGATAAATATGACATACGATACATCGTTGGGTAGCTAATTTAAATTGTTTTCGAATAATGAAATAATTTACAGGGTGTTCCATTTATGTCTATATCTCGAAAACTGGGGCGAGCATAATTGTCTTCTTCTCAGCAACGGATTCTACTCAAAAAAGTGCTTTAAGAATGTGTTACTCGATTTTCGATTTGACACTTGGTAATTGATGGCAATTTTCCAAAAACACTCTGTAGCTCGGTAGTCGAAAAAGATTGGTTTTTGTCTATCTGCCATAGTTTTAGAGAAAATCCCAGATCCCATCTAATTTGGTCCACCCTGTGTATACTGCGCTGAACAAAAATGTTAAATCTACATTTTATTGAAAGCCTGTGTATATTATTTAAAGCATTACAAATTAAGCAAGTATTGGAAGAATTTTGGGTGAAAACATTTAGCCTTAAACAAATTAAACAATTTAAAAAACTGTTCCAATCATCTCGAAATATTCTACTAGCTTGCAACGTTGTGATTTTTCAGTATTAATTTGAGTGAAGGTTCCAATAACGACCGGTCGTTCGAGATTGTGTTTTATTTCACAGATATTCAACTATATTTCGCATAAAGTTGTTTTTATAAAAGCAGTTTTAGCGAGAATAAAATATTAAGTGTTTGGATTTCCATTAGGCCGAAATTGCCGACATGTCTTCCTTATTGTATTTTTTACGACGCGTCTCTTTAGATTAGGGATTGTACTCAGCCCCCTTGAGACCGGCAGGCAAAAAATTCACGCAATCTATATTATACCTCATATTTGCATATCTGTGCAGCAAAATGGATCTTAATAAATACTTATCTTAAGTTTTCGCCGCTTCCGATCCTACATGCACCGTTCCTATTCCTTTTTGTTCTTTTGTGTTGTGATAGATATCATGGCTTTTTATATTATTATAGGCCTGAGCTTATAAGAGGATTTATTCTTGATATTATATCTTTTGTCAGATTTATTCTTTGCTGTATTGGCCGCTCTTTCCTTCCATATAAATAAAGATGAAATTCATTACGCTACCAGGCTTACTTTTCTTATTTCTTTCAGAGCGAAACAGAGCTACGTAACAAATTAATAATGGAAATGGAGGAGAGGATGCTTTAAAATACAGCGAGAGTTATAAGATTATAAAAATTCACTCACCGCATGCATTGTCTTGATTGATTGATTGACAAGCATACGGTAGGCATTGCTACCACTCCCGGACAACATACCGCCAGGCCGGCTCACAGTGTGCAAAAAATACAAGTCGGAGGTCAAAATTCTGAAACTCTCTATACCTTCTTGGAATATCTAGAGACTACTGGGAAAAATCTTGGAAAAATTTAATCTGTACTCGGGGGCGATATATAAGAAAAAAAACAATGTAGAATATTGTTTAGTGTTTAGAGAATATTATTTAGGTATTATGCAAATCACAACTTACACACTTTTTTATTTATTATGAAAATACCTACTTTCTGTATATTGTTGCCCTAATCTGGGCACGCTAATATACTAGTTAGGTAAATACTTTAAAACACTCATTATTGGAGAACCAATCAAAACAACTACTCTTCTAGCTAATACTGACGAAGTATTGAATTACATGATAGGATTCTTAGCATTTTAAAGAAAAAAAATATATTGAAAATATTTAAAAAACATGATAAAAGCAAATAAATAAAAAAATAATTAATTGTAAAAAATAAATCAAGAATAGGCTTGTAAATAATGAATGAATGTTTCTATACTCTACTGATGAGAACTAACGAGTTCGAAAAAACTTGTACAACTTTTCTAGAGTTGAAATAGAATGTAAGGTTCAATAATTGTTGTGAATGACTGAATTTTAATAAATAATTTAAGTAGTTTAAATATATTTTTTTCTTTAAAATGCCAGGAATCCTATCATGTAATTCAATACTTCGTCAGTATTAGCTAGAAGAGTAGTTGTTTTGATTGGTTTTCCAATAATGAGTGTTTTAAAGTGTTTTCCTAAGTAGTATATTAGCGTGACCCGATTAAGGTACCAATATACAGAAAGTAGATAATTTCATATTAAATAAAAAAGTGTGATGACTAATTGTAAATAAATGATTGAAATATTTTCAATATATTTTTTTTCTTTAAAATGCTAAGAATCCTATCATGTAATTCAATACTTCGTCAGTATTAGCTAGAAGAGTAGTTGTTTTGATTGGTTCTCCAATAATGAGTGTTTTAAAGTATTTACCTAACTAGTATATTAGCGTGCCCAGATTAGGGCAACAATATACAGAAAGTAGGTATTTTCATAATAAATAAAAAAGTGTGTAAGTTGTGATTTGCATAATACCTAAATAATATTCTCTAAACATGATAAAAGCAAATAAATAAAAAAATAATTAATTGTAAAAAATAAATCAAGAATAGGCTTGTAAATAATGAATGAATGTTTCTATACTCTACTGATGAGAACTAACGAGTTCGAAAAAACTTGTACAACTTTTCTAGAGTTGAAATAGAATGTAAGGTTCAATAATTGTTGTGAATGACTGAATTTTAATAAATAATTTAAGTAGTTTAAATATATTTTTTTCTTTAAAATGCCAGGAATCCTATCATGTAATTCAATACTTCGTCAGTATTAGCTAGAAGAGTAGTTGTTTTGATTGGTTTTCCAATAATGAGTGTTTTAAAGTGTTTTCCTAAGTAGTATATTAGCGTGACCCGATTAAGGTACCAATATACAGAAAGTAGATAATTTCATATTAAATAAAAAAGTGTGATGACTAATTGTAAATAAATGATTGAAATATTTTCAATATATTTTTTTTTCTTTAAAATGCTAAGAATCCTATCATGTAATTCAATACTTCGTCAGTATTAGCTAGAAGAGTAGTTGTTTTGATTGGTTCTCCAATAATGAGTGTTTTAAAGTATTTACCTAACTAGTATATTAGCGTGCCCAGATTAGGGCAACAATATACAGAAAGTAGGTATTTTCATAATAAATAAAAAAGTGTGTAAGTTGTGATTTGCATAATACCTAAATAATATTCTCTAAACATGATAAAAGCAAATAAATAAAAAAATAATTGTTTAGTGTATCAGACACGTGTATATAGTGAAGAATACCACACAGACTGTTGAATTTGTTTACAAAATTATTTAGTTTAAGAACATTGTTTATAATAGTGTAAAAATATAAGTGTTATAGGCAAAGTTCCACTTTGCTCAGACTTACAAAATGTCAGGTGCATCCGGGTGCCATGATTTTTCACCGTGACAGCTGTTGAAGCGTCTACTGTCTGCCTGCGTAAAAGTAAGCTGCGCCTACTTGCGCCTCTATATGTAATTGCAATTTATTCACGCGACTGCATGGATCGCCAGGCGCGATAAACTCGCTCGCACAGCGATCTAACAATTGAAAAGTCTTTACACGACTACTAATAATATTCTAATTATTTTTACAATATTTTTTAGTAAACATATAATATATTATGTAATCAGATGTTTAGATATTTATTTTTAAAGAGTAAAACCATAATAAGAATAATATCAATTTATTAATAATTACCAGGTCAAACCGTGTTAGCATCTGCTACCCCGCGTATAATAATAATAATAATAATAATAATAATAATAATAATAATAAACGAAATAACTTGCATAATCCTGTTTTTCGTTACAGGAAATCTTATTGGCTTCATTAATTATGGAGGAAATTAAATTAAATCGGCAGAAAATTTTTGATTTTTGGCATGACACAAATGGGGTTGCTGCTGATAAACTCAAACACGTTTACATCCAAGTTTGTCATGTTATTGGAGCCTAAAATTATTCAGAGGCTGATTGAAAAGCAAAAGCTTTATCTGCTGTGCAATAAAATTAGTCGCAGATGGACTCAGAGTGGCAGAAGTAAAACTAATTTCTTAAATAAATACTCATCGTGGCTGCAAAATAAAACTAATTTCTTAAATAAATACTCATCGTGGCTGCAAAAAGAGTTTATTTTTACCATGCCCTCGCTACTGGCACCAGTTCCAGTGGAAATTTCAGCTGCCAAATTGTTCTAAGTTTATATTATGTTTCAAAATTTTTCAACATTTTTTTTTTCAACCCCTACATCTCACCCCCGAGTACAGATTAAATTTTTCCACTATTTTTCCCAAAGTGTTCGAAATCTATTTAGTTTATATTATAAGTTTCGAAATTATTCTACATTGTTTTTTTTCAACCCTTATATCTCGCTCCCGAGTACAGATTAAATTTTTCCACTATTCTTCCCAAAGTGTTCGAAATTTATTTAGTTTATATTATAAGTTTCGAAATTTTTCTACATTGTTTTTTTTTTCACCCCTTATACCTCATCCCCGAGTACAGATTAATTTTTTTTTTAATTTTTCCCAGTAGTCTCTAGATATTCCAAGAAGGTATGGAGAGCTTCAGAATTTTGACCTCCGACTTGTATTTTTTGCACACTATGCGGCTTCGTCTATGCTGGGTTGGATTTGTAGTCTAAGAACTGGGCACGAAATTTCGATTAGACTCGGGTCATGAAAAGTTTCCGTAACAAGACGTCGTACACTAAGGGAGGGCCCCGATTTGGGGTTTTCCTCAAAACTATGGCAGATAGACAAAAACCAATATAAGTGTCCTGAGCTCGATTTTCGAGAAACAAACAATGGCGCAAACCGCGATCGTCTATCTTTTTCGCCTACCGAGCTACAGAGCGTTTTTGGAAAATTGGCATTTTTGGATGACCTCTATATCTCAATTACCAAGTGTCGAATCGAAAATCAAGTAACACATTCTTAAGGTACTTTTTTGAGTAGAATCTGTTGCTGATAAGAAGAAAATTATGCATCTCTCAGTTTTCGAGGTATAGACATAACTTGTGTTTTTTTAAATGGAACACCCTGTAAACTATTTCATTATCCGATCAAAACTTAAATTAGCTATACAACGATATATCATATGTCATATTTATCTCTAGGAAAAGTGGTTAACTTTCGAAAAATTTAATATATTTGTGAGGAGGCCGTGGAAAATTATTAACAACAACACTTCTTATATTGTAAAATAATTTTGCCAAAAATGGGAAAACTAAACTACAATAAAGTAGTAGTCAGTTTAGTAATGGTGAAAAATATGATATGGTTAAGTGTTTTATAGAAGCCGAAGAAGATTCAAATTTAGCTTCCGAGCTTTATTTTAATAGGTAAGTTATAGACAGCAAAACTTTGTGCCAAAAGTACCGCCTAAACAATATCTTTAGATGTCCAGAAAGGAGACAGCCAGACAAAAATATTCAAAAGGCTACAACAAAATTTAAAAGATCATTTGTAAAACCTCGAGCAAAAATATATAATTAAGCAGCTAATATATCGTCTCGCGAAATACAGGAAAATTTCGGAATCTCAAAAACAACTGCGTTATGTAGCTTAAAAAAAAAATTCAAACCCAACAAAATTAGGATTAGTCACCATCTATATCCAAACGACTTTCAAAGGCATCTTGATTTTTCCCAATGAAGTGCCAGGATTTGAAGGAACAATTATATGGACAGACGAGGCCCATATAAGCAGTACGACATAATAATCACCATTGGGCTCATGAAAATCCGCACATAACCGCTACAGCTAATCGTCAAGGACGATTTGGATTTGGTGTATGGTGTGGGTTTATTTGATACCCAAAAATAGGCCCTAATTTTTTCGCGGTAATTTGAATACCGAACATTTTGTTAACATTCTACGACAAGAAATAGAGCCCTTTGTAGACAATATGCCTGTAAGACATATCAAAGATTAATTTACCAACACGGTGGCGCCCCAAGTCATACGTCAAATGAAACACGAAATTATTTAAATGCTCAATTTGGGGAGGATTGGATAGGTATCTATATATCACTCAGGACCAGTTTATCAATGTCTGGTTAGCTAAGTTAACTAAATTGATAACTAAAAATCACTTTAGCTAACTGGACATTAATAAACAACAAAGTAATTTAGATATTGTTTAATTTTTAGGAAATAATGGTCCTATTTTGTGGCCAGCTAGATCTCCCGATATAAGCCCTGTCGACTTTTGGCTTTGGGGTTATTTAAAAAATATTATATATAGAGAACGTTCTAATGACATAGAAAATCTAGAACTAGATTATATTTTGATCTTATTCCGTTGAAAGGTTGGGGAGGTAAATTGGGTAAATGAGGGTAAATAGGTAAATCAAGCAAGTTAGAGTCCATAAAATTGGTATTTAGTATATATAAGAGAAGCTAAGGTGTCAAAAAAATTTTTGGCATTAGCCACCCCCATTACCACCCCCACCCCATTATTAAATGGGTTGAAAAAAATAAAATTGTCATTTAGTGTGTGTACAAGAACCAAAGGCCTCAATTTTTTTTTTACTTTATCAATTACAAAACTTAAATATTTTCTGTCTACAATGTTTGTATAAAATAAATTTTGGAACGGAAAATTGTTTCCAAAAGCATCGCATTTTTTAAACTAGGGCATAAACTGTTGAGGTGTACTGATTCCCTCAGTAATCAGGGAGCAGATATAAATTATTTTAATTATCGCAAGTACACACAGGCAGTGTTTGTTTTACTCCATATTAATTTTGTATTCTGTTTACAGACACATCTCATTGCATATTTAAATGATGGCTTACGCACTAATTAATATGATTCATTAACTCTAATTGCTTTTTTCTTAATACCGCGTTAAGCCGTTTAAAAAACAAGAGCACTTAAAGGAAGAGCATAATTTTATAATCCTTGTTAATTTTCAGTAAAAACTAATTACATTATAAATTAAAACAAAGGAAAACACATTTTTTTTCAGAGAATTATATGAGGCTTAAGTCGTAACTTTTCTTCTCGCACTCTTACTCTCGCATCTTTTAAACAGGGTAATTATTTTTAATCCTCTCTGAGACATCTGACGACCCCTGCAGACTCACGAGGGCCCTATTAAAGTTATAAGGAGGCGATGCCGAATACTTGTGCGAATTTATGCAGCATATTACTAAAGCAGATTTTGCAATAATCATTAAGAAAACGCATCGTTTTTTGCTCTGTGAAAGTCTATCAAAACAACCTTACCGACAACAATTTCTCACTTCACAATTTCTTCGTTTTGGAGATACAGAATGTCACAATTTTCAAAAAAATATTTGAATTCTTATATTGTAAAGACAATATATTAGTGCAGCTATTTTTATCAGTGCTTTATAATGGCTACTTCACAAACCACCCAATAAACAAATTTGTTTTATAATTGTCATTTCTACAACAATTTTATTTTATTGCTATTTTATTACATTTATAAAATTGCAATAAAACAAAACAGTTATATAACATTTAAATTTTGCTTGTTGGGCAGTGATATATGCCAGATTTATTAAACGTCATATGCACTTTACTTAAAGAAAGATTTAAAAACGCATTAAAGAATTTACATCAAAATAAAATTATCTTTTAGTCTTTGTTGGTTTATGGCTGCCTAGGCAAGGTATTTGTAAAGCCTTCAATAAAACTCTATAGCTGTTAAGTTCAACTTAGGAAGAGAGAGCTTTATTGGCAAATTAAGGAATGCGGTTTTATAATAGCTTTATAAAATTATCATGGGGTGGTTGTTACTGCTGGCCTATAAATCTAATATATTTTGAGTTCGCTAAGTTTCCATTCGAACCTTCATAAATACTGCAAGTGTTTTATAAAGCAGGTAAAAACCTGTAATAAATCAGTCTTAAGCATAAAAATATTTGCTTTCCCTTTGTCCTGACTAAGGTGTTTAAAATAGGTAGTTTTGAAGCTGTGGTAAGAAATATTTGTTGGCATCCCAAGGAACAATTTTTGGTTTCTTAAATATCTACAAGAGTACTATAAAACAATTTATAAAATGCCTTGAAAAGCTTTTTACACGAAAACTTACAGGAATTAAATTTTGATTATTGATTAATTAGGAGACAAAAATGTGCGCTAGCTACTTCATCCTCTAGTCTTAACGTATACACGTGTAGCTATTTATTTGTAGAAGCAGCTTGTTTTGAACACAAACGTGTGTGGTATTGACAAGTTAATAATTATACCAAACGTATACGCTGTAATATTGCTGCATATTGATTTAATAAATGGAATTTCTGCGGCCACTGTTAATTTAGTCAAGCCATGCATATACGTTTAGAAGCAGAAACGTCCGTGTCATGGCTAACTAACATATGTCGATAATTAGTATTAGTTTTATGATACAAATAGATTATACATGTCGATACGGTTTAGGTAAACCACAAGTCTTATTAATTGGTCATCCAGCGAGTGCTGCGAACTAATAATTAATGTCAATTAATTCTAGTAATTAGGCACAACATTTCGAAACGCATAGCTTGGGCGGTTGTGGATATAAACAATAATAGAGCTACCCTTGGCAGCCTATACACTCTCTAATTGGAAAATTATGCAAATTATAAAAGTAGTGTAACAACAATAATACTATATTTGAAAATGGTGAATCTTGCAGATTATGCTTGTACTGAACTTTAACTCCTTCGATGGTTTGGTACTGAAAATCCACATGTTTCTTGAAGACCATACCCAGTAAACAATTTAAAAGTCATTTGGTTTTAAGAAAGTTTTGTTAGGGTTATAAAACAGTCTTTTGATTTATAGATGTGGTGATTAAGATCTTTCAGGCTTCAAGTATATTTGCTTTTATAAGGTAAGTTTTAAAGCCTTCTGTAAAACCTAGTTATAAAGCTAATTTGCTGCTAGGATTATCTGTATTTGTAATGGTTTTATCATATCTATATAAAACTCTCCATGAAGCTAAATTTCTTTATTATCTTCCTAAATTCCACTAAGATTTAAAAAGGCTTTAAATTATTCTTTATGGTTTATCAAGTATGCAGTAAATACATTTCAAATTATTTTTAAAATTCGACATTTTCAATGGCTATTATAGTACTTATTAAAGGCCATTATTGATTATTTTATTTATTTATTTATTACGATATCCAACAGGCACAAGACCCAATTACGATTATTTACTATTTTATACAAAAATTTTACAGAGGCAGCTACTCTCCTTTTGTCCAGTTCGCAAACATTAAAGCGATTAAGCAGTATTTCGTAGGGAACCCGATTTGTGGATAATAACCGCAAAATGTGGCCGATTTGAGAAACCTACGTTGTATTTTTTCAAGTTGGACGTTGTAGGGCTTTAAACCACTGAGGCGTACTCGAGGCGGGATCTTACAAATCTTACAGTCTTCGACTGATGTTATTTCGAGAAATATTTTTAAGTCGTCGGCATAGAGCAACGTTTCAGCATTAAGATCGGTCGTAATGTCGTCCACAAACAGGTTAAAGAGAAGCGGACCCAGTATAGACCCTTGGGGAACACCGGATTCCTGTAACCACGGCGTTGAACATATTGTTGGAAAATATCCAAAATTAAATTAAATTATTGTATTTTACGTTAGAAAATAGAAATTATTTAAATCGTGTAATTATTAGAGTCATAACTTCGCGTATAGGCAACGGAGGTAATAGGATATTTCCGTTGTCTATGCAATCTTTCACATATTTATTGGTGTTCTTCCATAGAGGCATTGCTCTAGCAATGAACTCGGCAAATTGCTGAGTAAGGAAGAGCACGAATAAGTATTGATGAAAGAAATTAGTAGAGAGAAATCATTATTGCGTTAGCTCCGGAAGGAGACGGTAGCCGGGTCAGTGAAGAGCAAAGTCCCGAAAGGGTGAAACTAATTATTGAAATTTTCTAAGTCCAGCCGGCAGCCGCCTAACCATGATGACAGTACAGGGAAGAATACTCCTGTAAGTACAATCATTCTTTTGTGTACCAGTTTTCAAATAAATTGTATTTGCCGTTCAGTAACAGATAGTTTCACTTGTGTTTGTGTGTGTGGTCCTTCTGTTGAAGATACCCGGTCTCTCGGGAAAATTAAGTCGAGTACCCAAGTGAGTACCCTATTTTAAAAGGGGCCGCCCCCAGAGGATCTATTTTGCAAGTAAGATTTAATTAAGTTTATTAGATCCACTGATAAACCAAATGCAATAGCAATTTTTGATAGAAGAATACCGTGATGAAGTCTGCCGAAGGCCTTGGAGAAGTCTGTGTAAATCACATCAACCTGTCTAGACAGATCAAGTTTTTCAATTAAGTATTGAGTGATACAAACGAGGTTGGTTACTGTAGATCTGCCCCTCATAAAACCGTGTTGGTTGGGCGATATCATGCCAGATGTATGGTCATAGATAACGGGGTGTAGAATAATTTCCAAGATTTTGGCAAAGTTGCAAATTATAGTGACTGGTCTGTGGTTGGACAAGTCGTTCTTATCACCTGTTTTAAAGATAGGACAAACTCGTGATAATTTCCATTGAGGGGACGGTAGCTCAGTGATTTAGCGCGTCTAGCTTGCATAGTGGCGTACCTAGCGAAGCAGGTTCAATTCCTGCTCATCGCGAAATAATTTAATTATAAAATTATCCCCAAGAAGTGGTTCGGACCCCACTATAAGCTGTAGGGCCTCGTTTCTCTTTACCTAACACAAAATCATTCTGGATTTTCAAGGAGTTACTTCGGTGACTTGAGAAGCGGTTAAGAAAACATTTTTTTTTAAACATTTATCCGTAAAATAGGATGTCTGTAGTATCAAGTTAAATATATGCATGACGAGTTTAGCAAATATTATTGCACAATCTCTCACTATAAAAGCTGGGATAAGGTCAGGTCCCATCGTCATGTTAGCTTTTAGTTTTTTGGTTGCGTTTAAGACTTGTTCTTCAGTTATTTCTGTTAGGGTAAGCATTAAGTTGTTATTGTTGAATTGCGAAGCTATTAACAATTGTTTGTGGATCTGTTACTTCCTCATCTTGATAGTAGGTACAAGGTGGTTGGTATAGGCGAGATATTATTTTTTGAACTGAAAAAAGACCAAAAGTTCTTAGGATTAATTTTAATTTCTGTTTCAATAGTTTCAAGGTATAGTTTATATGAAATGTCAACCTAATGTTTAATTTGTACTCGCAGTTGTTTAAATTTCTCGAATTCATAAGCGGAACCTATTTTTTTAATATTTGTTGAAATGTTTATTTTTCAATTTTATCTTGTAGATAATTTTTCCGTTAAACCATGGTGGGTATGATTTATTGGTAACCTTGGTCCTAGGAGTATGTTTCTCGAAAATTTCATCCAGTTTAGTACAGAATAAGTCAAATGATTCATCTACAGTAGTTATATTGTTCAAATATGGACCAGTCAGTAAGGAAAATTTGCGCATACAAAGTATGAAGGTTAGCTCATTTAAAATTGGATTTTGTGATCGTTTGACAAGGAAAGTTGTTAGTATTTGATTTGAGAATATCAACTTCAACGAGTAGTGCAGGGTGATAGGGACCTTCAGGGAGAATAACTTCGGGGGCTCTATTAACAGTTATAAAAATTTTTTGTAGACCTCTCCACAGCACGCACCTGTGGACAGGTCTACAAAAAAAATCTGTTCCACGGACTAAACCTATCATGCCTTAAGTATTTTTGTGTGCTGAATCCGAATTTTCAATTTAAAAAAATTTCTACCCGTAGATTTCGAGTAAATCCCGGTTTTTATCAAAATACGTTTTCGATAAACAAGTGATATGCTCAACTTTGTTGACTTCGTGAATAAATATTAATGGTATGAAAAGAAAAATTATATTTTTCCTTTGGAGATTACCTGCCGTAAAAAGACTTTTTGGATTCCAAAGCACTCTAGAAGGATATCTTAATATGCTTGAAAAAATTGAACACTGGGTCAAAAATGCGCAAAACTACCACGGTGTACTGTGTACTCAGAATGTTGTCCTGAATCGAAATATGTAAAAATATACATAGTGTTAAGTTTAAAAATCTATATTTAAGGTCATTCCTGGTAAACTGGAAGTCATCATATTGTTTGTTATGTCCATAAATACATTTTAGGCACCCTATATTTCAAATGGATGAGTTAAAAAATAAAGACAATATAAGGAAGGGTGAACCGGTATCCTGTGGCATCACTCGATAAGCACAATTTGCATTTCCCATAATACATTAAGCTTTTCTTGTGAGGCGGTTGGATGAAACATTTCCTGAGAAATGGATTGGAAGGAGCTTAAGAATAGCCGGCAAGCTCACCAGATTTAACGTCTCTTGATTTCTTCTCTGAGCAAAGTTAAAAACTGAAGTTTACAAAAATCGTAAAGCTGCTAGTTTTACATTTTCGGAGTATATTAGCGATACCTTTGGTGCTTCTTGATCAACTGAAATTCCAAAAACCGTTGCATTGCAAAAACTTTAAAAATTAGGCGTTAGATGATGGAAATTCCAAAATGATGAAGAGTCGGAATATAAAATTCTGTCAACAGTGGTTACCAGCTTAGAAAACTAAATTGACGTGTATATCTTAAAATCCTGTCCATTTCAGATCCAGAGTTATAGGGATTCTTTTTGGCGATAAGGACGCACTCCAAAGCACTGGGCTGATGTCGCCAAGGAACTTTGACAAGGCCGTACAGGGTGAACCAAATTAGATGGGATTTTGGGTTTTCTCTAAAACTATAAACAGGTAGGCAAAAACTAATATAGGTGTCTGAGCTCGATTTTCGAGAAACAGTGGCGCCAACTGCGATCGTTTATCTTTTTCGACTACCAAGCTACAGAGCGTTGTTGGAAAATTGGCATTTTTGGATGACCTCTATATCTCAATTACCAAGTGTCGAATCGAAAATCGAGTAACACATTCTTAAGGCACTTCTTTGAGCAGAATCCCTTACTGATAAGAAGAAAATTATGCATGCCTCAGTTTTCGAGATATAGACATAACTTGTGTTTTTTTAAATGGAACACCCTGTAAATCATTTCATTATTCAATCACAACTTAAATTAGCTATCATATGGTAAATTTATATCTCGAAAAAGTCGTTAATATTCTAAAAATTTGATATATTTGTGAGGCCATGGAAAACTTTTAACTTCTTACAATATAAAATAATATTGCCAAAAATAGGAAAAACTAAACTACAATAAATGTTCGAATTGTCTTCCATTGGCATCTATGCATTTTTGACACCTTCTCCTTACAGCATTTGTTGCATTTCCAATCATGACAGGAGTCATTGTCCGAAACTCAGCTAATTTGTAGTTTTTCAATTCTTCTATGTTATTAGAACGTTCTCTATATATAATTATTTTAAATAACCCCAAAGCCAAAAATCGGCAGGGGTTATATCGGGAGATCTAGCTGGTCACAAAATAGGACCATTATTTTCTAAAAATTAAACAATATCTAAA
Source organism: Rutpela maculata (assembly GCA_936432065.2). NCBI lineage: Eukaryota > Metazoa > Arthropoda > Insecta > Coleoptera > Cerambycidae > Rutpela > Rutpela maculata. The sequence continues at coordinate 4,340,119 of OW386294.2, forward strand.
CTACTTTGTTGTTTACTAATGTCCAGTTAAATTAATTGTTAGTTATCAATTTAGTTAACTTAGCTAATTAGACATTGATAAGCTAGTCCTGAGTGATATATAGATACCTATCCAATCCTACCCAAATTGAGGATTTAAATAATTTCGTGTTTCATTTGACGTATGATCTGGGGCGCCATCGTGTTGGTAAATTAATCTTTGAAATTATCTTACAGGCATATTGTCTACAAAGGGCTCTATTTCTTGTCGTAGAATGTTCATAAAATTTTCCGTATTCAAATTACCGTGAAAAAAATGAGAACCTATTATTTGATATCCAATAAAACCACATGCCGATTAAAAATTCCGGCACTGCTTATATGGGCCTCGTCTGTCCATATAATTGTTCCTTCAAATCCTGTCACTTCATTGCACTGACGCAAAAACCACTGGCAAAAATCGGGAATAGATGGTGACTAACCCTAATTTTGTAGGGTTTGAATTTATTTTTTTTTTTTAAGCAAAGCAATTGTTTTTGGGATTTCTAAATTTTCCTGTATTTCGCGAGACGATATATTAGGATTTTCTCTTACAGTTTTTAAAACAATATTTTCTATAGCTTCTCTACCTGCCTTATTATATATTTTTGCTCGAGGTTTTACAAATGATCCAAACTCTTTTAAATTTTGTTGTAGCCTTTTGAATATTTTTATGTATGGCTGTCTGTTTTTTGAATATCTAAAAATATTGTTAAGGCGGCAGTTTTGGAACAAAGTTTTACTGTCTATAACTTACCTATTAAAATAAAGCTTGGAAGCTAAATTTGAATCTTTTCCGCATTCTATGAAACACCTAATCATATCATATTTTTCACCATTATTAAATTGAACTATTTTTAACAATGCTCACTCACAATTAACTCACAAATTAGTTTCGATTTTCTTTTTTTTACCATGGCCTTCTCAATAAATATTAGAAATGCGATAAATATGCATAGATGTCAATGGAAGACAATTCGAACATTTACTGTAGTTATTTTTGGCAAAATTATTTTATGTTATATGAAGTGTTGTTGTCGTTAATAGTTTTCCATGGCCTCCTCACAAATATATTAAATTATTCGAAAATTAACCACTTTTTCTAGAGATAAATATGACATATGATATATAGTTGAGTAGCTAATTTAAGTTGTGATCGTATAATCAAATAATTTACTATTAAAAAAAAACACAAATTATGTCTATATCTCGAAAACTGAGGCATGCATAAATTTCTTCTTATCAGCAACGGATTTTGCTAAAAAAGTGCCTTAAGAATGTATTACTCGATTTTCGATTCGACACTTGGTTATTATAGAGGTCATCCAAAAATGCCAATTTCCCAAAAACGCTCTGTAGCTCGGTAGTCGAAAAAGATAGACGATCGCGGTTTGCGCCATTGTTTGTTTCTCGAAAATCGAGCTCGGGACACCTATATTGGTTTTTGTCTATCTGCCATAGTTTTAGAGAAAACCGTAAATCCCATCTAATTTAGTCCACCCTGTATACCTAACAGACAACCACGACAAATGACATGATGCTATCAGGGGTGCCATACAGCAACGCCAGGCCCACTAAAATATTGGTTACAAAACGACTATCAGAGCTTTGTAAATAATAATAAGGCGGTTAGCTGACAAGAATTTAGTAAAACTGATCTGACCAAGAATTTGTTGCACGACGGGAAAATCGACACTATTACCGGAATCGCAATTTTCTAATGCATAATCTATCGCATTAATCCTGTACCATTATATCTGAGACCACATGCGGTAACGGCTGAAACTGGAAACAAGGTCCTATGCACGTGACATGAATTCGGCCATTGATTGATGTTAAAATTGCATGTCCTACATATGACGCATGTGGATGTGGATACATATATGCACTACGCATAGTAGTTATCACATCGTAATTTTCTCTCCCGTAATTACATGCCAAACTAGCCACAATTATTAACGGTGACAAACAGTTAATATACTATTGTATCAATTTATTGCAATATAGTATAATATGCTTTGATTGACTATTCGAAATTTAATTAATTGCATGAGATGCACTGTCACACCAAAGTGAGCCGAAAGTGATCAAAATTATTGGTACATTCACAAGAAAGATCTTCAAACAGGTCGATATTTATTCTAAAATGGTAATAGATATAACCAGTCTCTCAGAATTTGAATTTGAATATCTTTTTTCGTTACCACGAAACTGCCTGGGGAGTTGTCCTGTCCAATCCTGTGGGCTTCAAAACCAAAATTCTGAAACATATGTTCTAAATAATTATTTGAACATTCTTGTGCCAGCCGATTGATACCATCACTCTCACCATTGAATGTAGTTGCAATTAAACATCGTCTACGGGATGCGTCCCTACTTGCCATGTTTGGTATCCAGATCTGATTTGTTTTATACATAATTAGTTAGGCATTTCACAAATCGTTATACTGAATACAAATTGAACTTTGATAGATTATCTTAGTATTATTTGAACCTTTTCTTTATTTTTGACTAATTAACATCTCGTGCAATGCTGTGCGTTAAATCTACAACTGATTTTTAAGAAACTTCACAGTTTGTCACATCTAGTTTAGGACCTCGATCACATCACAGAAACTAACGAGGTAAAAAACACATATCAGATAAAGTGCATCGAATCAACGAAAACAGAGACATTGGAGAGATGCGGATAGCAATTTACAGTAGGTACGTTTTATCTTTTTCATCTACCACAGGACTTCGGTCCTAAGTCGCGTCTTAAGAGTTTTAAGAACCCCCTGAAAGTAAGAAGACACCGTCAAACATTGCAGTAGGCACGACTGGCGCTCTGTAAGTATTAAAACGCACATATCTCAACATCAGTTACAGTTACATACACGAAAATTAGGCACCATTTTGCAAGATGGCGGTCATAACCAGGGACCGAAACAGAAATTAATTTCGGTTAATTTCGGTTAGGGTTAAATAATGTATACCATTTTCAGTTTTCGTAGCAGCGATAATTTGGTTTTCATTACGGTTTCGGTTGTCAAGGCAGCAACAATTCGGTTCTCGGTTATGGTTTCGGTTTACAGATGCCGCGGAAATTCGGCTTCTGTTAGAAAAAATTAGTAATTACGGTTTTCGGTTTCGATTTCGGTTTTTGGCTTTTTACTTGTCTTTTACCTTATACCGTGTGTGTAGTCGCGGGCTAGGCATGAGGAGTAAGAATTACAACATCGCGTGTGCCAGCTGGCTGAAATGAATAACAGAGCTGGGATGCTCCACCGACGGACGAATTTACGGCTGCCGGTGTTGTCATATCTCTCGCGCTACGTGAATGTACATGCCTAATGGGAAATTACACGCACGGTATAATCTTTATAATGGACGAATCGACTTAGATATGGTTTTCACCATACAATTTGATATTTCTACATCATGGTTTAAAAATTTGAATCTTTGATTTCAACTATATTTTTTTAACTTTAAAGTCGTAAGTACGGTGCGGATTTCGTTTTCGGTTTCAGTCCCTGGTCGTAACAGATTAATCTTAGGGGACACTTGGTATGTAACTGTAAGACAGCACTACAGCTATTCCAAATCCCTTGTACGAAGTTGTTGCCTTTTATTTCATAAAATGGCTGCTTCAACAAGCATTACTCCATACTTTTGTTGGACTCTGTATAAATATTAGTTATCATGTTTGCAGACTGATATTTTTTTCATGTTGCGGTGACCAGAAGAAAATTTGCTATATCCGCCTGTTTAAATTAGGTTTAGGTGGGATATTCCTGGCACGCTGGAAATAATCGCATAAAAGACGGGACAAAATTACATTTTTATGTCTAACGCAAACCCAACAATCTAATCAGAGTGGTTGTCTGATGGAAACTACTCATTTAGCCGTAATGCTCCTATTTCGATTGTGGCGCCAGGATGGAAGTAAGAGTCGGTCTGATAAAGTTCTGAAATAAATAGTGACCGTGTCACATTTTCGTATTACCATAAACTGGAGAATATAAATCTTAAGTTCACGGTTTATTTTCAGTCAACCGGGAGTATTATAACCCGCATAAATCACAAACAATTCTAGCTTCTATTCAAACAAAGACTTCCTCCATGATGTTGGTGTTTTATTTCGTTTTTACGACTTTGCAACACCTTAGATATACTAGAGGCACAGTTAAGGCCAGAAACCTGATTCAATGTCATAATTCTCAAGCAAGATTTTTGTTCCGAAGATCATAATTCAATCATTCGAAATGCGCAGGTCAAGAGAACCTAGGATACATCTGAACAAATCTGTGTTTAATATTTAGTGATCTCATCCTCATTTTACTTCCACATCTAGTCGTTACACGACAAAAAAAAAATTGAAAAAACCGCTGCCCAAGGAATCACTACTTCCACATCCAGATTTTCTATCCAAGTCACTCACAACGAAAAAATTATGTATGTGGAAATAATTGCTTATGGAACTTTAATAATATAATATTTGAAATCCTCTACCTCAAAAACCTATAAAACGATACCCCACATCGGTAGTGGGGTGGGGGTGGTGCTAGGGGGTGGTAGTGGGGGTGGATGAAGTAAAAAAATATTTTGAGGTTTCTGGTTCTTGTACACACACACTAAATCACAATTTTTTTCATCCCTTTTAATAATGGGGTGGGGGTGGTAATGGGGGTGGCTAATGCCAAAAATTTTTTTGAGACCTTAGCTTCTCTTTAATATACTAAATACCAATTTTCTGGACTCTTACCTGCTTAATTTACCTATTTACCCCAAATTTACCCCAATTTACCCCCAACCCTTCGATGGAACGAGATGAAAATATAATCTAGTTCCAGATCACGTTAAAATACATACGTGTACCAAATTTCAAGTCAATATCTTAAACGGTTCCAGAGTAAACGTGCGCACAAAAAAAAGTTACAGACCGACAGACCGACAGAAATTTTTTTTTCGCTCAAATTTAAAATCTCGACGTTTCATGACATTCTAAGCCTATTTGAACAATAAAAATTTTTAAAAATTTTTTTGTCGTTACTATACTTCCACTGGATGTGGAAGTAATTGTTATTGTTCAAATAGGCTTAGAATGTCATGAAACGTCGAAATTTTAAGTTTGAGCGAAAAAAAAAATTCTGTCTGTCGGTCTATCTATCTGTCTGTGGGTCTGTCTGTATGTCTGTATGTCTGTATGTCTGTCTGTCTGTCTGTCTGTCTGTCTGTCTGTCTGTCTGTCTGTCTGTCTGTCTGTCTGTCTGTCTGTCTGTCTGTCTGTCTGTCTGTCTGTCTGTCTGTCTGAAATTTGGTACACGTATATACTTTAACGGTTGGGGGGTAAAATGGGGTAAATGGGAGGTAAATAGGTAAATCAAGCAGGTAAGAGTGCATAACATTGGCATTTAGTATATACAAGAGAAGCTAAGGTCTCAAAAAAATTTTTGGCATTAGCCACCCTCATTACTACCCCCAGCCCATTGTTTAAGGCGATGAAAAAAAATTGTGATTTAGTGTGTGTACAAGAACCAAAAACCTCAAAATATTTTTTTACTTCATCCACCCCCACCCCAGTACCGATGTGGGATATTGTTTTATGGGTTATGGGTATTATTAAAGTTCCATAAGCAATTTTTTCATCATCAAATTTTTTTCGTTATGAGAGACTTGGATAGAAACCTAGATGTGGAAGTAGTGATTTCTTGGACAGCGGTTTTTAATATCAGTGCTCGGTAAGAAGAAAATCAAAATAGAATTATTGAAATGAAATGAAACTTCTTTTTCTAGGGAATAACCTTTAAGCCTGCCTATGATTGAAATAAGAATAAAAATACAAAAATAATGTATTTTCGAGGGGCAAACCGCAGGCGCAGGAGAAATCTGATGTACACGTTACAGGAAATCAGAAGAAATCAAGTGGAAATCAGAGGAAATCACCAAATAAATTTTCATTAAAAGAAAACAATACGCATGCGCGGTTTGACTTTTGGCGTCTGAGGATAGCGATTCAATTAGTAATTCGTCGGCTGTGCTGTTTACTGCTTTTATTACAGAGATTTTCAAAGTGGAACAGAAGGACCGAACATTCAGTAGGTAATATGGAGTGATTTAAATTTCTCACTAAATTTAAATGGTCCCATTAAAAAAAAACGCTGCCCAAGGAATCACTACTTCCACACCCAGATTTTCCATCCAAGTCGAAAAAACACAAACACAACGAAAAAATTTTGTATGTGGAAATAATTGTTTATGGAACTTTAATAATGTAATATTTGAAATCGTCTACCCCAAAAACCCATAAAACGATATCCCACATCGGTAGTGTGGTGGGGATGGCGATAGTGGGGTCGTAGTGGGGGTAGATGAAGTAAAAAAATATTTTGAGGTTTTTGGTTATTGTACACACACTAAATCACATTTTTTTTTACCCCTTTAATAATATGGTGGGGGTGGTAATGGGGGTGGATAATGCCAAAAAAAATTTTGAGACCTTAAAGCTTCTCTTGCATATACTAAATACCAATTTTATGGACTCATACATGCTTGATTTATTTATTTATCCCCATTTACTCCGATTTACCCCCTTCAACGGAATAAGATGAAAATATAATCTAGTTCCAGATCACGTTAAAATACATACGTGTACCAAATTTCAAGTCAATATCTTAAACGGTTCCAGAGTGATCGTGCGCACAAAAAAAGTTACAGACAGACAGACCCACAGACCGACAGACAGAAATTTTTATTTCGACGTTTCATGGCATTCTAAGCCTATCTGAAAAATAAAAATTTTCAAATTTTTTTTTGTCGTTACTACACTTCCACTGAATGTGGAAGTAAAATAATTTTGGTCTTTTAATGTAATTTCGTACTATCTAGTTTTTGTCAATTTTCCAAAATAAAAAAAATCTTGCAGGCTACATTTTTCATTGCGCCGACGGCGCACGATGTGGCACTCACGAGTTTTTTAGGTCAAAATTCGACTCCTCCTTTGTAATTCAACCAAAATCAATCTATTTGTGCTCAAAATGTTCGTAATACTGAGTACTTTAACGAAGAACTGCGAAAATTGCAATCCAGTTTATTTTTGACACATGACAGCTGTCAAAAGCCAGTAAAAAATGTGAAAACCCTATAAAGGCAGAATATAGACACTGTTATTTCCTAGATAACTCCATAGAAGTCCACCAATATCATATTTTATCATGATTTTTGACTTGCAGAATCTGAATTTCAAGGGTCCCAAACATATACCTAAATAATTTTTTGGCCGAAATTAGTAATTTTTATGCCCTTTCATGTATGCAACAAAATCTAAAGTACCAAATACCCTTTTATTTTAAATCCTTTTATTCCCAGAATTTGTATAGAAGTATCACAAACGAAAAGGTCAAAGGGCTACGAATTACGACCAATTTTTGGTTATTTTTAGTCATTTTTTAGTCATTTATCTGCTTGTGGATGGTTAATTGTGCGCGAACTAAATAAGTATCCATGTATGTCACATTCTGTAATATTTTTGACATATAAGATTCGAAATTCATAGTTCTGAAACCTAATAGTCCAAATAATTTTAGAAATGGCCATATTTTTGCCAATATTGATATTTTTCGGGTCCTATTTTGTGTGTAACAAAATCTAAAGTACCAAAACCCATGTATTTTAAGTTCTTTCATCCGCAGAATTTGAATATAAGTATCACAAAACGAAGGTCAAAAGGCTATGAAGTGCGACTATTTTTTGGTCATTTTTGGTCATTTATCTGCTTTTGAACGGTTCTTTTTGCGCAAACCAAATAAATAACACCAATGTTCTGCAATATTTTTTACACAGGATTTAAAATTCATGGTTCTGAAACCTAATAGTCTAAATAATTTTAGAAACGGGCATTTTTTTGCCAATATTGGTAATTTTCGGGTCCTTTTTTGTGTGTAACAAAATCTAAAGTACCAAAATAATAAATAAATATTTGCAGTATAAAATTTTTTTTTTAAACGACTAACTAGTTATCGTTATATTTAATTCGAAAGTCAAAACAAAAAATCTTAGAATCCAATACAGTTTTTTTATAAATGTATTTTGACTAAAAGTAATTAAATATTGCTTTTTCTTTTTAAGAAAAAACATTATTTATTTATAAATTGTGCTTTTCTTTGAACTTCTATAGCTTTTAAAAGTATTGAAGTACAAAAACAGTAATTAGAAGGAAAATATTAAAATAAATAGTATAATAGTATAATTAACCACCTTTAATTATATTAATTTACGTAAGGCTGTAACTGTTATTATTATACTCTTCGCAAAAACGAAGGAGTATATTGTATTTGATCGGCACATTTCTAAAACCGGAAATATCGCTCGTAGAGAAAAAAATTTCATATCATTGTGTTAGTGAACGAATTCTGAACAACTTTCAAAATGTCCGTCTGTCCGTCTATCTGTCCGTCACGTTTCTTGTAAGCACGATAACTTAAGAAAGAAAAATCCGATTGTATTGAAATTTGGAAAGTAAGTTAGTGGTAGCTAGAAGAAGAACCCTGTTGTTTTTTCGAAGAAAATCAATCAGTAAATAAGGAAGTTATTAATCATTTAATGTAAAAAAAAGATTTTCTTAATTTTTGTCGCTTGCACTTAAATAAAAATCGTGCGAAATGGTATCACTATGATATATATTTTTTTGTTTATGCATTTTACTAATATATATGTATTTTATAATAACAGGTCTAATGCGTTGAAATATGACATTCAATTTTTGTAGTGATATCTGATGGTCCAGTGGTTAAAGTTTTGCTTTGCAATCCAATGATCCCGTCTTCGAATCCTCGTCAAGTTGGATGTTTTTTTTTTCATATATTTTTTTTCACAACAAAGTTGGTATCACAAAGTTTAGGATGTCCAAAAATTAACATTATTTACAAAAAAACTGCGAAGAGTATCCTATAGAATGTGTAACAATTATATAAAAATCTCAGAAAATTGGCGAAGAGTACCTAGTTTTTAGCTTGTTTAGGTATATGGTTTCAGACCTTTGAAATTCAGATTCTGCAAGTCAAAAATCATGATAAAATATGATTGATGGACTTCCAAGGAGTTATATAGGAAACAACAGTGTCTAAATTCTGCCTTTATAGGGTTTTTACATTTACAGGCTTTTGACAGCTGTCATGTGTCAAAAATGGTTGGATACCAATTTTCGCAGCTCTTCATTAAAGTGCTCAGTATTACGAAAATTTTGAACTCAAATAGATTGATTTTCGTTGAATCACAAAGGAGGAGTCGAATTTTGACATAAAAAACTCCAAATGCCACAACTGTGCGACGTAGAGGTTCATACGATATCTTTTTCTAAAATTTCTATAAATATTAGATGTGTTTTGACTAAATTGTTCCATTGGATATGCTGTGAGCTACAATTAAAAAAAAAGAATGGATCTTTCGCTTGTCTTGTGGGTGTTATATTTTAATAAAATTATATAAAAATTTTTTTTAAGAAAAAGCCTTTATTTGGAAAAACTACTAAAAAGTAAAAATATTTTTTTTAAAATTCATACAGCTGGAAACCAAAAGCTTTGGGGACGGTCATATAGCGCTATTGCATAGTTACTTTGCTCAATTGACCGCTCCCAATGCTTTTGGTTTCCAGGTGTATGAATTAAAAAAAAAATGTTTACTTTTTAGTAGGTTTTTCAAATAAAAGCTTTTTCTTAAAAAATTTTTTTACATAATTTTATTTTTTACTTTTTAGTCTACTTATTTTACAGACAAACAGACAGACAAAACCTTTTCATTTGCCACCGCCATCCACCCCTTCCGTCTTCCCACCCACCTAACTTCCCATCCCTTTCCCACCTCTTTCCATCCCATCCCCACCTCTTCTCACACCTTACCACTACTTTCCCACCTCTTCCCACTTCTTCCCCACCTCTGCCCACCCCTTTCCCACCCCATTCCCACCTCTCCCACGTCCGTTATATTGTATTTAGAATGACGTCACATAGTTTATCGTATTTTACTTGTCCAACCTTTTCATTTGATACCCATATCAAGGGGGTTGTGAAGAGAAAGGCGATCCGCCATCTTGGGACGTCCGCCATATTGAATTTAGAATGACGTCATATAGTTTATCGTATTTTACTCGTCCAACCTTTTCATTTGATACCCATATCAAGGGGGTTGTGAAGAGAAAGGCGATCCGCCATCTTGGGACGTCCGCCATATTGAATTTAGAATGACTTCACACAGTTTGTCGTATTTTGCTCGTCAAACCCTTTCATTTGATACCCATATCAAGGGGGTTGTGAAGAGAAAGGCGATCCGCCATCTTGGGACGTCCGCTATATTGGATTTGGACCGATAATGGCTATACTATGTTGCATTGTCACCGGACTTATACACGTGTGCCAAATTTCAAAGCTCTAGCTTAATTAGAACTAATCGAAATTCAGCTTGCAAGATTTGACCTAAACTAACAAAAAAACATTGCAAGTTAATTAAATGAAAAAGCTTTTAAAAATTTAGTTTTTCCCAATTTCCGAAATAAAAGGAAATTCGCGGATTAAGGGTTGAAGGCAAATTAAGGAGAAAATTTTACATCGAATATATTTGAAAATGTTTCTAGTTTATTACAATTTACACGCTTTTATCCTTTATAAACCGACTTTTCCAGTTGGGAATTTAAAAAAATGTCCAAGAAAGGACAGATAATCTCTTCCTGAACCAGAAAAAAACTCGCGTAGTATACGCGCTGCTACGAGACCCAGGCCTGGGTGTGACGGCGCCATTGGTTCAATTTAGTATTTACAAAGACATTATTAGGCTTTAACTGTCATAGCAGGAAGTTTTAATACGCCCGTAATTTTCGTATATCTGTTTGTACCTCGGGTAATATAAGGTTAAGCCCTCTGCAAGAATTTAACCGGATTATTATATCACTTGGGGCCACAGAAAGTTATTATATTAGCTAAGAAAACGTATATAAAAGTTAAAGTAATTAAGGAAACAAAGCCTTTACAAATTTTTACGATAATAGCCCTTATTTTATGTTTACGATTGCAGTACAACTCATTTTTAGGGAATCATTTTAATAATGGTGTAAACACAATACTTTAGTGCTTATCGTAAACTCAGGCTACTGCCGTCGTAGTGCAAATTAATATCTCTTTTGTAATTGACACTCCCTAGCATTCCTCGAATGAATTCCGGTGGTAGTTTTATACCGGGAGGTTGATAAAAGTTGTCACGTCTTCAAAAAAACTTTGCTTACTGTTCCTCCATCACACGATTATTTGTGCAGTTCTTTAACGCTCTTTTCACACTATACGGTTTTGATCGTACGGTAAAAAACCGCACGGCCACATTCTCTTAGTGGAGTGAAGAAAAGCATGGTACCTTTCACATTATACGATGGCGGCAAAACGCCGGTGCCGTGCCGTGCAGCAGCCGTGTCTTGCCACTGGACTCGACGGCTACCGTACGGCACCTTTGGCTCAGTGGTCTACATAACTAAATGCGTGCTTTCACATTCAACGGTTTTGGGCCGTACGGCAAGTACATTGTTTTGTTGGATTATTAATTATTAACTTTTGTGATGCGGAATTTTTGATAACCTTGGTTCAAAGTAGGTTGTGCTATGGAACAAAACTCTTAATGGTAATAAAGACCGAATTGCCACAAGAAAGCCTGGAAGTTTGCTTAGAACTGAAACAAGATTTTGATTCGATGGAAGACAAAGATAAAAATGCGTTTGGTAAGTATATTTAATACTTATTAATGAACAAAAAATCAGAACATGAATCTCTCGTATAATTGTGTTATTATTACAAATTAAATGAAAATGTTGAGCTTACAACGGCAAAAAACCGTGCAATGTGAAAACAACAATGTCACGACAAAAAGTCGTACGGTTTTTTACCGTACGATCAAAACCGTATAGTGTGAAAAGAGCGTAACGCTCTTTTCACACTATGCGGTTTTGATCGTACGGTAAAAAACCGTACGGCAGCATTCTTTTAGTGGAGTGAAGAAAAGCATGGGACCTTTCACACTATACGGTGACGGCAAAACCCCGGTGCCGTGCCGTGCAGCAGCCGTCCTTTGCCACTGGACTCGACGGCTGCCGTACGGCAGCTTTGACTCAGTGGTCTACACAACTAAATGCGTGCTTTCACATTCAACGGTTTTGAGCCGTACGGCAGTTACATTGTTTTGTTGGATTATTAATTATTATCTTTTGTAAAATGGATGAAATTGATGCGAAAGTTTTGATAACCTTGGTTCAAAGTAGGCCTGTGCTATGGGAGAAAACTCTTAATGTTTATAAAAATCGGATTGCCACAAGAAAGTCTGGAAGTATGCTTAGAACTGAAACAAGATTTTGATTCGATGGAAGACAAAGATAAAAATGCGTTTGGTAAGTATATTTAATACTTATTAAAAAACGAAAAATCTGAACATGAAATTGTCGTATAATTGTCTTTATTATTACAAATGAAATTAAACTGTTGAGCTTACAACGGCAAAAACCGTGCAATGTGAAAAGAACCATATCACGACAAAAAGCCGTACGGTTTTTTACCGTACGATCAAAACCATATAGTGTGAAAAGAGCGTAAGGGTATAATACGCCGAGATACGATAAACAAATATTGAAACCAATCATTAAATTCGTTACACAACGCGAAACCATGAGCAAAATTCAAAAAACAGCACTTACAGTATTCCCAGAGGCGTAACTATGGCAGGCAGTGCCCCGGGGCCCGGGCGACTAAGGGCCCCAGCCGGCGCACAGTGGTCCAGATGATATATCCAGCGCGAAAAAATTATTAACTTTTTTCAGGTTTATTTTTTTTTTGTTTTAATAAGTTTATAAGGATATAATTGCAATAAAAAATGAGAATCAAGCATAATTAATAAATTATATTTATATAAAAAATCAAATGAACCAAATATTTGTGACATTAAATAAATGAAAATCTGGTATATTGAAATAATCTACAAATTATACTTCAAATCAAATTTATAAATTATTCCGAATCGGAAGAATCACTGTATTTACTTTGTGAAACAGTATCTGGCTCCTTGAGCAATTTCAGCACTTCGCTGTTAATGGGTTTTTTAGTATTTAATTGTTTCTTGCGAGCCATATGAGATATTATCGGATCAGATGATATTAATAAGTAGTTAATGAGGTCTTCATTTGTGGAAATACGAGATTTTTTTGTCGTATGGTGTTCTCTCATAAATTTAAAATCTTTGTTCTTTGCTTCCTGTGCCTCTTCACTCAATTGTCCTATTGGGAGTATTGCGTGTTTGATCACTTCACTTCCATGAATAAGCACCTTGTGGAGGCTTGGTGGCATATAATACCACTTGCATTCTTTTATAAATAATGCAGCTGTATCTTTGGCGTATTGCTCAAATTTTGCTGGATCTATATTATATCCACTCGAGAGTGTTTTCAATATTACACTAAAGCGTTTAATTAAATTTTCGTTCAATCCCGTTATTGAGGACGTCAACTTAGGATCACGGAAAAAGGTTCTGGCAGTATTGCCATCATTTGTTGATCCGTAACCAGGTTTAGGTTGATCTACAAGAATTCCTAATTGTTGCCTCAATTTGTCGATGATTTCTCTTTTCTTATTTTTTACAACTTCTTTATATGGTCCTTTTGCTTGATATTTTTTAACATCCAGTCGGTAAGCGATGTGCAAGCAGCATTCCACGAACCTTATCCAGGAGTGTAGTATAGATAGGCCAAACGTGTAGTGCTGCGTTATTGGTGTCTTTGAATATATTTTGTCTAAGTTGTTCATTTCTGTTGGTTTAGCATGACAAATGTAACAAATTTGTGTCGAACTATTATTGGTCAGTGAGTTGCAAATTTTGCCGTCGACCATTGTAAGTACTAACTCGTAGGTAATAAAAATATCATCAGATATAAAAGTCGGAAAAAGTGCACTAATTTGCTTTTGAATTAATGAAGTCTCTCTTTCTATTACTTCGTCTGATTCCTTGGTGAAAATAAATTTAATCGCTCTACAGAATCTCGTGGATGATGGGGCTGGATTTTGCCACACTATGATTTTTTCTTCAGTTGATGATACTGTGCAATGTAACTGAAGAGGCACAAATTAAAGAACAAATACTGAAGAGTCATTCTGGCTCTCCTTCGAAAAACGTTGTTTATAATTACTTTGGCCGCTGCTACCGTCACAACCCCATTTGCAGATCAGCTTGAATGCTTTATTTTCCTTTGGCAAAGCTTGCAGCACACTTTCTTGATGGTAACAAATACGCCGTGCTGTTAAGTCTAAAAGTGTTTGTAGTTTTACTTCCGCAGAATTTTCTGTTACAATTATAGATGCTGGTTCCGGAAGGCACGTTGTCTTTGCTTTTAAAATTTTATTCCATGAAGGATAAATGTTAGCATTGCGCGACTTTGCTTCCGATCTTATTAAAAGGTATTGCTGCTTACTAAGTTTTGCATTGATAATTAAAGACAATGCTTCTTCTTCGGAATATTTAATTGGGCGATTGTCTTCTCTTTTCCAAAGATTATAGGCTCGTCTATATTTTTTCGCTCGTTTTGGAGTTGTAGAAGTAACATCGTGCAGTACAGAAGCAGCTGTACGTTTACCAGATTTCCTAAGATGGCTTTCAATGGCAAAAGATAATTCTTCCACTGATGTTTCACCAAATAATTTCTTAGTTCGGATTTGCTTCCCTCGTACTCCACACTCCTCAAATTTTTTCGATGGGCGGCCAGCTTTTTTCGATGTACTTGGGGAATCTCTATGACTGTGCTCTAAAATTTTTAATTCTGCGCCCAACCATACACTGTTTCTAGATTTAAAATATTCTATATTACGACTGCACTTTTTCCATCGCACATCGATGCTTTTTATAAATTTTATTAATGCTTCTTCAAGCAATTCCTCTTTGATATCTTGTTTTGACAGAATAAATTGCTTAAGATGAAAAATCAATTTAGTCCTCTTTAAACTTTTATACTTATACCATTCGACAAATAACTCTGAGTGCTTGATAGCGCGCGGTGCCCGCGGTAGTGCCTCTGAAAAAAATATGATAACTTAATAAATCGCGCCGATTATCTGTTTATATTTAATATACAAAATCTTGGATAACTATTAATGAGAACTAAGCTAACACGAAGTTTTGGAATCGCTTGCAATTTTTTATAAGGCTACTTAATCCTGATTTATAGATTTTTACATATAAAAGTATTACTACATTAAAGCGAAATCAAAATTTATCTTAAATATAGTGCAGAAAAATAATAACATACCTTGTGGAAGGTCAGCCATTAAAAAAAAAACAAATAACACACTGCTTTTCGATAGACACACTTGACACAAAAAGAGTTCAACAGCGACTGATTAAAGAATAAACCCTATACATTGCGGCATGTCGGCTGTTTCAAAGGATATATTTACGTCATAAAGTAATTTTTTGCCCTTTGGAATGTTTACTTGAAGCCTGTACTTCCCAGAGCGTTGTACAATAATCTTAAAAATGTCATTATATTCGCGCTAGATAGGCAAATTGGACCACTGTGCGGCGCCTGGGTGAGACCGGTTATTAGGATTACGTATTAAGAAAATATGGAATAGGGGGGCCCCCAACAATTTTTTGCCCTGGGGCCCATGACGTCTAGTTACGCCACTGAGTATTCCGTGTGTAACAAATATTATAGTTGGGCCAATGGATCTTTGAACTGACGTCACTATAATCGAAGCAATTTATCTCTGAATGGACGTCACTAATGCGGGAAGCAAGCAAAGACTATCGTTTGTATGTTGTCGTCTCACTTCTTACAATCGAACTGCCTGAAATGGACGTAAGGGTGTGTGTCTTGCACAGTCTATGACCTACGCATGCTTGTCCTCCGCGTTAGATTTGAGAGTAATGGTAACGCGTACGTCTAGACTACATAGAAGCGCATCAGTCTCGTATATCAATCGTCAGTGGCGCACATATTGTTTACTTTTCGTAACGCAATTAATTCATTTAATTCATTATGCCTGGAAAACATTTAAACACGCAAGCTAGAAATCTGTTAGCTAATTTAATATTATATTTTATATTAGAGAAAGAAAACAAGGTAGCTAGTGCTTTGAAGATTAATCTGTACCTATACGGTGTCTAAAAGTACAAATGGAGAGAAATAAGTCACTTAGCACTCCAGGAACTTTTCGACCTGGAAAAAAAGCCCTGGCAAGAAATTTAGACAAAGCAAGAAAATGTGAAGTTCACAATACAATATATACGATATATGAAGAAAGTAAGAAAACAAACAGTTACCTGCTAAAATATATACCTATGTATATCCTACCGACACGGTAGGATAAGGCGAATTGAGTTGCGAATATGCTGGTCGCGTTGTCTATCGTGTTGTGGGTACGAGCCCCAGCCGCGGCACTGACAATGCCGGGAAGGGGGGGGGGTCCGTTGTTTGCGTTTTTCCAAATATGCAACCCCCTTCTGAACAGCCTTGGCTTTGGATTTGGAGGTTGTCTACTATATGTGGTGTGTTTTATAAAAAAAAATTCACAAAGGCGTGTTGCATTAAAAACCTCGCAAAAAGAACTTCGTACTAAATATATTGTTGACATAAGCTATGGTAGTTTAAGAACAATCCTTCTACATTTGGAATTTAAGTTAAAAAAAGATGACAACAGACGAGCTTTAATGGGGAAGACAAAGATTGCTGCCAAAAGAGAATAAAAATCCACTATTTCAAAGAGAGTTAGTATTCTTAGATGAAACATTCCTTTGTCAGTTGTTTGAGTCAAGGCACTCTTTTAAATACACAATCCCGTGCAACAATGGATTTTCATTGGCAATTTCAGAATTCTTATTTCTCACGGGAAAAATTCAAAAACAGGTATTCTTTCACGAAATTTGGTACAAATTCATTTGAGGGGTTGCCAAAACCAGTGGAGTACTCAGATCGCTAGTAAGATTTCTTCATTTTCCACCCCGTTAAAAAACCGCAGTAGGCCGAGCTTTTATGTTTTATAAAATGTAATGCATCAAAAGAATGCACTTCTCAGAGATAAAAGTTAAAATAAGCGATGTAAATTGGACCTAAAATAAAATTTTTAGCAAAATGGAACACACTGTATATATGAATGAATAAACATTTTGAAAGAATAATATTTTATTTCATGGATATCTCAAGTGTAAATAAAAGTATAATTAAAATTGAAATATTGTGAAAAGATAATACAAAATGTATGTACAGTTTTTATAACTTTTTAGATTTTACATGTCTGATTTTTTTATATTTACTCAATGAACCTACTGACAATGCCCGATACTGTAGTCTAGTCCAATTTACAATTATTAATATTATTATTACTTATTAATTACCAATACGCATCTTAATAAAAATTTACTACGCCTATGATGCGAAATCATTCAATGAATTAGTTCAGGCAAAGGGAGAATGATGACGTCAGTTCAAAGATCCATTGCTTCAACTATATGCTCCAAATATGCATATAAGTATTTTAGGTTTTTGAAGGAAGCGCAGTAATTACTCTTACGCAGTAGACAACTATTACTATTTAATATTTCGTATTATTATTTGATCAAAAATGGGTTACACAACACAGGTAGTGTAATCCCCTTTATCTCTGTAGGACGGAAGTAACTTTGTACGGGAGACCAGACAAGACAAACCCAGTATCTAAGTATGCAGTGCCACGACCGAGAATTGAACCTGAGACTCCAGAGTAAGAGCCAAGTGTGCTTGCCTCTCTACCACCCAGTTATGCAAATTTAAAATCTGTCAATGCAGCAATATATCAAAAAATTAGTCAAAAAAAGAGTGAAATTTATTGTAATTCGATTCAGGATGCCGCGTGGATTAAACGATGGTTTTATTGATTACGAACATGACCCTGAATTTGGTCCACTTTTTGACCGCCAGAACATTGTTTATTTAACGATTTATTGTTGAAAAATTCCAAAAAATCGACTTTTTTAAATATAACTCAAAGACCGGTTTTTCAATTTGTAGATACTGTTAGAACTTTGAAAAACGGTTAATTTAAGAGGTGTTTCATTTAAAACGCTTTAAAATTTGTTTAAATAATTGCAAAAACCTGCGAAAATTTTCGCAATTTGCAAATATTTTTCATTCTTTCACAAAAGCACTCTAGTGCTTGAAACGTTGACAAAATATGTCTTTTATTACCCCAAAGTTACCCCTAAAATTTCATTCAAAAATTTTAATTAGTTTAAGACATATTTAATTTGTTTATTAAAAACTAAATAATGTAAAATACAAATTCACCCAGTTCCCGTTGTCGTAGAGGGTTGATCCGGACATCATTTTTTTTTGTTTGTTGAGACTTAAATTTTATGTTTTCATTTCATTTTGAGGGTACGTTTTTCGCTAATAACTTTTAAACAAATGAAGATATTGCAATATCGTTCTCATATCTTTGTTGCTGGGGTTTTTTCACACATTTTCAAAAAAAGTGACTCTGTAGCCCTACTAGAAGGCGAGATGATTTTTTTAAAATAAATTCGTAATTTGTTTATTAATAAACATTAACAGCTGAAACTTGGCGAACAACTAGTTTAATAGTCTATCTTTGTATTAGAGCTGAGTTTTGGGGAAAAAAATGCATTTTGCAACGATAACAATAAATCGGCGTCAGACAAAAAATTTACCGTTTCTCCGTCAATTATGGACCGATTTTGGCTTTTTTTTTAAATCTTGGGTAGCGTGATGAAATAATAATATGCCATGTCGATTTTTTCCTAATTAAACAATAATTTGTTATAACCAATTATTTTTGTTAAACTAGTTGTTTGCAACGTTTCAGATGTTAATGTTTATTAATAAACAAATTACGAATTTATTAAAAAAAAATCTGTTTCTCGTAAGGCTACAGTCACTTTTTTTTGAAAATGTGTGAAAAACCCCCAGCAACAATGAGAACGATATTGCAATATCTTCATTTCTTTAAAAGTTATTAGCAAAAAACGTACCCTCAAAATGTGACACTTTTTCAAACGCCATTTTGAAGTTGAAAATAATGCAACTTTGATTTACCATTAATGAAAACATAAAATTTAGGTCTCAAAAAAAATTACGTCCGGATCCTCTACAACGGGAACTGGGTGAATTTGTATTTTACATTATTTATGTTTTTAATAAACAAATTAAATATCTCTTAAATT
The DNA here is from genome assembly GCA_936432065.2 of Rutpela maculata. NCBI lineage: Eukaryota > Metazoa > Arthropoda > Insecta > Coleoptera > Cerambycidae > Rutpela > Rutpela maculata. The sequence goes on from OW386294.2 coordinate 4,359,342, forward strand.
AATTACAATTTTTTTATGAAATTTTAGAGGTAACTTTGGAGTAATAAAATACATATATTGTCAAAGTTTCAAGCATTAAAGTGCTTTTGTTAAAGAATGAAAAATATTTGCAAATTGAGACAATTTTCGCGGTTTTTTGCAATTATTTAAACACATTTTTAAGCGTCTTAAATGAAACACCTCTCAAATTAACTGTTTTTCAAAGTTCTAACAGTATCTACAAATTGAAAAACCTATCGATAAAGGTCTTTGAGTTATCTTTTAAAAAGTCGATTTTTTGGAATTTTTCAACAATAAATCGTTAAATAAACAATGTTCCGGCGGTCAAAAAGTGGACCAAATTCAGGGTAATGTTTGTAATCAATAAAACTATCGTTTAATCCACGTGGCATCCTGAATGGAATTACAATATGCATTTTTGCTAATTCCACTGCATTATAAGGACTATATGAAAAACCGCTGCCCAAGGAATCCCTACTTCCACATCCAGATTTTCTATCCAAGTCACTCACAACGAAAAAATTTTGTATGTGGAAATAATTGTTTATGGAACTTTAATAATATAATATTTGAAATCCTCTACCCCAAAAACCCATAAAACGATACCCCACATCGGTAGTGAGGTGGGGGTAGTGATAGGGGGGGGGGGGGTGGATAAAGCAAAAAATATTTTGAGGTTTCTGGTTCTTGTACACACACTAAATCACATTTTTTTTTCATCCCCTTTAATAATGGGGTGGGGGTGGTAATCAGGGTGGCTAATGCCAAATTTTTTTTGAGACCTTAGCTTCTTTTGTATATACTAAATACCAATTTTATGGGCTTTTACCTGCTTGATTTACCTATCCCAATTTACCCCCCACCCTTCGACGGAACAAGATGAAAATATAATCTAGTTCTAGATCTCCTTAAAGTACATATGTGTACCAAATTTCAAGTTAATATCTCAAACGGTTCCAGAGTAAACATGCGCACAAAAAAAAGTTACAGACAGACCGACAGAAATTTTTTTTCTCTCAAACTTAAAATCTCGACGTTTCATGACATTCTAAGCCTATTTGAACAATACAAATTTTAAAAAATTTTTTTGTCGTTACTATACTTCCACTGGATGTGGAAGTAAAAACCGCTGCCCAAGGAATCACTACTTCCACATCCAGATTCTCTATCCAAGTCACTCACAACGAAGAAACTTTGTATGTGAAAATAATTGTTTATGGAACTTTAATAACATAATATTTGAAATCCTCTACCCCAAAAACCCATAAAACGATACCCCACATCGGTTGTGGGGTGGGGGTGGTGATAGGGGGGGGGTGGATGAAGTAAAAAAAATATTGTGACGTGTTTCCACCCTTAGGAAACTACCCCTTGCAAATTCCGTGGGTTCCAAAAATTATAACAAGAGATTGTCCACTAACACACTTTATTAAATATTTACTGGATACTTCACAATACTATTATTTACACTTTACTGACTAAAAATCACAATGTTTATCACTTTGTTTATCTTTGGAGTCTTAACCTCACTTTCTATGCTTTCTGAACTTTCTGAACTACTCGCTGAGAATGCGGTCGGTCGGTCTTTTATACCTAAAAATGACAGATCTCGATTTTTCCGTGATGACGCCACCATTCTCTAGATAATTCCAGATGTCACCAGAACTAACTTCTGGTAGGTTTCTCGAGTAGGTGCAAATACTACTACTTTTTAGTAACCAACATAACCTTAATTTTTAAGGGGTTGCAACATATTACAATATTTTGAGGTTTCTGGTTTTTGTACATACACTAAATCACAATTTTTTTTTCATCCCCTTTAATAATGGGGTGGGGGTGGCTAATGCCAAACATTTTTTTGAGACCTTAGCTTCTCTTGTGTATACTAAATACCAATTTTATCAACTCTTACCTGCTTGATTTACCCATTTACCCCAAATTTACCCCAATTTACCCCCCAACCCTTCGTCGGAACAACATGAAAATATAATCTAGTTCCAGATCTCGCTAAAGTACATACGTGTACCAAATTTCTAGTCAATATCTTAAACGGTTCCAGAGTAAACGTGCGCACAAAAAAAAGTTACAGACAGACAGACAGAAATTTTTTTTCTCTCATACTTAAAATCTCGAAGTTTCATGACATTCTAAGCCTATTTGAACAATAAAATTTTTTACAAATTTTTTTGTCGTTACTATACTTCCACTGGATGTGGAAGTAACAATGATGCATAGGTACGGTCGCTTTTTTTAAATATTCGTCCGGTTATGATATACCTATCGAATTAAATCAAACAGGCATAAAAGAACTGATTTCTCCCATTATGTTAGATGATGCGGACAGAGGTGATTTAGTCGTGTTATCGCACTTAGCCTGCATTAATTACGGTTGTTCTTACAGCCAATCTTAGGCATTAAAAGTCAGATATTATCCTGGAGGTCGATGGAAACACTTAACCGAAGGAATATGGCCCCATTTGATCAGATTTCCGACTTCCGTACAATCGTCGACTGTCAAAAGAGTGGGCTGATGATAGAAACTCGTAAGTCGAAGTAGGCTTTTAGTGTTGGCTATAAGAATCTGCTCGCAAATGTGCCCTTAGATAACAATAGGAACGCCTCATAAATTTTACTGTATTGATTTTATTGCAAATAAGCCTCACACTTAAAGCGATCTGTCTTCAGATCACCTTTCTTTATTGTCAAATTTTGTTTATGCAGGCCAATAAAACAAAAGCACATCTGTGACTAAAGACAACAAAGAGAATTAGACGCTGATGTTGATGTTACGTTTGTATACACATAGGCCAGGTTCTCGCACGGAAAAAATCGACCCAAACATTTATTTTAATACTGATGGGCTAAAAACATAGTTTAATTATTTTTTGAAGAAGAAATTTAGAAAAAAGGTCTGATGGTATTTTTTGTAGGGCGAATAGTTTTTGGATAAAATTCACTTTAAAAATGTACAAAAATAAAATTTGCATATAATTCTTTATTTTTTTTAACCGATTTAAAAAAAATTGAATAAATGGTACGGCCACGCCGAACTTACTTTTTCGCGTGAGTCCTCGGTAAACTACTTTTATATGAATTTTCCGAGAAGATCATGGTACATTGTCCTATGGTGTCGTTCGAATGTATATCGAAGGGAAGGTCCTCAATCAGTGTTGATAAAAATCATGATCTAAAAAAAACAAAAATCACTGATTTATTTTAAAAAATCAAAATTTTGTTATTATTTTTTTAAAGGTTTATTTTCTTAATAAATAATAAGCTGACCGACTGACGTGTTCTGGGTTCGAGCCCACCCGATACTGATAATACCGGTGTGGGGTATGGGGTATGTCTGTGTTTTTCCAAATGTGTAATCCCTTCCGGACAGCCTTGGCTTTGGATTTGGGGGGTTGTCTACTATATGTGGTGTGTTTATGTTTATGTATGTTAAAACTGAAAATCGGCTTAAGAACCGTTTCGACTTGGCTCCGCGAGTCAAGTAGCCGCTTGCGAGCTTGTTGGAAAAGAGAGGGTTTTCAACTTCAATATTTAGTACTAACTGGATGTTTAAGCGTGACGTATACTAAAAAAACAGCTGCCCAAGGAATCACTACTTCAACATCCAGTCTCTCACAACGAAAAAATTTTGTATGTGGAAATTGTTTATGGAACTTTAATAATATAATACTTGAAATCGTCTACCCCAAAAATTAAACGATATCCCACATCGGTAGTGGGGTGGATGAAGTAAAAAAAATATTTTTAGGCCTTTGGTTCTTGTGCACATACTAAATCACAATTTCTTTTCACCCCCTTTTATAATGGAGTGGGGGTAGTAATGGGGGTGATTAATGCCAAAAATATTTTTGAGACATTAGCTTCTCTTGTATATACTAAATACCAATTTTATGGACTCTTACCTGCTTGATTTACCTATTTACCAACATTTACCCCAATTTACCCTCCAACCCCTTAACGAAATAAGATGAAAATAATAATGATGTTCCAGATCTCGTTAAAATACATAGGAGTACCAAGTTTCAAGTCAATATCTTAATCGGTTCCAGAGTAATCGTGCGCGCAAAAAAAAAATTTAGACAGACCGACAGACAGACAGATTTTTTTTGCTCAAACTAAAAATCTCGACGTTTCATGACATTCTAAGTCTGTTATGTTTGAACAATAAAGATTTTTGAAATTTTTTTTGTCGTTATACTTCCACTGGATGTGGAAGTAAAATTAAATGAGAGGGTGCCCCGTAATAATTTTTTTACTTCCACATCCAGCGGAAGTATAGTAACGACAAAAAAAATTTATGGTATAAATAGGATTAGGCATGCAAAATTTTCTGTCTGTCTGTCGGTCTGTAAAAGAAGAAAAGAGAATATTACTTGGGTATTAAGCAAATCACAACTAACATATTTTTTTATTTATTATGAAATTACTTACGTTGTGTATATTGTTGCCCTAATCTGAGCACGCTAATATTAGACTATTGTCTATGTCCAAAAAAAAGGAACTAAAATGTTAAAGGGTTTTTATTGTTTCTTTTGTTCAATTGACCCCAAAAATATGAGAAAACCGCGGAGTGCTACCATTTAAAGGGCTGCGTTTTTGAGATCGAAGTAAAAAGGTCCACTTTTCACATTTTTGAGTTTTGCTCGAAAACTATGCATTTTTCCTATAAATATGTCAATAGAAAAGTTGTATAGAATTAAATTTTCAATGAAAAAGGCACCTTCAGAAGTCAAAAAAAGTGCAATTATCTGTTTTTTTAATTTTAGACTGTAACTCTTTTTCGATTACATTTAGGCATATACATTGCTGAATAAAAAAAAGCTGGCATTTTACCCGTTAAAATGAGATTTTGTAAAAATTTTTACGATTAATAGTGACCAAGATATAGCGCGCCAATATTCTTGGCTAGAGATGTCGGTCTCGGATGTCTGGGGCCGGGCAGGATTATTGCCCTTTACCCCAGTACATCGCTGCAGACCGGGGACCGGCCTCGTGCAGGGCGGGCGAACTTACTTTACGTCGGCCCCACTCACAAATGTGAGCGGTGCAGACGATTTCGGTCCACCTCCCTGGGTCCTGGCTCGTTGGACCTTGCTGGCTAAGGCCTCTTCTGGCGTTCTTCTGTCTTAAGATATAGCGTTTCAAAGTGTGCAACTTTTAACTTTTTTGGCTAATTTTTACTATTTTTTTTCAAATTTCGTCCTGTAACCTTTTTCTGAGCGAATTTAGGTATAGACATTATTATATTAAAGTGAAAGCTAACTTTACGCCCGTTGAAATGGTGGCTGGTAAAAGTCTCTACGACAAATAGAAATCTAGATACAGCGTTTCGAAGATTGTTGCTTTTATTAACTTTTTTCTAATTTTTACGTTTTTTTTTTTTCGGCCTATAACTTATTTATGAAATACTTTTAGTACAGATATTGCTACATTGAATGCACTCGCAGCATTCTTGATTAAATAGTCTGCAATAGAAGTTTAACCCATCTTAAAGTATTGCCATTTCGATTGGAAATTTAATTATCTACAATTTTTCTATTGACGTGTTAATATGAAAAATGCATAGTTTTCGAGCAAAACTCAAAAATGTGAAAAGTGGACCTTTTTACTTTGATCTTAAAAACGCACCTCTTTAAATGGTAGCACTCCGCGGTTTTCTCATATTTTGGGGTCAATTAAACAAAAGAAATAATAAAAAACCTTTAACATTTTAGTTCCTTTCTACAGTACATAGACTATATACTAGTTATTTAATATAAAATTGTCTACTTTCTGTATATTAGTACCTTAATCTGACCACGCTAAATAATAAATAAGAAAGTGTGTAAGTTACGATTTGCTTAATACCTAAATAATACTCTCTAATTATGATGAAAGCAAATAATGGAAAATAATTAATTGTAAAAATAAATCAAGAATAGGCTTGAAAATAATGAATAAATGTTTTTATACTCTACTGATGAGAACTAACGAGTTCGAAAAACTTGTACAACTTTTCTAAAGTTGAAATAAAATGTAAGGTTCAATAATTGCTGTGAACAAATGATTTAAGTATTTTCAATATATTTTTTTGCCTTATAATGCTAGGAATCCCATCATGTAATTTAATACTTCGTCAGTATTAGCTAGAAGAGTAGTTGTTTTGATTGGTTCTCCAGTGATGAGTGTTTCAAAGTGTTTTCATAAGTAGTATATTAGCGTGGCCAGGTTAAGGTACCAATATACAGAAAGTAGATAATTTCATATTAAATAAAAAAGTGTGAATGACTGAATTTAAATAAATGACTGAAATATTTTTAATATATTTTTTTGCTTTAAATTGCTAAGAATCCTACCATGTAATTCAACACTTCGTCAGTATTAGCTAGAAGAGTAGTTGTTTTGATGGGTTCTTTAATAATGAGTGTTTTAAAGTATTTACCTAACTAGTGCCCAGATTAGGGCAACAATATGCACAAAGTAGGTAATTCCATAATAAATAAAAAAGTGTGTAAGTTGTGATTTGCTTACTAATTGCTTAATACCCTCTAATCACGATGAAAGCAAATAATAAAAAATTGTAAAAAAAGGACTATGAAAATTTTCTAAAAAATGTTGCTTTCCTTTTCAAAATTAAATATATATGTTCATTCGCCTAAACAGAAAAAAGTGCTATGCCAGGACTAGACAACGGTCTGGACAATTTGGTCCCTACGTTTGAAAAACAGTGAGTCAAGCTGTAACGACACCGTAAATGACTTGCAATAACTCTTAACGAGTACAAGATATGTGCAATCTCCTTACAAATAAATAAGAATACGTCCAAATACGTAAGATCCGCTCAGAAAGGAACGCGAATTTACCGGAAGTTGGAAGTGAAGACTAACGGAAGTCGGAAGTCCTTCGAAGTAGCGGGACTGCTTCTACATCGTTCAAGAATAATCGCTTTTGCTTGTACACTATTAGCCCTCACACCAAAATTAATGTAGTGAGGATTTATAATATTAATTACTTTACGAATATCTGTATATAATACTTGGATCATAATTCGGAAATAGCAAGTAGAAGCATAGATTAACGAGGGGGAGAAACTGAAGTCGTAATTTTGCGTTGCTTAGTTACAGTTCTGACGATATACAGGGTGTCTGATTTATGATTCTATAGCCCATAACTTTTAGACTATTTGAAATGACGTTAACGATTGTGTGACATTGTAGACTGTTGCTTGGCACTTAGTTGGGCTTTGTTCACCTCAACCTAAAAGATCTTTTGTGAATTACCCTACAACTAGCTGTATCAACCATTGTGTTCCTCGCCTCAATAACGGGGGGAAACCGTTCTTCAGTCCTTTAACAATATTTTCCGAATGTTTTGTCATTCGGTGGGGGAGTGGTTACAACCGACGGGGTTGTTTTGGCGTCTCCTGGTTAAAATATGTTCTATTTATCAACATTCTCCGTAATCAGAACGAGGGGTAGTTTTTTTCATTTAGGGGGAGTTCCAGAACAGTGGGGGAAAGTATTGCAATTATCGTGTTACTCGCCCTCGAAAACTGGAGGAAACCGTTCTTCAGCCCTTTCGCAGCGTTTTCGGAATGTTTTGTCATTCAGGGAGGGGGTGGTTCTGTTGTAGAACCTTCCAGAATTGACCTAAGTCGAAGCCAAAATAAAAAAATTCGACTTAGGCAAAAATTTCATTTAAGGACATTTTCAAGAGTCTGAGAGACTTCAGAACTACAGACTAGTCCAAAAGGACCGTCATGAGTTCGATAAGACATTCAAAGTACGACAAAAAAGTACTTTGAAAATATTTAAAATATTTTCAACTTTAATTCCTCCGCCGAAGACATAGACCATTGAAGTACAGTCATTATACAGGGTGTCCCGAATTGCATAGGCCAAACTTCACTAAGCAATACAACTTTTCAAAATAAGAAAAAAAGTTCCTATAAACATGGGTCGGGAAGTGATTAGTTTCCGAGATACAGGATGTTCAAGTAATTCTCCTGAAAATGTTTTTTATGAATATTTTCGAAACGTCTAAAGATAAACAAATGACAATTTGCAGAGGAATTTAACTTTTTATGCTTTTTAAGACAAAATGACAACTATGTTCGAAAATTATTCAGGAGCGGGTGAAATTGGAGGGGGGGCTAAGTAAAATTTAGCCCCAACTTTATTGTGTCACACTTTTACATTAATTCATAAGCAGAACTTAGAAATTTGAAGTTTTCTACACAAAAAAAGTCTCTTGTGTTTTTTCTCTAAAATTATCAGTTTGTGAGTAAATCTTATCTGAACTTTATTAATCAGTAACCATTATTACCGGCATTCCTGATATGCAGGAGTGTGCCATGATTGTAATGTTTGTAACAAATGAAAAATAATCTAGCATGCAATGCCAGAATGACAATAATGACATTGTTGTTTTTTGTGTTTTCTGTAGTTCATTGTTCTGTAGTTTTATTATTTTCTTTTGGAAAAAGTGTTCTATTGAAAAGTAAAAAATGGTCATGTTTAGTAATGTGGAGTACGCGGATATTCAATTTATTTATGGATATTGTACTGGAAATGCGAATGCCGTGGTACGCGAATATCGCAGAAGATTTCCTAATAGAATGAAACCATCTAAAGATGATTTTATTCGAACCCACCTAGAATTTAGAAATATTGGACTTAAAGGAGGTCCAAGAAATGAAGAACAGCGAAATGGGCGATTTAAAAACATAATTTTGGCCAAATTTAACAATAATAATAAATTAAGTATCAGAAGAACGGTCCAACAGCTGCGTGTGCAAACTGTGCATGTTTCCAAAAACAAAGTTTTTCGGATTCTGAAAAAAGACCACATAAAAGCTTTTCGAATGCAGCCAGTCTAAAGCCTTCAGCCAGGTGATCCCGAAAGGCGTATCAATTTTTGTAATTGGTTTATAAATGCCATGGAACAAGATCTCGGAATTAAAATTATTTGGACTGATGAAGCTACCTTTAACCGTAATGGATCGGTTAATTTTAATAATTTAAGAATCTGGGCTCATCGGAATCCTCATATAATTCGCCCTAGGACATTTCAACAGGAGTTTAGCGTTAATGTATGGTGTGGTGTTATAAACGGGACTTTTTGTGGGCCCAACATCCTTCCTCCCCGTTTAAATGGACCATTATATAATGATTTTTTAAATAACCATTTTTTTCAATATCTCGAGGATATTCCTCTTAATTTAAGAAATGAAAGCTGGTTTCAAATAGACGGAGCTCCTGCACCTTTTGCTGTTGAGAACCGTTTGTGGGTAAACAATAATTATCCTGAACGGTGGATCGGTCGATTAAGTGCAAGAGCCTGGCCACCCCGTTCACTGGATTTAACTCCAGTTGACTTTTTTATCTGGGGCTATTTAAAGGACAAAGTCTACGCAAACCCTGTAAACACAAGAGAAGAGTTAATAGAAAGAATTCTCGAAGAATGCGAAAATTTGCAGGCTAATCCTGATTTCATTCGTAAAGCTACACACTCTGTACGGCGCAGATGTCAGAAATGTGTTAATGCTGGCGGAAGGCACTTTGAACAACTCTACTAATTTGTAATTTACCTTACTTTAATCTAATTCATTGTTGTCTAATAAAAAATATTGTAAACAAATTTTGTTTTACTGTCATTGTTTTTTCTGTTCTGCTAAAATATTCATAAAAAACTATTCCCGGATAAAGTTCAGATAAGATTTACTCAAAAACTGATCATTTTAGAGAAAAAACACAAGAGACTTTTTTTGTGTAGAAAACTTCAAATTTTTAAGTTCTGCTGATAAATTAATGTAAGAATGTCACACAATAAAGTTGGGGCTAAATTATACCTAGGCCCCCCCAGTTTCACCCGCTCCTGAATGATTTTCGTACATAGTTGTCATTTTGTCTTAAAAAGCATAAAAAGTTAAATTCCTGTGTAAATTATCATTTGTTTATCTTTAGACGTTTCGAAAATATTCATAAAAAAACATTTTCAGGAGAATTATTTGAACACCCTGTATCTCGGAAACTAAGCACTTCCCGACCCATGTTTATACGAACTTTTTTTCTTATTTTGAAAAGTTGTATTGCTTAGTGAAGTTTGGCCTATGCAATTCGGGACACCCTGTATACCCTGTCCTAAAGATCGACAATAAAATTTTAACAAGGCAATGATCAAAAAGGCAAAATCGACGAATTTGGCAAAAGCGGCGCAGCGCCTATAGGCAAAAATTGGCAAAAAATCAATGAAAATGGACAAGGCCGGTTTCTCGCATAAAACAAGTTTGGATGCATCCAGCGACGTAATTTGGTCGAGTGCGTAGGGTGGTCAATATACAAAGCGATGGTAGGAAGGCCGACTACAGGGCTTTCCAAATAATAAAGTTTTTTCCTATATTGAACCTGCATGGAGACAAGTATGTCGCAAGACTGGCCGAAAGTTATTAAACTCATGTATTAGTCGAACTCCGTCCCGTGAATGATAAAATCACGATCTGGGACCTTTAAGCTATTCATAAGCGAACCAAAATCTTTTTAGTAAAATATTTCTGTATTATTTTCAGTCAGCCATAATTACCAAAATACAAAATTTTTAAATTCTGTTTAAAAGGCTTGCATTAAATTCTGAGGAAGTTAAATGAATCTTTTCTACCAAATCGATTGTTAGCGTACGCTCTCACTTGTATGGTTAAGAAGTAATTTACCTTAGTTGTGGAGGCGCGATTCCTTCACATAATACTGTATTATTTTACACTTATTAAATAAATGGCATTCTTTGAACTAATTGCATTTTATTGATGTAAGGACTTGTTGCTAGTCTTAATCCCTGGAGTTTTCGTTTGGAAGACCTAAACAACTGAGTTAATTGGAATCTCATGATTCCTTTAGTTTGATACTCAGTGTTCTGGTCGCCTTAGGGAGCTTGATAGGGATTTTGTAATGCGATTTCTCCAGAAATCTTTAAGTGCAGAGACCATTATTAGTAGGTAGGTAAATATATGCAATACACATCAAAACGTCAAATTCTAATCCCGTCGGAGAGAAATCTTCGATAGGGGGTTTTTTATGCAAAAACAGCAGAAACCAAAAGACGTCAGACCACTTATTACTGTATAAACAGATGTAAATCACGTCAAATTCCAATCTCGTCGGAGAGAAATCTTCGAAAATCCAAATAATCCAAAGATGTAAAGGCCCTTATTGTCAATAAATAATTGAAATTACATCCTGCGAGAGGTCCTTAATGATCTCAGGTAGTGCAGCCTTGACCCATTACTCGTTTATCAAAGTATATCTTGTCTCGAACCCGCTTGGGAGTGGAAGAACGGGGCAGAACGCGGCTGGCGCCCTTCTAAATATAAAGTGGTGTCGCGTCAATTTGACGTCTGGTAGTGTGTTCTTCTACAGTTCCAACCCCGGGGGGTTGTATTGGCGTCTCCTGGTACAAAAGATACTCGACTTATCAATATTCCCTGTAATACCCCGATCTGCCAAACCCTCACAAGCGTATTATGGAAAAATCAGAACAAGTAGTGGTAGTTTTATTGGGGGAAAAAGTACACCATCATTTCCGTGGTACGATAGAACATTGAGAGTATGTGATTAGAGCCATTTTAAACGATTCAGAAGTTTCATTTCAATGCGTTTCTTTCTATTAGATTTAATAGCCATTTAACCCCGAATTTAGGAATAAAATGTCAATTTGCGAAAAATTGAGCTGTGAAACATATATTTTTGACGTGATATTTGAAATCAGCAGCTCAAGGATAGGTGTCTTTCACCTTTGGAAAATATATATTTTTTGTGTGCTTGTGAATTGATGGGGGGAGGGGGGTGGAAATATGAAAAAAAAAATTTTGTCAAGATTCTCTGGCAGGCCCTTACATTGTAATAAATAATTGATGAGCCCGGAGGGGAGAGAAATGTAAAGAAATTTTTTTGTCTAGGTCTCATAATCAATGAGCGAGAATTGCATTTACTAGTCTAACCGGGCCCCTAAAGTGGTCTGGCCCCGGTACCCCTACTGACTCCCCCCCCCCTTGTGAGGGCCCTGCACTCAACCAAATTTAAAAAACGTGAAGTTATCGCTTTAATATCTTATACTTTGTTAGAAGACCGAAAAAACCCACTTACTAGGCTGCAAGGAGACCTTGGGCACCGATCAGCACGGTACGGTGTCGTCCCGCTGGGTATTTTAGTATGCTATGTATATTATTTTATATTGCTTAAATACAAAAAGTAAATACGAGCAGAATATGTATAATAATAACACAGGTACACAAAACAAAAAAAATGTCATGTACTTTTTTACAGACAACAGTAAGTCTGCAATGTAAACGCTGAATAGTAAAGGCCCAGAAATAGAGCCCTGAAGTACCCAAAAAAATATCACGCGTTTATCAGAAATTTTGAAACTACTGATAGAAAGGGTTAAGTCTCGAATAATGGTGAGAAAGACTTCATTCCTGAAGGTTCGTTGCATGCTACATTTTCCTGGTTAGGCAGGTTAACATTTTATTCTTCCCTAGTATATGCGCAATGCTAGGCAACAGTTCCCTATCTTGAGGCGCTTTTAATGGTTCATGTTCTTGGCTTATGTTCGGGCTAATATGTCAGGGAATTAGGATTAAGATGTGGCGTTTACAATTTTCTTCTTCTTATTTACAACATCTTGCCAGACTTTTGTAATTCAAGTATTATTCTAATTTACCTTAGTTTTCTGTGTAGCACGTCTAACGACACAATGACATCTGTCGTGGTTGCCTGTTAGGCGCGGTCTCAGCAAGGCTCTTTCCGTCAGCTCCTTGATAATACTAGCCCAAGGTTTTATAATTTTAATTAGTAGTTTTCACAGCGCGCGACAGTAACAAAAAGACGTTTTGTTTGTTGAAGCGAAATTTAGATTCCTTGTACTTCATCGGATATCCCGAGAATATTATTATTAATGATTAAAACGTAGTATGTAACAGTTTCAAAAGAGGTCATATATATTATTCGATGGCTAGTAAGTGCCCATTACAGCATTGTGAGAAGCCCCATTTAAAAACCACGTAACAGCAACTAGATTTTTCTTTATTTTAATTGGCAATCAGCTCATATTTCTCATTTTATTTTGATTCCAATTAGACTAATGAGCTTATTAATATAGTTTTTGGTTCAATACGGGTAATGAGGATTTTAACGTTGTAATGAATGTAGGTATTAATACCATGGAAATTAGAACATTATTACATAAATTATAACTGTAATTAATACTATCAATTGACCGGGCAAATTGTAAGTCTTGTATTAAACACAGTAAACACATATTGTAATAAATCATAACAAATGGAGGATTAATTAGAACCATAACTAATTCCTGATATTACTATATGTATTACATGAACATCATTATTTTTACGACGCGAATTAACGTCAATAAAAATATTAATTCCAATCAATATAGTGATATATTACACAATTAATATATTATTACAATAATTATAGTTTTAATATTTATTCTTAATGGCCTTGCGTAATTAGATAAGTCACTTGGTGACCCTTGTATCATTCTAGTTGGCTTCCCTTTGCTGTATGACACGTCTGACAGCACACATCATTTGTAGTGGTTGTCTGCTATGCGAACGATATCACCAAAGCTCTCTGTCATTTATAGAACATATTTTTAAACCAAATCGTAAAACGGAGTTTTCCATCAGGCGAGAAAAAATACTTTGATAAAATATTCTTAATCTTGGAAATTTTGTGGAATATATGAGGACAGTGGTTGAAAAAAATGTTGAAATAATTCTAACACCTCGAAATGCTGCTTTGTATGCCTTTAACGGTGACCCTGTATGACGAATATGGTTCAATTTCAAAAGGGAGTATTGTACCATAATATTTTACTTATGTTTCTTTGAATTAAAATTTTAAGACCTACCAAAGTTATCGTGTTTATGAATATGATAATATGAACATTTGTTATCGTTATTTGGTGCATACGTTGATCATGTTGAATTGCATTGCATTAGTAAATTAATTTCTAATTATTTACTCAGGGTATATGGAGACGATAACATTTGAAAAAAATAATTTTATATTCCTGAAATTTGGTATAGAGGTATAAAATTGCATCCTAAATAACTTTTCTTAGTGGAATTTTTTCATATTTTGAAAAATAAAGGTACTTTATTAGTGGTGATTTTTACAACTTTGCTTACAAATCACCCTTAATCAAACCCAAAAAAATGCGAACCTGCGTATTGTAAGCATCGTCGCATGAAAATGTGGGTACGCCCATAAATTATGTAATAAATGTTGCAAGCGTCAACATAGATAAAGAGATTTTCTATTAGGTGCATGTGGAGGTATTCAATCTGAATAATGTCTCTAGGCGTCTCCCGGGGCTCGACGCACTGCATAACACATGCACACGTTCCACAGTGAAATTCATTGTCCAATTTGCAAATTGAAATGCAATTAAAATAGAAACCTTGCTTTTTTTCCATCCGACGTTTATTGACAAATTGGTTTTAAGCTAATTAAACTGAAAGCATTTAAATAAGTTCCTATCAACGCCCGGATTTCTCTGTTTAATCATGGTGAGAGAGGAATTAAAATAAACAGGAATTAAATACTATGGTCTGGGCATGAAGTGTATAAGAGATTAATTCTTATTATCTTTAATCATACAATCCACCAAATGTGACGAATGTATGAAGCTATCGTTTTGATATCTTATATTTTGTTAGACTGCTGGGCAAAAAATATTTGGAGAAATTCACGGAACTGTTTCAACGTAATGACCTTACTTTTTCCTAGAGTAGTTTATAGAAACAAAAGAGTCTACTCCATACATCCTCAGTCAAATATTGCTTAGCGATTGTGTTAACTACATGTCAAATATTACTGATGTCCGTAACATTTTTTCCGCAATAATTTTTTTGGGCATTAAGCCTTATTTATCTGCCTAATATTATTTCTCTCAGTTAAATATTTTTTTAGATAGAGAGCCAAGACACCAACAGACGCACTGAACGACTGAATTGATATACCCAAATTTTCATAGTCTAAATCTGAAATGTGGAAATCCTAAGGATTCTGGAATAGTGATTTTTTTCACGATTACAATACTTCTCTTCGGTAAGCGAGGAATATAAAAAAAATTGTAAAATTATTTGCAAGAGCCTCCCTTCTAATAGAGGGGAGACACCTTCTTCATTTCTTAATTATCGTATTCCTTTCAGTGACCACTTTGTATATTTTTTTAACAACATTGTATCAGATTTTCATCCCCGTCAACCAAATTCCAGGTATTATTTTCCTGTCGTATCTAATCTGTATATTTTTTATTAAGAGCCATCTCAGACCTACCTTGCACTGACGAGAGTCAATGGCTCGAAACTACAGTCTGCAAGTGGCGTGGAGTGGCTGGCACGAGAGCTCCTTTGAGTAGGAATAAGTCTTTCGGCTGATGTCTGTTGCAATCGAAACTTTAGCGTTTTGTGTCAATACATAGTTATTGCACTTAACGCGGCCAGGCTTGTAATTCGTAATTCAGCGCTCGGCGGAGCATTAGTCCGGAGAATAACTGTTGGTTGCAGTTTGGTTTTTTATTCCTTATATATTTAAGGAAACGTAGGGAGGAGTTCGACAAAAATATTTCACTAGTAAAAGTTTTGTAATCTTGTTCATTTTTAGCACTGTTATTTTCATTGCTTGAAAGTAGATTTACTTTTTAATTCATTGGGCTTTGAACCTATTTAATCCAACAAGGTTCATATTTGTTATTTTTAAATGACGATTCGAGGCTGATTAGCTCATAAAATGCTGGCATACTTAAGTTGCGATGGTCAATTTGGCTGCCACTGGATAGGTTTTCTTTATTTTTCCATCGGCACCACCGTACAAGGTGGAAAAAGTTCGGAAGCTTGTTGGTTTGAAGACCATCAAACACGCAATGAATTAAAACTGTCCTATGATGAAAATTGCAATACCGAAAATGATAAAGATTTGCCAATGGTAAACCAATTGGAGACGATGATTATGATTAAAAAATAATTTCTGTGATTTATAAGGAAACAAGTAATTTTTTGTTTGTAATGTTTATATCTCGAATTGTATTATGTTCATTTCGCAATTGTAGATACAAGTAATGTACAGGAACTTTATTAACCTATTTTTCTAATTTTGATATTATCACATACATATAACACAAAACACACCACATATAGTAGATAAACCCCAAATCCAAAGCTCAGGCTCTGTTAAGTTTTTGAACGATTTCGTGCTGATTACCGCATGGGGACTTAAAAGTTGAAAATCTCGAATACGTTTTATCGCTCGTTCTGTCATTACATTTTAATACTAACAATGCGTTTAGTTAGGAATACACAGCTGATGTAGGCGATTCTTTTTAAACTTTCCTTCGAGCTGCTGCAAACCACTTTTCTCTTTCTTTCAGTGGATGTATTGATACATGTTGGTATAAAACACCATTTTTGCTGGCATTTTGCTGCATTCATGAACCGTCACACTTTACACAAATAATCATTTATAGTAGATGTATATTTTACGTTAGCTAGCGAAGCGTCTACCTGATGTTACATGGCCTAGCCTCATGCACAGGTACGTTTCGTAGCCTCGCATCGATTGCCACTTTTCAAGGAATCAAAACGGCACTGTTTTTTAAAATTTGTACAGGGTGGACTAAATTAGATGGGATTTAGGGTTTCCTCTAAAACTGTGGCAGATATACAAAAACCAATATAGGTGTCCTGAGCTCGATTTTCGAGAAACATACAATGGTACAAACCGTGACCGTCTATTTTTTTCGACTACTGAGCTACAGAGCGTTTTTTTGGAAAATTGGCATTTTTGGATGGCCTCTATATCTCAATTACCAAGTGTCGAATCGAAAATCGAGTAACACATTCTTGAGGCACTTTTTTGAGTAGAATTCGTTGCTGATAAGAAGAAAATTATGCATGCCTCAGTTTTGGAGATACAGACATAACGAGGGGCAAATAGTGACACGCGCATCAAGAAAATTGCTGTTAAAAATTTCAGTACCATTTATTCAAAGGAAGGATGTAGTTGGCTCTGTCCAGCATATGTAATATTATTACGTGCTTTAATAACTGAAATTATTTAACCCGTTTTACTTTCAGAACGAGTCAAATAATACTTTACATTTTCCGCAGACAGAGATGCCCACGCACATGTGGTGGGGAAAGCAGGTGGCACGAGTAGGATGTGTTATACCATAAAAAGAAATAGCCTAG
Source organism: Rutpela maculata (assembly GCA_936432065.2). Classification (NCBI taxonomy): domain Eukaryota; kingdom Metazoa; phylum Arthropoda; class Insecta; order Coleoptera; family Cerambycidae; genus Rutpela; species Rutpela maculata. The sequence continues at coordinate 4,376,605 of OW386294.2, forward strand.
TTAGTAGAGTAAAATCTGGAAGTAAAGTCGCTTAGTTTTCGAGAAAAAAAAAACCGGCATAGAACCAAACCAGACTTAGTGGGATTCTTTAGTAAGATAATCGTGTACACGAAATCGTTTTTTACGACATTTTTCGGTGGTCGAGAACTTTTTTATTTCGGAAAAATTCAAAAAAATAGATTTTGTATGAAATATGTTTTTTAACGTCTCCACCGCTATATCTCTGAAAATATTTGTGCTATCAAGCTATTTTTTTTTTTGTAGATTAAAGTAGACACAATAGCGCTTCGAACAACGTCTCACGTGAACCCGATTTATTTTTTTTTAAGTTGGTAAAATAATAGGAAACTCAAACTTGTTATTTTCAGTAGCGTAATTTTAGGCAATCGAGAAAAAAGTTTATTTATGAAAATTTGTATATACATGCTGCGTACAAATTGAAGCCAATAGTTGAAAAAAGTTTTTAGGATAAAAATTTTTCATATCCCGTTCATAGTATTGAGTCAGCGATTTTTTTTAACGGGCAAAGTCATATTCTTGCGCGCTCGACTGTAGCAAGCCTGCCGACTGCAACGATCTGACGATCCCGGTCGGGGTGTATAGTAGTTTAACTTATATCAACAGGTACAAAACCAGTAGTGATCAAAAGCTTCTAGGGGATCAATATTATTGTTCAATATTTCATATATTGTACAGTAGTATTAATCATATGTTGTTAATATTAAGAAATTGTATAATAAATATTAAATAGTCTCCTTTTAATAATAAAAAGACAGGTGGTAGTAGTACAGTACCTAGAGGTAAAAAATATGCAAAACTTCGAAGTAATGTCATATTGAACGGATTTCGTTCATTTTTGGCAGTATAATAGTAAATGTTTCACAGAAAAGTTTCTATATTGAGCGGGGGCTTGTTAATTTATTTATATTTTTTAAGTGCCACCCCCTTTCAGTGAGAGTTAAATATCTCAGAAACTGTGACACCTACGCCAAGGATACCAATAGATACAATAATAGGTTATTAATTAAGCTCTTAACTATTTTTTTATTTGTTTATGTAGCATAAAAAACAAAGAAGTTATGACCGAAGCAATGTCCGTCTACACATTATTTTAATAACAACGTCGCCATTTTGTTACTGTAATTAGCCAGTAATTAAAAAAAAATTAATTTCAAACACGGTTTCTCATTAATATACAGCATGACGTAGATGCTCAAATTTTTTGGTTCGTATACAGCACTTGCTTTAGAAAAAATACAGTTTAAACTATAAAGGTATTTTCGATAAAACGTATTTTTTTTTCCTATTCCAAATATCTCAATAAATATTAGTTTTGTTCAAAAATGTGTAGAGACCAAAAATAAGCTCATAAACTAATAATGAATTTCGCTTGTTTATTTATTTACATAGATTCAATAGTTTCGGAGATATGAGTTTACAAATGGCATCCGAACGTTCATAAGACGAAAAATGCAGTTTAAATGTTAAATATCTCAGAAATTGTGACGCATGCTAAGAAAGGACATTAAAGACCATTAATTGCGCTTTCAAATTATTTTTTACTCGTTTTGTTACTCTAATTAGCCAAAAAATTATCTCAAATACAGTTTTTCGTTAAAATGTAGCATTACCTAAATACTCAAATTCTTTTTTGCTCATTTAAAGCACTTGCTTTAGAAAAAAATGCATTTTAAACTTTAAAGGTAATTTCGAAACTCTTGGATACCAAATATACACTTAAATATTTCCGAAATTATTAATCCTACATCAATAAACAAAAAATATAATTAATTCCCAGTTTGTAAGGTGCTTTCTGTAATTGGCCTATAACATTTTTTCGATAAAGTAATACTTTTCGAGATACTTGACGAAAGCCGTTTGAAAATACCTTTTTTAAAAGCTTTTATTTTAAGCTAAAATCGCAATCGAAGTTATAACTTAAAAACTATCAATTTATGTGAAAAATTGCATGGAACCTTTTCTTCTTAAAATTTGATTCTATTTCAGCTCCAATAAATATATATATTTTTTAAGTGCCACCCCCTGAGAGGGGGTGGCACATTTTTTATGAATGATATCTAATTTTTTAGATGACAGTAAGCAACTCCACCCCAACCTAGAATGCCATATATTAATCTAGATTCAACTAACGCTACTTCTACGCGACTAAACTGACCAACCCTGCATGCGAGGTGTATTAATTGCGTCCCAATGTCGCGTTTAGCGCTGATAAAAAAAATCGCTGTTGCCAAACGGTACACTTTAGGAAAAAACATATTGTTTCAAAACTTTTGTGATTATTAGGCTTTATTTTCTTCGCTGCATGTATGCAAATATTTTCAAAAATAAAAAAGTTTATCGATTGGTGAAGATTTCAATACACAAAATAGGTATTTTTAGTTTATTTGATTTTTAGAGAAACGAAAGTGCGAATTGTGCCCAAACCGTTTATATTGGTAAAAGCGCTACAGTATGTGCTTTAATTTGACACAAAACAAATTTCGGTACCTTTAATAGTTTTAAAGATATGGCGGTGGAAACAAAAAAAAAAATTTCTTTAAAAATACATTTTTTTCACTTTTTATTGATTTAAAAAGTTCGAGACCACAAAAAAATGTCGTAAAATATGATTTCGTATGCCCGGTGACATACTCAAAGGAACCTAATATGTTTGACCTGGTTCTACGCCAAAAAAAAAAACGACACGATAGACCTACGAAATCGCTGCTCTAAGTTGCTTCACTCTAGCTTGCTCTTATTGCCGTACCTAATCAAACGCTGGTCTATAGTGTATTTGTGAGGAGGCCATGGAAAACTAATAACAATAACACTTCTTATAATATAAAATAGTTTTGCCAAAAATAGGAAAACCAATAAATGGAAGACCATTGACATCATAATAATAATACAATAATACTTTATTAGTCCTTTATATCACAAACATGATACAGGATAAGTCACAATAGTTTAGAAATAAATAAATAATAATTTAGAAATAAATATTAAAAAATTACACAAACAAGAAAGCTACATACACATAAGACAAACATATCTACCTATTTAAAAACATGTCGACATTATAAAAGGTATCCTCTACTAAAATATTTTTAACTTTTGATTTAAATGAATTAAAGTTTTGTGTGGTTTTTATCTCTTCAAGCAAAGAATTGTATAATTTGATACTTGCGTAAGATGGTGATTTTTCGAATAATGTAGATTTATGCGATGGTAACTCCAGACTCTTACTCCTTGTGTTATAATTATGATTGGAGGAAATAGTTTTGAAAATATGTAAATTTCTTTTTGCAAAGCAGACACACTTATATATAAATTGAGGAGGTGGTGAGTATTTTATTACTTTTAAATCTTTGAAAACAACTTTCCCCCTTTTTCAAGTTAAACATCAAAAGAATAATTTTTTTTTGACAGATAAAAACCCTGTCCCTTTCCGCAGCTGAACCCCAATACAAAATACTAAAACTTATATGTGAATATGCAAGTGAATAGTAAATATTTAATAACCCCGTTTTATCTAACACATTTTTCATTTGCATAGTTGCAAAATAGGCTCGATTCAACTTCATGCATACAATATCGATTTGGGATCTCCAGGATAGATCTGCATCCAAAACAACTCCCAGAAATTTACTTTGATTGCAAAAGTTGAAGTTCTGCAAAGTACAGGGTTTTCTATTATAAAAATCGATGTAGGTTGTTTTGATTCTATTCAAGATCAGTTTGTTACGATCGCACCATGCAGTAAATGCATCTAGTATATCTGTAATTTTATTACCTAAAGTGTCAGTATCAGAGTCTGTCACTGTTATGGTGGTATCGTCAGCAAACACGGTTACTGTGCCGCTTTTTATGTGATTTGGTAGATCGTTCACATATAATATGAAGAGTAAGGGCCCAAGTACCGAACCTTGCGGTACTCCTAAGGACACACTCCCTTGAGAATTTGCTACCAATCCTCACAATTATTTTGCGATTTATAAGGTAAGAATGAATCCAATTTAGAGTATTACCACGTATACCAGGTTTAAAAAGTTTTGATACTATATAGTCAATATCCAAGGTATCAAATGCCTTGGATAAGTCAAATTGCAAAACTACCACATATATTCCTTTGTCAATATTAGAGTAGATCGTATCAAGTAAGTGAAAACTGGCGGTCTCAACCGATTGACCCTCTCTAAAACCATGTTGATATGGTGTCAAAATTTTGTATTTTGCAAGAAATACTGATAACTGATCATGGATAACTCTCTCCATAAGTACTGAGCTGACTAACGTAATTTGCCTATAATTTTCAATATCTAAAGGATCACCCGTTTTTAATAAAGGAATTACGTGAGATATCTTTAGGATGTTTGGAAAAGAGCCACCCTCAATTGAGTAATTTATGAGGTGTATTAATGGAAGAAGAATACAATCTTTCATTTGTTTTATTAATTTAAAACTAAGTCCGTCGTTTCCAAATGAATTTTTATTTTTAAGTTTATTAAATATATTTATTAAATCTAGCTCGGTTACAGGTGTAAAAACGAAAGTATTTAGTGTCATACTAGGAAGTGTACATGGCAAGGAGATATTTTGTCCGAAGTGGCTATATAATTTATTTTGTACTATGGCAGAGAAATGTGAACCAAAATTATCAGCAAGCTCTTTTGGGTCTGTAATAAATACTTTATCAGAAAATAATTGAATATCTTTATGTATTTTATTTCTACCTAGCTTGTGGTTTATGATTTTCTGGTTTTGTTGGAAGAATGTTCAGTTTTGTTTTGATAAAAATTTATTTTTGCCTGTTTAATATTTTTCTTATGTAGTTGTTTCTTGCTGTTATATAATAATTTAATGTTTTGGCAGTTTGGGTTACTAATTAACCAGTGAAGATTTTTTAGCTCAATTCCATCCCGTATGATATCTGGGGTAACCCAACCTTTGTGATCATTTGATTCCTTCATCTTTAATTTAAATGATTTAAAAGGGCATGATGTGTCTAAGTGCCAATTTATACAATTTAAAGAATTTCCGAATGCAGTATTTATATCATCTTCGTGTATGCAATCCCGTTTTCCAACATTAAGCTGTTAATTAAGTTCTGTATATTAGTTTCACATACATCCCGGTTTCTTATACATTTGTTGCTTCCAAAAAGGTATTTTTAGCACTTTTGGGTTAAGTTTTCTCGAAATCCTGACGTGATGGCGCAAAACGGACTACGGCATCGTGTTCAGCACGTCAAAAACCTTCGGGGTACGGTAATGAAATCTTGGCAGAGCATCCCAATAGAAACACAGAAAAATTAAGAAAATGCCACAACTAACATTTAAACAATAATTAAAATTGTCTGAAAAATATGTAAATTTTTCTGTGTAAACGTATAAAGTTCAAACGCACTTCCGTATTTCTAACTACAACCACAGTGGTCAATCCATTACAAATTTTCGTGATAAATTAGAAAATAAAATAGTAATGGACAGTATCTCAAACGTGTAGCGCTCAGTACACAAAGACACGAGTAAAATCTTCTATGTCAGGTTGAGTTTCCTGGCTAACAAATACCTACTGGCCATTAATTCATTTAATGCGAAGTCCAGTTGAAATTGCAGAATTTAACGCTCCCCATCACCATAAAATCAGTTGGAGCAATAAAACGACTTGATATCGACATTTCCAACTCCTGTGTTCATGTTTTAGAATAATTACCGTAAAATTGTGTATGTATTTTGTCCATGCTGACTGTCCGAATTGTTATTACTGTTTTGCTGATTACCTACAATGCTATTGCGTGTGCTGATAAACGCCTAATTATTACTTACTTGGTTTTATCCAACTCTTTATCTGATTTCACAGCGACTACGGCATAATTGTATCTATTGTATACAAAATTGCTAATTTGTTACATATGTTACTAATTTGTCTGAAATCTGTAAATTACGGTCGATGCCAATGCGTTTATTTAAAAGAGCATTGCACACATGGCTAACTAGAGATTAAGTGATAAATAACTTAGCAAGTCAAGCAGTAGGATGTTTCAAAAAGTTATTTTCTAACACTCAACATATTGAAATATTGCCTAAATATTAGTTGTGTACAAAACTTTACAATTATCCAGTATTTTACTGGAAAATGTCCTCTACGCCTGTGACTCAGAGGCAGACATTTTTTTAGTCGATTAATTAGTCATGACTAACGAATAATTGGTTAGTTGTTAGTCGTGGATGTTTTGATTGACGATTGATTAGTCATTAGTCAGGCTAAAGATTGTTCGTTAGTCATGACTAATTTCGTATCCATATAGTTTTAACTAGGAAAATATCTCAGCAATTATTCGCATGAAAAAGGTTGATTTCACTCCCACATTCTCGTGGTGGAGTGGAAGTAGATAGTACCGGTAAAAAAAAATACTTCCACATACATCTACGTAGAGGAGGCGAGTATAGAACGGTAAAAATAAAACATTTTTCTCAAATAGGCTTAAAAGGTCATGAAACATCGATATCTGAAGTTTTCGTAATGAAAAAAAATCTGTCTATCTGTCTAACTTTTTTTGGGCGTTCGATTACTCTAGAGCAGTTGACTTAAAATTTGGTACCCGTATGTATCATAACGAGTTCCGATACTAAATTATATTTTGATCTTATTTCGTTGAAGGGTTGGCGGTTAAATAGGGGTAAATAGATAAAGCAAGTAAGAGTTCATCAAATTGGGATTTAGTGTGTGTTCTAGAACCTAAGGTCTTAAAAACATTTTGTTATCAGCCACCCCCACCCCGATATAAAGGGAGGTAAAGATATAACATTGGAATTTAGTGTGTGTACAAGAACCAATAGCCTCAAAAAAAAATGGCATCAGCCACCCCTTCTACCGCCCCCACTCCATTATTAAAAAGGGTGAAAAAATAAAATTGTAATTTTATATATGTACGAGAAAGAACCAAAAGCCTCCAGTTTTTTTTTTGCATCAACCAGCTCATTATAGTAATCGTTACTTTTTCATTTTGATTACCCTCCGACTTACTTATACCTGTGGTAATAAAGGCTCATAATTATTAAAAATAAAATAGGAAGGAATTAATAGGGTCAAAAACAAATAGTGAGGAAAATAACGCCTTATACCCCAAAGAGGAAACACAAAGCAGCCACGGACACGTGTTTCAGAATTATTGTTCCTCATCAGCGTAGCGTAGCAACAAAAAGGATCTGGAAAGGACATATAGGAACAATAATTGAAGGTTGAAAGCACAGAACAATTATTTGTGCATTCATATCTAGATTGGTCTACTTAAGACCTTCACCTTGTTGCTACGCTACGCTGATGAGGAACAATAATTCTGAAACACGTGTCCGTAGCTGCTTCGTGTTTCCTCTTTGGGGTATAAGGCGTTATTTTCCTCACTATTAAAAATAATGTTTGCTTATTTGATCAGTGGGAACAGGTACATAGAAGAAGATGGAGGTTTTGCATTTCATCAAAACAAAGATTTTTTTGTCAAAATCCTGATATGATAAGAAAATTCTGGCCTCGGATTCAGTTTCAGCACCCCAAAATACGTATAGAAACATGGGTCACCTCTTTAATCTCTCAATTTGCTTTCTACTCGATTTTTGAGAAACAAACAATGGCGTAAACTGCGATTGTCTATCTTTTTCGACTACCGAGCTACAGAGCGTTTTTTGGAAAATTGGCATTTTTAGATAACCTATATATCTCAATTAACAAGTGTCGAATCGAAAATCGAGAACACATTCTTAAAGCACTTTTTTGAGTAGAATCCGTTGCTGATAAGAAGAAAATTATGCATGCTTCATTTTTATAGATATAGACATAACTTATGTTTTTTTTAAATGGAACACCCTGTAAATTATTTCATCATTCGATCACAACTTAAATTAGCTATCCAACGATATACAGTGTGTCCTCAGATGGAGTTGACAAGAGGAAAAACATCTCTATTGATTTTAGAACGAAAAGTCATTCTTTATAAAAAATTCTACTTGTCGAAAAAATGAATTTACCATATAAAAATCTTAAATCAGATTTACCAGGTGTTAATAAATTAAGAAAACATCAAAATGCCTCAAGAGAGAAGTGCCTTTATTTATTATTTTGGACAAAATATGTATAAAATAAAGTTGTTTATAGCCCAAAACAAAGACTAAATACAAATTATGAAGTGTAAATTTTGACTTTTATGTTTTTATTTTGTTTATCTTTTCACGCTGAATTTATTAATATGAATAAGAATTCAAATTAAGAAACAGAGTGTGCTGTCGATAATATTGAACTGACAAACGTCATTGTGACATTGTGTAGAATATTACTATCTTACATCTGCATTTATTAGTGTTCTGTTGATTATTTAAATAATGTTTACCAAACAAGAAAGAATTTATTTGATCAAATGTTATGGGCTTAGAGACGTCTCTTATCGATATGCAATTAACCTTTTCCACCAAAAGTTCCCTAACACAACGGTATCGCGCCAATCATTGCGCAAACTTGTAGAAAAATTCAATGAAACTGGATCTGTATTGAATGTCAAAAAAAACAAGAAAAAGTACAATGAAGACGATGAGGCAACACTTTTGGCAATAAATTATCTTTACGGAAACCCTCACAAAGACTGGAAATAAGTAAAAGTCATTTACAGAGAATTTATATGAAAAACAAAGTTCGACCGTTTAAGCCAAGGTTCAGACATACACTTGAAAATGGAGATGAAGAGAAGCGATTGGATTTTTGTTTATGGGTCGGTGAGAATTACCTCGTAGACAGAAGTTTTCACAGAATGTTTTTTTTTTTACTGACGAAGCAACATTTTGTACCAATGGCCACGTTTCATCACAAAACAGTCGTTATTGGACTTTTGAAAATCCAAACAATGTCATTCACAAACGAAGTCAATGCGCAACGTTATAAAAAAGTGAATGTATGGTGTGAGATTTTTTATGATCGAATCGTTGGTCCATATTTCTTAGAAGAAAATTTAAATCAGCATGTTTATTTGGACCTTTTGGAAAACTTTGTATTCCCATTTATAAACACTCTGCAACCGGAAGTAAGGCGTAACATTTTTTGGTAGCAAGACAGTTGCCCAGCTCATTCCTCGATTTTGGTACGGCAGTGGTTGACAGATCACTTCGGAGCCAGATGGATGGGAAGATATGCTCCAATTAATTTTTCTTCAAGATCACCAGACCTTACACCAATGGATTTTTTCTGTGGGGTGTTTTAAAACAGAAAGTTTATGCAAATGACCTACCGCTTGATTGAGAAACACTAAAAGCACGAATACAAGACGCGGTGAATGAAGTGAATGTACCATCAACCATTCGTAAGGTCTATGGTGAATTTATTAAAAGGATAGAGAAATGTGTTGAGGTTGGAGGAGGCTATGTAGAATAAATTGTTTTTCAACAATCGTTAAAGTTAATGTTATTATGTTATGTTAATATTCAAAAAAAAATGTAAGTTGACATAAATGTAAAAGCCAAAATTTATTTATTTTGGATTATTTATTTTAGATTATTATTTATTTTGGATTATAAACAACTTTGTTTTATAAACATTTTGTCCAAAATAAAGGTACTCCTCTCGAGGCATTTTGATGTTTTCTTAATTTATTAACACCCGGTACATCTGATCTAAGATTTGTATATGGTAAATTCATTTTTTCGACAAGCAGAATTTTTTATAAAGAATGACTTTTCGTCGTAAAATCAATAATAGAGATGTTTTTCCTCTTGTTAACTCCATCCGGGGACACACTGTATATATGTCATATTTATCTCTAGAAAAAGTAGTGAAAAATTCAATATATTTGTGAGGAGGCCATGGAAAACTATTAACAACACTACTTATAATATAAATAATTTGGCCACAAATAGGGAAAACTGAACTACAATAAATGTTCGAATTGTCTTCCATTGACATCTATGCATATTTATCGCATTTTTAATATTTATTGAAAAAAAAAGAAAATCGAAATAATCGTAAATGCTAAAAACTAACTTTTAAATTAATTGTGAGTGAATATAGTTAAAAATGGTTCAATTTAGTAATGGTGAAAAATATGATACTGTAACGTGTTTCCACCTCTAGGAAACCACCCTCGCACAATATCGTGGGTTCCAAAAATTATAACAAGAGATTGTCCACTAACACACTTTATTAAACAATTTACTGGATACTTCACAATACTATTATTAATTTAAATGCACTTTACTGACTAAAAATAACAATGTTTATCACTTTGTTTTTCACATTGGAGTCTTAACCTCACTTCTCACTTGTCAAATCCAAGACTTCAAAACTTTCTGTACTTTCTATACTTTCTGAACTACCCGCCGAGAATGCGGTCTTTTATACCTAAAAATGACAGATCTCGATTGTTCTGTGATGACGCCACCATTCTCTAGATAATTCCAGATGTCATCACTCTAGAACTACTACTGGTAGGTTCTTTCTCGAGTAGGTACAAATACATCTGAATTAATTGAAGGGGTTGCAACACATCACAATATGATTAAGTGTTTTATAGAATGCGGAGAAGAGTCAAATTTGTGTCGCCTAAACAATATTTTTAGATATCCAGAAAAGAGACAGCCAGGCATAAAAATATTCAAAAGGCTACAACAAAATTTATATTAAAAAATACACAAATAAACAATTGCCGTCTCCTAAAATGGGAATAACATGTCGTTCCATGATGAAAGAGATATTCTTCAAAAAATATTTATCTTAGAAATGAATAAATCAAAAGTGAAAATTAATTTGAATTCCTTTTCGACTGAATATGCGATACACACACACTACAATCGTTGGCTCTGACTGATTTACTCGGATCTCTTCGGTCAACTGCGGAGTCTAGATGCGCAATTTGATGTAGTAGGGGCTATCAGTATTTTATAGTTCGAGCGCTGTTTCGTTTTTATGTACGAAAATAACAATTTAAATATATAAATTGCAGATAGATGCATATGATATGAAATCTACAGAAAAGAATGATGCAATTTTTAGTGAAAGAATTATCTACATTGCTTTATTATTCTCAAAGATATGAATATTTTTGTACAGTACTCCGTTGTTTCCCTTACAGTATGTACAAACACAGATATTTATTCAGAGGTAAATACTTTAGATTTGTTATTTGCTTTGATATTAAACTAGGATGTTTGAGGAGACATTTCAATTCATTGCTGGTTTAGTTGAATTTTGAATTGAAGATAAGAATTTCAGTGTTTATTCTAGTAAGTGAATGTAAGTTATTGGACCATGTCATAATATCTTTGGTCAGTGCAAACCTATGTCGTCGCGACGACGGGCGCCGTATTCCTCTTTTGTCTCGGGTGTGAACATTCTCTCCTCTCCGAACCAAGCATGGAAATGTCAAGGTAAGCTTGTGATCACATTTCCGTATATAACAGTCTTTTAAACGATCTTATTATGAGAATGGGCATAAAAAAGATCCTCGTTACAAAGTGGAAATACTCTTGTCTTTGTCGATAAACGGACTGTTACCTAGAAATTAAATAGGTATTGGGTGTGCAAAAAAAGCGCAATTTTATTTTTTCGATATAAATGAGCAAAAAATATAGAAATGTATTTTATATTTTGGTGACGTTTTTTCGAAATGCTTTATTGTAAAATCTTGCATGTGCTGTGTATATTAAATACGCAGCTTCAAGAATATGTTAATGTTGTATTCAGTATCCATAGATACTTACTACTTATACAGAATTGTCGATGTACATGTGAGCTACCGTACTCAAACCAAGATAATATTTGAGGGTCAGATCATGTGTATTTTGACCAGCAATATCCAAATATGCAAAAACATACAGGTTCTCCCATTTAAAAATTTGATTTTCATGCAGGAAGTCGGCCATTTTGGTTCTTTACATCATATAATTGGAAATTTCATCACATATCACCAGAGCCCGTATTTCGGATGACATTCCAGAGACGGGCTCTGAATTACACGATACTATCTAATACTTTTGTAAAGTTACAATCAGAAACATCGGTCGCTAACAATAAGTATTATTGCTGCACAAGCTAAAAAATCTTTAAATACAAAATTTTTAATTTATAAACTTTAATGAAAGTCCAGGCTAACGTTTATTGAGATGTTTACGTTTCTCAACAGATAAAAAAAGTCCCTCACCCTCCAGACAGGTAAAAAATTATTAGTCATATGGTGTCATTACACAGTAAAGTAATTATTCTTAAATATTGCAAGGTCTAAATATTATTTTTTGATATCTTCGACCTAGACAGTAGGGTGGGCTGAAAAACACGAAAATTTGAATTTACAGATGGCCCACTTACTAACTTATTACTATGTATCTAAAACTAATTCGGGTAGATTTTTAGCCAAATCGGTGAATATCTAGCTGGCCCACCAGAGCCTTGAAAATGAAAGAAAGGGGCAATTTTTCGATTTTTAACATTTTTTAAATTGACATTTGAAATTTTTCTTGACCCTATTAATGCCTAAATGCGTGTAGCAAAAGTTTTTCGAATAAAATATTTTTCAGTTCCAGGGAAATTAGAAATTTGTCACTAAAACGTAGAATTGGACGAAAATAAGGTTTTCTGTATAAAATTTCTAATTTCCCTGGAACTGAAAAATATTTTATTCGAAAAACTTTTGCTACACGCATTTAGGCATTTATAAAAAGTCAAAAAAAATTTCAAAGTCAATTTAAAAAAATGTTAAAAATCGAAAAATTGGCCCTTTCTTTCATTTTCAAGGCCCTGGTGGGCCAGCTAGATCTTCACCGATTTGGTTAAAAATCTACCCGAATTAGTTTTAGATACATAGTTATAAGTTAGTAAGTGGGCCATCTGTAAATTCAAATTTTCGTGTTTTTCAGCCCACCCTACTAGACAGTATGTATCATATGACATTATTATCACCCAGCGCACACTGCCAAATGCGTTCTAATGCACTTGCCCCTTTACATTAAGGGACGTCAACTCGTATTCCCTCCGTCAGTACAGAGCCTAATTACAACGAAAGAATGAAAATAATATGTTTGATTCTTTACGAAAACAAAGATTTATAAATGAAATATATTTTTCATTCAAAGTAAACCATTTAACAGTACAAGAAACCTTTACTTAATTATTCAGTGTAATTAGGGATATTACGATATCTCCGTCACCGGTGACTGCAATTTTTGATTCACGGTGATTTTAAACAGTAATTCCGGTCGCGGTTAGAGCGAATGGAATTTGCACAGGTGTTATTTTACCGTGACTTTCTTATACACCTGCGCTCCATGGAAATATATACTGAAAGTGAAATATTGTGAATAACAGTTTTATATCGATACATTTTACATAATAGAAAATAAATAAATATGTACTTATATATACATAAATAAATAATATAAACTTATAACATTTTTGTTTTTCCGTCATTTAGTTTACTTCATCTTTCATTAAGCACTTGTCGGACATTGGAAAACAGTCTTTGACACATAACGGCGAGGTTATAGCCACTATTTGCTTGCATTAAAATCACTAATCGCAGTGATTTTAGTTTTACCGTCACTGATGCTACTTGCTTAATCACGGTGATTTAATCACCAGCAGTGAAATATCGTCCGTCATTAAAATAAATTCTCACTAAGTGTAACCCCTTTAGCTACATGTTTCAGGTATACCCATCTCTATATTAGTGATGGGTAAAAGCTGTTATTTTTTAATAACAGGTTTAAACTGCTACTGCTATTTTGAAATAACAGTTTAAAAATAAGATATCGATGAGAGGTACTGGCATTCGCTTACCGCAGCGCTCAGTTTGCAAATGTTATTTCAGAGACGTTATTTTATACATCATGCTGCTCCCACTGGCTAACGGGCGGGAAAAATTTTTACCTACCACCACAAATAGCAATAAAACACGCCAAACAAAGCGTATGCAATGACAATATTGGAGATGCAGGTAAACGAAAATATACATATGAAGAAGAAAATATAAAAGCTATGAACATATTACGATACAAAAAACAGCTAAAAGTCAGTACATAAAGCGGATGGCTCGAGATTTCTACAAAAATATTCAACTCTGGTAGTCCTTCATTTTTAAATTCGGTATGCAGGTAATCGAAAATATACACATGAAGAAGAAAATCGGAAAGGTTTGAATATATTATGATTAAAAAAACAACTAAAAAGTGTGTACATAAAGCCGATGACTCAAGATACCGACAATAATATTCAACTTCAATAATATTCAACTATATTTTCTTTTATTTCACATAAGTCTATGCGGTTGCGTTGTGGTTTCATTATCTGCTGCTGCTGTTTTCTGAATAATAGTTTAACAGCAGTCAGCAAGAACATTTTTACTACGTCGTGTTTCTTATCTGGTATTTTCTCACCAGTTATTTTTTAACAGAAATAACAGTCTGTTAATGCTATTTAAAAATAACAGTTATAAAATAACAGGTTGTTAAATAGCAACTCATCTCTACTCTATATAGACCAATAACCTGTGTCAGTTGGCAATTTCCACTGATATACTATTTCCAGAGATGGGTAAGTGAAATTTTCCAATGACTAGTTCGGCAATTTAGTATAATGGTGCCTCCATTGCCGTAATACACAAGGTACAATCGTGGATTTGCGAAAACGCCGGGTTAACGTTAAATTATGCAAAGCTCAAGTATCAAAAGTGCAAGTCTTTAATTACATGGTATGTGTCTTCTAACTCCCATCAACAGGAAAACAGGGATTTACAAGTGATATTCTTAGAGAAATGCCGTTCTTTTCGTGCCGAACATTTAGACTAATATTTAATTATCTATTGTTATTTACGTGGTATTAATCTGCAATGTAACAGTTTGATTTAATGTTTCCAACTGGAGCAGTTAACTACAAAAATAGATAAGAATTTTTATAATTTTGTACTACCCTCCCATGCCGACTCTGCGTTTTACGTCAATGTCATCCAAAATACGGGCTCTGCATATCACTATACCAAATTTGAAAAAAATCCATTCGCCCATCCAAAAGTTAGCTGAGGCCACCTCGTATTCAATGAGCGAGGGTGGAGAATTTTTCACTCGGAAATGAAAATTGATGAGCGGGGGGAGGGAAGAATATTACAAAAAAAATCCCACTCACAAGTGAAAAATCACAAATTTTTCGAGCCCCGGCCTTTTTGTCAAATAATTGGACATACGCTAACTGGAGAATCCTTATTCCAAAACACGAAGATTTAACCTAAAATACTTAAATAAAATGTGCCTCCTTACTGAGATACAGGGTGTCAAAATTATAATTTTTTTTCTTTTCTTTGCAATATCTCAACTCTTGACCGATCTTCTCCCAATTTGGTAAGGAAACATTTTGTTTCAGGTTAAATCTTCATATTTTGGACTAGGATTCTCCAGTTAGCGTATGTCCAATTATTAATGAAACACCCTATACATAGTGTGGAACAGCCAAATGGAATAAATTCAGTATCTCAATTATTGTACATATTTATAAAAAATCCCGATACACGTTGATTTTGGACTCTGAAATGACATTCTGCAACGTACACATTTCATCCCTAAATTCAACCCCTTTCGAGTGGCAGTTGCAACCCTTAAATTTTTAAATGGGAAGTATGGGCTTGTGATACCTCATTTGAAAGGTCTTTTCATTCTCTATTCAAAACAAGCGCGGATTTATGGGGGAGGTAACGGAGTAATTACCCCCCCCCCAAGATTCCGTAAACCATCAACTTTCGTTCTAAAATTTCATAATTTTTATTATTTTATTTTCTATTTTTGAATATATATTCTACTTAGTTATGTTTATATTTTTTTTGAGATTTTCTCCTACGTCGCTCATCAATTTTAATTTTTGAAGAAAAATATTTTTGTTATTTTCAGCAGGCGGCTATGTTCCAGCGGATGTAATATGGTTCCAGCAGGGTGGAGCACCACAACATTACTGAATCGGTGGATAGGGAGGCGAGGATCGCTAGAATGGCCAGCACGTTCTCCTGATCTTACACCCTTATATTTCTTTCTATGGGGATATGTGGAAAGTATGGTATACAAAACTAAGCCACGCGATATAGCTTAAGACTTAAGAGGAAGAATAACGGATGTGCTTAGGTCGGCCACGCCTCAGATATTGGAAAACGTTAGAAGACACTTTTATTTACAATTACACTCAAAGAAATAGTATGGGTAAATTCAACAAAAAAAATGGTTAACTAACAATATCGTTAATTTTGTTAAACTAAACTATATTGATGGTATTTTTAAACAAGAGGTGATTGTTATTTTAATTAATAAAAAGTTGTCGTACAACAAAACAAACATTAACTTAAAAAATAGATGAATAAGACTATAATTTTTTTCGTCTGACTATTATTTTGTTGAATTCTGTCAAATTAAACTAGATAATAGTATATTTTATTTTTAACTATTATCGAATTGTAATTCTAACCCAGTTCGCTGTATTATTGTACTTGGTAGACAAACCAATATTATTGTCGTCTTCTAGAAGTTCTAAAAGAATTACCATAAAATTTGCTTGCTTGCCACGTAGTCTATTACAGAAATTATTCCCAGATGACGCCACATACAAATCACTGACAATAATCAATCATGCATTATCTTATACTCTTATGAATTTATAGAAAATTAATAACATGATTGCAATGTTCAAATTCTCTCAGGGATCATCGATATATTTGGATGGATCTTATAAACGATCTCTAATCTTTGGTTTGGGTGGTCTGATGTCTCAACACTGAGATTTTGGCTAACCAAAAAAAAACGTCATCATACAATAAAGTGTAGATCAACCTAAAAATTAGTTGGTGAACAAAAAACAAAGTCGTTGTACTATTTAATTGTAGACCAAATTGAAAATGGTTAGTGAACATAAAAAAATGTCATTGTACTATTTAATATGTTACAAGAAGATATGATTATTAAACTACTATTTGTTTACGAAAACAAATAAAGTTGTATGACTATTCTTTTCTGATTGATTTAACTATGAAACTAGATAGGCGCGATTTCATATGTTCTTTTTGGTTGAATTTACCTATCATTTTCTTTGAGTGTAGGATGCTGCGAAGACATTCAATGGACTCATTTTGAACATTTACTACATTGAAGTTAAGTTTTTTTTAGTTTGCTGTAGTGAATTACGTTAAGCACATAAATTAATTTTTTTACCGTTAATTTTTGCAATAAATATTAAAACCATAGCATTCTTGAACAGAGAATGAAAAGACCTTTAAATGAGGTATCACAAGCCCCTACAGTAACATTTAATATTGTTGTTCATAAATCACTATTTAATAAAAAAAAAACGAATACCAAAATAAACAACAGCCTCCCCCCCACTGGATCCGCCACTGTATTAGTATACAGGGTGTTTCAGCTAAAAGTCCCCGGGTCATTATCTCGTAAAATAATAAAGATACTTAAAATTTTTAAATCGCGGATAATTGACACCAAAAAAGGGCTTAAATAACTGCAGTTAGAATTGTTCCTTCGCAGTGCACAGAGATGGCGCTGCGGCGAGAAATTATTTTTCGATGGCTGGAACCTTGAAACATGAATCATACGATTAATGAATAAATTGTGAGTAATTTTGACTATGTAAAAAAATTTGTTTTGGAGCTACATAAATTTTTTTCTCCATTTTTTTGTCTCTGTAAATTTTGAAAACTTCTGTAACTTTTTTGTTTATCATTTTAGAACACCAATTATTTAGAACTTTTATCTTATTATATTCCATACTTCTCATATTTTGAAAATTTTTACTAATTTCAAATTTTAAAAATTAGTTGCATTTGAAAAACTGAAAATTATAAAAATTTTCAAAATATGTAATAATATAAGAAGTATGGAATATAATAAGATAAAAGTTCTAAGTAATTGGTGTTCTAAAATGATAAATAGAAAAGTTACAGAAGTTTTCAAAATTTACATAGACCAAAAAAATGGAGACAAAAATTCATGTAGCTCCAAAACGGCTGGTATTTACAAAATTTTTTACATAGTCAAAATTATTCACAATTTATTCATTAATCGTATGAATCGTGTTTCATTTCTCACCACAGCGTCATCTCTGTGCACTGCGAAGGAACAATTCTAACTGCAGTTATTTAAGACCTTTTTTTGTGTCAATTATCTGCGATTAACAAATTTTAAGTATCTTTATTATTTTACGAGATAATGACCCGGGCACTTTTAGCTGAAACACCCTTTATATTACACGTGCACATACACCTTTCTCTCCATTTGGCGGCCTAGACTTTTAGCAGACTACATTTTTTTCCTCAAGACATCCTCTTTTATAGAAAAATATATAATTTTCTCACCCCCTAAAAGGGGTTGAAAGTGATGGTGGGCTATTTTGTGGTAAGTGTGGTGCACAGCGTATCTTTTTCTTCACATGACTGTTGGCTGTATACATTTTTTTTTCGCTTACATGTTCTATTGTATTCGCGAAAATCACCTACCAACAGATGGCGTTCTTATAATAGTAAACAATAAAGTTTTGACATATAATTGGCATTTGTGATATTAGAAAAACAGTTTAATACAGTGGAAATTGTGTTTGGTGCTATTTACAGCTTCCTAAAGTATTAAAAAAACGGACAAGTATGAAAAAATGCCTAATATAATTATTATTTCCACGTCCAGTGGAAGTATAGTAACGACAAAAAAATTTTTAAAAATTTTTATTGTCCAAATAAGCTTAAAATGTCATGAAACGTCGAGATTTTAAGTTTGAGCGAAAAAAAATTTTCTGTCTGTCGGTCTGTCTGTCGGTCTGTCTGTAACTTTTTTTGTACGCACGTTTACTCTGGAACCGTTTAAGATATTGACTTGAAATTTGGTACACATATGTACTTTAACGAGATCTAGAACTAGATTATATTTTCATCTCGTTCCGTCGAAGGTTTGGGGGGTAAATTGGGGTAAATTTGGGGTAAATGGGTAAATCAAGCAGGTAAGAGTCCATGAAATTGGTATTTAGTATATACAAGAGAAGCTAAGGTCTCAAAAAAATTTTTGGCATTAGCCACCCCAGTTACCACCCCCACCTCCTTATTAAAGGGGATGAAAAAAAATTGTGATTTATTGTATGTACAGGAACCAGAAACCTGAAAATATTTTTTTACTTTATCCATCCCCCACTACTACCCCCTATCACCACCCCCGCCCCACTACCGATGTGGGGTATCATTTTATGGGTTTTTGGGGTAGAGGATTTCAAATATTATGTTATTAAAGTTCCATAAACAATTATTTTCACATACAAAGTTTTTTCGTTGTGAGTGACTTGGATAGAGAATCTGAATGTGGAAGTAGTGATTCCTTGGGCAGCGGTTTTTTATCAAGTGAACATTCTGAGATTTGTTTTGACACTTTCAGCAACATAGTTAACCTTCCAACAAATTTCAATAGAAAATGGATTTGTTGTTCACTCTTATACATGCTACACTGTCAGAATGTAGATGTCGATGTCGCACACTCCGTGATTTTCGCAAGCCCTGAACGGGGGTGGGTAGAGTGAGAGGGTAGTTTATGGTGAGGTTGATATACACGATATCTTTTAGTTGACTTTGAAGCCTAGCACTGACGTACAAACTGGCTTTTGGGATATAAATTAACTGTTGTACCAATTGCCTTTAATTAATAAATACCTATAGATTTTGTGGAGCTACAAAAAAACCCGCTGCCCAAGGAATCACTACTTCCACATCCAGACTTTCTATCTAAATCTCTCACAACGAAAAAATTTTTTGTGTGTGAAAATAATTATTTATGGAACTTTAATAATATAATATTTGAAATCGTCTACCTCAAAAACCCATAAAACGATATCCCACATCGAAAGTGGGGTGAGGGCGGCAAATTCTTCAAATCCACAGTTACCAAAAAATATAAAAAAGCTAGGAAACAACTGTTTCACTAATATAGTAATAGTAATGTTAACTTCATATAAATAATTTGTTATTGTTAGTTTTTTTTGTATATAAAGTAGGTTACATACATACATTCTGCTTCTTATATGTGATTTTATTTCTTGTCTAATTTCTGTGGTGTGGTTTTTTTTTAAGTTTCAATGCGGTTAACTTTTTCAATTATTTTATTTCACCCTTTTAAATACAGTAATCATATCGCTGAAAATTCAAAAATTGCTGTAAACCTTATATCTAAAAAAAACAAACCATCAAGAATGTTCAGTAGGTGACTCTTAAAATGTTATAAAAAATAACGGACTGAAAAGATAAAGTCAGGCAGGGTAAAAATGAGACAGACATGCAGCGGGGCAAACAAAAGACAAGGTGATATCCAACCAAGATTGAAATAAATTGAACTTAATTTTGTATTTGTTTTGTACATTCAGAACTGTTTTGTGTTATCCAATCAGGTCCTATGCCTACTGTTAATGCGGGAAAAAATATTATTCAGTAAACTCTTTAATTCACTTTTAAAAAATTTTTGGGGATTTTATAGTTTCTCTATTTGCATTGTCCGTATTTGGCAGACGTCAACTAGAAGTGTCATACTTCACATTTTGTGATCAATTTTATTAATCTGCTAGTTTTAAATAATCAAAAATTTGATTTTAACGAAAAAATTAAAAGCGGAGTAATAAAGAGACTTAAGAGACCAAATAGGCAGACTGAAGCAGGCACATTTCAGCTTCCTAATTTAGGAGAAGCTAGCCCTTCGGCAAGCCCCTTATTGTTTAGTAAAAAATCTGAATAAAAGAAAAACATATAAAAGAAAAAAAAGAAACATAGTTTTTCCTGTCATTTTTACATATGATACCAATCTTTCATTAAATATGACTCGATTCTAAGCAACCTAAAATTGAAAGATGTCATTTTGTCTCATTTTTACCCCGCCTGACCCCAATAATGTTATTTATATAAGAGAGAGGCGGCAAAATGAAATTGTGTCCGGGGCGGCAAAATACCTGGAGCCAGCCCTGTGGACCTGTGTAATCAAATAAGCTTGCAATTTTATAGAGTATTTTTGAAGTAGGGGGCATTATTTTTGAGTAAATTGCAAACGTAGGTCGTAAAAATTTTACTTCATAGCTTCAAAACGCTGTATATTTTGAAGTTTTATCGAAAATGGACATGACAATTCTCAAACGAACAAAAACTTCACAAACATAAAAAGAGCAATTGATATTTTTCGCCAAAACGCTTATTACTTCCACATCCAGTGGAAGTATAGTAACGACAAATTTTTTTTTTTAATTTTTATTGTTCAAATGGGCTTAAAATGTCATGAAACGTCGAGATTTTAAGTTTGAGCGAAAAAAAAATTTCTGTCTGTCGGTCTGTCTGTCTTTTTTTGTGCGCACGTTTACTCTGGAACCGTTTAAGATATTGACTTGAAATTTGGTACACATATGTACTTAAACGAGATCTAGAACTAGATTATTTTCATCTTGTTCCGTCGAAGGGTTGGGGGGTAAATTGGGGTAAATTTGGTGTAAATGGGTAAATCAAGCAGGTAAGAATCCATAAAATTGGTATTTAGTATATACAAAAGAAGCTAAGGTATCAAAAAAATTTTTGGCATTACCCACCCCCATTACCACCCCAACCTCATTATTAAAGGGGATGAAAAAAATTGTGATTTACTGTATGTACAAGAACCAGAAGCCTCAAAATATTTTTTACTTCATCCACACCCACAACCACCACCCCCACCCCACTACCGATGTGGGGTATCGTTTTATGGATTTTTGGGGTAAAGGATTTCAAATATTATATTATTAAAGTACTATAAACAATTATTTCCACATACAAAGTTTTTTCGATGTGAGTGACTTGGATAGAGAATCTGGATGTGGAAGTAGTGATTCCTTGGGCAGCGGTTTTTTTCTCTATAATTAAGGACAATTTTTATCCAACTATGTGTTTACCTACACCGAAAATATTAAAATTTTGCAGGTAGTTACATTTTATAGCCAGGGTCGGGCCCAGGGGGGGGGGGGGTAAATTAGGGTAAATTTGGGGTAAATAGGTAAATCAAGCAGGTAAGAGTCCATGTAATTAGTATTTAGTGTATACAAGAGAAGCTAATGGCTCAAAAAAATTTTTGGCATTAACCACCCCCACTCCATTTTTAAAGGGGGTGAAAAGAAAATGTGATTTAGTGTGTACAAGAACCAGAAACCTCAAAATATTTTTTTACTTCATCCACCCCCACTACCACCCCCCTATCCCACTATCGATGTGGGGTATCGTTTTATGGGTTTTGGGGGTAGAGGATTTCAAATATTATATTATTAAAGTTCCATAAACAATGATTTTCACATACAAAATTTTTTCGTTGTGAATGAAAATCTGGATGTGGAAGTAGTGATTCCTTGGGCAGCGGTTTTGTTTGATAGTGTTTTGATATTTGGTCCAGTCAACGGAGCGCTAAAACGACCAAAATCTCTAATTTGAGTGCTAATGAATGGATTTTGATGAAACGTGCAATGTGTTTGTAATGACGTTAATAAAAAAGTTGAAAAAAAGATTAGAGTAGGAGTAGAAAAAAACACCCTTTTTATCACGTGTTCCGCAACTTGTTGAATTAGGTCAAAAATGAAAAAAAAAACAACAATATATTTGTCTTTTTTTGCAGAAGATAAGATGTTTTTATTCCACTGAATTTTTTCGAAAAATCCATATTTTTCGAGATATGGCCACTCGAAAATTTCTAAAAGTGGTGGAGGGGAAATGTAAAAGTTCCAAAAAAAATCTGAAAAAATTCAAGTGAATGTATCATCGAAATCAAGACTTTTTTTATTTGAAATATGAAAAACTACCCTTTTTTTGAAATTGCAGCGCTTTAAAAATAAGTAATTTAAAAATTTGCAAAAATCCAGACACATGTATTGAAGCCTTTTAAACATTTTTTATCTCTTGGAATTTTTTTCACATTTTCAATTTAAAAATTATAGAGACAAAAAATGTTTAGAAAGCCTCGATGCATATGTCTGAATTTTTTCAAATTATATATGTTCAAAGCACTACAATTTCAAAATAGTTTTTCATGTTTTTCCGGAAAAACTCGGCGAAAACGTACTTTACAGAAAAATTGCAAATAAAAAAAAGTTTTGTATTTCGATGATACATCCACTTGAATTTTTTCAGATTTCTTTTTCAACTTTTACATTTCTCTCCCCCACTTTTAGGAATTTTAGAGTGGCCATATCTCGAAAAATGTGCATTTTTCGAAAAGATTCACAAGAGTAAACCATCTTATTCTGGGCCAAAAAAAGTAAATATATATCTATATTTTTTTTCATTTTTGACCTAGTTCTATAGTTACGGAACCCGTGATAAAAGAGGTGTTTTCTCGATAATTTCCTACTCTAATATTTTTTTCAACTTTTTATCAACGTCATTACAAATAAATTGCATAAGGTTTCATCAAAATCCATTCATTAACACTCAAGTGAGAGGTGAAACCTCCCGTTGACTGGACTAATTGCGATATTAAACAACAAAGGCTAACTTGGTAGGTATTTAAGGAACATTATCCTGTTTCCACCTATTCTTTTTCTTTACTTTATTTAGGCTAAAGATCTTTTTATTTTTAATGTAATCAAAAACCTATTTTTGTTTAACAGTTCCTATTTTACTTCCACATCCAGTGGAAGTATAGTAACGACAAAAAAATTTTTAAAAATTTTTATTGTTCAAATAGGCTTAGAATGTCACGAAACGTCGAGATTTTAAGTTTGAACGAAAAAAAAAATTCTGTCTGTCGGTCTGTCTGTAACTTTTTTTGTGCGCACGTTTACTCTGAAACCGTTTGAGATATTGACTTGAAATTTGGTACACATATGTACTTTAACGAGATCTAGAACTAGATTATATTTTCATCTTGTTCCGTCGAAGGGTTGGGGGGTAAATTGGGGTAAATTTGGGGAAAATAGGTAAATCAAGCAGGTAAGAGTCCATAAAATTGGTATTTAGTATATACAAGAGAAGCTAAGGTCCCAAAAAAAGTTTTGGCATTAGCCACCCCCATTACCACCCCCACCCCATTATTAAAGGGGATGAAAAAAAATTGTGATTTAGTGTGTGTACAAGAACCAGAAACCTCAAAATATTTTTTTTACTTCATCCACCCCCACTACCACCCCCACCCCACTACAGATGTGGGGTATCGTTTTATGGGTTTTTGGGGTAGAGGATTTCAAATATTACATTATTAAAGTTCCACAATTATTTCCACATACAAAATTTTTTCGTTGTGAGTGACTTGGATAGAAAATCTGGATGTGGAAGTAGTGATTCCTTGGGCAGCGTTCTTTTTAATTTTATTAAACCAAGGACTTTTTTATTTTTTTTTAAGTAATGTTAGGTTAGGTTTAGGTACAAGATGATCCAACAAGGATTGAACAAGGCCATTTTTCAAACGATACAAATGTTTGTCAAAAACCAAAAAAGCCATTCAATGTATTTTTTTCCGCAGAAACAAAAAATTATCATAAATGAAACAAATAAATTGAAAAGAAAAGAGTTATGACACAAAACAGCATATTTTATTTTATATTCGTTTTTTTATTACAACTTTTGGATTCGGCGGAAAAAAAACCGCTGCCCAAGGAATCACTACTTCCACATCCAGATTCTCTATCCGAGTCACTCACAACGAAAAAACTTTGTATGTGAAAATAATTGTTTATGGAACTTCAATAATATAATATTTGAAATCCTCTACCCCAAAAACCCATAAAACGATACCCAACATCGGTAGTGGGGTGGGGGTGGTGATAGGGGGGTGGTAGTGGGGGGTGGATGAAGTAAAAAAATATTTTGAGGTTTCTGGTTCCTGTACATGCACTAAATCACATTTTTTTTTCATCCCCTTTAATAAGGAGGTGGCTAATGCCAAAAATGTTTTTGAGACCTCAGCTTCTCTTGTATATACTAAATACCAATTTCATGGACTCCTGCCTGCTTGATTTACCCATTTACCCCAAATTTACCCCAATTTACCCCCCAACCCTTCGACGGAACAAGATGAAAATATAATCTAGTTCTAGATCTCGTTAAAGTACATATGTATCCCAAATTTCAAGTCAATATCTTAAACGGTTTCAAAGTAAACGTGCGCACAAAAAAAAGTTACAGACAGACAGACCGACAGACAGACAGAAATTTTTTTTCGCTCAAACTTAAAATCTCGACGTTTCATGACATTTTAAGCCTATTTGGACAATAAAAATTTTTAAAAATTTTTTTGTCGTTAGTATACTTCCACTGGACGTGGAAGTAATACATCAAATGGTTAATTTAGTTTTTGTTATAAACGTTTCTATCGCCGGAAAAATGGCTTGTTCCGTCTTGGTTAGAGCACCCTGTACATTGTACATAGTGAGTTGAATTTGAATTCGATTTATTTTTTTTAGTTTTAGTAGCTTTTCCCATAAA
Source organism: Rutpela maculata (assembly GCA_936432065.2). Lineage (NCBI taxonomy): Eukaryota > Metazoa > Arthropoda > Insecta > Coleoptera > Cerambycidae > Rutpela > Rutpela maculata. The sequence goes on from OW386294.2 coordinate 4,402,061, forward strand.
AGTTTTTATTTAATTGAAATGATGCAATGTAAAGGTATGAGTTGTTTTTTTTTTCATCTTCTCCCCCTCCAAAGTAGTAGAATTCGGTACGGCCCTGTTTATAGCCAGCAATGTTGATTGTCATTAATACACGTGTTTACCACTGATTATTGCAAATATAAACAGGAATCAAGGAATCGCTGTAATAGACGAGATGTGCGCATTTATGTAGTTGACTGACATAACCTATCAATATCAGCCGATAAAATTTTTGAAGTCAAATGCACTTATTATGTGACGGTATTACTGGTATTGTGGTATTCGACAGACAAACAGATAAATCTTAATTTTTATATTAAATGTGAGAGCCGGAAATATATAGGCGTAACTACTACTAAAAAATGTTGGCATGTAGTGATTGGTTTTCTTTACAAAATCACAACTAACAGGTACCTAACCATCCAGGTAAAGCTATTTCAGAGATAATCATATGTGTTATAATGTTATAAACGTTATAATAATCGCCATTCAACACATTTTAAACAATCACACGTAATTCCGACATACCGTGAACATATTTAGATAAAACTTACCAAATGATCGCATTATAAAACATGTTTCTCCTCATAAACAGGAGCCATTACCACAAATCACAATGGTTTTAATAGTTTTATTATCTGTTCAAGTATATTTTACACTCGTATAACACTGGAAATTATCGTTTTCAACATAAACGTTCATTACAAACACTTTTCAAACGATGCAAAACATCAAAGCGTACGTCAAACAAATGATGGAACAGGTGCACTGTCAATTGTTTGATTGTTGCCAAATGTAAGGTTTGATTTCCAACGCCTATTTGATTTGTGCTCAACAATCAGATACCTGCTGAAATAAATCAGTTTAACATCTTCAAATCTCATGGCTACACATTTTAAATTGTGTGAGTCTCTAAATAATTATTGTAATTTGTAACAAACGGATTCGATGTAGCCGGGGATAGAATGTTAAATTAAATTAAATTAAATTAAATTACATTCCTATGTAGTCAATAGACAGACTAAAAATGATAAAATGAACTACTAGATACAAAATAAATAGAATATAAATTAGGAAAATAATGCTAATGGATGTATTACCTATGACAATTAAAATTCAATAAATGGAGGGCCTTGTTCAGGATTAATGTCTTTGTCTTACACATTTTTTACTTGAAATCGTTTTAAAGTTACTACACTTATTCACGTCTTGGCGGAAGTGTTGTGACCATTGCAATATTCTTAGCTCAGGTTAGCCTGCCTTTACTGTATGGTACGTCTATCAGCATCATGGCTATCTGTCGCGGTTACCTATCTAGTGTACGGCCTTAAAAAAGTTCATTCCTATCAAATCTTTGGTAATATTAACCCAACATTTTGGACGACGTCCTCCGAAGATACTACCTAATTATCTATAAATATGTTCTAATATGTCGATCTTGTATTGCAAATTTAAGCCATGAGGATAATTGTGCATTAAAAAGGTAAGTAGATAAAGTTAAGATAAAATTAAGGTCTTCGAATTCCGTCACTCTGTTTGTCGGTCTGTCAGTCTGTCGCCTGTCTGTTGCCAAAATATGTGTATAAATAACTATTTGACGGGGAAAATAATATTTGACAGGTAGTTGACACTATCGTCAAGGAAGAAGCATGATATAATTTTAGTAAAAAACAGCTGCTCAAGGAATCATTACTTCCACAATGAAAAAAAACATTGTATGTGGAAATAATTGTTTATAATGGGGTGGTCATGTGGGTGGCTTATAAAATTATTTTGTGACCCTAGCTTCTCTTATATGTACAGGGTGGACCAAATTAGATGGGATTTGAGGTTTTCTCTAAAAGTAGGGCAGATAGACAAAAACCAATATAGGTGTCCTGAGCTCGATTTTCGAGAAACAAACGATGGCGCAAATCGCGATCATCTATCTATTTCGACTACCGAGCTACAGAGCGTTTTTGGAAAATTGGCATTTTTGGATGACCTCTATATCTCAATTACCAAGTGTTGAATGGAAAATCGAGTAACACATTCTCAAGGCACTTTTTTGAGTAGAATCCGTGGCTGATAAGAAGAAAATTATGCATGCCTCAGTTTTCGTGATATAGATATAACTTGTGTTTTTTAGATGGAACACCCTCTGTAAATTATTTCATTATTCGATCACGACTTAAATTAGCTAACCAACGATATATCAGGTCCTATTTATCTCTATAAAAAGTGGTTAATTTTCGAAAAATTGAATATATTTGTGAGAAGGCCATGAAAAGCTATTAATTTTGTGTATCTGCTATAGATTTAGAGAAACTCCAAATCCCATCTAATTTGGTCCACCCTGTACTAAATGCCAATTTTATGGACTCTTACTTGCTTGATTTACCAATTTACTCCCATTTGCCCCAATTTATCCCCAAAACCTTCAATGGAATAAGATCAAAATATAATCTGGTTCCAGATCTCATTAAAATACATACGTGTACCAAATTGTAAGTCAACATCTTAAAAGTTCCAGAGTAATCGTGCGCACAAAAAAAAAGTTACAGACAGACCCACCGACAGACAGAAATGTCTCTTTGCTCAAATTTAAAATATCGACGTTTTATGACATTAACAATAAAAATTTGCAATGCAATTCAATATGACCAAACGTATACATCATATAATACGATAACAAATTTTCGTCTTCGATCAACTGCTGCCTCTACATGCGCAGTTTGATGTGGTAGGGCCCATCAGTACGTTATAGTTCGAACGCTGAGGTTCATTTATTTATTTCAACTTCTCTTTCGTTTTTATGTATGAAAATAACAACTTAAGAAAATAAAAATTAGTGATGACACATCTGTGGATAAGGAGCTTTATTTAAAAAAAAAGACATCAAAATCGGTCCAGTTCTGTAAATATAGCTTATTGCACTTCTGACATATCCGTTAGTATGCGAGAGGACCGGGGTTCAAACTCTTCACTGGGTTTAACATTTTTTTTTTACGCAATTGTTTAAAAAATATGTTTTCACGAGAAACGCTAGGTTATTCAGTCTAGTTAAAAATAAATTTAGAATAAATATAGGTGGGAAGTCTAGGATTGATATTACAGTCGATTTTTTTTCATTTTCCCTTGGACCTCAGCACCGCAGCTCCTATACAGAGTTTTTAAAGTCGCTGGCACTGCATATCCATCTAATGGGCAGATCCGGATAAAACATGTAGAGCAATAAAACATAATGCGTCGTTTGAAAATTGCCACTCCGCTAAGCAAACTTAATAATTTTAAATTTGAAATTGGTCAATTGAACGCTGATGGCTGCCCCATCAGGAATGTATAAATTTGGCGTTCTGTTACACTTGTAAAAATAAATGGAGATTATTCCGCGGTCTAATATTGTGGGGCTATAGGTTATACAACTGTCATATATAGAGAAACAGATGGGGTAAGGGCTTCATATATGCTATATTTCCCTGGCCCTTGCATGCGCAACGCTCCCCCACCCGCTTATGCTAATTTGTGAAGTGAATGCGATGTTCTATGAATCACAGGTATTAATATTATAAGCGCACCTGTTCTAAATTATATAACCCAGCTTGGATGCACTTATATTGTTTTATAGCTTAAGCCAATTGTCATTTCAACCCCACGCAGTTGTTATCTCACTCTTATCGCATTTTTTTCTCGAATTATCGGAAAAAGATTGCATGCCTAAAAGCAGTGTCAATGGGTCGTAATTAAATTCAAATGCGTAATAAAATTATTCAGATAAGATCCATAAATGGACTTTATTGTTTCTTCTCTCTCTGTTTATTTCCCATACGGCAATGACAATATAATCAATTATACACAGGTTTGGTTGGCAGCTAACGTTTTTCTTGTAAACACGAAGTTGTGTAAATCGACTAATTAGCACTAATCTACAACATTTATTTTACACTTTTAACATTGAAAACTTAACACACAGGGTGGCCCAGAAAAAGAGTAAGAAGAGTAAAGAGCGTATAGCCCTTGTCAAAATAATTTTAAAAAGTACTGATACACTCTTATATCTTCGGTTGAAAACGCGATTGAGACGATTTTTGTGGTATCTTTTACTATTGATTAGCTAATTTATTTGAATTTTTCTGTTTCTTTTTGGGGCGCTCTGCCACATATACAGTGTGTCCCCGGATGGAGTTGACAAGAGGAAAAACATCTCTATTATTGATTTTACGACGAAAAGTCATTCTTTATAAAAAAATTCTGCTTGTCGAAAAAATGAATTTACAATATAAAAATCTTAAATCAGATGCACCGGGTAATAAATTAAGAAAACATCAAAATGCTCCAGAGAGAAGTACCTTCATTTATTATTTTGGACAAAATGTTTATAAAACAAAGTTGTTTAAAATCCAAAATAAAGCCTAAATACAAATTATGAAGTCTGTATTTTGACTTTTATGTTTTTATTGTGTTTATCTTTTTGCGTTGGAGTATGGAGTATGGAATTAGCAGGAGGGTGGTCAAAAACCACAGCACTTAGGCCTACCTCTAGGCAGACACTCGCCTAGGCCTTCAACCAACCTAATCTTTCGAAGTAGGTGGTGATGTTGCCTAGGGGCATCTCCCTTACATTGGCCAAGGTAGGCCAACGCTCTCCCAAGATGGATTCTCTGATTGATGAGACGGCTGAACAGTCACAGAGTACGTGTTGAACCGTCTCATCTTCTTGTTCACAACCTCTGCAAAGAGGTGTTTCGCTTAATCTCATATTGTATAGATGTTTCCTTAGCGGACAATGTCCAGTCTGGATTCCTGTTATAAAACGTAGATTCCTTCTGGTCATTGCCAGGTATTCCATTGCTGTTTTCTTGTTGGGATACGTGAGTAGTTCCCTAGCGAGCTGACAGCTGCTTGTTTCATCCCATAGCTTTTTAAATTCGTTGTGGGTGTTCTCCTTAATTAATTGTATTGTCGCCGTAATCGGTAACAAACTGGCCGGGCCTGGTCCAAAGATAAGTTGGCCTGCTGCCTTCTTGGCCAGTTTGTCGTCTTTTTTGTTGCCACTGCACTGTGCGTGTCCTTTCACCCAGCATACCGAGATGTTGTTCGTACTGGAGGCACCCACAAGTGCTTGATGACATTCCCATACTGCTCCTGTGGTTATTTTGTAACTTCTCAGGGCTAGTAGTGATTGTCTACAGTCTGTGTAGATCCTGATTGTTTTGCCCGTAGTTTGTCTGCGGACAATCTCTTTTGCGGCTATGGTTATGCCCGCCAGTTCAGTTTGTACTATGCTGGCTCGCTCATCCATAGTCCATTTATATTGGATTTGCAGGCGTCCGGAATATATTCCACATCCTGCCCCCTCCTTCTTCCTTGATCCGTCTGTGAAAATGTTTATCACACCTTCACCAGCGGTCTCGTTTTCACTATTTGTCTGTATTGTGTAGGGTCTGTCAAAGACAAATCGGGGAGAGATACCATCTGTGCATGCCTGTAGAAGAGGCGTCTTCCTGACAGCCTCTTTCCACATAGATCCAGTGGTGGCAGACACAGCATTACCTCCATTGCTCTCGTTGGCGTTGTTCGCATAGCTCCTGTTATGCTTAGGCAGGCAACTCTCTGCACTTGGCTGAGCTTGGCTCTCGCTGTAGTCTGTTTACTCTTAGGCCACCAGACCACAGCTCCATAGGTTATCATTGGTCTTATGATGGCAGTGTATATCCACATGACCACTTTGAGTTTCATTCCCCAGGTTTTCCCCACGGTCCTGCGACACTGCTCATAAGAAATGTAAGCCTTTTTTAGTCTTCTGTCTAAGTGAAGATTCCATGTTAGTTTGGCGTCAAAGGTTACCCCAAGGTATTTCACTTCTAATGCGAAACTTAGTGTTGTGTCCAGGAGAACTGGTGCTTTCAGTGCTCCTGGTTTCCTTTTTCTTGTGAAGAGAACCATCTCCGTCTTCCTGGGATTAACAGACAGCGAGTGTTCTCTGCACCATTTTTCAATTATTCTTAGAGCCCCCTGCATCCTTTCACAGAGGACTCCTTCAAATTTTCCGTTGAGCAGTATTGTTACATCATCTGCGTAGGCGATTGTGTGGAAACCCTCTGAGTTGAGGTGGCGCAAGAGGCTGTCGAGAACTAAGTTCCATAGCAGTGGTGATATTACACCTCCCTGCGGGCAGCCTCTCGCGACTATTCCTCGTTGCATTGAATTTATTAATATGAATAAGAATTCAAATGAAGAAACAGAGTGTGCTGTCGATAATATTGAACTGACAAACGTCATTGTGACATTGTGTAGAATATTACTATCTTACATTGCATTTATTAGTGTTCTGTTGATATTTAAAAAATGTTTACCAAACAAGAAAGAATTTATTTGATCAAATGTTATGGGATTGGAGACGTCTCTTATCGATATGCAATTAATCTTTTCCACCAAATGTTCCCTAACACAGCGGTATCGCGCCAATCATTTTGTAAAAAAATTCAATGAAACTGGATCTGGATGTGAAAAAACCTAAGAAAAAGTACAATGAAGACGATGCGGCAACATTTTTGGCAATAAATTCAGTAATAGAAAACCCGAAATTATCTTTACGGAAACGCTCACAAAGACTGGAAATAAGTAAAAGTCATTTACAGAGAATTTATATGGAAAACAAAGTTCAACCGTTTAAGCCAAGGTTCAGACATACACTTGAAAATGGAGATGAAGAGAAGCGATTAGATTTTTGTTAATGGGTCGGTGAGAATTACCTTGTAGATAGAAGTTTTCACAGAATGTTTTTTTTTTTACTGACGAAGCAACATTTTGTACCAATGGCCACGTTTCGTCACAAAACAGTCGTTATTAAACAATGTCATTCACAAACGAAGTCAACGTTATAAAAAAGTGAATGTCTGGTGTGGGATTTTTTATGATCGAATCGTTCGACCTTATTGCTTAGAAGAAAATTTAAATCAGCATGTTTATTTGGACCTTTTGGAAAACTTTGTATTGCCCTTTATAAAGATTCTGCAACCGAAAGTAAGGCGTAACATTTTTTGGCAGCAAGACGGTTGCCCAGCTCATTCCTCAGTTTTGGTACGGCAGTGGTTGACAAATCACTACTGAGCTAGATGGATGGGAAGATATGCTCCAATTAATTTTTCTGCAAGATCACCAGACCTTACACCAATGGATTTTTTTCTGTGGGGTGTTTTAAAACAGAAAGTTTATGCAGATGACCTGCCACATGATCGAGAAATACTAAAAGCACGAATACAAGACACGGTGAATGAACCATTCGTAAGATCTATGGTGAATTTATTAAAAGGATGGAGAAATGTGTTGAGGTTGGAGGAGGCTATATAGAATAAATTGTTTTTCCACAATTGTTGAAGTTAATGTTATTATGTTATGTTTGCAACGGTTTCTTGTCGGGTAGCTGGTTCGGCGATTAATCAGGGTCCAAATTAGTTAATAAGACAGCCCAATAAAAATATAAACAATTTATTTACTTTTCCAAACAGGTAATGTGTGGCAGTGTTACATAACATACAGGTACAGGTTATATGTCCGTATCTTTTACGGTTCTTAGGACAACATTTTCTATTATCTGAGAGAGAGAGAGAGAGTGTAACGATTGCGATGTGACGTTTGTTGTTGCTACGGGAGTGGCATCGGGCGTCGGGTGAATATCGTCGACTCAAGAGGTTTCCCAGTTCAACACGCTGTAGGAGATCTCCAGGTCAGGCTTATTCGCTCTGGTTTTGGCGGCGAAACGGCGCCGGGGAATGACTAACGACTCGAGGGATCCCAGTTCAACACGCTGTAGGATACCCAGGGTCAGATTGCATTCGTTCCGTCGTGTTTGCGTCGGGAGATGTACAAAACTGTAATATGTCCAGCTCAGCACGCTGTAGACAGATTGGCAGAATTATCCACTCTGAATTATGTTAATTGATCCTCGCTTACTGGTGACGTAGTACTGCGTATAGTTTAGTGTCGTGTGCAAATCCGCGCCTCTAGACGGGAGCTGGTAGATTTGCGGGCCGTGTGCACATTGGTGTCGTGTGTAAATCCGGAATCTTAGTAATGGAGCAGGAATTTAAAGAATGCTTCATTACATGTTAATGTTTGAAAAAAAATGTAAGTTGACATAAATGTAAAAGTCAAAATTTAGACTCCATAATTTGTATTTAGGCTTTATTTTGGATTTTAAACAACTTTGTTTTATAAACATTTTGTCCAAAATAATAGATAAAGGTACTTCTCTCTTGAGGCATTTTGATGTTTTCTTAATTTATTAACAACCGGTACATCTGATCTAAGATTTTTATATGGTAAATTCATTTCTTCGACAAGCAGAATTTTTTATAAAGAATGACTTTTCGTCGTAAAATCAATAATAGAGATGTTTTTCCTCTTGTTAACTCCATCCGGGGACACACTGTATTTTCTTCTACACAATATCCGTGAAATCTTCAAAATTATACAATTATCCAAAATTTTACTGGAAAATAACCTTTACGCCTGTGACTTACGTCAAAGGAGCAGTTAGAGGGTGTTTTTTTGACAAATAAGGATTAAGAACAAAAATATAAAAATAGCGTATTTTGCTGACGTTTCTCAAAGCGTATATTTGTTACATTGAGTATCCATAGATACTTACTGCTTACACAGAACTCTTGATATATCTAGCTGATTGCTTTATTTCAAATAATGTTCAGTTTGTTAAGTTCTTCTTTTAACATCGGCAGCTAGGTTGTGCAAACATCTACCGAACAATTTGACACGCATTTATCCTCATTCAATAACATTATAGCTGATTTTTTCTGTCTCTTTTGTTAAAATTTTCGTCCAGTCCCAGTTTATTATATGTCCGTTCTCCCAAGCGTGTTCGCAAATCTTCGATTTCTGAATCTCATTCTTCCTAATGTAATCCCTGTGCTCACCAAATCTAACACTAAATGTTCTGGATTACCCACCCACATAATGTTTATTACACTCACACGGAATACTATAAATGTAGTTTTTTGAATTTTGCTCGCGATTTAGCAGTTTTGTTTTTGTTAAAATAGATCTTAACGTATTGCCCGTTTGAATGTCAAATCTATTGCCTACACTGCGTAGCTTTTCAGATAATCCGTATAAATAAAGAATTAACGATGTGTACCGTTGTTCAGGTTTTTTCGTGCCTGATTATTATTTTCTATAGATGTGAAAGTTCTATCAACAAAGGCTTCAGGGTATTGATTGTTTATAAGAACCTCTTTTATAAAGCGTTTCTCATTGTCTAATATTTCATCATTGGAAGAAATTATTTTGGCCCTATCATATAAACATTTTATTACACCCTTTTTAACATGCATCGACTGATTTGAGTTCAAATTCAAATATCTGTTAGTGTGTGCTCTGGTTTTCTATAAACGCTTGATTCAATTGTATTATTTACGTTATTTTTATTTATGCTCTTATTCATTATTTGTCAAAAAACACCCTCTAACTACTCCTTTGACGTAAAAGTCATAGGCGTAGAGGTTATTTTCCAGTAAAATACTGGATGGTTGTATTATTTTGTAGATTTCATGGACATTGTTTAGAAGAAAATATATGTGGCAGAGCATCCCAATAATAAACACATAAAAATTAAGACAATGCCACATCCAACATTTAGACAATAATTTATTTGAAATTACACTATATTGTTTTATTTCATTATTATAACTAATCATTTAATTTTTATTGGAAATTTTCGTTGGATTTTAAAATGTTATTATAATGATTGTTATAATCTGAATACTATTCAGCTTAATTATGCAAACAGTGTTTATCACTCGCTACCGATTGACTTCAGATTTGGCAGTTCTTTACTTTTGCAGGAATCTGAGTTAAAGGGTTGTTAATTGCCATCTCTGTAGTTGACAAACTGACAAAGATGTATTACTCATGGGCGCAGCCAGGGGGGGAGCCATGGGGCCCGGGCCCCCCCAAGCCGTCTTCCATGAGCTAAAAAATAAAGAAGCAGTACAAAGCAGTATCTAAATTATCCCTTGAAATAAATATTTTGTAATTAATGCCAATATTATCTAATAGAGGAATCTACATACACATCCGTTTTCAACCATTTTCTGAAAAATTTTCCTCATCCTCTGAGAAGGCCAGTTCTATTGCCCCCCCCCAAGATGAATTTTCTGGCTGCGCCACTGGATTACTTATATACGATAAGATTTGAACACAGCTCCTTTTGCTGCAAGTCAGACTTTCGAATATTTTCGAAATGAAAATACGAAATTTTGTTGTTTGTCACTTCATCTATACAAATAAAAATTAATAAGGTGTTTAATTGGGATCAGTTGACCTCAGCTAAGTTGCAATTGTAACTAGCAATCCAACAAGTTATCGAAATACCAAGCAGTTGCCCAACGAATACCTAATTTGTACAATAGTACGTCGGATGGCTGGCTCTATCGTTCACTAACCCAATACCGAGGTATAACCAAATAAAACCTATTTCATTTTATTCAGCAGGTTTTTTTACATAGGAAATCACTTTTGACGACACTCTCCATTGGTCGAGACTGAAGTTACAAGAAAGAAACAAAAAAAAATGAAAATAACAAAATTCAAATTCAACCACGAATAACTTTCAAACGAAAAAAGATAAAATTATATATTTTAGTTTTATAGTACAAACGATTCTCTTTAATTTGATGTATAATTTATTACAAAAATAATAACTTTAACATTAAAAAATTGACGTTGATTTAGATGGTACACAAATTGTCAATTTTTTTGAAAGGTCTAACTCATTGTAACTCGCTTATGTATTGAGCTATTCGAATGTTTTATTCACCAAAAACTGCCAAATTTCATAGACTTCATTTTGTCTCAATTAATGCTGGGTCTAGCTCTGTAAATAAAAGCGGTACAGCCTTTTAAACACAACGAAGCGCGCTACGGCGACGGAGTCGCGAGGCTTCCCCACTCGTTCCCGGTACATCCCGCGTTCACCATAAATCGCGCAAGGCTACAATCAGCGACCGTAACAAAAGCTTTAGAATTATCTTCCTTTATTATAAGATGATAAAATTAACAAATCAAATTGAATAATATGATATTAGTTGTAATAATCTGCTATATATGGTGTCGTACTACGCGGGTGGTGCATTAATAAAGTGAAAATAACAGGTAGTTATCAGACAGATATAACTTATTTTCAGATATATCATTGTAAAAACCGCTGCCCAAGGAATCACTACTTCCATATCCGGATTTTCTATCCAAGTCACACAACGAAAAAATTTTGTATCTGGAAATAATTGTTTATGGAACTTTAATAATATAATATTTGAAATCCTCTACCAGTAAAAAAATATTTTGAGGTTTCTGGTTCTTGTACACACACTAAATCACATTTTTTTTCATCCAATTTAATAATGGGGTGGGGGTGGTAATGGGGGTGGCTAATGCCAAAATTTTTTTTGAGACCTTAGCTTCTCTTGTCTATACTAAATATCAATTTTATGAACTCTTATCTGCTTGATTTACCTATTTACTCCAAATTTACCCCAATTTACCCCCCAACCCTTCGACGGAACAAGATGAAAATATAATCTAGTTCTAGATCTCGCTAAAGTACATATGTGTACCAAATTTCAAGTCAATATCTCAAACGGTTCCAGAGTAAACGTGCGCACAAAAAAAGTTACAGACCGACAGACAGACAGAAATTTTTTTTTCGCTCAAACTTGAAATCTCGACGTTTCATGACATTCTAAGCCTATTTTAACAATAACAATTTTTAAAAAAATTTTTGTCGTTACTATACTTCCACTGGATGTGGAAGTAAAATCATGCCAGCTAGTAAAGTTTTTACTTTGCTTCGTATATTTTAATATTTTCCATAAAATGTCAGAGGTAACCACATAATCAAAACAATTATTTGCCATGCTTTCACTAACTCGTAGAGGCTCTGAACGATTAGTTGGATTTTTGTACATAACTATATTTTTGTTTTCATGTAAACTGGAAGGGTTAAAATCGGTTAAAATTGGATAGACGATCTAAATATGCTTGTGTAAATAGGCTCTTCTTTTTTTTAAATAATACTATTCCTAGTCGGATTTTTACCATCTAGCCTGTCTTCGTTTTGATCAAAATTATCGCTGGGATAAATGTAATTGTTTTCTTCAGAACTTACTGGAGGAACTCCAGGTGGTATAAAAATGTCGTCACCAGTTTTTACTAATACGTGACTAGCTAAAGACGTTAAAAATGTACGTATTTCATCGTAGGAATAACCATAGCCAAAAGAATAAAGCATATCATTAAGTTCTTTTTCTTCTGACGGCACGAAACACATGTAGTGATACGTAAAGGATTAAAAAAATGGCCTAAGCCGATTGTTTTTTTTTTCCATAAGTATTAATATAAATTCCATTACTATAGAAATAACGTTTAAATCAAATTTGTCTGTCCTGACATATTTAGTATCCACGACATAAATGTTTATAACAAATCTGAAACTTCTTGTTTACATTTATGTTCATTCAGATTAGTAGTCGTGTTTTTTTTTATAGTTTTAAAACATCCAGCTATAGCTTCTCTTAAGATATCGGCAGCTTTATCAGGAATTGTCAATTCATTATCATGAACCAAGTTTTCTTCGCCTGATTCACTTGTGACTGACAACAAAAATCCTTTTAGCTTTATTATCACTTGAATGAACTGTTGTTGTATTTTCTTTGTGTTCACAAAACACTTTGTTTGCTTAAATGCTTTTCTAATCTCTTTCTTATATTTCCACTGCTATAATAATCTAATTTTTCTTCCGTCAATTCTTCAAATATATCATTAAGGCGTGTTTTTAGAAATATTAGAGTTAAGAATTCTTTTTTGCAAAACAGCAAGATAAACCTCCTTAAATAAAATATTTAACGCTACTTTAAATTCATTGATTCATTCAGTTGTTTAGTTTGTATACATTTAATTTTTTTTTGCTAATATATTTTGCATAATAAATTATATGATAATTTCCATTAGCCCAAATAAATCTGAATAAATGTGTAACCTGCCTTGTATTTCTGTATCACAATGCGATACTGCAGCTTTAATATATATATTTTTCTAGTTTCCGCACCCGTTCCTGTACAAACTGGTACTTAAAGATGTTCTTAATTTATTCTTAATTTTTCTGGATTTTCCACAAATCAGACAATGCCATTTTATTTTAAACTGATTTTTTTTCTTTATTATAACTACATGAAGGCTCACTTGCATTTTTTTATCACGTTGCTAATATCAGAGACAATACGTATTATCTTTGCTAATGTTATTTATTACAAAAATATGTCAGACAAGAATAATGAAATCGGTATCGAAGGGTGTGCAAATAAGTGCCACCACTTTGGTTTATAAAAATTTTAATGAAATTCCATATTTTCTTTCATTTGCACAATTAATAATAGACCTGATGCCAGTAACAGTTGGTTTTTTACCATTAGATTTTTACTGCTTTCAGCAGTTTCGTAAAACAAACATGTAGTTTTTCTCCATTGATAAAAATGAATCTACAATATACATAAACTGTAATAGCCTACATGTAAGTAAAATAGTATATACATACTTATTAATATTTATTCAGACAATAATGAGGCCAGCAGCCGATACGTTTCTTGATGGGCCGAGAAAGTAGCGGGGGCGGGAAAGGAAGCCTCGCGTCTTCGTCGCCGTACTGTGTTTCGTTGTGTTTCAAGGGCAGTAGCGCTTTTAGTTAAAAAATTAGATCCAGCATTAATCGAGACAAAATGAAGCCTACTAAATTTGTCAGTTTTTGGTGAAAGAAAAAATTGATTACCTCGTTATATAAGCGAGTTATGGCGAGTTAAGAATTAGAAAAATGTTGCTGATTTGTGTATCTTTTTGAATTTTGCTAGTTTTTTTATGTTAATTTTTTAATTATTGCAATAAATTATACTTCAAATTAAAAAGCAATGTTTATTTGTCAAAACCAAAAAAAATTGTATTTTTATCTGTTTTAATTCTAAAGTTATATTTGATTAAATCTTAAATTTCTAAATTTCTTTTTTTTTAGTTTTTTTCTTATATCTTCGGTCTCGACCAATGGAGAGTGTCGTCAATTTTGATTTCCTATGTAAAATAACATGCTTTAATAAGTAGTGAAGGTCCCATCTGGTTATACTTCAGTATTGGGTAGGTCAAGAAAGAGAAGGCTTTTCGCGCTCTGCCCGACGGGCTATAAGTCAAATATGTGTGCTAGGTTTTTCAACGCGTTTCCATTTTCGTTAGGCCATATGTGGAGTATATGTGCATTGAAATCTCCAGGTATACGATTTCACTGCACTATATATATATATATATATATATATATATATATATATATATATATATATATATATATATATATATATATATATATATATATATATATATATATATATATATATATATATATATATATATATATATATATATATATATATATATATATATATATATATATATATATATATATATATATATATATATATATATATATATATATATATATATATATATATATATATATATATATATATATATATATATATATATATATATATATATATATATATATATATATATATATATGTATATAAACTATGATTTACTGCGTCAGAGGGAAGCACTGTGGAAAGTTTTGGTTTGTGCACTTAATTAAACACTAACTTATATTTCTTATCAAGCTGACGATATTCCGAGGTATAAATTATTTTACAAACACTTTCACTTATATAAACTTAAATAGAAGTTCTATACGTTGTCACTTTGTATTTAACTTCTACAAGCTTTTATGGGTATCCATGGTGACAGAACACTTATAAGTCATCTCCCTGCCTACCACGATATGATCTATTTATTGAGTTGAGTTTCCGCTGCTCTAGGTATCAAGATTGCTCTTTTCTGTGCGTATTTTCTTGGAAACCATTTTCCTGAGAGAAACCTTTATCACGCATACCTACATTGAGGTGCCACAAGGATTCAGTTTGGACGCTACACAGCCCCATTGATTATTTCTGGTCTAATCTAAATCAAACTCGTTTGAATATTTTTAGCAATTATGAGAACCTCACCTGAAAGATAGGTATGCTTTAAGAGTATTGCGCCACTGATCATTACGTGTTCAATTTTGATTAAATTTGTTTGAATATTTTTAGTAATTACGAAAAACACACTTGAAAGTTCATACAGGAAATCTGTATAATCGCACTTTAATAGCGGTGCATTACTGATTTTTCGGGTTATTATTATCACCATTTTTATCATGCGTAATTCTCTTGATTGGCTGAAAGAAATTCGGTTTTGGCTATTAATTATTATTTGTATTATTGACCTAATAGTATGCCTCTGGTTTACTCAATACTATTTAAAATATTAGGTTTTGAGTTAATAAATTAGGTTAATAGAGATTAAGTTGATTAGAAGTGATTAAATTTAATAAAATAAAATAAATTAGTTTATAGCTTAGCTTTCTGTGGCTTCTGGCGTAGTGATTGTTGTTTTTTATTCCCTCTTCTTTTTGGGCTTAGTACACTTAAAAAACTTTCCACTGCACACACAAATTTATTATTTATTTATTTACACTTTTACGTTTAATATGTCTGTCTTGCTTTGCTTTATACACACGTGTTGTTTATTTTTGACACTGAATATTTATTGCTTTCTTTATCGCAATAAAGCACTTGAAAGGGTCTTTTATGTACCTATATAGATATAGGTCTATTTAGGTCGACCGTCAACTAAGACACAGCTTTACAGTTTATTTTTTGGTACTATTTAAAAAACACTCATAGTAATTTTCAATTTATTAATTGTATATAACTTTTTTTTCCTATTATGACATGTCACGTTAAGCAAAATTTCTTGGCTCACCGGTGGCTTAAATTTGATTAAGTTTACCGTGGTTTTAACTGATTTTTAGCACTTATTTCGGGAGCGTCTTACGATGCGTCTATACACGCCGTTTGTCACCTTTCGAATCCCCTACAATTTTCGAAGTTGTAGTTATAAACAAATTCAAATAACTCTCTGATTTTTTTATGAAATCAAAAGCAGTAACGGAGTAATGGAAGTAGATTAAAAAAGCTAACTTTGAAAAAAAAAATGAAACGTTCTATTTGCATTTGGAGCTGAGATACATTAGTTTTTACGCTTAGGTCACTTATAAATAAACACATCGATATTTATTATGAAAATTTGGACTGACAATTATCTGTCTATTATTTTGTCTCTGCTACTTGAAAATAATCCAAAGGTACTGTATAGAGGCCCAAAAGTGAGGTCTTTAGCGATTTTGTTAGAGATCCGAAAATCATCCAATAAATGTAAATGTTATATTATGTTTCTACAATCTGGACTTTAGTCACTAGATAGCCCAATGGGTAAGGCGACTAGCACTTTTTATTCAGGATGCAGACGTCTCGTCAAATCCTGCTCGCGAAATAATTTTTTTACAATGAATTATTTTTTATTTATTTGCTTTCACCATGATTAGAGAATATTGTTTAGGTATTAAGCAAATTACAACTTACACACTTTTTTATTTATTATGGAATTACCTACTTTCTATATATTGTTACCCTAATCTGGGCACGCTAATATACTGTCAGGTAAATACTGTAAAACAATCATTATTGGAGAACCAATCAAAACGACTACTCTTCTAGATAAGACTGACGAAGTATTGAATTACATAATACGATTCTTAGCCTTTTAAAGCACAAAAAGTATATTAGAAATACTTAAATCATTTATTTAAATTCAGCCATTCACACTTTTTTATTTAATATGAAATTATCTACTTTCTGTATATTGGTACCTTAATCTGGTCACGCTAATATACTACCTGGGGAAAACACTCATCATCAATATTTTCTAATATTTTTTTAATTGTATTAGTAATATTAAGTTTTACAAAGCCGTATACATGAGCATAAGGGTAGTTGTTCAAGTTAGGCTGATTTACTATTTTCCAGACAAAAATTTAAAAAGTTATAAAAAAATTGAAAATGTGCATTATGTTCTTAAAGCCGCTTCATTCGATGTTATTTTAACAATAGTATCTTCAAATAGCAATGTGCAATTTTTTTTAAATAATAATAACAATTGGAATGAATTACAGTTTTTATACTATTATTTTACAGCTCAAAACGAACATTTTCTTTCTTTTTAACGTTTTCCATAGGACTTATATATTTTGAGATATTCAAAGAAAACCGGTCTAAAAAAATAAATTGTTTAAATAAACAATACGCCGACCTCGCAGAAACTGCAAAACTGAGCTGTGAACTTAAGTTAAAACAGAAAAACTGCCCTGACCAGACAATTTACATTAAAATCCTAATTTGATTACACTAATACCAATGTTTTAATCTTTCTTTTTTTTGTCATTTTTCTTGCGAAAGAAAAAGTTGAATTTATCTTAAATGCGAGCTGTCCGAGAAAATTGATTTAAAGTAGGCATTCCCAGTAAAATATAATGTGGGGCGGTCCTTGATATTTAATGGGCTCGCTAAGAAACTGCCAACTATATATTTTATTAGATATAAGTCGTAAAAACTACAAGTAATTATACCAGAGTGCATGGTAATAAAACGAATATGAAATCATCCTATGAGAAGAGAATGTAAATTAAGTATAGCTAAGAAAATACATAATCCGTGTTATCACCAGAACGTCAGTTTTGTGTTGTACATAACAACGAGCAAACGACAACGTTAATAAAGTTTCATAGTATTCCTCTTTCCCCTTGACTGATTTTGCTTTGCCAATGATGACCTAATGAAATTCTATGAGGCATAACGATGAAATATAACGCACCAGGAACGAACCGTTTGCATCTAGATGGGAGTTAAGCAGACATTTTCACCATATTCCGCTATTAATTCGTTCACTAAAACATACTTCAATATCAAATCAAAGATGTTAGGCATGCAATAATCGTAAAAAACTCTTCAAGATGTCTTCCCCACTTATGTTTTACGTCACAGTTTATTGACGTAACCACTTAAACTATGAAGTTCTGGTGGTTGTAAGAAACATACGGGGTAAGTTTGATTACAAACAGACGCGCCATTTTCTACGAAAACTAAACGATCACGGTTATAACTTTAAATTACAATACAACCTGTAATTTACTTACTAAATTGTTTTATGGCAAAAAATAATATAATTCGTTATTCAGATGGTACTGTAGAAGAACTCACCACCGTGCGTCTAAGTGACGCGACACCAATTTATTTATTAAGGGTGCCAGTCGCGTTTTGCCCTGTTCTTCCACTCCCAGGCGGGTTAGAGATAAGATACAACTCGAATAAGTAATAGGCCAGCACTGAACTACCTTAGATTATTAGCGACGCTCCCTCTCTAATAAAAATTTATATTTCTCTCTCTAATAAGAATTTGGTCTTTCTCTCCTACGGAATATTACTTATTTACCTACTAATAATGGATTTTACACCTAAAGATTTCTGAGATTTTCACATAAAAAGTCCCTATCGAGCTTCCGTAATGCGACCATTGAGTTTCAAACTTGTGGAGTCATGAGACTCCAATTAACTCAATGTTTCTGGTCTTTCGAACAAAAACCCTCAAGGCATTAAGACTAGCAACAAGTCATAATATCAATAAAATGCAAATAGTTCAAATAATACCATTCCCAAGTATCACAAATATGCTATTCAGCTGAGATAACCAAAATGCAGCCACTAAAACGTTTCAACGGCTTTTGTTTAGTTATATTTTGGTCATCTTATTTTAGTAGTAGTTTAGCGTAAAATTTAAAAACGAAATAGTCATGATGATCTCTTTTTAGCTATATATTGGTCATATATGAGCAAGTAATTAAATAGCAACAATGTTAAGTACTAATACTGTCATTCTAGCTACAAAAAGAGCTAGAATGTGCTGACATGGTTTTTGTTATTAATAAAGTGTTGATATCCAAACTATTACTAAGAAATTAGCCTAAACATGACTATATTAGTTAGGCTTCATTCTAGTTATTACCAAATAGTGACTGAAACAATAATGAAAAAATATCCTCATTAAATGACTATTTTAGAAGTAATTTTGTACACATTAAAAACAAGTATTAATAATGTCGAAAACTTTATACATACGCAAATAAGTTTTAAAAGAAAAATAAGAATGAAATGTAAAAGAAAATATAGACAGAGTTCAGCATATTATTGGAAAAGGAATGTCGCCTAAAAGTAAGTTCAAAGAGTAGGTACTTATATAGCGGCATAACACTTTTCACGGTGTTTTCGTTGACACTTGTGTCTACAAAAGCTTATGCATTAATAGGTATAAATATTTAGATTATTAAAGTGAAAGTGTCAACCTATCTTCTGCATCAGTGTCCAAGAATACTGACATTCCATTTTCTATGGCTCTAGCCATCATTAACATTTTACTATTATTCCTTTTTATTGTACACGGTTGCTGGGAGTATTTTGTGTCTGGTTTAATTTGCGGATTAGTAAAAAATGTATGTATGCTTTTGTATTTGACCAGTACAGTTGGCTATATTTACTACCTGCCCAACTTGAAAGAACTGCACTAAGACAAATTTGCTCCTCGATGGTTTTGTCCACGCAATACATTTTCAGAAACTTTAGTAACAAATTTTAATTTGGTTGGAGAAAGGAAATGTAAAAACGATGGAGAAACAAAGGTCAAAATACAAAGTAACCCGTTCCAAAGGTAGTCTAAAGAAACGTAAAAAAGAAAGGTTATGTCTTTCATAGTTTAGCCGTATTTGATGCGAAAACTCGCTAACCACTTCAACCAATTTTCTGGTAATAGTTTGGTCGATATGATCGGTTAAATTTGCCATTTGACGAAAAAAGTTTATTAGATCTTTTACAGTCATATTGTGGCTTATTTCTAGCATCATAGCGAAAGCATATGCCAAATTATGACAACTTGCCCGCCATGTTTTCTATCAATTAAGAAGGATCCGAACGACGTTCATTTTCAATACTTTATTAATTATACCTATAAAATAACGTTTTGATTTACTAATTCGATATTTTAATATAAGTTTTAATAACCTTACCATCTATTGTGCTTCTTTAAATTACAAAATGTTTATTTGTATCTATTTCAAATTAATTTAATTATATCTAAAATTTAGATATTTCTGGAGGCCCCTTTGTTTTTATGAGTATTTTATATACGTTTACAGAAAAAATTCGTGCGTTGATAAAATTTAACCCTCTTGATTGACCATATATGCAAAGATGAACAAACTATAAGTATTATGGACGTCCACTTTATCTAACAGCACCTGCTTAAAGCCAAAAGATGATCGTAATAGTGTTCTTGTTTTATTTTAGGCCTAAAAGTCATGATTTAGTTACGGTGAAGTAGATTTCGCCATAAGAACCATTTCATAACTAGTAGGTAATGATGCAGCCACAAAAATCAAAAAGAGAGCCAAATGAGTTGCGCATGCGTTATGGGTTATGGCCATTTGGCTCTAGTTGCGTTTTGATGACCAAGATATTATTCCCCATTTTCGTCACCAGTATGTCTTCAGTTTTGATGATCGCCTCTATAACCAAATAGCCATCATTTTTAGCTACTGTAACATGATGACCAAAATACAACTATTTGTGCTACTTGGGTTTATTTACTAGGTTTAAAACAAGTACAGTGAAATAGGCCCGTTCAACATTTTTTTTTATTTTAAAAATCGAAAGTAGAACACTTTTTAAGGCAATTTCCAAATTATCACGTTTTTATTCGGACGTTTAAACCCTTAAATAAATTACCAAAGTTAAAAACACTGGAAATAAAATGGGATTTTAAGAAGAAAAGGTTCTATGCAACTTTTAATAAAAATTGATAGTCTTTAAGTTATAACGACTTGAAAATTGGAATTTTTAGCTTTATAAAAACAATATTCGTCAAATAACTCGAAAAGTGAAGCTGAAATTTTAACAGCTTATCTAGATGATCTAATTCTATTGAATACCATAAAAAAAATAACGACAAGAAATTATCGGTAACAAGCATATTCCGCAATATCCTATCTAATAAATTATATAATTTAAAAAGAATCTCCTCCCCCAACTAAGGCAAGATAAATACCATACAAATAAGAGCATGCGCTAACAATCCATTCGGTAGAAAAGATTCATGCAACTTCCCCAAAATTCAGTGTAAGCTTTTTGAATAATAATTATGGCTGACTGAAAATGATATAAAAATATTTTATTTAAAAAAATGTTGATTCGCTTGTGATTAGCTTTAATGTTCTCGTATGTAATTATATCATTCACAAGAACGGAGTTCAAAAATGCGTTCGACTAATACATAAGTTGAATAACTTTCGGTCAGTTTCACGACTTACTGGTCCCTATGAAAATTCAATAAAGGGATAATGACACCGCTTCGCCTTCGAGCGACTTTTTGGCATAACTGTTTTTTGACTTATTTACGCACAAGGCGGTTTTTGGAAAGCTCTGCATTTGGCTTACCTACTATCGCCTTCTATTGATTATCCAAATCCAACGTATCGTCCAAATTACGAGCCACTGGATGAGTCCAAATTTGTTTCATATGAGAAACCGACCTTGTCTATTTTTACTATTTTTTGCTAATATTTGGCTATGGACGCTATGCGCCTTCGCCACATTTATCGGTTTCACCATTTTTTATATGTTGCATTGTTAAAATTTTATATTCATTCTTTTGAATGATACCCATAATGGCTGTATCTTTATTTCCATTATAATTCATGGAGAAATTAAAAAGTTAAAATTATTTTCAAAGTATTTCGTAAAAGTATATTGTTTATTTTTCCATGACCACAGTATATTTTCACTCCCATGGTCTGGACCAAAACATATTTTCCTATGTGAAAGTTCGGTGTTTCTTCGAATTTTCACCTGGTTGTGCCTTACGTTTTAACGAACTCATATCAGTCCTTCTGTGCTAGTTTTTGGCTTTGAAGCCTTCCAAACTTGTATGTTATTATCGAAAATGCCTTTAAATGAATTTTTTACCTAAGTCGAATTTTAATTTTGCCTTCGACTTAGGTCAGTTCTGGAAGGTTCTATAAAAGTATCAACAAAATATGAGGAAAAGTATGTCTACTGAGCGGACGTGCGGTGAAACACTCTCATGTAAGCCGCAACAACATCGGGTAAAATTCCATTAAATTTGATAAAGCTTAAGTCAAATGTTGTTAAAAAAATCCACGTAAATCGGTGTGTCATAATAATAAAACAAAGTTGCAACAGTATTAATATTTGAAAATAACTAATAAAGAATTGATCGTTCTGAATCATGGTTCTGGGCAGATGTGCAATGGGCTCGTTTAGCATGTTCCAATATAGTTTCATACCAAGATTTGGTTTCATACGGCAAGCACAACAGACGAGCTATAACCGCATGCGCATTACTCATAAAACCAGTCGAGCGAGTGCCGTGACGTCATTCGCGCCGTCGGACGTTTCAAATATGCTAGGAATTGTAAATCAAATATTGCAGTTAACATTAACGCTACCGGGCTAATATTTTCACTATATACTTAAAGGGTTAAATACTTACGGAAAATGCAAAAATAAATCGTAAATTAAATATCACTAAATGAGCTCACCCAACAAGCAAAACTTAAACGTTATACAACTATTTTGTTTTATTGCAATTTTATAAATGTAATAAAATAGCAATAAAACAAAATTGTTGTAGAAATGACAATTATAAAACAAATTGGTTTACAGGACATTGCCTTTAAAGAAGTTTACTGATAAGAGTTACATACAAAGCGTAGAAAATATAACTCAGTTGTGAACGTGGATGACATGTGTTTGACGTTTCATGAAATTTTAGGAATACCTGAACAATAATAAAATTTCTATTTTTTTTTACCGTTACTAAACTTCCACTCCACTATGTGGAAATAAAAAGATCTTTTCACACGAGAACAGTTTTTATTACATAAAATACTTCTCATTTCACGTTCTAAAGCTGTAATTAACATTTTTCTTGGCGTCTACCGTTCCAATAAATCGCACTTATTGCAAACATTAGAATGTTTTAAACCATATATAGTTCTAGGTAGGTATTCATTGTTTAAGTGATTATAAAAATGTAAAAATAATGTCACGGCTACATTGTTATTATTATATAAATTCACATGTGAATTGTTTATTTATTATAATAAGTCAAAGTAGTCGGAGAAGGGGTAATAACTGTCATTTTTTTGTACACCAATCAAGCGCGGATCTAAAAATTTCAATAATTTTTTTTACTGATAGAGATACAACGAATTGAAATTTTGTGATTTACAATTTAACAAATCACAAAATTTCAATTCGTTGTATCTCAGTTAGTAATGAAAATATTTCCATAAACTTCAAAATGTGTTGCTGTATTTTTATGAAAAGTAAAATGCATATGACAAAAAAATAATTTTAAACAGGAGTTCCTAGACCTGGGGGGGGTAATCGAATTTTGAAAAATTTTTTCACAAACTTCTTTTTCAAAATTTTTTAGGGGTCGTTAGAGAAGTGATTCTCGAGATGTTATTTCCCATATTTCGTATGGGTCCCATGCGCCACAGACGAGAAAAAAATTATTGAAATTTCTAGATCCGCGCTTGACACCAATTAGAAAATATGTATTTCATGGATAAGTACATAGGTATAAATATTTCAGAGTTATCTAGATGTTATTAAAATTGTTGGTGATGTTGTAAGATGAATGAGAAGAACAAAAGGAGCAGCTCGCGAATTTAATATAAGAAACCCAAATCTTCCACCGTTCGAAAAATTAAAGTCAAGGCACTCTTTTAAATACACAATGCAGTGCAACAATGGATTTTCAGAAATGTCAGAAATTTAATTTCTCTCAAAAAAGTCCCCAAAAATAGGAATTTTTTCAGTAAAGTTGGTAGAAACCCATTTGGGAGGTTGCCGAATCCAGTGACGTACTCAGATTTGAAATGAAAAACAAACACAGCTATTATGTTTTATAAAATTTCGGACCTAAAATAAACTTTTTATGGGTGTGGTTCCAAGCAAAATGGGACACACTGTACAAGGTGGACAAAATTAGATGAGATTTGAGGTTTTCTCTAAAACTATGGCAGATATACCAAAAACCAATATAGATGTAGAATTTGTGTTTTTTTAAATAGAACACACTATAAATTATTTAATTATTCGATCACAAATTAAATGAACTATCCAACAATATATCGATATATTTATCTCTAGAAAAAGTAGTTAATTTTCGGAAAATTTAATATATTTGTGAGAAGGCCATGGAAAACTATTAACAACAACAACACTTCTTATAATGTAAAATAATTTTGTCAAAAATAGGAAAAACTAAACTAAAATAAATGTTCGAATTGTCTTCCATTAACATCTATGCATTTTTGACACCTTCTCCTTACAGCACTGCATTTCCAATTATGACGGGGAAACGTAGCTAATGTTTTGTTTTCCAATTCTTCTGTGATATTAGAACGTTCTCCATATATGATATTTTTTAATAACCCCAAAGCCAAAAGTCGCCAGGGGTTATATCCGGAGATCTGGCTGGCCACAAAATAGGACCATTGTTTCCTAAATCTTAAACAATATCTAGACTACTTTGTTGTTTATTAATTGTTAGTTATCAATTTAGTTAACTTAGCTAACTAGACATCGATAAACTAGTCCTGAGTGATATATAAATACCTATCCGATCCTCCCCAAATTAGACATTTAAATAATTTTGTGTTTTATTTGATGTATGACCTGGGGTGTCATCGTGTTGGTAAATTAATATTACAGGCATATTGTCTACAAAGAACTCTATTTCTTGTCGTAGAATGTTAATAAAATTTTTGGTATTCAAATTACCGTGAAAAAAATGAGGACCACACCATACACCAAATCCGAATCGTCCTTGATGATTAACTGTAGCGGTTACGCGCGGATTTTCATGAGATCAATGGTGGTTATTATGCCGATTAAAAATTCCGGCACTGCTTATATGGGTCTCGTCTATCCATGTAATTGTTCCTTCAAATCCTGGCACTTCATTGCACTGATGCAAAAACCACTGACAAAAATCTAGACGACTTTAAAAGTCGTTTGGGTATAGATGTTGACTAATCCTAATTTTGTAGGGTTTGAATTTATTTTTCTTTAAGCAACACAACGCAGTTGTTTTTGGGCACTCTTAAATTTTCCTGTATTTTGCGAGACGATATATTACAGTTTCTAAAACAATACATTCTACAGCTTCTTTACCTGCTTTATTATATATTTTTGCTTGAGGTTGTACAAATGATTAAAACTCTTTTAAATTTTGTTGTAGCCTTTTGAATATTTTTATGTCTGGTTGTCTCTTTTCTGGATATCTAAAAATATTGTTTAGGCTGCACTTTTGACACAAAGTTTTGCTGTCTATAACTTACATGTTAAAATAAAGCTCGGAAGCTAAATTTGAATCTTCTCCGCATTCTATGAAACACTTAATCATATCATATTTTTCACCTTTACTAAATTGATCCATTTTTAAAAACTAACAAATTAGTTTTTGATATTTACAATTATTTAGATTCTTTTTTTTTTACCATGGCCTTCTCAGTAAATATTAGAAATGCGATAAATATGCACAGACGTCAATGGAAGACAATTCGAATATTTATTGTAGTTTAGTTTTCCTATTTTTGGCAAAATTATTTTATCTTCTTGTTGTTGTTAATAGTTTTTCAGGGCCTCCTCACAAATATATTAAATCTTTCGAAAATTAACCACTCTTTCTAGAGATAAATATGACATATGATATATCGTTGGATAGCTAATTTAAGTTGTGATCTAGTAATGAAATAATTTATAGGGTATTCCATTTAAAAAAACACAAATTATGTCTATATCTCGAAAACTGAGGCATGCCTAATTTTCTTCTTATCAGCATCAGATTCTACTCAAAAAAGTGCCTTAAGAATGTGTTACTTAATTTTCGATTCGACGCTTCCGAAAATCGAGCTCAGGACACCTATATTGGTTTTTATCTATCTGCCATAGTTTTAGAGAAAACCCCAAATCCCATCAAATTTGGTCCACCCTGTAGAGACTATAACAAGAATGCATTGTGGTAATTCAAACGTTATCAACATTTATCCCTGCCAGCTTCTATTTATCAGCACCATAGAAAACATTTGTAAAATTTCCCAAATGTATCACAATTTATTCCCAATTTAATGCAGTAATTTAAACGATGAAATTTTAATTAAATTAATTTTATTATATTCCCCTATTAATTACTTCAAATCATTTTAAACTAATTGCAATTGTCCGAACTATATGCAGGCTGCTTTACAAGTAACATATTAATAATTACTTCCACTGCGTAATGGAGTGGAAGTATTATATAGTAATGATAAAAAAATGTATATATTTTTTAAATGTGCTTAGATTAAAACATTGATTTTAAGTTTTGATCCCTTAACTCCTTGGAATATTTAAAACATAAGAAATGCATTGCATTCCTCCCATCACGGGAAAAAAGTTGCACCCACCGGGTGAAGATGAACTAGGAACATTACCGCTGAAAAGTAGGCAATGAAAAAGGAAAATTGGCTCGTTTTAAGATTTTATGCAGAAATACTGTTCATCCAAGTTACAGAATTTACCCTAGTTAAACTTTCCATACTGCATTTAAACTAGGTCTCTTTAATTTCCGGACAGACTGTATATTTTCTAGGAATGAGACATCTTATAGTGGTCACAAAACTCATCAATAAATATAGAAAAACCAACTACTGCTTAATCCTTTAGACCCAGAGAATTCATTCAATAAAATTTTTGTAGAACTAAACATTTGTAGAATTAATATCTAGGTATTTGGGGAATATTTTGCGAACTCAGTAACAACGCTGATGGAACAACATTTTTCATCTCAGAATAGTAATTGTACAAAATCAAAGAAAGTAAGCGAGAACTCGATGTACTTTATACCAGTGTTGGAAGAAACAGTAGTAGAGCTTATACATCAACTACCTAATAAGAAATCTACAGGAATTGACGAAGTCCCCACAAAATTACTTAAAGAGTGTTGCCACGAATTTGCACACTATATAACCATTATAATAAATAATTCTGTACATCTCGGACAATTTCCTAGTTTACTAAAAACAGCCAAAGTTGTACCTGTGTTTAAAAAAGACGACTGTCATGATATTTCTAACTACAGAGCTATATCAATTTTAAGCAATTTTTCAAAGTTAATCGAAAGGGCAGTTTATAATAGTATATATTCCTTTTTAAATACAAACAAAATATTGACGACTTGCCAGCATGGTTTTAGAGTTGGTCTTTCGACTGAAACCGCTTCGACTGATTTTGTACAATACATCCATGATAAAATTGATCCAGGTGAGCATGTTTTTGGTGTATTTTTTTATCTGTCCCGGGCTTTTGACACTATAAATCCGGACTTTTTATCAGATAAATTATCAGCAATAGGTATTAGAGAGCCAATTAATAATTGGATAAAATCATACATGACTGACAGATCTCTTGTTGTTAGAGTAGGCGAGGCGGATTCCCAATTATTTAATACAAACCTAGGAACTCCTCAAGGCAGTATATTGGGACCTCTATTATTTCTCTTGTTTGTGAATGATTTTCCAGAATATGTTCTGCAACATGGAGGATTATTTATGTATGCTGATGATACCACCATTGTAGTATCGGGTGTAAACTTTTTAGATGCTGTCGACAAAGTCAGCGTTATATTAGAAGTTTTTAAGATTTGGTGCAACAGAAATAAATTAATTATAAATTTAAATAAGACTGAGTGTATGAAATTTTCCTATGGGAATCGCAACGTACCAGATATACACTTTTCTTTAGGCGATAACCAAATCAAAACTACTACTAAAACTACATTTTTAGGAATCCAGGTGGATGAAAACCTTAATTTTACCGATCAAGTTAGCCAGGTATGCTCTAGGTTGAACAAGTCTTTTTTTGCGCTGTCATCGTTGAAAAATGATTTAAATGAGGATTCCTTGTTGTCATTGTATTACGCCCAAGTATACTCAGCAATGAGCTATAATGTCACAATATGGGGACAATCTACAGAAGCTACTCGCGTTTTTATAACACAAAAGCGCATATTAAGACTAATGTTTAACCTAGATTACAGGGAATCATTCCGTATGACTTTTAAGAAAAAAGGTATATTGACTTTCATATCAATTTATTTACTTAAAACACTATGTTTCATATTTTTAAATCAAAGTAAATTTTAAAAAAATGTCGACTTTCATGATTACCCCACTAGAAATAAAGACATGTTCTGTCTTGGCAAAATCTCCCACGAGAAATATAAGAAGTCTCCAGTCTACGCAGGCTGTAGTTTTTTTAACATTTTGCCGTCTGCAATAAAATCATCACATTGTTTTGCAGAGTTTAAGAGAAAGTTAAAATCGTTTTTAGTCAAAGGTTGTTTTTACACACTGGACGAGTTCATTACCGGTTGCAACATGACACAAGACGTGTGAAAACTTATGTGGTGATTTCCTGTACTATATGTTTCTTTTTATGTTTGTATGTATATTTTGCGTATTGATATTTTGTTTTTTTTATCAAATGTTTTGTATTATGCTATCATTTGTTTGTTTTTTACTATATTTTGTTTTTATATATTCATGTATTTTTTATACAATATAATTACTGACTTACCTTATCCATTCTATTGTATGGCAGAAAAGGTTAATAAATATATTATTATTATTATTATTATTATTATTACCCAGAGAAAATAAGAAAATATCGATATGCTGCAAATAAATAATAGTGGAGCGAAATCGACCTAAGAATGTCGCTTTTATTTATTTATTTTTTTGGCGTAGAACCAGATGGGACCTTATAGATCTTATAGAGTAACTTATTTCGGGCCTTGAAATATAATTGAGCTATCAATCTGATTTTTTTTAAATTCAAGTACACGCAAGCGGTTCCAATGGTGTTTTTGTTTATATCTATTATTGTTTATTACTTTCTTTAAATAAGATTGAACTTATTACTTCGCTAAAAATGTTTCATATTTTGACTACGCAACAAACTTTTTTATTTTTGCAACTTTTCATATACATGTAGCGAAGCAATTGAAGGAGAAATTTTTGAAAAAAAAGACTTGTAACACAGTGACATGTGGCATACATCCGACAGGCGCCAGGCTGCCACTGCGTGATCAAATTTCACGACTAATATAGAGAAAAATTTACGGGAAAGAAGTAGAAAGTATCAAAGGTCTTCTTAACATACATATTTAGTATTTTATAATTTTTTTAATTTTAACGACAATTAAAAAAATACTTTATCCTCATTTCATCATACAGTTTTATTCGGGAATCGGTCAGTCTAGCACCGATTTTAGAAAGAAAAATATTAATTCACCATGTAGAATGCAATTCATGTACATATGGCAGGTCAGTCATAATACAGTTATATACATAGTAAAGGAGAAGGAATTAATCAAAATACAACGTAGATCAACAAACATTCTAGATAAATAATATAGTATTATATAAAAATATATTAATATCCAAGTGGTCATATTTAACACAAGTGGTTAAATACATACACAATCAAATATACAAAAATCTTACACACAATATCTACTAGAAAATTACAATGGTAAGGCTAAAACCTCATCGATGTTATAAAAGGCATTTTCTATAAATAATTTTTCCATTTGAATCTTATATTTAGATAACTCAAGATTTTTGAGACTGTCATTTAGGCTATGATATGGTATTATACAATTATAGTGAAGTTATAGTGAAGTGATTCTTTAATGTTCTTTTTTAAAATGTTGGAAATACAAAACTACTATAATTCAAAAGTTTTATTACATACAGATGTAAGAAAAACTGTCAGACTTTTTGTAGCTTATAAAGAGACCTTTAATTTGAGCCTAGTTTGGTCGCTGTATCTTAAAAACCGCTGTCCAAGGAATCACTACTTCCACATCCAGATTTTCTATCCAAGTCTCCTACAACGAAAAAATTTTGTATGTGGAAATAATTGCTTATGGAACTTTAATAATTATAATATTTAAAATCGTCTACCCCAAAAACCCATAAAACGATATCCCACATCGGTAGTGGGGTGGGGGTGGTGATAGGGGGTGGTAGTGGAGGTAGATGAAGTAAAAAAATGTTTTGAGGTTTCTGATTCTTGTACATACACTAAATCATAATTTTTTTTTCATTCCCTTTAATAAGGGGGTGGGGGTTGGTAATGGGGGGTGGCTAATGCCAAAAATTTTTTTGAGACCTTAGCCTTTCTTGTATATACTAAATACTAATTTTATGGACTCTTATCAGCTTGATTTACCCATTTACCCCAAATTGACCCCAATTTACCCCCAACCCTTCGACGGAACAAGATGAAAATATAATCTAGTTCTAGATCTCGCTAACGTACATATGTGTACCAAATTTCAAGTCAATATCTCAAACGGTTCCAGAGTAAACGTGCGCACAAAGTTACAGACAGACCGACAGACAGACAGACTGACAGACCGACAGACAGACAGAAATTTTTTTTGCTCAAACTTAAAATCTCGACGTTTCATGACATTTTAAGCCTATTTGAACAATAAAAATTTTTTTGTCGTTGCTATACTTCCACTGGATGTGGAAGTAATAGGGGGTGGGGTACCCATTTAAGATTTTAAAGTTGCCTCCCTTGCGTTTGGTACCATTGGATAGCGTTTTTAAAATTATTAAGGAAGTGTTTTTTTTTCTTTTTTGGATACAATGTGTATTTTACCGTTTCCATACTTTTTGGACACACGGTATATTTCCAATATCATTTATCGAGGCGCGAAAATGTAAATTTTTCAAAAGTTCAATCGGAAATAAAACGTATTTTCTTCAGATTCGTTCATAGCATTTTTAATGGTAATGTTATTATAGCAGTTTTTCATGCAATTTAAGTTACTGAAAAAGAAAATTCTAATTTCAAGTAACCATGAGAATGGAAAACGGGTTTCCTTTTCCTATAATGATTTTCAGGTGTAACAAGTAACTTTCCAGCTCTAATTACTTCCACATCCAGTGGAAGTATAGTAACGACAAAAAAATTTTAAAAAATTTTTATTGTTCAAATAGGCTTAAAATGTCATGAAACGTCGAGATTTTAAGTTTGAGCGAAAAAAAAAAAAATTCTGTCTGTTTGTCGGTCTGGCTGTCTGTCGGTCTGTCTGTAACTTTTTTTTGTGCGCACGTTTACTCTGGAACCGTTTGAGATATTGACTTGAAATTTGGTACACATATGTACTTTAACGAGATCTAGAACTAGATTATATTTTCATCTTGTTCCGCCGAAGGGTTGTGGGGTAAATTGAGGTAAGTGGATAAATCAAGCAGGTAAGAGTCCATAAAATTGGTATTTAGTATATACAAGAAAAGCTAAGGTCTCAAAAAAAATTTTGGCATTAGCCACCCCCCATTACCAATCCCAACCCCCTTATTAAAGGGGATGAAAAAAAATTATAATTTAGTGTATGTACAAGAACCAGAAACCTCAAAACATTTTTTTACTTCATCCACCCCCACTACCACCCCCCTATCACAACCCCCACCCCACTACCGATGTGGGGTATCGTTTTATGGGTTTTTGGGGTAGAGGATTTCAAATACTATATTATTAAAGTTGCATAAACAATTATTTCCACATACAACGTTTTTTCGTTGTGAGT
Source organism: Rutpela maculata (assembly GCA_936432065.2). Taxonomy (NCBI): domain Eukaryota; kingdom Metazoa; phylum Arthropoda; class Insecta; order Coleoptera; family Cerambycidae; genus Rutpela; species Rutpela maculata. Next base: position 4,433,831 of record OW386294.2, read on the forward strand.
GACTTTGATGTGGAAGTAGTGATTCCTTGGGAGTGGTTTTTTTAACTGTGCGGGATGGTTGGCAAATTCTAAGAACAATTTTTAATAATGAACCAATTTGATGTCATAAAAAATTATTATTCTTCACGACACCATCTACGATGTACACGAATTCACATTATACCGGGTGTTTAAAAAGTCTAGAAACGGTCAAATATCTCGAGAAATACACATCGTATCCAAAAAAGAAAAACTTGTCCTTAATAATTCTAAAAGCGCTATCCAATGATACCAAACGCGACCCCGCACTCCCAGCCCTTGGGGTGGGGCGGGGGGCAACTTTAAAATCTTAAATGGGTACCTCTATTTTTTATTGCAGAATCAGATTCTACGGCAAAAATTACGTCAAGTTTGTCTGAAACGTTTTTTTCGATTCGTGACAGATGGCGCTGTAATCGCAAAAATATTTTTTTTCGTAATTTCTAAAAAATTCTACGGAATGAAAACTAATAAACGAATTCATTTTCTTGAAAAAGCCATTCAATGGTGTTAAATTTAATACCCACCACCGTGGGGGAGGGAAACTGAAGGGCAATTTTCAAACGCTAAATAGAACCCTCATTTTTTATTCTTCGTGAAAAATGTTTAATTTTTAAGAAATATTTTTTTTCGCCAAAACGAACAATTTTTCTTTTTTGAATTAAATTGAATTGTTTGTTCACCAGACTCTACATCCGCCAATAAGATTTTAAGGTTGCCCATCACTTCCCCCCCTCATGGTGGTGGTGGAGGAGGAAGGGGGGGGGTATTAAATTTAACACCATTGAATGGCTTTGTCAAGAAAATGAGCTCGTACTTTATTATTTTTCATTCTTCCGTAGAATTTTTTAGAAATTACGAAAAGAAATATTTTTTGCGATTACAGCACCATCTGTCACGAATCAAAAAAAACGTTTCAGAGAACTTGACGTAATTTTTGCCGCAGAATCCGATTCTGCAATAAAAATATAGTGGTACCCATTTAAGATTTTAAAGTTGCCCCCGCTCCACTCCAAGGGGTAGGGTAGGGTTTGGTATCATTGGATAGCCCTTTTAAAATTATAAAGGAAGTTTTTTTTCCTTTTTTTGATCCAATTTATACTTCTCGAGATATTTGACCGTTTCCAGACTTTTTGGACACCCGGTATATTATTACGACACTACAATGTATCGTATTTAGCGCTAGTGGGAACGTAGGGTCGGTACCAGTATTCGCGCGCCTGCTGGTATATGCAATATGCTAGTGCGTCACAAAATTATTCACAAATAAGAAACTATAAGTCCTAGATGAATATTTTTTTCAAAAACTTCTCCTATATGTTGACTTCAATTGCTTCTCTGAGTGTATATGAAAATTTGCAAAAATAAAAAAGTTTATCGCTTAGTAAAAATATGAGTACAATTTTAGAGAAGTAATAAGTTTGTTGTTATTTAAAGAAAATAATAAACAATAATCGATAGAAACAAAAAGACCATTGGAAGCCCTTATTTGTGTACTTGAATTAAAAAAAACATCAGATCGATAGCCCAATTAGATTTGAAGAAATGGCCATGAATTACAATGACAAAAAAATTGTTGGCGAAATAAATAATTTGAAACGAAAATTTAGAAATTTTATCTTTTATCTAATAGCAGTTATATAACAATAAAGGCGGTGGGTCCTTTTGCTAATAGTATCTTCCTAAGTATAAATTAAAATTTTTACTGTTTTTAATTCGTTGTTTTCCAAAAATGATTTTGATTTTATATTTTATGTACGTTTCATTTGATAAACTGTATTTACTTTTCAAAATAAATTTGTAGTTTCTCTCATTTTAAATAATGTATTGAAAACTATTTTCCCAAAATTCCGCTACTTAGAAATGCCTGAAAACCTACATGTACAGAAAACAAACTAGTAAAAAATATATAAAGTGTGTCCCAGGATAAATGTAACAAGAGGTGTAATGGACCAAAAATTTTGGAATTTTGGAATTTTGGAATTTTGGAATTTTGGAATTTTGGAATGGTATTTGGGGAGTCCTGCTTGTTGTAAAACTGAAGTATACCAAAAATGACTTGGTTTGGTGTTCTACAGGGTGTTTTATAAGCAAAGTTGTAAAAATCACCACTTATAAAGTACCTTTATTTTTCAAAATATGAAAAAATTTCACTAAGAAAAGTTATTTAAAATGCAATTTTATAACTCTATACCAAATTTCAGGAATATGAAATTATTTTTTTGAAACTTCCCATTTTTTGCGAATTAAGAGTTGAATTCATATTGAAAGTTGTGTAGGAGCAAATGTTAATCATCTCAAAAAGTAGGCTATTGGTAAATAAAAAATTGAATATACGAGATGTAAGAAGGTATAATGTTAATCGAACTAATTGTAAAACAAGAAACAATTACGAACAGAAGATTAATGAGGTTTAAAAATTATAACAAGTAATAAATGTCAAAAACATAACAGATTCACAAACAAATTAATTATTGACCAATACAAAGCAATGTTTACAATTTTTTTATTATTCGACGTAGCTACCACCCACATCCATACACATTTCGATCCTTAGCCTGAAGTCCTTAAAACTGTTTCGAATATGATCTAACGGTATGGAGTTTACGGCGTTTGTAATTCTCTGCTTCAATTCTGCTACATCGTTAGGAAGTGGTTCAGCGTAAACCAACTGCTTGAGGCGACCCCATAAAAAGAAATCCAATATTGATAGGTCTGGGGATCTCGTAGGCCACCTGATCGGTCCATTCCTGGCAATCCAATTTTCTCCAAAATTTAAATTCAACCACCGATTAACCATTTCTGTGGAGTGGCCAGGGCAACCATCATGTTGAAAATGAACTAAAGGCATATCTCTTAAAATATTTAAATGTTCTTCAGAAAATCTTTCAAGAAGATTTAAATAAGTGTGCTGATTTAACCTTCCCTCAATGAAATAAGGTCCAATAACTCCAACGTGATAAGAAACGGCACACCACACATTAACGTTTTTATAATATTATCTTCTACAATGAATTCTAAAATTTGGATTTTCAGAAGCCCAAAACCGACAATTCTGAGATGAAACAACACCATTGGTTGTGAATGTGGATTCATCTGAGAAAATTATGAAATGAAGAAAAAATCTCTCTTCCATGATTCTTTCTCCCTCTTCAAGCGTATGTTTATAATTTGCTTTATATGCCCTAATTTTCTTTGCCTTGTACATTCTTTGGAGTTCAGACTTGCTAATATTAATAAGAGCTAATCTCTCTCTTAGTGGCATCCTAGGATTTTCTATAACAGAGGCATGAGCTATAATAGCCCCAACATTGTCTTCATCATATGCTTTTATTTTTCTTTTCATGTTAAGAACACTACCAGTAGCCATAAACTTTTTAATTATTCTCATAGCCTGAGTACGTGACAAAGCAGTGTTTGGAAATTTCAAATTAAATTGGCTTACCACTTCTCTTAGCGAGTTTTCACCGCCAATTCCGTAGCATTGCACAATATAAATTTATTCACGCACTGTGAGTACCATTTTCACTTAATTTTTTATGCTTGGTTCGTTAATTTGAAACAGAAATTAAGGATAATATTGACTACGTTTGACAGATATGTCAATAATAAATGATAAATGTGTATCCACTGCTTTTCTCATAGCCTACTTTTAGCTTCTACATAACTTTAAATATTAATTCACAAAAAACAAGCTAAAAACGTACTCTTCGCCAATTTACTTAGCTTTTTATATATAATTATTACACATTCTATAGGATACTCTTCGCAGTTTTCTTGTAAATAATGTTAATTTTTGGACATCCTAAATTTTGTGATACCATCTTTGTTGTGAAAAAAATTGTATGAAAAAAAAATGAAAAAAAAAATCCAACCTGTGGGATTCGAACACGGGACGTTTAGATTGCAACGCAAAGCTTTAGCCGCTGCACCACCACCTATTGCTACAAAAATTGATTGTCTGTGATATATATCTTTCGACATTCATACATATTTTACTTCTATGAAATATTAGTAAACTTCATAAACAAAAAAAAATTATTATGGAAATAATATCTCGCAAGATTTCCATTTTAGTACAAGCCACAAAAATTAAGAGATTTTTTTTTTTAATTAAATAATTAATAACTTTTTTATTTACTGATCGATTTTCTTCAAAAACAATAGGGTTCTTCCTCTAGCTAACACTAACTTACTTTCTAAATTTCAATACAATCGGACTTTTCTTTCTTAAGTTATCGTGCTTACAAGAAACGTGACGGACGGACAGACGGACGGACGGACAGACGGACGGACAGACGGACATTTTGAAAGTTGTTCAGAATTCGTTCACTAACACACTCTACGAGCGATATTTACGATTTTAGAAATGTGCCGATCAAATACAATATACTCTTCGTTTTTGCGAAGAGTATAATAATTTCAATGCAGTTTTAACTGAATGGTTCAAAATAAAATACTAATTTATTGAAAAATGGCAAGTTTCAAAAAAATAATGTTATATTCTTGAAACTTGGTATAGAGGTATAAAATTGCATTCTAAATAACTTTTCTTAGTGGAATTTTTTCATATTTTGAAAAATAAAGGTACTTTATTAGTGATGATTTTTACAACTTTGCTTATAAAACACCCTGTAGAACACCAAATCAAGTCATTTTTGGTATACTTTAGTTTTACAACAAGCAGGACTCAACCCCCAAATACCATTCCAAAATTCCAAAATTTTTGGTCCATTACACCTCTTGTTACATCTATCCTGGGACACACTGTACATATACTTTAGTCCATTGAGGTAAACCAGAAAAGGGCCAAAAGCCTAAAAGTTCTGCGACTGGACCGCAAGACACCCTTAGAAATAGCCATTTCTTATGTAGAATTGTTTATAAAAACTGTAAGCTCTGGTCTAGTTCTACGTTGATTATTTTTTTTTTTCAAGGACGGGGAGACTTTTATGGTCTATTTCGCTCCACTATAACGAAAGATAATATTATCTATATAAATGTTAATTATTTCGAGTCCATAAGCTGGACATAGACAGCATAGACGGTTTTGAAATCTTGTACAGATAGTCAAGCTGATAATTTGTTTCTTACGGACAACGAGGGTATGCAACTTTTTATACAATTCCACCGTGCTTGACAGTAGTCAACCTATCGTCTAACAGATGTCTCTAGAGTCTACACCGCCCAATTTTAAATCGATAGAAAGAATACGTACCATAACAATCAAATTTAATTCTTATGTCAGTTGAAGTAATGTCTATGGTTAAAACATATTTCATATGTTATTTATTGTAATGAAATTACAGCATTCCTCGTAAACTATTTGCCTGGTTTCTGGTTTGAGCCAAATGTGCCCCGAGTTAAAATTGGATACCTATCACTAATTTTAAAAATGTTTAGAGTTGTTGAATAGAACTTAATATAAGGAAAATATTTTCTGTGTAAAATATTTCTGCTAAATATAACAAAAGACAAACTGTTCATAAAATCAATACTACATTATTAGACGTGAAAATCAATACTTACAATATATCTATCGCCGCCTGATGGCCATTCGGCAAAACTTGTTTTGTTGTGCTTCTGCCCGTTTCTGGTATATAACATACCCTTTATATTATATATATCTTATTATTTACAGTGTAAAAGTTAAAATTATATTTTTTTCACTAAATTCTCGCACTACTATGTAAGTGTTTTTTAAAATAAATACAACAGTTTTCTTAAGGTAAAGTAAGAGTAGTAATAATATGTCAAAATATTTGGATCTGATTGTAAACAAACCTTAATTTTTGGGCTGACTAAAGCACCATCTACAATGAACAACTGCTGAAATTTTCAACAAAAATATAATAGATCTCTTGTTTAAAATGGAGTAGGCAGGTGCCTGTGTAAATACTTTTGAACATATGTGTGAGTATCAAATGTTCTGTACATTCAAACGGGTAAGTTTCTACTTACACGAACGCAGATGATTTTAATAGCAACAGAAACAGTAATCTACTATACAAGGTTGGACTGCTAGGGGTTAAAAATTTTCTTTGCTGTAGTCAACTTTATATTGAGTAACTCGAGATTAAGTTCGTCTGTGCTTACAGTACTCTGCAATGTAGATTTGATGTAAACCAAAGACACCCCCCCGCAACTTTAACCATATTTGTAAATTATTTTAAAATGTTGAAATAGTCATTTTTGGTTCTAATGAAAATCCTAAATTGACGTTTTCCTTGGCTAAAAAATTAACAATTTCATTATTATACTCTTCGCAAATCGAAAACGAAGAGTCCGTCTGTCCGTCCGTCCGTCACGTTTCTTGTAAGCACGATAACTCAAGAAAGAAAAATCCAGTGGGCGAAATTTCAATATTTTTTTTCTCGTCTGTGGCGCATACGAAATATGGGAAATAACATCGAGAGAAGCACTTCTCTCCTAAAAAATTTCGAAAAAGCAGTTTGCGGAAAAATTTTTGAAAATTCGGTAGCCTCCCCTGGGTCTAGGGACTCCTGTTTATTTTTATTTTTTTTGTCACATGCATTTGACTTTTCATAAAAATGCAACAATAGATTTTGGAGTTTATGAAAATATTTTCATTACTAACTGAAATACAATGAATTGAAATTTTGTAATTTACAATTTAACAAATTACAATATTTCAATTCGTTGTATCTCGGGTTCGAAACCCAAATGGGGTTTGGTCCGTTTTATTTTAAATTTTTACTTTATTTTACACTGGGTCTTTTACCAACTAAGTCCGTACTATAAAATTAAAAATGTCTAAAACTAACATTATTTACAAAAAACTGCGAACCGTATCCTATAGAATGTGTAACAATTATATAAAAAGTTCAGCGAACAGGCGAGGAGTACGATTTTAGCTTGTTTTGTATACCAATGTGTGCTTTTATCGTATGTAATATAACTATTATATCATAACATCAGTAAATTTTTTTGAAAGCTTTGTTACCTTGGTAAAATGACAGTTTATTATGGAAATAGTCTTTTCTATCACTCTCCAAAATCTGAAAGCGCTAAAAATTTTTACAATTTTTAAATAGTTTTTTGTTAAATAAAAATTATGCAATATTGGAAATGCTCTTTTCTAACATACCCTAAAATAGGAAAGTGTTAGAAAATTTTTTGCAATAGTTACATTATTTATAGATAGTTTTTGGGGTGCTTTGCCCTCTTAAATTCTGTTTGTTATTAAATCCAAATTACGCTATCTTGGAAATAGTATTTTCTATCACCCTCCAACATTTAAAAGCGTGAAAAATTTTTACAATTTTTATATTATTTTTAAATAATTTTTGGGGTGTATCATCCCCTTATCCCCTGTTTTTCGTTAAATAAAAATAATGAAAAATTTGAAATGCTTTTTTCTAACATGGGAGAGTGTTGAAAACTTTTTTGCAATAGTTACATTATTTTTAGATAGCATTTGGGGTGTTTTACCCTCTTAAACTCTTGTTTTTTATTAAATCCCAATTACGCTATCTTGGAAATAGTCTTTTCTATCACCCTCCAATGTCTAAAAGCGTGAAAATATTTTACAATTTTTATATTATTTTTAAATAGTTTTTGGGGTGTATCCTTATCCCCTGTTTTTCGTTAAATAAAAACAATGCAATATTGGAAATGCTTTTTTCTAACATACCCTAAAATGGGAGATTGTTGAAAACTTTCTTGCAATAGTTACATTATCTTTAGTTAGCTTTTGGGGTGTCTTACCCTCTTAAACTCTTGTTTTTTATTAAATCCCAATTACGCTATCTTGGAAATAGTCTTTTCTATCACCCTCCAATGTCTAAAAGCGTGAAAAAATTTTGCAATTTTTATATTATTTTTAAAGAGTTTTGGGGTGTACCACCCCCTTATCCCCTGTTTTTTGTTAAATAAAAATTATCCAATATTGGAAATGCTCTTTTCTAACATACCCTAAAATAGGATGCCAATGTGTGCTTTTATCGTATGTAATATCACTATTATATCATATCAGTAATTTTTTTTGAAAGCTTTGCTACCTTGGTAAAATGACAGTTTATTATCTGATTATCTTACGGGGTAGACAGAGAGAACAGGTTCGATGATTATTTTTTGCTTTTTAGTGCGGTATTTATAAAGGCATGTTTTTTAGTTTTTTAAACTATTAATTTTTATTTCAGAAATAATAATAATATTCAAGATACTTAACTTGCCTATATAAAAATTACACGAAAATGTTATTTTATCTCCTGATTTGTTTTGAGGTTTTTTTCTTGACGATACGAAAAAATTAATAGAACATGATATGTATTTATTGAAATAAATTTTTACGTGTTAAAAACAAAATATGGCGTACCCCAAGTAGCGTTGACGGTCCATTCACCGAAATACGAGGTGGATCCTCAGTTGGCTTTGCTCTGTTTGTAGACATGATTACAGGAGTTCCAAATGAGACGACCGTACGATGCGTACATACTTCAAACAACAGAACTACCTGCTTTGCACACAGGTATTACCGATCCGTCTAATATGTTCGCTTGCCCCTAGTAAGAGGACTATCGTACTTTCGCACTCATTTGGAACTTTAATCAGTCAATTTCATTAAATATACGTCCACTTCAAGGTTTCTGTTTGATATTAAATGAAATAAAAACAGAGATCATCAAGTTGGGATCGAACCGTGGACCCCGGTGTTTGTAGATCAACGCCTTAACCAACTAGGCTACCGGAGGTACTGATAACAGTTTGCTATTCGGGAATGCCTTGAAAACATTCCAGTGATAACACGATTATTTTAAAATATAGTTTATACACTTATAACTTCACAACAGTCACAGCCAACTTGTAAATACTCGTGGTAATTATATTCTAAATGGATATAATAATACCTATTAGATTTAAGCAGATAGTCATAATAGAACCAAATAAAAAGTTACGTCTAAATATTTTTAGATAATCAATTCCCAAAAATTGTGTCTTCTTTTTGCTCCTAACCTAATTAATGACAACTATTTTGTTGAAATGAATAGGGGACTATCTTCCAAATTAAAATTTGATTTGGATCATTTCAGCGAACAATTTTTTCTTGGAGAAAGATCGTTTTTTTTTCCACAAACATTTTCATTAGCTCAGAAATATTTCACAAAGTATAACAGAGTAAAAGATGCGGCTGAAGACAGATACGAAATCAGAAATGAGAAAGGATTATTTAGAGTGGACCAACGAAATAATGCACATGAAGTTAAAATTTTTGTAATTACAGAATTGAAAAGTATTATCCTATAAAACCAAACATGTATGTTGAAAAGGGTTGAGCAGCTAAAGTTATCTAAAGCAAAACACGGATTTTAAGAGGGCGAAACACCCCAAAAACTGTAAACTGTAAAAATAAGATAAACTATAAGATAACTATTGTAAAAGAGTTTTTAAGACTTTCATATTTTAGGGTGTGATAGAAAAGAGCATTTCCAATATTGCATAATTTTGATTTAATAAAAAACAGAGTTTAAGAGGGTAGAACACCCCAAAAACTATCTAAAAACAATGTAACTATTGCAAAAAAGTTTCTAACACTTTCCTATTTTAAGGTATGTTAGAAAAGAGCATTTCCAACATTGCGTAATTTTAATTTAACGAAAAACAGTGGATAAGGGGTGATACACCCCAAAAACTATATAAAAATTGTAAAAATTTTTAGCGCTTTCAGATTTTGGAGGGTGATAGAAAAGACTATTTCCGAGATAGCATAATTGGGATTTAATAAAAAACAGAGTTTAAGGGGGTAAAACACCCCAAGAACTATCTATAAATAATGTAACTATTGCAAAAAAGTTTCTAACACTTACCTATTTTAGGGTATGTTAGAAAAGAGAATTTCCAATATTGGGTAATTTTTATTTAACAATAAACAGGGGATAAGGGAATGGTACACCCCGAAAACTATTTAAAAATAATATAAAAATTGTAAAATTTTTTCACGCTTTTAGACATTGGAGGGTGATAGAAAAGACTATTTCCAAGATAGCGTAATAGGGATTTAATAAAAAACAAGAGTTTAAGAGGGTAAAACACCCCAAAAGCTATCTAAAAATAATGTAACTATTGCAAAAAGTTTTCAACACTCTCCCATTTTAGGGTATGTTAGAAAAAAGCATTTCCAATATTGCATTATTTTTATTTAACGAAAAACAGGGGATAAGGGGGTGATACACCCCAAAAACTATTTAAAAATAATATAAAAATTGTAAAATTTTTTCACGCTTTTAAATGTTGGAGAGTGATAGAAAATACTATTTCCAATATAGCGTCATTTGGATTTAATAAGAAACAGAGTTTAAGAGGGTAAAGCACCCCAAAAACTATCTATAAATAATGTAACTATTGCAAAAAGTTTCTAACACATTCCTATCTTAGGGTATGTTAGAAAAGAGCATTTCCAATATTGCACAATTTTTATTTAACGAAAACAGTGGATAAGGGGGTGGTACCCCCCCAAAGTATTTAAAAATAATATAAAAACTGTAAATTTTTTTCACGCTTTTAGATGTTGAAGGGTGATAGAAAAGACTATTTCCAAGACAGCGTAATTGGGATTTAATAAAAAACAGAGTTTAAGAGGGTAAAACACCCCAAAAGTTATCTAAAAATAATGTAACTATTGCAAAAAAGTTTCCAACACCTTCCTATTTTAGGGTATGTTAGAAAAGAGCATTTCCAATATTGTGTAACAAAAAACAGGGAATAAGGGGGTGATACACCCCAAAAATTATTTAAAAATAATATAAAAATTTTAAAATTTTTTCACGCTTTTAGACATTGGAGGGTAATAGAAAAGACTAGTTCCAAGATAGCGTAATTGGGATTTAATAAAAAACAAGAGTTTAAGAGGGTTAAACACCCCAAAAGCTATCTAAAAATAATGTAACTATTGCAAAGAAGTTTTCAACACTCTCCCATTTTAGGGTATGTTAGAAAAAAACATTTCCAATATTGCATTATTTTTATTTAACGAAATACAGAGGATAAGGGGGTGATACACCTCAAAAACTATATAAAAATTGTAAAAATTTTTAGCGCTTTCAGATTTTGGAGGGTGATAGAAAATACTATTTCCAAGATAGCATAATTGGGTTTTAATAAAAAACAGAGTTTAAGGGGGTAAAACACCCCAAAAGCTATCTAAAAATAATGTAACTATTGCAAAAATGTTTCAACACTCTCCCATTTTAGGGTATGTTAGAAAAAAGCATTTCTAATATTGCATTATTTTTGTTTAACGAAAAACAGGGGATAAGGGGGTGATACACCCCAAAAACTATTTAAAAATAATAAAAAATTGTAAAATTTTTTCACGCTTTTAGACATTGGAGGGTAATAGAAAAGACTATTTCCAAGATAGTGTAATTGGGATTTAATAAAAAACAAGAGTTTAAGAGGGTAAAACACCCCAAAAGCTATCTAAAAATAATGTAACTATTGCAAAAATTTTTCAACAGTCTCCCATTTTAGGGTATGTTAGAAAAAAGCATTTCCAATATTGCGTTATTTTTATTTAACGAAAAACAGGGGATAAGGGGGTGATACACCTCAAAAACTATATAAAAAGTGTAAAAATTTTTAGCGCTTTCAGATTATGGAAGGTAATAGAAAACACTATTTTCAAGATAGCACAATTGGGATTTAATAAAAAACAGAGTTTAAGGGGGTAAAACACCCCAAAACCTATCTATAAATAATGTAACTATTGTAAAAAAGTATCTAACACTTTCCTATTTTAGGGTATGTTAGAAAAGAGCATTTCCAATATTGGATAATTTTTATTTAACGAAAAACAGGGGATAAGGGGGCGATACACCCCAAGAACTATTTAAAAATAATATAAAAATTGTAAAATTTTTTCACGCTTTTAGATGTTGGAGGGTGATAGAAAATACTATTTTCAAGATAGCGTAATTGGGATTTAATAAAAAACAGAGTTTAAGAGGGTAAAACACCCCAAAAACTATCTATAAATAATGTAACTATTGCAAAAAAGTTTCTAACACTTTCCTATTTTAGGGTATATTAGAAAAGAGCATTTCCAATATTGGATAATTTTTATTTAACAAAAAACAGGGGATAAGGAGGTGGTACACTCCAAAACTATTTAAAAATAATATAAAAATTGTAAAATTTTTTCGCGATTTTAGAAATTGAAAGGTGATAGAAGAGACTATTTCCAAGATAGCGTAATTGGGATTTAATAAAAAACAGAGTTTAAGAGGGTAAAACACCCCAAAAGCTACCTAAAAATAATGTAACTATTGCAAAAAGTTTTCAACACTCTCTCATTTTAGGGTATGTTGGAAAAAAGCATGTCCAATATTGCATAATTTTTATTTAACGAAAAACAGGGGATAAGGGAGTGATACACCCCAAAAACTGTTTAAAAATAATATAAAAATTGTAAAATTATTTCACGATTTTAGATGTTGGAGGGTGATAGAAAATACTATTTCCAAGATAGCATAATTTGGATTTAATAAAAAACAAAGTTTAAGAGGGTAAAACACCCCAAAAGCTATCTAAAAATAATGTAACTATTGCAAAAAAGTTTCTAACACTCTCCTATTTTAGGGTATGTTAGAAAAAAGCATTTCCAATATTGCATAATTTTTATTTAACGATTTATCCCCCTGTCTTTCGTTAAATAAAAATTATGCAATATTGGAAATGCTTTTTCTGACATACCCTAAAATAGGAGAGTGTTGAAAACTCTTTTGCAATAGTTACCTTATTTTTAGATAGCTATTGGGGTGTTTTACCCTCTTAAACTCTGTTATTTATTAAATCCCAATTATGCTGTCTTGGAAATAATTTTTTCTATCATCCTTCAACATCTAATAGCGTGAAAAAATTTTACAATTTTTATATTATTTTTAAATAGTTTTGGGGTGTACCACCCCCTTATCCCCTGTTCTTTGTTAAATAAAAATTATGCAATGTTGGAAATTCTCTTTTCTAACATACCCTAAAATAGGAAAGTGTTAGAAACCTTTTTGCAATAGTTACATTATATATAGATAATTTTTGGGGTGCTTTACCCTCTTAAACTCTGTTTCTTATTAAATCCAAATTACGCTATCTTGGAAATAGTATTTTCTATCACCCTCCAACATCTAAAAGCGTGAAAAAATTTTACAATTTTTATATTATTTTTAAATGACTTTTGGGTGTATCACCCCCTTATCCCCTGTTTTTGTTAAATAAAAATTATGCAATATTGGAAATGCTCTTTTCTAACATTCCCTAAAATAGGAAAGTGTTAGAAACTTTTTTGCAATAGTTACATTATTTATAGATAGTTTTTGGGGTGCTTTACCCTCTAAAACTCTGTTTCTTATTAAATGCAAATTAGACTATCTTGGAAATAGTATTTTCTATCACCCTTAAACATTTAAAAGCGTGAAAATTTTTTACAATTTTTATATTATTTTTAAATAATTTTTGGGGTGTATCACCCCCTTATCCCCTGTTTTTCTTTAAATAAAAATAACGAAAAATTTGAAATGCTTTTTTCTAACATGCCCTAAAATGGGAGAGTGTTGAAAACTTTTTTGCAATAGTTACATTATTTATAGATAGTTTTTGGGGTGCTTTAACCTCTTAAACTCTGTTTCTTATTAAATACAAATTACGCTATCTTGAAAATAGTATTTTCTATAACCCTCCAACATTTAAAAGCGTGAAAAATTTTTACAATTTTTATATTATTTTTAAATAATTTTTGGGGTGTATCACCCCCTTATCCCCTGTTTCTCGTTAAATAAAAATAATGAATAATTTGAAATGCTTTTTTCTAACATGGAAGAGTGTTGAAAACTTTTTTGCAATAGTTACATTATTTTTAGATAGCTTTTGGGGTGTTTTACCCTCTTAAACTCTTGTTTTTTACTAAATCCCAATTACGCTATCTTGGAAATAGTCTTTTATATCACCCTCCAATGTCTAAAAGCGTGAAAAAATTTTACAATTTTTATATTATTTTTAAAGAGTTTTGGGGTGTACCACCCCCTTATCCCCTGTTTTTTGTTAAATAAAAATTATCCAATATTGGAAATGCTCTTTTCTAACATACCCTAAAATAGGATGCCAATGTGTGCTTTTATCGTATGTAATATCACTATTATATCATATCAGTAAATTTTTTTGGAAGCTTTGTTACCTTGGTAAAATGACAGTTTATTATCTGATTATCTTACGGGGTAGACAGAGAGAACAGGTTCGATGATTATTTTTTACTTTTTAGTGCGGTATTTATAAAGGCATGTTTTTTAGTTTTTTAAACTATTAATTTTTATTTCAGAAATAATAGTATTCAAGATACTTAACTTGCCTATATAAAAATTACACAAAAATGTTATTTTATCTCCTGATTTGTTCTGAGGTTTTTTTCTTGACGATACGAAAAAATTAATAGAACATGATATCTATTTATTGAAATAAATTTTTACGTGTTAAAAACAAAATGTGGCGTACCCCAAGTAGCGTTGACGGTCCATTCACCGAAATACGAGGTGGATCCTCAGTTGGTTTTGCTCTGTTTGTAGACATGATTACAGGAGTTCCAAATGAGACGACCGTACGATGCGTACATACTTCAAACAACAGAACTACCTGCTTTGCACACAGGTATTACCGATCCGTCTAATATGTTCGCTTGCCCCTAGTAAGAGGACTATCGTACTTTCGCACTCATTTGGAACTTTAATCAGTCCGTTTCATTAATTATACGTCCACTTCAAGGTTTCTGTTTGATATTAAATGAAATAAAAACAGAGATCATCAAGTTGGGATCGAACCGTGGACCCCGGTGTTTGTAGATCAACGCCTTAACCAACTAGGCTACCGGAGGTACTGATAACAGTTTGCTATTCGGGAATGCCTTGAAAACATTCCAGTGATAACACGATTATTTTAAAATATAGTTTATACACTTGTAACTTCACAACAGTCACAGCCAACTTGTAAATATTTGTAGTAATTATGTTCTAAATGGATATAATAATACCTATTACATTTAAGCAGATAGTCATAATAGAACCAAATAAAAAGTTACGTCTAAATATTTTTAGATAATCAATTCCCAAAAATTGTGTCTTGCTTTTTGCTCCTAACCTAATTAATGACAACTATTTTGTTGAAATGAATAGGGGAATATCTTCCAAATTAAAATTTGATTTGGATCATTTCAGCGAACAATTTTTTCTTGGAGAAAGATCGTTTTTTTTCCACAAAAATTTTCATTAGCTCAGAAATATTTCACAAAGTATAACAGAGTAAAGGGATGGATAAAATATATGTGGCTGAAGACAGAAACGAAATCAGAAATGAGAAACGATTATTTACAGTGGACCGATGAAGTAATGCACATGAAGTTAAAATCTTTGTAAGTATTTTCCTATAAAACCAAACATGTATGTTGAAATGGGGTTGAGCAGCTAAAGTTATCTAAAGCAAAACACGGATTATAAGAGGGCGAAACACCTCAAAAACTGTAAACTGTAAAAATAAGTTAACTATAAGGTACCTATTGTAAAAAAGTGTTTAAGACTTTCATATTTTAGGGTATGATAGAAAGGAGCATTTCCAATATTGCATAATTTTTATTTAATAAAAAACAGAGTTTAAGAGGGTAAAACACCCCAAAAACAATCTAAAAATAATGTAACTATTGCAAAAAAGTTTTTAACACTTTCCTATTTTCGGTGGTGATAGAAAAGAGCATTTCCAATATTGCATAATTTTTATTTAACGAAAAACAGGAGATAAGGGGGCGATACACCCCAAAAACTATATAAATATTGTAAAAATTTTTAGCGCTTTCAGATTTTGGAGGGTGATGGAAAAGACTATTTCCAAGATAGAATAATTGGGATTTAATAAAAACCCGAGTTTAAGAGGGTAAAACACCCCAAAAACTATCTATGAATAATGTAACTATTGCAAAAAACTTTCTAACACTTTCCTATTTTAGTGCATGTTAGAAAAGAGCATTTCCAATATTAAATAATTTTTATTTAACAAAAAACAGGGGATAAGGGGGTGGTACACCCCAAAACTATTTAAAAATAATATAAAAATTGTAAAATTTTTTCACGCTTTTAGATATTGGAGGGTGATAAAAAAGACTATTTCCAATATAGCGTAATTGGGATTTAATAAAAAAAAGAGTTTAAGAGGGTAAAACACCCCAAAAGCTATCTAAAAATAATGTAACTATAGCAAAAAAGTTTTCAACACTCTCCCATTTTAAGCTATGTTAGAAAAAAGCATTTCCAATATCGCATAATTTTTATTTAACGAAAAACAGAGGATAAGGACAAAAAACTATATAAAAATTGTAAAAATTTTTAGCGCTTTCAGATTTTGGAGGATGATAGAAAAGACTATTTCCAAGATAGCATCATTGGGATTTAATAAAAAAACAGAGTTTAAGAGGGTAAAACACCTCAAAAACTATAAATAATGTAACTATTGCAAAAAAGTTTCTAACACTTTCTTTTAGGGCATGTTAGAAAAGAGCATGTCCAATATTGGATAATTTTTATTTAACAAAAAACAGGGGATAAGGGGGTGGTACAACACCCCAAAACTATTTAAAAATAATATAAAAATTGTAAAATTTTTTCACGCTTTTAGATATTGGAGGGTGATAGAAAAGACTATTTCCAAGATAGCATATTTGAAATTTAATAAAAAACAGAGTTTAAGAGGGTAAAACACCCCAAAAGCTATCTAAAAATAATGTATCTATTGCAAAAAAGTTTTCAACACTCTCCCATTTTAGGGTATGTTAGAAAAAAGCATTTCCAATAGTGCATAATTGTTATTTAACGAAAAACAAGGGATGAGGGAGTAATATACCCCAAAAATTATATAAAAATTGTAAAAATTTTTAGCGCTTTCAGGTTTTGGAGGGTGATAGAAAAGAATATTTCCAAGATAGCATAATTGGGATTTAATAAAAAACAGAGTTTAAGAGGGTAAAACACCCCAAAAACTATAAATAATGTAACTATTGCAAAAAAGTTTCTAACACTTTCCTATTTTAGTGTATGTTAGAAAAGAGCATTTCCAATATTAAATAATTTTTATTTAACAAAAAACAGGGGATAAGGGGGTGGTACAACACCCCAAAACTATTTAAAAATAATATAAAAATTGTAAAATTTTTTCACGCTTTTAGATATTGGAGGGTGATAGAAAAGACTATTTCCAAGATAGCATAATTGAGATTTAATAAAAAACAGAGTTTAAGAGGGTAAAACACCCCAAAAGCTAGCTAAAAATAATGTATCTATTGCAAAAAAGTTTTCAACACTCTCCCATTTTAGCGTATGTTAGAAAAAAGCATTTCCAATATTGCATAATTTTTATTTAACGAAAAACAGGGGATGTTTTTCGTTAAAACCCCCAAAAACTATGTAAAAATTGCAAAATTTTTTAGTGCTATCAGATTTTGGAGGGTGATAGAAAACACTATTTTCAAGATTGCATAAATGGGATTTAATAAAAATCAGAGTTTAAGGGAGTAAAACATCCCAAAAACTATAAATAATGTAACTATTGCAAAAAAGTTTCTAACACTTTCCTATTTTAGGGTATGTTAGAAAAGAGCATTTCCAATATTGGATAATTTTTATTTAACAAAAAACAAGGGATGAGGGGGTGGTACACCCCAACACTATTTAAAATTATTATAAAAATTGTAAAATTTTTTCACGCTTTTAGATATTGGAGGCTGATAGAAAAGACTATTTCCAAGATAGCGTAATTGGAATGTAATAAAAGACGGAGTTTAAGAGGGTAAAACACCCCAAAAGCTATCTAAAAATAATGTAACTATTGCAAAAAAAGGTTTCAATACTGTCCCATTTTAGGGTATGTTAGAAAAAAACCATTTCCAATTTTGCATAATTTTCATTTAACGAAAAACAGGGGATAAGGGGGTGATACACCCCAAAAACTATTTAAAAATAATATAAAAATTGTAAAATTTTTTCACGCTTTTAGATATTGGAGGGTGATAGAAAAGACTATTTCCAAGACAGCATAATTGGGATTTAATAAAGAACAGAGTTTAAGAGGGTAAAATACCCCAAAAGCTATCTAAAAATAATGTAACTATTGCAAAAAAGTTTTTAACACTCTCCTACTTTAAGGTATGTTATAAAAAAGCATTTCCAATATTGCATGATTTTTATTTAACGAAAAACTATTTAAAAATTATATAAAAATTGTAAAATTTTTTCACGCTTTTAGATGTTGAAGGGTAATAGAAAAGACTATTTCCAAGATAGCATAATTGGGATTTAATAAAAAACAGAGTTTAGGAGGGTAAAACACCCCAAATTATATTCTTCTTAGACGGTTTTTGGTTAAATAAAAATTTTTTCGTTAAATAAAAATTATGCAATATTGGAAATACTTTTTTCTAACATACCCTAAAATAGGAGAGTGTTAGAAACTGCTTTGAAATAGATAGCTCTTGGGGTGTGTTGTCTTTCGTTAAATAAAAATTATGCAATATTGGAAATGCTCTTTTCTGTCACCCCCTAAAATAGGAAAGTGTTAAAAACTTTTTTGCAATAGTTACATTATTTTTAGATTGTTTTTGGGGTGTTTTATCCTCTTAAACTCTGTTTTTTATTAAATAAAAAATATGCAATATTGGAAATGCTCCTTTCTATCACATCCTAAAATATGAAAGTCTTAAAAATTTTTTACAATAGTTATCTTATTTTTACAATTTACAGTTTTTGGGGTGCTTCGCCCTCTTAAAATTCGTGTTTTGCTTTAAATAACTTTAGCTGCTCAACACTTTTCAACATACATGTTTGGTTTTAAAAGAAAATACTTTTAAATTCTGTAATTACAAAAATTTTAACTTCATGTGTATTACTTCATTGGTCCACTGTAAATAATCGTTTTTCATTTCTGATTTCGTTTCTGTCTGCAGCCACATAATAAACAAGCTAAAAACGTACTCTTCGCCAATTTACTGAGCTTTTTATATATAATTGTTACACATTCTATAGGATACTCTTCGCAGTTTTCTTGTAAATAATTTTAGTTTTTGGACATCCTATATTTTGTGATACCATCTTTGTTGTGAAAAAAATTGTATGAAAGAAAAAATGAAAAAAAAAACATCCAACCTCTGGGATTCGAACACGGGACGTTTGGATTGCAACGCAAAGCTTTAGCCGCTGCGCCACCACCTATTGCTACGGAAATTGATTGTCTGTGATATATATCTTTCGACATTCATACATATTTCACTTCTATGAAATATTAGTAAACTTCATAAATTAAAAAAAAATGATTATGGAAATAATATCTCGCAAGATTTCCGTTTTAGTACAAGCCACAAAAATTAAGAGAATTTTTTTTTTTTTTTTTTAATTAAATAACTAATAACTTTTTTACTTACTGATCGATTTTCTTCAAAAACAACAGGGTTCTTCCTCTAGCTAACACTAACTTTCTAAATTTCAATACAATCAGACTTTTCTTTCTTAAGTTATCGTGCTTACAAGAAACGTGACGGACGGACGGACGGACAGACGGACGGACATTTTGAAAGTTGTTCAGAATTCGTTCACTAACACAATGATATGAAATTTTTTTCTCTACGAGCGATATTTACGATTTTAGAAATGTGCCGATCAAATACAATATACTCTTCGTGTTTGCGAAGAGTATAATAATGACAGGAAATAACATTTCACAAGATCTATTCAATTACAAAACAAAAAAATTAAGAAGCTATCAGCTTCTTGAAATTTGAATAATTAATATTTATTTACTGTATGATTTTGTTCAAAAACAAATTTTGTTAACGAGCCATATCTCCGTTACTTAAGAAGATAAAAACGGAACTAAAAGAGATTGTGGAAGACGTCAAAGAAGCCTTCTGACTGCACCCCTTAAAATTTTAAAAATTCTAATGAATCTGACTGATGGAATCTCGAAAATTTATTTAAAAATTTAGCTATAGAGGAAAACCTTTACTTTTTCTTTTTATGGTATCGCTGTTTTTTACATTCAAAAGATCGGCGGAGAAGCAGTCTTTTGTGTTTTACTCCTCTTAAAGGTAATTCCCTTTTCAACGCCCAGCCGAAATCAGCCATCATATTTATATCCCACCTTCGTTGATATCGACTCTCCATTTCCTTAATGCCCTGATGGAATCGTTCTCCCTGTTCTTCGCAATAATCCCCAAGATTTTCTGGAAAGTAGTCTACATGTGAATCTAAGAAATGCAGTTTTAAATTCATTAGGCAGCCCAACTGTTCAAAATTTTTAATCATTTCTGCTACTATGTAATTGTAATTTGGACCCTTATTAGTTCCTAGAAAATTAACCACTAAATTTTTTAAACTGAGTCACGCAGATTTTTCAGTCTTGTTCATTTTTGTGGCAAAAATTTCGTCTGTTAACATGTTTTTGATTTTTGGTCCATTAAAAATTCCTTTCTTCAATTTCGCATCTGAAATTTTTGGAAACAAAATTGAATAAGCTTGAAGCAATCACCATCTTCATTCAAAGCTTTAACGTATTGCTTTACAATGCCCAACTTTATATGAAGAGGCGGGAGAAAAACTTTTGGAGGATTAAACAAGCTTTTCGTCGATCCTTCAACCTTTCGTATACATTTGGACCTTCAATATCTACTGTAGAAGAAAAAATTTTTGGTAAAACTTATCCCATTTTGATTGAGCTTTATTTGAGTAAAAAGAAATTCGAAATCCATAGCCTACTTTCTGAAATATAGTACAAAATCATATATCCTCCTTATTTGAAGTGAAAGATGAAAAGAATCATATGTTCAAATTTCGACGTTTCATGACATTCTAAGCCTATTTGAACAATAAAAGTTTAAAAAAAAATTTTTGTCGTTACTACACTTCCACTGGATGTAGAAGTAAAATGTCACAAAAATGTTATATTATTTCCTGATTTGTTTTGAGGTTTTTGTCTTCAAAAGCCATTCGATGATACGAAAAAATTAATAGAATATAAGATAATAAAATAAATTTTTACGTGTTAAAAACAAAATATGGCGTACCCCAAGTAGCGTTGACGGTCCATTCACCGAAATACGAGGTGGATCCTCAGTTGGCTTTGCTCTGTTTGTAGACATGATTACAGGAGTTCCAAATGAGACGACCGTACGATGCGTACATACTTCAAACAACAGAACTACCTGCTTTGCACACAGGTATTACCGATCCGTCTAATATGTTCGCTTGCCCCTAGTAAGAGGACTATCGTACTTTCGCACTCATTTGGAACTTTAATCAGTCAGTTTCATTAGTAGTTTGTAGAGCAACGCCTTAACCAACTAGGCTACCGGAGGTACTGATAACAGTTTGCTATTCGGGAATGCCTTGAAAACATTCCAGTGATAACACGATTATTTTAAAATATAGTTTATACACTTGTAACTTCACAACAGTCACAGCTAACTTGTAAATATTTGTAGTAATTATGTTCTAAATGGATATAATAATACCTATTAGATTTAAGCAGATAGTCATAATAGAACCAAATAAAAAGTTACGTCTAAATATTTTTAGATAATCAATTCCCAAAAATTGTGTCTTGCTTTTTGCTCCTAACCTAATTAATGACAACTATTTTGTTGAAATGAATAGGGGAATATCTTCCAAATTAAAATTTGATTTGGATCATTTTAGCGAACAATTTTTTCTTGAAGAAAGATCGTTTTTTTTTTCCACAAAAATTTTCATTAGCTCAGAAATAT
This sequence comes from Rutpela maculata, assembly GCA_936432065.2. Classification (NCBI taxonomy): domain Eukaryota; kingdom Metazoa; phylum Arthropoda; class Insecta; order Coleoptera; family Cerambycidae; genus Rutpela; species Rutpela maculata. The sequence goes on from OW386294.2 coordinate 4,455,642, forward strand.
TTCACAAAGTATAACAGAATAAAAGATGTGGCTGAAGACAGAAACGAAATCAGAAATGAGAAACGATTATTTAGAGTGGACCAACGAAATAATGCACATGAAGTTAAAATTTTTGTAATTACAGAATTGAAAAGTATTATCCTATAAAACCAAACATGTATGTTGAAAAGGGTTGAGCAGCTAAAGTTATCTAAAGCAAAACACGGATTTTAAGAGGGCGAAACACCCCAAAAGCTGTAAACTGTAAAAATAAGATAACTATAAGATAACTAGTGTAAAAAAGTTTTTAAGACTTTCATATTTTAGGGTGTGATATAAAAGAGCATTTCCAATATTGCATAATTTTGATTTAATAAAAAACAGAGTTTAAGGGGGTAAAACATCCCAAGAACTATCTATAAATAATGTAACTATTGCAAAAAAGTTTCTAACGCTTTCCTATTTTAGGGTATGTTAGGAAAGAGCATTTCCAATATTGGGTAATTTTTATTTAACACAAAACAGGGGATAAGGGGGGTGGTACACCCCAAAACTCTTTAAAAATAATATAAAAATTTTAAAATTTTTTCGCTTTTGGACACTGGAGGGTCATAGAAAAGACTATTTCCAAGATAGCGTAATTGGGATTTAATAAAAAACAAGAGTTTAAGAGGGTAAAACACCCCAAAAGCCAACTAAAAATAATGTAACTATTGCAAAAAAGTTTTCAACACTCTCCCATTTTAGGGTATGTTAGAAAAAAGCATTTCCAATATTGCGTTATTTTTATTTAACGAATAACAGGAGTAAGGGGGTGATACACCCCAAAAACTATTTAAAAATAATATAAAAATTGTAAAATTTTTTCACGCTTTTAAATGTTGGAGAGTGATAGAAAATACTATTTCCAAAATAGCGTAATTTGGATTTAATAAGAAACAGAGTTTAAGAGGGTAAAGCACCCCAAAAACTATCTATAAATAATGTAACTATTGCAAAAAAGTTTCTAACACTGTCCTATTTTAGGGTATGTTAGAAAAGAGCATTTCCAATATTGCACAATTTTTATTTAACAAAAAACAGTGGATAAGGGGGTGGTACCCCCCAAACTATTTAAAAATAATATAAAAACTGTAAAATTTTTTCACGCTTTTAGATGTTGAAGGGTGATAGAAAAGACTATTTCCAAGATAGCGTAATTGGGATTTAATAAAAAACAAGAGTTTAAGAGGGTAAAACACCCCAAAAGCCAACTAAAAATAATGTAACTATTGCAAAAAAGTTTTCAACACTCTCCCATTTTAGGGTATGTTAGAAAAAAGCATTTCCAATATTGCGTTATTTTTATTTAACGAATAACAGGAGTAAGGGGGTGATACACCCCAAAAACTATTTAAAAATGATATAAAAATTGTAAAATTTTTTCACGCTTTTAAATGTTGGAGAGTGATAGAAAATACTATTTCCAAAATAGCGTAATTTGGATTTAATAAGAAACAGAGTTTAAGAGGGTAAAGCACCCCAAAAACTATCTATAAATAATGTAACTATTGCAAAAAAGTTTCTAACACTGTCCTATTTTAGGGTATGTTAGAAAAGAGCATTTCCAATATTGCACAATTTTTATTTAACAAAAAACAGTGGATAAGGGTACCCCCCAAACTATTTAAAAATAATATAAAAACTGTAAAATTTTTTCACGCTTTTAGATGTTGAAGGGTGATAGAAAAGACTATTTCCAAGATAACGTAATTGGGATTTAATAAAAAACAAGAGTTTAAGAGGGTTAAACACCCCAAAAGCTATCTAAAAATAATGTAACTATTGCAAAAAAGTTTTCAACACTCTCCCATTTTAGGGTATGTTAGAAAAAAGCATTTCCAATATTACATTATTTTTATTTAACGAAAAACACCTCAAAAACTATATAAAAATTGTAAAAATTTTTAGCGCTTTCAGATTTTGGAGGGTGATAGAAAATACTATTTCCAAGATAGCGTAATTGGGATTTAATAAAAAACACAGTTTAAGGGGGTAAAACACCCCAAAAGCTATCTAAAAATAATGTAACTATTGCAAAAATTTTTCAACACTCCCATTTTAGGGTATGTTAGAAAAAAGCATGTCCAATAATTCATAATTTTTATTTAACGAAAGACAGGGGATAAGGGGGTGATACAACCCAAAAACTGTTTAAAAATAATATAAAAATTGTAAAATTATTTCACGATTTTAGATGTTGGAGGGTGATAGAAAATACTATTTCCAAGATAGCGTAATTTGGATTTAATAAAAAACTAAGTTTAAGAGGGTAAAACACCCTAAAAGCTATCTAAAAATAATGTAACTATTGCAAAAAATTTTTTAACATTCTCCTATTTTAGGGTATGTTAGAAGAAAGCATTTCCAATATTGCATAATTTTTATTTAACGATTTTTTGGGGTGTACCACCCTTTTATCCCCCTGTCTTTCGTTAAATAAAAATTATGCAATATTGGAAATGCTTTTTTCTGACATACCCTAAAATAGGAGAGTGTTGAAAACTCTTTTGCAATAGTTACATTATTTTTAGATAGCTATTGGGGTGTTTTACCCTCTTAAACTCTGTTATTTATTAAATCCCAATTATGCTATCTTGGAAATAATCTTTTCTATCACCCTTCAACATCTAATAGCGTGAAAAAATTTTTATATTATTTTTAAATAGTTTTTTGTTAAATAAAAGTTATGCAATGTTGGAAATTCTCTTTTCTAACATACCCTAAAATAGGAAAGTGTTAGAAACTTTTTTGCAATAGTTACATTATATATAGATAATTTTTGGGGTGCTTTACCTTCTTAAACTCTGTTTCTTATTAAATCCACATTACGCTATCTTGGAAATAGTATTTTCTATCACCCTCCAACATCTAAAAGCGTGAAAAATTTTTACAATTTTCATATTATTTATAAATGACTTTTGGGTGTATCACCCCCTTATCCCCTATTTTTCGTTAAATAAAAATTATGCAATATTGGAAATGCTTTTTTCTAACATACCCTAAAACGGAAGAGTGTTGAAAACTTTTTTGCAATAGTTACATTATTTTTAGGTAGCTTTTGGTGTTTCTTACCATCTTAAACTTTGTTTTTTATTAAATCCAATTTATACTATCTTGGAAATAGTATTTTCCATCACTCTCCAACATCTAAAAGCGTGAAAAAATTTTACCTTTTTATTTTTAAATGACTTTTGGGTGTATCACCTATTTCTCGTTAAATAAAAATTATGCAATATTGGAAATGCTTTTTTCTGACATACTCTAAAATAGGAGAGTGTTTAAAACTCTTTTGCAATAGTTACCTTATTTTTAGATAGCTTTTGGGGTGTTTTACCCTCTTAAACTCTGTTATTTATTAAAACCCAATTACGCTATCTTGGAAATAATCTTTTCTATTACCCTTCAACATCTAACAGCGTGAAAAGATGTTACAATTTTTATATTATTTTTAAATAGTTTTGGAGTGTACCACCCCCTTATCCCCTGTTTTTTGTTAAATAAAAATTATGCAATGTTGGAAATTCTCTTTCCTAACATACCCTAAAATAGTTACATTATTTATAGATAGTTTTTGGGATGCTTTACCCTCTTAAACTCTGTTTCTTATTAAATCAAAATTACGCTATCTTGGAAATAGTATTTTCTATCCCCCTCCAACATCTAAAAGCGTGAAAAAATTTTACAATTTTTATATTATTTTTAAATGACTTTTGGGTGTATCACCCCCTTATCCCCTATTTTTCGTTAAATAAAAATTATGCAATATTGGAAATGCTTCTTTCTAACATACCCTAAAATGGAAGAGTGTTGAAAACTTTTTTGCAAAAGTTACATTATTTTTAGATAATTTTGGGGTGTTTTACCCCTTAAACTCTGTTTCTTATTAAATCCCAGTTATGCTATCTTGGAAATAGTTTTTTCTATCACCCTTCAACATCTAAAAGCGTGAAGAAATTTTACAATTTTTATATTATTTTTAAATAGTTTTGGGGTGTATCACCCCCTTATACCCTGTTTTTCGTTAAATAGAAATAATGCAATATTGGAAATGCTTTTTTCTAACATACCCTAAAATGGGAGAGTGTTGAAAACTTTTTTGCAAAAGTTACATTATTTTTAGATAGCTTTTGGGGTGTTTTACCCTCTTAAACTCTTGTTTTTTATTAAATCCCAATTATGCTATATTGGAAATAGTCTTTTCTATCACCCTCCAATGTCTAAAAGCGTGAAAAAATTTTACAATTTTTATATTATTTTTTGGGGTATACCACCCCCTTATCCCCTGTTATTTGTTAAATAAAAATTATCCAATATTGGAAATGCTCTTTTCTAACATACCCTAAAATAGAAAAGTGTAAAAGAAACTTTTTTGCAATAGTTACATTATTTATAGATAGTTTTTGGGGTGTTTTACCCTCTTAAACTCTGTTTTTTTATTAAATTCCAATTATGCTATCTTGGAAATAGTCTTTTCTATCACCCTCCAATATCTGAAAGCGTTAAAAATTTTTACAATTTTTATAGAGTTTTAGGGGTGTATCCTTATCCCTGTTTTTTGTTAATTAAAAATTATCCAATATTGGAAATGCTCTTTTCTAACGTACCCTAAAATAAGAAAGTGTAAGAAACTTTTTTGCAATAGTTACATTATTTATAGATAGTTTTTGGGGTGTTTTACCCCCTTAAACTTTGTTTTTTATTAAATCTCAATTATGCTATCTTGGAAATAGTCTTTTCTAACACCCTCCAAAATTTGAAAGCGCTAAAAAATTTTACAACTTTTATATAGTTTTTGGGGTGTATCACCCCCTTATCCCCTGTTTTTTGTTAAATAAAAATTATCCAATATTGGAAATGCTCTTTCCTAACATATCCTAAAATAGGAAAGTGTAAGAAACTTTTTTGCAATAGTTACATTATTTATAGATAGTGTTTTACCCTCTTAAACTCTTGTTTTTTATTAAATCCCAATTATGCTATTTTGAAAATAGTCTTTTCTATCACCCTCCAATGTCTAAAAGCGTGAAAAAATTTTACAGTTTTTATATTATTTTTAAAGAGTTTTGGGGTATACCACCCTTATCCCCTGTTTTTTGTTAAATAAAAATTATCCAATATTGGAAATGCTCTTTTCTAACATACCCTAAAATAGGATGCCAATGTGTGCTTTTATCGTATGTAATATCACTATTATATCATATCAGTATATTTTTTTGGAAGCTTTGTTACCTTGGTAAAATGACAGTTTATTATCTGATTATCTTACGGGGTAGACAGAGAGAACAGGTTCGATGATTATTTTTTGCTTTTTAGTGCGGTATTTATAAAGGCATGTTTTTTTAGTTTTTTAACTATTAATTTTTATTTCAGAAATAATAGTATTCAAGATACTTATCTTGCCTATATAAAAATTACACAAAAATGTTATTTTATCTCCTGATTTGTTTTGAGGTTTTTTTCTTGACGATACGAAAAAATTAATAGAACATGATATCTATTTATTGAAATAAATTTTTACGTGTTAAAAACAAAATGTGGCGTACCCCAAGTAGCGTTGACGGTCCATTCACCGAAATACGAGGTGGATCCTCAGTTGGCTTTGCTCTGTTTGTAGACATGATTACAGGAGTTCCAAATGAGACGACCGTACGATGCGTACATACTTCAAACAACAGAACTACCTGCTTTGCACACAGGTATTACCGATCCGTCTAATATGTTCGCTTGCCCCTAGTAAGAGGACTATCGTACTTTCGCACTCATTTGGAACTTTAATCAGTCCGTTTCATTAAATATACGTCCACTTCAAGGTTTCTGTTTGATATTAAATGAAATAAAAACAGAGATCATCAAGTTGGGATCGAACCGTGGACCCCGGTGTTTGTAGATCAACGCCTTAACCAACTAGGCTACCGGAGGTACTGATAACAGTTTGCTATTCGGGAATGCCTTGAAAACATTCCAGTGATAACACGATTATTTTAAAATATAGTTTATACACTTGTAACTTCACAACAGTCACAGCCAACTTGTAAATACTCGTGGTAATTATATTCTAAATGGATATAATAATACCTATTACATTTAAGCAGATAGTCATAATAGAACCAAATAAAAAGTTACGTCTAAATATTTTTAGATAATCAATTCCCAAAAATTGTGTCTTGCTTTTTGCTCCTAACCTAATTAATGACAACTATTTTGTTGAAATGAATAGGGGAATATCTTCCAAATTAAAATTTGATTTGGATCATTTCAGCGAACAATTTTTTCTTGGAGAAAGATCGTTTTTTTTTCCACAAAAATTTTCATTTTCTCAGAAATATTTCACAAAGTATAACAGAGTAAAAGGATGGATAAAATATATAAACTCTGTTTCTTATTAAATCCCAATTATGCTATCTTGGAAATAGTCTTTTCTATCACCCTCCAAAATCTGAAAGCGCTAAAATTTTTTACAATTTTTATATAGTTTTTGGGGTGTATCGCCCCCTTATCCCCTGTTTTTCGTTAAATAAAAATTATGCAATATTGGAAATGCTCTTTTCTATCACTCCCGAAAATAGGAGTGTTAAAAACTTTTTTGCAATAGTTACATTATTTTTAGATTGTTTTTGGGGTGTTTAAACTCTGTTTTTTATTGAATAACAATTACGCAATATTGAAAATGCTCCTTTCTATCACACCCTAAAATATGAAAGTCTTAAAAACTTTTTTACAATAGTTATCTTATAGTTATCTTATTTTTACAGTTTACAGTTTTTGGGGTGTTTCGCCCTCTGAAAATCCGTGTTTTGCTTTAGGTAACTTTAGCTGCTCAACCCTTTTCAACATACATGTCGTTTCTGTCTGCAGCCACATAATAAATAATTACAGGTAATAACATTTCACAAGATCTATTCAATTACAAAACATAAAAATTAAGAAGCTATCAGCTTCTTGAAATTTGAATAATTAATATTTATTTACTGTATGATTTTGTTCAAAAACAAATTTCGTTTACTAGCCATATCTCCGTTATTTGAGAAGATGAAAAAGGAACTAAAAGAGATTGTGGAAAACATCAAAGAAGCCTTCTGACTTAAAATTTTAAAAATTCTAATGAATCTGACTGATGGAATCTCGAACATTTATTTAAAAATTTAGCTATAGAGGAAAATCTTAACTTTTTCTTTTTATGGTATCGCTGTTTTTTACATTCAAAAGATCGGTGGAGAAGCAGTCTTTTGCGTTTTATTCCTCTTAAAGGTACTTCCCTTTTCAACGCCCAGCAGAAATCTGCCATCATATTTATATCCCACCTTCGTTGATATCGACTCTCCATTTCCTTAATGCCCTGATGGAATCGTTCTCGCTGTTCTTAGCATTAATCCCCAAGATTTTCTGGAAAATAGTCTACATGTGAATCTAAGAAATGCAGTTTTAAATTCATTAGGCACTTAGGCAGCCCAACTGTTTGTTTGGACCCTTATTATTCCCTATTCCAATTCATTCCAAAGCACTCCCTGTTAACAAAGATATTGTTATGCCGAGTTCTAAGTATTTTAAAAAATAGCCACCATTTTTCAAATATTCATTTCATAATAGTGTTTTGGATAAAAAAAAATGTGTTCTAATGCTTAATTAGCGTCATTATTACACCACTACCAAGTTATGTAAATATGCGACAATAAATAACTCGAATAGTAGGGTGATTATTATTGAAATCTTAGATATGATTTTTTTGTAGAGGAATAAATATTTTTTAACGAAATTTGGTATACAGGGGTTTTAGGTCATGCCGAACAAGATTCTGTAAAAAGAAAAACCCTATCTCAATCGCTAATATAAATTCCTAATTTTTGCCAATTTTTTTTTATCATAGTAGGCGTATTTAATTTCAAAAAAATTTAAATAACTTTTTAATTACAATCTGAAGCAAAAGAAGTATACCAAATTTGATGTAAATCGATCAACAAATGGCCGAGATATTGGAGTGTAGTGATGAAAAGTGAGACACACTGTATACTGCCTTTTTTAAATATTTTCTACCCTTGAATAGGGGTGATTTTTGCATTTTTTTTTCAAAAAAGTAACAAATATGCTCACCTTACAATTTCTCAAAGTTTAATTTGAGCCCAAAAGGATTTATTTTGCTCTTTCCCTTGGCCCGCTATCTGCTATGCAAAAACAGGCGAATTTTGCGGTCACTCTTTCAGAAGTGGTTAAATTAAAATAGATTAATAGTTTAAGAAACTAGAAAAACATGCTTTTATAAATACTGCACTAAAAAGCAAAAAATAACACAGCCCCACGAAAAAAAAAGTTCAAAGCAGCGAACCAGACCCATGTATTCCTATGTATTTTCGGTCGCTGAATCCGAATCCGCGGTAAAAAAAATCGTACACCTCCAAAATCATTAGCTAGAGCCAAAAAACACCCCTGAAATGGGCTAAAGAGAATATTAAGCTACGAGAATAGTTGTTACATCTTAATCAATCGAATTATACAAATTAAGGTTAAACACCATTATACATACAATAGATATGAAACACACCCCCAGGGAGGGGCGAAAATTAGCCCCCGTATATAAAAAAATCGATCCAAAACAGCAATGACTGCCGAAAAAGCTCAAAATGTCTAAGTTCTGTTAAAGTGATAAGAAACTACATCAGGTCCGACGTAATCGTCATAAATTCCCCTATAGGGTTGACACCAACCACCCTTAAGTTAAGTTCAAAGGACACGACAAAGACAAGAAAAGTTACAGTGACTTCTATAAAAATTCGGAACACCTGCGTTGTGTGGAAGAGAGAAGAAACTAGAGTATGTTCGACGCTGTGCTTGGAAACCACCCCCACGGGGTTGAGAGACGCCACCCCATAAAAAAAAACTATGGAAATGAAACGAATAAGCAACGCTATAGCTTTTTCGTTACATCTTGAATTACGGTAGTTTACATCCTTTCTGGGGGTGTTATTTAATAACATTTATAGGACATGAGTTTCAAACTCTAAGTATGAAACACAATTTTTGCCAATCATAGCATCCATAAAAATGTAAATCCGGTTAGTTTCTCTCTGTTTTTCCAGCATCCTACAGATATAGGGTAGTATATCGCAACCCCGTGGGGGTGGTTTTCAAGCACATCGTCGAACATAGTGTAGTTTCTTCTCTCTTCCACACAACGCAGGTGTTTCGAATTTTTATAGAAGTCACTGTAACTTTTTATAGTTGAATCTTATATAGGGGGTAGTTTTCACACCCTCTGAGGGTTGACAGTGTAGGATGTAGATGGTATGTAAGTTTCTGGTTCTATTTTAGAGTACTACGCAATTTCAGCCAATCATAGCATCCATGAAAATAGAAATCCTGTTGGATTTTACGTTTTTTCTTGTTTTTGTCGTGTCCTTTGAACTTAACTTGGTGGTTGGTCTCAACCCTATAGGGGCAGTTTATGACGATTACGTCGGACCTGATGTAGTTTCTTAACACTTTAAAAAAACTTAGACATTTCGAGCTTTTTCAGCAGTCATTGCTGTTTTGGATCGATTTTTTTATATATGGGGACTAGTTTTCGTCCCTTCCTGGTGGTGTGTTTCATATCTATTGTATGTACGCTGCTGTTTAACCTTAATTTGTACAATTTGATTGATTAAGAATTAACAACTATTCTCGTAGCTTAATCTTCTTTTTATCCCATTTCAAGGGTGTTTCTTGGCTCTAGCTAATGATTTTGGGGGTGTACGATTTTTTTTGACCCCGGATTCGGATTCAGTGACCGAAAATACATATAGACCGGGAGCCCGTGTATAAAATGACTGACTATCCGGCGAACTTTGATAATATGAAAAATGGATTGTTCTTATATAAGTTAGCAATGAATGGACCGTCAGCTGGTTGGGTAGCGGTGGGGGTGGCTGTCAAAGGGTTGAAAACACGTAAAAAAATTGAAAAAAAAGACTATCCGGCGAATGCTAAATCTTATATGAGGGGAAGATTATGTTATATAATGAAAATAGAACATAGTCAGCTGTACGGGGGGCGGTGGATTTACCGTCAGCTGATCGATCAAACAGGTCCACAGGTCCAAAAACATGAAAAATTTAAATTATTCGGCGAACTTTAAAATTTGGGTATAAGACAATATTTATACTGAGATTCACGAAAAACATAGTCAGCTGCAAATATGTGGGTGGAAAAGTCGTCAGCTGGTACAGAACAGTGCTGAGTGTTGATCGCCTGCGAGGCAACGCGTATCACCTTTCTTGTATCAGCTGACGACTTTTCCACCCACATACTTGCAGCTGACTGTGTTTATCGTTAATCTTAGTATGAATATTATCATATACCCGAATTTCAAAGTTCGCCATAAAGATTTAATTAGTAATATCGATATTGATAACTTAATGTTAGAAAACGTGCGTGCGGCATTCCCGAGTTTCTTTTTTTAATTTGATTAAATATTCAATTCATTATTAATATACATTATTTTATGAGAATACAAATTAATACATTCGTACATTTCAAAATTATACAGGACGATCTGCTCAGAAAATTTATTTAGTTTAGTGAAAATAAAAATAAATTTATTCTGCTTCCGATAACAGATCTTCCTCATTCTCATTTTCATCCAACTCATCACTCTCTTGATGCTTAGTGGGTGAAAGATCATTTTTCACTTTGTCACTCGCATCTAAAAAAAACAATTATTTATAAAAAAATCGATTAAGATCATAATAGGATGATAAGTGAAAAGCACAAATGATATAATACCTTCAGTATTTTCAGCATATCGGATAATCATTTCCACTTATGGAGGTAATTGATCTTCATCAAACCACTTGCAAGTTAAATTTGTTTTCCTCAAGCTGTCACCCATAACCAAGGGATCTAATGTAGATGGTACTTGTTTGTGTGCGTTGTTCCAAATCGTATACATACATACACACAAGCGCGGATCTAGAAATTTCAATAATTTTTTTCTCGTCTGTGGCGCATGGCACCCATACGAAATATGGGAAATAACATCTCAAGAAGCACTTCTCTAACGACCATTAAAAAATTTTGAAAAAGCAGTTTGCGAAAAATTTTTTCAAAATTACGAGGTGGACTAAGAGAACAGGTTCGATGATTATTTTCTGCTTTTTAGTGCAGTATTTATAAAAGCATGTTTTTTTAGTTTTTTAAACTATTAATTTATTAACAGTTAATCGATGTTAAAGTGGACAACATTTATTTTATTTTGCGGGTATAAACTATAATTTATATGTGTAGAACAATAAATAATGTTTGATTATAGAACTAGTAAATATTATTTTCCCAAGCTAGAGAATTCAAATGTCGCATATATCCAAATGTTCTTGCTTCCTTTTTAATTAGTTATTTAGTTGAAGTAAAACAACCAAGTAAGTTGTGATAGCAGCAACAAACTACAACAACAGAACTCGTTTGTGATTATAAATCGATAATTAACAACTCTACTACGTACCGAAGTAAATATTGATCTATCGATGTTAAACAATCCACATATATCAAATTTTATTTTGCATTTGGAAAGCTGTACGGCGAAAACAGCCAACTACAACATACCAAAATAAGTAAATATTGTGATTTAATCATGAAACCAGTCACAACTTACCGCATCGTCAACTGTGCCAAGATCATTTGTTAACAGTTTGTGTACAATGTACATAGTTTTTTCACTCTAAAACATATACAGAACAAAAAATATTAATATTACAAAATAACATTATACAGTCTGTCCATTATACCAGGGTTACATCAAGTATCTCGCTTAGTACCTATTGTAGAAGAAAGAATTTTTGGTAAAAGTTATCCCAATTTGATTGAGTTTTTTTTGAGTAAAAAGAAATTCGAAATCCATAGCCTACTTTGTGAAATATAGTACAAAATCATATATCCTCCTTATTTGAGGTGACACGAAAACAATTAAAGAGTTAACGACAAAGATGATAAGAATCACATGTTTAAGAAAATTCGAAAAACGCAGTTGGTTTTGATATACGCTCTTGTGCAAAAATAAAAGAACAAATCTCAAGGTAGGCCATGACACCATTAAATCCGTTACTTTTTCCCTTTCCAACGATATAAAACATAAAACATGTTAGACATTTTAACTGACACTGCCAAAGGACCCCGTACCAACCTTATGGAGAATAGATTTCTGTCAATGAACCAAAAAATTCACTATGTTGCAGAGAAAGTACTCATGGGCCCAAGTCCACAAAATTGACAGTTTCTGACATATAGAAGTTTGACAGCGTCGTTATACTTGTCCTTACCTAATAGTTGATAAGTCGTCTGATATATAATTTAGGTTCTATAAAATAACTATTTCAGTTTTTTTAAAAGCTTTTATTTAACTTGCAATGTTTGTTTGTATGTTTGTTTGTTGGTTTAGGTCAAATCTTGCAAGCTGAATTTCGACTAGTTCTAATGAAGCTAGAGCTTTGAAATTTGGCACACGTGTATAAGTCCGGTGACAATGCAACATAGTATAGCCATTATCAGTCTAAATCCAATATGGCGGACGTCCCAAGATGGCGGATCGGCTTTTTAGTCACAACCCCAGGGTTTGACGAGTAAAATACGATAAATAATGTGACGTCATTCTAAATCCAATATGGCGGACGTCCCAAGATTGAGGATCGGCTTTTTAGTTACAACCCCCCTGATATGGGTATCAAATGAAAGGGTTTGACGAGTAAAATACGATAAACAATGTGACGTCATTCTAAATCCAATATGGCGGACGTCCCAATATGGCGGATCGGCTTTTTAGTTACAACCCCGTTGATATGGGTGTCAAATGAAAGGGTTTGACGATAAAAATACGATAAAGTGGGTGACATCATTCCAAATTCAATATGGTGGACGTGGGAGAGGTGAGGATGGAGTTGGGAAGGGTGGGAAAGGGGTGGGAAGAGGTGGGGAGAGGTGGGGAAGCGGTGGGGATGGGGTTGGAAGAGGTGGGAAAGAGGTGGGAAGGGTGGAAAGGGGTGGTAAGAGGTGGGAAGAAGTGGGGAAGAGGTGGGAAAGGGGTGGGAAGAGGTGGGGAAGGGGTGAGAAGAGATGGGGAAGGGGTGGGAAGAGGTGGGAAGGGGCGGGAAGAGGTGGGAATAGGGTGGAAAGAGGTGGAGAGAGATGGGAAAGGGCAGGGGAAGAGGTGGGAAAAGGGTGGGAATAGGGTGGAAAGAGGTGAGGATAGATGGGAAAGGGCATGGGAAGTGGTGGAAAGAGGTGGGAAGAAGTTGGAAGTAGTGATAGCGGGGTGAGAAGACGGGAGAAGGAAGGGGTGGATGGCGGTGGCAAATGAAAGGGTTTTGTCTGTCTGTTTGTAAAATAAGTAGACTAAAAAGTAAAAAATAAAATTATATAAAAAAATATTTTTAAGAAAAAGCTTTTATTTGAAAAAAGTACTAAAAAGTAAAAATAATTTTTCTTAAATTGATACATATGGAAACCAAAAGCTTTGGGGGCGGTCAACTGAGCAAAGTAATTATGCAATAGCGCTATATGACCGCCCCCTTTTTTCAAATAAAAGCTTTTTCTTAAAAATATTTTTTTATATAATTTTATTTCTACAATAGGTATTAAGCGAGATATTTGGCGCGGTCCTGGTAAAATATAGAGATTGTATACATTTTAGGTAATATAATTCAATTGGGGCAGAAGGATTTCGGTCGATAGCCTTTTGGTTCTTTCCAATAAAGAACATATTTATTTATTTATTAATTCAATTATAACTAACCTCTTTTACACAATACTGACATGATTCAATGATCATGAAAAGCTTTCCAGCATGGGCAAATAGCCATACTGCCTGCAAGCATATAAAATATAGATTCCCGTTTCTCGAAATTTCAGTTAATAAAAAGAACGATGACGAGGTCAGATGTAGTAGAAAACTCAACATTAGTGGCTGCAAAACAAATTGGTAATTTAAAGTTATAACAATGATAGCGGGTAATAACGATGATTTTCTACCATACTTACAATGACACCAAATGCAGCTGTACTATTAATTATACCAACAGTCTGGAAAAGCTTCTTTTGAGAATTTGCGAGCTCAGAAACGCGAAGAACTGAAATTAGAACCAAAGCAGTACAAATAGAAGTCTTATTAGTAGGAGAGCTGGCAAACATTATGGTGAACGATAAGATTCAAAATTTTCACTGCTGGCAGTCCATTCTTTGGTCTTTCGGTATGTCAAAACCGATCGTCTGCCGTTTCAAAGTGGCAGCATTAACTTGGGGGGTGTATTCAAAAAGGGGTGATTTTAGGTTTAAGTGAACCATATTGTTCAAGAAAAATTTTTGCAGAGGTGATTAATATAGTTAGTCTAGACGGCATTTCTACCTAGGCAGACGATTTTTCTGGTAGCATTATCATAGCAGACGCAACTCAAAATGGCAAAAAATCACATTTCGGTGAACTATATTGTTCAAAAATAATTTTCGCGTCCTTATATTTGTCTACTTATGGTTTAATAAATAATGAATTGGCAGACGAAAAAATCGGTAGCATCGCCCTAGCAGACGCTGTCAAAGTGACAGATCCGGTTTTAATGAACGACATTTATCAAGCAAAATTATGTAAGGAATGATAAATACAACAAGTCAAGATTACATTCTCGTCCGGGCAGACGATTTTTTTCGTAGCTATGTGTATGGCAGACGCCTGTCAAAGTAGCAAAAATCACGTTTCGGTGAACTATAGTGATCAAAAATAATTTTTGCGTCTTTCGATTCGTCTATCTATGATACAATAAATAACGAATGGGCAGATAAAAAAAACGGTAGCATTTTCCTAGCAGACGCTGTCAAAGTGAAAAATTTTATTTTTTTTTTCTTATATAAATAAGTTTAGAATGTTGCGACGAAATTTTAAGTTTGAACAACAAAAATCTGTCTGTAGGTCTGTCTGTAATCTTTTTTGTGCGCAATTACTCTGGAACTGTTTAAGATATTGATTTATGGTGTATCTATGTACTGTAACGAGATCTGGAACTAGATTATATTGTCGAAGGGTTGGGGGCAAATAAGGTTAAATAGGCAAAGCAAACAAGTAAGATTAATAAAATTGGGATTTAGTGTATGTACGGGAAATCAAGGTCTTAAAAATTTGTTGGCATCAGCCATCCCCACCCTACTATTTGAATGAACCAAAGGTTTCAATTTTTTTTTTTGACATCAGCCACTGCCGCTACCCCCACCCCATATTAAATGGACTAAAGAAATAAAATTGTGATCAAGTGTGTGTACGAGAAGCAAAACTATCAAAACATTTTGCCATCGACCACCGCCACGGCCACCCCGTTACTTTCGTCCCATCATCAAATTACCCTCTTTGATGGTATGTGGAAATAGTGATTCCTTAGACAGCAGTTTTCAAACAAAGAATTTCTCTGCATACCAAAAATCGTTATATTTCCTGTGCGAATAAAATAAAAATCTGACTTTAAACAACAGATTTATTACTTCTATACAAATAAAAAATAACAAAAAGCCTAGAACATAATAATCTAAAAGTAACAAATAATATGTATAGCCATAAAAATATCAATCTATCATATATGGCTATACCGTAAGGAACATACAAACGACTTATTGATAACTTATATTACCAAAAGGAAGATTAAATACGATATCACAAGCAACTTATAACTTAAATATTCATTTTAAAAAAAATCAACATCCTTACTTAACAAAAAACATAAACTCTGATATATAAAAATGCCTATATACCTACAAGGTAGTATCACAATATGGTAATATCGCAATAAACAAATAAATATTATTTGAAAAGTAACAAAAAGGTGGTCTTTTTTTAACTCGCTACCTACAGATTGCATGGAATATGCTTTGCTCCTGTACCATAGAAACTAATTATGGGATCCGAGGGGAATACATCTTTAAAGTTTCCCAAAATCGATGGACCCTTCTGGATATTAAATATATTTCCATCCTGATAGTTTGAAGTATCAAAATTCTGGCGGACAACTTGTATGACTTTATAATAGATAACCGACCTACAGGCAGATTTTTGTTATTCAAACTTAAAATTTCGTCGCAACATTCTAAACCTTTTTATATAGAAAAAAAAATTCAAATTTTTCACTTTGACAGCGTCTGCTAGAAAAATGCTACCGATTTTTTCGTCTGCTGATTCGTTATTTATTGTACCATAGATAGACGAATCGAAGGACGCAAAAATTATTTTTGACCACTATAGTTCACCACTTTGACAGGCGTCTGCCATACACATAGCTACGAAAAAAATTGACTGCCTGGGCGAGAATATAATCTTGAGTTGTATTTATCATTCCTTACACAATTTTTCTTGATAAATGTCGTTCATCAAAACCGGATCTGTCACTTTGACAGCGTCTGCTAGGGCGATGCTACCGATTTTGTCGTCTGCCGATTCGTTATTTATTAAACCATAAGTAGACAAATCGAAGGACGCGAAAATTATTTTTGAACAAAATAGTTCACCGAAATGTAATTTTTTGCCATTTTGAGTTGCGTCTGCTATGATAATGCTACCAGAAAAATCGTCTGCCTGGGTAGAAATGCCGTCTAGACTAACTATATTAGCCTACAAAAATTTATTTTCTTGAACAATATGGTTCACTAAAACCTAAAATCACCCCTTTTTGAATACCCCCCCCCCCCCCCAAGTTAATGCTGCCACTTTGAAACGGCAGACGATCGGTTTTGACATATCCAAAGACCAAAGAATGGACTGCCATCAGTGAAAATTTTGAATCTTATCGTCCACCATAATGTTTGCCAGCTCTTCTACTATATAGACTATATCTTTTACGACAGATTTTTGCATGGGAATATTGCAATATTTTATTTCTGTACCTAATTGGATAATTTTTTTTTAATGAGTTTGTGAAAGTGTATATTATAATATCATGAACAGTTTACATTTCGCTCGGATGCAGAACATAAAAAAAAAGTGAAATTTCGTTCATCCGTTTTTTCAAAATTTTGTCAAGCTAGGAAAAAATAAAAATACAGATGGAACAAAAAATGTCCTAACAAAATTTATCGCGGTTTTCCCTGAAAAAAATTGTCGAATGTAACCTTATAACTCGAGCGAGATCCATGCGTGCGCACGCTTGAATACGCATGGCTGTGACACCGATGCACTGAATTACATGTCACTAAATCAGAATTTGTTCAAACTATATAGGTCCGTTCCTTTGCACGGGAAGTGTGACACTAATTTTGAGTGACGGAGATGGCATCAATGCGGATATCATAAGTTAAAGAGAGACAATCTTACACCAGTGCAGCTAAGCGCTACACTTGTAGTGCAAAGGAATGAACCTTATGTGTGTTGGTTCATTTAAAAGATGGAAATTGTAGCTTTCTGATGCTTTTTTGATTTAAACAATACAAGCAAAGGATGGATGGAAAAAATATACTTCTATATATTATCACGCCCAAACTCAATCGTGGAAAAGGATGTATACTTATATTCTCTTGTATATACTAAATACCAATTTTATTGACTCTTACCGGCTTCATTCATCTATTTACCCCAAATTTACCCCCCAACCCTTCGACGGAACAAGATGAAAATATAGTCTAGTTCTAGATCTCGTTAAAGTACATATGTGTACCAAATTTCAAGTCAATATCTTAAACGGTTCCAGAGTAAACGTGCGCACAAAAAAAAGTTACAGACAGACAGACAGACCGACAGATAGACCGACAGACAGACCGACAGACAGACCGACAGACAGACCGACCGACAGACAGACCGACCGACAGACAGACCGACCGACAGACAGACCGACAGACAGACAGAAATTTTTTTTCGCTCAAACTTAAAATCTCGACGTTTCATGACATTTTAAGACTATTTGGACAATAAAAATTTTTTAAAATTTTTTTGTCGTTACTATACTTCCACTGGACGTGGAAGTAAAAATAGCAAGCGTCATGCTCATCTAAACCCTTTGGAATACCAATTGCTGATCTGATCTAGTTATCTATTTTCTTTTTCGAATCTCGTATTCGCAGTTACGGATCATCCACAAAGGGACAAAGTATACCATCTACTACGGATGTTAGAGGATTGGTAGCAAAACACAGCCATGTCTGGGGTTTGGACCAACTTTATATTTATCAGAGTTGGTGTCAACTTTCTTCATACAATCAGCAAATAATATAGACCAGATGGCTTGGTGTTTCCATCGCAAATTTGGAGATTTAGTACTGGTTCCTTTTCTAAAATATCGCGTCCCTAATAAAAATTAAATATTACAAAATTCCCATGTTTGTTTATTCCTTTATAATGTTTATACCTTTTGAAAAGTTAATTTTATGAGTACTGACATTCACCGTCATAGGTGTATTTATGTTTGTTACTAAAAGTTGATTTAAGCAGGCTATTTTGATTTTAACGAAATATACCATGTGGCAGAAGAACAATATTTGACTAAGTAGCACATATTTTAAAATGTAATAAGGAATGTATTCTAGAAGAATAGTCCTGTAACCATCTATCCTTTCCAACTTGGTGTGCCAGACGACAATATCGAATATATAGATTGCAGAATATATTCCCAACACGGAAGATAAGAAATACATTGACTTCCTTCTATAGTCTAGCACCTTTTTAATAGAGAATATTTTCTCGATCTGAAAATAATTACAAGACGAAATTTTTAAGCATGCTCCATCATACTAGGAAAATAGTATCATGAGTCAAGAACCGTAAACAGAGGAGGATAGCCAGTTCCCTATGCTGCAACGTTCGCCACTGTGGCAAAACTGTGCCGTCACGGCGAGACCTAAATCTGTTGTTGTTTACGTTTCTGACGGCATTTTCTCTCTGTGTTTAGTGGTGTGATTATTAAGTTTTGTCTATAGTCGGAGAGTAGCCAATCTGTAGGAAACATTTTAAAAGTAGTCTATACAACTCGCGAACACCCACCTAAAAAACAGATGATATTATGTAAAATGATCTTCTGGATTTGATTTTTGAGTTCGCCCGTTAATTTGAGATTGCCAAATCGGTCAATTCACAAATTTTTTGAAAAATTTTAAAATTATGTGTTAATTTTTGTTTTTCACATAACACATCATATCTTTTTTATTTTAATTCCGATTTAGACCAATATTTTACACATTATCCCTCCAATATTCTTGGACAGGCTGACGGCAAAGAATATAGTGTAACTAATAATATAGTGCCTAAAAAAATTTAATTACCCTCTATTGCCGCGGTTTTTTAAAATTTGCATTGAAAAATACCCGATCGAGGTAACTTTTTTATTTTTAAAGAGAGAGTTATAGTATAAACGAGAAAAATGTTCCATATACTTTAAACAAACTTTTTTATAAAGAGACTTTTTTGAGATTCGGCTCATGTAACGAGATGACGCTATTGAATGCGGCCGCGCAACTCGTCCACATTAATTTAAAGCATAACTTCTGTTAACGTCGCCCATCTGTGGTGTCGTTTAAGCGATCAAGTGAGTCTACGTCTACGGATTTATTATACTCTTCGCAAAAACGAAGAGTATATTGTATTTGATCGGCACATTTCTAAAATCGTAAATATCGCTCGTAGAGAAAAAAATTTCATATCATTGTGTTGTGAACGAATTCTGAACAACTTTCAAAATGTCCGTCTGTCCGTCTGTCCGTCCGTCTGTCCGTCCGTCCGTCACGTTTCTTGTAAGCACGATAACTTAAGAAAGAAAAATCCGATTGTATTGAAATTTAGAAAGTAAGTTAGTGTTAGCTAGAGGAAGAACCCTATTGTTTTTGAAGAAAATCGATCAGTAAATAAAAAAGTTATTAATTATTTAATTAAAAAAAAATATCCTCTTAATTTTTGTCGCTTGTACTAAAATGGAAATCTTGCGAAATATTATTTCCATAATATATTTTTTTTGTTTATGAATTTTACTAATATATATTTCATAGAAGTACGAGCTGAAATACCTATGTATGATTGTTGAAAGATATATATCGCAGACAATCAGTTCTCCTAGCAATAGCTGGTGGCGCAGCGGCTAGAGCTTTACGTTGCGAACCAAAGGTCCCGTGTTCGAATCTCACACAGGTTGGGTATTTTTTTTTTTTTATATAATTTTTTTCACAACAAAGATAGTATCACAAAATTTAGGATGTCCAAAAACTAACATTATTTACAAGAAAACTGCGAAGAGTATCCTATAGAATGTGTAACAATTATATATAAAAAGCTCAGTAAATTGGCGAAGAGTACGTTTTTAGCTTGTTTAGTTTCTATTTGCAATTAAATGTTATAAAATTATGTAGATAATCTCGAAACATACACATTATTAAAAAATATATTTTCATTAATTATAACAGCAAGTGGGTACTAAAGATTACATTTTCCTTCGCATAAACAACTTATGTTACATTGCACGTTTGCTTTGCTACACTTGCAACTTGTATAGTACAGTTATATAATTTACATTTACAAAATGGAATTAACTCAATAAAATTGGGTTTTGGGCTTTTTGAAATCATCTTTGAAAATAAGATTGCCTCCTTTAGGTACCATCCAAAATCTAAAACATTTGGAATTCTGGGCTTAATTTGGTAGGCTGTCTTGTAACTAGCACATTGCACAAATGCCCTTTTTACTTGTATTCTCTGTACTAGGATTTACAATTTCTGATTTCCTTTTATAAGCAGTTCGGGTATACGATCTTCTACATTGTGCATGGTAAACTGGATTTAGTGATAAAAATAAATTTTTCTGTTCTAAATATTGTTTTAGAGCCACAGAAATGTCATCGGATTTTGCATTTGATCGGTACATTTCTAAAACCGTAAATATCGCTCGCAGACAAAAAATTTTCATACCATTGTGTTAGTGAACGAATTTTGAACAACTTTCAAAATGTCCGTCTGTCTGTCCGTCCGTCACGTTTCTTGTAAGCACGATAACTGAAGAAAGAAAATTCCGATTGTACTGAAATTTGGACAGTAAATTAGTGTTAGCTAGAGGAAGAACCCTATTTGAACAAAATCGATCGGTAAATAAAAATGTTATTACTTAATGATTTAAATTCGAAAAATTTTTTTTTTAATTTTTATGTTTTTGTAATTGAATAGAAATCTGGTGAAATGATATTTCATTTTAATATCTAAATATTTATATATTTTACAAATATACATTTCATAATGTAATATACAACCGTGAAAATATGATTTTAGCTCGTGTCTTATAATGTAAAAGTTTACATTCTTTTACGTGTAAGGTGGTGGTGTAGTTCTTTTGACTCGGAATCGAAACCCAAATGGGGTTTGGTATAGTTTTTTTACCAAGTCTTTTACCAACTAAGATCGTACTATAAAATTAAAAATGTCTAAAAGTAACATTATTTACAAATAACTGCGAAAAGTATCCTATTGAATGTATAACAATTATATAAAAATCCAGTGAACAGGCGAAGAGTACGTTTTTAGCTTGTTTCCTTTGATTTCCTATTCGAGTAATTATAATTTATTATGCCAAACTACGTGTTTATAACGCACTAAATATAAGGACTGAGACAAAAAGCACTTTCAATTTAACATAAATGGACACTGGAAAATAATAATCATCCGGCACGTGTGCGTTTAGCTCTAGATGCGATTGCGGCCGATTCATAGTAGCGCGCATTCGTTCGGACGCTGAAACAATCAATGAATATTTCGATAAGGGAGCAAAATTTCAAAAAAAACTTCTTATAAAAGATTTTATTTAGTTCGTTCGGAACATTTTCATCGGTTATAGTAGGCACCTAACTTTAAAAATAAAAAAGATACCTCGATCGGACATTTTACTCAAATTTTAAAGATTTTGCGTCAAAGAAAAGTTGTTATTTTTTTTTGCCAACTAATTATTTTTTAGGTAAAGTTTTTTACTTTCAACATATCAAAGAATAGTTAGAGAATATTATGTAAAAAAACTAAAAAATTCTGAAGTAAAATAAAAAATATATGACTTGTTATATGAAAAACAAAAACTAACACATAATTTTAATTTTTTTTAGAAAATTGCTAATTTGGTCATTTTGGCAATCTCAAATCAATGGGCGAATTCAAAAATCAAGTTTAGCAGGTTATTTTACATCAGATTACCTATTTTTTAGGTGGGTGTTCGCGAGTTGTATATAGGGTGTCGAATTCAGAGGGTCTGGTCTTCCAGTACTACTTATTTACTGGTTTTTCTTTGTAAATCTCATAAGTACACCTTCGTGTGTGTTATACGTTTCGTTGAGTTATAAAAATATTCTTGATTAGTGAAATTTTGTGCAGAAATGGGGACATACCATTTGCACTATTTTGGACCTTTATAGGATTTAAAAGACAATTATTATTATTAGTGTTCTGTGGTGATTTTGTATATATTATAGAAGATAAGAGAAGCTTAATAATCCATGTATTAGATTTACATAGTGTTATTATTCAGATAGAAGTGAAGAAAAATGCCGGGTACAAGGTGTGCAGTGTATGACTGTAATAACACGTATTTACAAAGAAATTTACTGGTCAAGATATTATTTTCCACGTTTTTCCAAAACCCAAAGATCTGGTGTCCAAAACCATCATCAGAAGTGAATGGATAAACAGATGCAAAAGCAGGATAATTTAACCCAGATACAAGTAGGCGATTTGTTCGGTTCATTTTATGAAGATCGACTTGCAAAATGAATTACTAGGTAAAAATACGTTTTTTTACTATATGTGTACTTACTTTTCCGAGTTGTTTTGTTATTCTGGGTGTTAATTTTTATAATGCATATTTTTCATAATTTAATATTTTGTTTAGATCATTTTTATCAAATTATTCTGTGAATTGAATCAGAATCTACTGTAGATAAGATAATTTTTTATCAGATATTTTTGTGAATCAAGGATCAATAACCGCCGTATAGAAAAACAAAAATGCATGTTTCCTTGAATCAGGCATTTCATTTCCATGGCTTGCTTTTATACATTTGACATAATTTTGTCAATTTTTGTCAGAAACTTCCACGCTTTACCTACTTGCACTGTAATTCGCATGAATTTCAAGAACTTAAAAGCTAATCAGGTTAAGGCAATGAAGAGGAAAAATGCAGATTCTAATTCAAATTATCAAGAAATTATTAATGGCGAAAAAAAATCGAAAATTAAATAAAACAACGAACTGAATAATCAACAATATGTTATAGGCCGGGAGCCCGTGTATAAAATGACTGACTATCCGGCGAACTTTGAAAATATGTAAAATGGATTGTTCTTATATAAGTTAGCAAGGAATGGACCGTCAGCTGGTTGGGTAGCGGTGGGGGTGGATGTCAAAGGGTTGAAAACACGTAAAAAAAATTAAGAAAAAAAACTATCCGGCGAACGCTGAAACTTATATGAGGGGAAGATTATTTTATATAATGAAAGTAGAACATAGTCAGCTGGACGGGGGGCGGTGGATTTACCGTCAGCTGATCGATCAAACAGGTCCAAAAACATGAAGAATTTAAATTATTCGGCGAACTTTAAAATGTCGGTATAAGATATAATATTTATACTGTAATTCACGAAAAACATAGTCAACTGCAAGTATGTGGGTGGAAAAGTCGTCAGCTGGTACAGAACAGTGCTGAGTGTTGATCGCCTGCGAGGCAGCGCGCATCACCTTTCTTGCATCAGCTGACGACTTTTCCACCCACATACTTGCAGCGGACTGTGTTTATCGTTAATCTTAGTAGGAATATTATTATATACCCGAACTTGAAAGTTCGCCATAAAGATTTAATTAGTAATATCGATATTGATAACTTAATGTTAGAAAACGTGCGTGCGGCATTCCCGAGTTTCTTTATTTAATTTGATTAAATATTCAAATTATTATTAATATACATTATTTTATGAGAATACAAATTAATACATTCACACATTTCAAAATTATACAGAATGATCTGCTCAGAAAATTTATTTAGTTTAGTGAAAATAAAAATAAATTTATTCGGCTTCCGATAACAGATCTTCCTCATTCTCATTTTCATCCAACTCAGCACTCTCTTGATGCTCAGTGGGTAAAATATCATTTTTCTCTTTGTCACTCGCATCTAAAAAAACACTTATTTATAAAAAATTGATTAAGATTATAATAGGATGAAAAGTGAAAAGCACAAATGATATAATACCCTCCGTATTTTCGGCATCTCGGATAATCATTTCCACTTATTGAGGTAATTGATCTCCATCAAACCACTTGCAAGTTAAATTTGTTTCCCTCAACCAAGGGATCTAATGTAGATGACACTTGTTTGTGTGCGTTGTTCCAAATCGTACAAGTTCCGATTTCGACGGAGGCGAGAGAGGTGCATCAAAATTTTTGTCTGGTAACCGAAATTCGTTAACATTTTCGCTGAATTTATACACCTTAGTGAAGATAGCTACATGAGCATCATTGACGTTTTTTATAGCTTTAAACCCATACATCGTGCAAACAAACTTCTCTATTATGTTAACGACATTATTTAGGTTCTCCTCTGGTAAATTATTCACACTTTAAATGCTTCAATAACTTCTTTTAGAAGCCCTATTCAAGTTTCTTTCAATGCATTGGCAAGTGGTGAAATGGCTCCGTTCTTAGGTAATAAAACCCTACACCTAATGCTAAAAACTGCTATAGTTATTGAGTTCGAAACGACGATATCCAATCTAGTGTCACTCAAGAAGCCGTGGAAAGCTTATCGTGTTCTAGTCACGAGGAGGTGGACACTAAAATGATTTTTCACGTATAAATGAGAACACCAGTGTGGTCATAAGTTCAGATACTGACATTCCTGTCATCATGCTGGGAAACATGAAAAATGTACATAATAATGTGAAAATTCGGATAAAAATGGAAATAAAGAAACGTAGGAAATAAAGAAACGTAGGAAATAAAGAACGATTTTTATATCTAAACAATTTGTATTCAGCACTTGGAGAAGACTTGTGTAACGTATTGTCCGCTTTCCACGGTTTCGCGGGATGTGATTATAATCCCGCAATTTTCAAGAAAGGAAAAAAATCCTTTTACTATATTAAGAAAAGATCAAGCGTTTATTGAAGCATTTAAAAGTTTGAATAATTTACCAGAGGAGAATCTAAATAATGTCGTTAACATAAGTTTGTTTGCACGATGTGTATAAAAAAAACAATGATGCTCACTAAGGTGTATAAATTTAGCGAAAATGATAACGTATTTCGGTTACCAGACAAAAATTTCAATGCATCTCTTGCCTCCGTCGAAATCGGAACTTGTACAGCACTTTTTAAGAACTGTGTATATATGTATAGTGTATACGATTTGGAACAACGCACACAAGCAAGTGCCATCTACATTAGATCCCTTGGTTGAGGAAAACAAATTTAACTTGCAAGTGGTTTGATGGAGATCGAATACCTCCATAAGTGGAAATGATTATCCGAGATGCCGAAAATACTGAAGGTATTATATCATTTGTGCTTTTCACTTTTCACCCTATTATAATCTTAATCAATTTTTTATAAATAAGTATTTTTTTTTAGATGCGAGTGACAAAGAGAAAAATGATCTTTCACGCACTGAGCATCAAGAGAGTGATGAGTTGGATGAAAATGAGAATGAGGAAGATCTGTTATCGGAAGCCGAATAAATTTATTTTTATTTTCACTAAACTAAATAAATTTTCTGAGCAGATCATTCTATTAAATTTTGAAAGGTACGAATGTATTAATTTGTATTCTCCTAAAATAAAGTATATTAATAATAATTTGAATATTTAATCAAATTAAAGAAAGAAACTCGGGAATGCCGCACTCACGTTTTCTAACATTAAGTTATCAATATCGATATTACTAATTAAATCTTTATGGCGAACTTTGAAATTCCGGTATATGATAATATTCATACTAAGATTAACGATAAACACAGTCAGCTGCAAGTATGTGGGTGGAAAAGTCGTCAGCTGATGCAAGAAAGGTGATGCGCGCTGCCTCGCAGGCGATCAACACTCAGCATTGTTCTGTACCAGCTGACGACTTTTCCACCCACATACTTGCAGCTGACTATGTTTTCCGGGAATCTCAGTATAAATATTATCTTATACCCAAATTTTAAAGTTCGCCGAATAATTTAAATTTTTCATGTTTTTGGACCTGTTTGATCGATCAGCTGACGGTAAATCCACCGCCCCTCGTCCAGCTGACTATGTTCTACTTTCATTATATAACATAATCTTCCCCTCATATAAGTTTCAGCGTTCGCCGGATAGTTTTTTTTCTCAATTTTTTTTTACGTGTTTTCAACCCTTTGACAGCCACCCCCACCGCTACCCAACCAGCTGACGGTCCATTCCTTGCTAACTTATATAAGAACAATCCATTTTATATATTTTCAAAGTTCGCCGGATAGTTAGTCATTTTATACACGGGCTCCCGGCTTATTATAATTTGACATTGAGTAGAAAAGGAAAAAAATTGCTACATTCTTGAAATTTTCCACACACGATTAGTTCACGATATTTATATGCAAAGAATACAGGAAAGACGCGTGACTACGTCATAGTAATGGCGGCATCATGCGGACAGATTTGCTTGATCTGGATAACCTTGGCGTTTACGGTTCTTGATCATGAATATACTCCAACTGATCAATGTGTTGCAGGAGTATGAAGCAATAATTAATCAGTATGTAATTTGTGTCAAAATTACCCAAAATAACACCAATAGCACAGTAAGTATCTGTATTTTTTCCCTAGGACATTCTCTTTCAAAATTACTTGCTCTTAGAAGTTTAATCTTAAAGATTATTTTTTCATAACTTCCAATCTATTGTATCAATTGTAATAAACTTTGGATAGTGTACACAGTAAATATATTATTCATACATACCACGGCGATATTGAACCATGCAAGGACCTGGAGAAGAAAGGGAACGCAAAGAAACAACGAACAAATTAATATAAGAAACGAACCACTGGCCCTTGGGCCAGCCACTATCAAAGGGTGAACTGCTGGAAATAATAGCTAGAGCTAGAGGAAATACTTTATTTGCAGAAGAGAAAATAAATGAGGAACGGAAAGACTAAAGAAGCAAACCTTAAAAATTATCTCCAAAACGTACGTGGAAATCACACCTCTGCCTACGGAATGGAATACAACCCTCCCCAAAATCAACTCGCCGTAGGATATAGATGATTAGAGAAGAATAACACTCTGCCGACGACCACTTAAACATCAGTCAATAAATAGTGCGGGGTAGAGTTAATATGAGGGGTAATGACAACAGAAAGAACAGTTATAAAAATTATTCATGATAGAATTTTCTACTATGCATATTCTAAAGGTAACATTTTCTCACTTTGGGACATACTAGTTGCTCTTGTCCACATTCTGACAGCCAATCAGTGATCCGAGCCACACTTTTTCACATCCGAGTTGCAGTTCTTACATCTGCACGTCCGACACAACATGTTGCAGGTTTTTGCATCCAGATGTCCATTAGAACATCTACCTGACACCTTTTAACATCCGAACCTCCAAAGGAACATCCGATGGCAGTTTTCACACATTGGATTTCTATTATACAGACGACTGGTAGTTTATAATCGCAGCCTTTTATATATGAATCTAGTCTTTAATTTCTAGACGTCCAACTTAACATTCAAATCTTTTTTTACATCCAGACGTAAAAAGCAGAATTCAGTTTTCCAAAACAAGCTGCCTGTTTCTGAATAAAATAAAAATGTGCAGTTTTGCTAGCTAGTACTAATACCAATCTGTGCCCAAGAAAAGACATCGATAACAAGAGTATTACTATGAATTTTCTTCCGGTGCCCCCCCCAGAAGTCAATCCTGTATCCGCCCCTGATACCAATTGTTAGAATCCACCACCAACATATTTTTAAAGCTATGGGAACAATAAAGTTAAGAAAATTAATAGTTAAATAATTCATTGTTGTTGTTTTTGCTGTCGTTACCTCTACCTCTACCCCGCACTATTGGACGACGTTTAAGTGAGCCTCAGAGTACCTCGATTATCGCTTAAATATAACGCAAATAGAAGCGGCCTATTTCTAGTGAAAATATATAATTTTATAGGAAGGAATTAATAGGGTCAAAAAAAAATAGTGAGAAAAATAACGTCTTATACCCCAAAAAGGAAACACGAAGCAGCTACGGTCACGTGTTCCGAAATTTTGTTCCTCATCAGCGTAGCGTAGCAACAAAAAGGATCTGGAACAATAATTCCGAAACACGTGACCGTAGATGCTTCGTGTTTCCTTTTTGGGGTATCTGGCGTTATTTTCCTCACTATTTTTTTTTACCCTATTAATTCCTTCCTATTTTATTCGACTCGCCAGGTTGAAATAGGGCAGTCCACATAGGGCTCTATGTGCCGACTGTCGGTGCAGGTCTTAAATAGACCGATCTAGATATGAATGCACAAATACGAATACTGTGCTTTCAACCTTCAATTATTGTTCCTATCTGTCCTTTCCAGATCCTTTTTGTTGCTACGCTACGCTGATGGGGAACAATAATTCCGAAACAAGTGTCCGTAGCTGCTTCGTGTTTCCATTTTTGGGATATAAGGCGTTATTTTTCTTACTATTTTTTTTGACCCTATTAATTCCTTCCTATTTTATTTGACTCGCCAGGTTGAAATAGGGCAGTCCACATAGGGCTCTATGTGCCGACTGACGGTGAAGGTCTTAAATAGAACGATCTAGATATGAATGCACAAATAAGAGTACTGTGTACTGTACTTTCAACCTTCAATTATTGTTCCTATCTGTCCTTTCCAGATCCTTTTTGTTGCTACGCTACGCTGATGAGGAACAATAATTCCGAAACACGTGTCCGTAGCTGCTTCGTGTTTCCTTTTTGGGGTATAAGGCGTTATTTTTCTCACTATATAATTTTATGTTAATTTTTAATTATATCAGTATTACAGAATCCACCCCCACCACCCCTGCTTTTGAAAGTGTGGGAGCTAAAAGCACCAAAGGTAACCCTGCAAACAGAATAAGCATACGTTAAGACTTTGTCAGATTTTTTGAATTAGCTTTCAGTATAGGGATTCTTTCATCTTCTAACCATTATAGATGGAAATAGGGCCATTTTCGAGTGTTGTGCCCATGAGAACTTTTGATCAGCATGGCATGACTCGAACTTCATTCCTGTATCATGCGTCATCTGGCTCGATCTTCTGACATCAAGCATTATCCAAACCCAACCCGGGGTCTAGACGTAGCCGGCCCGGTGGAATGTTATTTCCCGAGAGTAACAGTAATGCTACCGTACACTGGTCAATCAAATAAAAAAATCAATATCAAAAATAAAATTTTGACACTTCTAAAAAACGATAAGAAGACTCGTTTTGGAGAAAAATTGATTTTACTGGTAAGAGTTCAGGACTGACTGACATCTTCCTATCTACCTTTACTTCTAAGGGAGAAAAAATTACAGACAATTTTGATGTTATTATTTCAACCAAGTATTGCCCCACACTCTTGGCACATTCTGTATTTTAGATACCTACCTCAGTAAAATAGTGACAAATTTTCCACAAAGACTTTATCTTGAAAGGGATAGCAAGTACACAAAATATCAATACAGTTGTTGCACTGATCTGTTCAATGGCTGTTACGTATTTTGCCTTCTGGTCGGTTTTGTCCACGGTTTTTTTACCTTTGTCAGCTCCATTTAAAAGATTGGTGAGGGTTATGAAGGCTAAAAAACTTTTGACTTAATCCAAACTAATGTGTCTAATATTTTTTTCAGCCATTTAACATTTTATTAACCATTACCTAAGATCGTAGTTAAGATACAACCATAAATACCATACAAAACTGACCACTGTAATTTATAGAATAATCCACAATTTTTATAATAAACGGGGCATAATCCGCATATTCTGGAAAATATCAAAATAGGTTGTATTAACAGAAAACTCTCTTTAGAAATTTTAATTTCCTTTGGTAAAAACATTTTCAAATTATATACAGTTATTGACAACTACTAATTCTACACTGTCTTGATTTATTGTAGGTTTTACAGGAAGTTGATTTTAATAAAAATGTAAACAAATTATAAAATCCTATTTATAAGTGCAATTTTCGCTGTGAAATTGATGTTTAAATATTTGTTTTAACCATTAGCGTGTATAATTTATTCGAGTACAATATTTTCAAGAATTATATACACATTCATACAATTCTGTATGGGAAGTGACTGTATTTTATTGTTAAAAATGCTAATATATTTAAAATGAGGTTGAATATGAGTCAGTTTCTATCAGGGAAAATTAATATAATATATTTTTTTAACAGATTGGAACCGGCTTCAAAAAAGACACTAAAAATTTCAAACAGCCACTGTGTTTACCTAATATCGAGCCTAATATCGATACTACGATCGGTTAAAAATACGTTCGGTTTCTTTTTACTAGTGAAATATTTTCCTTAAATATATAAGGAATAAAAAAACAGACTGCAACCAACAGCTATTCTCCGGATTAATGCCCCGCCGAACGCTGAATTACGAATTACAAGCCTGGGCGCGTTAAATACAGTAACTATGTATTGCCACACAACGCTAAAGTTTCGATTGTAACGGACACCAGCCGAAAAACTTATTCCTACTCAGCATGGATTTACAGCCCACAAAAGTGTTGACAGTGCTCTCAGTGATTTCGTAGATGGTATTGTAAGTGCACTTGATAAATCTCAGGTTGCACTGGGACTATTTATAGATTTTACTAAGGCTTTTGACTGTGTCGATCACTCCATATTATTAACCAAATTATTAAAATATGGTGTTAGGGGTATTGCTCGCATGGATGGTGCCAATCTTATCGTACCCAGCAAGTTAAAATCAAAAATACAGTATCCAGTCTATCTACTGTCAGCTGTGGTGTTCCACAAGGATCCATACTTGGACCTACATTATTTATTATGTATATTAATGATATGTTAATCTATCTAGAACATCCTCTATGCTTGACAGTTGCATATGCTGATGATACCAATATTTTAATAAGATCTAGTAACCTAACCGATGCTGAAAATTGTGCCGCCTTAATTTACAAAAAAATGATCTTGTGGGTCCAAAAAAACAAATTATGCATGAATAACAACATGTATTGTTTTTAAGACATCACGGTCTATCATTAAGCCTAATAATTCTATCATGCTAGACAATACAGTTAATTTTACTTTTTCAAATAACTCCAAACTGTTGGGTTTAAGGATAGACTGTAATCTAAAGTGGTCTTGTCATGTACATGATGTTTGTACAAAATTATCAAAAACCTGTTTTGCCTTAACTGTTGCATCTAAGCACTGCAGTTTATCTAAACAATTATATTTTGCCTCTTTCCACTCAACTATTAAATATACCATAGTACATTGGGGACTAGCAAGTGAAGTACATAGTGTTTTTGTTCTGCAAAAACGAGCTATACGAATAATGGCTAAACTAAATTATAATGAATCATGTAGGCTTTTCGCTCTCTATTAATCCTCACCTTAACCTCTATATATGTAATATATATGAAATAACTTGCTTTGTCTATAAAAACAAACTTAAATTTTCTAACACTAGATCACAGCATAACCACAATACCAGGAAAAAACCGCTGCCCAAGGAATCACTACTTCCACATCCAGATTTTTTATCCAAGTCACTCACAACGAAAAAATTTGGTATGTGGAAATAATTATTTATGGAACTTTAATAATATAATATTTGAAATCCTCTACCCCAAAAACCCATAAAACGATACCCCACATCGGTAGCGGGGTGGGGGTGGTGATGAGGGGTGGTAGTGGGGGCGGATAAAGTAAAAAAACATTTTGAGGTTTCTGGTTCTTGTACACACACTAAATCACAATTTTTTTCGTCCCCTTTAATAATGGGGTGGGGGTGGTAATGGGAGGTGGCTAATGCCAAAACTTTTTTTGAGACCTTAGCTTCTCTTGTATATACTAAATACCAATTTTATGGACTCTTACCTGCTTGATTTACCTATTTTCCCCAAATTTACCCCAATTTACCCCCCAACCCTTCGACGGAACAAGATGAAAATATAATCTAGTTCTAGATCTCGTTAAAGTACATATGTGTACCAAATTTTAAGTCAATATCTCAAACGGTTCCAGAGTAAACATGCGCACAAAAAAGTTACAGACAGACCAACACAGACCGACAGACAGAAAATTTTTTTTTGCTCAAATTTAAAATCTCGACGTTTCGTGGCATTCTAAGCCTATTTGAACAATAAAAAATTTTTTAAATTTTTTTGTCGTTACTATACTTCCACTGGATGTGGAAGTAAAAGATAATTTGTCACCACTAAGCATGATACTGCCTTGTATCAAAAAAATATCTTTTTTAATGAAAGCATTAAATGTCTCCCAACAATTAGAAAATTTAAAAATGCAGTGAAATTATTTATTTTAGAAATAAACTGCTACACCTTGCAAGAATTTGTATTAAGATGTTAGTCCCATTTCGTATATACTGTAGTTCTATTTGTTAGTACTTATTTGTATTGCACTGCTCTCTTTTTATTTTTTTTTTATATGATTGACTTGAAACTTTTTAAAGTTATGTTTTTTTGTTTGTACTTTACCTTTTTACCTTTATATTTAAGATATCGACGAAATTTCTTAAACTATTTAAGTACATACTGTACCTACTGTTTTCTGAAATTAATAAATATTATTATTATTATTATTATTGCAGACTAAACCAAATATGTGAATATCTATTTATGTCGTATAAAATTGTGTATAATGTTGCTTTAGCTGAAACTTGAAGGCAGCACAACTTAAGCATTTAAGTTCACCACTAAGAGTGGTGAATAAGTCCGGTAAACTCTAAGGTGGCGTATGTATGAATTGGTAACACGACGTACGATACGATCTGATATGCGATGCGCATAAAGCTATCGCAGTAACATAGAGATGAACTAGTTGCGTATGCAGTATTGCTAACAGAGCTTTCTAAAATTCTCCGTCCACTGCCTTAAAATTCTCCGCAAATCCAAGAAATTCTCCGCCAAAAATAAATATCAAAATCTTTCATACAACAAAAATTATATTGACCATTTATTTGTTTCTCAATATGTTTTCCATTATTAATTTGCACAAATCGATATTTTAATTCATCAGTGATGGATTTTAATAAAACCTGGTTGTGATGAATCCCCTTGAAGAACTATTTAAGTACATACTGTACCTACTGTTTTCTGAAATTAATAAATATTATTATTATTATTATTGCAGACTAAACCAAATATGTGAATATCTATTTATGTCGTATAAAATTGTGTATAATGTTGCTTTAGCTGAAACTTGAAGGCAGCACAACCTAAACATTTAAGTTCACCACTAAAGAATGGTGAATAAGTCCGGTAAACTCTAAGGTGGCGTATGTATGAGTTGGTAACACGACGTACGATACGATCTGATATGCGATGCGCATAAAGCTATCGCAGTGACATAGAGATGAACTAGTTGCGTATGCAGTATTGCTAACAGAGCTTTCTAAAATTCTCCGTCCACTGCCTTAAAATTCTACGCAAATCGAAGAAATTCTCCGCCAAAAATAAATATCAAAATCTTTCATACAACAAAAATTATATTGACCGTTTATTTGTTTCTCAATATGTAATCCATTATTAATTTGCACAAATCGATATTTTAATTCATCAGTGATGAATTTTAATAAAACCTGGTTGTGATGAATCCTCAAAACCAGGTTTGGAGCACGCTTAAGATCATTGGTAGACAACCGGCATCAGTTGACCGTTAGTGTAACTGAATTCGCAAGAGGTGCCTTGCCAAAATTTTTTTTTCCATATTTTCTCCTCCCCCTCGCTCATCAGACATGAGATTTGAATAAAGCATATTTTTTTCAGATTTCTCCTCCCGCTCATCAATTTTGAGACCGGAACAAATTTTTTTTCCGATTTCTCACACCTCCTCGCTCATGAATTATTAAACCTAGATTTTTTTCTTTAATGTCCCGCATTAGCAAGATTCAAATATGGTCTCTTTACGTAAACTACTAAACTGCAAAAAAACAGAAAACTACATTATTTTGTTATTTGTTTTAATAAAGATATAATTTTAAATTTTGTTATCCTATATTCTCCGCCAATTCTCCGTCAAATAGACATTCTCCGCCATATTCTCTGCAGGCAGTCAAATTCTCCGAAAAGCGGAGAATTCTCCGGCAATGTGCACTGTTTGTGTGGTAATTTTAGAAGATTTTAGTAGATTTTCTGAATACTAGTTTAGAAACTATATTTTATCGCCATCTATGACAATTTAAGCTAGTAACCTAAGTGACACGTCATCGAATAGTGCCGAACTCAATCAAATATCTATAGAGACAACTGCTACAGTCATTTAGTTAGGTTCAGTCTTTCTCCGATAGATGTCGAACCAGATATTTAGTTTAAAAGTGCGACCCCACCCGCCTCAAGAATTTTCTAAATCCGCGTCTGATTAAGTACAAGGTAGGTACTTAAGTATGAATTTTTCGTTCAAAATGTTTTAATATTTTTGTTTACTTCTTATTTTTATAAACGTTTCATTTTATTTTATATTTTATTTTCTGTTTTATTTGAACAAATGTTTAGTTTTCATTACTCCTCTTATTTTTATTGATTGTTAAAAGTAATACTGCTCCATCTAGCGGTAGCAGTGTTAACTCACAAACATTAATTTACAGGTTTCCACTAGGCAGGAATTAAATGTTTCATAAAATTTCCGCCCGACACTAGATAGCGGTAGTTTTTAGTAGAATTTAATTTTAGGTTAGTAGATTTTAGTAGATTCTGATTGGAATGTTGGTAGAATAATACGGTTAATTGAAATTTGAAAGCTGGTGTTAAAATTTTACTTGTTATTTCTCTTCGACATGTTTATTTATTTGAGTAAAAAGGTAGGTAATTGAAAAACAAATAATAAATAATTAATTTTTATCAGTGTTATTCTTTTTAGATTGCAATTCCAAACAATACAAGAATTAATGCAACTGCATGGAATAAACACAATGGTTACGTAGCTGTTGGAGGAGAAAGTGATTTATTAAAACTACTGAAACTAGATTCTGGTAAAAACTGTTGCTTAATTTACGCTTGCTTTTAACTTTATACCACTTTTAGTTAGCGATAATGAAGGAGGTGCAAAGAACCGTGGACTGGCTACTACAAGCAATCTGTCGATGAATCAAACACTCGAAGGACACCGAAAATAATTATACAAGTACTTGTCTGGAATGAATCTCATAAGAGACTGACAACCAGTGACCAAAACGGGGTTATAATTGTTTGGATGTTGTATAAGGTAAGTACGGAGAAAGTAACTCGAGAAATTCTTTTAATTCGAACCTTTTTAAGGGAGCGTAGTATGAAGAGATGGTAAACAACTGTAAAAAGTCATGGCATGAAGTACAGATGGTCAGAAAATATGTATAATCTAGAGACGGGGCAGTTATTGTCGGATGTGTTAGGGAAAACAGAATTTGGGGCAAGGGATTAAAACAAGTCCAACTATCAGATGGTCTCCTGATGGAAAACTGCTTTTATTCAGTTTGAAAAAGTACATCCATATGACAACCAGGGCAATTTTGTCGTAATTATAGAGCGGAAAATAATTAATGTTTTTTTAACTGTGCTGGTATATTTTAGATGCGTGTGAATATATTATGCCATGATGCCACGTTTGAGTCTATACCGATAGTGGGACTGGATTGGTACAATGGTTTAAATGGTTATATGCATGCTTTTTGTCCAAACTTAGCTATCACCTTTGAGAACGGTAGAACTCAGCTGATGAGGAATGAAAGTGATACAAGTAAGTTTTAGGTTTTACAATTAACAGATGTTTAATTTTTGCATAAAGGAGTTTAATTAAAACTTTCCAAGCTTATTTTCTGAAAATAATTACGTCCTGTAGTATCGTTAGATTCATACCAGTTTGTTACATTTTTATCTTAAAAACTGTTTTAAATTGTACGTATCATTCAGAAATCTTAATTATTGCTTCTTTTTCAATGTTTATCGGGTTAGAGGTAGTTTTGCAGTACATGTTAATAGTGAAGTAAGATAAATACTTTAAAATATTAGGTAATTTAAAAGTACTTACATTTAAATCATACCCAAGCAGCATTCAAAGTGATGGGAACTGGCATCTGAGGCATCGGAACTTTAATACAGTAGGAATGACATAACTGTTACTAAATTTGCAGCTTTAAGGTAATATTCACTTTGTGGTATGCATTTGTAGTAACAATTATGTAGATTCTACCGAATTCAGGCATTGTATAGTTATAACACTTTCAAGTAACTGCCGCAAAATCTGCAACGTCGCAGATACTACTCTGCATTATTTTGAAGCATCCTCAACTGCAAAGTGAAAATTGGTAGTAATGCCGACCGCACAGCGTTACCAAAGGACCACTTCAAAGTAACGATAACTTCAAGTGTTCAATTTTAAGTCCCTGATACGTTGTTGGGAAATTGTCTGGAACCTCATTGTTGTCTAACTTATTAGTGACATCTTGAGTAAAACAGAGGTTATTTCTATGAACATAGGGGCTTTGAAGTTATTTTTACTACTCCCCACTAATTGAAAATGACTACAAAGTTATATATACCTTAAAAACCTACTATAAAGTGATATCAACTTTTAAGACAATTTATATCGTTATTGGCATTGAATAAAATGGCGGCATCTGAAATGCTCAGTAAAAGCAAAATAAAGTTTATCGGCACTCATCATTGTTTTATAGAAAACTGAAGAAACAGTTAAACAATAGGAGAAATAGTGATTCTTCAGAATATGATGCAAACATGAAAGATTATTTCGCCACAGCAAAACCATCATCTTTGGTAACAAGTGCAAAAGTGTTCCCATCAACACAAGGAGAAGAGTAATCGAAAACTATAACAGTTGCAATGATTAATGATACTGTGTACTGCTCGAAAATTACAACTTGTCTTTAACACACAGATTGACTCATAGTTCAGTTAGTGATCCACTGAGTATATTAAATGAATTTGCCGATTAAAAACTCCAAAATTTAATAAATATTGTGTCAATGGGGAACGGACAATGTCGGTATAACAGCATAAGACATGTACAATAAATTGAATTGAATGAAATTAAATGTAGCTGATCACTAAAATATGAAAACTCTTATGTATTTTTTCCATTATTACACACCTTACGTTAATAAATATATTTATCCAACACTTTCATATAAAGTGATCTTTATTGATGAGATTTTGAAGGTATAATCTGACTCATAAGTCACTAGTGAGATAAAGTAGTAAGCTAAAGTGAGGTAAAGTGATTTAGTCACTAAAGAGTAATTTTAATATAAAATAAAGTCCAAGGAATTTATTTGTCTCCATTATATGGAAAATTAACAAAACAAAGAACCCATGCACTAACACTTATTTATTTATATTTATTTTAACATTTATTGTCATCATATTCGATTTTTCACAAAGAAAACTGCTCTTCTGTACACAATTTTTCTCTATACTAGTAACGACGTCTGTATCCCCTAACTCATTGTGCTGCTCTCCCTGAATTTTTTTAGCAATAACAATCTTGTTGAGACTGAATCTTCCAAATAACCCTCCGCCACGG
The DNA here is from genome assembly GCA_936432065.2 of Rutpela maculata. NCBI lineage: Eukaryota > Metazoa > Arthropoda > Insecta > Coleoptera > Cerambycidae > Rutpela > Rutpela maculata. Next base: position 4,493,348 of record OW386294.2, read on the forward strand.
TAGATGATTTCCACACACCGTGACGTTTAAGGGTGGTAATGTCACCCCCAGCATGGCCAAAAGAGTTGATGAGGAATGGCGCATACTATGGCCAGTATACAAATCTGCATCTGGCAATTGCAAATAATCAGCTACAATTCTTGGAATTTTTGAGAGCTTATTTAATCCAACGCATTGGACAGTGCACTTTCCCTTTTGAAAATTTACGAAAAATCTTTTGTGGGACACATTTTGCGGTCTTAAAGACACATATTTTCTAATCGAATCAAGTGGGTTTACCGAAAATCCTTCATTTAAAACTGTGAAACTTCTTGATTTATTCGTCTTGGTATCTGGTATGGATATATATAGATATTATTCTTTTTCTCTTATATCTTCGACGCTTAAGAAGGTCAGTTCACCGCAACGGCAGGCACCGCAAACTCCCAATATCAATGCAACCTAAAAAACCCAAACATTTAAATAGGTACATAAAAGCAAGAACATCATAATAAACACCTACCTCTGACATAAGATGCTCACCGTCAGGGGCATCCATCAAATATTGTTTGATATGTGCTCTTTCCAAATAATATCTTTCTAATAATATCAGATAATAAAAAGTACCTGTAAAAGTATAATAACTGTCATTTTTAATCCACATATTCCCATCACACACAGTGACAGTGACACTTTAACAGTTATTACCGCGTTGCCAATTAAAAAAAAAATTACCTATATAAAAGTTGGTAGCAACAGATACTAAGATCTTATAGCGTCATTGGTCCCATTTGCTACATCTAGGTAAATATAACTACACAGTGAAATTGTTGTAGTTCCCGTCACCACTTTTAAAGTAACAACAACTATAACGTTGGTGGCATCTGCTACTTTATAGTAAATGTAACTTGTAGGGAAATAATTTTGGTTTTTGCTACAATTAAAATCGTCATTTTTCTGTTGTTGAATGAAGACGCCATATTGACACATAAAAATATAATTCAGTAAAAAATTTCTTTTTATTATAGTCATAGTATATTATTCAATAGTATATTATTCAACGAGCATATAATGATGGCTATTATTCACGAGGGTGAAGTTTAGACACTCGCCTACGGCTCGTGTCTTAAATCACCAGAGTGAATAGTAGCTATTATATGCGAGTAGAATACTATACTTTGTCCACGACAATTAAATATTTTTGATTAAATTATTTACTGAAGAAATTTATAAGTCCCATTTATTTTTAACATTTTAATGTAAAATTATTGTAAATAACGTTGACGTTTAAGTTCAATTTGACAAGCCGTTCTTTTGACACATAACCACCTACTCAATAAAATTTAAAAACAAAATTGTATGATAAAAAATTTTGTGAATAGTTCGGAAAAGCACACCAGTAGAACTGATTCTGAGAACGAATTAGCATTTTGGGCAATTCTCCAATAAGTAAAAGATTTGTTTACTGAATTTCTGGCCATAGATGCATAGAGGTGATTTCAGCAGCTTTGGTAGTGTCTGGCGGTTTCCATATACAGTTTCACTTTTTTTATTTTAGACAACTAACAGACTTAAATGAACGAGATAAATATGACGCACAAATTTTAACGTTTCAAATCAATAACAAAATTACGTTTTGACGCATTGTCATGGCTTACTTATAAAATACAGTATGTAGGCGCGTAGGTAAATGGTTTCAAAAACAATGTTGGAGACTGCCGCGTGTTGCTAATACATGATGCTTTGAAATAAACTTACTAATGTAATTTTTGAGTGTTCATTAAAGTACCTCTTCGGCATGTACCATTTGAGTGCTTCCTAGAAAACTTAGAGAAATAACACTTGTCTTTTAGTTGCTGCAATTTTGACATTTTAAATTTTTAGTAAAAAGTCACTAACGTCATTTCTTATAAACAACTGACTGTCCTCATTATTCACTAGTGAATAATGAAATCATTATTCACTGCAGGGAATAATGGATAGCATTATCCTTGAGGAAACACACACATAATGAGTACATTATTTAATAGTCGTGGACAAATATGTTTTCTAAATAGATTATTACTTTATAATATATAACATTAAAAAAAAACGTTTTCCATAAAAAATTTTGCAGTTTTGCTCGTACACATAATTTTTGCAAAAAATTTTTTTTCCGAAAAAACCATTTTCTCGAGGGTGCGTCTTTTTTATCGAAGCATCATGATAACATTTTACAGAAAACAAGTGGTGGTTTTAATATCCACACCCAGGGTAAATGCAAAACATCATGATTTATAATATATGCTTTTTTTTTTCCCCCAAGGGAATGGCTTTGGGGACGTAGCCCATATAGCCACGACGAAGTATTTGTCACTATGTCTATTCTAACCTAGTCGAAGAAGAGAAAGCAAAAAAAAAAAAATAAATAAAGACAATGAGAAAAATAAAAAGAAGAAAGATAACGCAGGAATAAACAAGGACACACTCTTCACACCCAGGGGTCTTTCAAGGCGACTTTATATAAACTTTATATAAACACACAAAATTGGAGACCACGGTTGGTAGATGTTCACAACATAGGGTTAAACAATAGGATACAGCTCTAAACCTACGCCAATTTATAGCTTAATTCTTATCAAATATAGGAAGTCCAGTACAATTTTACATAATGGCGGCTAATATATACTTATGCATGTTGTATATAATCACCTTAACTTGGACCTTGGACATATCATGTGATTAAACTCAGTAAGTCATTAATTTACTATTCGAATAACAGAGAGCCAAATATATAGTTTGCGCTCTCATTTCGGTCAGCTGAGCTGTTCCAAAAGTTAGTCATTTCTACTACTTGGTTACATCCCGTTTACGTAATAACCTAGTCCTCGACACGGTAACGGTAGAAGTACCGGAATAGTAACTTGCTACGTAATTATTATTCCCCATTTTGGTGAATGCTTAGTAGAAGGATGGTTCCCGTTACGTAACAATTCTTAGTTCCGGAAACCTTTAAAGTTCCACTAATGGTAACTACTACGTAGAAACTACTAAAATTGCTGCTTGGGTAATTATATACCCAGGTGTTTACCTTTCCTCACAAAATTTTCACCGTTTATAGCAACTCAAAGCCTTCATATATTTCTAGAGAAGGATCAACCATCTGTGAAAATTTGTGCACCAACTGTCGATACTGTTTACATGGTGAAAATTTAAAAAAAAAAGTCAAAAATTGCTAATTTATTTTAAAGTCATGATTTTTTGATTTTTTTAAATAAAAACGTTTATTTAACTTCTTAACTTTCTGTATTTATTTATTTTTATTTATTTATTTATATATATATACAGGGTGATTCTTTTAAGGCGGCCATTGGAATATTTCCCACTTGCAGATGAGATAGACATTTGAGATTTGGTACCCTACCATAGTCGACCATTGTGAGTCCGAAAATAATAATTTCAAAATGGCGGCACTTCCGGAAATACCGGAAGTCGATACCCAACAAACACTAAAGGTCGGCCCATCGGCGGGCCATAATTAGGCCGGAAATCAAACTTCTGGCCCCGTGATGGCCCGCTGGAAGGCCGACCTTTAATGTTTGTAGGGCAACTTGCTTATTTTAAATGGAACACCCTATATATTTGTGACTTCTCGAAATGTTCATAAAATTCTGAGTCAAAACATGTAGCACGCCCTATACCTAAACCGAGCAGTTTCGGAGATATCAAATATCTCTGAAACTGCTCGGTTTAGGTATAGGGTGTGCACATGTTTTGACTCAGAATTTTATGATCATTTCGAAAAGTCGAAAATATATAGGGTATTCCATTTAAAATAAGCAAGTTGGTATTGACTTCGGGTATTTCCGGAAGTGCCGCCATTTTGAAATTATTATTTTCGGACTCGCAATGGTTGACTAGGGTAGGGTACCAAATCTCAAATGACTATCTCATCTGCAAGTGGGAAATATTCTAATGGCCGCCTTAAAAGAATCACCTTGTATAATTACTTGGGCTGTTACAATACAGATGTGAACGTCAATAAGAAAAAAAAAATACATAATTTAGTTTACAAGGTGAGACAATAAGTAGTAAATATAAAACACAATAAACAAAAAATATGACAAATACAGATCAAAATTCTTTGTATGAATATAAACATTTCTCAAGCAAAAATTGTTTGAAACTAGTATGTATTTATTAAAATTGTTTACATCTTTAATCTCACTAGGTAATTTGTTGTAAAAACTAATACCAGAGTAATAAGGTGATTTTTCAAAATGAGACGTATTATGATGAGGAAGAGTTAACAGGTCATCATGACGAGTATTATAATCATGGTAGCTAGCAGTAGTTTTAAATCGGTTAATGTTACTTTTAATGTACTTTTAAGAAAGAAAAAAGATATATGAATGGTACCGTTAATATTCTGTGACTTTTAAAAGAGTTTTTACACCATGTGGTGAAATCAAGATTAAAAATTAATCTAATTATGCGCTTTTGGCGAACAAAAACTCGCTGCAAATTATTCGCACGTCCCCACATAATAATATTGTAGGATATATGGCAATAAGCCATTGAATAGTAGTTGCAATAAAGCCTCAGTATCAAGGGAGTTCTTGAGCCTGCATATGCAGTAATACGTTTTTTTAAGTTTTTTGCATACTTCTTCGATTTGAATATCCCAGCTTAGTTTTGTGTCTATTGAAATATCTAAAAATCGTGTATTCAGGCTGAATGGCAGGGTTTAAAATTTAACTGAGTGTTGGAAGGTAATGCTTTTCATGGTGAGAAATACATGCACACAGTTTTCTCAAGATTTAATATGAGATTATTTCTGCAGCTATAGTTACCAAATTCTATCATAACAGCCATAGCATCATCAAGGAGCTCCACAAGGCTCGGTGCAGATATACCAAAGGAGTTATCATCGGCAAACATGGTGATGTTATCTTTTGATATGAATGATGGTAAGTCGTTTACAAGAATCCAAAAAAATCAAAGGGCCCAGCACCAAGCACTGTGGCACTCCAAGACTAACATCATGTTCATTTGAAATCGTTTGGTTGTTTTTTACCTGAAGAGATCTGTCCGTTAAATATGACATGATCCACTGTACAAAAACTCCTCAAACGCCTACCTTAAATAATTTTTCTTTAACAAAAGACAGATTGAAGGAGTCAAACACTCGTGACAGGTCAAAGAACAATGCTATGACGAGGTTATCTTTGTCCATTTCATTATAAACAAATTGCAAAAACTGAATTGTAGCAGTGTCAGTAGAATGATTTTTGTGAAACCCATGTTGGCGATCCGTCAGTATTTTGAAAGAATTAAAAAATGCTATTATTTGATTAAACACAATTCTTTCCATTATTTTAGAAATCACACTTAAGATGGATATTGGTCTGTAATTTTTGGGTTCCAAAAAATAATTTTTTTTTTAATATCGGGATAATTGTAGCTATTTTTAATAAAGATGGAAAAACACCTAATTGAAAAGATTCGTTGATCAAAATGCATAATGGTTCAATGATGAAATCAAATGCATACTTGACAAACTTAGTGGACAATCCATCGAGACCGAGATCTTGTTTATTTTTTAATTCAAATATAATTTGCCTTATTTCATCAGGTGAAACTGGATAAATAAAGATGGACTGATCATTGAGTTCACTGGAAGTGCACGTATGTAATAAATTAGCGCCAAAGTGATTTTTTACTTTGTCTGCAGTGACTGAAGCAAAATAGTTGGTAAAATGTTCTGCAACATCATTAGGATTGTCTGTGACTTTACCATTTATGTTTAACTTAACATCGACTGGGGAAGAATTATTGGCATGTAGTTCAGATTTAATGAGCCACCAGATTTCCTTTGTGGAATTTGGGGCATTTAAAATTCTATTGGAGAAATGCGTAGCATTTCATATATGGTCGTTGTATTCACGTTTCTTACACTTATAGACGTTAACAAGGTCAGGAGAGCTATAGCGTTGAATGAGCGAATGCAAATTTTTGAGGCATTCACTTCCATGTTTGATGTGTGACGTAACCCAGTTTTTTGTGTTTGTAATATTGTTGTAATAATTGTTAGTGATCTACTTAGTTTCAAGAGGAACCAAAGCATCCAATTTATTCATCATAATTTTCATATGCAAGCTGATTTAGATATTCTTGATAACAGGTGCTCGGTTAATGGTATAACATTAAATGTCGATAAATGTCATACAATGAAATTTTACCGTAACAATGATCCTATTATTTTTAACTATCAAATTAACGGCAATCCTTTAGACGATGTACAAGTAATTAAAGATTTGGATGTCTTACTTGACCCAACCTTTGATTTTCAGGCTCATATTTCTGCTGTAACAAACAAGGCATTAAAATTACTGGGATTTGTCAAACGTACCGATTTTTTCTTATGATTTTATATTACTCACTTGTGAGACCACACCTAGAGTATTGTTCCTTGGTCTAGTCACCACACTACAATATTTATGTACAAAAGATTGAGTCAGTCCCACATAAATTTTTGAGACATGTAGCCTTCAAGTTAAATATTTTTCTTGATGACTATTCTTATCTCGAATCACTTTTAAACATTGACTCCCTCACTAAACGCCGCCAACATATTGCTTTTTAATGCAATTAATTCTAAATGTAACTGTTGAGTCACAATAGATCCACAGAGGTCGCGGTGGCCAAGGCCAATCAGCCAGCTCCTTTTTCAATCTTCAATCTAAATGTAACTGTTAGGAATTATTATCCCAGATAAATTTCTACATTCCTCCTCGAAACACAAGACAAAATATTACCCTTTTCTATACGATTGTTTTGTTTTATTATTATTTTATCAATGCTTCTAAAATGCTAATTGATTGATTGATTGAGTTGCCGACCCAGCTAACAATTTAGGTGTTATTCGACGTCGATTCGATGTCAAACAGGTAACGCCACCAATTTCGATACGTGAAATAGGACATAAATTCGACGTCGAATCAACCTAAATGGTGTTTTTTGACACGTCGATTCGACGTGGAAAACAAGCTGACTAGGTGTTATTGGATCTATTAGGTTAGGTTGTCACACACCTTTTTTATGTCAAAAATACATTAAATCTACGTAGCGTATTACTTATTTTCTACCTTTTATACTTGCTTTAAAACTGCTTCGTCAAAAAGGTAAAACTGTATACCTATATAATGGTTGATAATGATAACTAAGGACCTACTTATTAAGTACTTATGAGACATATTTTTATCCTTGACTATTGTTTAATTTGCACTGTATATACGCGAGAATTTACTAGGGAATGATTCTTTTCTGTTGAAATTAGGCATTGTACCTTGAAATATTACTAAGCCCTTTAAAAATACCTATTATTATAAAGAAAACAAAAAAAACTTTTAACTATATAAAATTTTTATTTTCAATTTTTGACTTGATATTCTATTTTTTCAAGCTTATAATAATTCAATAATTCTCAATATGTTCAATAAATACTTATGAATTAAATTATTTCCAAAAACCAAAGTTTAAATTTTAATGGCGAGTTTTCGGTGTTCCGTATTTTCGAATAAATATGGCTACTTCCTTGCAATGTTACTTAATAGGTGTCAGAACTTAATTTCCACCAATATTTTTGACTTCATCTTTAGAGATTAGCGAAAAACAAGCTATTTTTGCCATCTATTAGGTAATAAGTGTCTAATATTACCAATATTTGTTCACATAATTGTAATTTGTCCCCTGTTTTAATGTATCTACTTAGCACTTAATATGTCGTTAATTCTACGTAAATCACTAAATTCACTTATTGGGGGTTATTCTACAACATAACAGGTCTCGTTTTGGTGGCTATTTCATACATAATAGGTGATTTCACCTATTAGATCTTACATGAACCAACAGGTTACTTTATTCGATTGTTATTGTGCTCAGACTATTCCCTTAGTGTACTTATTGTTACGTGGAAAATAGGTTTCTATGTACTTATAAAGTTGTATTTATTTTATAAACCACAACATGGTCATGCATGTAACATAATGTATACAGTATCGGAAAGTGTACGTACTGGGATGGCAATAAGAGCAAGAGAGAGCACGGCAAGCGAGAGCAATCGTCTAAAAGCCTCTCTTGTATAGTGTTCATACAAATTGGATATTTCAGAAAATACAAACTGTTTTAAAAAGTGCTTTGATAATTCAGTTGATTTATCCATCAAACCAGTGCCGGTTCTAAAGCGGGGCAACCGCCCCGGGCGCCATAATACAGGGGCCGCAGGAAGTGCCAAAAAATTAAACAATGAATCAACTTGAAACCAAAATTATTACTTGTTCAGAGTTATTGTTTTCTAATTTTAACTAGTTTGCTTATTAATCTGAACTCTGATTTGCAAAATGGATGTCTTTTTTAGAGCATAAAATAATGGGTACAGTAGGCGACTAGTGAACGAGTTTGTGCCGCCCAATACCTCAGTTGTGTCGGCGCGGCGGCAGAAAAACGTAGATGTAGATGAATCTTCAATATCTGAACGAGATGATGAAGCATGTAGATTTTCTGCAGTTTGTCCTATCACGGTTTCATGGATAGCTTTCACGGCTTGTGTACACGAGACGTTAACAGAATAATTATTGCTGCACACAGTTTTCCACTGTATTTCATTTTTACTTCTTATTTTCTTAACTTGGCGATAAAAATCGGTCGTGTATGTCACTTTTCTTTTAATTATAGTGTTTTAAAGTTATTACGGAGAAAGTGAAATGAGGGAAATGGCAACACAATCACACTGGACCACAGAAACATGAATAATGACGGCAAGTTCTTAATAAAGTATACGCAATTTCGTGCGCGTCACTTATGTTGGTAAAATTCGACAAAATAAGTAATTAATAATTTTGACCAATAGGTGCAAATAACTTATTGGTTGAATAATAAAGTCATTTCGACTTTTTGGTGAAAATATAAGTATTTTTAGGGTCCTTATTAGGTACCTAAGAAGCTTTCTTCAAGACATATCATCACCTATTTAGTCATTTCAATACACTTCACTAATATCTCCTATCAGGGTATATTGATAACGTCAACAAAATTTACTTAATAAGTTATTAACGAAAATATTACCTATTAAGTCACAAATATTCCCTTATTTACGTTACCAAATTGTTTCAAATAGGTCACTTTTCACCTACTCCCCCCCCATTAGGTGAAAATAGTTACTAAAATATTTTTCATAACCTATTAAGTCATTAATTTCACTAATAATTTACCTGTACCTAATAGGGAACACAGCGACTTAACCAATTAAACTTTAAAATTACCTAATTTCGACCTATTTTGGTCGAATTTCCTTTAGCTGAAGTCGTCGACACCTAAATTGTTAACTCGGGAAAACACTATTTGGTTGTCTGCAACTGAACTGTTTTATAAATTTATCATGAAAACGTTTTTACAGTAAAATTATAAAATATCTTATAAAGCAGTTAAGAAATTATTTTATAAACGTTTCCATGACTAAGCTATAAAACATTTCAGCTTATAAAACTAAATAATTTTATAATGCTTTTTTAGTAACGTTCGCCAGTATTTTCAGCACCGTTATAAATATATATTAAAATTATTTTATAGTTGTTTCCTATTGTCTTATAAAACAATTATATTAAAGCACTGTTTGGAACAGTTTTGCTATTGAGAGTAAATTGTTTTTCCAGAGTCTGCTACATAATTATTATATAGCGCTGCAATCTACTACAATATGGCAACGGCAATAAAGTAGTTACAAAATAAAATTGTTTACGTGAACATAAAAATGCTGCTGCTAACTATGCAATAAAATATATTTGAAGCAGCACGCATATGCATGAAAAACAACAAACAGAAGTATAATTTTTCAAATTTAAAATTTTGTTTTTACCTCTGTAATGTCTAACAGTAAATATATTTGCCTGCCTGGCAGAAAGTGTGCACCACATGAGAAACTTTTTTCGTTAGTGAGTTATCAAAAAATTCTATCATTTATAAAAAGTTCTGAATGAAGAAAAAGTAATTCCAATACGGTAAAAATCGTTACCGATCCCAAGGTTATCCGCCATATTGATCAACCATTAATCAAAATTCTATATGCATTTCCATCGCTTCTTCTTTAAACTATCCTCCTTCCTTACCTCTATATTCAAAGGATCAACCCAACCTTTGTATGTATTACACAGCCTACTACCTAACCTAATCTAGCTTATATTATTTATTTTCTCATTTAATTTAGGAGTGAAATTTTCTTACCGAATCCCCCCATGCTTTGATTAATTACCAAAACATTTTTAAGCCCTAGGGAGATTACTAGTGAAAATTTTTATCAAATGAGCAAGGGTGTTAAACTGAAAACCTAATACGCAATTTATTTATTTATTTATTTATTTATTTACGGGTTAGCCCAATTACATATAAAACTTAAAAAAAAACTGCTGACCAAGGAATCACTACTTCCACATCCAGATTTTCTAGCCAATTCACTCACAACGAAAAAAAAATTGTATGTGGAAATAATCGTTTATGGAACTTTAATAATATAATATTTGAAATCTTCTACCTCAAAAACCCATAAAACGATACCCCACATCAGCAGTGGGGTGGGGTGGTGATAGGGGGTGGTAATGGGGGTGGATAAAGTAAAAAAATATTTTGAGGTTTCTGGTTCTTGTACACACACTAAATCACATTTTTTTTTCATCCCCTTTAATAATGGGATGGGGGTGGTAATGGGGGTGGTTAATGCCAAAGTTTTTTTTGAGACCTTAGCCTCTTTTGTATATACTAAATACCAATTTTATGAACTCTTACCTGCTTAATTTACCTATTTACCCCAAATTTACCCCTGTTTACCCCCAACCCTTCGACGGTATAAGATGAAAATATAATCTAGTTCTAGATCTCGTTAAGGTACATACGTGTACCAAATTTCACGTCAATATCTCAAACGGTTCCAGAGTAAACGTGCGCACAAAAAAAGTTACAGACAGACAGACAAACCGACAGACAGACAGAAATTTTTTTTTCGCTCAAACTTAAAATCTCGACGTTTCATGACATTCTAAGCCTATTTGAACAATAAAAATTTTTAAAATTTTTTTGTCGTTACTATACTTCCACTGGATGTGGAAGTAATATGCTTAAAGAACAATTAATAAATTGATTACAAAAGAAGAATAAACACATTTAAAAACAACACTGAAAGATATAGAATTAACATAAATAAACGACTCAGATTAGTGATATGAAAAGCAAACATTAACTTATATAAAGTTATCTTAAAGCTATAAATAATATTCACATCAAATGAAGACCTAAGTGGATAAAGGTGTTGTCGCATTTTTAAAAAAAATTAGTTTATGCAATTTTTGAACACCCCCGATATAGATTTAACACCCAATAAAAGGTGAATTCTAAATTGTAATATTTTATAGAAACTTTTTAATTATAAAGGCGCCATGTCATATATACAACCAGTAATTTTAGTGGATGTACACAGTTTTGGACAGAAAAATCTAGTTTCATAACAGCTTGATATTGTTTTTACTTCCACATCCAGTGGAAGTATAGTAACGACAAAAAAATTTTTAAAAATTTTTATTGTTCAGATAGGCTTAGAATGTCATAAAACGTCGAGATTTCAAGTTTGAGCGAAAAAAAAATTTCTGTCTGTCGGTCTGTAACTTTTTTTGTGCGCACGTTTACTCTGGAACCGTTTGAGATATTGACTTGAAATTTGGTACACATATGTACTTTAACGAGATCTAGAACTAGATTATATTTTCATCTTGTTCCGTCGAAGGGTTGGGGGGTAAATTGGGGTAAGACTTCATAAAATTGATGTTTAGTATAGACAAGAGAAGCTAAGGTCTCAAAAAAAAATTTGGCATTAGCCACCCCCATTACCACCCCCACCCGATTATTAAAGGGGATGAAAAAAAATGTGATTTAGTGTGTGTACAAGAATCAGAAACCTCAAAATATTTTTTTACTTTATCCACCCCCCACTCCCACCCCCTGTCACCACCCCCACCCCACTACCGATATGGGGTATCGCTTTATGGGTTTTTGGGGTAGAGGATTTCAAATATAATATTATTAAAGTTCCATAAACAATTATTTCCAGATACAAAATGTTTTCGTTGTGTGACTTGGATAGAAAATCCGGATGTGGAAGTAGTGATTCCTTGGGCAGCGGTTTTTAATATTAGTGTAAACAAAAGAACATAACCCAAAATTATCTATTTTATGAGGTATTATTCATTTGAATCGAAGACAAAATAAATAAGTTCCAATCAAAACTGTTTTGTTTAATTTACTCAAAATTTTAAAAGTGTGACATAACACCTTTATCCACTTAGGTCTTCAAATGTCTTTTCAACTTATCGACTGAGGTATTAAAAATATCCAGTCGAGTATTATTAGCATTTCTTACAATTCTACTCGTACCTAAATTAGAACCATATAAGGTTCGATGATTCTGAATAAAAAATGTATAAGTTTCTCTTAAATGTCTCTGGGGAACATAGAAGTCTATTGATGAGAGTAATTCAGGCGAGTCAATAATGCCATTGCTAATTTTGAATGCCAAGACAATATCTGCTTTGATTCTGCGTTGTTCCAAGGTACAAAGATTTAAATTATTTAAAATTACATTATAATTAATATTATCCGTAGCAATGTTGACCTTATATGCAGCATAATGTAAGAATCTTTTTTGCACTCTTTCTATCTTATCTATATGCACTTGAAAATATGGAGACCATATTACTGAACAATTTTCTAAGTGAGTTTTAACTAGTGAAATATATAGTGATTTTATGGCAGCTATGTTTCTAAAATCTTTAGTATGTCTTTTAATGAAACCTAGTACTTTTAGAGATTTATTTCATATTAAGTCGAAGTGATGCACAAATGTCAGTTTGGAGTCAAAATATATACCTAAATCACGTATTACTTTTACATTTTCAATTGGTGCATCCTTAATTACATACGAATTTATTGATGGAGATATCTCTTTACTGAAATGGATATATTTACATTTTGAAACATTCAGTGTTAATTTTTTACGCTTACACCAATCCTGAAATCTGATATCATCTTGTAATTCTACAATAGAATCTTTAATTTCTTTAAATATTTTTAAGTCATCTGCATACATTAGTACCTGACTATATAAGAAGCATTCTAAAACATCGTTGATAAATAGACTGAACAACAAAGGTGCCAAGTGCGCCCCTTGAGGAACACCTGACCTAACTTAAATTTCATGTGAATAATAGTTTTTAACTTTTACAACTTGAGCTCGGTAACTTAAATATGATTTTAACCATTTCAAAAGACTGTCGTGAATATATCGAGATAATTCGTTTAGAAGCAATGTGTGATCTACTTTATCAAATGCCTTGGAGAAATCTGTGTAAATTGAATCCATACAGTATCCATTCTCCAAAAATTTGACGATAAAGTCTTCATATATTAACAAATGTTGATATAGATCTGCCTTGAAAGAATCCGTGTTGCTTACTATTAATACAGTTTTTCAGTTTAGAAGTTAGGAGTTGTTTACCAGTGATTCAAAAATTTTAGGTATATGCGAAATTCTAATAATAGGTCGATAGTTAATAACCAATCCTCTGTCACCAGACTTTTTATAGATAGGAACAAAATAGGATTTGTTCCAAGTAGTTGGAAATACTCCTTCGGATAATGATTTATTAAATAGAAGCCACAGAGGTCTTGGCAGAGCAAAAGCGCAGGACTTTAGAAAATAGGCTGATGTGTCGTCCGGTCCTGGACCCTTTTTAGAATCTAGATTACTTAATTTGTCTAGAACCTCAGTTATTCCTATACATAAATTATTGATGTTAACAACATTCACAATATCATCTGTATATTGCGAGTCTATATTGTTATTTGTTTTCTCGGCTTGGAAATCATCATAAACAGATGTAAAATGAGTTGCAAATAGATTTACAATAGATTTTCCATCTTCAGCTATTTCATCAAGATAACTAACAGTGTTGGGGATAAGATCTTCCTTACTTTTATCACGCACATAGTCCCAAAAGACTCTTGAATCGCCTAGCACACTATTTTCCACCTCATTAATATAGTTCCTGTAACAAACGGAGGCTTGTTCTTTACAAACTGATGTTAAATAACTGAAATGATTATAGATTGGAAATTTGAAATTACTTTTTATTTTCATTTTAGGAACAAATAGATCAATACATTGAGATAAGGTTAGATAAAATATTTAGCTCGGCAGCAGTATTTAGCTCGGCATTCAAAATCGTGTCCCAGTGAACACTTAGCAGATAGTTATTTATATCATTAAAAACCCGCTGCTCAAGGAATCACTACTTCCACATCCAGATTTTCTATCTAAGTCACTCACAACGAAAAAATTTTGTATGTGGAAATAATTGTTTATGGAACTTTTAATAATATAATATTTGAAATCCTCTACCCCAAAACCCAGAAAACGATACTCCACATCGCTAGTGGCGTGGGGGTGGTGATCAGGGGGAGGTAGTGGGGGTGGATGAAGTAAAAAAATATTTTGAGGTTTCTGGTTCTTGTACACACACTAAATCACAATTTCTTTCATCCCCTTTAATAATGGGGTCAGCGGGCCATCTTTAGGTCGGAAATCAAACTTCTGGCCCCGTGATGGCCCGCTGGAAGGCCGACCTTTATTGTTTGTAGGGTAGCTTCTCTTGTATATACTAAATACCAATTCTATGGACTCTTACCTGGTTGATTTACCTATTTACCCCAAATTTACCAATTTACCAACCAACCATTCGACGGAACAAGATGAAAATATAATCTAGTTCTAGATCTCGTTAAAGCACATTTCACCAAATTTCAAGTCAATATCTCAAACGGTTCCAGAGTAAGCGTGCGCACAAAAAAAGTTACAGACAGACCGACAGACAGACAGAGATTTTTTTTTTCGCTCAAACTTAGAATCTCGACATTTCATGACATTCTAAGCCCATTTGAACAATAAAAATTTTAAAAATTTTTTTGTCGTTACTATACTTCCACTGGATGTGGAAGTAATTACATATTTTAAAATTATATATGAATTACTCAAACATTGATATGATTTATCACAGGGCACAAAAATAGCAATGGATGGGTGATGCTCATCACATTTTACTAGATAATCAGAGGCAAGTGAAACATCTAATAATGAGTTGCTAGAAAAAACTAGATCTAACATTACATTGTTAGCATTTGATATCGTATTAAGTTGAAACAAGTTCCAGTATAGAAAAGATTCGACTAAACAATCACCAAGTGATTTCAGGCAAATTATAATCACCAACAATACACAACATCGTGTCACTAGGTTGAAGCCATAAGTTCTGTCGAATCACAATGGAGCTGATAGCTATCTTTGTTAGATCCTGGAGGAATATAAACAACACCTAACACCATTTTTAATTTTCCATAGTTAATTAGCAGCCAGAGTTCATCGAATTTAAAAGAACAATCTGCGTGATTAAAATTAATAGTTCAGACATTAATTGAATCATGCACTGCCACTAAAACACCGCCACCACGCGATTTTCCAGTAGCTTCCAAATCACGATCATTTACAATAAATTACAGTTTTTATCAAAATGTTTGTTCCGGTTATTTTTACAGTTATTTTTCTTCGCTTATAAGTTATAAGAAAAATGCAAAATAAAACATCTGTGAAGAAAAAATGTTATATTTTTCATTTAAGATACGGCCCTGTCACAAGACCGTCACCTCTAAGATACATTATTTTATAGATGTTTTCTAAGAATCGCCTATAGTTTAATTATCTTAAAATGCTTGTATTTAACACAAAAGTATTTTATAGAAGGAAGCCATTTCATGAGACCAGCGGCCGAGGTCGTAAATATGACATAAAAAGTTTAAAAATCTCATTTTTATTAATATTTATGGCAATTGTGCTAATTATTAAATTATGATGATTAAAACAAAATGGCATTAAATTTTATTACAAAGAAATTTTAAAATGTAAAATCAACTTTTATAAAATTCCAAAAATTATTAGAAACCTTCAGTGAACATGAGGGGCACTTAAAATTCATCAAAAACACATGGCATAATTTACAGTAAAATTTCCTTCGCATCAAAAATTGCAAGCTGTATGGGTTAACACGTCTCTAAAACAATTATTAAGTAAGTTCTTCTCCATTATCGAGTAAAATCACTGAAAGCTTGGTATTATAAATAGATAGATAGATTTATTCCATTTCATTAGACATACTACAAAACAGGGGCGCAGCCAGGGGGAGGAGCCATGGGGCCCGGGCCCACCCCAAGCCGTCCTCCATGAACCAAAAATAAAGATGCATAATCTCTATCAGTACAAAGCAGTATTCAAACTATCCCTTGAAATAAATATTTTGTAATTAATGCCAATATTATCTAGTAGAGGAACCTATACACATCCGTTTACAACAATTTTCTGAAAAGTTTTCCTCATCCTCTGGAGAGGCCGGTTCTATTGGCTCCCCCCAGATGAATTTTCTGGCTGCGCCACTGCTACAAAATACATAATATGTATAAAACAGGTCATTTTAGATACCACAAACTAAAATAAAAAATAACTGCACAAGTGAACACTTATTGTAAAAAACATTAAAGTATATTTTTACATTACAACTTACTCGATGGTTAAAACCTGAAACTATTAATATTAAAAGCCAAGAATTCTTGAACAGAATATGGTTCCATATTGCAAATGTGTTGAAAAGCTTGTTTTTTGAAGACCTTTGGAGAAGTAATGTCTTTAAGAGAATTAGGAAGTAGGTTAAAAAATTTAATTGCTGAGTAAAAAGGTCCTTTCTCAGTAATAGCTAGACGATGTATAGGAAATGCATAACTGTTTTTATGTCTTGTATCATGAGAGTGGTCAAAGTTTGAAATATTAAATTCAGCTTTATGATTTTTTAAATACAACAAACACGAGTATATATATAATCCTGGTATTGTAACTAATTCATTTTGCCTAAAATAACCCCTGCATGAACCGTTGAATTTTATTTTATAAATTAATGCTCTTTTTTTGTATTTTGAATATTTTGTAAAGGTCGGGGGAACCACCCCAAATTTCAATTGCATATTTAGCGATAGAGTAAAAATTTGCATAGTAAAATATTTTAAGTGTTGATGCGTCAAACAGATGTGATAATATCCTAAGCGCGTAACATGATTTGTTAAGTTTATTAATGGTTTCATATATATGCAAAAAACATTTCATATTGCTGTCCAGAGTTACACCTAGTAATTTTGTGGAATTTGCATTTAAGATTGGTACTTCTTTTGACAGTTGATCTGGTAATATGAGACCTGATCTATCACTTCTAAAAATTACACAGCTCGATTTAGACTCATTTAATATAAGCTGATTAACATAAAACCAATTTCTTACATTTTGCCATAGTTGCGAGAGCTCTTGGGCTACCTCTTCCAACGTTTTGCCCCTTATTAGCAAATTGGTATCGTTGGCGTAATTAATTATGGTTGCTTTAATATTATTATCTGTAAAATTCACGAGATCGTTTATATAGATTATGAACAGAAGTGGTCCAAGGACACTGCCTTGAGGTACTCCGTAATTTTGACTGAGAGTATCAGAATCATATTTATTACCATTAAATGATATCACTGTCCTTTGCTTTCTATTTTGCAAATATGAATTGAACCGTTGGAAACTGGTTCCTCGATCACCTATTTGTTCCAGCTTATTGAAAAGATGATTGGGATTCAACGTATCGAAGGCTTTGGATAGGTCAAGAAATAATCCGCAAACAATTTCTTGGCCATCCAAAACCCTCTAATATTGTATTTACAAATTTAAATAAAGCTGTTGTCGTCGATTTTTCTTTCATGAAGCCATGCTGAAAGTTATTGAAAAATTTAATGCTATTTAAAAAACCAATTAGCCTGTTATACATAAGCGCTTCCAATATTTTGGAAAACACAGACAGTAAACTTATGGGGCGATAATTACTTAGGTCATTGTATTGCCTTTTTTGTGTAATGGCAGTACAATTGCTAGTTTCAGATATTCTGGAAATACTCCTTGACATAATGATGCATTAAATATATTCTCAAGTGGTGCAGCTATACGGTCTATACATTTTTTTAATAAACTGGGTGAAATACCGTCAAATCCACTGGAAGTTTTCGGTTTCAATTTTTTTACTAGCTCGCATATTTCTTTTGATGATGTTGGGTACAAAAGCATAGACTTTTTGATCATTTTAATGGATTTGTTGTGATCTGTACTTACATTATGATTGTTTAAATTTGCTGTTAGCTCAGGAATAGCCTCAATAAAGAATGAGTTAAATTTATTTGCCAAAACAAGTGGATCTCCTGATGGTAATTTGTTATTTGTTTCGTTACCAACTGTTGAGTTAACTAGACTCCACATACATTTAGATTTGTTATTAGCGTTATTGATAATATTCTTGTAGTATTCACTTTTAGCTTTTTTCAGTTTCTCGTAGTAAGTGTTTTTAAAATGATTGTACACTTGTTTATACTGAGGATTGACGTTACTAATATCCTCCAGAAGCTTTATTTTATTTTTAAGATCAGTTAGTTCAGGATTAAACCAGTCCGATTTCCGAGGCTGGCGAATTTTTCTCTTTATTAATGGGAAATGTTTGCAAAAAGCACGTTCTATTATTTTTAAAAACTCATTTGTTTTGTCAACCACAGAATTTAAGTTGTATATACTAGACCAGTTTGTCTTAGTCAACTCATCAATAAAGTTGTTTACATTCATTTCATTATATGACCTTGTGTATATATACTGTATTTTTTTAGCTATAACTGAGAAAGTAAAGACCTGTGCTCTATGGTCAGATAATGACGATTTTCCTACGCTTTTCTTCCTTGACAATTATATCCTGTAGTATCGTTGACTCACACTCACCGGTACGATTTTAAGCAGAATTGCAAAAATATATCTGATGCTTAATCACCATAACTAGACACGCCACTTTGTTATTTGTACCCGCCGTGTACGTATTAAAAATTACACGTATGACTGTGACACAATGCCAAAAAGACATAGCGAAAACGTTAGAAGTGTTAAGAAAAGCAAGAAGAGGGGAAGATATGATGCAATTCTAAGAGAATTAGATCTTCTCCCAAATAAAAAATAATCTCGCCCTCGTCCAGCGAATCTTCCTCAGGCTCGGAAAAGGAATCGGACAAATGTAAGTACCCTCTGTTAAAATATTCTATTAATGACACAATTTATAAAATTTTGTCTGGGTGCATTATCTTAAATGCATTAAAGAGAGTTACTCTAAATAGTGCAATAGTTTCATGGCCATGCTTAGTATTCAGTATTTTGTTAGTTGCTAATTGATCAAATTTCACTTGGAGAATGTTATGATTCATTGAAACAACATATCCTCTTCTTGCTCTATGAAGGTTTGATTTATGAGCACAAAAAATATATTATTGTAGTCGTTATACTACAAAATTGTATTTATTTATAATCCAATTAGCCACAGTATGGTACAGGACGCATATTAGAAATTGGACCTGCGGTAGACGTTATACTACCTGAATAGGTTGTACTCGAAAAATTGAACCTGCAGTAATCGTTATACTACTGTTGTACTACCTAATAATAATAATAATATAACAATTATAGTAGCAATATAATTAGTCGTTATACTATATTATATTGTTGTTCCAGCGTTATCTGGAACAGAAAATAGCGTACAAATTCAGACCTAGGCTGTAATGCATTCCCCACCTGAGGTGGATGACGTTCATATGTCACCAGAAAAAGAGCATATAGATGAAAGTTTCTCAACAACATGGCACTGAAGATTGGTTTGAATTTTTATGAGCAAAATACATACCTCGAAAAAGGAGTAAAAAGGGAAATTAGAGTCAATATTATGGATAAATATCCATTATTTAAATACTGCCCCAAAACTCCACTACTTGGTCTTGAAATAACACCCTGTTTGGATCAAAAAGCGTTAAGACATGATAAGTTCATGGCCAATTTGCAAGATCAAACTGGACATGCCTTAGCGGCACTGGGTGCCAGATGAATACACTTTTTGCAATTAACGGCGGGGATAATAAGAAGGGACTCTCTACCTTGGCAAATGCCTCTCAGACAATTGTAAATGTGCAACAGGCACTGTCAACACATCGGAAATTTAATATATTCCCCTTTCTAAATTATTCCTCCAGGAAGTTAATTGAGTCAAGCAAGACGGACGAGTTTCTGTTAGGAAAGGATTTTGTAACAGATCTAAAAGCGAGCTAAACGGTCAAGAAAACAAGTTTAAGGCAAAACCTTTCATTAAATCGACTCAAGAATCACTTGTAAAATTTCAGACAGCACCTGAGAGTCGTCCGGATTCTTCTAGTGACCAAACTGCACGTTATTTAAACGGAAATCGTCCACTACAGAACGTCAGGAAAAGACTTCCAGCTCAAGCGAGAAAGGAAGTGATGGAAATCAGGAGACAGCACGCAAAGTGGCGTCCTCGAATAGCCAGATAATTCAGGTATGCTGGTCGTCTGGCAAACTATTTCAACAATTTGGAAATTATTACCACAGACAAAAAAGTTTTGAGCAATCATAAACTTAGTTAAGATTTGTGCAATTGAGAAATCTCAATATAACTCAAGAGAATTTTTATCACCATATTTTCTAATTAAGAACCGCAATGGGAAAGTTAGATTTATAATAAATTTAAAAGATCTAAATGAATTCATAGATGCTCCACATTTCAAAATTGGGAACTACCGGAGCGTTATAAAACTACTAACTCAAAATTCCTTCCTAGGGAATATTGAAGTGAAAGATGCATATTATATGATAGCAGTTCACAAAAACAGGAGAAAATACCTTTGATTGGTATATAATGGGACGCCATATCAATTTACCTGCCTTCCATTTGGGTTAAACTTAGCGCCATATATACTCATTAAAGCACTAAAGCGGTGGTAACAGTATTAAGAAAAATGAATATTTTCCTTGTCATATACCTTGACGATATTCTCATTTTAGATACGAATAAATCACGATGCCAGTCGGCAGTAAATACTACGGTAAACACTTTATCTCAGTTGGGCTTTTTAATAAATTTTAAAAAAGTCAATTACATCCAACACAAGAGTTAACATTTTTAGGTTTTACATATAACACTCGAAATATGCCACTGTATCTACCACCTGACAAAAAAAGAGGATATTTGGAGTAAATTACTCATTTTTGAAAATCAAATCTCTAGTACAATTCACTATATGGCAAAATTGATAGGTAAATTGGTAGCCGCGTGCCCCGCAGTAGATTATGGATGGGTACATATAAAAGAACTAGAGAGAAAAACATTTTTAGCACCAAAGAAATTCAATAATTATAATTATATCTTCATCTCAAAAGATCAATAGAAATCAGGATTATTTTCTAGAAATATTTACCGATTCTTCAAAATCGGGTTGGGGGGCTTATTGCAACGGTAAGGCAACTCTTGGATTTTGGTCGATAGCTGAGAAAAAATTCCACATAGATCTTTTAGAGTTAAAAGCAGCCTTCTGTGCAATTAAGTCTTTTCCAAAGGATATAAGGATTATGACATCTTGTTAAGAGTAGATAACAAAACAGCGATAGCCTGTATCAATAAGGAGGGGAGTATTCAATATCCAAAACTAAATAGTTTTACCAGGGCTATATGGGAATGGCGTGAAGAGCGAAAGCTTCATGTCTTTGCATCACATATTCCCTCTAAAGAAAATACTTATGCGGACAGAAAATCGAGGGCCTTATCAGTTGAAACAGAATATGAACTGAACAATACAATATTTAAATAAAATTAAAAAAAAAAATTGCAAAGAATTTGGTGAGCCGAATATTGACTTATTCGCTTGTAAGTTAAATTCACAATGCAGAAATTATGTCTCTTGGGGCCCTGGTCCAGATTCAAGTCACATATATGCTTTTACCTTAAAATGCAACTCCTTTTTCTAGGCTTTTTCACCCTTTTGCTTGATTTCTAAAGTCTTACACAAAATTATAGATAAAGCAGAGGGCATTGTTGTGTTTCCTAACTGGCCATCTCAACCGTGGTATCCTCTATTTGTTAGACTTTTATCTTGTGAACCACCGATAATTGAACCAAAAGAAAATTTATTAATATTCCTTTTCAAGTCCCCGCACCCACTCCACCAGAGTCTTTTATTGGTTGCCGCAAAATTATCCGGAGATCAATGTTAAAAAGACGAGTTCCAGAAAACGTTATTCATACCATGCCAGCATCAATCAGTTAAGACACCCGTAAGCAATATGAAGCCTGCTATAAAAAATGGTGGATCTCTTGCGGAAAAAATCATACGAATCCACTTGAATTCAACATAGATCAATTTTTAGTCTTTCTACAAGAACAAATGAATAACAGCCTCTCATATTCAACACTCAATATATACAGTTCGGCATTGAATTTAATAAATCCACCATCCCCAGAAACAGAAAATATTATAGAGATTTATGAAAGGCCTCCTCAACTAAATACCAAACCACTTTTGGGACCCCCAACCAGTATTAAACTATTTAAAAGGGCTTCATCCACCAGATATATTTTTAGCCTTCATCTGTTATCTAAGAAATTAGTTATTCTTCTCGCATTAATTACGAGCCACAGAGTACAGACGATTTCAAAAATTTCATTACAAAACATAACTACCCTCAAAGACACTTCAGGTTAAAATATCAGACAAAAAAGTCATCTGGAAAAGATAAACTTCAACCAATTTTTTTGTTTCCCATATTTTAAAGACTGAGCTTTGTGTGGCGTCTTATTACATAACAATAACCAAATCTCTAAGAAATTCTACCCAGTACTTGATAATAACCCACAGACAAGAAACCACATCAACACGCCTTACTACAAACAATTAGCAGATGGTTGAAAGACGTGCTAAAGGTCAGCGGCATCGATACAAACATTTTCTTGGGACATGCTGCAACATCAGCCGCTTTTCGTATTAGGGGTGACACAATTCAAATGTCGGCAGGTTGAACGGAATCATCAAATGTATTTAACAGATTTTATAACCTACCGGTGGTGCAGTGGTACACAATCGTAACGAATTTACCAAAATTATATTAGGTATTAAATTAAGTCTGGATATTCATATAAATCTATTTTCACTTTTATTTTCTATGTAGTAGCATAATTCTACTATATTACTCTTAGTTGTTAGCTACCTGATAAGTAATATTCACTTTCTGTTTGAGTAATTACATTATTTCTTGATTAAAATTGATAGTTTTTAATAAATCACAATATTAAATGTTATTCAATCTAGTTTCACTTCAGATCTCTCAGATTTCTGTAAACATCTACAGGGTGTAATTGTCAAGGAAGAAAAGCGTATGAAAATTGAAAAATTGATCGACTTACCTGTAAGGATGGTCAATTTTAATTTTCCGAGCTTTTCTTCCGCAGACAAATACAACCCCCCTCCCTCAATTACCCAGTGGCGTGTCTAGTTATGGTGATTAAGCATTAGATATATTTTTGCAATTCTGCTTAAAATCGTACCGGTAAGTGTGAGTCAACGATACTACAGGGTGTAATTGTCTGCGGAAAAAAGCTCGGAAAATTAAAATTGACCATCCTCAGAGGTAAGTCGATCAATTTTTCAATTGTAAGACTTCAGTTTCATGATCAGAACATATATTTGTAATTACGTAATCAATAATTTTTTTACTTGTTGATTTAATTCTTGTATAATCTTTTACTGTGACTGATAAACCATAGGAATCTATTAAACTTGACAACTGATATTTTTCTACACCTTCCTTTGCATAATCAATATTGAGGTCACCTGTTATGATGATTGGTTTTTTTTTCATTAAACAAGCCTTCCAATATCAAATTCAGTTTATATAAAAACAAATCTAAAGAACCATTTGGGGGACGGTATATGCACAAAAGCACACAATTGATTTTACTAAAGTTACACTCAATGGTGCTACACTCAAAATGACCTATTTCTGAGATACTTGCAGTGTCTTCTCGTGATTTCTAGGCGATTTCTTGTGACATAGATAGCAGAACCACCATGGTTACCATGCATGCGACAGAAGCTTGTTGCAAGAATCGTGTTTTTAATTGAAAAGAGTTCTAATGCCTCTTTGGACTGCCAGTGTTCAGTTAAACATGCTATTTGACACGTATCTACACACTAGGGTGGCCCATCTCTATAGGGGGTGAATTTTTTTTGCGTATTTTTTAAGTCTCACCCCCCGAAAATATATTATTATACTAGGAATAATTTATGTCAAAGTTTCAGATAATTCGGTGAACGGTAACCCGTGCCGCATTCAGGTAGAAATTTGTAGATAAGATTTTACTACGGTAACCCGTGCCGCATTCAGGTAGAAATTTGTAGATAAGATTTTATTACGGTAATACACTTAAATTTTACTTAAAATACAAATATCTACCTCTTTTCTCATAATGTTTTATTGGTGTAATTATTTCCTAGAAATTATTTGTTTTGGAAGTTTGGAAATATAATGCACCTACGGTAGGTTTTTATGTCAGTTTGCAATTGTGTTTTACAGTGGTAACATTATAAGTTCTAGCATACGTTCCTTTTTGAAAAAACATTTAACGATGGCTGATGTTAGATCCTTACGAAAGGATACTTTCATTTACTTAGTTGGACACTATTCGTCACAAATCATTGGCAATAAATTTCCGTCTAATAGACAAGTATTACAAGTGCTCTTTTATAACATTCGTGAAGTGAAGCTAAGTGTACATGAAAGTGCTAAATTAACAATAAAAGATGTGTCAGTTTTTTGGGATAAAGCTCGCATTCCGACACGTCAGGATTTTCATTGTGTTAAACAACTAGATAAACTTTATGCAGAGTGGAGGAACTTACAAAAATCGGCTAAAAGGGCCAGTGCGGGAGGTAAAGAAAAAAATTTCGTTGAAAAATTGGACGATCTCTTTGACATTTCTCATGCAAATGCATTGGAGTTGATGAAAATAAATGAAGATAAGCAGTTTTTAATTAACCAAAGAAAAAAGGGACGTCCTGGATTTATGCATGGTATTGATTACCAACTTGCTTCTCAAGAAAAATCAGCTGAGGAGAAATTACAGAAATTATCCGAACGAATGCAACGAAGTCAACAAGAAAAAGCTAGATTAGAGGAAACAGTCACCTGTCCATCATCAAGTAGTAATTCAGCCGACTCCAACGAAAATGAAGATGAAATAATCGAAGCCCAAGAAGAGTTGTTACAAGACCAGCAGCCTGGCCCGTCACAGCCAAAAAAGAGGAGATTGTATGGAACATGTAACATCATCACACCAAAAATAGCCTCTGCATTTGATGCTTGCAAAATAAGCGACAGATATGGAGTCCATATTTTGACGGCAGTAGCAGAAGCACTAGGACATGACACCACACCTTTGTCCATCAGCAGAACCACACTTCAGCACTCTAGACAACGCATCCACGAAGAAAGAGCTGAAATATTAAAAACTGCCTTCGGTAATTCTGAAATTGCTGGCCCCGGTCATCCATTGGGATGGAAAACTTTTACCTTCTCTCACTGGAATGGGAAATATCGATAGACTTGCTATCTTAGTTACTAGTGGAGATATTGAACAACTACTTGGAGTACCAGCTTTGCCCAATTCAACTGGAAGAGAACAGACTGAAGCAGTTTATGATGTGCTTTGTGAATGGAATTTGGACGAAAAGGTAATAGCTTTGTGTTGTGATACAACAGCATCAAATATGGGTTATATAAATGGGGCAGCCACACTATTGCAACAAAAATTAGAAAGAGATATTCTATATTTTCCTTGTAGACATCATATTTTTGAAGTGGTTTTGAGAAGTGTGTTTGACACAAAAATGCCTTCCTCATCTGGTCCAAATGTGCCACTATTTAAACGTTTTAGGGAATTTTGGCCTAAAATAGATCAAAATAAACTAAAAACTGGATTTCGGGTATCAAAAATTAAACACATTTTACAACCAGTTAAAGCCGAAATTGTAAAGTTTCTAAATGCAGCTTTAACTTTGCAACAGCCTCGTGATGATTATAAAGAATTTTTAATGCTTTCTAAACTTTTTGTTGAAGAAGAGCCCACTCACACGACATTCTATCAACCAGGGGCATTTCATCATGCACGTTGGATGGCCAAAGCCATTTACTGTCTAAAAATATTTTTTTCCAAGATCAGTTCCAACTAACTAAAAAAGAAAAAATAGGTATTGAAGATATATGTCTCTTTATTGTAAAGGTTTATGTAAAGGCCTGGTTTACAGCGTCATTTGCTAGTAAAGCACCGCTTCATGACTTAGACTTTTTTAAAGAACTCATTAATTATCAAAATATTGACAAAGAAATATCTCAATTTGTGGTACCTTAATTCAGTAAATGTTGGCTTATCTTTCTTTGATGACGATATTTCAGTTACCACTAAAAGAGAAATGGTTAAAGCTTTGAATAGGAAAGCACCAAATCAAGAGGGTATTAAACGACTTATGATTAGTAACATTACTGACGTTGAAAACAAGGAAATTCAGGACTTCATATGCGAGAACACTAAACAGTTTTTTCAAAAATTAGGTTTGTCTATGGAATTTTTGGAAAATGATCCAACAACATGGAGGGAAAATGAAAGTTATACCCGATGTTTCAATATTGTAAACAAAATTAAAGTTGTAAATGATGCCGCTGAGAGAGGAATCAAACTTATTACTGACTATAATGACATTTTAACAAAAAATGAAGACCAAAAACAGTTTTTACTCCAAGTTGTAAATGATTATAAATCACAGTTTCCAAATGTAAAAAAAGAAACCCTGTCGCATGGCCTAGTGCAAAAAATATTGTTTTTATTACTATATGTCTTGTAGATTTAGGATAATATTTGGTACTATGTATGAAAAAAACGTTTCATAATAAAATACACAAAGATAAAACGAGAGTTTTATTTCAAAAACTTCTAGTCTAGTTTTCTTAGACTACGAATTTACAGTAGTATGACACATGTCATAGTCACAACAGATAATGTCTTTGATATTTGTATGACTTGATTAGTCATTCTAAAGATAAATGTTGCTGATTAAAAAAAAGAAAAACAATGCATCAACCAAAGAATGTAAATAATTCCATTTACTTTTATTATTGCATAATAATGCATTCTGCGGCACCCCTTGCCTTCAATTTGCCTCAATAATATTTTGATGGGACTGTTTTTTCTTCAAATGGAACCATTTGCAGGGGTGAGAAATAAAAAATTTCGATTTCGAAAAAGATGGGCCACCCTACTACACACGTATCTATCTATAGAGATCAGCATATTATATATTTGTAAGTATATATGTATGCGACTTTTTGAATACATTTGAGAAATTGTTTTATTTTATTGGGGTTTTATAGCAATAATAACAGTAAAGTATGTGCTTTATAACGCAATTAAATGAAGCTGCAATAAAACTGTTTTATAGTGGCGGTATCGAATTTTCTTAGAGCCTGCGGAATTGTTTATTTTGTAATGGTTGCAATAGCTTTTACAAAATATTAACAATGACTAAACTATTTTATAAGATGGTGCTAATTTGGCATTTATAGCTGTCGTAATAACGTTTTTAAAGTGTTTCTGAGAGTAATGTTGTTTTATAAAATTTGTGTCGCAAACATTTCTGCAGCTTTTATAAATTACCAAATTGCTAGTTGGGCTCGTATACTTCGGTTAGTGAACCGGTTGGAAAATATAGATTTTTTCAGTGCAAATCTTATAACTTTTAAACATCAACTTCATCAATCTAGTCATTAAGTTATTACCATTTATATTAGTATTAATTCCTTATCGTTATAAATTTTTATTAGTATTAACCTTGTTTTATCATGTGTATGTATATATTGTCCAATCTACCATGTATTTTGCTATTTGTTATGTCTATCCTTGTCATGTTATTGTTTGTCACTCTTCTTTTATCATTATAACTTATTGTCTGTACTAATGAATATATGAATAAATAAATAAAAGATATGACTCAATATCGTACCCTGTAGTTTTTTGGTGAATCCCATAACAATCAAAATTAATATGATCAAATTATAAATCTCTCTCTCATAGAAGACTGGAAGTATTGGTGGATGTGTAGCGTGGTAGCAGAGCGGGCTAAAGCATGTTGGTGACCAACATGCTTTGTCACACTATCTCTGTATTAGGATCGATCCCCACCTAAAACATTAGCAATGTCGGTAGGTAATAAATATTGTGTGCCCTTTTTCAAATGTGGAACCCCTTCTGGACAGCCTTGGCCTTGGATCTTCTATTAATTATTTACAATTTATTATTATATCTACATAAAAGCCATCTGTGGAATTAAACGCTGGAATCCAGGCTGTCTTAAACTCAATAACATAGTTCAGCTGTCGTTTCACTTTAATAAAATACTAACCTACTTTTAAAGTGCTTCAGGAATTATCAGCATTAAATTAAAACTTTCATATTTTTTAGGCATATGATTTGCCCTCATTGCAAAATAAACTTTCCAACATGTATTGCATCCTGTCTATTATTGGAGTTACGATATGATTCGGTCAGTCTTATCGACATCTAGCTATGGAAAGAAAAATATCGTTTCAAAACGCATGTCCATTGTGCCATTCGAAAAATGAACATCAGTGATGGAATTTTACAATTCTGCAACGATCCGTCCAGTTGTGATTATTTTAAAAATAGGATATGTGTTTAATTTATTATAGTAATATGGTAATTTATGCACTTCTCAGTTTTGGACATGGACTGCCCAACATAACTTTCAAACACTCTGAACTGTTTAATTCATTTTTGTTTTGTTTTCATTTAGGAATAACTATTGACCAACATTTAAGATGGAACGATCACATAAATAATGTAACGGATACTCTAAGAAGCCTACTATAGAAATTTAAATTTTACCAAAAAGTTTTAAATATATCTCATCTGAAAATCTTATATTATGTGCTAGTAGTCACGATTGAGTTATGGTATCTTAGGGTGGGGTGGAGTTTCACGTACACATCTACAAAAATTAGAAGTCTTGCAAAAATATTTTTTTGAAAATCATGCTTTGTGTACCTAAAACTTACCCCTCCGATTTACTCTATAAAGAAATAAAACTTCTAGACATTAGACAAAAATTTGTCCTAAAAATATGCGTTACGCAGCATAAAAATAGACACTTATTAGCATATTTAGACCACACATACCTGACACGAAATAAAGCTAAAGCATATTTAAAAGTTCCTTTTTCTGGAAAAACTGTGGGACAAAGCTCGCTTGCATATCTTGCACCTAGAGCATATAATTTACTCCCAACTGGAATTAAAAATATTTATTCTCTTTATACATTTAAAAAAGAAGTAAGGAAATATATAATAAGTAATGAAAGATGTGAAATTAATAAATTAGTTGAAATGAAAAATTATTAGTATTTACCTAGAGGATCATTAATATACCTTTAAAAACATTTATCTGTGTTGTGTATTAATATATATGTAGTAATAAGATTAAGTTACATTCAAGGCATCTTAGAAGGAAACCATTTATTTAGATTTGTATATATTATCTATCATTGAATGAATGAAAAATAAATGTATGTGTATGTATGTACATATGTATGTATTATGTATGTATGTATGTATGTATGTATATTTATGCATATGTATGTATGTATATTTATGCATATGTATGTATGTACGTATACATTAAGTCACTTACAAGTTTATACTTTTGTGGCATTTTTTTCTTTGTTTATTTACATGAATATTTTCTTAAATATTTTAATCTCTATAATCCAAAATAAGGAACCAATTAGAATATACTCACCTAGTAGTATGTAATAAGTAGATAGTCAGTAATCTTATTTTTTTATGTAAATAAACATTATTATTGTTATTATTGTTTTTTTGGTAGCAAGAGTTTGGTCACAGATTTCCATTCGACATTAAAATATATGTTTAGCATGATTTAATGCCTGTTTGAAAGTTACAGGCAGATGAGGGTGGTCAGGGTTGAAAATAATTGAAAAGTGTATTACAGTTTTTTTTTAAATAATAAAATGTTCTTACCATTATCATGTATATTTATATACTATATTTAATTTTTTTAGATATTCTGAATGTTTAATATTCAATAAAAAATGAGTAAACTACAAATATGTCCCAATTTCCCAATAAATGAGCATTAAAGGATGCATTTTGAAGATAGTTTAATGGAGGTTTTGACAACAGGAAAATCACTATCATTTTTGTTTAAATATGATTATTTATAATTAGTCTATTTTGTACAAAATGTTTTTTTGCCAAAATTTATTTTTAACAAAATAGGTTGTTGACCATTTTTTAAACATTTGATATTCAAGTAGGTACTTAAATTTAAATTAAATTTTATTTGACCTGTATTTTTTTATTTTACAATCTAAAGTCATTTTAATAGTGAAATTAATTATTTAAATTAAGAAATTTTGAATTCGCACCCATCGCCACGTCAGATGTGAAAGCATGCGCAGTTAGATAAAGGAATAATCGACGGGCGTCGTTTGCTTTGCTTATTTGCTGTTAGTATATAGTCCAGTCAATGGACTCTAATTTGAGTGCTAATGAATGGATTTTGATGAAACCTTGTGCAATGTGTTTGTAATGACGTTAATAAAAGAGTTGAAAAAAAATCTGAAAAAATTCAGGTGAATGTGTTATTGAAATATAAGACTTTTTTTTTTATTTGCAACTTTTCTGTAAAGTACGTTTTCACCGAGTTATTTCGGAAAAACATGAAAAACTACCCCTTTCTTTGAAATTATAGCGCTTTAAAACACACCTACAAATTTTAACTTTTTTTTGTATCGTTAACCAAAACCACTTATTTGCATTGTTTTGGTCCCAGCTACGTCTAACATAGTCATAAAAAAAATTTGTTGGCTCTAAAAATTGTAATAACTGACCTAACTCACATATTATGGTATAATTTTAATAAAAAAAGCAATTAATTACATCATGCGAAAAAATATTTGCCATTTTGATATATATTTCAAATACATCTTATATACTATATATTTAATTAGAATATAAGCCCTTTAATCAGAAAATTAATTATTCTTCTTGCGCTTCTTAGCCCGTCTCTTATAAGTTACTTCTGGAGCATCTCTTATACATGTCCAACAGTAGTCTGCCAACATCGCAGAAGTCCATTTGCCCTGATATCTTTTTCCATATTTTGAATATCCTGGTGGAATCTCTCTCCATGCTCATCACTTACTTCACCACAGTTTTCTGGGAGGTAATCTAGGTGTGAATGTAAAAAGTAGACTTTTAATGACATATTGCATCCTAATTTCTGGTAGCAAGAAAGAAGATTCCCAACAAGATCTCCATAGTTTTCTGCTCTTTTCTTACCGAGAAAGTGTGTTGCTACCATTTTAAAGAAATTCCAGGCCGCTTTTTCATTACCTTCTAGAATGTTGTCAAATTCAGCATCTTTGAAAAGTTTCTTGATTTGAGGACCCACAAAAATTCCCTCTTTAACATTTGCATTACTAAGTCTGGGAAATTTTTGTTTTAAATAACTGAAAGCACGTCCTTCTTTGTCCATAGTTTTTACCAAGTTTTTCATAAGCCCCAGTTTTATGTGGAGTGGTGGCAGTATTACCTTTTGTGAATCAACTAATGGAATGTTAGCAACATTTTTTTCTCCTTGTTCAAAACCCAGTCTTGGCGGCCAAATTTTTATTTTGTAATGTTCTAATCGCGCTCGACTGTCCCACTCACAAAGAAAACAGCAATATTTGGTGCATACTAAGTAAGATAGCTATCACTTTTAAGTCTGCACAAATCTGACACTTATACTTGTTATATTCTATAGTTGTAGCAATACATTCATGTTACTGTAATTTTCTTTCATGTGGACAACATGGGCGATTGGAATTGATGGCAATTTCATTGTGGAGTAACACAGCTTTTAGACTAAGTTTCGAGGCGTCAATAAAAAGTCTCCAGTCACTAGGATCATGGGGAATGTGTAAAGCACTCATTGAACCGTCAATGTCCTTGCAGGCAACCAAGTCATTTCCCATTTTGAAAAAAGGTATTAGATCTTTTTGACGACTTCGATACATGGAAACTTTAACATTTTCTTGTAGTAAATTCCATTGTTGTAATCGAGATGCCAAAAGCTCCGCTTTTGTCTTGGACAGATCAAGGTCTCTTATAAGATCACTTAATTCGCGTTGATTAATTTTGTGTGGTTCACCACCGGACACTTCGGCAGAGAAATCGGGATCTTGTGATGTTGATGGCTGGACTAAGTCGTCATCTACATTATCGTCCGACTCTTCGTCAGAATCAAGGCTGTATTCTTGAGGTGGATTAGGAATAGGTAGTTCATCACTATGGAGAACCGGGCGAATGACAGATGGTAAATTGGAGTATTGTATTACCATCCTTTTTTTCTTATTAATACCCTGTCTAATAGGAGGTATCACGCAATCGGTAACATGATCTGCAGGTTCTCACCAGATCAAGGGCACAGTAAAAGCCATTGAACGTCCTCTTCCACTTAGTCAACTGCAACATATATGAGGTGCCCATTTTTTGTCTTCATCTCCAATTGTACAACCAAAATACAACTGATATGCCTTCTTAATTTTGGGAGTAAAATTACGTTTTTGATGCGCAAAAGTCACTTCACCACAAATATAACAAAAGTTGTTAGGTGTACTTACACAATCTCGTGGCATATTTTCAAAATAGCACTATTTACTTTCAAAAATGAACGCTTATCATGCACAAGGTACAAATACGACTATCTAAGAATGAATATTAGTTTTAGTGACAAATAAAGAGGTAGGTAGTTATGTCTATTTTTCATAGAATTCTAATTCTACCTGTTATTTGTGATAGGACCGCCTATAAATTAGGGTTTATAAGACACACGATTCAGCGGCAGGGAGCCAGCCTTGTCGGCATGCTTTGAACTCATTCGTAAAAGTGAACTGGTCCGCGGGAATTCCAGTTATCTTCAAAGCGTACCGACAATGTCGGGTCCCAGCAGCTGGATCGTCTGTAGACCCCTATACCTGCGTTACACTTTATTACCTGTATTGGGAAAACCAGAGCCAACTTGAACTTTTGCTTTTTATATTATTTAGCATGACGAAGTTACTAAGAATTTGCTATTTTTACTTCCAATACATGTAGGCTGTAGAATAGTGAAATATGTAATTTAAAAATTTGAAAAAATTCAAACGTATGCGTTGAGACCTTCTAAACATTTTTTGTCTCTTAGAATTATTTTGTAACTTGCTAAATTCCCGAGTTTCAGGGAGTTTTTCACGATAAATAATGTACTACATTTTTGCACAAAAAATACATGAAAATTCGAAAAATGAACGTCATTTATGTATATTATTATAAAGAAATATGAAACCTATATAGTTATGCCATTTTTAAAAGTTCAATATAATTTTTAAATTTCCATGGATTTTGTAATGTGCAATAAATGTAGTACTATCGTGAAATACTGCCTGTAGCTCGGAAAATTAGCAAGTTACAAAAAATTCCAAGAGACAAAAATGTTTAGAAGGCCTCAATGCATACGTCTGATTTTTTCAAATTTTTAAATTACATACTTTTAAAGCACTACAATTTTAAAGGTCTAAACGCACTTTACAGAAAAGTGGCAGATAAAAAGTCTTGTATTTCGATGATACATTCACCTGAATTTTTTCAAATTTTTTTCAATTTTTACATTTCCCCTCCCCCACTTTTAGGAATTTTCGAGTGGCCATGTCTCCAAAAATATGCATTTCTCGAAAAAATTCACAAGAGTAAAAACATCTTATTTTGGACCAAAAAGGTAAATTTATTGTTTCTCTTTCATTTTTGACCTAATTCTACAAGTTGTAGACCCGTGATAAAATCATTATTTCAACTTTTACGTTATTACAAACACATTGCACAAAGTTTTATCAAAATCCATTCATTAGCACTCAAATTAGAGATTTTGGTTATTTTAGCGCTCCGTTGACTGGACTAATAGATTAAAGATTATTATATGTAGCTGTTAGTGTTAGTATCGATGTGAGTCATTGTATTTTAAAGAAATACTAACCTCAAATTTTTTACATTTCGGGATTCGGCACTTAAATAGTTGAAATTGTTTACATAAAACTCCTGTATCATATAAAAATCCACTAAATTCTCTGAAGTACCTTTCACAAAATTAGGTTCCATTATAAACAAATATTAAACACACAATGTAAACGTAAACAGCAAATCAACAGAGCGCTACCCCCAACATGATAAATGAAAACATGAAAATTTTCTAGAATTGAATTCTCATTATTATACATCATCATTTACCCCCTTTTTATTTTCAAAACCAATTTGTTCTTGCATGTGATGATTAGAACTCTTTTTAATATGATATATACAATGTATATTTAATACACTGTGTGTAGTGGCGGGCTAGGTATAGGGAGTAAGAATTACATCGCGTGAGCCAGCTGGCTGAAATGAAATAACTGAGAGCTGTGACGCTTCGCCGACGGGCGAGGACACGGGCGAGTTTGCTCTGCTGTGTTGTCTAATCTCTCGCGCTACGTGAATGTACATACCTAATGGGCAATTACACGCATACTTTTTGATCATATAATATTTTGTAAATTTTGTTGAAGGATAGGGTCGTTCTATTATTCCACATAGTTTGTCATCAAATGGCTTCTCGAAATTGTCATGCATTTTTTGATTGGATGCATCCTTTTCAATTCAGTAACAATATGAATTTTTCGGAACTTTCTTTGCCCAGGCCAATTTTTGTCATACAGCGATAGAAAACGTCAAATTGCCAATTTAGTTGATAACTGGTACATAGAACACGCTCTTGGTTAATCAAAAAAAGTAAACTATACCTAATATGACAATGTCCAAATTATCGGGCACTCACCTCCACTTAGCAAGTGAGGTCAAGTACCTGGGAGTCATACTATTTGAAAAGACGTGGTAGTTAAGATAAACGAGGCATATCTAGCTTTCTGTGTCGGATAGGGATTGCATTACCGGTTAACCGGTAAACAGAACAAAAAAAAACACGTGACGATAATTACCGGTTATTTTAATTTTTTACCGGTTATTTCGGTAAATTCTGAATTTACGATATGTCACGTATTCAATGTTTTTATTTATGTCAGTGACTAGTATTCACTAAATATAGAGTGACTGTCCCAACACTGAGCACTTTTAGCAATAAATAAATAGTATTATAAAAAGTAAAACCCAAACACTAAGCCCTAAGAAATACAAGTAAGAGAGACATTGACAATATCTTGCAACAGGAAATGAATATTTCACTGCCTAAAATATCCGTGGAAAACATTTAAAAGAATGTTATTACCAATTCTTATTAATTTATCGACCTACCAATATCGATAGAGGAAGGGCATTTTCAGTTGGTGGTATTCTATGTACAAATATCAGACGACTAACAGATACAGCTTTGAAAAACTAGCCCTTTTAGCTATTTTTAAAGAATATTGTATTTTTAGATTAGGTATTCAGTAAATGCCCTATTTGAGTTTATGAGTGTAATTTTTGTTATTTACAGAATAATTATTTATTTAAATTTGTTACATTTATATTTTTTCCTTTTGATAAAAAACTTTTTGTTCATTATAATAATAATAATAATAATACATTTATTTTACTCAAAGTAAAAATGGTACAAATTGAACTGTAGAGCGCTTCTTCCATTTGCCCAAATACAAATAACCTAAATCTAAGATTATAAAAAAATATTAATACATATAAATCTAAAATTTCAAGAAAAAAATAATTATTATTTTATTTGTTAATATTCAGTAATGAATTGTAATAATCTAACAAATGTTATATTTTATAATAATAATAACAATAATAACAACAGCAGCACTCAGACATGCGAGCAGACAAGGGAAACGGGCAGACCCCGCGAAGCGAAGCAAAAAGGTTAAAAGTAAATAAAATTATATCGGAAAAAGAAAAAGAAATATACGCGCATCCACAACGCAGCATCAAGTCTCCTGCTTCTGATCAGCCAAAATGTAATTTTTGACAACTTTAATAAAAAAAATTTTTTATTTATATTGCTTATATTCATTTGGAAGTTCATTCCAAAGATGAGATGCAAAATACGTAAATGATCTTTGAAAAATCGCAGTTTCATGCTGAGGCACCAAAAAATTTTGTATGTATCTTATATTATGCAAGTGATCTCGTGAAATTAACTTATTTCTTAAGTACTGAGGTTCGTCATTATGAATTATTTGCCAAATAAGTGTGAGCATGCGTAAACGTCTGCGGTTTTCCATGTTTAATATGCTATGTTTATTTAGATGTGGTGATATATGTTGTCTATATGGGATAATGTATAAATATACCGCATACATGAATTTTGAAGTTTTTGAATTTTCTCTTTTGCTGTCGCCGATAATAACTTTCCATAATATACAACATCACCATAATCAACTAAAGATAATACGAGTAAATCACAAAATTTTGATTTACACTCTCTAGATATGTCTTTCGCAAAACTGTATAATTTTTTCAATCGACTGAAAGCGAATTTCAATTTGGAAAAAATATGTTTCTCAAAGCCTAATTATATTAATTATACGTATATAAAAATGTTTTTTGTTAAATTCAGATAATTTTGTACATGGAAAAAGACAATTGCCATTTTCGCCCTAATCATTCATTTTAAAAATTACCGGTAAATACCGGTTAACCGGTTATTTACATTTTTATTTACCGATTTACCGGTTATTAAAACTTCCGGTAAATTGCAATCCCTAGTGTCGGAGGGCAGTTGGTAGGTCCTGGGGTTTTTCCCTCTGGCTGTATACTGCTCTGATAAGACCCCTACTTTGCTATGCAGCCATAATCTGGTGGCCCAGAGAGAGAACAAAAAAACAGCAGTGTCTCAATTAGAGCATGTTCAGAGATTGGAATGCCTCTGTGTTAGTGGCACAATGAAAACGATGCCTAGAACTGCAATGGAGACTAACTCTGCATCTCTCTTTTGAACCTTTTATAGAGGAGGTAGATTCGTTGACTGCTTTGAGATTGCAATCAGTGAGCTTCTGGAAGAGGCTACAATATACAAATTCCTCTTCAGGGAATGGGGACCGACCGTATCCCCCCTAGATATAATTTTAACAAGAACTTGGAATGTGTCAATCTACACTGATGGTTCAAAAATGGACTATGGATCAGGGGTCTACTCAGAAAAACTCCCACTACCCACTACCGATGTGGGGTATCGTTTTATGGGTTTTTGGGGTAGAGGATTTCAAATATTATATTATTAAAGTTCCATAAACAATTATTTTCACATACAAAGTTTTTTCGTTGTGAGTGACTTGGATAGAGAATCTGGATGTGGAAGTAGTGATTCCTTGGGCAGCGGTTTTTTGTAGTAATATGTGATAGTTTAGTTTAGTTTATTTATTTCATGTTATACAAACAATTTACACATGTCAAAAAATTACAACTAAGTAATCACAATTTTATAAAACTTACCATGATTAAGAAATGACGTGTACAAGGTATATTAAAGACATACACAATTACAAGTTAAAAATTCTTCAACAGAGTAAAATGGGTTTTAAGATGGCCGCCGATGAGGTTGGTGATGAAAGTCAGAGCAAAAATAATGCTATAACTCAAGGAAAATTCAAATGTTGTGTGACAAAAGAGTGCTCAGTGAGAGTATGTGTAAAATGTCTCTCAATTTATCACAAAAGTTGTGCAGACAGGCTCACTTTAAAAGTAATAGACTTGAATAGAGTTATTTGCTGTGAAGAAGCAGAAAAAAATGTAGATCAAGATACATTTGAATCATCAAATGAAGAAAAAATGAACCTCGAAATTAATTATTTAAAAAAATTGTTAGAAGAGATGGAAGGAAAGATCACTATTCTTAAGGAAAATAATACTTTGTTAAAAGATAAAATTGCATATTTGAATAAAGAAATAGCAAATATAAATACAAACAGTGTAGTGGAAACAAAAAATATAGTAAAAAAAGGTGTACAGACAAAAACACTATCTGAGGAACAAAATCGTAAAAAGTTATCTGAAGACACTAATTCAAATAAAACCTTAATCAACAAAAAACCAGTGCAGCAAATACAAAAAAATAATGTAAGCATAATGCAAAATAAACAAATGGAACTAATGCATGAAATTATAAATTTAGAACCATCTACTACAAACAGGCAATATTTCGAAAATCAAAAAGTCTCCTCCTCTATTCAGCCCGAGATAGAAATATCTGAAGCTAGTGAACAATCCCCTGGAAATAACATACGAGATAACTACACCTATAAACAAGCCCTGATCGATGGTAAAAAACAAAATAATAATGTTGAACGAGTCACAGGGAACATCAAAAGGCCCAAGAGAAGGGAGATAAACATCGGAACAGCAGAAGCTGAAGATGCAGAGAACGAATTTATAGGTAAAGAAGGCAATAAAAAAGTATGGCTTTTCATTTCACGAGTGAAAGATCACGTCACAGAAGAAAAGATAAAAAAGTACATAAAGAACAAAACAGATCTTCAAGAGGACAGTGATATACTGGTTGAACATATAAAAACCAAATATGATAACGTTAGAAGAGACTGTAAATGCTTTAAAGTTGGAATAAATTTTGACAAAAAAGATATAGTCTATAAGGAAAACTT
Source organism: Rutpela maculata (assembly GCA_936432065.2). NCBI lineage: Eukaryota > Metazoa > Arthropoda > Insecta > Coleoptera > Cerambycidae > Rutpela > Rutpela maculata. The sequence continues at coordinate 4,532,147 of OW386294.2, forward strand.
TTGGCCAAAGAAAGTTGCTTACAGAAGATTCGATTTTAAAGCAAGAACTCTTGCTGATGATGAAAGGGACAAGGATTTTTAAATATCAGTAAAAAACTAGAATTACGATATGCAGTAACTAATTTAATCAATGCCAACGTGAACTCGTTTTCAAGAACATCTGACGATTATAATCCTAACATAAGAAACGTAACTAAAACTTTATAAAAATAAAAAAACGAAAAAAATCCTACATGTGATGCATCAAAATGTGCAATGCATAACTAATAAAATAGCGGAAATTGAATTGTTAGTACACGAAGAAAAACCTGAGATATTATGCATTAGTGAACACTGGCTCGCCAATGGGTATGCAGACACAGTACAAATTCAAGATTATAAAGTGTGCAGCTTTTATGGAAGAACCAACAAAATTCATGGTGGGGTAATGATTCTAGTTAATGATAATGTGATTTGTGAAGATATACCTGATATCCAAAAATTCAATGTAGAACAAGTCTTTGAGTGTTGTGCATGTAAATATAAATTAAATGATTCATCATGTTGCATAATACTTTGTATCTATAGTAGCCCAAATCCGGGACATATTAAGGAATTTTTAAATTGTCTGTACAGTTGTTTAGAACATTTAAAAAGGCCTGGTAAAAAACAAAACATTGTCTTATGTGGTGATTTCAACATCGATATTTTACAAAAAAATAATAACACAGATAGTTTCCGGGAAATTTTAGGCTCCTTCAATGTTACACTTACTATAAAAGAACCTACACGATACACCAGCACAACAGCTAGCTGTATCGATAACATTGGTCTATATTTAACGGAAAATTATGAATATGAGAGCTCGGTAATTTTCTCGGCAATCAGTGATCATACAGCACAGCAGTTGAGAGTCTATTCTGTCGAAGGAAAATACACAGAGAAGGAAAGCAAAATGATTAGACAGATAAGCAACGAAAACATTCATACATTTAGATATTATCTTACTAAGGAAAAGTGGGATACTATTAAAGGAGATGACATAAATAGCAATTTTGAATCATTTATGCAAGTTATTACTTATTACTTTGAGATTTGTTTCCCAGTTAGAAAAATTGTAACAAAAAGTAAAAGTAACCAATGGATTACGCGAGGATTAACAATCTCTTCACGTAATTTAAAAAATCTGTATTTTATCAGCTTAACTGGTAATATAGATGACATAAACTTTTATAAAAAATATAAAGCTGTCTATAAAAAACTCATTAATTATGCAAAAATGCAGTATAATAGTGAACTATTAAGTAAATCGACTAATAAAACAAAAACCGCTTGGAATATCATAAAAAAAGACAAAAGAAAAGGTAACAAAACCCACATAAACGAAATAAATTTAAATGGTGAACTTGTGAAATGCCCACTATCAATATGCAATGATTTTAATGAATACTTTAACAACACACCACTTAACCTTCAAAATAAAATTGAGAAAAGTGACTTACCTCGTCTTAACTTTAACAATAATAAAAGCTTTTATATGGCTCCTATAACTGTCTCTGAGATAAAGGAAACAATAAAATCTTTAAAGCCATCGTACTCAGCGGGTGTTGATGAAATCAGTTCAAACTTGCTTAAAAAGGTAGCAAACCAAATAGCAGAACCTCTTGCATATCTCTATAATCAATCAATAGCAACTGGCATTTTTCCTAATCAGCTCAAACATCCCAAAATTATACCTATATTTAAAAAAGGCTCGGAGCTTCTTCTTGAAAACTATCGACCTATCTCGCTTCTATCAAGTTTTTCAAAAATACTTGAGAAATTAGTCGCCAAAAAGAATAACAGTATTTTTCACAAAATGTAGAATTTTCACACCTCAACAGTTTGGCTTTCGACAAGGACTCTCAACTGCCGACGCAGTCACATCTTTTGTAAATCATTTGTATGATTGCTTGGATGCTGGTGATAAGGCGATTGGTCTGTTTCTCGATCTCAGCAAGGCATTTGACCTCGTGGACCATGATATTCTATTATACAAATTGGAGTGTTATGGTGTGCGGGGTGTGCCTCATGAGTGGTTTGAAAGTTATCTTACAGGAAGGAGACATCATGTGGAACTTAATAATGTAAAATCTACAACACTTAACTGTAATATAGGTGTCCCACAAGGATCGGTACTGGGACCATTGCTTTTTAATATTTTCATAAATGATTTTCCAAATATTGTCAAAACCACTGAACTTGTAATGTTTGCAGATGATGCCAGTCTCTTAGGTAGATCCTCGAATGAGGAAGACCTAAGAATTAAAATGGGTGCCACGGTTGAAACCTCCAGCACGTGGATGTCTGGTAACAAACTACTTTTAAACCAGGAAAAAACAATTTTCATAAAATTTTCCATAAATCATGCAGCAAATGATCAAAGTACTTTAATAAAATGTAACGGTATAAGTTTAGAACAAAAATTATCACATACATTTCTGGGAGTTGAAATCGATAATACTCTAACCTGGAATCACCACATAGACAACGTTTGTAATAAAATCTCCAAATTATGTTTTACTTTGAGGCATTTAAAGACTCATGTCAATAATTTTATATTAAAAAATTTCTATTTCGCTCAGATACACTCGAAAATTTCATACTGTTTGATATGTTGGGGCTCAGAATCCGCAACCCAGAGAGTGTTCATAATGCAGAAGCGTGCAGTAAGAATTCTTGCCAATGTCAATAACAGAACAACATGTAGACCTTTATTTAAGCATTATAACATACTTCCACTCCCATGCATATATATTTATCAAATATTAATACATACACAGAAAAACATCAATAACTATAAGAGACTGGGTGATAACCACCATTATGATACAAGGAATGTAAATATACTTGAAACTCCAGGGCACAGAACATCTAAATTTGAGAAGTGCCCAAAATATAAAGGGATTATATTATACAATAAATTATCTGACGAATATAAAAATCTGTCCGTCAATAAATTCAAACAAAAAATAAGGAAACTGCTATTAACTCACTGCTTCTATAGTGAGGAAGAGTTTTTACTGCATGATTTTGCATGAAAACATCCGTATATATATATATATTTTTTTAAATACTTTTAATTTATAAATTTTTAATGTGTTGACGTATATTGTAATTATGAATGTATTACCATGATTTGATTTGAACTTTTTTAAATATTTTTTTAATAATGCATTGTTTTTAAAATTGTTCTTTTATAATTCTAAGATGCACCTTCAGTGCATCATATACTGTGACATATCCTATAACTGTATAAGTTCCTTGGATGAATAAATTATTATTATTATTATTATTATAATTAAAAATTCGTTTAATTTCACTTTAAAACATTTCATGTCAAGATTTGCTATAGTTCTAAGTTCGGGTCATTTTGACACTTCCTTAGCCTACAAAATGGTATTGACCGACCTATTTCTAGTATTAAATGAGTGGAAACCACCATTAAGCTTATATTTGTTCTTATTGTTATGAATGAATACTAGATTTTCTGATATAGATGTTGGGGAATGTTAATAGTTTTAGTTCAATAAAAGCATTACGGCAATCATCTCTGTAATTTAGACCGCATATGATTCTAATAGCCCTTCTCTGCAAGGCAAAAATCCTGTGCCACTCAGCCGCTTGACCCCAAACTATTACAGCTAAGACAAGAGCGAATGACATAATGCAAAGTATGCTGTCCGCAATACCTCTCTGGACACAATGCTTGCCAGCACCTGGAGAACGAACACACAGGAGTTTATTTTCCCTGTCAACCGGTCTATATGGATATCCCATTTTAATATAGAGTCAATCGTAACGCACAAGAATTTCACATGATCCTGGACACACAAAGGAGTTGGTAGAACATTACGCAATAGAAATAGCACATGGTTTGTTTTTTCCGCATTTAGCACCAAGCCATTCCAAGTAAACCAATCTTCAGCTCTTGATTGTGCCTCGCACGCCTCTATTAGAGTATCAAGAGATTTCTCGTTAAGAGATATGGTAGTGTCATCCGCAAATAAAATGTAACGCTCATTGGTGGCATGATTTGGTAAATTGTTTATAAAGATTAAAAACAGCAAGGGTCCTAGTACTGACCCTTGAGGTACACCAATGATCACTGGTTCTTCTGCAGATACCACTCCATTTATCGAAACAAACTGTTTCCTGTTTGTAAGATACTACGACCTTAATAATTTAACACTATCAGGACTGAAGTTATCGCTAGAGAGTTTATCTAATAGTAGATCATGGGAGACACAATCAAAGGCCTTACTTAGGTCGCAGATTACAGTGCCAACATATTCAAAACTCAAATGCCTCTAATATATAGATTACTAAGTCAATAATTCCCATTAGTGTTTTGTCCCTTCCTGAATCCAAATTGGCATGGTGTCAGTAGCTTATTATCTTCCGTATATTCACTTATTGGCAATGCATTTTTCAAAGATTTTTGAGAAGACTGATAATATAGAGATAGGTCGGTAATTGGCTGCCTGATCACGTTCACCTTTTTTAAAAATAGGAATTACAAGAGCTTTTTTTTAGTACATCAGGAAAAGTACATTCTTTAAAAATCTATTAATTTAGTCAAAGCATAAATCAATATTTCCCTAACAGTTTTTATGAATTCTACATTTATTCCCATAAAGTCCTTGCCAGGTTTATTTTTTAGGTTATTTATGTCTCTCATTTCATTGAAAGTCACTTCCTTTAAAGTAAAAGTCATATTTACATCCACCTGAAAAGGGACATCCTGTATTTGCACATTTTGTATTAAATCTTTGGCTACATTAGGGATGTTCGATACATATCGATACTTTAGAGTATCGATACCTTTGGTGTCGATATTCGATATTTTGTATCGATATTCGAGTCGGTATTGATACGGTGTATCGATACAACTAATGCAATATCGTATCGAAAATATTTACCCAATAGTTATGCAACACTTTTAGTTTTGCTACAATTTGTAAATTAATTTCAAATGTTACGGTCCCTGACGGTAAGTAAAAGTACTAAAAGATAAGTGAAACGAATCAGTTAACGTATGAATTAAAATTATATTTGCATGAACCATTACCACAAGACCTATAGGTATAGGTCTTCTGTGCCATTACTGCAACTGAGTGCCCGTTTCAATATTGGCTGAGTTGTAATACCAATAGCAATATTGATAAGTTAGCTGTAAAATATTTATCGGTCGTGGTTACATCTGTGTGCCTTGTGAACGAATATTTTGCAAGGCTGGAAATATTATAACTGAAACTAGAACCCGACTAGAGAGTAAGAGGTTATTAAAATTATAATTCCTTAATTCAATTGAAATGGCAGATTGGAACCTGTAAAATACATACTATATTTCAATAGAATACATGTGTATCATTTATTTTTATTTGTTATTTATTATTATTATAATTATTACTAATAATTAATAAATGTTTTGATTTACACAAATTGTTTCTAACCAGTGAACACGCTCCTCAGTTTGCACTTTTGCAGTTTTCTTGGGTTTTCAGATATTTTGTATCGATACATTAAGTATCGATACTTTGGGTAACGATATTTTGGCGTATCGATACTAAACTTTTCGATCCGCATCGATACGTAGTATCGATACTTTGCCAAGTATCGAACATCCCTAGGCTACATTTACAAAATATTTGTTAAAATCATCGGGATGTAAACTAGACTTTTGTTCACTAGCGTCGTTTTGTTTTCTGGTATTGTTAATTATGCTCCACATTGTTTTAGACTTGTTTTTGGATTTTGTAATTGGGTTTTCATGATATTTCTTTTTAGAGGCCTCAATAGCCTTTTTGTATTTATCTCTAATTTTTTTTTTCAATTACATTTGAGGGACTAGGATTTTGTTTACCGACATCAGACAGGAAATGTAAGTGTTCCCGCATGTGTCTTAAGTTGTTGTTAAACCAAGCCTTATCTTTATTTTGCGTTGTATTAATTTTTTTTTTTTTTCACGAAACGCCTCCTGTATTGCACATTGTATAATTTGGCAGAATTCACTGAAGCATGAATCAACACTTACATTTGCATTGTTAACGAAATCAAAAGATGTATTTTCTAATTTATTATAAAATGCTTCCGTAATTGGTCTTATAATTTTTGTTGCGCCTCTGTTGTTGGCAGACAGGTCAACACAAGTAAACTCCATGACCTGACCCAGATGATCTGAAAAGCATGTGTCCAGAGTATATGCCACAGCACCCGTAATATTCGTAAATATATTGTCAATACAATTTTCAGCATGAGTTGGCCCAAAGATCATTTGCCTTAACCCAAAAGAATCACACGCAGCCTTCGCTGCTTTCTGGGCTGAAGAGAATTGAAGATTAAAATCCCCTGTCACCACAGTTTTATGTTGGATGTTAATATTAGTTAAGACCTGCTCCATTGTTTCTAGAAAAATGTCAATGTTTTAAAAAGATAACAATTATATAAAAAGCTCAGTAAATTGGCGAAGGGTACCTACTTTTTTAGCTTGTTTTAATTTAAGAATATAGCACGAACGTAAAAGTAAATAGTATAAGGAGCTTCTGATTAGGGTGCAGAGACGAACCCACGGGGGGTTATGGGGGGGTACGCTCCCCCCCCAATGTTGATTGAGTTGGGAAAATCACCAAAAATGTAAAAAAATCTTTATTGGGTATAATTGCAAAAAAAAACGAATAATGAGTTGATACAAATTAAATGACACTGTCACTATGACCATTTTTTTTTTAAATAATTTTAATTGATATTATTTATGACTAGATGTGACTGATGTGAGAGCCACAGAATAGTCGACGGACAACGCACAACGCCGATGGGCCTACGCGACGGGCCAGTAGACCCAGTAGACGGCACGGCCAGAGCATACAATTCTCAAAGACTGTCTTACATTAGAAATATCAGAATATTACTCCTTTTTGCCTTTATCAATACAATGCTTTATCCTAGCTATAAAGTCGTTTGTTGTTGGTTTATACTGAGTATCACTAATATCAGTTACCAACCTCTCAACGAGAGATAATAATAATAACAAATTGTTGTCGGTCAGAAATTGTTAAAATATTAAATTCTTAGAGGACACTGAATCAGAATCTGGGACTATTAAAGGGGTCTACAGACGATCCAGCTGCTGGGACCCGACATTGTTGGTACGCTTTGAAGATAATTGGAATTCCAGCGGACCAGTTAACTTTTACGAATGAGTTCAAAGCATGCCGACAAGGCTGGCTCCCTGCCGCTGGATCGTGCGTAGACCCCTTAATGCTACCTATTGCGTATCACAATGTGAAGTGGCCGGTAGCCGTACTAGCGCGGACGTTCACGAGCTTGCGCCCCGACTTGCGCGTAATCGTATTGTATAGTGTATTCCACAAATATTTCATCGATACAAAAAAGCTCGCAAAAAAGCATAAAAGATGCCGACCGCTTCTAGTTAGTGTACCGCCCGCCGGTCCAATTTGACAACGCTAGTCCACGTTGACCACCAACCTATCATAATTCCGGTAGAGAAAATTTAAACCAATTATATTCAGTGGGAGTGGCCCACGGTCAATAAACGATACGGTTGCATCAATCAGCAGCTTTAGGACGAGAGAGACGCGGGGGGCGGGAAATCGAATGAAAGAGATAGACATATCTGATTTCCGTGCAAAAGACAGAGACAAAGATGCTTGTAGTGTCTACAGGTGACGTAGGCTGTAGACCCTACCGGAATCTTTGTCTCTGTCTTCTGCACGGAAATCAGATATGTCTGTCTCTTTCATTCGATTTCCCGCCCCCCGCGTCTCTCTCGTCCTAAAGCTGCTGATTGATGCAACCGTATCGTTTATTGACCGTGGGAGTGGCCTACATTTTTGTTCGGAAATATGTGACCATTTTTTTTGTGATGATAATAAAGAAGCCGAACACTTTTATGGCCTTTTATGTAAATAGACTGAAATTGATACAGGTCGGTACCCTTTACGTTTTTTTGCGAACTTTTTTATATCGCTGGATTAAGGGATCTACACACGATCCAGCGGCAGAGACCCAGCCATGTCGGCATGCTTTGAACTCATTCGTAAAAGTGAACTGGTCGGCTAGAATTCCAATTATCTTCAAAGCGTACCGACAATGTCGGGTCCCTGCCGCTGGATCGTGTGTAGACCCTATTATCGTTGGTACAGACTATATCTTGTTTTTCTCCACGGTCATTAAACTATAACGGTTACCTCATCCAGTAGCTTTTAGACGAAGGAGAGCGCGGGGTCAACTTAGGTCTAGCGCCTACATCATGTAGTTTAGTTAAACTTCTTTTGCATAATATTTGTATCGCTAGGCTACTTATAGATTAAGTCTGAAATAAAAAAAAACAAGGAAATATAAGTTGTAAAAAAATGGGCAGTTGGCAAATTAGTTGTAGCTTTCCCCCCCCAAAAAAAATAGCTGGGTTCGTCTCTGTTAGGGTGGCTCTATAAACATAAACATTCCTCTTCACTATGCCCCTCAGAAGGTTATCCCCCTTACACACAACTTCTGTGTACTTCAAATAGGATTATTTATTCATATTTGTTTGTTTATCCGAGTTCTGAAACATCTTATATATCAAATTCTCCTTAGTTTCCTAGATAATCATTGAAAGTAAGAAAAACAAACAGTTATGCAGGTAAGCGAGGATTGAATATTCTGGTTTCACAAAAGTTTGCAATATATTTGCGAGCACGTTACCAATTTTAATTGCAGTTCTACCAGTAACTTTTGTGACATCATTATTCTCGCATGCCAAAGGATAAGAACAAATGTTATCAGTTAAGAATGAATAAATTTAACAAAATTACTATGAATAATACTAACCAGTAATAAAGGATAATTAGATTAAATATGAAATTATACTTAATCATGACTCAGTTTTATCTTGCATTAATTGTTTGACAGGTGCAATTAAAAGTTAAATCAAAAAATGGTATACTTAAATATAGTTTGGAAGGATGTTAGTCATCAGAGATAACAAAATGTCCTCTTATAAATATAGTTAAGCACTATTACGACATACCAGATATATACTTCATATTATCAGTGCCTATAAATTGTGACTAAAATTAGCTGTCACAAGTAGCTTATCATTGATGCTTAACTTCTAATTAGATAGATAAAAATATATTTACGAATACGCTTATATAGTAACGGACGATTTAAACAAATTTATAAACCTTTATTAAACAATACATACAACCATACCAAGTTAACATTTTTGATAGTTTTATCGGACTTAGATATTCACGAATAAATAAAACTATTAACATACAAAATTATAAAAAAAAAATTACTCGACACACATTATTGAAAATATTCACATTTGGTAAACAAGGAATAGTTGTCAGACTCAACTTACAGTCTAGCTGATACTTTCTTACTTCTTAAGAAAATGGAATCGATATTTTTAAATACCTCCGAGGCCGACTTAGAAGCATCAATGCGATGGTGAATTCCCCTAATTTGATAATAATCCACCAACGGCTTGGTCTGAGTATGATATGAGTTTAAACGTTTCTTAAGTGCATCGACATTATCATCTGACCTTTTCACTAAAATCTCCCCTGTAACGTCGTCAGTCATCGGCTTCTTTGGCGGGGCAAATTCTTCATGGTAAGATCTACCACTTGCCGGATGTATCAAACGACCAGTAATACGTCTAACCAGCAAGCTGTCGTCTATGCCAAATTCCACCACCGCGTCTAGCTGCGTATTGCGCTTTTCCAAAAGATCGTCTAACTAAAAGAACAAAATTACAACTAAGTTCCCATGTTTACAAAACTGAGCTTACTTTTTCTGCTTGGACCACTGTTCTTGGGAAACCATCAAGAAGAAAGCCATTTTTGCACTCGGGCTTGTCGAGGTTCTTGTCGATCATGTTAACCACTAGATCATCGCTTACAAGTTTACCCTCATCCATTACTTTCTTCAGTTTGCTGCCGAGGATTGAGCCAGACTGGATTTCAGCGCGAAGCATATCCCCTGTTGAGAGATGACATACGCAATACTTCTCCTTTAACAGCGGAGCCTGTACGGAGACAAATATGAATATGGGTGAGGTTAGTTCAGTTACGAGCGCTGTCTTACCTGAGTGCCTTTTCCTGAGCCCGGGGGCCCTAGTAGGACAGCTTTTATTCCATCAGTCTGACTTTCTGCTTCAGGTACTGGAGCGACTTTATGAGCTGCTAAGGGAGCCATTTCAGAAATGCGTCAGTTGTTAAACCTTAAAGATTAAAAATATGAGTGATATGTTGTACAATAAATATATCAACACTTAAAAATGACCTTCGCTCACCTCTTGATAATTCGTAGGCAACGAAGCACCACCCAAAAGCACACGCAGTGAGAAAAACAGAGTGAAGTAATGGATGAACGTAACCTCAGAAAAACATTTGCTCTTCTTCCTCTTCTTTCCGCTTTATGGGAATAGTGAGTTTTATGGAATGGAAGAAAACGAGAAATCCAATAACCCGGAATTCTTATCTACCAATAACGTTTAGATATTCGAGTAAATTGCAAATGATGCTACATCTCTTATATAAATAAGAACTAAGGCGGTGAAGGTATTAAAATTAGGTTAATTTTGCAAATATAAATCCCAGGGCTGCAATATGCGGGATTTTACCCGAGAAAAGGGTATTTTAGACCTACTTGCTGGTATAATTGAGTATTTCAAATCGGACACACACGCAGTTTTTATCAGCCACACAGCTTTTATTTTTTGTGTTCGATAGGGTTAAGTCTTACGAATCAAACGGCTTTATCCCCAATAGCACACGATGCCCGCCAGACGTCCGTTCTATGTCCATTTAATGTACTGAGGTCCAACTGGACGTCTACCGGACGTCTATTATCGCATTTACTTTGAAATTGTACGGAATGGACGTCCTCTGAATGTCCATTTTATATACTGGAAGTATGTACATTTCATGTCCATATAGGGACATGAGATGGACGTCCATTTCGTGTCCGTTGATTTAAATATTATATTTTTGTAATAAATGATAATATCTCCATACCGCTTTCTCTCCAACACGTTTTCGAGATATGTATACATACCAGCGAATATCACACTGAACGTCCAACATATGTGCCGCAACGGACGTCCTCTGGATGACCAATTTATGTACGGCAAGTACACACATTTTAGGTCCCTATAGGGACAGCAGCAGGACGTCTATTTAATTTAATACAGAAACAAAAAAACGTTAACAAAACCAGTTTTTCAATTTTACAATGTTTTTGTTTATATTTGAAAGTTATTTCTGTAAAATTTGTAGTTTATTTCTTATAGGAATTTGTAATTTGTCATTAATAATTTAATTTTAACCTTTTTTGTAAATTATTAATGATATTATTTGAGACTAAACATTTATTAAACATTCAAATACTTCCTACATTTCGAAATAAATAGCTATTTTAGTCTAAGACCTACTTCCAACTATACAGTCTTTAAGTAAGTACTAGTATACAAGGTTAGTGGCCGAGTGAGTTAAAGCGTTGACTAACAAATCATGAGATCGGCGGTTCGATCCCTATTCATTCCGTTTCTTTTTTTTTTTTTTTTTTTGTTAAAATAATTGGGATATACAAATATTGTTCAAGGTTGTGACATTTGGACGTCCCTCGGCTGCCCGTCTAATGTTCTTTGAATCAGAAACGAACGTCCATCGGATGACCTGTATGTCCGTCGAGGAGGTCCTTCAGATGTTATGCTATTAGGGATCTTAAGTTACGTTAGTCTTGGTCGCAGCCACTGCACGTATCATTTCTTATGTCTATGCAGTATGTACTCCACTTACTAATTCCAGTTGATAATTCCAGGTTCCAGTTTCCACCGTGGTTGGCGCTGCGTGTATTTCTATCACTGAGCTGATAGTGGGGAGAGAGAGGGGGCTCGCAGAAACTATAGATAGAGAGAAGCTATAATTAGCATGGTCCCTTGTCTCCATTGCCAGGAGGCATAGTTTTACAAGTGCGAGGGAGACACAGTACCTTCCTAATATATGCTTCGTTTTCTATTGTTAGGGCTCACTCCAGTATGTATACAGCTCAGTGATTTCTATTTCTAATAATTCTATTCTTTGTTTGGGAATTTTAGGTTCCAAATGTGGGAAAAAGCGGGAATTTAAAGTATCTTTGCGGGATTTTCCTTTTTTAGATTGGCAACCCTGATAAAACCCACTGGCTTTCCTCGATTGGTCAATATCAGAAAAAATGCCGCACAGTTTAAATTCTATATTTGGCATGTTGAAAAATGTTCCCATAACTAAGGAAATTCAAAACACAGCAGACATATCATGACTGCGTCAGAAATTTCCTCACTTGCTTCAACATATTTGGAATTTACTGGCGCTATCTGTTGGTGAGAAAATCCAAAAAAAAAAAATTTTTCACAGAAATAAAAATTCCCTAATAGCACAACATTGTCCTGTGGACATCTGAAGGACGTCCTCGACGGACATACAGTACATCCGATGGACGTTCGTTTTTGGTCCAAAGTACATCCGACGGGCAGCCGAAGGACGTGCAAATGTCACAACTTGGGACAATATTTGTACATTCTAATTATTTAGAAAAAAAACCGGAATGAGCAGGGATCGAACCGTCGATCGTAACTCGATGTTCTCTCACTCGACCACCAACTTGGCTTATTAGTGTTTACTTAAACACTGTACAGTTGACTAATATAACTATTTATTTCAAAATGTAGAAGGTACCTATTTGAATGTTTAATAAATATTTAGTATCAAATAATATCATTAATAATTTACAAAAAAGATTAAAATTAAATTATTAATGATAAATTACAAATTACTATAAAAAATAAACTACAAATTTTACAGAAATAACGGTCAAATGTAAACAAAAACATTGTAAAATTGAAAAACCAGTTTTGTTAACGTTTTTTTGTTTTTATATTAAATAGGACGTCTATTTAATATAAAAACTGCTGCTGTCCCTATAGGGACCTAAAATGTGCGTACTTGCCGAAGGACGTCTGTTGCGGCACATATGTTGGACGTTAAGTGTGCTATTCGCTGGTATGTATACATATCTCGGAAACGTGTTGGAGAGAAAGCGGTATGGAGATATTATCATTTATTGCAAAAATATAATATTTAAATCAACGGACACGAAAAGGGCGTCCATCTCCTGTCCCTATATGGACATAAAATGTACATACTTCCCGCACATAAAATAGACATACAGAGGACGTCCATTCCGTACAATTTCAAAGTAAATCCAATGATAAACGTCCGGTAGGCGTCCCGTTTATGTCCATGGACGTCAGTATATTAAATGGATATAAAAAGGACGTCCGGCGGACATCGTGTGCTATTAGGGTTGCCAACTTATATCTCAAATTTCCAACTTGTGCCCAACTTTTGCCAAGTCTGACAAAGTTGGGGCGGGTAACATACCCCCCCTTAGCTACGCCCCTGATTGACTTGAAATTTGGTAAACTTATATATTATATAATGAGATCTGGAACTAGATTATATTATTTTGATCTTATTCCGTTGAAGGATTGGGGGTAAATCGGGGGTAAATGAGTAAAGCAAGCAAGTAAAAGGGTCCATAAAACTCGGATATAGTGTATGTACAAGAAGACAAGGTCACAACTTTTTTTTTGCATAAGCCACCCCCACCCTGTTATTAAAGGGGGTGAAAAAAATAAAATTGTGATTTAGTATATGTACAAGAGCCAAAGGCTTCAAAATTTATTTAGGCATCAGCCACCCCCACTACCACCTCCCCTCCGGAAATTTTGATGTGGAAGTAGTAATTTCTTGGGCAACGGTTTTTAAATTGTAAAATGTAATGAGGAGGTGAAGATAATAATCCATATTTTATTTTTATTTGCAACTTTTCTATATTGCCTTTTAAACGGTTGCCCCCTCCCCGCGAAAAGCTGGTTACGCCACTGGTACAAATGAACATTCGCTTGAAGAGGCTTTCAAAAACGTTACATGGAGGAGAGAGGGGGTTAAAACCGGCCTATTTTTGCGAACGTATTTTTTTTAATAGCCCCTTATTAGCTTAGACCCTAAATTGTAACTTTATAACTCAGTCATAACCATATCATAACAATTTCTAATGGCCATTGATATTCATAATCAACAGGCAATTTCTTCGATTTATTTACAGTAACAAATACTTTCGATTGTTCATCGTATTAGTTTATATTTTACACATTCCTTAACTGTATCATATCCGTTCACCAGCACCACTGCTGTTGCCGTTACTTAGAAAATAAGCAGGGCCGTACTCAGCAATTAGGAAAATAATGTTGATTATTTATCGTCACAGTTTATCTTGAATTTGTCAACGTTTCAATAAATTTATTGCCTTCTTCAGGGCACTGTAAAATAAAATATAATAAATTGAAATAAAAAATGGTGGACATACCAGGCATAAAAATTAAAAATGTAAACGCGCGTACTTACTATTTTGTATTTATGTATTTACACTATCAAGGACACCGGTATTGACATATTAATAAATATGTGATGCTGTAGACGAAGAAGACTCGAAGAGACCACCCTTCAAAACCTTGCTTTGATGTTACCTTGGCACTCCAAGAGCATTAGTGAGGTCGCATGACTAATAGGCAATCACAGCAGAGAGATGGCGTCATGTTGTCGGACGTGCCATGCAGCAGAGGCAGGCCAACTAGAAAAATGTGTGAGTCGCAACATATATGTCAGAGCGTTGTCAATAAGAAGATGGAGTTTGAAACTTCCCAGTAAGCACACACACACGTGTATTTAACGTGTATCTAACGTAATTTGGTTAAATACATATTAGAAGGTTGATTTTTACACATGTAATAATTGGTTGAATATTCAACTACACGTTTTTTCAACGTTAATTAACGTTTAATTAACGTGAAACGTTGAAATTACAGTTGAAATCGGCGACATTTGAGCTTTGAACTAACATTGTTTCTGTTATAATTTTTCACGTGTTATTCACGTTATTGTGCTTACTGGGTTATGACAAGGAGGAAATGTTCTTTATGTTTAAATTTAAAAGAAAAATTTACTCTTTATAAAAACCAATATGAACAATATTGGCAACTGTGAATATGAGATTCCATGAAGAATATAGATGGCAAGACCGACAACTTGCCAGTTGTGCAAAATTTACCATGATAGAAATATGACACCACACTATTTGTTGGTTTTCCATTTATATCTAATTGTTGCTTAAGTGTACGTTTCAAATTGCGATTTTGGTGTCAATATTAACATTTCACAGTCAGTATAGTAGCATATCAGCAAACACTCTATAGATGGCAAAGCAATGGCCCATTAGAGTTATGACTGGTAAAGTGCTGGCAACTTCTGCCAATACCTGAAAAGCGAATATTAAGTACTGTTTAACATTATATCATCTGCCCTGTAATGGTAAGTTGATGGCCCTATGTGTTTAATACGCCCTTTTGTTATTGCATACTTGAAATTATTTCACCATCGTTGGTACGTTAAATATATAAATGCACTCTTTTGTCAATACCAAAAAAGCTAATGCAAAGTTGATATATTATTTAGTTAAAGTAAGTGCACATCAGCACTCGATTGAGAATGCCCATAGTTAGGAATACGTATTATTAGGAACCGTCGCTAGTAAAGTACCTGTACAAGCCCGCACCATAACAAAGAACAATGTTTGTAAAATCCGTCATTATTAAAAACGTAAAATACAATTATTTGTTACTACTACGTACGGTAACAGCTTGTGCGTTTTTCAACAGCTGTAAACACTACACTATTGTTACTGTCGTTTGACAACGGCGCGGCGGCCCGATGAGAATATAGTTCAAGGTTGTCATTGGGGGGGAGAAAGAACATCACACCAGGGGCGTACTCGATATTTATTTGCAATTTTCAAAATGTATTTTCTCGGTTATTTTTAGGTATTTTGATAAACGAATGTTTTTGTGTATATCAGGAACATGTGAGTATTCACAGATCTGAATATATGGATGTATTTCAAAAATACCCTCTATAGTCGATACCATTTTAATATTGGTCTGAAGGGTGTTCCATTCATAGATGTCCAAAACGAACAAACTCAGAGTAACAATATTGAATATTACATATGGGGTTCGATTTTGGGCGGTTTAAAAGTTACGAATTTTTTTTCTTATTTTCGAGCGTTACTTCACTCTACGCCAAGAATTTCATCACTGTGAAGAAAATAGCTGTTTCAGCTACGTGATTCTTTTATTGGTGATAGCTGAATAGTGTACTCACCTAACCATCAGTGGCGCCGCTAGCCTTTTGAAATGGGTGGGCGGATGCCGGCAAAGGGCGGGCGGTACAGTGATAGACGAAGTTAGCAAAAAAACAAAGTGTACATTTATCATTTATATTATTATTATCCTGCATCGCCAGCGTAGAGATCAGCGGCGGCGGCGCAGGGTGGGCATCGACCGGCGCTTGGATTTGCAGGGTGGGCTCCCGCCCACCCCAGCACCCCCCTAGCGCCGCCACTGCTAACCACACGCCATGTATTCAATTACCATTACAACAATCGAATACAGATTTTTTTTGCAAAATTTTGTGTAGTATTCTAATGTTTCGTGACACTTTACAAGTAATTCTAAAAAATAATACAGTGCAGAAAAAATGCCAGCTATTCCAAAAACTGTTTTGCTACTATCCACAAACACATATAATAGGGTCATTTAGTGATATGGCAGTTTCCTACTTTTTCTTCCTCATTTTAAAGTATAACAAACCAATAGCCTCAGAAAAAAATTTCAGCTCAATTGAATCAATAGCCACAGAGATATTCGCATTTGAATAGAAACACGCTCGGCCGGCCAACAGTCCGTAGAGTGACGTCACTTGGCGTGCGCTGATACCTATATTAGAGCAGCGATTTCGTAAGTCTATCGTGTCGTTTTTTTTTTTTTTGGCGTAGAACCAGGTCAAACATGTTAGGTTCCTTTGAGTATGTCACCGGGCATATGAAATCATATTTTACATTTCTTTGTGGTCTCGAACTTTTTAAATCAATAAAAAGTGAAAAAAACGTATTTTTAAATAAAATTGTTTTTTTTTGTTTCCACCGCCATATTTTTAAAACTATTAAAGGTATCGTAATTTGTTTTGTGTCAAATTAAAGCACACACTGTAGCGCTTTTACCAATATATACGGTTTGGGCGCAATTCGCACTTTCATTTCTCTAAAAATCAGATAAACTAAAAATATATATTTTATGTATTGAAATCTTCACCAATCGATAAACTTTTTTATTTTTGAAAATATTTAGATACATGCAGCGAAGAAAATAAATCACAAAAGTTTTTGAAACAATATATTTTTCCCAAAATGTACCGTGTGGCAACAGCGATTTTTTTTATCAGCGCTAAATGCGACATTGGGACGCAATTAATACACCTCGCATGCAGGGTTGGTCAGATTAGTCGCGTCGGTTGTCGAAAATCATTAAGTATTCATTGTTCGGATAAAAATTGTGACAATCGAAAATGTGCTTGTTTTAAGGAAGGCCTAAAATATTGCAACGAGTGCAAATGTCGTTCCTGTAACAACATTATTAAAGATTTCGAGGCAGATATGAACGAATTAGAATGCTATTAATGTAGGGCCTACATAAACTACATACTACATATTTATCTATCCAAATAGAAAATTTATTTCAACAATAAAACTCATTTTATGCGTACGTTTTTACTTTCATTCATTTAAAAATGTCTAATAAACTTACTAATTAGGTGGGTAGTTAGTAACACTGATTGATATTTATAGATTAGGTATTTATATCTACCTAAGTACCTGTCTTTTTATTATTAAAAGGAGACTATTTTATATTTATTGTACAATTTCTTAATATTAACAACATATGATCAACACTACTGTACAATATATGAAATATTGAACAATAATATTGATCCCCTAGATGCTTTTGATCACTACTGGTTTTGTATCTATTGATACCATGCGTGTAATTTCCCATTAGGCATGTACATTCACGTAGCGCGAGAGATTTGACAACACCGTCAGCCGTAAATTCGTCCGTCGATGGAGCATTCCAGCTCTGTTATTTCATTTCAGCCAGCTGGCACGCGCGATGTTGTAATTCTTCTCCTCATGCCTAGCCCGCGACTACACACACGGTATAAGTTAAACTACTACATACACCCCGACCGGGACCGTCAGATCGTTGCAGTCGACAGGCTTGCTACAGCCGAGCACGCAAGAATATGACTTTGCACCGTTAAAAAAAATCGCTGACTCAATACTATGAACGGAACATGAAAAATTTTTATCCTAAAAACTTTTTTCAACTATTGACTTCAATTTGTACGCAGCATGTATATACAAATTTTCATAAATAATTTTTTTTCTCGATTGTCTAAAATTACGCTACTGAAAATAACAAGTTTGAGTTTCCTATTATTTTTCTAACTTAAAAAAAAATAAATCGGGTTCACGTGGGACGTTGTCTGAAGCGCTATTGTGTCTGCTTTAATCTAAAAAAAAAAAAATATAGCTTGATACGCCAAATATTTTCAGAGATATAGCGGTGGAGACGTTAAAAAACATATTTCACTAAAAATCTGTTTTTTTGAGTTTTTCCGAAATAAAAAAGTTCTCGACCACCAAAAAAATGTAAAAAATGATTTCGTGTACACGATTATCTTACTAAAGAATCCCACTAAGTCTGGTTTGGTTCTACGCCGGGTTTTTTTTTTTTTACTAACTTGCATTCACAGCCGTGTTCACTGGGCGGTTCAGCCATCTGACGTCACAACTCGACTACATGGTTATCTCGAGCGTTTTTAAGTGAGCCGACTTTAATAATTTTTTTATACATGAAGGCGACGTCAGAAAAATCTAATTTTTGGCATACTTACTATACTCACCAAGTTCTTTCAGAATATGTAATAATAAAAAAATGTTAAATGAGCCTCCCATCATTCATAAACTACCTACATATGCCTTCATTTCATCATTCGGAAAGTACTGGCAAGGAGCGCTAAATTATTGAATAAAGTCCAACACCGGCCAACGCTCGGCCATCACACCCTTTGCCAATAGTAATGGCGGTATACTGGATTTTTAGCAGTAACTTATTTTTCACGTGCCGTTAATGAAAAGTATGATATATGGTAGTATCCTAATATCCGGGGATTGCAGATATACTTCGAGAGTGAGAAATGCAGAGAATCAGCCCTATGATGGAACGTTTACGTTAGTCATAACACCTATGTTACGGTCATCTGTCTCTCTCACTCTTATATATTTTTTGGTCAGCGCTCAACATAACAAGTGTATGTTAAATAACGTAAACGTTCCATCATAGGCCTGAGGGAGTTATCGCGAAAGACAAAACGTTATTTTTGACATCTGCGCTTGCGCATATCTGTTTTTGTACTACATAATACAGTAATGTACTATTTTAGAAAATTGTATCAATATAATTTATGCATCTTCGTAGACTTGAAATATATTTGCACAGCCAGTTTTACTGTAAACCTATATAAAATAGTCACAAAGACAAAGGGGCCTCATGGAATATCTAAATTTTAAGAACGTGTATTAGAGTTTAATCTGAATATATATATTTTTGCAAAATTTCAAGATGACAGGGCCATCAACAGTAATCGTTAGTAGTTAATACATTGACATAGTTAGTTAAAATGTGGCTTTGGACAAGCATTTAAGAAAATAATAAATAATATACATTTTACTAGATTTACTTGTTGATCGAATGGAAGCATGGATGCCTCCCATCTTGTCCTAAGGTCTGAAGGAGGTTATAATGGTTATAGACAAATAATTTGTTTTCAGGTTTGTCACCAAATTTTTGGCTGTAATCTCACACATTTTTCAATATGACTTATAGGAACAGTTTCAATCAGCCATATATTTTTCATAACCTACTAGATTCTGGTATATAATTTTTTTATGTGAAATTTACATAGGAGAACCCAATAAATTAACAAAATATACCGTGCGTGTAGCCGAACGCTAGGCATAGGGAGTAAAATTACAACATCGCGCGTGCCAGCTGGCTGAAATGAAATAACAGACTGGAATGCTCCGCTCGACGGAGGAATTTACGGCAGCTATGTTGTCATATCTATCGCGCTACGTGGATGTACATGCCTAATGGGAAATTACACGCACGGTATATACCTAAGCCTACGTTATAAAAGTATTATAATCCAATATTGAAAAATATGTTAGATACCAGACCAAATAACAATGTGAATTGTGAATTGAGAAGTTTGGAAATGCCAGGTATCAACAAATGCAAAATATATTTATATTTATTAAAAATAAGCAAGTTAAAACAATAAAATTTATATGAAAACAGTAAAACAGAACTAAAATATAAAATTTTCAATAAAACAAAAATCTTTTCTTAATATGCTGACAAATTAAAGTTGCCTAATTCTATTTTTAGACTTTTATCCCTCTATTTAGACTTTATTTATAAACAACATTGGCGGCATTGACTTTGACTTCGGAGTCAAAAGTATTAAATATTGTTTCAATATTTGGTATAACGAATAAAATTTGCTGAGTGATATATTTAGTGAACTATAAAAATTAAATAGTACGGTGAAAATGGGTAAAAAAGGATAAGGGAAAATCGAGAAAATTGATGGAAGCAAGAGGAGAAACATCTGCCAGCCATAAGCGATCATTCAGAAGTAATGACACTAACCAGGTAGCAAGAGTACGTTATAATGACGTCAAAATCTAGTGATACTGGTCAGAAAGACGTCAGTGGACTAAAAATAACGACATAATGACGTCTCATAAATGTCATTATAATGACGTGCGACGTATTGTCGTCTTTTTTCGGTGTTTTTATTTATATTTTATCGGATTACAAACATTCCAAATCTACTAGGGATTGCAATTTACCGGAAGTTTTAATAACCGGTAAATCGGTAAATAAAAATGTAAATAACCGGTTAACCGGTATTTACCGGTAATTTTTAGAATGGATGGTTAGGGTGGCGAAAATGGCAATTGTCTTTCTCCATGTACAAAATTATCTAAATTTAACAAAAAAACATTTTTATATACGTATATTTGATATAATGAACAAACAAAAGGTTTTTTATCAACAGTAAAATTACAAGATCTTTTTTTTTATCGGATAAATTTTTCTTTTTAACGAAATAATTTTGCCAATCAGTGATTTTATAAGAAAAACTGACATGAAAAAATCGCGAGACCGGAGGTCGAGCGATTTTGTCAAATGTCACTTTTTCGAACAAAATTACTGATTGGCAAAATTTTGAGTTAAAAAGAAATTAATCCATAAAAGAAAAGCTCGAGTGTTTTTGGCAAGATAAATTAACGACAGAATATGAATGTGAACGAACAACAATAATTTATTAAAAATAATTATAATTTTCCCAAAACGACTCATCGTACAGTATAGTTTCCACAATACTTAAAAATTATAGCTGACTAAGTGACGTGCGACTACTAGGTGTACTCTGCTTTTAAGGAACAGGCATTTTTATCGGTGATAAAAAACGATGAACCTTTTTCATCGCTGTCAAAGTGACAAAAATGTGACTGTCAAATAGACTTTTTTATATTGGAGTTAATTTATCAAAAGGAAAAAATATAAATGAAATAAATTTAAATAAATAATTATTCTGTAAATAACAAAAATATCCACTTAAATAACAAAAAATTATGAACATAAACTCAAATAGGGCATTTACTGAATACCTAATCTAAAAATACAATATTTTTTAAAAATAGCCCGTTAAAAGGGTTAGTTTTTCAAAGCTATATCTGTTAGTCGTCTGATATTTGTGCATAGAATACCACCAGCTGAAGATGCCCTTCCTCAATCGATATTGGTGAGTCGATAAGTTAATAAGAATTAGTAATAACATACTTCTAAATGTATTCCACGGAAATTTGCGGCAGTGAAATATTCAATTTTCTGTCGTAAGATATTGTCAATGTTTCTCTTGTATTTCTTAGGGCTTGGTGTTTGGAGTTTACTTTTTATAATATTGTATTGTTAAAAGTGCTCGGTGTTGGGACAGTCACTCTGTATTTAGTGAATACTAGTTAGTGACATAAATAGAAACGTTGAATACGTGACATATCGTAAGTTCAGAATTTACCGAAATAACCGGTAAAAAATTTAAATAACCGGTAATTATCGTCATGTGTTTTTTGTCCTAATAACCGGTTAACCGGTTAACCGGTAATGCAATCCCTAAAATCTACAGGTGAAATAAATGGTAGATGATAACATTTTTCTACTCATCTATACTAATGCATTCAATTTGCTTGCTTACCACGTAGTTTGTTGCAGACAATTTCTAGATGGCGCCACATACACACCACTCTTACTTTATCTTATACTCTCATGAAGTTATAGAAAATAAATAACATCGATTGCAATGTTCAAATTCTTTCAGGGAACATCGATTTATTTGGATGGATCTTATAACAATTAGATGTTAAAGATCATTTATTCTGTAGCTGGGCTGAGACAGCATACAAGTTTTATGCTATATGTTCAATGAGCACTCACTGGTTTTATGATAAAACCAGTGGGTTAATCACTCACTGGTTTTATGATAAAACCAGTGGGTGCTTAACCTATGAATTGTCCATTCATCTACATAGCGTTTCATCTTGTAACCCATCATATATTGGAAAATGGAGACCTCCTAGAGGCTGTTTAATTTCGTTTAATTAACGTAAATATAACCTGAACAAGACGTGAAATGAACGTCTAGCATAAGACGTCATTCATCTGAGGCATTAGGAAGTCATTTTCACGTTCCATTTGCGTCATCTAACTCGTCATTTCTCGTCACTCACTGACCATTTTTCACGTCATTTTCACGTGCCTTTGCTACCTGGGTAGTTCGAAAAGTGAAAATGAAAATATGGCGTGCGTTAAAACGATTCAGACGAGAACTTGAATTGAAGCTCGTCCCACTGGTTCTACCGTCCATGTTGGTGACGAACATTTAATCCTAATATTTGACCCTTCAAAAGATGATACTGTGGTTGAGCAATGGACCAGAAAAGTGGAGAAATTGGCTGAGCGACTCCGTTATGATATTAATTTCCAGCCGCTTAAGAGGAAATGTGGTTTGATGACAAGCAAAATCAGACGCTACATCTAGAGAAGTAACACAATGAACGACCAAGTCCGTTGCATTTTCAAATTTATTAAAAGATGCCGCTAATTACGAAAAAAGACCAGGACAAAAACTTGGTGATTATTGTATTATCAAAGTTAAGAGCTATCGATTGGTCAGTGAGTGACGAGAAATGACGAGTTAGATGACGTGAATGAAACGTGAAAATGACTTCCTAATGTCTCAGATGAATGGACGTCTTATGCTAGACGTTAATTTGACGTCTTTTTCAGGTCATATTTACGTTAATTAAACGAAATTAAACAGGCTCTAGGAGGTCTCCATTTTCCAATATATGATGGGTTACAGGATGAACCGCTATGTAGATGAATGGACAATTCATGGTTAAGCACCCACTGGTTTTATCATAAAACCAGTGAGTGCTTAACCCACTGGTTTTATCATAAAACCAGTGCGTGCTTAACCCATTAAACAGATAGCATAAAACTTGTATGCTGCCTCAGCCCAGCTACAGAATAAATGATCCTTACATCTAATTGTTATAAGATCCATCCAAATAAATCGATGTTCCCTGAAAGAATTTGAACATTGCAATCGATGTTATTTATTTTCTATTACTTCATGAGAGTATAAGATAAGGTATGACTAATCATTGTCAGTGGTGTGTATGTGGCGCCATCTAGAAATAATTTCTGCAACAAACTACTTGGTAAGCAAGCAAATTTTATGCATTAATATAGATGAGTAGAAAAACGTTAAAAAAACGTCATCATCTACCTGTAGATTTAGAATGTTTGTAATCCGATAAAATATAAATAAAACCACCGAAAAAAAGACAACAATATGACGTGATATGTAGCACGTCATTATAATATCATTTATGAGACGTCATTATGTCGTCATTTTTAGTCCACTGACGTCTTTCTGACCAGTATCACTAGATTTTGCCGTCATTATAACGTACCCTTGTACCTGGGTAGATGTATGACTGATAAAGTATTGGCAACTTTTGCCAATACCTGATAAATGAATATAAAAGTACTGTGTAAAATTATATCATTCGTCATGTAATGGTATGTTGATGGCCCTATGTGTTTAATAAGCCCTTTTGTTATTGCATACTTGGAATTATTTCGCCATCGTTGGTACGTTAAATATATAAAAGCACTGTTTTGTCAATACCAAAAAAGCTAATACAAAATACTGTCTAACCATTATAGCTCCCGTGTTGCATTGGTAAATTGATGGCTCTATGTGTTTAAGACCCCCTTTTATTATTGTGTATTTGGAAATATTTAACCATCACTGGTATATTAAATATACAAGGTGGGGCAATAGTGCGTCGGATTTCGATTTCTCGGGTTCTACGATAGCTAGAAATTAAGAAAAAAATACAAGTAAACTAGATAAAAAGTCTAAAACCGGAAATTATTTTCGAATGTACAGGGCGAGCCAAGACGAAATTATAGGATCAAGTACCTTTTTTTTTTTTTAAATTGAATGTATATCTTTTTGAAGCCTCTTGCTAGACTCTATTCATTCCTATATTATTATTGGCTATCTCCCAACCACTTGGATGTAATGAATTTTTTTGTTGAAATAATGCCATCTGCAGATGCATATTGAAAAATTCACCAAAGCCACAATTACGGGTTTTAAGAGAAACTTATGTGAATGCTAGATACGAAACATCTAATTAATGTTTTTGAATCATTTTTACTTTCTAAAAATGTACAGGGTGGCCAAAACTTATTTATCAATTAAGAACTTTTTAAATTGAATTTTCTCAATTTTTTCAAATAGAACACCCTGTATATTTTTGGACGATGTGAAGTAGAACTGAAAAACGAACATGTTCTGAAGTTTCTCTATGGCTAATTGCAACCATGTTCGTCTTATTGAGCAATACGTGCAAAATTCAAGAATAAACAAAAAATAGAGGTTTCTTCAAATAATTCATTATAAAAAATTGTAATAAGTACTCCACATGTTGCCCATTTTGATTGACACACTTTTTTATGCAATTTTGAAATGAGGCCATTTAGTGCGACCATTTCTTCCAATTCATTGAAGTGGGTAAATAGTATTTCACTGGTCTCTTACTGTAATAGTTTTTTGTAATTTTTTTTGCTCAGTTTGGTATAAATTGTCTTTTAGAAATGAACATTTATCGCACTTATTAGTAGTCAGTTATCATTTGTTTGAAATTTAAAATATTTCGAGTTTTACTCATTTAGTAAAACTCGATCCTTAATAAAGCGGAACTGGTAGACATGACTTTTGTTTTGGGGGAGTCGAACAGAAATTGTTTGCTTGTCAGTAGAATTTATAAGCAAAGGTATCCTGAAAGAAGGATTCCTGATGTTAGCAGCTTCCAAAACCTTCTCGATAAATTTGTGGAAACTGGAAATGTCGAATATAAAAAAAGTGAAAAAATAAAACGTTATGAATGAAGAAGAGAAAAAATGCAAGATGTCACCTTCCTTCATAACGTTTTATTCAATGATGAGGCAACTTTTCATAAAAATGGATTTGTTAATAGGCACAATTTCCATTATTATGCTTCGGAAAATCCTCACTTTTTTAGGCAAGTTGATAACTAGCACAGATGGTTTATAAACGTTTGGGGAGGAATTATTAGAGAATATGTAATAGGGCCACATTTTTGGATGGTACATTGAGCTATTTATCTTAATTTTCTTGAAAACTATCTGCCACAATTATTGGTGAATCTTCCTGAAAGGATTCGAAATGGGATGTGGTTTCAGCAAGATCGTGCTCCACCACATTATTTAAATGCAGTTAGAGACCACTTAAATAGTACTTACCCACTTCAATGGATTGGAAGAAATTGGTCCACTAAATGGCCTGCTAGACCCCCAGATCTTACAAAAATGGATTTCTTTTTATGGGGATACGTGAAGGAAATTGTTTAGAAAGACACACCAACAACAGTACAAAATATGAAGGAAAGGATAATAACTCCTTTTAGATCTATCACACTGATAATTTTAGGAACAGTAGAAATCTCATTTCAAAAGCGCATAGAGATGTGTGCTGATCGAAATGGGCAAAATGAACACTTATTATAATTTTTTCTAATGAATTATTTAGGAAGCAACAATGACTCAAAAATGTCTCGTAACTAGCATTTACATAGGTTTCTCTTAAAACCCATAATTGTGACTTTGGTGATTTTTTCAATATGCATCTGCAGATGGCATTATTTCAACAAAAAAATTCATTACATACAAGTCGCTGGGAGATAGTCAATAATAATATAGGAATCAATAGATTCTAGAAAAAGGCTCCAAAAAATATACTGATATACATAGCATTCCATTTAAAAAAAGGCACTTGATCCTGTAATTTCGTCTTGGCTCGTCCTGTATATTCGAAAATAATTTCTGGTTTTAGACTTTTTTATCTACTTTACTTGTGTTTTTTTTTGAATTTCTAGCTATCGTAGAACCCGAGATATCGAAGTCCGAGGTACTATTGCCCCACCTGAAAAGCGAATACAAATTACTTGTCTATAATCATTATAACTTCCTTCACACCTTTAGGACAAGATGAGAGGCATCCATGTTTCCATTCGATCGAAAAGTAGATCTAGTAAAATTTATATTATTTTCTTAAATTTTTGCCCAAAGTCAAATTTTAACTCACTAAGTCAATGTATTGACTACTAATGATTATTGTTAATGACCCTGCCATCTTGAAATTTTGCAAAACAATAAATATTCAGATTAAATTCTGTTACCCTTTCTCAAAATTTATATCTCATGAAGCCTCTTTGTTTTCTGTGACTCTTGTTATATAGGTTTACAGTCAAACTGGCTGTGCAAACATATTTCAAGTCTACGAAGATGCATACATTATGTTGATACAATTTTCTAAAATAGTACATTACTTTATTATGTAGAGGATACATTCGTCATTCTCTGCATCTATCTCTCTCGAACTATATCTGCAATGCTCGTATATAATGCTACCATATATCAAGGCAATAGTAAAATAATCATACTTTTAATTAACGCCACGTGAAAAATAGTTAATGCTAAAAATCCAGCATACCGCCATTATTATTGGCAAAGTGTGTGATGGCCGAGCGTTGGCCGGTGTTGCACTTTATTCAATAATTTATTGCTCCTCGCCAGTACTTTCCCAATGATGAAGTGAATACATGTAGGTAGTTTATTAATGATGGTCCAATTATGTGTGTTTGCTGGGAAGCGTTATCATACCTAAGATATTCTTGCATATTTTTGTTTGTTTTGAATTCCATGTAAGGCCTGAGGACAGACCTTCTATAAAGGATGGCCGAGTGTGAGAATTACTCATCCTGTGTATGAGAAGCTAGGCTACTGGCATGTCGAATCGACTTTTGCACAAGTATTACGTGTATTCTCAGACTACTGAATCAGTTCCATTTTATTAGAATAATATTTTGAGATAATGATCATTATGTGTTTAACTTTGGTAGAAGCAAGTTTTAAAGTTATTGTTTTGTGATGTATATGTTTTAGTAAACTTTAAAACGCGTTTCCTTACAGTCCACATACCAAGATCATGTAATCTACAAATTATTGCAGCCATATTGCATTCGCAGTTTTGAATTCTTAACTTTTGACATCATATTCAGATTCGGGGTCAAATATTCCGTAATGCCGCCAATACAATTTGACGAAATTTCACTAGCCTATTCCTTGCGCCTTCGCCAGATTCGCGAAAAAGAAAACTTCTTTCCAATTTCTGCTCATCTTACGCTAATCGTAGCTAGTAAATATTTCTTTAAAATACGGCCATATTTATACATGACATTACGCAGTTTCACTTAAAGATGCTCTAGAATAAGGGAATATTGGGCCTAATTGACTAGACTCGTTTAGACCTTAAAAGTATTACCTAGAAAAATTCACAGCCACACAAAAAAAATAAAGTGTCTTGATCCCAGAGACTGACTAGGTAGATTTTATGTTTTTCGGGTCGCTGAATCCGAATCCGGGGTCCATTTGATCCCATGTCATCAGGTTTAAGGTCATTTGAAGGTCAAATAGAGATATGACGGTGAAAAATTCCGTAAAAAATTTATGTTTATGTTTTTGAGGTTGCTGAATCCGAATACGGGGTTTTTTTGATCCCATGTCATCAGGTTTAAGGTCATTTGAAGGTCAAATTGAGATGTGACCATGAAAAATTCCGTAAAAAATTTATGTGCATGTTTTTAAGGTTGCTGAATCCGAATCCGGGGTTTATTTGATCCCATGTCATCAGGTTTAAAGTCATTTGAAGGTCAAATTGAGATGTGACCATGAAAAATTCCGTAAAAAATTTATGTGTATGTTTTTAAGGCTTTCTGAATCCGAATCCGGGGTTTATTTGATCCCATGTCATCAAATTTAAGGTCATTTGAAGGTCAAATTGAAATATGACCGTGAAAAATTCCGTAAAAAATTTATGTTTATGTTTTTGAGGTTGCTGAATCCGAATCCGGGGTTTATTTGATACCATGTCATCAGCTTTAAGGTCATTTGAAGGTCAAATTGAGATATGATCGTGAAAAATTCCGTAAAAAATTTATGTTTATGTTCTTGAGGTTGCTGAATCCGAATCCGGGGTTTATTTGATACCATTATGTCGGAATCAGGTCAAATGAAGGTCAAACACATGAAATTCAATAATACAATCTTTTTTGACCCTGGGTTCTGAAAAAGCAGAAAATTTTGCGACCAAATACATCCTGAACGGTTTATGGAACCGATTTCTTAGGTCATTTGTTGGTTATCAAGCGGTCAAATGCTTATTTTCCATTTCTTAGCTGATATGTCGATTGTAAATCGAAAACTTGCATCTATGACTAGTGACCTTTAAGTTTTTGTGGTCACTTATCACGATACCGGTATCCATTTGATACCATGATGTATAAACTGAGGTCAAACGCTATAATTCGAATGATATAATTTTTTGGACCCTGAAAGATCATCTGCAGGTCAATTACAGATTTATTTTGAATCTTTCAACCGAACTTTGAAACCGTCAGCATTAGCGTTACCCGATGTACACCACGAACAAATTTTGTACATCATAACGGGCTTACTCCGTTGCCCGCCGTCACCGCGAGGAGGTGCCCTGGATGCAGACACATGTGCTATGCTGATTTGGGTGTAAAGGTTGTTCCATGCAAAGAAATTTCATGATAAGTTGCAGAGCGAGAAAATGAGTTCCATAATTACAGTGGCATGGTTTGGAGTTGTGAAGCTCAACAACTTTAATTATAAAGAACAGAATTTTTGCTATGAGATACTAAGTAATAAAATTATGGGGTTAGTCGGTTATGGGATTATTGAGCAATGTGGTCATTCGAATAAACGGATTCATCAGCTTTCATCGTCTGTAATCCCCATTTTATAGCTACGGGATCAGGTTTTTAGAGCTATTAGGTTATTGGGTTATTGAATTTTGAGGCTATTGAATTCAGCAGATTTGGATTTAGGTCTTTGGACTTAAAAATGTAGTTTAAAACATCTCAAAATAGTTTAATACCTCCATATGAAACCCAAAGTTCGGTTCGACTCAGATCAAGACGTATTTGGACGTAAGATTTTTTGTTCTTTGAGAATACGGGGTTAAAAAATTTATATCATTCGAATTATGGCGTTTGACCTTGGTTTATACGTCATGGTATCAAATGGATACCAGGATCGTGATAAGCGACCACAAAAACTTGAAGGTCACTAGTCATAGACGCAAGTTTTCGATTTACAATCGATATATCAGCTAAGAAACGGAAAATAAGCATTTGACCGCTTGATAACCAACAAATGACCTAAGAAATCGGTTCCATGAACCGTTCAGGATGTATTTGGACGTAAAATTTTCTGCTTTTTCAGAATTCGGGGTTAAAAAAGATTGTATTATTGAATTTCATTGACCTTCATTTGACCTTGATTCTGACATGATGGTATCAAATAAACCCCGGATTCGGATTCAGCAACCTCAAAAACATAAACATAAATTTTTTACGGAATTTTTCACGGTCATATCTCAATTTGACCTTCAAATGACCTTAAACCTGATGACATGGGATCAAATGGACCCCGGATTCGGATTCAGCGACCCGAAAAACATAAAGTCTACCTAGTCAGTCTCTACGGTCAAGACACTTTATTTTTTTGTGTGGCTGTAATTCAAAAAAGAAATTGGCATTATTTGGAGTCCCAAGTTGGAGGTTGTATTTCTCACAATTGCACTTGATAAAATATATCAAACCTTAAGTTTTTAATAACCACTAATGAACTGCAATACAATGTTTATACAATCAAAATGTATTAATTCTTCAGTATTTAATAGTATATTATTCAACAAGCGGTAATGTAGGTAATAACTCACGCAGATGAAAGTTTACAGCACGAGCCGTAGGCGAGTGCTGTAAATTCATCAAGTGAGTTATTAACATTACCGAAAGTTGTAGCCACCTTTAAGCGGAGGTATAATGTGATTTTTAATCGAAATAGTGCATAAATTGCTTGTAAACAAAAAATCAGCTTTGTAGATTAATATTACGCGGCGGAGCGCATATTCGGTCAAAAGTCTTGTTTTTTATGTTAGAGAAAAAATGTAAAAAGCGTCGGAAAGCTAATTCGTCAGTTAATTCTCTTTACATAAGCTATCTATAAATTTTTCGAAAAAAACGATAATTATCGAGATATTCGAGGAAATCTAAGAAATTACACGTTTTCCTATAGAGTGTATGTAAATCTTAAAAAAATAATTTTTCTCAGAAACCTTTGTTTCGAAGGGCCAAGATTAGCGGAGCGTCAAAGTAGTACATGATATTAAGTAAACATCGTATATGAGATCGATTTCAGTTAATTACCGATTAATTACGGTGACAAAATGGAGAAATTTTACCGAAAATAAAAGTCCCAAATCCCGCCCCTTCTAATTCCTTCATTTTTGTCGGAATTTAAAAATAAAAAAGGAGTTTTAGCAAATTTAATTCCATTTAAGTTAATTAGAGTAGTCTTTTGGCGTAGGAGCCAAGATTAGAGTTGCCAACTATAGAAGCTCAAAATTTGCGATTTTTTGCCGTACATGGCCAATATTTCAGTAGTTATCTCCGAAATAAAAAAAAAAACCGCTGCCCAAGGAATCACTACTTCTATATCTAGATTTTCTATCCAAGTCACTCACAAAGAAAAAATTTTGAATGTGGAAATAATTGTTTATGGAACTTTAATAATATAATATTTGAAATCCTCTACCCCAAAAACCCATAAAACGATACCCCACATCGGTAGTGGGGTGGGGGTGAATAAAGTAAAAAAGATATTTTGAGGTTTCTGGTTCTTGTACACACACTAAATCACAATTTTTTTTCATCCCCTTTAATTTTTTTTTGAGACCTTAGCTTCTCTTGTATATACTAAATACCAATTTTATGGACTCTTACCTGCTTGATTTACCCATTTACCCCAAGATGAAAATATAATCTAGTTCTAGATCTCGTTAAAGTTCATATGTGTACCAAATTTCAAGTCAATATCTCGAACGGTTCCAGAGTAAACGTGCGCACAAAAAAAAGTTACAGACCGACAGACAGACCGACCGACAGACAGACAGAAATTTTTTTTTCTCAAACTTAAAATCTCGACGTTTCATGACATTCTAAGCCTATTTGAACAATAAAAATTTTTAAATTTTTTTTTGTCGTTACTATACTTCCACCGGATGTGGAAGTAAAATCAAAATTCTGATGGTAGCAAAAGATTCGTAGTAGAAAATACTCGTTTGACCTTGTTTTTTATTTCGAGCTCCCACCGTTTCGGAGATATCTGCAAAAAATAACAAAAAACAGCTTACATTTCGGAGCCGAAAAAATTGCAAAAACATGCAATCTTGACACGTTCATATTTTTCGAAGAACACCATCGGGACGGCCGTACGATGTCGCGACGTAAAGAGGAAGTCTTCCAGACAAACCTGATCGTAAATTGCACGGCGATATTCGAAAATTCGGCTGGGCACGAACGAATCAAAAGTAGCATTTTGTGACATTTCAGAAAATCGATCTCTTTTTGTAACGTGTTTAATTTTTACTCATTCTTGCAACACTAAAAGTTTGGTAGACTTACGCTTTCATCATTGATACTGTCTAAGCTATCATGGGAAAAAAATTTAGCTTTATAGATATTAACGCGAATAATCTGTCACTACCTCCCTGGCTCCAGCTTCGTGTGTCGCGCGTTACGTCGATTGGATAGGCTAGGCATGAAGATAAAGGTGATTCTCTCTGTACCTGGTGAGTTATAATAACTCACGCATTATAACTCACGCTTATGGATACTATTAATTGATCAAAAGCAATTCATTAATTAGTATATAACCTAATAAGAGTGGATAAGGTATTTTTAAAACTTTTAAACTTTTAAAGCAACGAATGCAATGTAAAGCTGTACTAGATAGATAGATATATAGATAGATAGATCTTTATTAACCATTCAGAGATACATTGAATGTACATTATGGCAAGTCAAACAAGCATAAATGGTAATAATTAATAAATAAAAGCATAAAAAAATATAATAATTTTGTAGTCAAATACAGGATAAAAAAAAAACATGATAACGAAATATGTACGTACCTGCACATACATATGCATATATGTATATATATACAGACACATATTTTAAAAACAAATACTATAACATATATTTTTAAAAACCATACTATTCATTTTAAAAAATCACTTACACTGTAAAACGTAGATTGGACTAGAAATTTTCTTACTTCTATTTTAAAAATTCTTACTGTGTTGATTTATTTTAAGTAACTAGGCAATTTATTGTACATAACTATGAAGTTGTAGTGTAGTGAATCCTTAAAAAATGTATTTTTATAGCTAGGAATTTTTAATACATTTCCATGTCGTGTTGAATACTCATGATTTTCGTTTAACTGTAAAAAACTGGATATATTACTTTTTACATAAGTAACGCATTTGAAAATAAAAATACTAGGCACAGTTAATAAATGTTTGCGTTTGAAAATATCCCTGCATGTTGCCCGGGGTTCAAGATTAAATATTAAGCGAATTATTCTCTTTTGACAGATAAACACTCTACCTATATCGGTTGCAATTCCCCAACAGACTATATTATTTGCAATATGGCTAAATGCCAATGAATAATAAACATTTAATAGACCGTCCTGATCCAAACATGATTTTAGTTGTAAAATTGCAAAAAATGCGCTATTTAATTTAGAGCAAACATAATCAATATGTTTATTCCAAGACAATTTTGCATCAAGCCAAAGTCCCAAGAATCTAGAGTTCTGAGAAAACGATATTATCAATGTTGCCAACTGTCCTACGTTTGTGGAAGTGTAAGTAATCTGTTTTGGTGTTATTCAGGATCAGACGATTTCGCTGACACCAGATATTGAATTCTTCAGAAACAATTCTGATATTTTCTAAGAGTATCTCAGAACTACTACCAGAAACCGTAATGGTAGTATCATCAGCAAACATAGTAACACTACCTCTACTGATGAAGTCCGGCAAATCGTTGACATAAAGCATAAATAAGAGTGGACCCAATACTGACCCCTGAGGAACACCAAGTGTTATGTCTTTTGGCTGTGTAAGGTGACTTTCTAATTTCACTCTGATCTTTCTGTGAATCAGGTATGATTCAATCCAATTCAATAAATTACCACGTATACCCATATTGTACAATTTTTGTATCAATAATTTTACATCTATTGTGTCAAATGCTCGGGATAAATCGAACATTAGCGATACTACATATCTTCCCTGATCAAGCTCGGAATACACAAAGTTTAATAAGCGATAAGAGGCCGATTCTATAGATTTATTTGTTCTAAATCCATGTTGAGCTGATGATAAAACTTTGTTAGTGTCTAAGAAAGATGAAATTAAGTTGTGGACAATTCTCTCAATTAGTTTTGAAAAGGTGCTCAATAATGATATTTGACGGTAATTGTCTATGTTAGTGGGATCATTCTTTTTATGTAGAAGTAAAACCTTAGCAGTTTTTAGCACATCAGGAAAAATACCTTGTTCAATGGATTTATTAATTAAATAAGTCAGTGGGGTGATTATTATATGTATAATTGATCTTATCAGTTTCAGTGTGAAACCATCTAATCCAGAAGAATTTGTATTTTTTATACAATTTAAATATTTCGTAATATTTTCTTCTTCAATATAATTGATAACTATACTGCTTTGAATGTTTTTAGAGAGTGTACATGGTAAAGATAGGTTTTCTCCAAAATGTTCAGTACATTTAATATCAGACGTCGTACTAAAATATGTGGCAAATTTTTCTGCTATGATCTCAACATTTGACTCGATCATACCATTTTCACTAAGCTTTATTTTGTTATTTATATTAGTTTTTCTCCCAAGCTTTTTATTTACTATATTCCAGGTTGTTTTAGCTTTGTTAGAGGAAGAATTTATTTGATCTTTGTAGTATTTAGCCTGGCTTAATTTAATTTTATGTTTGTAATCTTTTTTTTTAGTTATATATAATTGCTTAATTTCATCACTGTTTGTGTTTACTGACAGCCAATGTAAATTTTTTAGTCTATCTCTCTCATTGCGCAATTCTTCAGTATACCAAGATTTAGATTTTGTGTGATGTAGTGTTTTCACATTTTTTTCAATAAGTGGACAACTTATGTTTAAATTATCACTTAGCAATGACAAAAATCTAGAAAATGCGACATCGATGTTTTCCATGTAATATATAAAAGACCAATCAATTTTACCTACATTATGTATAAACTTATTTACATTTATTTCATCAAGACTTCTAACAATTTTTTTACTACTTGAATTATCGTTTAAATTATTTACCAATTTAGTGTGTGAAAATATATTAATAATATGAGCATAACGATCTGCTAAACATGGATTAACAATAATACAATTATAGGAGTCTTTGGGCATATTTGTCACAACATAGTCAATTGTTGAAAAGCTTGTATTACCATTGGCATTTCTAAAAACACGTGTTGGTATATTCGTGGTGACTGTCAACTGAAAAGAACTAAAAATGTCACACAACATTTTTTTATTAATAGATTCTTTGCCAAAATCTATATTTAGATCACCACAGACTATTACATGGGGCCATTTTTTCAAAGAAAAATTTAATGTTTCGGTCAAACTACTTGTAGGCTAGCTATACTGTTTCAAAACTGTTACTAAAACTTCAACGAAACTTTTAATGTTTAGTAAAGATTTAATATAGTTGTAGAGCAGCTGACAAAATACCATTACATCTGACAAAGTTTTTAAAACATCTAGAATTGCTATTGGCAGCTTTAAGTCCAACGCAGCTGGTGCCTATAAAACTTTATTCATGATCAAGTTGTGCATCCTACTATTTTGAATCATATAATCATTTAATAAATATATGTTTAGATTCGATAGATAGATATTTAAATTCGCATAAAGTCTTTCCCTTATCAATCTGACTTTCGCAAATCTCACAGCACCACCACAGCACTGCTTAATCTTCGTGACAATATTATAAAGGAGCTAGATAAGGGGATGGTAGTTGTCTCAGTATCACTCGATACTCTAAGACATTTGACACTATTGTTCATGCTCTATAATGTGCGAAATTACGGATTTGATGCAAATACTCTTGCGTTTTTTAAATTATATGTATGCAACTAACGTCAGTATCTATCAATCATTCTGTGTCTCCTGCTAAACAGATTTTATCAGGTGTCCCGCAAGGATCAATTCTGGGACCACTGTTGTTTATAATCTACACAGCCGATGTTTTTAACCAAATTAATCATTGTCACCTGCAGTCATATGCTGATGACATTCAGCTTCTGTCTGCCTTCGATTCATGAGATAGCGAATTTGCTAACATCTTGTTAAACGATGATATAAATTCTATTTCTAGTTATTCTAAGAGGCATAATTCAAAAATGAATCTGAAGAAGACGGTTGCCTACTGTTCAGTTCGAAAAATAGAAGAGGATTTCTAAAAACTCGACTCAACCCAGTTATAGATGGTGTAAATATTAAATTTTCAAATCAGGCGAAAAATCTTCGTGTTTTTTTTTTAGATCAAAATTTACATTTCAAAGAACATATAAAGTTATTAATGCAAAAAACTATGCCAGAATGAAATTTTTATATTCAAATAGGCACATTCTAAATTTTAAAATGAGGAGAGAAATGTATAAATCGCTTGTGTTGCCCATTCTTAATTACTGTAATATACTATACTACCCATGATAAGACCAACTTCAAAAAGGACCCCGCACTAAACCTAAGGGAAAATGGGTCCCAGTCGAATTGGATGAAAATTTGGTATAATGTAGTTTATGATATCCTGATCAAAAGTCTTAAAGAAGCGAGATAGAAAAATGGACAGTTTTCGAGTTATAGGGGGTCAAACATGCGGAAAACGGGTTCATAGGATTATTGATTTCACATAGTTAAATATCACAAATATTATAGTAGTACGTCGGATGGCTGGCTGTAGCGTTCACTAACCCAATACCGAGGTATAACCAAATAAAACCTATTTCATTTTATTCAGCAGGTTTTTTTACATAGGAAATCACGTTTGACGACACTCTCCATTGGTCGAGACTGAAGTTACAAGAAAAACACAAAAAAAAGGAAAATAACAAAATTCAAATTCAACCACGAATAACTTTCAAACGAAAAAAGATAAAATTATATATTTTTTTTTAGTTTTATAGTACAAACGATTCTCTTTAATTTGATGTATAATTTATTACAAAAAAAAAACTTTAACATTAGAAAATCGACGTTAAGTTAGATGGTACACAAATTGTCAATTTTTTTGAAAGCTCTAACTCGTTGTAACTCGCTTATGTATTGAGCTATTCGAATTTTTTTTTCACCAAAAACTGCCAAATTTCATAGACTTCATTTTGTCTCAATTAATGCTGGGTCTAGCTCTGTAAATAAAAGTGGTACAGCCTTTTAAACGCAACGAAGCGCACTACGGCGGCGGAGTCGTGAGGTTTCCCCTCTCGTTCCCGGTACATCCCGCGTTCGCCATAAATCGCGCAATGCTTCCATCAGTGGCCGTAACAAAAGCTTTAGAATAATTTTCCTTTATTGTAAGATGATAAAATTAACAAATCAAATTGAATAATATGGTATTAGTTGTAATAATCCATTATATATGGTGTCGTACAACGCGGGAGGTGCGTTAATAAATGGAAAGTAATAGGTATCAGACAGAGATTAACTGATTTTCAGATACGTCATTGTTAAACTTATGCCAACTAGTAAAGTTTTTACTTTGCCTCGTATATTTTAATATTTTCTATTAAGTGTCAGAGGTAACCATATAATCAAAACAATTATTTGCCATGCTTTCACTAACTCGTAGAGGCTCTGAACGATTAGTTGGATTTTTGTACATAACTATATTTTTATTTTCATGTAAACTGGAAGGGTTAAAATCGGTTAAAATTGGATAGACGATCTAAATATGCTTGTGTAAATAGGCTGTTCTCTTTTTAAAATAATACTATTCCAAGTGGGATTTTTTCCATCTAGCAGGTCTTCGTTTTGATCAAAATTTTCGATGCTATGAATGTAATTGTTTTCTTCAGAACTTACTGGAGGAACTCCAGGTGGTATAAAAATGTCGTCACTAGTTTTTACTAATACGTGACTAGCTAAAGACGTTAAAGATGTCCGTATTTCATCGTAAGAATAACGTAGGAATAACCATAGCCAAAAGAATAAAGTTTTTTTCTTCTGACGGCACAATACACATATAGTAATATGTATAGGATTAAAAAAATGGCCTAAGCTGATTGTTTTTTTTTCATATCAATTATTAATATAAATTGCATTACTATCGGAATAACATTTAAATCAAATTTGTCTGTCCTGACATATTTAGTATCCACGACATAAATGTTTATAACAAATCTGAAACTTCTTATTTACAGTTATGTTCATTGAGATTAGTAGTCGATTAGTAGTCGCGTTTTTTTTAACCCCGACCTCATAAGTTTGACGCATATGTTTGTATGTCTGTCTGTCTGTCTGTCTGTCTGTCTGTCTGCCTGTCTGTCTGTCTATCTGTCTGTGGCTTCATATCTCTTCAACGGGTGATCCGATTTTGATGTAGTTTTTTTTATTTGAAAGAGAATTTTGTCGAGATGGTTATAGGTCATATTAGATTTTGATGTTTGGTCGCCATCTTGAATTCGCCATGTTGAACTTCTCTAGAAATTGTCCGATTGCAGTAAAATTGAAAATGTGCAGACAATTATGGTAGCCGAACATGATTTAGGCCTCATTTTGATTCGGTCATATGAAACTGGTACGATTAGATACATTGCACATTGATCGGTGGTTTTTAAAAATTTTCAATTTTACTAAAATATCCAGCTGCAGCTTCACTTAAGATAGGCAGTTTTATCAAGAATTGTCAATTCATTCTCATGAACCAAGTTTTCTTCGCCTGATTCAGCTGTGACTGACAACAAAAATCCTTTTAGCTTTATTATCACTTGAATGAACTGTTGTTGTATTTTCTTTGTGTTCTCAAAACACTTTGTTTGCTTAGATGTTTTTCTAATCTCTTTCTTATATTTCCGCTGCTATAATAATCTAATTTTTCTTCCGTCATTTCTTCAAATATATCATTAAGGCGTGTTTTTAGAAACGTTAAAGTTAAGAATTATTTTTTTGCAAAACA
The DNA here is from genome assembly GCA_936432065.2 of Rutpela maculata. Classification (NCBI taxonomy): domain Eukaryota; kingdom Metazoa; phylum Arthropoda; class Insecta; order Coleoptera; family Cerambycidae; genus Rutpela; species Rutpela maculata. The sequence goes on from OW386294.2 coordinate 4,571,075, forward strand.
GCAAGATAAACCTCCCTAAATAAGATGTTTATCTCTACTTTAAATTCATTTTTTCTTTCAGTTGTTTAGTTTGTATACATTTAATTTTTTTTTGCTAATATATTTTGCATAACAAATTTTATAATAATTTCCATCAGCCCAAATAAATCTGAATAAATGTGTAACCTGCCTTGTATTTCTGTATCACAATGCGACACTGCAGCTTTCTAGTTTCCGCACCCGTTCCTGTACAAATTGCTACTTAAAAATGTTCTTAATTTGTTCTTAATTTTTCTAGATTTTCCACAAATCAGACAATGACATTTTATTTTAAACTAATTTTTTTGTTCTTTATTATAAATAACTACATGAAGGCTCACTTGCATTTTTTATCGCGTTACAAATATCACAGACAATACATATTGCCTCTGCTAATATTATTATGATTACAAAAAGATGTCCTACAAGAATAATGAAATCGGTATCGAAGAGTGTGCAAATAAAAATAAATAAAAAAATGTTTTTAATGAAATAGCATATTTTCTTTCATTTGCACAATTTATAATAGACTTGATACCAGTAACAGTTGGTTTTTTATTATTAGATTTTTTCGCTGTTTTCAGCAGTTTCGCAAAACAAACATGTAGTTTTTCTCCACTGATAAAAATGAATCTACCCTATCCATAAGCTGTAATAGCCTAAATGTGAATAAAATAATATATACACTTATTAATACTTATTCAGATACAATAATGAGGAGAGCAGCCGATACGTTTCTTGATGGGCCGAGAGAGTAGCGGGGACGAGAGAGGAAGCCTCCCGTCTTCGTCGCCGTAGTGTGCTTCGTTGTGTTTAAAGGGCTGTAGCGCTTTTAGTTAAAAAATTAGATCTAGCATTAATCGAGACAAAATGAAGCCTATTAAATTTGGCAGTTTTTGGTGAAAGAAAAAATTGAATAGCTCATTATATAAGCGAGTTATGACGACTTAAGAATTAGAAAAATGCTGCTGATTTGTGTATCCTTTTGAATTTTTCCAGTTTTTTTATGTTAATTTTTTTATTATTGCAATAAATTATACTTCAAATTAAAAAGCAAGGTTTACTTGTCAAAACCAAACAACAATTTTATTTTTATGTGCTTTAGTTTTAAAGTTATATTTGATTGAAAATTAAATTTCTAAATTTCTTTTTTTTTTCGTTTTTTTCTTATGTCTTCAGTCTCGACCAGTGGAGAGTGTCGTCAATTTTGATTTCCTATGTAAAATAACATGCTTTAATAAGTAGTGAAGGTCCCATCTGGTTATACTTCAGTATTGGGTGGGTCAAGAAAGAGAAGGCTTTTCGCGCTCTGCCCGACGGGCTATAGTTATATAGTGCGCAGTTTACCACATCTAAAAAGATTTTCCTTTACATTACTAAAAAATTTTTCATGAAACAATAAATGATTTTCGAAGTATGACTACTTGAAATTTTGTTTGGTCAAAAATGATTACATTTTGTGTTAGAAATTAAATATATATGACATTTTAACCTAATTTATTTAAATTGTCAAGTTACCAATCTTAACTTGCCATCTGTATTCTTCGCCGAATCTCCAGACAAGGGAGTAGATAAGGGGGTAGTTCCCTCCTCAGGGCTAGAACATCAAAATAATTTTTCGCCATTTCGCTCCCTTCCGCATATCAATTTTGAGACAGAGAGACAATTTTTTTTTATGATTAGAAGGCCTTAAAAGTACCTACTCTCAAATACTAGCTGAATCGAATGGCACCATGGCCCAGTGGGCCACAAAACCGAAAGACCTGGCCAAAAAGCCAACATTCGAAAGAGGTTTAATTGTAATCAAAGAAATATTTATGTGGTTATAAATATTCATTTCATTACGAACCGGAAATTCCAACCGTATTGTTGCCCATTTTCACCTGATACACCCTAAGAAACACAGCGTTCGGTTAGCGTACAATTGTGAATAGTTGCTTGCCATATTCGAACGTACTATTCGATATGGTTGTAATTTGTGTAATTTCAACAAAAACACAGTGAAACTTTACCAAGATAATCTATAAAATAAGAATTTTATTTTGTATACATTGATTGCTTGGGAAATGTGATACATTCGGTTATAAAATTGTGTTAAATGGGGTTCTACAAAGATAAAGAAATAAAAATTAATGGGTACTTTTTGTTTGAGCTACAAAAAAAGCGCACCGAGTTCCAAGCATAATTCTTTTACTGGTCAATTTCTTACAGTTTTTTCATATTATGGTAATAATAGGGAACTTACATAAAAAGGGTATAGCCGAATAAGCATAGTGAAAAATGCCCCTGAGCTTAATTGGACTTTGCATACATGGCTTGTTAGCTCTCTATTAATAAATAATTTCTGCCGAGTTTTAAATCCGTACCCCTACGGTTGGGCCCGTTATAGAGGGAGACGTGATTTTCAGTTTCTATTTAATTTCGCTTTTCCTGTTGCATTGAAAATTCTGAAAAAAATCAGGATCCCTACAGTCTTAAGGGTGCATGTCAGGATTTTTTTTCAGATTTTTTGGCTTAAAATTCGGCTTGCTAAAAATGTTTGAAATTTTGAAAAAAAAATTTTTTTACGATTTTATCAAGTGACTACCTTTATTTTTTTACAGTAATAACTACTTCATATGCTTGTTGGTTTGTAATTTTTTCAGATTTTTTAAAGTGGTGGGCCATGGTGTAAAAAATTAAATTTTGATTTTGAGATGTTTGGGCCCTTAATCTTTATTCTTAAATATGTTGTAATTTGTAACATCAAGAAGTTTACTTAGTATTTCTGCAGGTCTTACAATTTTGGAAATATATCGAGCGTGAGATAAATAATAAATTATTACAGCTATGTGAGAACAGCACCCGACTGGACGTCTACCATTTGCACACTCGCAGTAATATCGCCTAACTCCTCGAAAACCAACGGAATTTGGCTCATAATCAATAAAACACTTATAAGTTCTGCTACTAACATGTTGCAACCTCACGTCTACTTTAATTATATTATTATTGTCTTTAACATAAGCCATAATAACTGATAAGATCCATCTCGAAAGTTAAAGTATTCTTCACAGTTTGCTGCGATGTCATTTGGAAAATAATGTTTTCGGAAAGACTAACATCTGAAAGGCGTTTTGTTTTCCAAATCTATTAATTAAAAAACAAGCTATTCGAAAGTATGCACGGACTCTAGGAAGCAATTTGTTATCCAACTGCTGATGAAGTAGTCGCTACTTCTGTGCAATTACACCGTGAATTGCTTCAGCGACCCAGCAAACCTTTGTTACTCGGCGTGAGTCATTGGATTCAGCAGTGGACAGCTGACTACTTTTGCCTTTAAGAGCAGGCATAAGTACTTTATAACCTCGTTGTTCCAAATGGTCCTTTACATCGCGAATGCCTCGATCGACGATACAAATATCACCTTCCTTCAGAAGATTTTGCAACTCTTTCGGATCTTGCAAGACAATTTTCATGATATCCGCATTATTCTGCGTTGCGTGAAAAGGTCCGAGCATTTCGACAATATAGCCGTTTATGGTGCAAATCGTGGTGCAAATCATTGTCGAAATGCTCGGACCTTTTCATCCAACGCAGAATGATGCGGATGAAAATATAAAGTTTATGCCTGCTCTTAAAGGCAAACGTAATCAGCTGACCATAGCCGAATCCAATAACTCACGCTGAGTAACAAAAGTTCGCTGGGTCGCTGAAGCAATTCACGGTGTAATCGGACAGAAGTACCGACTACTTCATCAGCAGTTGGATAACAAATTGCCTCTTAGAATCCGTGCACACTTTCGGATAGCTTGTTTTTTAATTAATAGATTTGGAAAGCAAAACGCCTTTCAGATGTCAGTCTTTTCGAAGAAACTCTTTTCCAAATGAAATCGCAGCAAATTGTGGAAAATACTTTAACTTTAGAGATCGAGACGAAACATTGAACTAGGCGAAAGGCTCCATTTCAACAGTTGAAATCCTCATACCTCCTTGATTTCCCAGAAATGACACAGAACGACTTGAAAATTTTATTCACTGGATCGTAGTATCAGTTATTATGGCTTATGTTAAAGACAATAATGATATAATTAAAGTAGAAGTGAGGTCGCAACATGTTAGCAGCAGAACTTATAAGTATTGTATTGATTAGGAGCCAAATTCCGTTGGTTTCCGAAGAGTAAGGTGATATTATTGTGAGTGTGCAAATGGTAGACGCACAGTCTGGTGCTGTTCACACATAGCTGCAATAATTTATTATTTATCTCACGCTCGATATATTTCCAAAATTGTAAAACCTGCAGAAATGCTAAGTAAACTTTTTGATGTTACAAATTACAATATATTCAAGAATAAAGATTAAGAGCCCAAACATCTCAAAATCAAATATTAATTTTTTACACCATGGCCCACCACTTTAAAAAATCTGAAAAAATTACAAACCAACAAGCATATGAAGTAGTTATTAGTGTAAAAAAATAAAGGTAGTCACTTGATAAAATCCTAAAAAAAATTTTTTTTCAAAATTTCAAAAATTTTTAGCAAGCCGAATTTTAAGCCAAAAAATCTGAAAAAAAATCCTGACATGCACCCTAAAGACTGTAGGGACTCTGATTTTTTTCAGAATTTTCAATGCAACAGGAAAAGCGAAATTAAATAAAAACTGAAAATCACGTCTCCCTCTATAACTGGCCCAACCGAAGGGGTACGGATTTAAAACTCGGCAGAAATTGTTTATTAATAGAGAGCTAACAAGCCATGTATGCAAAGTCCAATTTGGCTCAGGGGCATTTTTCACTATGCTTATCCGGCTAGACCCTTTAAATGGGGAAATAATACTAAAAAACATAAGGTGACATTGTAATAAAACGTATATTTCACAAAAAAACATATTTTTTAATTCATCGCGTTGATATAAACAATCGAAACTGCTGTAAAATTCAAATTCTATGTCGCGCTAAGAAAACGCTACCTTTGGCCGTGACGTCAGAGTGCGCAACTACACATCCAGTGCATGCAGAGATTAGGCTCGTGGTTAGTTTCTATTCTAGTTTGTGACTTTGAATTACTGATTTATGTACTAGATTATTAGTTCATAATGACTGATGGGGGTTTCTTAAAAGGCCAATCTGCCTAATGTGGATATGATAATGGTTGCAACATTTATAAAAAATGCAGAAAGTTTTTCGCTTGGGGAAGTTCGCGGCGCGGCGTTAAGACAAATAAGTATTGTATTATTTTAGTTAGTCATAATGATATATGAATATTATTTTCTCGTCGTTATGCAATCATGAAGTCGTAATGCCTAGTAATCTCTTTCAAAAAACAGTTTTTTTTTGCATTTCTGACCATGGGCGCAGCCAGGGGGGGGGGCATGCCCCCCCCACCCCCAAGCCGTCTTCTATGAGCCAAAAAAATAAAGGAGCAGTACAAAGCAGTATCTAAATTATCCCTTGAAATAAATATTTTGTAATTAATGCCAATATTATCTAGTAGAGGAATCTACATACACATCCGTTTTCAACCATTTTCTGAAAAATTTTCCTCATCCTCTAAGGAGGCCGGTTCTATTGCCCCCCCCCCCCCCCCCCCAGATGAATTTTCTGGCTGCGCCACTGTTTCTGACAATGTTAAGAGGGTGAAAACATTTTATAAAAATCATAATAATTATGATTTTAAATGGATATAAAGACAAAATGTAATTTAAAAATATGAAATCAAAATTGTTAAAAGCAACATGTTTATTTTGGAAGATAAGAGTCTTGCTATACAGGGTGTCCCAATTAAGACGGGCCAACTAATTATCCGTGGTGATTCATATTTGGTACATATTACGTATCCAGAAGAGGACACATTTTTATATACAAATTTTTATCTGTCATAGGCGTACGTTGCTACAGGAGGTTAAAAAAAGAAAGAAAATAAAAAGCATTAAGCGCATCAGAATACATTAATTAATATTCAAACCGCTTAGGTGAATTTTGCTCGAGAGCAATCCGAACATTTATATAATCTACTAGCTGACCCAGCAAACGTTGTTTTGCCATATAAATTTTAAATTTTTGTCCAAAAAATAAAAATAAAATTTCTGGATAGGGCCACCCTTATCACCTAGGGGTATAAAAATAGCCTACGACCTATTCTCAGACCTACCAAATATACACCAAAAATTTCATAAAAATCGGTCAAGCCGTTTCGGAGGAGTTCGATAACAAACGCTGTGACACGAGATTTTTATATATTAGATTGTATACATATACTAAAATGTACACAGACCGGATTATTTTCGCTTATACTTTGTTCCTCAATGTTTTAGGGGATATTAAACACTCTTAGGGAGAAAAACAATTTTGGTGAATTTTTCGCAATACAAACTTACAAAAAATACACGTTTTGGTCTAGAAGTAATGAGCCAAATATAACCTTTGCATTATTTTTAAAACGTCGGAAATAACAAACTAGAGTAAACGTTATACACTTCACCAGATTATTGAATTTTCTATATAATTTTTGAATATTCTATAGTATACTCTTCGCAGTTTGTTGAAAATAAGTAAATTTTTTTAGTGAAATTACTATCTTGCGAATGTTAATTATCTCCTGATGATGCTATATTGATTGGCGGAACGCTCGTCAGCATATTATGCAGTATTTTTGTATCTGTAGAATCTTATCAAATGTTACAGCAGTATTATTCATGTATATTTTTTTTCATAAAATATTTCATAACTTTTATATTTACTGATCGATTTTTTAAAAATAGGTTCCTCCTCTAGCTAACACTAACTGACTGCACAAATTTCAATACGATACAACTTTCCGTTCTTGAGTTATCGTGCTTACAAGAAACGTGACGCACGGACAGACAGACGGACATTTTGAAAGTCGTTCAGAATTCGATCACTAACACAATAATATGATTTTTTTTTCCTCTGTGAGCTGTATTTACGGTTTTAGAAATATGTCGAACAAATTGCGAAAAATATAATAACCATTTAAAGAAAATCGATTTTCTTTAAGATCATACCATTTTGGGCCCCATTCTCTTTATATTTAATCTGTCACAGCTGCCAATAATATATATATATATATATATATATATATACTTCAAAGAGTGTTGCCTCGAGGAAGTATAATCAAAAACGATATAAAATACGTATTTTTAAAAATCGACTTCTATTTATTCAAAAACAAGGTATTTATTTCCCTTTAATTTAATATACTTTATAAATACTTATGAAACTGAAAATCAAAACGTAGTTCTTCACCAATAAGCATATAAATAATTAATTGTATATACATTGAAATGATCTACTACACACACAAACACAGATGGACACCACTTTTTTGTGAAATATCTTTTTCATTATTCCTTCTGCAAGCTTTTAATCATTTGGCCCGACGACTATCTCGTGGTAACCACACTCAAAGAAATAGTATGGGTAAATTCAATAAAAAAAATGGTTAACTAACAATATCGTTAATTTTGTTAAACCAAACTATATTGATGGTATTTTTAAACAAGAGGTGATTGTTATTTTAATTAATAAAAAGTTGTCGTACAACAAAACAAACATTAACTTAAAAAATAGATGAATAAGACTATTATTTTGTTCGTCTGACTATTATTTTGTTGAATTCTGTCAAATTAAACTAGATAATAGTATATTTTATTTTTAACTATTATCGAATTGTAATTCTAACCCAGTATTAGTTCGCTGTACTATTGTACTTGGTAGACAAACCAATAATATTGTCGTCTTCTAGAAGTTCTAAAAGAATTACCATAAAATTTGCTTGCTTACCACGTAGTCTATTACAGAAATTATTCCCAGATGACGCCACATACAAATCACTGACAATAATCAATCATGCATTATCTTACACTCTTATGAATTTATAGAAAATTAATAACATGATTGCAGTGTTCAAATTCTCTCAGGGATCATCGATATATTTGGATGGATCTTATAAACGATCTCTAATCTTTGGTTTGGGTGGTCTGATGTCTCAATACTGAGATTTTGGCTAACCAAAAAAAACTTCATCATACAATAAAGTGTAGATCGACCTAAAAATTAGTTGGTGAACAAAAAACAAAGTCGTTGTACTATTTAATTGTAGACCAAATTGAAAATTGTTAGTGACCATAAAAAAATGTCATTGTACTATTTAATTTGTTACAAGAAGATATGATTATTAAACTACTATTTGTTTACGAAAACAAATAAAGTTGTATGACTATTCTTTACTGATTGATTTAACTATGAAACTAGATAGGCACGATTTCATATGCTCTTTTTGGTTGAATTTACCTATCATTTTCTTTGAGTGATAGATATTTTATTAGGCGTTTTAACGGTAGTACTTTTACACAATGGTACAATACATACAAATAGGTCGATATATTTTCCATTGCAAGTTATATTTTCTATTATTGAAAGTATCCATTCAACATTATTTGTATAATGTAAATACGCTGGCTCTGCTAGTGTACTAGTCTACCCACCTATCTTACAGCAACATCGTGCACGGTGACGTCACACGCTTAGGGACTGTTTTCAAATGGTTCGCTGCGCGTGGAACTTTAATTATTTATAACAAATTAATTACTTACATTTTTTGCATATCCTATTTTCTCACATATTTGAACATTTTTATGTAATAAAAAAAAATTGTGCAAGTTCCCTATTTGGTCAAGTACGAGGTCTTAAATTGAGGATATACGTACGACGCGACGACGGACGCTGGGTAACTGCTTCAAATTTTTTCCACGGAAATTTCTACAAACAAATTTGGTAGTTATCTTCCACGGATTTACTTTTTTTAAAAAACACACCACAGATAGTAGACAACCCCCAAATTCATAGCCAAGGCTGTGCGGAAGGGGGTTACACATTTGGAAAAACGCAGACATACATCCACACCCACCGGTGTTGTCAATACCGGGGCTGGGGGTCGAACCCAGAGCGCGGTAGGCAGTCGATCAGCGTATTCGCCACTCAATACGCCTTAACCGATTGAGCTACCGCTACTTAATAGATTATTGGTGTCTTCAGACCCAGTAATTTCTTCTATGAGAAATATACCCAAAAAGAAAATGGTAACCGTTCCTAAGGAAGTTCTCCAGTTACTGAAAGAGCCAGTATATCATGTATTTGAGTATCGGCTGACGATACTCAATCGCCAGAAAATAGTGAGACAGAAATATCTTCCGGCAGCAGTACCGATACCGAAGGTGAACAAATATGAATTCGATTATGATCCCTTTATGTTGCAGAATAATAAATCAGCCTAGATTGCAATCTAATCCAATATATGTTTTACATGTTCAATATATCGCAGTAGGCTAGAACCACCTTTAAATGAAATATGCATGCACTCTCTCTATTCCTACGGGAAATGGTAGCTTTATCTGTCCCGAAACAATTCCCGTAAAATTTGAAATCATTCCCTTGGCCGTTTTCTAGAAAACTCACTTTTAATTTTTTTTCTTTTGAAAACTGATTTTTTGCATTGATAAAAACAAGAATCTACTACATTTTTGAAGTCTCTGAATACCCGGACATATTTCAAACAACCTATCAGTTAAGTATCAGTTATCTTCTTCAATCCGTGATTCTTACGTTTATACAATAGACAAAGACAATATCTATTTTCATCGTGCGTTTTTGCATGATTGCTTTGATTTTAATCATGGTCACAAAAATTTTCACTCTTAGAGTCTTGGATTGTTTGTCTAGTGAATTCTAAAGAGTAACTGACCGAGCGACGCCAATATTCTTTGGCAATGATGACGGTCTCGGATATATAAGGTCGAGCAGGACTACTGCTCTTTACCTTAGTACATCGCTGTAGACCTGAACCGGCCTCGTGCGGGGTGGGCGAGCTTACTTTACATTAACCCCACTCACAAATGTGAGCGGTGTGGATGATTTTGACCCACCTCCCCGGGTCCTGGCTTGTTGGACCTTGCTGGCTAAGGCCTTCATCTTCTGGCGCTCTTCTGTCTTGATGATCTTTCTTCGCCAGCTTGTCACCCCCCGGGTCATCTGTCTGTTCGGAAACTTTGAGGTATTTTTGGCTGGGATTGACTGCCGGTACGCAGAATGCCAATTGACATCCGGATCATCGGTTAGGTAGGGATGAGCTATGTACCTCGAGGAAGTGCAGACCTAAGTGCTTTGGTAGCACTTTCGGTCTGCACGGAGCTAGGTGACTACGGGTACTGGACGGCGTTTCGTCCGGTACCTGCAGGGTAGTGGGTGGGTGGTTGGGTTATCGTCATGTCTCTTCTGTGGGTTGTCTTCATCGGCGGTGGTATGGTTCTCATATTCACCCGTTATCTCACTGAGCGAATGGAAAGTTTACTCAGACGGCCAGTAGAGGCGCTCGGATTTCCCTAGCAAATCCAGTTACGCAAATAGTAATGTTATTCATTGGTTACGGATATATTGGTAGACAAAAATTGCTGTCATTCAAAATAACATAAGAATAGATCTAATGAGTTTGTCTAAATTGACTACTTGGAAAGTTTATATAACCCGATTATTATCAAAACGTCTTGAGTTGTCGAGCATGAAGGTTTCTTGTATGTTATTTCCCCAAACTTGCCTTAAGTTTAAATTTGTATTGGAATGTTTAATTTTACTGTTTTGATTGACTTATTAACAAGCATATCAATGCAAAAAATCAGTTTAAAAAAAAAAATAAATAAAAGTCAATTTTTAGAAAACGGAATGATTTCAGATTTTACGGGAATTGTTTCAGGACAGATAAAGCTACCATTTCCCGTAGGAATTGAGAGAGTGCATGCATATTTCATTTAAAGGTGGTTCTAGCCTACTGTGATATACTATTTTCTATGCGACTTGTTCATTTTAATTTCTTATTAACACTTATTTTACTTTTTACATCCCCGCAAACTACCCCCATTACCTTTATTTTTATTTTAATAATGTTTCTATGCTAACTATACTCATTTTTAGAAAACTGGCCCACTCTTAAATTATTTTGCCACGTTTTTCACATTTTCCACCCCCAAAAACATTCCTCCCAATACAATTTTTTTTTTTTTCAATATTTTTTCCATACTTAATTCACTCTTTTTACCCGATTTGTCTATTCAAATTTTTTTCTCACGTGTTTTCAGTTTTTGCACCCCCACAAACAACAACTCCCATCACTTTTAATTTTTTTAAATATATTTTTATTATTGATGTACTCATTTAACCGACTTAACCATGTTCAGAATTTCGGCCAGGTTTTTCGATTTCTGTGCATGGTACTGTACTAAGACATGTAGACGTTCACTGTATCAGATATGTAGCGAAATTATTAACGAGCGCAAAGCCGGCCCTGTGAGAGGAATTACAATGTCCGGTGGGGTTCAGGTTCAAAATATTTTTATTATGCATTGCTCGGCAGCAAGCTTTGAGCTTGGTGCTTGGCGTTTTGTGCATAGCAGAAGCAACAAGTAGCTTCTCGCATTTGCAGACAGCTTTGTTTTCAATGGTAACGTGAAAAGTGTTGTGTTTTTATGGTTTTAATTTATTGTACGGATTAACAATCAAGATGCATTTGAAAATATTACTATTAGTCGCTTTATGTATGTATCTTATTTATTTATTTAACATATAGGCACCTACTAACTATGTTAATATAAATTTTAAATAAATTAACGTATCTTTTTAGGTTTGTGTTTCCCTGATTGCAGTTTTCAGCAAACTAAGGGAGGGAAAAGCAGCAGTAAATACGGAGGTATGTAATTTTACTGATAATTATTATTGTACCATGCATATGAGTAATTGAAATTAATAATAAATTGGTACCTATATATAAATATGATAAAAACAGTAATTAGATATATAATTGTATCATTAATTCTTAATTTAAAGCAAAGGCAGCGTGTAATGATTTTTTTATCGAGTGACTGATGTCTAAATAATAAACGCTAATCATACTTTTAAATTAAAAACAAATTAATGACAGAAAGACTAGGCCTTCCGAGGAAAAGCATATCAACAAATTCTTGGTTTGGTAAAGTTTCAACTATCTATTATCAAAACTAGATTCTATGTTCGAATTCTTTATACTTATTATTTCGGGCTTATGTATTGTAGTTAAGAGATGTTCCTTCTTATTGGTATTATGACATACCTACCTACAAATGTGTTGCACTTGGATTTATGAACAGGCAGGTATCAAAAAGCTATAGGTCTGTCTCTCACTTCTTGCAAACGGGAAAGCGATATTTTTTGACTTCTTTGACAGATTTGTGAACTGACGGTTTAATATTGTCTACACAGAAATGTATCCACATGCATATTGGATATTTATATCAATTTTGTTATCTTAAATCATTCCATAATCATATAAACTAGAATTTGAAGGAAATTCTCTTGGAACTGTAATTTCTTTGCTGGAACTAGTAAACATTACGAGTAGATTAGCAAACAGTTTTGGCATAAATCCGAACCCCGGAAGATATTTTTCTAAACAGAATAATTTTCAAAATATGTTCTCTTTCACCTTTTTACTAAAATATCTCTGCTTCTATAGCTCGTTTGTCAATAAAAAGAAACTAGATTGTTCGTTATGGAATTTTGAAGAAAATTGAACCTTTCGGTCTGTTTGTTAAGATGCAAAAAATAAAAATTGAAAGATTGAAATGTACATATCTTAGCAAAAATGTAGGAAGATGTTTTTCTTGTGGAATTAAATCATCATGCCACTTCAAGTCGAAATGTTAACACAATCGAAAACTGATTCGTCATTGTTTAAGTGCATCAAGTTTATAATATATTTTTTTAATGTGTGTGCTTTCACGTACTTTTCAGTCGTATTAATAAAAAACACTTTTTAATATCATTTACTTTGCATTTTTTTCATCAAAATTTTGTTCGAAAGTAAGGATTGTTAGTATGCTTCAAAAGAACACAAGAAATATTTTTTTCTACGCAAATATTTTTTTCTTTCTCAACTGGGAGCCGACGCAGCTATAGGCAGGGCCGAATATAGAGGGGGGGGGGGGGGTATAGGGGGGAGGGTGTCACATTCCCCCAACTTTGAAGCCGATTCGGCAAATCGGTCACCATTCGGCACTTTCGACATTTGGCAATTATGTAGGTACATAAAATCTTAAAAAAACTTAAAACATTGAAAACTCAATACCATAACTAATTATTACTTTTCGAGCAACCTCTGTCTTTTATTTAACTTAAATCATCCTGGCTGGCAACAGCATGGTTAAATCTACTTATTTTAGCCTCTAGCCCTGAGCGCTGTACGTATCCCAGGCAACACGGTCACGTCATTTTGACGTTATTTTTTCGGAATCTTTATCACCAATGCGACGTTAAATATCACGTGAAAATGACGTGAAATATGACGGCAAAATGTCACAGCCCATTGACGTCATTTAAGTGACGTCAACAGACGTCCCTTAAATTACGTCGATGGGCTTACATATGTAAGCTATTTTTGATTAATTAATAAACGTGCGTATGAGAAATATAATAAATAAGCCAATTTGGTGCAATATGGCATGTAAATCTTAAGGGCTCTAGGATTTTTCCATTTTCCGATGTATGATATTACAGAGGATAAGCTGCCATGTACGATGTAGATGAATGGACAATTAATAGGTGAAGCACTCACTGTACAGCACAAATCAATCAAGGTTTCCTGAATGTATTTGAACATTGCAATTTATATTTTTATTTATTTTCTATAAATTCATTAGAGTATAAGGTATAAAGAAGGACTGATTATTTTCATTGGTTTGTATGTGGCGCCATCTAGAAATAATTTATGCAACAAACAACGTGGTAATGCATAGTTTGCATGTGGCGCCAACTAGAAATAATTTCTGCAATGAAAAAATTACATCACCAAACGTCGCATCGACGTCTCAACATGACGTCATAATTTAGTTACAATATGACGTTACTGAGACGTCATTTTTTCGTCACGTGACGTCGTCGACCAAAATGACGTCAGTCTGCTGCCTGGGATAAATTTAGATCACTTTTTGACAAAACCAATATATGACACTGGCTAATGGCTATTGGCCAATGAACCCTAGATCGAAAAAAATCTTATAGTGTTGATGATACTAATATACAGCCAAAAAAATATAATTGTAATTATTCCGACTTAATAACACGTTTATTATTACCATGTAATTAATGCTAAAAATCCACTTATTATTATTGTATTTTTAAAGATTCTGTAAATAATTATTGGGGTGGCAATTTTGTAAAACTAATGTTTTTTTGTCTGGTGTTTAATATCACTAAATAAAAACGTAATAATGACGAATTTAATCTACGTCATAATGCCATACAAATTCAGACGTCTTTAAGACGTCACTGGTGTTTAAAATCACTGGATAAAAACGTAATAATGTCGAATTTAATGTACGGCATTATGACGTACAAATGCAGACGTCATTAAGACGTCACTTTTTGGTAACATGACGTCGCCGACGAATAGTTACTACAAATTGACGTCAAAATGACGTGACCGTGTTGCCTGGGATATGAGTATATGTAGGTATATCTGCAGTGCCCTGTCATAATTGCTGGAAACGTAAACAGGACACTTCGATTCATCAAAAGTCTTCAATCAGATTTACATTTTTTTTGTATCCCAAAAATTAAATGACCATCTAGTCGCGTCAATATAGAAAAGTTTTAAATTAAGATGTTTTCTGGCAAAGGACCAATCTGAATAATTTTTTTTTGCAAATTGTTTATTGATGTCCAAGGAACAAGGATCTAAGGTGACAGAAAACTAAGATAAAAAGAAAAAACAGGCCGCGGGGACTTTTCTATTAATAAACTAGCAATTTGAAGCACTAAACGAATTAAGTCAATTTGTAAATTTGCTATCTCGGAAAGTATTTGAGAAAACCCACTGAAAATGTATACTCGGAGGTTTTCGAGGTCGCTGATTACGGTTTTGAAGTGAAAATTAGAAAATTCAAGATTGGCGGCTATAAAATATAAAGACGCAATATATTTTTTAATATATTATTTAATATTTTTTTTATTTAATTTTTTCTATTGTTTTAATTTAATATGTAATTTTTAAATTGAAAATAATGGTCTTAAAATACTAAATATTTAGTATACAATTTAAACTTTGTTTACGTGCATTTACGTGGAAATTACAGAAATGTTTTAATATTGTAAAGAAAGAATTGTTAAAAAAACCGCTGCCCAAGGAATCACTACTTCCACATCCAGATTCTCTATCCAAGTTACTAACAACGAAAAAACTTTGTATGTGAAAATAATTGTTTATGGAACTTTAATAATATAATATTTGAAATCCTCTACCCCACATCGGTAGTGGGGTGGGGGTGGTAGTGGGGGGTGGATGAAGTAAAAAAAATATTTTGAGGTTTCTGGTTCCTGTACATACACTAAATCACAATTTTTTTTCATCCCCTTTAATAAGGAGGTGGGGGTGGCTAAAGCCAAAAATTTTTTTGAGACCTTAGCTTCTCTTGTATATACTAAATACCAATTTCATGGACTCTTACCTGCTTGATTTACTCATTTACCCCAAATTTACCCCAATTTACCCCCCAACCCTTCGACGGAACAAGATAAAAATATAATCTAGTTCTAGATCTCGTTAAAGTACATATGTGTACCAAATTTCAAGTCAATATCTTAAACGGTTCCGGAGTAAACGTGCGCACAAAAAAAAGTTACAGACAGACCGACAGACACAGAATTTTTTTTTTCGCTCAAACTTAAAATCTCGACGTTTCATGACATTTTAAGCCTATTTGGACAATAAAAATTTTTAAAAAATTTTTTGTCGTTACTATACTTCCCCTGGACGTGGAAGTAATTAAGTGCAATTTATTTTCATTATTATACTCTTCGCAAAAACGAAGAGTATATTGCATTTGATCGGCACAATTCTAAAACCGGAAATATCGCTCTTAGAGAAAAAATTTTCATATCATTATGTTCGTGAACGAATTCTGAACAACTTTCAAAATGTCCGTCTGTCCGTCCGTCACGTTTCTTGTAAGCACGATAATTCAAGAGAGAAAAATCTGATTGTACTGAAATTTGGACACTAAGTTAGTGTTAGCTAGGGGAAGAACCCTATTATTTTTGAACAAAATCGATCAGTAAATAAACATGTATACTAATGATTTAAATTTGAGAATTTTTTTTTGAGTTTTATGTGTTTGTAAACATTTACATTTTTTACATTTTTTTACGTGTTAGGTGGTTTTTCCGCTTTTGACTCGGAATCCAAGGGCCCCAGGTTGGAAACCCACATGGGGTATGGCATGGTGTTTTTTTTATTTTTACTTTATTTTACACTGAGTCTTTCACCAACTAAGTACTATAAAATTAAAAATGTTTGAAACTAACATTATTTACAAAAAACTGCGAAGAGTATCCTATAGAATGCGTAACAATAAAATTATATAAAAAGTTTAGTAAACCGGCGAAGAGTACGTTTTCAGCTTGTTTATTTCTACATGATTATAAAAATTATCTAAAAAGAATGCGGTATCCCATTCGTTGACACATTTTATATACTTGAAAATATACAGAATTCAAATTGGCCCACTATGACATTATCATGAATCCTTCCTGTTAATTTAAAATTTGTATTGTGACTCTGTGGGTTAACCACATCAAGGAAGTTAATTCATATACTTATAAATAGAAATTTTCTTATCAGAACTCAGGTGTTTACATTGATAATACATTTCCCCGTTAACAGTGACAGATTAGAATAATTATAAAAAGTGATGTATAAAGAATGAGTCATATCTTCAATTTTAAGCCATATCCCTTTGGGGGATTAATCATCCCCATTTTCTTAAAGAAAAATGCCTGGCAGGGATCCTAACCAGGTTTTGAGTTTCGTTATATTAATAATTTAGCTGTTAAACGTTTTTAAGATAAAGTATTTTTTGTTTTCTCGATAATATTTGTTTCTAACCGACTTCATAAAGTAAGAAAGGGAGGAAATTTTCAATTCGACACGTATGTTATTTTTTTCTTCGATAATGACTCTAAAATCGGGATTTTTTCTTTTCAAGTTTAAATGTTATAAAGAAAAAAAATACAGTAGGTACTCAGTATTCAGCACGTCGAAATACATAGATGTTGCCCAGTGGAGTCCCAGAAACATACAATTTTTTTCTTGTGTGTGCCTGTGTAATAAAGGCGCCGTTACACGGCGCGTGGTTCGCCGAACCACGAACCTGGTGCGTGATTCGGCGAACCACGCGCCGTGTAACGGCGTCTTAAATTGAGGGTGTCAATACGGTACGTAGTTCATCAGCGGCGGCTGGTGAAATTTCAATATTTTTTTTCTCGTCTATGGCGCATGGGACCCATACGAAATTTGGGAAATAACATCTAGAGAAGCACTTCTCTAGTGACCCCTACAAAATTTTGAAAAAGCAGTTTGCGAAAAAATTTTTGAAAATTCGTTAGCCTCCCCTGGGTCTAGGAGCTCCTGTTTATTTTTATTTTTTTTTGTCATATGCATTTGACTTTTCATAAAAATACAACAACAGATTTTGGAGTTTATGAAAATATTTTCATTACTAACTGAGATACAACGAATTGAAATATTGTAATTTGTTAAATTGTAAATTACAAAATTTCAGTTCATTGTATTTCAGTTAGTAATGAAAATATTTTCATAAACTCTAAAATCTGTTGTTGTATTTTTATGAAAAGTCAAATGCATATGACAAAAAAAAATAAAAATAGACAGGAGCTCCTAGACCCAGGGGAGGCTAACGAATTTTCAAAAATTTTTTCGCAAACTGCTTTTTCAAAATTTTTTAGGGGTCATTAGAGAAGTGCTTCTCTAGATGTTATTTCCCAAATTTCGTATGGGTCCCATGCGCCATAGACGAGAAAAAAAATATTGAAATTTCACCAGCCGCCACTGTAGTTCATTCAGATTTGTGACGCATTTGATTGTATCCTTTGGTCCGTGCAAGTTTACCGACATCCGATGGATCGCGGCAGCACGCACCACGAACCGCGAACTAATAGCGAACCACCCCTGTCAGACGGCGTGTGGTTCGTGGTTCGTCGGTCCAGGTTCGGCGAACCACGCGCCGTGTTACGGTGCCTTAACATATGCAGTGACGGATTGTGGGCGCAAGGGCCCACCGGGAAACATATGTAGGGGGGCCCCGCAGACTAGAGATGTGGAAAGTCTGGAGCAGCAGGGCCGGATTTACGTTTGAGTAGCCCCTGGGCACTTCTTATGTGGGGGCCCCATTAATTTTTTTAATTTGTATATTAACTTTTTCTTGCGTTTTCATTTCTTTTCATTTGTAATTTTTTCATTTATTCCTAATTTTTTTTACCATTTTTATACATTCGGGGGCCCAATTCACTTGGGGGCCCTGGGCACGTGCCCCAAGTGCTCTTATGTAAATCCGCCATTGCCCCCCAGTGCCTCAGGTACAATTTCAGAAAATTAATATTAAATTCTAGGAAAAAATTATATAAATAGACTTGATAGGACGAAAAAACTTGTTATTTTTTCACTGAATATCAGTACAAGTTTTATTTTAAAATAAAGTTAGAAACGCTTCTAACCTCTCCTAACCCAATAACGATCTTAATCTATTTGAGCTTTGAGATTTTGAGCTTGTTAAAAAGTTTTTTGCAAGACACTTGTGTGCAAGAGAGGGTTAAAAGATATTTATAGGCAATATACAAATTAGAGTATGCCGTACAGTGAAGATTATATTTTTCTAAAATAAGACAAAACAGCCCATGCAAGGATCATTTAAATGAATATGTTTTTTTAAATCAGCACTATTTTCATTTTCGTTATCGGTGCTAACAGGACTTGAAGCATTTTCATCATCACACGTACATTGTATATATTTGTCATCTTGATTTTGGGCTGATCATGAGTATGACTTTTAAAAGTTTAAAATTATTAAAATTTTGTGAAAAACTGATAAGCTCAATCTTGATTAAAGATGCATCAAGTCCTGTCAATTGAGATATACTGCAGGGAAATTAGACAAAAAAATTAGGAAACCTGGACAAAATTAGTAAAAATCTGAATTTTGCACAAACGTTCTTTGAGGTGTCCCAAATCCAAATCCACAAAAATCACAAAAATTCCAACGTGGCTACTCAAGATATTGAAAGTCAAATTTTTTTTGCCATTATCTCGCGTCCTCTGCATCGGATGCCCATGAGGTCAATGTGAAAATTGTAGAGAATTAAATTATCTACAAGTTGTCTTTTTTAATTTTTACCACGATTTCCTAACCTCAAAAAATGTATCAAATATGAGAGTAATTACTTTTTTCTATTTCTACAAGTCAAATCTTGATCAATTTTGACAATCTTGGGCTTAAAATGCAGGTTATAGCTACCCTTTCAGCGTATACTGCCTAAATTATGAACCCCAGGATTGTCAAAATTGATCAAGATTTGACTTGTAGAAATAGAAAAAAGTGATTACTCTCATATTTGATACGTTTTTTGAGGTTAGGAAATCGGGGTTTGGAATTTAGGCAGTATACTCTGAAAGTGTAGCCAATAACCTACATTTTAAGCCAAGGTAGACCGAAATTGATTAAGATTTGACTTGTAGGCAGATTTTTGTCCAAAAAAGGGTCTTTTTTTTCCACTGTGCGACGCCAGGAAACGAGCTACCCCCAACCTGGAAATTTTGCCGAACCTCTTCCCTTAAGAAGAGTAGGGATCTTTTACTTGCCTAACGTTTAATAGACAAGGGATCGCCTGCTTTACATCCCCTCCGAAGGTTGGTATATCCACTACGTAATCCTCGTCTGAAATTACGTAGCTTCCACGTATACACTGATATACAAGCCGCTAGAAGGTGGGACGAGAACGCTGTATCTCCCAAGATGGGTCACCCATCCAAGTACTAACCGCGCTCGACGTTGCTTCAACCGAATATCGACTGACATTCACATTGAAGTCGCCTATACGCTCGCCCCTAATAAATGCATCAAAGAACAGTTTCTATATTATGCGGAGGCTTGCTATTTACAGGGGGTGGCACCTAAAAATAAAAAACAAAAACACTGGAGCTGAGAGAGAACCAAATTTTGAAAAGGTTCTATGCATCTTTTCATTTAAATTGATAGTCTTTAAGTTCTAATGACTTCAGAATTTTTTTTTTTAACTATTTGTTTAGCGTCGGCCTATTTCCGCTACCAGGGCCTATCACCGACGCCAGGAGACGAGCTACCCCCAACCTGGAAATTTTGCCGAACCTCTTCCCTTAAGAAGAGTAGGGATCTTTTACTTGCCTAACATTTAATAGACAAGGGACGCCTGTCCCTTCGAAGGATAGTATGTCCACTACGTAATCCTCGTCTGAAATTACGTAACTTCCGCGTATACACTGATATATAAGCCGCTAGAAGGTGGGACGAGAATGCTGTATTTCCCAAGATGGGTCACCCATCCAAGTACTAACCGCGCTCGACGTTGCTTCAACGTAATATCGACTGACATTCAAATTGAAGTCGCCTCTACGCTCGCCCCAACTTCAGAATTGAAACAATAACTTTAAAAGAGAGGTATTTCAACACGATTTTCGTCAAATAACTCGAAAAGTATTACATTGAGCCTAAACATGCTAGAGACAAATAAGAAAGCTACTAAATTGGAGATAGAGATTTCATTTTTTTTTCATTTCTGTAAAATTAATGGTTTCGTAGATACGGAAGTATAAAGATGGCGTCCGAACGTTTATAAGACGAAGTATTTAGTTGAACTATTAAATATCTCATAGAAATTATGGCACTGATTTTATGATTATTTATGTAGCATAAAGAACAAAAAAGTTATGACAGAAATAATGTGCTTCCTCACATTTTTTTTAACAAAAACGTCGCCATTTTGTTAATGTAAGTATTCCGTAATTAAAAAAATACATTCCTACTTACCATTTTTCTTTAACATATAGTTCTTTGCAATTATCTCAATAAATATTGGTTTAAGCGAAAAAATGGTAGACATACATAGCCTGTAAATTGAGAATTAATTTGTTTTTATTTTATATTTATGTAGGATTAATAGTTTCGGAGATATTTAAGTGCATCGCAAGATTATAGGATGAAGTATTTAGTTTAGATGTTGAACATCTTAGAAACTATGAAATTTTTATCAAAATTTCGAAGGAACAGAATAAAAGATAAAAATTAATCATTCTTTTAAATGATTTTTTGTTTATTTCTGTATCATAAAAAACCGCTGCCCAAGGAATCACTACTTCCACATCCAGATTTTTTACCTAAGTCACTCACAACGAAAAAATTTTGTATGTGGAAATAATTGTTTATGGAACTTTAATAATATAATATTTGAAATCCTCTACCCCAAAAACCCATAAAACGATACCCCACATCGGTAGCGGGGTGGGGGTTGTGATAGGGGGTGGTAGTGGGGGTGGATGAAGTAAAAAAACATTTTGAGGTTTCTGGTTCCTGTACACACCCTAAATCACATTTTTTTTTTCATCCCCTTTAATAATGGGGTGGGGGTGGTAATGGGGGTGGCTAATGCCAAAATTTTTTTTGAGACCTCAACTTCTCTTGTATATATTAAATACCAATTTTATGGGCTCTTACCTGCTTGATTTACCTATTTTCCCCAAATTTACCCCAATTTACCTCCCAACCCTTCGACGGAACAAGATGAAAATATAATCTAGTTCTAGATCTCGTTAAAGTACATATGTGTTCCAAATTTCAAGTCAATATCTCAAACGGTTCCAGAGTAAACGTGCGCACAAAAAAAAGTTACAGACAGACCGACAGACAGACCGACAGACAGACCGACAGACAGACCGACAGACAGACCGACATACCGACAGACAGAAATTTTTTTTTCGCTCAAACTTAAAATCTCGACGTTTCGTGACTTTCTAAGCCTATTTGAACAATAAAAATTTATTAAAATTCAATATGGCGGACGTCCCAAGATGGCGGAGTTCTTTTTCTTCACAACCTCCTTGATATAGGTATCACATGAAAGGTAAGATACGATAAAATATGTGACGTCATTCTAAATCCAATATGGCGGACGCCTTAGGATGGCAAATTATCTTTTGCTTCACGACTCCCTTGCCATGGATATCAATTGAAATGGTTTTGTCTGTTTGTTTGTCTGTAAAATAAGTAGACTAAAAAGTAAAAAATAAAATTATATAAAAAAAAATATTTTTAAGGAAAAGCGTTTATTTGAAAAAACTACTAAAAAGTAAAAATATATTTTTTTAAATTCATACACCTCGAAACCAAAAGCTTTGGGTGCGGTCAATTGAGCAAAGTAACTATGCAATAGCGCTATATGACCGCCCCCAAAGCTTTTGGTTTCCAGGTGTATGAATTTTAATTCACTTTTTAGTAATTTTTTCAAATAAAAGCTTTTTCTTAAAAATATTTTTTTTGTATAATTTTATTTATACACATTTTAATTAATTTTAATATGAACTATCACAAAAGAAAATCGGCTGATAAATAACTGAGGTAATGTCGATTTTATAAACCTAAATGGCGGTCATTTTATTGACGCAATTAATGCTATACGCCACATACCACGAAGTGACACCGTAGAAATAATTCATGTATAGATAGTTTTTTATTAAAAAAACAATCCACACCTCCCCGTGATTAATTCCACCACGGAGGATAATTTTTCAACATATGCTCCTATGCTATCCATTATATATTTTTTTAATTTATTTTACTTCCACGTCCAGTGGAAGTATAGTAACGACAAAAAAATTTTTAAAAATTTTTATTGTCCAAATAGGCTTAAAATGTCATGAAACGTCGAGATTTTAAGTTTGAGCGAAAAAAAAATTTCTGTCTTGTCGGTCTGTCTGTCTGTAACTTTTTTTTGTGCGCACGTTTACTCTGGAATCGTTTAAGATATTGACTTGAAATTTGGTACACGTATGTACTTTAACGAGATCTAGAACTAGATTATATTTTCATCTTGTTCCGTCGAAGGGTTGGGGGGTAAAATGGGGTAAAAAGGTCTCAAAAAAATTTTTGGCATTAGCCACCCCCCATTACCACCCCCACCTCCTTATTAAAGGGGATAAAAAAAAATTGTGATTTAGTGTATGTACAGGAACCAGAAACCTCAAAATATTTTTTTACTTCATCCACCCCCCACTACCACCCCCCTATCACCACCCCCACCCCACTTCCGATGTGGGGTATCGTTTTATGGGTTTTTGGGGTAGAGGATTTTAAATATTATATTATTAAAGTTCCATAAACAATTATTTTCACATACAAAGTTTTTTCGTAGTGAGTGACTTGGATAGAGAATCTGGATGTGGAAGTAGTGATTCCTTGGGCAGCGGTTATTATATTTTGTTTTATTTTCTTATTTTCTATTTTTTAATTTATAAAATATAAAAATTTTATCAACACTTTTCAAAAAAAATAGAACTAATCTAGTAAAATAAAAATTTAAACGGTTTAGATAATTGTGCAATTGCTCATTTTCATGGGGTGTAAGTCGCCGCACACAGAGAATAGAAAATTCTTGGGTGGTGCCTCACACTTCATATCCGTTGAGTCATTGTTCTGTAATTGGAACATTTATGTCTTGTTGAATAATAGTCTGTTCTATTCATTTATTGATTCCTTGATTCGTTGCTTCGAAGTCGTCTGGAAGTTGTTTCCAAGAGACTACCAAGCAACCTCGACGCGACCTCCAGGCGACCTCGAAGCAACTTCCAAGTGATCTCGAAGCAACTTCCAAGCGACCTCGAAGCAACTTGCAAGCGACCTCGACGCGACTTTCATGCGATCTATAAGCGACTTTCAAGCGATCTCGAAGCAACTTCCAGGCGACATCGAAGAAACTTCCAGACAATCTCAACGCGACTACCAGGCAACTTCGTGGCAACTTGGTTTCTTCGAGGTCGCCTGGAAGTTGTTTCGACGCCGTCTGGAAGTTGACTATTTTAAAATATTCTCCTTTACGGATACTTAGCAACTTTAATAGCTTGTGCATACAACTGAAATTTTTGGGACGTAAGAAACTAAGTTTAAAAAGGATATTAAAACCATAATGGTAAATATTATTTATATCATATATTTTTTTTATTTATTTATTCGTTTTTGTTTTATTTCTTTTTATTTTAATTTAGATAGTTGTGTAATTGCTCATTGGAATGGGGTGTGAGTCGCCGCCCACAGAGAATAGAAAATTCTTGGGTGGTGCCTCACACTTCAAATCCGTTGAGTCATTGTTCTGTAATTGGAACATTTATGTCTTGTTGAATAATAGTCTGTCCTATTCATTTATTGGTTCCTTGATTCGTTGCTTCGAAGTCGTCTGGAAGTTGTTTCCAAGAGACTACCAAGCAACCTCGACGCGACCTCGAAGCAACTTCCAAGTGATCTCGAAGCAACTTCTAAGCGACCTCGAATCAACTTGCAGGCGACCTCGACGCGACTTTCATGCGATCTAGAAGCGACTTTCATGCGATCTAGAAGCGACTTCCGAGCGATCTCGAAGCAACTTCCAGGCAATCTCAACGCGACTATCAGTCAACTTCGTGGCAACTTGGTTTCTTCGAGGTCGCCTGGAAGTTGTTTCGACGTCGTCTGGAAGTTGACTATTTTAAAATATTCTCCTTTGCAGATACTTAGTAACTTTAATAGCTTGTTCATACAACTGAAATTTTTAGACCTAAGAAACTAAGTTTAAAAAAGATATTAATACCATAATGGTAAATATTGGGATTTAGTGCATATAGGAACAATCAAGGTCTCAAAATTTTTTTGGCATCACTATCATCCCCATTATCATGTTCACTCCATTATTACAGGGGGTAAAAAAATAAAATTTTGATTTAGTGTGTGTACAAGGACCAAACGCCTCAATTTCTTTTGCATCAGCTACCTCTGATTCTTTATGGAAAAAGTAATCACAAAGGTAATTTTGTTGTCCGACTAACCATTCAGGAAGTCAACACCAGAGTTTCCGCCGGCGTTGGCGGTGGTTTTCGAGAAAAATAGGATGTTATGAAATGGTTGAAAACTCTTCCGATCATATTTCGTCTCACCATTGAAAGTTAACAAGCGATATCATAATTTTTGTATAAATTACTTTTTCTATTCACCGCTTGTCTCTCTAATGTGCGTATACGATGTCTGTCCACGCTAGAGTTAATATTATATTTTTATAATGTTTAAAAAAATTTTACGGTTTGTCATGGGTTAAGATAATTGTTTTTGCAATGAAGTAATTAAAATAATATTCATTATCACTATGCCAAATATACAAAAGACTCATTACTCCTTTATTGCGTTGTTCAAAATAATAATTAGTGGGAAAGCGTTAATTGTTTTATTTTCTTCCTGTACACTCATGTGCGATTATGTACACAATCTCTGATGAATAAAAAGACAGCATGACACACATTTCATACAGGAACTTGAATGTTTATATAACTCAGTCTTTCGGCGGAAATAGATATTTTTTTGATATCCATTTTTGACACATCAAACTATGCTCATGAATTTTAATCAAGTTCCTGTAATCCCAAATAAGTTTAATTTCCGAATCGTTAACATGCTAAAGCCATGACTACTTTTAGATTTATCAAAATTATGATAATTATTAGTGTTTTAATCTCAATATCTATTCAGTTGATGACTTAAGGATTAGGTGCTTTCGATAAAAATTTATTAAAATATTAATCTGTGGTGAAGGTAGATAACACGAAAAAATGTAATTAAAAATTTTTAGTTGCAAAAATACGTACTAAAGTCCAAGGATGTCCCTCCGACCCCCCGATCACTACTTTTTAACTTAACACAAAATTGTCCCTCGATATTTATGTGGCTGATAGTGCATCCAAAAATAAAGGTAAGCTCAATGATTTTGTTCCCCTTTAAAGGGGAACAATAAATATCAGTTCTTCTGCAATATCTTTCGACCGCCTTAAAATATAAAATTCATATTTTAAATTTAGATATGGCCCGCCTGGACATCAGTTTATATAGTATCAGTCGAACTCCCTCTTCTGCTTAAGGGGTAGTTTTAGGGGGTGGCTCTCGGTGTTTTACCCCTGACTTTTTTATTTTTTACATATTTCTAAACGTTCTGATAAAAAAATAATTTTCAGATCATTAGACATAAAAAAAGATATTCTTATTGCATTTCGATAAACCATTCTCAAGTAATTTATAGTTACACATCAATGTGCATTTACATTTTATTAATAACACAGGTCGTAAGGTTCTCATCTAACTTTTTTGAAGTATTTTAACGGGGTGAAGCCAATTATGGACAAATAAAAATGTTCTATCATGTCAATTTCCCTGTACCACTCCCTTTTATTACCTAAAAAGGGCCAAAATAGGTCTTGTTTGTTCTAAGGTTCTCATTTAACTTATCTGAAGTATTCTGATGCGCTGAAAGCAATTTTGGACAAAAAATTTCAACCTCGTTAGTTTCACTCTACCAACCCTTTTATCCCCTAAAAAGGCAAAAAGAAGGTCTTGTCCTAAGGTTCTGATCTAACTTCTCTGAAGTGTTTTGAGACGCTAAGCCAATTATGGACAAAATTTTTCTCTATCATGTCAGTTTCTCTCTACCACCCCTTTTATCCCCTAAAAAAATGTCTAGTCCAAAGGTTCTGACCTTTCTGAAGTATTTTGAGCGTAAAATGGTTGGAAAATGCTCAAAATTAACATAAATACGTCTTTGTGGTATCAAAAGGCTGAGGAAAATTATATTTTACTCCTGAAAACATAAAAGCAACCTCTAAAATTGCTTTGAATAATATCTTATACTGAATGTAAAATTATATTTATTTTATGATAACTATTAAGTATCGAGTCAACAGAGATAACAAATGGGTAAAAACTACCTCTATTCACACCCTATTCACGGGGTGGAAAGCCATACACAGCACCTAATATTAAAAAAATAAGTACCAAAGTGATTAAAAAAACTCTGAATGTAAAAAGAATCGCCTCCTCGTGGTGAGTTCTGGAAAACACGCTAAGTGGCCAAATGATCCTCCTTCGCAAGTATCCATTTGCATGTTTACTGTACCCTTTTTTTTCCAACAAATGAAGTTCTATAGCTTACCCAGAAGTACCTTTACATGGAATAATATAACAGAGAATAAACCAATATCATTTTCAACCCCTTACAGTGATTAGCCATCTCTAATATCTATCTATTAAATGCAGACATAAGAACCAATAGAAACCTTTCATTTTATTTTAATTTGCTCTGTAAACATTCTGTACTAGATGCTGTTCTAACATCTCCAAATAATGGCAGTTTTTCTTTATAGGGATGCTACTAAGTAATCAGTGTAAGTGTTGATATAATATTTTATTGTCATTCTATATATTTAATAAAATGAAAATCTTTTTTTCCCTAATATTACATTATCTAAAGTGCCTGTCATCCCTAAACTGGAGCAGATTTTGATTCATTTTAGTCACCTTGTTTCCTATTTTTTAGTATTTGAAGCGGTGAATACGATACACCTGAATAGGGTAGTTTGGTTGTTTTGAGGTTTCTAATGCTAAATAACTACGTGCTGTAAATATTTTTCATATTTATATAGAGGTAGATTTTCGTAGTAAGGATACTCACGTCAAGACAAAGTGGATGTCTGTCCCTTTTACTAGTAGAAAATAATTTGGTGCATTACTAAGTGCCGTGGCATTTTTTTTAGTGTTCGAGACTGTGAATTGCACCCCTGAATAGGGTAGTTTGGTGGTTTCCAGGGTCGCTAACTAAAGCGCTTTTTTAATAATACTTGCTGCGAATATTATTTCATACCCTTATAGGGGTTGTTTTTGAAAATAAGATCAGGACCAGTTGAAGGTCTGGCTCAACTAGTATTAAAAAATCATTTTGTATATTTTTAATCACTTTGGTATCTATTCATTTAATATTAGGTACTGTGTATGGCATTCCACCCCCTGAATAGGGTGTGAATAGAGGTAGTTTTTACCATTTTGTTACCTCTATTGAATCGATACCTAATAATTATCTTAAAATAAATATAATTTTAACATTAAGTATAAGCTAATATTCAAAGCAATTTTAGGGGTTGTTTTTATATTTTTAGTGATGAAATAGAAGAATTTTCCACAGCCTTTTGATACCACGAAGACGTATTTTTATTAGTTTTGAGCCTTTTCCAACCATTTTCTC
Organism: Rutpela maculata; assembly: GCA_936432065.2. Lineage (NCBI taxonomy): Eukaryota > Metazoa > Arthropoda > Insecta > Coleoptera > Cerambycidae > Rutpela > Rutpela maculata. The sequence goes on from OW386294.2 coordinate 4,599,301, forward strand.
TGGGTGTTATGGGTTCCGCGTTGGGGGCCAAAAATCAGCTATTTTTAACATTATCCTTTGTAAATTCATCAAGTTTTGAAGACTTATATAGTTGGATATCATCTGCATACAAGTGCAAGTGACAACCCAAGGCAACATCTGAAGGGTCCAACGTAAATACCGAAAACAAAATAGGTCCCAGTGCACTGCCCTGAGGTACACCACTTAACGCCTGCTGCATGGACAAGAAATTATCTGTGCGTATTTTAACAAATTGTTTTATATTTCGCAAATAATCTTCAAACCACTGCAAAGCAATATTCTCCACTCCAACAGAGTTCAATTTCGCAATCAGTTGTATTGACAAGATCAAAAGCTTTGTATAGTTCATGTAATATTATGTAAATGGCCCTTTTCGAATTCTACATAATAATAGTAATTGTTTTGGGTAATCAGCATTTTAACGCCGCCTCTGGTTTATGATATATACATTATCACCGGCCTATGATAAATGATATGTAAAAATATGCAAGACTTTTACAACAGTGGTGTGTTTAAAATACTTAAAATTTACTCATATCCTGTACAAGGTGATTACCTTACAAACATTTCCTTTATTACATCCATTTTATTTAATCAAAACTTATTTTATAACCCTGGCAAAATGTGTAATGATTATCGTAAAACCAAAATGTTTACAGAGAAATTTATTTCATAACACGTTGAACGAATATTGAGTAAAAACTGTCTATCTTTATGTGTGTATACTGTGTATGTACGTATATACACCGTTTCTTGTAAACACGATTATTTCTATCAAATTTAAAATTTTTATTTTAAAGGACCCCGTCATGCGTTTTGGCGAAAAATCTCGGGAACACATCAAAAAACAACCCTTATTTGTGGGTGACATTGGAATTGATATTAGTCTAAATACTAAGTTTCGATAACTAAGTAGAAAAATTCACAAATTCACCCCTTCAACCCTCCTCGCCATTCCCTCACCACCCCTAAAAAGGTACTGTAGAAGCTACTATAACTACTATACAGGGTGTCTCACCAAGAACTGCATCGATCGATATAGGGAAAACTATGCACCAGAAAATTTTGAAAATGTAGGGAGCTACTAAGGGCAGTCTGGCCAATCCAACTAAAATATATAATAATTACAAGCGTCTGGCACTTCCGGTTATACCGGAAGTCGATACCAACTTGCTTATTTTAAATGGAACACCCTATATATTTTAGGGTTTTCGAAAAGAGCATAAAATTCTGAGTCAAAAACATATAGGATACTCTATACCTAAACGCAGCTGTTTCAAAGATATTTGACATTTTAAAGAAAATTTGACGGTGAAATGGTTTACAATAACCTTTATAACTTTCTTCGTGTAAAAGATACTCTTTTGCTTTTTGGCATGTAGAAAGAACGTGAGGAGAGCTGTATTCTACAATTGAATTACATTCAGTAATAGTATACCAAGTTACATTTTGTAAACTTCAAACCTCGAAAACTTGTTTAGTTCAAATGAAACACCCTATATTTTTTTACATCAAGCTATGTAAAATTAAATTCTTTCTTTTCTGATATAAGCATTGTGGGGGTTTAAGTTACAACTTTTGGAAATATTTGCTATTGTCTTAGAAATCCAAGAAATGTAAAATGTAAAAATTTTATCAAATTAACCATGATTAGAAACAATCAATAATGTCATCATTCTCTTATGTCAAAAAATGCCACCCAGTTTAAATTACACCCACGAAGACTTTTGTATTTGTTTATTATTTATGGAGAATGTGATAAAGTAATATCAAGAACTTGTAGTACATTTGTTACTAGATATCCACAAAAACGAAAAATAACACTAAACACTGTAGCATGCCTATTAATTGAAGACACTTTGTATATACTAAAATAGCTAAGATGAAAACAAACAAAAACATGATTCCATTTTAATTTAATAATTGTTCAAAATTCCACCGTCGAACCTCCACATGTTTTTCGCACCTTCGGGTAGCTCTCCTAATTGAATCCTGTGGTAAGTTTTGAAATGCATTTCTTACTCTCTGTATACACTCTTCAATAGTTGTTAATGGGCTCTCATAAACTTTATTTTTAATAGTTCCCCAAATAAAATAATCTAGAATTGATAAATCGGGCGAGCGAGGAGGCCATAGGAAAGGCCAATTTTTGGTGATCCATTGATCGTAAACAGTTTATTGTAAAAATTTTTTATCAAACACGCGTTACGTGAGGGAAGCACCGTCGTGCTGATAAAAAATGTTTCTATGTTCGGCGAGAGGTAAATTTTCTAAATAGTTGTTACTCAAATTTTGTAAAATATTCAATATCTTTCACCTAAAATAAAACAAAAAAATTAAGTATACATATTAGCAGAAGAAGAAATCTTTTTAACTTATGTTTCATTTTTCTTGATAAAATTCTAATACCACCACTCTATCGTTTCTTATGGCGATATAAACATTAAACTGCCAATTTTCTTGAAAATTTCGCTCCCTGAACACGTGAGGATTCGAGTCATTTCAATAATGCGAATTGTGTCGATTAAAAAGTCCGTTTTTGGTAAATTTAGCTTCATTTGCCCATATATTATTTCCCAAATAAGAATCAAATTCACAAAAATTTTCTCTTCTTAGGAAATCTGTTTCTTTTAATCGTTGAACCATTTGGAACAAAAAACGGGTGAAATTTATGTTTAATTCTGTGAACTGAATCCTTGCATAGTCCTGATTCCAGAGCAGCTTGTCTTAATGACATCATTGGAAATACATGAAAATATCCCAGAATTGCTATTTCTACGTTTTCGTCATCAACAATGGGCTTCCGCTTTTGAATTCTTGCCTTGACAGAGCCATAGTTTTTAAAATTATCCTGTCTTCGTGGGTGTAATTTAAACGCGGTGGCATTTTTTGACATAAGAGAATGATGCCATTACTGATTGTTTCTAATCATGGCTAATTTGATATTTGAAATTTTTACTAACATTTCTTGAATTTCTAAGAAAATCGCAAATATTTTAAAAAGTTGTAACTTAAACCCCCACAGTGCTTAAATCAGAAAAAAAGGAATTTAATTTTACATAACTTGATGTAAAAAAATATAGGGTGTTTCATTTGAACTAAGGGGTTTGAAGTTTACAAAATGTAACGTCAAAAATGGAACACTTGGTATACTATTATTGAATGTAATTCAATTGTAGAGTGCAGCTCTCCTTGTATTCTTTCTACATGCCAAAAAGCAAATGAGTATCTTTTACAGGAAGAAAGTTATAAAGGTTATTGTAAACAATTTCACCGGTCAAATTTTCTTTAAAATGTCAAATATCTTTGAAACGGCTGGGTTTAGGGTATCCTATATGTTTTTGACTCAGAATTGTATGCTCTTTTCGAAAGCCCTAAAATATATAGGGTGTTCCCTTTAAAATAAGCAAGTTGGTACTTCCGGTATATAACCGGAAGTGCCAGACGCTTATAATTATTTTAGTTGGATTGGCCACACTGCCGTTAGTAGCTCCCTAATTTTTCAAAATTTTCTATTGCGTACTTTTCCCTATATCGATCGATGCAGTTCCTGTGAGACACCCTGTATAGTTATTTACAAAAAAGGACTTTTTTGTCCCATCCGTGGTAAAGTGTGGAAACCATCTCTTTTTACTAAATTGGGGTGCTGAATACGAATCTGTCATCAGAATTGGCTAAAGGCATCGGGAAGACAGTAAAAAATAACCCTTTGTGGGTATTAGAACTTGCAACAAAAAGTTATTTTTTAGTGCAGGAAATTCTTTCAAAATACTCAGTTTCGTTAGATAAGTAGAAAAATAAGCAAAAATTCTAAATTCACCACCCCCACCCCCCTCGTTTCCCTCACCCTTCACCGCCCATAAGAACGGTGTATGTTACAATATCTAATATACGGTTATTTATTTATTAAAAAAAAACAAAACTCCTCGTTAAATGGCTATTATCAAGTTATAATGTGATTACTTCTGAATACTCTTACACCCATCCCCACCAATTAAGGTGGTGGATTTTATCTTTCTAGAGTTTTTATTGGTTTTAATTGCAAAAGAAATCCCTAACCACACAGTTTGATGTTTTTTATCATAATAAGGTGATTTAGTCAATTCAGATAAATATTTCTCACGCTTGAATATTTCTCACACTTTTGGGGTTGGGATGTACGGTGTGCATATCACTGCACTTGTTTTTTATATTAAATAATTCTTTTAAATAATTTTTCACTATAAAAATCAAGCAGCATTTTCTAAAGGGGATATTGTCACCCTACGTCCCCTCCCTAGAGGAGTAAGAAATGTTCAGGAGTGATCTGAATTGGCCAAGTCACCTTGATATGATAAAAAAACATCCAACTGAGTATTAGGATTTTTTGTATTTAAAACCGATCAATATCCCCGAAAAGGTGAGATCCATCACTTTTATGCCTCCTCACCCCTTGAGGAGGCATATGAGTGTACTCAGAAGTAATCAGATTCTTATATACCACTTAATGAGGTGTTCTGATTTTTAAAAAATATGTAAATAACTATATAGTAGTTCTAGTAGCTTACAACCTTCTTGGGGGCGATGAGAGATTGGCGGGGAGGGTTGAAGGGGTGAATATGGTTTTTTTTACTTCTTTTTCTACTTAGTTATCGAAACTTAGTATTTAGACTAATATCAATTCCAATGTCACTCCCAAACAAGGGTTGTTTTTTAATGTGTTCCCGAGATTTGTCGCCAAAACGGATGACGGATTCGTTTTCAGCACCCCAAAGTTAGTAAAAAAAAAGATGGCTTCTACACTTTACCACGGATGGGCCAACAAGTGCTTTTTTGTAAATAACTGTACAGGGTCATTCACGGAAAGCGGGTATTAGACGTTTCTTGGGATCTGTCGAGTTTAGAAATTTGAAAATTGGTATGAGGGGGTTTTTAGATATGGCGGATCCAACGAAAATATTTTCATGCTTGTGCTACTTCCGCTTATACCGGATGTAGCACCTAACTTTGTTATTTTAAATGGAACACCCTGTATTTTATTGCATATTTCGATTCCTCATAAAATTTTAGCTTAGGTTTATGTACCATAATATACTCTTAAACATTCCGGTTTTCGAGATAATTAATATTTTTGGAGATTTTTGACGGTTCCCACCCTTCGGAAAAAAAAATCAATATCTTCTATCATGTAGCCGATTAGGAAATTTTCTTTTCAAACTCTTACAAGTATTCTATGACCTAACTAAAAGTTCTCTTATGTTTTCACAATATCATACAGAGTATTTTATTTTCACAGTCGAACATTGTTTTAGTTCAAACGTCAAAAAGTCATTTTTTTCAAATGGAACCCCCTGTATATTTTCACAGAATCTAATAGAGGATTGAATTCTGCATCGATTGATATTACCATTCCCTATACCTATCTCTCTTTGTTTTCTTATTATGGACGAATATTTGTAAAACGTACAAACAAAATCAGCACTGTTTGTTAGTAGGCAATACAAGTCATAACTCGGTTCCTTTTTTATCATAAACGAGAATAATCATGTAGATAATTGATAATCATTTGTTTTTGATAGCTTCAAAAACGAGAGATTAGATTTATAACAAATACTTTGGGACAAAAATTTACAAAATTAATGAACACTGAATATAAATATTTAATGCAGCAACTGTTCAAAATGCTCTCCATTCTGCTCCAAACAAGCCAATATCCTGGAATTTACGGCACTTACAATGGCTCTGCGAATTTCGTGGGTATTTATTTACTGAAATGCAGTCCGTATTCTCTTCTTTGGATCTTCTTTGGTAGTAGCCGTGGTGGCATAAACAATATTTTTGATAGTATCATATCTACGAGGAGAATTTAAATAGCAATAAATATGCGAAGATTTTGCGAACAGTAACTTTTATTGATAATTTGCCCCTAAATATTTATAATTCTATGTATTTTCAAATGAATGGTTGCGGTCCACGGGAAGTTTATGACGAATTAGTAGCGACGTTCGAAGATAGGTGGTTTTGCTACCGAGGACCTTGGAGATGGCCAGCAAGGTCCCCTGATTTGACCCCCTTAGACTTTGGACCTTTGGGGTATTAAAAATATTGTTTATGCCACTCCTGCTACTACCAAAGAAGATCCAAAGAACAGAGAACGGGCTACATTTTAACAAATCCCCATGAATTAGCCAAGCCACTGTAAGTGCAAGTGGAGAGCATTTTGAACAGTTGCTGCATTAAATATTTATATTCAAAGTGTTCATTAATTTTGTAAATTTTTGTCCCAAAGTATTTGTTTTAAATCTAATCTCTCGTTTTTGAAGCTGTCATCTTGATAATAAACAAATGATTATCAATTATCTACATGATTATTCTCGTTTATGATAAAAAAGGAACTAAATTATGACTTGTATTGCCTACTAACAAACAGTGCTGATTTTGTTTGTACGTTTAACAAATATTCGTCCATAATAAGAAAACAAAGAGAGATAGGTATAGGGAATGGTAACATCAATCGATGCAGAATTCAATCCTCTATTAGATTCTGTGAAAATATACAGGGGGTTCCATTTGAAAAAAATGACTTTTTGACGTTTAAACTAAAACAATGTTCGACTGTGAAAATAAAATACTCTGTATGATATTGTGAAAACATAAGAGAACTTTTAGTTAGGTCATAGGATACTTGTAAGAGTTTGAAAAGAAAATTTCTTAATGGGCTACATGATAGAAGATATTGATTTTTTTACTGAAGGGTGGGAACCGTCAAGAATCTCCAAAAATATTAATTATCTCGAAAACCGGTATGTTTAAGAGTATGTTATGGTACATAAACCTAAGCTAAAATTTTATGAGGAATCGAAATATGCAATAAAATACAGGGTGTTCCATTTAAAATAACAAAGTTAGGTGCTACATCCGGTATAAGCGGAAGTAGCACAAGCATGAAAATATTTTCGTTGGATCCGCCATATCCAAAAACCACCTCATACCAATTTTCAAATTTCTAAACTCGACAGATCCCAAGAAACGTCTAATACCCGCTTTCCGTGAATGACCCTGTATAGTAATTATAGTAGCTTCTATAGTACCTTCCTAGGGGTGGTGAGGGAAGGGGTGAATTTGGCTTTTTACCTCTTTTTCTACTTAGTTATCGAAACTTAGTATTTAGACTAATATCAATTCCAATGTCACCCACAAATAAGGGTTGCTTTTTAATGCGTTCCCGAGATTTTTCGCCAAACCGGATGACGGATTCGTTTTCAGCACCCCAAAATTAGTAAAAAAAAGATGGCTTCCACGCTTTACTACGGATGTTCAAAAAAGCCCCTTTTTTAACATTGTTCTTTGTGATGATTTTGAGTTGAGTTAATGGCCATCAGACTACAGCCACTGAGTGTGTAATTTTCAATCGTGTGAGAATGCTCGTTCGCAAAACTTTAGAAGTATTTTTTTGGGGGGGAATTTTTATATTCTGCATCAACAGCAAAATCTTCAATAATGATTGAAACTGAAAATGTTATGAGCTAGAATTTCACCTTGTAGATACATATATTTCATACTTTTTAAGCATTTTAAATTCAGTGGAGCAAACTACTAGGCACACCTTTTAAACTGATAATATAGAAATATTTCTACTTAGTACCTACTTTACAATTTATCATGCTATTTTTAAAAATGTATCATTAGTATGTACATAGGTATTTCTCGACTTTATTTATCACTCTGATATATCAACAAAGACAGCCTTATAGAACATACATAAGCCGGAAATTATTTAACTTGTGACTATTGAGGCGGAGATAATTTACTGGGTATGTCCGTCGCAGCTCAGAATGGAAAATATACAGTATTCATGTTCATAAATAAGACCTACAGTAACAAGTTTAGAATTATTTGATTACATTTCTGACATTTCTTAGCGCACATGGATTTGAGTAAATTACAGTTTCCAATGCGACTTGCCCAGTGTTTCATCCGCATTTTAAAAAGTTATGGCGTCATAGCAACTCATTTTTTTAAATTTGTTTTTCGCGTTCTTGTGGGTTTATATAGACAGTCAGTTGCTAGGGACTACGCATTTAGACACAGCAGAGGTTAAATAGTCGAAAAATAACTACTGAAATCGGAAATGGTTCAGAAAGGGTAACTATCATTCAAGGATGCTTCCAAGGAGTAAAGAGGGAGGTTTTCACCCTTGTTGTGGTCTTTAGTTATCATAATCTTGTTACAAAACTGAGCAACTACGGATTTAATGTCCAAGGTTATGCTGATGAGCTAGTAATGGCATTACGAGACAATAGTGATAGGATGGTCTTAAGTCTAATAAAATTGTTCCACTTCATTAAAAATTGTTTCTTGGAAGACTGCTTTAGCCCAAGCAAAACAGTCATGGTACCATTCTCTAAAAGAAAGAATCTTTCATTAGTAACCCTAATGGTGAATGGTATGCTAATTGACTTTTCCAGTGAGATAAAATATCTACCTTGGATCAAAACTCACCTAAAGTACTTACCTCAATCAACTCAAAACAATCATAAACTAAAACACACTACTATGTTTTCTACCACTATATATTTACTCCAGGAAAATGAGTAAAAAAAGTACCATGTTCGGGACTGTGACTCATCCAGGCAGAGACCACGATTTTTAGGTAGTATAGGTGTCAATAAATGAAACTTATATAAAATCTGCGGTCGATTTTCTGCATATGTTTATTTACAGCCATTTTAATGCAAAAAAATGGAAAAAACGTGTTTTTTCACACTTTTTCACCTGCCAGTAAAAAGTAAACTATCTTACAGGTAAATCAAATGAATCACCTTGTAGGAAATTAAAAAAGCTTTAAAATGGCGGTTGTTAAATGTTGATATAGTTAATTGTTGCTAAGATAATTGCAAAATGCGGAATTCTATTCAATAAACAATATCTTGTGTAAAAAACAATCTACTGTTTTGTCCTTGCGTAAATAGTTGACTCTCATAGTGCTTAATATCTGGTAAAAATTTCAAATCGATTCGTCAAATAGTTTTTGCAAAATTGCATTAATTTATCCCAGAGACCTTTTTTTTGCAACCCCACCACGTCCACAGAAATCAAAATACAATGATTCTACGGCCTCCACCTGAAAGGGAAATACTTGATTTACCAAAATGCTTTGTTAGATCGAAAAAATTAATTTTCAGACCTGCAAAATGACGTTGCAAAAGAACTCAGATTTTTACCTTATAAACAAATAAAATAATGTTTTAACAATTGATTGTAGAGCATCGGTTTTTCGATATTTGAAAAGCTGATATTTTTACACGAATTTTGAAAAAAAAAAAAGAAGGTCCTAGGTCAATTTGGGGCAAAGTTAGCATTTTTTTTTCAAAAATTCATAGCTCCTTTGTTTATAATAATTAAGAAACGTAACAAGCGCCACTTTAAAGGGGAAGAGTTCAACTTTTAGTGTGTATGTGAATCGACAAATATTCTGTATTATTATAAATTACAGCGTTATTTATATCGAACAATGTGTTTCTTTTCACACTTTACAAATTCTATTGTTTATAACTTAATATAACAGTAATTTATATATTTAATTGTACACAAACCTTTCCTATAATTTTCAATAAGAATAATACAAAAATTTTGATAATGTATAAAAATATTTTTTTGTAAAATGTTTAAACAAATTACAGGTAATTATTACTCTCTTATTATTTTGGAGCAGATGTGTTGAACCATAGAAAGTTTCTACTGTATCAAACAAACCATTATACATGACAAACGCTGTCACTACATGTACATTCACACGCGTGTTGTATACTTCTACGAAGGAAGTAATGGTTTGTTTTATTATTTATTAATAATTAATAATACGCAAATTAATAAGAGCACTTTTCATAAATTGTATGGTAATTTTGCATTTGAAAAATATCTTAAAAATGTAAATTATATCGAATAGAGTGTTTTTATTTTATAAATTTGAAAAATTCAATTGTTTATAACAATAAGATATATATTTACGTGTACATAAGCCTTTTCTACAACTTTCAACAAGAACAAAACAAAAAATTTTGATATTTTGCAAAAAAAAAAAATTTTTTTAAATGTTTAAACAAATTACATTGTTAATATTAATGTTAATAGTTTAACAGATTGAATATTATTAACGTACGCAAAAAGGTACCCCAAATTGAAAAAGAAACATCAAAATCGATTAACAAACACCAAAGTTATGACTTATGTGGTCAGTTTGAAGATGCTGTTTCAATTTCTGAATGCGCGGATCCGAGCTAAGTTGATTCGAGCCTCATTTTAGAAGCTTTACCAACAGTTTTGAGAAAGTGCAATCATTTTCAAATTTTTTACACTAAAATTTGAACTCTTCCCCTTTAAAATGGCGCTTGTTACGTTTCTTAATTATTATAAACAAAGGAGCTATGAATTTTTGAAAAAAAATTGCTAACTTTGCCCCAAATTGACCTAGGACCTTCTTTTTTTTTTCAAAATTCGTGTAAAAATATCAGCTTTTCAAATATCGAAAAACCGATGCTCTACAATCAATTGTTACAAAATTATTCTATTTGTTTATAAGGTAAAAATCTGAGTTCTTTTGCAACGTCATTTTGCAGGTCTGAAAATTAATTTTTTCGATATCTAACAAAGCATTTTGGTAAATCAAGTCTTTCCCTTTCAGGTGGAGGCCGTAGAATCATTGTATTTTGATTTCTCTGGACGTGGTGGGGTTGCAAAAAAAAAGGTCTCTGGGATAAATTAATGCAATTTTGCAAAAACTATTTGACGAATCGATTTGAAATTTTTACCAGATATTAAGCACTATGAGAGTCAACTATTTACGCGGACAAAGGACAAAACAGTAGATTGTTTTTTACACAAGATATTGTTTATTGAATAAAATTCCGCATTTTTCAATTATCTTAGCAACAATTAACTATATCGACATTTAACAACCGCCATTTTAAAGCTTTTTTAATTTCCTACAAGGTGATTCATTTGATTTATCTGTAAGATAGTTTACTTTTTACTGGCAGGTGAAAATATGTGAAAAAACACGTTTTTTCCATTTTTTTGCATTAAAATGGCTGTAAATAAACATATGCAGAAAATCGACCGCAGATTTTATATAGGTTTCATTTATTGACACCTATACTACATAAAAATCGTGGTCTCTGCCTGGATGAGTCACAGTCCCGGCCAAAACCTCATTTCCCTGGATTAATTGACAAGAATCTGCATCTACAGTTTCAACTTACATAGTCATTTTCAAACAGTGAATCAGACTATACTAATTTACAAGTGCATAGAAATTCAATACTTATTTAGGCAATTTTGGGAAGAATGTCTCCGAAACAAGATTATCCTTGAATAACTTGAAGACACACACGACATCAGCAGCCACTGAATTTGTCTGGAGAAAGCGAAAGATATCCCATACAGCACACCAAATAACGATTACGAAGTGTTCGCATTGTGACGATGTATCTAGATGCAGACACAAGGTTACACAATTCTACGATGTAAATGTGCTACGTTTACACATTGTAGACAAACACGTATGCACAAAGGTTAAACGTCCGCCTCACAATGTAGCCACAGTATACCATTTACATACACACAAATAATTTGATCCACAGTGTGTTATCGGATGCACAGTGATTGACTTCCTAATGTGTCAGACGAATGACGTCTTATGCTAGACGTTAATTTTTTCAGGTTATATTTGGTAATCCCCCCACAGGTTTTTAGCAATGGGAACATATAAAACTACATACTAGTTAGTAAGTCTACTTGATAAAAATAAAGTAATTAATGCATATACGTTTTGTCCTATGAATTTATTTGTTAGCCATCCGTATATTTTATTTACATTAACTATCTAATATTGTTTACCATCACTCCAATTTCTTCTCACAAGGGTTGCCTGTAAATTATAATGTTTATTAAGTTATTAAATTCATTTTTACTTACCTTTGCCAATTGCGGTGGGTAGGGATCGAACCTACACGTTTCTGTTGCCCGTATTACAGTACTGACGCTTCTACCAACTGAGCTATCGTGGTGATTGTTATTTCGGATGCTAAAAGCAGTATTTATGATGTGTATGAAGTCTTTATTATGTGTGAAATTGAATTTCTAGCCTTATTTAAAATATATGAAAATCTTTCAAGTTCTCTTTTTTTTTCTATTTTTTACGTGTTCCCAAACCTGAATTTTTCGAGTTACTAGTATTTTTATTTATTTATAATTATTAAGAACTTATTTAATTTAATTAAACTGTCACCAGTGTCACCTGAGTTAAGAATTAAAGTTTTAAGTTGAAGTACTTATACAAACCTGTGAAACATAAATAGAATATTTAATGGTCTAAAACAGACCTAAAATTGAAAAGAAGTATATTCGTACATCGGTTTTATAAGCAATTATTACCTTGAAAAAAACAACTGAAAGTTTTTTCGCAACTATTTTAACAAAAAAAAAAAAGACAGAAGTGAGCACGGATCGAACCGCGTACTTCTTGCCTCGCCGCCTAATGTTTAACTCACTCAACCACTGACTTCTGTTTGAATACCTGCTTAAAGACTTTATAGTAGAACACGCAACGACTAGATTTTGCTTTTTAATGCATTTTAATCTAATTTTATTATTAAAAGAACTCGATATCTTTAAAACTGCCGAATCTTTACAAACTCTTTCAAATATAAATTGTTTTGGATATTGTTAAAAAACAAAAATGCCTGCTGTATGTGTGGCTATGACCACTCTTATAGACGAAAGAGGACACATGAGATACACATGGCTGGTATGCTCACGCTGACGCTTTGCGCGCGCACACTGTTCCATGCTCGAATAGTCGACTGTAGACACGACAAGACACAACTAAAAAGTGTATATATAGTTATTTGTATCATGTATATATATCGCACTTTTATGTGGTGTATGCAGTAGGCACAAGTATTATATAAAGCATCACACGTACATATGACTTAAACCTTGTAGGCATCTTCTACGGACGTCAAATTGCAACATTCTAATGATCCTTCTTTACGTTATATAAAAATGTTTAGAATCTTGAGTGCATACAGTATACAATTATTAAACGTTGTATCACATAAATCTGTCAATATAAACATAAGTGTATCTCATATGTGTACGTCAGTACTAGTTTAACAATTAGATCTACCTTAACATATTTTGTTTCTCATGTATATATCTTGTAGAGACGTAATTACAATTGGACGTGCTGTTTGGGATATGGCAGAAGTAGGAATGCATGCTCTTCTCCAAGAGATATATCGTCCAATATTACATTAAGATGAAAATATTCTAAATTAAATTAATAGCATCCACCTAAAAATTCAGTTCATATTAGAAAGAGAATTAGATAATAAAATTAATTTCCTAGACTTTACCGTGTCATATGTAAATATTCAATATACTTTCAAAATTGTTCGCAAATCAACATTCACAGGGACTACAATTCCTTCATTACATCCATACCCACAAAAAACAGCAGCATACAACTCAAAGATCCATAGAGCTTTTTCAATACCTCAGTCTGAGGATGATCTGGAAGAGGAGCTACACGAAATCGAGGACATTGGAGTTAAAAATAAGTTACCTAGAGAGACCATTAGAAAGTTAATCAACAGAATTCGGAAAAACATTTACTTTCCAATTAATATACCCTAAAATAAAAGAAACTACATGTCAGGTTAAGATAAGTGTCCGTGCCTTTGCAACCTTTTTGCGTGTGGTTCCTTCGAGTGATGTATCTTTGCGTAAGATACTACCACAAAAAGTTTTGACCTCAATAACTTCATAATATCTAGGAAACAATTTTTTTTCGAAAATCCAAAAAAAATAAATTTTTCTTAATCAAGGGAACCAACTTGTCACATATTGTAAATCTACTCAAGACAATTTGTTAGTGATACTTTCAGAAAATCTCACGAAAAAAACAAAAATTGATGCTTTGGAATTTTTTGAAAAATTTAAATACGTACTTTCACATTAGCGACCACCACCATTTTTTTTTACTAATTATACACCATATAATAAGCTATAACATATATTTTTCGCAAAACTCTATCGAAGGAACGTAGTCAAATTGGCAAGGATAATATTACGTGCTTACACCCTCCTTAGTAAACACCCTGTATCGTGGGTTCAGAAATTGTAACACCAGGGTAACACTAAACAATAATGTATTTACTTACGTACTGATTACAACAAATAAAGAAAAATAGTGTAAATTGGTTAGAAATTCGATATATTAATAAATATATAAATGAACAACTGCTTGGATTACACGTATTGAAAATTTTTTGGAGTAGCCTACGTATTTTTTTGAACTAATGAGATGTATTTTTCACAATACATACCTATATTTTCTACAAAACTCCATCAAAACGGTAATACATAAAAAAAATATGTGTTTATTAATAAGAATACATAATAAAAAAACATGTTATGCTAACGATATATAATATTAGTCGTCTTCATCACTGTCCTCATTTATTGTAACCCTGATATCTACGATTAATTCAGACAGTTTTACTGATGGTTTCGGTATATCGTCAAGAAACCTTGCATATGATAAATCCATATATAAGTAACAGAAAACTAACTAACTTAGTTTCTGTTACTTATACATGAATTTATCATATGCAAGGTTTCTAGATGATATTCCGAAACAATCAGTAGAACTGTCTGAATTATTCGCAGAAGAATTCACTATTACAATTGAAGAGTTAAGTGGATAAAGGTGTTATGTCACAAAAACACGTTATTGAGTAATTTAACTCGAAAGTTTTTAGGCGAGAACTTTTTTGTTATAACGACTATATAGCTTGCATTGCATTTTGCGATGATATTGACATTTGATGTACTTTTCAGAGACAAGTAACTAAAGTTGTCAGCTGTCATTATTTTCGAAAATTTAAAAAAATTAATGTACATAACACCTTATCCGTTCGTAAGTTTCTCTGAAATGAATAAGGAATTAGTGAATAAAAGTGTTAAGAAATTAAACATATTTTATTATTATTAAAATATTGTACAATTTTTAGGTAGTCGGACAGTTCTACGGTTTTGAGCCACAGTTTGGTCATTTCATGGGCACAGCCAGGGGGGGAGCCATGCCCCCCCCCAAGCCGTCTTCCATGAGCCAAAATATAAAGAAGCTGTACAAAGCAGTATCTAAATTATCCCTTGAAATAAATATTTTGTAATTAATGCTAATATTATCTAATAGAGGAATCTACATACACATCCGTTTTCAACCATTTTCTGAAAAATTTTCCTCATCCTCTGGGGAGGCCGGTCCTATTGCCCCCCCCCCCCCCCCCCGATCAATTTTCTGACTGCGCCACTGGGTCATTTCCAAGTATGTTGTAATAATACGGCCTGGCCTGTATTCTTCATTTATGAATGGTAATTGCTCTTTAAGATTGGCCAGTTTTTATACACTTAGGCTGCCCTTGTTTTCATTAAACACCGTTAGAGCAATACCGTCGGAATTTATCTTATGCATATTCCTTTTCTTTAATATATTGACTTTGTAAAATGGAGTCATTTCATCTAGTGATGTAATAGGTGCAATTTTATACCGTCGCGAAAATAAACCTTTTCATTGTTCAAGTTTTTCTTCCTGTTGTACAAATTGAGTTTTGAGGCAATTCCATCAATATCCTTGAAATGATTCTTCATGTCTATGACAACGGCGGAGTTCTTAAAATTTCTCGATACTGGTCCGGAACGTCGATGTTCTGATGTTTCCTTAAAATTTTCTCGACTCTGCCAAAGTCTCTGTCTGAATCTAAATATGAATGTCCCACCTCCGAAAATTTATGGTCGATAACTTTAAATTCTCTCTTTAAAATCAACAACTGGTAAAGTGTAATGATATTGAAGTTTTTATTTTGTCCACCACAGGAGTCGGGCCATATTATAATGTGAACGATCTTTTCTTGGAAATATTCATTGTAAATTTGTGAAAACGTGTGTAAGCAACTAGCAATTTCTAGGCTTTCACGGCTGGCCATATCTTCAGTCCATGTGAAAAAGAACGTTTTTTTTTTTTCAGTATTTCTCAATGTATGTATGCCAAGGTTGTAAAACCACATTTGACGAAGGTAAAATGCTTTCGATGTACTTAATTTTAAAGAAAGCAAATCGTTCTATCTTCTATAACTTTTGCTCCGTCACGCTTTTGTTGTTCGAAAGCTAGTTTGTAATTTTCTCCGTATTCTTTAGTATTATTTCCAGCATCACATTTGGGAAAAAATGTGAGTCATTTCATGATCTCAATTAAACAATTTTGAATACCATGGACGTAATTTCAGCATTTTTATTGGGTAGGCAGGGATTTTTCACAGATAACCCCATAGATGTAAGGACAGCGAACCCTGTAATTCTTAAACGATAACCTTATAAACCCAAATGACCTTTGACTTGATTGGCGTAATTATAATACTTATTATTTTTTCCGCAAGAATTTCGGAATTCGCCAGATTTGCCTTAAACAATTTAATGCTCTTTCAAAATATTGGGTGGGCAGAAGCCATACCAGATATCAGTTTTGCTCTTGTCATAAAAATTTCTACGGTCCAGCCCTCTTCTACTTGTCAGCATAAAAATGTTTGTACAAAAATCAACACCGCAAAGCGTCACTTTCCAGTATTTCTAATTTACAGACTAATTTGCTAGAATACTTTGGTAAATTCGTATTTTATTATTGCATTTTATATTGATAATGTTTTGTTTTTAAAACATTATTAAAACTTGCCTAGGAAGAAATTGCCACCATGTGACTGATTTCTGCTGAATTGCCAAAAGGTATAAATGTGTTTACAGCAATAAGATACTCAAGTACCATCTCGACTCTTATACCATCTCATACCATTTCGAAATTGAACGAAATGAATATATGGATTAAAACACTATAAGGACTATTTCCAAATATCAGCCAATTTATAAACATCTTACATGATTCATGAAATCGTTTATTCATTGCCATTTGTAATATCAGTTTACTACGACTGGCCATTTTCACTATAATAGTAAGAAACACTTAACACAACTTGTCACATTAATGTCAATATAACATAACTTTAAAAGCAAAGTATTTTGGATTAAAACAATTTAATATCGCACAGTAATGGATAAAGGTGGTATGTGACCATTAAATTATATAAAAACCCCATGTACATAACACCTTTTTCAAACATTAAAACGCATTTAGGAAAGGTTTATTATCCCAAAAACTTATTGAAATGATAGATTATAAGTTAAAATAGTTGTCTGTGTAGAAATCTCAAAATTTTCAAAAATGTCACATAACACCTTTATCCACTTAGCTCTTCAATTAATGAGGACAGTGACGACTAATATTATCATATATCATTAGCGTAACATGTTTTTTATTATGGATTCTTTTAATAAACACATAATTTTGTATTACCGTTTGTATTCGGCCTTAGAATTTTTTAGAGATTTTATACTATTCCTTACCTCTATTTCTGAGGCGAGATATTGAAAGTATTTTTTTTTCAGCAACAAAACTCGTTAAAATTATTAGGAGATATTGTGGTTGCATTCTTTTGTCTTTTTTTATTTCCTTCTCTTCGATTAATAATATTCCATATATATTTTTTTTGTAATACGATTTCATTATTTCTTGTCTCATATTGTTATTTATATATTCTAATGGTTTGTTTAGTGAGACTAGCTCTGGATTTAAATACAGTGAGACCCATTTGAAATGGTGGCACCTCCGTAGCTCAGTTATTAGTCATTCAATTTTAAGCAAATTTGGGTCGGCATCAAAAACCCTTATTTTATATTTTTTGGGTAAAATAAAACTTATTTCATTCATTGGCCTGCATTTTTATTAATTAAAAAAAAGGTCAATTTCTCGAGAAGTCGTATGAGTATTAGGCATTATTTTATTGAAAAACGAATGCATTATTGATCAGCATACTTTAGAACACCTATATCCAAGATTTCACGATATTTTGAATTATGGTTGAAATTGCATGACTAATGATAACTGAGCAAGCGCGGATTTATTGGGGGGTACGTGGTAATTACCCCCCCCCCCCCAACCACCAACTTTCGTTTTAAAATTTCATAATTTTTATTATTTTATTTCATATTTTTGAATATATATTGTATTTACAAAGGCGTAACTATGGCAGGGCAAACCGGGACAGTGCCCCGGGGCCCCGGGAAAATTTCTCCGTGTTTATAAATTTTGTTTGTGATTTTCTCCCCCCCCCCCCCCCTCCGCTCATCAATTTCAA
The DNA here is from genome assembly GCA_936432065.2 of Rutpela maculata. NCBI lineage: Eukaryota > Metazoa > Arthropoda > Insecta > Coleoptera > Cerambycidae > Rutpela > Rutpela maculata. Next base: position 4,617,612 of record OW386294.2, read on the forward strand.
TTTTCGGGGAAAAACATTTTTGTTATTTTCAGCACGCGGCTGTGTTACCCTCTCCCAAGCTCAAGGTCCAGATCCGCCCTTGTAACTGAGCTACAAAGGTGTTTCAATTATTTTGATGATATCTCATGGTAATAAATTATACCTATTACCACCTCTGCCTTGATGATATAGTGGACAAAAACAAAAAGAGAAACAGCCCAAAATTGCTAAAATTGCAACAGTTAGTGTGCCTTATAATCACAGGTGCACTACGCACTTGTCAACCAGTGGCGGATTTAGTTGGACTATAGGGGCTATAGCCCAGGGCGGCAAATTTTTTAAAAATACCAAAGGCACATAAAAACAAAAAATTATTATTATTAGTATATACTATCAGAACATTTTTAATTTATTTGAGAACGTATTTTTTATTTTAACTGGACTAGAGTTCCTTATTATAGTCAACTGTATAGGGTGGTCACGTGAATGTTTGAACCTCATTGAACTTCGTTATTTTTGGAGTTACGTAAAAAAGTTCAAAAATATTAAGTTATGAGAAATCACATGTATTTTTCAAAAATCATTTCAGAAAGACAATTAAAAGTCGAATTTCGGAGATATGAGCTTTATTTTGGTTTTTTTAAATGGAACACACCATATACTTTTACACCATTTGAAAGGCCATAGAAAAATCTTTTTAATGATGTATGATACATAGTATTTTTCTTAAAAACTACAGTAGATATTAAGTTTTATATTTTCTTACATAAGTCACGGTAGTCCTAAAAGTATTGAAATTCTCCAATAAAGTGAAATTATATACTAACAAGTATTTTGACAGAACTAACAAATTGTTTATTTTAATTTACACACATTTGTTTTCCATGGCTAATTTAATAAATTGTAAATTTATAGTAAATTAGACAACATTTTTTTTAAGACAAATAGGTACCATGTATTATATATAATTAAAAAGCTTTTTTTATGGCCTTTTAAATGGTATAAATATATATGGAGTGTTCCATTTAAAAAAACGAAAGTAAAGTTCATATCTCCGAAATGCGACTTTCAATTGCTATTCTGAAATAATTTTTGGAAAATACATGTGATTTTCTATAACTTTTATCTTTGCACTTTTTTACGTAACTTCAAAAATAACGAAGTTAAATGAGGTTCTAACGTTCGCGCGACCACCCTGTACATAGAACTTCCTCAATATCTGTTAAAGAACTTAAATTAGTAGGAGTTGTTCTGCTGATTGCTAAGCCTATCTAACCTAAACCTATTTGGTCTGTGTCTAAAAGAATAACATTTTAAATGCATACCAAAGTTTATTTCAAATTTTATTTTGTCCTCGTTCTCATATGATAAAATAAACAATATATCGATCTGGTTTTTAATTTATCCAAAACCACTGTCGCTAGTACTAATGATTTTGTGCTTTGTGCTATTGACAAACCTATGGGGAGTAAGCGTAAAAAGGAGTGAGCGAGGAGGGAATTGACCCTTTAAAGGAGGAGGTGAGGTGTAGAGGAAATATCAAGTTTCTGATAGCCCCTAGGCGGCAAAAATTTAAATCCGCCACTGCTGTCGACAGCAGCAATGGAAGAGACGTAGGAAGAAAAGTTGTGTAAATCATTAAAATATAAGGTGTTTAAATAAAGGCTTCTACCTTTAACTACGTGATATTTTAAGTTATTCCAAATCTGCAAAATATAAATAAGCTTTAATTCTTCTGTAGTTTATGGGTTCCATTTTTAGTGTTATTAATAATTATAAAATTATTAAATAAGTCGAAAGTACAGTACAAAATAACCTACTTACCTCTTCATATCTGGGCCCAATTTTGGACCTTGACCAGAACAGTTGTCACATAGAGCCCCATGTGTGCTGCCCTACATACACGAAGGGACAAATAGAGTACTATGTACTGTACTTTTGATCTATTTAATTGTTGTTCTTAATCTGCATCTCCAGATTCTGTTCTTTAAGCTACGTCACGCTGATGAGGAACAATAATTTCGAAACGTGTCCGTAACTTCGTCTTTTCCCTTTGAGGTTCTTCGGATATTGATTTTTTTATATTTATTACTTAACCCTACTGTCTCATATTTATTAGTTATTAATATTAATTGTTTTTTTTTCATTTCAGGTGCCCCCAATCACCAGGAACCAAGCAACTGGAAATCGATCTTAATAATCGTATTTGGCGTGGCATTTTTTGGTGCCATAATATATGGAACTAGTTGCTTTTACGTTTGTAAAATGTATTTTTTTGAAAGGACTGAAAAGAAATACACCAAAATGGATTCTATATCCCATGTATAACCGAAAGCTGCCATGTTCTTCTGCTCAATTTACTTTTTATATGATGTTTTCAATTTGTGATAAATAGTTCTAATTAAGCTTAAAGAGACTAAACTAATTATGCAAACATCGAATAACCAAAGCGGTTGCCTAAATGACATGGACGTAGGCGTAACTTTTCGGAAAAGACTGTGGCATCGCCAAAACTGAATTAAAATAATTGATACAAATTCATATTAACATTGATACGGAGTAGAACGAATTGATTATAGTTCATTGATACATAAAAAGCTTGACTGTTTTATGACTTTCACATATTTAAAAAACCGCTGCCCACTTCTTCCACATCCAGATTTTTCATCCAAGTCTCACAATGAGAAAAATTTATTTATGGAACTATAATAATATAATATTTGAAATCGCCTACCCCAAAAACCCATAAAACGATATGCCACATCCAGTGGCGGTCCCAGGATTTCATTGTGGGAGGGGCCGAACTCGAAAAAAAATTGTTGTGTATTTAAAATAAGATACAGTGTCAGAAAATTTTTCATTTGGGTCGACAATGAGAGCAAGCGAGATCGAAGCAACTAGGCTATTCTTTTTTATCGTATAACACATCCTACTGGTGCCACCTGCTTTCCCCACCACATGTGCGTGGGCAACTCTGCTTGCGGAATTTCAATTTGTTTCCGTCTTGCAATTGCAATGTAAAGAATTATTTGACTCGTTTTGAAAGTACAACGGGTTAAATAATTTCAGTTATTAAAGCACGTAATAATATTACCTATACTGAACAGAGCCAACTAGATCCTTCCTTTGAATAAATGGTACTGAAATTTTTAATAGCAATGATGTATGTACGTGTTTTCTTGATAGCGCGTCATTATTTGCTCCCTCTACTAGAGCACTGGTACACGCCTTTATTGTAGGCGGGTCTGTCAAGCCGTTGAAACTATGCCTGCCACCCAAATCCAAAATCTTCCGACACTGTATATTCATTATTCATGAAAACATTGAAAACCAAATAAAATATAAATAAAAACAAGTTATATCTATAGAACCACTAACTCCAATCTTTCAATTGGATTCGTCTTGGCTTTATTGCTACAAAACGATCAATAACTTTTTGGTGATCGATCTTGTTTTTATTTGATTGTCATATTATTGAAGAAACACCAAGCCAATGGGGGGAGGGGGGGATGCATATTATTATTTCAATAATGCTAATAAAACTCATTAAAGTATAAATGACTGACAGAATTTGCAAAAATACTTAAAATATAACAGAATTCATAGTATCAGTAGGCCCTACGCTTCGGTCAACTAAAGGCCCTGTATATACTTTCTTACTGTTTCACTCGTGTCATTGACAACGTTTTGACAGATTATCTGGGTTCGGCTGAGACTGCTGAGAGCATCTATTGTAACGTCCTCAGCGCCTAAAATATTACGAATATAATATATAAATATCTAATAAAAGACAGTGGCGGACGGTGAAATTTCAATAATTGTTTTCTCGTCTGTGGCGCATGGAACCCATACGAAATATGGGAAATAACATCTAGAGAAGCACATCTCTATCTAATTTGTTAAATTGTAAATTACAAAATTTCAGTTCATTGTATTTCAGTTAATAATAAAAATAATCTCATAAACTCCAAAACTTATTGTTGTATTTTTATGAAAAGTAAAATGTATATGACAAAAAAATAATTTTAAACATGAGTCCCTAGACCAGGGCGGGCAACCGAATTTTGAAAAATTTTTCGCAAACTGCTTTTTCAAAATTTTTTAGAGGTCGTTAGAGAAGTACTTCTCTATTTCCCATACTTCGTATGGGTCCCATGCACCACAGACGAGAAAAAAATTATTGAAATTTCACCAGCCGCCACTGATAAAAAAACCTATTGACAGTTGATAGCCATCCTAACCAATGACCTTGCCAATGGCGACTGAGGACGTTAGTAGTCACTAGTGATGGGCAGAATCGGAATAAAGAATCGGTAGATTCCGATTCGGAATGTTCCGATTATTTTATAAATTTCATCCCATTCCCAATTTCGAAGCGAAACAAGCAGCAGTCATTGGGTAGTTGATTTTTTTTTCAATTGTGACAAAAATATTTATTTTACAGCTAAGATTCCGATTCTGCTCATCACTAGTATGGTAGTAGGCACATGCGTAATACTTCACTGACCAAAGGTCGGAGGCAACAGAGGCTACTAATTATGCTAGATAATTACGTTGCCAATGACCTTTTACGACGTTAATAGGCACACAACTGACCCTTTATTTAAGACAAGTGTCAATAGACAGTACTAAAGGAAACCGGAACAAAACCCATTAAAATGTTGATTCGGTGGAATCGGCTGAAATTTTGGTATTTTGTAGTTCAAGTCATGCTGATCAAAAGTTCTTTTCACATCAAGCCAATCCTATGGACAGTTTTTGAGATACAGCTTGTCAAAGTTAGGTAATTTGCGTCATTTTAGACATTCAAGGACTTTTTACTCCTAAACTATTAATTTTAGCAAAAAATTGCAAGGGTCAAAATATTTTTGTTCTAGTCCAATAAAGCTCAAAAATTTTTTCAGAATTTTTTTATCAATTTTTAGGTTAGGTAAAATATATATATGACATATTTTGGCATGCGTCGGTGAGATTGGCTGAAACTTTGCTATTTTGTAGTTAAAGTCGTGCTGCTATTGCACTGAATCTATCCTATGAGTGGTTTTCGCTCCAGGAGTGCCTGAAGGTCTTAACAACGAGGTAACGGGTAATCTCTATGTACGTGTTTATAAATGGCTGCCAGCGTGTTAGTGTACTGTGTCTATGCATTTGTGTGTATGTATGTGCCAGTGTATACAGGGTTCTCCGAAAATATCCATGACAAACTTCTGGTGCAGATTCTACATGCAAAAATATGTTCGCAAATACCTTGAGTTACGGCCCTTTGAAAATGGCACCCAAAAATTGATTATTATTTTATATTTACAGGGACGCGACTTTATACACATATTGAACAATAATACAAGCTTATTTTTATAGTATTTTTAAAAAATATTTTTTACCGTAAGTGAGTGATATTGAGGGGGGCTGTCGATATTTTGCATTAATTTCTTGTCTTTTTTTTCACTTTGGTACAAGAAATTCATTCACCATTTAAAAATACACAAAAATGTCCTCTTTCATTTTAGTCATAGGACTAGTGTGAGAAAAATCGTTCTAATGAGTTTGTTTCGGAACCGCTGAAAACACAAGCGTATTATGGTTTTTGGGGTACGCACGGCATGAAAATCACATAAAATATCCATCAATGATTCTTCTTCGAACGATACATGATGCTGGAAACAGAGCACTTGTTCCTGAAAATCCTATGGATGTTCTCAATATTTAAAAACTAAAAAAAATATTAAAAAACAACAAAATGTAAAAATAAACAGATAGAAAGCGAAACCAAAAAAATGGGATCACCCTGGTTGGCAATGAGAACGCTCTCATAAGAAACATAGTGCCGATAAGAGCAGGTTCTTTGATAAAAATAATCACACACACATGCACGCACGTACACAAACACGCTGGAAGCCATTCATAGACACGTACATATAGATTACCCGTTACCTCGTTGTTAAACCTTCAGGCACTCCTGGAGCGAAAACCACTCATAGGATAACTCAACGTATTTGCGAACATATTTTTGCATGTAGAATCTGCACCAGAAGTTTGTCATGGATATTTTCAGAGAACCCTGTATACACTGGCACATACATACACACAAATGCATAGACACAGTACATGCTGGCAGCCATTTATAAACACGTACATATAGATTACCCGTTACCTCGTTGTTAAGACCTTCAGGCACTCCTGGAGCGAAAACCACTCATAGGATAGACTCAGTGTAATGGAAATTGTTGATCAGCATGATTTTAACTACAAAATAGCAAAGTTTCAGCCAATCCCACCGAAGCATGCTGGAATATGACATATATATATTTTACCTAACCTAAAAATTGATTAAAACATTCTAAAAAAAATTCTTGAGCTCCATTGGACTTGAACAAAAATATTTCGACCCTTGCAACTTTTTGATAAAGTTAATAGTTTAAGAGTAAAAAGTTCTTGGATGTCTAAAATGATGCAAATTACCTAACTTTGACAAGCTGTATCTCAAAAACTGTCCATAGGATTGGCTCGATGCGATTAGAACTTTTGATCAGCATGACTTGAACTACAAAATTCCAAAATTTCAGCCGATTCCACCGAATCAACATTTTCATGGGTTTTGTTCCGGGGTCCTTTGCTGTATAACTTTTTTTTTCTGTAAATAGTATTATTATGACAGTTGACAACTTTCATAACGTTGTCAATGCTACGAGTGAAACAGTAAGAATGTATATACAAGGCTTTAGTTGACCGAAACTTAGGGCTTACCGATACTATGAATTCTGTTGTATTAGTCGTATTTTTCCATGAGTAAATTATATTAGTTTGACAGTTGACATCTGCCAAATTATTAATACTGACATATAGGAGATTATTAAGGTATAGAAAAAATGCAAGGGAGTCAAATTGAAGTCCATAAAAAGTGCAGACAAGGTGTACTCGGCTTGATACATTTATTGAACTTTTTATATCATTGTTGCACATTTTATGAGATACTCACACCAGTTTTTTCATAAATGATGTTAGTTTTAGACATTTTTTATTTTATGATACCAATTAAAATCAAACAATAAAATGACCCTGCAACAATTTTAAACCAGTTTGCATAAAAAAAGGTCAGTTCTATGATGTTCAACAAAGGGGTTCTTTTTTGATCAGGAATATGGTACCAAAATTTAAAAAACGAAAACATAACAGAACATTTTGGATTATAAAAGAGACTCCCCGCCTTCCCTACGCCCCTGGATGAATTTCAATTTAGCCAATACTATGAAATAATAGTCCTTATTGATAGATAGTTAATAACTTACCAAATCTCGTCGTTGCAGCACAAAGGGTCTATATGATTTTTTTTTTTCATATTTTTGCAAGTGGAATCTGCACTAGAAGTTTGTCACCGGTATTTCCTGACACTGTATGTAGGATTTTTTTGTTGGCAAACGATGGTATACTTGTTCTATTCCTTTTTTGATAGTTTTTATAGCGAGAGAGTTGTCATATGTTTCAAATAGAAAGGACCCCGGAACAAAACCCATGAAAATGTTGATTCGGTGGAATCGGCTGAAATTTTGATATTTTGTAGTTCAAGTCATCCTGATCAAAAGTTCTTTTCACATTGAGCCAATCCTATGGACAGTTTTTGAGATACAGCTCGTCAAAGTTAGGTAATTTGCGTCATTTTAGACATTCTAGAACCTTTTACGACGAAACTATCAACTTTAGCAACAAATTGCAAGGGTCGAAATATTTTTGTTTTAGATCAATAAAGCTTAATAATTTTTTTCAGAATTTTTTTATAAATTTTTAGGTTAGGTAAAATATATATATATGTCATATTTCGGCATGCTTCGGTGGGATTGGCTGAAACTTTGCTATTTTGTAGTTAAAGTCATGCTAATCAAAAATTCCTATTGCACTGAGTCTATCCTATGAGTGGTTTTCGCTCCAGGAGTGCCTGAACGTGTTAACAACGAGGTAACGAATAATCTATATGTACGTGTTTATGAACGGCTTCCAGCGTGTTTGTGTGTGTGTGTGATTATTTTTATCAAAGAACCTGCTCTTACTGGCACTATGTTTCTTATGAGAGCGCTCTCATTGCCAACCAGGGTGATCCCATTTTTTTGGTTTCAATTTCGATCTGTTTATTTTTACTTTTTGTTGTTTTTTAATATTTTTTTTTAGTTTTTAAATATTGAGAACATTCATAGGATTTTCAGGAACAAGTGCTGTTTCTAGTATCTAGTGCTGTTTTCTAGTATCGTTCGAAGAAGAATCATTGATGGATATTTTATGTGATTTTCATGCCGTGTGTACCTCAAAAATCATAATACGCTTGTGTTTTCAGCGGTTCCGCATCAAATTCATTCGACTTTTCTCACAAAATCCGTCCTACGACTAAAATGTTCTTGTACCAAAGTGAAAATAATAATAATAAAAGACATAAGAAATTAACACAAAATATCGATAGCCCCCCCCCCCCCCCTCAATATCACTCACTTACGGAAAAAATAGTTTAAAAGAATAATGTAAAAATAAGCGTGTATTATTGTTCAATATGTGTATAAAGTCGCGTCCCTGTGAATCAAAAAGTTTCTTGAGATATAAAATAATAATCAATTTTTGGGTGCCATTATCAAAGGGTAGCTCAAGGTATTTGCGAACATATTTTTGCATGTAGACTCTGCACCAGAAGTTTGTCATCTATATTTCCGGAGAACCCTGTATACACTGGCACATACATAGTACACAAACGCATGCACGCAATACACAAACACGCTGGAAGCCATTCATATACACGTACATCTAGATTACCCGTTACCTCGTTGTTAAGATCTTCAGGCACTCCTGGAGCAAAAACCACTCAGGATAGACTCAGTGCAATGGGAATTTTTGATCAGCATGACTTTAACTACAAAATAGCAAAGTTTCAGCCAATCCCATCGATGCATGCCGGAATATGACATATATATATTTTACCTAACCTAAAAATTGATAAAAAAATTCTGAAAAAAATTGTTGAGCTTTATTGGACTTGAACAAAAATATTTCGACCTTTACAACTTTTTGCTAAAGTTAACAGTTTAAGAGTAAAAAGTTCTTGAATGTCTAAAATGACGCAAATTACCTAACTTTGACAAGCTGTATCTCAAAAACTGTCCATAGGATTGGCTCTATGTGATAAGACCTTTTGATCAGCATGACTTGAACTACAAAATATCAAAATTTCAGCCGATTCCACCGAATCAACATTTTCATGGGTTTTGTTCCAGGGTCCTTTGTGAAAATCGTAAGACAGTTAAATTATTCTACATATCAATGAATTAAAACAAAAGCATGATTAAAATAACTTTGTCTTTAAGAATCTACTACCATAGCTTGATAATAATTATAAACAAACTCAATTTCCAGTCACATGAGTTAAAGGTGATTGTTTTAAAAGGATTTCACCATAATTTTTTTTTATGGAATAAAAACACAGAATCTCTGAAATATTTAAATGGCTACGCCGTCCATGTCAAAATTGCATTTAGACAAAATTTCTTCTAAAGCGCAAATTCAAGTATGATTTTGTGGAATTGTCGATAATGCAATTTTGTTCTAAACAAAGACTTACTTAATTAGATGTAGTTTTATATATTTTTATAATTTATGTTTAAATTGTTTAAAAAATAAAGCGTTTTAATTAAAGTGAAATTTCAGTAAATATTACATCCAAACCATATTTAAGTACTATATCTTTTGTTTCCGCATTCATAATTATTGGAAAATATTATTTTGGCTGTGTACAGGGAGGACAAATTAAATGGGATTTGCGGTTTCCTCTAGAACTATGGCAGATAGGCAAAACCAATATAGGTGTCAATTTTCGATAAACCAACAAGGGCGCAAACCGCGATCGTCCATCTTTTTTGACTACCGAGCTACAGAGTGTTTTTGGAAAATTTGCATTTTTGGATGATCTCTATATCTCAATTACCAATGTCGAATCGAAAATCGAGTAACACATTCTTAAGGCACTTTTTTGAGTAGAATCCATTGCTGATAAGAAGAAAATTATGCCTGTCTCAGTTTTCGAAATATAGACATAACTTTCGTTTTTTAAAATGGAATGCCCTGTAAATTATTTCATTATACGATCACAACTTAAATTAGCTATCCAACGATATATCATATGTTATATTTATCTGTAGAGAAAGTGGTTAATTTTCGAAAAATTTAATATATTTGTGAGGAGGCCATGGAAACTATTAACAACACTTCAAAATTTTGCACGGCAAAAAAGCTGAACCCAGAATAATAACATATCGTGATTATAAAAAATTTAATTATACTTCCTTTGAGCAAGATTTATATGCTATACCATTTTATGATATTTTTGATATAAACAATATTGACGAAAAAAGTATCATTTCTTGCCGATAACCTGATTAGTTCATTTGATCAACATGCACCTATTGTGACAAAAAGATTTACTAAATATCCCGCACCCGGGTTAACTGACATAATAAAAACAATGATAAACATTAGAGATAGAGCGCTTGCCAAATTAAAAAAAACAAGTAGTAACAATGATTTTTTATATTACAAACAGCTGCGTAATTTCACATCTCAAGCCATTAAAAGAGAAAAGAAAGCATTTTTAAGTCATCAGTTGCAAAATTCTAGTGCTTATGAATATTGGAAAATTCTAAAAAAATAATGACGTCTTTCAAAATAGAAATAAAAATATACCAGAAAATTTAAAGAACGTAAATGATATAAATAACTTTTTGTAAATTCTTTGCCATTCACGAATGCTTCTGATAACATCCTCAACTATTACAAAAATAATTTATTATTCGATTCAGTTTTCAATTTTACGCTTGTTGATGAAACCACAGTATTAAAAAAAATCATGGAAATAAATACAAATGCTACAGGGTGTGATAAGATAAATTTAAAAATGATTAAGTTATGCTGCCCTCATATTATTCCTTATTTGACCCACATAATTAATTATTGTTTACAAGAAAATGTTTTTCCATCCACCTGGAAAAGTGCTGTAAACACTGTATTACCGAAAAAAAATAATCCTGAATATTTTAAAGACCTACGTGCCATCAGTGTGTTACCTACTTTATCTAAAATACTTGAAAAATCATGGAATATCAACTTAGAGAATATTTACTGGAGAAAAAAATACTACCCAAAATACAATCGGGCTTTAGAACTGGATACAGTTGTACTACAGCACTTTTGCACGTGGTTGATGATATAATGGCAGCATCAGATCAGGGTTTATGTACAATTTTAATTTTACTAGATTTAGTCGAGCGTTTGATACTCTTAATCACGAAATACTTCTATCTCTTTTGTTACATATAGGTCTCACAAAGGAAGCAGTTAATTTATTTAAAGATTATTAAAAAAATAGGCTGCAGAAAGTCTGTATTGAACAAAACTGCTCAGAAAACTTAGTGCTGAGGTCAGGTGTACCACAAGGTTCTATTTTAGGACCATCACTTTTTACCCTATATACCAGTCAGTTTATTTCATGTTTAAAATATTGTCAAATTCATTTATACGCTGACAATACCCAGCTTTATCATTCAAATTTAGCTTCCGAGCTTTAATAGGTAAGTTATACACCACAAAACTTTGTGCCAAAAGTGCCGCCGAAATAATATTTTTAGATATCCAGATAAGAAACAGCCAGACATAAAAATATTCAAAAGGCTACAACAGAATTTAAAAGATTGTCTCCCATTGGCATGTATGCCTTTTGGGCACCTTCTGCTTACAGACTTTGTTGTATTTCCAATCATGACAGGAGTTATTGTCCGAAACGCAGCTAATGTTTTGTTTTACAATTTTACTAATGTTCTCTATATATAATATTTTTTAAATAACCCCAAAGCCAAAAATCGGAAGGGTCCACAAAATAGGACCATTATTTCCTAAAAATTAAACAATATCTAAACGGCTTTGTTGTTTATTAATGTCCGGTTACCATGGCCTTCTCAATAAATATTAGAAATGCGATAAATATGCATAGTTGTCAATCGAAGACAATTCGGACATTTATTGTAGTTTAGTCTCTAGAGATAAATATGACATATGATATATATAGATCATGTGTCCAAAATATAAATAATCAATTTAAAGTTTTTATTAACTCACTTAATGCAATATTAGACCAGGTAACTCGTAATCACGAATTTATTCTACTCTGTGGTGACTTAAATGTAAATAATCTCGAAAACTCTTCTGAAAAAAATCAACTATATGTAATTCTTGATAGTTTTAATTTGAAATGTATCTTGCCATTTGAATCTACCAGGGAAGTCTTCAATAATAAGCCATCAGCGCTTGATTGTGTAGTCACTAATGCCACATGTTTCTCCGCTTTTAATTTAGATTTAGGAATCGCTGATCACAAAGCCCAATTTATTAGTGCATCGATGCCCACAGCACAAACGGTAGATGAACCTAAAGTTTGTTTTAAAAAAAGATACTTTTCTGAAGATAATTTATCCAATTTAAAAAATCTCCTTTCCAATACAGATTTTAATGGATTATATAACTTAACTGATACCAATGAAGCTTGGCTATATTTTTGGTCAAACTTTAAATACGTCTTGGATTTAACTTGTCCCATTAAAAACGTTACGGTTCCCTATGTATCTTGTGACAACTGAATAAATCTGCATATTGTAAAAGAAAGTGAGGAACTAAAACACCTATTTTGGCTCAGTAAGAATAGTAACATCGAAGAATATAAAAAGAAGTATCAGGTTGCCAAAAAACTGTTTTCTGAAAAAATTCACACAGCTAAAAATAATTTATTTAAGGACAAAATTATAAATTCAGCTAATTGCACTAAAACCATCTGGCAAGTGGTAAATTCTAACCTTGGTAGGGTAAAGCAGACTGCTCCCTCTAAAATCACCTCAGAAACAATAAACATCAAGGAGCCATTAGAAATTTGCAATGCCTTCTGTGAATATTATACCACCAGTGTTGATCAATTACTTGCACAAAATCTAGACCCAAATCACATAGGCTGCACCCTTCCTGATTCAATCGGTAACTCTATTTTCGTTGATGAATTAACAGTAGACGAGCTTTATCTGGCTATGTCACAACTTAAAAATAAATATGCCTGTAGCGGTGCTTCTAGATGATATACCGGTTTTCGCTCTGGAATTTATCTGGGACATAATCCAATTTCCCTTATGCTTTCTCTTTAATATGTCCCTGAAAACAGGAATTTTTCCAACTAATCTGAAAGATGGTGTGGTCACGCCAGTCTATAAAAAAGGAGACCCCGAACTAATTGAAAACTATAGATCTATAACTGGACTAATGAATTTTTCTAAAATTCTTGAAAAAATTGTTGTCAACCGACTTGAATCATTTATTGCTAAACACAAACTATTGTCAGTAAACCAACATGGGTTCAGGAAAAATCACTCAACATGCACTGCAGCATTCCAACTTGTAGAGTTCATCTATAAATCACTAGACGGAAACAACTATACATTAGCTTTGTTTTTTGATCTCACACGTGCATTTGATTGTGTGGATAGTGATTTTCTGATAAACAAATTGTTCACGATGGGCATAAGGGGTTGCATGAATGATTTGATAAAGTCATTTCTGACCGACCGAAAAATTAGAGTTAAAATTGGCCAAGAGTTATCAGACTTCGGATATCTGAAACACGGCGTACCCCAAGGCAGTGTTCTATCACCACTTTTATTTACGCTTTTCATTAACGACGTGGGAAAATACATCGGGAACAGCATTGATATACAATTAGTTTTGTACGCAGATGATACCACAATCGGCCTATCTGCTTCCTCAGAATATGAGCTATACTGCAAGGCACAAACATTGCTCTCTGAATTTTATAGGTGGTGTAGTAGAAATAAACTTGTTCTTAATCCCTCTAAAACTCACTACATAATTTTCTCTAAAAGACGTAAAACTCCAGAATTTCAATTAAAACTTAATGACACCATGTTGGAAAGGTTAGATAATTGCAAGTTTCTAGGTCTCCATATTGAAAATTCAACATATTTTGCAATCGTTAATCTGAAAAATATTCTTGATACCAAGAACTTAATGAATGTCTATTATGCTTTGGCCTACTCTCATTTAAGCTATATGTCGATTTACTGGGGTCAAACAACTGAACTCAGCCGGATTTTCGTTATACAAAAAAGAATAATACCTGTAGGCCCATCTTTAAAAAGCATCATATTCTACCGCTTCCCTGTATAATTATTTATGTGGCACTGATTTTCGTTAAAACAAATCAAGGAAAATTCCCACAAAATAATTCAGTGCATGCACATGATACCAGGTCTAATACCAATATTCACATTTTGAACTTCAACTTGTCAATGTATAGAAAGAGTCCTTACTGTTTTTGCAGTCATATTTTTAATCATTTGCCCAACTCTCTGAAAGATATTAATCCAATAAGCAAGTTCAAAAACCACATTAAGCGCTACCTTCTAGAAAATTGCTTCTACTCTTTCCAGGAATATTACTGCAGGAATTAATTTTAATATTTGACGTTGTGTACTTTGTCTTCAAATTCTTTGTGTGACTGACTACTGTTTCTTATTGTTTTTTTATTTATATTCTCCTGTCTGTATAACTACAATTAATCAATTGACGTTGTCAATATCTTTTATAAGATCTTACGACAATAAAGTAATTATATCGTTGGATAGCTAATTTTAAGTTGTGACCGAATAATGAACTAATTTATAGGGTGTTCCATTTAAAAAAGCAAAAGTTATGTTTATATTTCGAAAACTGAGACATACATAATTTTCTTCTCATCAGCAACGAATTCTACTCAAAAAAGTACATTAAGAATGTGTTACTCGATTTTCGATTCGACACTTGGTAATTGATATATAGAGGTCATCCAAAAATGCCAATTTTCCAATAACACTCTGTAGCTCGGTAGTAGAAAAAGATAGACGATCGCGGTTTGCGCCATTGTTTGTTTCTACATGTAGTAATTACTATTCATTATATATGTAAATGATCTTTCCCATGATCAAAGCACTAATTTGGTAAGTTATGAAGATGATAACCAATATCGCAGTGAGTGGTAACTCTCTCGATAATTTATTGTGTAGCACTAACCTAGGATTAAAAAATGTGACCAACTGTTTCTCTAAAAATAAGCTAGTAGTGAACACAGAAAACAAGAATTATACACATTTTCAAAGTTAAACTAGAACTAACTAGGAGGGGTTATTGAATTAACGGATAGCACTGTTCCTGGGCATTGATACCTATGGATAAAAATTTAACATGGTCTAATGATATGCAATATGTTTGCAAAAAATTAAATGCAGTACCCACACGGCACTCGATAGCCTTAGGACAACCAGTGGTCATACTTAGATGATAAGCAAGACATCCTGTGGACATCCTAAACGGGGTTGCTCCAGATTTAGGATGTCCTGTGGATATCCTTTTGAGACTAATCGTGATTGCCCATGAATGTCTTCAATGGGATAGCCCATATGGTTGTCCATAGGAAGAAAAAGAGACCAATATAGGTTAAAATCTGGACAACCTACAGACATCCACACATAGTTGCATCAGGTTATATCCATATTATCTACATGGGATCAAAATTAATCCTGTGTAGATACTATGGATAACCTCTAGGAAACCCACTGCACATCCTTTGTACAGAAATCTTGGATAGGATATCGTAATCATGCAGTCGAACTTTGCGTTCCCAAAAAAATATACTTGATTTATTAGGGTTTCGTCAGAATATTGCAGAATATTTGATTCTAATCAAGGCCAAACCGAACCCACACAGCACAGGATGGCCACGGGATATCCTAAAATGATCCCGTATATCCGATAAACGGATTGTTCATTTGGGATGTCGATAGGAAGTCCACTGGTTATCCTTTGGTCCTAATAACAGCCATAATGGGGATATCCATTGGATAACCTACATGACTATCTATAGGATAGCCTTTAGGGTTATTGATGTCCTATTTAATACCTATATAGGGATAACCAAAGGCTATCCCGGGCCCCATGGCTCCCCCCCTGGCTGCGCCCATGCCTATAAAAGATCTACGAAGTCACTATGTACATTGTCAGGGGCATCCTTTAAGGATGAAATGAAAGGACCTAGAGTGATTCCTGTGCCACTAAAAATCATTAAAAAATTGTATTAAAATGAACTAGTTTCAAATTTTTCTGAAAATTATTTTTGGTTCGTGACTGGAAGGGTTAAAGTACCAATTATTACAGTCATAACTTTATTTTTGGACGTCAATTAAAAGTTAATTAAATTGAAGGATGGAAAGCTTTTAGAATTAATTAGGTCACGTCAGTCAGTTTCCTTAACAGTCAGGGGCGGACTAAAGGGGGGGCTTAAGGGGCTTAAGCCCAGGGCCCCGGATACTGAAGGGGCCCCCGAATATTGAAAACGGACCAAATACGATATGATTATGACTATGCTCTGTACTGGTGATCTCATTGACAGCATAAATAATAAATATAAAAGTAAATATAACATTTTTTGCTCTTGTCTGCTTCCGCATCGCAATCCACAGTCTTTGTGCCACTGTATGCATCTGGATTTGATCAGTCCCAACTAAAGCCCAGTGTAATGCGGCTACTCGCTACTCACTATTATTATCATAGTTTAGTTCGGTATTTAGCCAAAACACAGTGAAACATGTCTTGGTGGTGCGTGATCTGACATGATCTCAAAAAAATGTTATCTTATGAAATGGGAAGGGCCCCAAAGCAATTAATAGCCCAGGGCACCGCACCCGGTTAGTCCGCCCCTGTTAACAGTCCAAATCAAACAATAATTGACTTGGAAATAAAAAAAGGTTCAAATTTAAATAAATTTAACATTCTCAATGTAATGATAAGCACCATATGTGCAACGTTGAAAGAAATTTTACTGATATTTTTGATACTGACGGAGCACCAGCTCATATATAAAAAAACCGTTGCCCAAGGAATCACTACTTCACATCCAGATTTTCTATCCAAGTCACTCGCAACGAAAAATTTTGTATGTGGAAATAATTGTTTATGGAACTTTAATAATATAATATTTGAAATCCTCTACCCCAAAAACCCATAAAACGATACCCCACATCGGTAGTGGGGTGGGGGGTGGTAGTGGGGGTGGATAAAATAAAAAAATATTTTGAGGTTCCTGGTTCTTGTACACACACTAAATCACAATTTTTTTTCATCCCCTTTAATAATGGGGTGGGGGTGGTAATGCCAATTTTTTTTTGAGACCTTAGCTTCACTTGTATATACTAAATACCAATTTTATGAACTCTTACCTACTTGATTTACCTATTTACCCCAAATTTACCCCAATTTATCCCCCAACCCTTCGACGGAACAAGTTGAAAATATAATCTAGTTCTATATCTCGTTAAAGTACATATCGTCACCTCAATATTACAAGGTTGTATGTAACATATTTGAGAATTTTTAGTTACTAATAATGCAAAGTTGTATGTGGCCTGGCGAATCTTTTGCGACTTTTTAATAGATGGCAGCACCTCTGTACCGAATTTTATACTTTATAAAACAAAGGTGCATGTAAAAATATTACACTAGTTGAATAACATGGTTGTATGTTTTAACACACAACTCTGTTTTCTACTATAGTAATGAAATAGCTCCATAGAACGGGTGTTGAGAAAAGCGGAGTACTTTTCTCCAGTATCATTAATTCATTTGCTGCTACAAGCAAACAAAAAGACTCCATATAACAGAGGTTCAGATTTTTTCAAGGACCCCCACATCGGTCGCTATACTAACAAGGACCCCTTAAAGTGACAAGGGCGGATCTGGACCTTGAGCTTGGGGGGGGGGTCTTGTAAAAAAATTTTCATCTTTAAATGAAACTTATTAACTTACACAATCTTGGGGGGGGGAGGTAATTTTTTTTCTTCCCAAAATTAACAAAAATCATAACATTTTAAAACAAAAGTTGATGGTTTACAGAATCTTAGGAGAGGTAATTACCTCGTTACCCCCCCCCATAAATCCGCGCTTGCTCAGTGACATTTCGCGGACCCCCAAGACACCGTCAGCGGACCCCTAGGGGTCCGCTTATTCAAAAAAAAAAAAAAAAAAAAAATGGGGAAACTCGTAAGACTGGTAAAAAAGCCAATTAAACTTTTCTTTGATTACTACTATATACTTTATTTCAATGTTTTTTTTTGTATCTTAGAATAAATAAATGATTTGCCGTAATACTTCTTTTTTTTAAATACATAATAGAAAAACAAAGTTGTATGTGACAAAACAAATCTCACTGATAGGAGACCAAAGTCGTATGTATTTTTTTAAATCAAAATATCTTCTTTGAAATTGAAAATAAAAAATATGACCATTACATAGTTGAGTAATATGGCACTTTAAGTGAATTGAGAAGAATAAGAAAATAAAAAATTAAACCGCTTCTGTATTTGTAACACCCCAACTTTAAAGTAAATTTTCTCAGAACAGCATTTAGTGCCCATAGAACCTTGTAATATTGAGGTGACGATATGTGTACCAAATTTCAAGTCAATATCTCAAACGGTTCCAGAGTAAACGTGCGCACAAAAAAAGTTACAGACCGACCGACACAGACCGACAGACAGACAGAATTTTTTTTCGCTCAAACTTAAAATCTCGACGTTTCATGATACTCTAAGCCTATATGAACAATAAAAATTTTTTTGTCGTTACTTCCACTGGATGTGGAAAATTTAGTGTACAAGCGGAGACCTCAAAACGCTGAACAACTACGGGATAGAATGAGAGAAGCTCGCCTACAAATAACCTCAGAAGAATTACGGAAAGTCCTGTTGCACAACAGAAAAGTTATAGAAAAATGTATTCACATGGATAGAGGATATGCTGAGCAAACTGTGATTTAGTTATCATGTAAATTTTGTTATTTATTGAATTGTTCAAGAATTATATTTGTTTGAAATTGAACTTTTTTTAATTCCAAGTCAATTATTGTTTGATTTAGACTGTTAGGTAAACTGACTGACGCCACATGATTAATTCTAAATGGAAAGCCTGTCTTCCTCCATATTAATTAACTCTTAATTACGCGTCCAAAAATAAAGTTGTGACTAATAATTAGTACTTCAATGAACACCAGGTACACTATCTTATTGAAATTTTGATACAACTAATAAGATTATGAGATTGTTTTATAGTTAAAACTTTGCTTGAAAATTAGGTTCATATTTCTTCATAAGGCGAATTTTTAAATATTTTGGCACAATCTCCTGATTGGTAAGTACCTTCCACCCAAATTTTAAAAAAATCGCATTGTTAATAAGGAAGTTGTGCAAGGGCAGATCTGGACCTTGAACTTGGACCGCGTGCTGAAAATAACAAAAATGTTTTTCCTCGAAAATTGAAATTGATGAGCGAGGGGAGAAAATCACAAAAAAAAATTTATAAACACAACTAAATAGAATATATATTCAAAAATATAAAATAAAATAATAAAAATTATGAAATTTTAAAAAGAAAGTTGGTGGTTTATAGAATATCTTGGGGGGGGAGGTACCTCCCCCTCTTAAATCCTCGCTTGAAGCTGTGATATAGGAGTCATGAATAGTGAGATAATATATTTACAAACTTTGAAATTTTCAATGGAATACCCTGTATATTTTTACATTTTTGTATTTTGCAGACGATTCTAAGTGCGATTATACAATTGAGACTATTTGATTTTATTACGGCCAGTTTTATTTTTGCACTTAAATCAATCTAATGGACGAAAACCAGAATGTCTGGAATCACTAAGGTGCAGGCGATTAAGTCGACATCTTTTAGGTACCCAGTAGTTAAACACTAAGTTGCACTACAAATTCATTCATTGAGTACATCAAATCGACAATTGGTTGAATATTAATTCAAATACACAAATTCTTTGGCTCTTATCAAGTATGCCGTGGAAAATTTAATAAAATTAGATTCAAATCGTTCGTTTTGTCAACAAAACAACTAACACTGCAAGTAAAAAGTATGCTGTGGAAACAAGAAGTTTGGCAAATATTCGTGTGTATCGTTAATTTAATGAATGCTTTCAGTTTGTTCTTTACTGTTAAAAATTGACAAACTTCTTTTGGTTTCCACAGCACACTTTTTATGCAGTGTTGTCTTGTTGACATAATGAATGTTTTGATCAGGAAGACTAAAGAGTTTTAATAACAGTGGCGCAACTACAGGAAGGGGGGCCAAGCAAGGTCCTCCTAAAATAATAGGCAGCTATCAAACAAACTATAATGCCCTACCTAAATACCTTTTTAGGTACCCAAATTATTTGGGTCAAATAAAACACCCATGTAGGTATGTATGTAGTATGTATACATTGTATTCAAATAAATAAGTAATGTTTTGTTTTTATCTAGAAGCATAGATTAATATTATTTCAGATGTAATTAGATAGTTCAAATAATATAATTACAAATTACAATATTCCTATAACAATTTTCCTGCAATTACAATTCCAAATTACTTTAATAAAAAAGTACTTAAATACAATTACAATTACACGAAAAAAAAAGGGAATTGATTTTGCTAATTACTTTTTCACCAGGAATTACCCAGCTCTGTAGTTGACAAGAACTTGTATATTTGGGTTAATATCAAACCTATTTTTGATTTGAAGTTATCAATGAATTTGTCGTGAAAATTGCTTGAAAATAAGTCCGAAGAAAAATGCATAAGTAATCTTATTATTTGTCTATTCTACGTATACTTTGACTCTAATGTCGTCAAAGTCCAACTCAAGGAACTAGAATTTTGGTGACTTTAAAAGTAAAAGGGAAATTTTAATTATTTTCTGAGCTTTGTACTGTATAGTATCCACACTGTAATTTGTGCAATTTATTTAGAGTCCACCCTGTATCTTCGACTTCGTCACGTAACCTACGTCACGGTCGAAAGTCGAACTAATGAAACTGTGCGATATGTCGCCATCTATGCAAGTTGCCCTGAACTACTTCAAAATTAGACGTGGTTTTCGACTAAAACGAAGGTGTCCAAGAACTTGAATGCACTGCAACATTGCATTTATTTTGCCGTGTTATCTCTCCTGTCAAGTAACACTGATATTAGTGCTTATCTGAAACTGAGAAAATATTGGCGATGATAAGTTTTCGTGGAAAATCTATAATTTAATTTAAAGGTTTTTCTTTATTTTACCTCACAGGCTTTTTATGTTCAAGATTCATTTGTTCTCAAGTCAAATAAAAATACCTAGTTTACGGACCAAATAATGAATAACTTGTTTTTTAAATTGTATATTGAATACTTGATAAAGATTTATTTGCCTGTTACATAATTCGTAATTAGGTATAATGATGTATTAATATTGAAAAATATCTTGCCTACCTGTCCAGCTTCAACTTTCTGTACCTACTTGTTTACATTTTATGTAGGTAAGATTAATACTTATACCTGCAACTAGGTAGATTAACAATACGATTCTCAGAACCTATAAGATTTGCCAGAGCACCCTCAGACTCAGAGGTAAACAATTAACCCTAATTCTGTAATATTAATGCCGTAAAAATGTCAAGACCTAGGTTAGAGAAAAGGCAACTTGGTTCGTCTGCATTTGTCGATCTCATTCGTGTTTCGTTCCTATATGTAAACGATGTAAACTGAACATTAATAAGTGACAGATAGTAGTCTTGAGATTTGGTATTTTAGAAAACAATTACTTGATTTTAACAATAACTTAAAGAAATTTAGTGCAGATAATAATACATGCATAAAAGTACTCTACAACAACTCTACCTATAAAATTCAATAACGAAACATATGCCTTTTTGAGATGCCCGATTTTATTAATATCCATAACGTTATTTGTTAGTGTGAATAAATAATCTATAATTAAGCTCTGTATTAATGGTATTAAAGCTTTAATAATTTTGTGATAAGTAATTACATTTTAAGGTTAGTTATTCATCATCAAATCTGGGTGGACAGTTTTGTGTTTATGTGTTAGTCTAATGTATTTTTTTGCAGTGGAAATATGGAAGACTATTTTGATGGATTTTCTGAAGACATAACAAAATGGGAAATTATTAGGGAAATGAATGACCTTGATCTAGGTAATTTCTTTGACTGAAACCTCATATTTTCATTTGTTTTCCCCATAAGTTTCTTAAAATGTAAATGTCTCTTTAATTATCAATGGTGAACGGGTTGATTTCTTTTAAATTGAGGTGTACCTCACCCGTACTTATAAAATACCTTTTTCAGATAAAGAAAAAGAACATAATGATTCTCGTGAGCCATTCCCCAGTGTTCAGCTCCTTCCCCGACAGGACATCATCTTATACGGAACTATCCCCAAAATGGAACAAAGAATTTATACAAAGTGTAAAGAATGTAGGCTAGTATTCAATCCTCGGGACATTTTATCACATAAAGCGTGTTCAGGAGAGGCTCATCTATCGTCAACACCACAAAGTCTTAAAAAGAAAGTTAAAAACAAAGGAAGTAGTAGTAAAAAGTCTCATCCAAGTCTGCCCCCACCGCCACTGTTCAAGGTGAGTAACCCTTCGAGGACTGGGAGCTGATGGCAGATTTTAGGTATGATTTCCTACCTCCGAACTCTAATTACTTTATCAAATTGTTGTCGCGGATGCGAAATGTGGAAATGTCAAAAAAATGTGCATTTTTGTTTTATAGCCTACCGGATAATTTTTATTTGTATCACCAGTTTTGATAAAAAAAACCTGGTAAAACTGGTAAATTTTTGAGTGAAAAGAAATAATAGTCTACCGGCTGATTTTCTGTACGCTGCCTATTTGAACTATAAAATGTTCAAAAATACTTCTGCCATGTAGCCTTGAGTGGGTGGAAGGGCCAGTCATATTGTATGATAAACTACTGTATGGCACTTGTTTTTTTCAATAATTTTTAATAATAAAAATTTTATTCACCATTTGTAATGCTACAAATTATGTATAAGTATCTGCTAAGTCAAGAGCAGAGAAAAAAAATGATACAATAATAACAATGAATAAATCAATAACAACGAGATATAAACAACACTTATACAAGAGAATACATTTTATGAAAACAGAAGATAATTGTCAAAAGATAAGAAAGTTATGACCAAGATTGAACCATTAATAATATAAAAGAAGTAAATATATAATAGTTTATATAATGTCGGTTAAGAATTCCTCAATTGAGTATATATTACTCAAAAGGATATTTCCTTTTTGTACAAGAATTTTCTTAATAGTAATTTTAAATTTATACCCATGTTTATAGCTTACAGGATTAAGTTTCTTTTTTTAAATGGAATGCTATGTATATCAGTACATTTTTTTGAAGCCTTTCACTCCCAACCACTTGGATGTAATGAATTTTTTTTGTTGGAATAATGCCATCTGCAGATGCATATTAAAAAAATCACCAAAGTCACAATTATGGGTTTTAACAAAAGATTATGTGAATATTAGTTACGAGACATCTATTTTATGTTTTTGAATCATTTTCACTTCCTAAAAATATACAGGCTGGCCAAAAATGATTTTTCAATTTACAACTTTTTGAATTGAATTTTCTCAATTTTTTCAAATGGAGCACCCTGTATATTTTTCGACGATGTTATATAAAAATTGATAACGAACATTTTTTGTATGTACATGCCTAAAGTAGTATTACTATGAGAAGATGCCAGCAAAAAATATGCGCAGAAACGAGTTTGTGCGCTCCATCATTCTAAACCAATGAGAAAGAATTACGTGACATTCAATGTCAACAACAGTGGCGGCGGTGCCCTGCAGTAGAGCGGCGGCGACGGTAATGATAATAATAAAACAACTTTATTAGGCAAAGTTTAGTAGAACTTACTATTCTTACACTTCTCCTGAACAAAGGTTACTCGTAACAGTTGACAAGTTTTAATCTACTCCATTTTCACAGTTCCTTGACCGCGAAACTTTTATTGGAATTACACATTCCTACACCCCAGGTAAAGCTATGCCACTGGTAAAAATATTCGCGCATTTTGGCTCCGCCCTGGCATCTTCTCATAGTAATACTAGTCTACAACTATTGTAACCATTTTCGATTTATTGAGCAATGCATACAAAATTCAAGAATGAACATAAAATAATAGAATTTCTTTAAATAATTCGACAGAAAAAATTATAATAAGTACTCCACATGTTGTCGACAAAAATAGCATGAAATTTTTAGCCCAGCGCATCAATTTCTTGTGCATAGTTTTTTTTGTAAATTTTTGTTTTCATTATTCGACAAGCAACCTCAGTTCGGTATGAATTGTCTTGTACCAATGAACATTTATCGCACTTCTGGGTCATCAGTTCTCATTTGTTGTTGATTTTAAAATCTTTGGAGTTTTACAAAATGAATTTTAACAGAGCGGAACTTGTAGACATGGCTTTTGTTTTGGGCGAGTCGAACAGAAATTGTTTGCTTGTCGATAGAATTTATAAGCAACAGTATCCTGAAAGAAGCATCCCTGATGTTAGCAGCTTCCAAAACCTCTTCGATAGATCTGTGGAAACTGGAAATGTAAAATATAAAAAAAGAGCTGTGCTGGCAACAGTTGAGAATCTCCATATTATTCAGAGACAAGTGTACTCATTAGTAGAAATAAGTAGACGATCTGTTGGTCGAATCTTAAAATAAAAATATGTTTCATGCATATCACATTTAAATGCACAAGAATAAACTAAGGAAGTGATGACATGACGATTTTTAAAGGCGTTTACAGTGTTGTAATTGAGCCAGAGGTAAAATGCAAGAAGATGCCACCTTCTTCAATAATGTTTTATTCGCCGATGAGGCAACTTTTCATAATTGTTAACATAATTAGCTAACAGGCACAATTTCCATTATGCTTCGGAAAATCCTCACTTTCAGGCAAATTGATAACCAGCACAGAATGTCTATAAACGCTTGGGGGGGAACTTGTTATAGGGAAACATTTCTCTGATGGTACATTGACTGGAGCTATTTATCTTCATTTTCTGGAGAACTATCTGCCACAATTATTGGTGAGTCTTCCTGAAAGAATTCGAAATAGGATGTGGTTTCAGTAAGATGGAGCTCCACCACATTATTTAAATGCAGTAAGGGACCACCTAAATCATATTTACCCACTGATTAGAAGAAATGGTCCCACAAATGGCCTGCTAGATCCCCAGATCTGACAAAAATGAATTTTTATTTATGGGGATACGTGAAGGAAATTGTTTATAAAGACCCACCAACAACAATCCAAAATATGAAGGGAAGATCTTCTATTTTTTTAAGTTTAGTCTTGAATTTTGTACTTTTCTCAATAAATCGAAAATGGTTTCAAATAGCTATAGAGGTATACATACAAAAAAATTTCCTTTTTCATTTCTACATCACATCGTTTAAAAATATACATGGTGTTCCATTTGAAGAAATTGAGGAAATCCAATTCAAAAAGTTTTAATTGAAAAATCATTTCTGACTACCCTATATTTTTTTAGGAAGTGAAAATGATTCAAAATTATTAATTACATGTCTTGTAACTAGAATCCATTTAATTTTTTCTTAAAACTCGTATTTGTGACTAGTGATTTTTTTCAATATGCTTCTGCATCAGCAAAAAAAATTATTACTTCCAAGTGGTTGGGAGATATTGAATAACGATATAGGAGAGAAAGAGGCTGCAAAAAATGTACTGTACAGAAAAATTCAATACTTTTTTTATAAATGCTCCCAAGTTTGTTACCTCTAACTTACCTCCATATATTGACTTCCACTTTATAGATAAATGTTTGGAAGTTTCGAATCACTCATTATTTCTTCAGGCCCTTTCCGAGGAGGACACTTTAGATTTAATTAAAAAATTGAAAAACTCCAACTCTTCGGGACACGATGAAATATCAAATATATTATTAAAACGTATTGCTACATATATCATTAAACCTTTAACCTATCTGATAAATCTGTCTCTTGAGCAGGGAATGTATCCATCGGATTTAAAATTGTCAAAAGTTATTCCGTTGTTTAAAAGAGGCGACCCAAACTTGTTTGAGAATTATAGGGGCATTAGCCTTTCTCCTAGTATGTCAAAAGTTTTTGAGTCTGCAGTAAACTCTCAGCTAATAAGTTTTTTAATGATGCATAATAAGCTTTCTTCCAGTCAACATGGTTTTACAAAAGAAAAAAGCATAGACACTGCTTTCAGTGATTTTGTAAATGGTATTGTAACGTCCATGGACAAAGGGACAAATAGCTCTGGGACTCTTTATAGATTTTTCAAGGGCTTTTGATTGTGTAGATCACTCTATATTATTGACAAAACTTGAGAAATATGGAGTTAGAGGTGTTGCTCATGATTGGTTTGCATCATATCTTGTAAAGAGAAATCAGCAGGTCTGTATTGAGGATGTTGTCTCTGACTCGCAAACTGTCAGCGTTGGAGTACCTCGAGGGTCTATATTGGGGCCCACACTTTTTATTATTTATATCAATGATATGCTGAATTTTATTCAACATCCATCATGTTTGACAGTTTCGTATGCTGATGATACAAACATTTTAATAAAATCTAATACCCTAGCTGATGCTGAAGACTGTGCAAAAACTATATGATAAAGTAATTTTGTGGACTGAAAATAATAAACTGTGTATTAACCAAGGTAAAACAACCTGTATTCTCTTTAGAACATTGCAGTCTAATATTGTCTTCAACACTAATATCTCCTACTACAAGCGTGAAGTATGCCAATGAATCGAAAATGCTTGGTTTGAAAATTGACTGTAGCCTTAAATGGTCTAATCACATTCATGATATGTGTGGAAAACTGTCAAAGATCTGTTATGCATTGGCGATAACATCTAAACAATGTAGCCTATCAATAGTAAGACAGTTGTATTTTTTTTACTGCAAAAAAGGGCAATACGTATAATAGCCAATTTTGGATATAATACTTCCTGCAGCTTAAACATTCTTACCTTGAACTCTATTTACATTTATGAGTTGTCATGTTTTGTTTACAAAAACAGAATCAAATTTAACGAGATTAGAACTGATCATCCATATAGCACTAGGAAAAAAGATCTCCTTTTACCAAAAGAACACAGGACGGCTTTATACCAAAAAATCTTTTTTTCATGGGTTCTAAATTGATTAACTGTTTGCCTGAGCATATTAAACCTATGACATTTTTTAAGTTTAAAAAGGCTTTAAAATCACTTTTGTTGGACATAAACAGCTATAATGTTGACGAATTTTTACAAAATGTGTGACTACTTTTCTCTAGTTTTTTTTTATTATTTGTGAATTATACCCTATAATATTTTCAATTGCTCACTGTTCACATGTTTTTTGTGTGTATATGTTTTTACAATGTTATTTGTGATATTTTTCTTTGTATTTCTACCGACAATACTTCTTAACTGCGCTTTGTACAGTTTCTGAAATTAATAAATATTATTATTATTATTATTACTATTTAAAAAAAAAAGGTCACTTGATACTGTAGAATCGTCTTGGCTCGCCATGTATATTCGAAAATAATTTCCGGTTAAAGACTTTTTATATAGTTTACTTATATATTTTTATACAATTTCTAGATATTCTAGAACTCGAGCTATTGAAGCTCGGCGCACTATTGCAATAGAATTATATTGAAGTGATTTTTTAAAAGTCGATGTCCTGTGAAAGGGAATTGTTAAAGTATTTTTATTTCGTGTAACATATAAATGATCAGATAGACTCATAAACGTGTCCATATTGTTTTTTGCATATATAAACATTTATAAATATATATAAATGGCACTTGGATTAGGTGAAATTTTTTCCATTTCGTGTTCTTCCTCTAGAAGAAATATTTTTAATTTTGGAACCCAACAAGATGCTAGTTTCAGTCTTATTACATAAAGAACTGTACGTTCAGAGAAACTCTGCATTTTATTTTTTCAAATAAACAAATGTATGAAAACGGCAGCATCGTACAGCTCTGCTTTTTAACAGTCCATTTAAAGTGGCCAGAGAAGACGTAATTACAAGTTGTGAAATGCTTCTAACACATTTGTTATAATGAATTGTATTTTTACATGACAATTCATTATAACAAATGCGTTAGAAGCATGTCACGACTTGTAATTACATCTTCTCTGGCCACTTTAAATGGACTGTTAAAAAGCAGAGCTGTACGATGCTGCCGTTTTGAGAATTAATATTTACCTTTGAGATGTACAGATTCTTTTTTTATTCATAATGGTTTCATTAAAACTTTTGTCAAGGATGTTTTAAGAGATTAGTTTTACAATGGCCTTTAATAAATGCTAATAGGCATTGAAAATGTTTAGTTTTAAAAATAACTGGAAATATATTTATTGCATACATGTCAAAACCGTAAAGAATAATTTAAAGCCTTTTTAAGGCTTAATGAAATTAAAGAAGCTAATAAAACCATTCAGCTTTATGGAATGGTTTATGTAGGTATGAAAAACCCATTACAAATACAAATAATCCTAACAGCAAATTAGCTTTATAACTGGGTGTTACAGAATGCCTTAAAACTTACCTTATAAGAGCAAGTATACTTGAAGTATAACATAAATCTTATCACAGCATTAATAAAGCAGAACACTGTTTTATAACCCTGACAACCTGACGACTTTTATATTGATGCTTGGGTAGTTCTTTAGGACTAGTGCAGTTAGCATAATGGTTGTATCATCTGTATCCATAATGGTGAAGCCATTTTTGACTAAAGGACACCACACGTTTTGTAGGTAAATTGGTGGCCTCTCAAATTTGATGAATTTTTGATATATTGTTCAACTGATTCTGAACAATAAGTTCCTTTGGCAAAACTTCAAACTATGGACAGTTTCTCCGATAGATGGCTCCAAAGACTGGACCTACCCCTGGATACTGTATCAACGATTTCTCAAAACGTACTAAACACACCACAGATAGTAGACAACCCCCCAAATCCAAAGCCAAGGCTGTGCGGAAGGGGGTTGCACATTTGGAAAAACACATACATCCACACCCACTGGTGTTGTCAATACCGGGGCTGGGGGTCGAACCCAAAGCGTGGTAGACAGTCAATCAGCATATTCGCCACTCAAAACGCCTTAACCGATTGAGCTACCGCGCCGGTACTGCAGGTATTGATATGATAACTGCTGGAAATGAATAATCAGACTATTTACCATTATTTGGTCTTAGATCCCAAGTAACAATTTAAATGCCAACAAGTATTTATTGGCTTTTATCACAGGTTTAAGAAGGTAAATAAACCGAACTGGGTTTTATTATTTCTTTTGTGCATACCAATTTATCTGCAGATAATATGTCCTTAAAAAAAGGCCTTCAAGTTATCTTTAAAGCAATTTGTTAAACCTCTTTGCTCTTTAAGACCTATTAGTTTTATAGCCACTTAATTGCTGCATTATTCAAAACCACAATAAACTCATTAAGTTTTATAGTAGATTTTGAATATTTTAAGTTTCGTGGTACACATCTATAAATCTTTAGGTTTTATGGGAGTTTTAAAATATGGTCTTTAAGTACTCCTTATGATCAAGCAATAAAAAACTAATAACTCTTCAGTAGTCTTACCCTTAATATATGTTATCATAAATACTATTTGCTTTTAACGATAATTGGTAAAGGTTCCTTAAAACCTAATAGTTTTTTGGTAGTTTTATTAAGCTACGTTCAAACTTTTTGGTTTTTATAAAGCACTTATAAATCCTTTGGTTCCCCACTTACAGAAATAACGAGAAATTAATGATTGCACACTCAAAAACACGAAATAAATCATGTTTTTTTTTATGTTATGTTATCTAAGCTAAGTACATTTGGTTTAGAGATTGTCAGAGACAAATCTTAAGGGTTTTAGAGAAGAGTAGTAAGGCTGGGTAAAGTCTTACAGGCTTTAAAATATGAATAAAGTGGAGCAATTAGAATTTAACACAACCTTTTGTTTTATAAAAATATTTCCTAAAGCCGCAAACTCTTAATAGGGTATTCTATTAAAATAAACGGTATTATTAATTTTTCAGCCATGTTTTTTTCTGTTAACTATGTCAGACATGTTTGAACAAAATTGGGGCAACAGTGTTTAGTTATATTTTTCTTATTCTTACTGTTTACATTTAGCCTGCAACTATCTAAAATGTGTTAATATGTCATATAAACCCCTAAAAAGCCTAAAACCATACTGAGTAAGCCAAAACTATTATTAAAAAAAAACGCGAGCAGATCCGAAGATCCGCAGCACTCAGGCCTATCGGCCCATTGTACATTCGCGACATTTAGGATCCCCTAGAAAAGACCAGTGCTCTCCACGAAGGAGGGCAGCCCTTTCCAGGTTAGATCCCGTAGTTCCTCCGGCTGTAGAAACTGCCTTCCGAATACCTATACCTTGACGCTCCTATTGGTGCACAATGGCATAGGATATGAGTGTTGGTTTCATCCTCCACTCCACACATCCTTCAAGTAGGATCATCTTTCAACTGCATTGTATGCAGATGATTGTTCAGAGGACAGTGTCCTGTTATCAGGCCTATCATCCGTCTCAATCGCTCTCTATCGAGCCCAATCAGCCACTATACGGTGGAGTCAGTCGAGGGCCCCTTGGAGCCTCAACTGTCTCATTCCGGATGCCTGAGCCCAATAGTTGTTAAACTATGCCGTAGCCCAGTCTTGCAGCTCTGATTGTATCAGACTTCTTGGCAGACCGAAGGCTGGCTCGGGTCCAGGGAAAGGAGTTTTTGCTCCTTCCTTCACCCGCCAAACGGTCTGCTTCTTCGTTGCCCTCGACTCCACTAAAACTAGGGTTACTATTATTTTTATTAATTGTAAATAATAATTAATAAGCTGACAAATGAAAGGCGCGTAATTTTTTTAAAAGTTTTTTGATATACTTTATCAATGAAGTGGTCTGCGTTGACAATTTTTTGATACTAGGTTGTTTATTAATATTAAATTTTAAAACGTTAGCACATGCAGATATTTCAATCGAGGCAGACATATTTTATTACTTGGCGACATTTTCTGATTTAGACAGTTTAAGTGCAACAAGTTTTCGACAAAGAATTATTAAAGACACAATTATTTATGATGTTCTCAAAGCAGGCTTAAAATTTGATTACAAGTACTAACGGTTTTAAGAAGACTTTGTAAAAGGTTTTATGGTAGACTTGAAAACATCTTGCAGATTTGGGTTCTAAAGTACTGTTGTTTTTATTGAGAGTTTTAAGGAAGATATTTATAACCTCTATAAAAGGTCTTTTTTGGTTTTATGCCGGGTTTATTGTAGCTTTTAAGAGGTTATCTAGTATAAACAGTGTTACGATCAGTTTTATTATATAGACTTAATAACCTCTTGTAGATTGTGATAAAACTTAAATTGTTACTTGGGATTGATGTGCCTGAACTGCCGGTTTTGCATGAAGTGACGTCACATCTCGTTTTTCGAATGCACAACACCCATTTACTTCAATTTATTTCATCATATATATGAGTAGCTTTATTAAAATCACTATCTTAGTAAATAAGTAAGTACATGCATTGATTGATAGAACATTGATGCTAGCTTGACACCGTATACATAATAATCTTGATTTTATTTTTCAAGATATAAAATTGAAGTTGTGTCCAGTCAGTGAAACCGAATGATTTGTGAGACCTTTAAGCAGAATAGGCAGTTTTTGCTTATTTATAATACATTAAACTTTACTATTTTTAGCTATAATTGCATAGCTGATTATATTTATTTTTTGAAATATTTACTTATTTTAATCATTCATTAATAGAAATAAAACCAAACAAAAATTATTTCAAATCAATTAAACCTTATTTATGCAGAAAATAAATTATACGTGCGGCATGTTAGGTTTTATAATAAGAATGACTTATCTTTGAAACTTAGAGAAGCCATCGTAACGCATATACACCTCACGGCAGACAATCTGTTACGTGTCCGTACTTGGCTGCCATTATCTGTATATGTAATTCCTGTAATACTTGTCATTTGTTTTATTATTGTGACGTGTCTTGTCTTAATTATACCACCATTTTTCCCTATTAGTGATTTGCTTGCTGGTTTTGATTGAACTGATTGATTGTTACATTCAGTGATGGTATTTAGAAAAAGAAAAATATGTTTTATTTGTAAATTTGTCTCAATGAATTAAATGAAGAAAAAAGGAATATTGCTGCAAATCGGAGAAATGACTTGAATTTACCTTTCTTGGAATTTAAAGAATGATTAAAATAAGTACATATTTAAAATACAAAAATAATCAGCTATGCAATTTTTGCTAAAAATAATAAAGTTTAATGTATTATAAATAAGCAAAAACTGTCTATTCTACTTAAAGGTCTTACAAATAGTTAATTTTCATTGACGAGACACAACTGCAATTTTATAACTTGAAAAATAGAATCAACTTTGTTTTGTACCAAGATTATGATGTACCCGGTATCAAGCTAGCATCAATGTTCTATCAATCAATGCACGTACTTACTTGTTTACTAAGATAGTGAATTTTAACAAAGCTACTTATATATATAATGTATTAAATTGAAGTAAACGGGTGTTGTGTATTTGAAAAACGCAATTCTACGACACTTCAGTTCAGGCACATCAATCTAAGACCAAATAGTGGTAAATAGTCTGGTTCTTCATTTCCAGTAGTTATACTTCAGTAAAATAGAATTAAATTTGGACCAAACCCGGAACAAATTTGTAATTTGTAAGCTAATTTCTTCGGGATTGTATTCTATGGCTATCCAGGAGTCTCTGAATGAAAATCTCAAAAAATCCGATGTGCACAAGTAAAGAAGAAATGCGCCGCCATGTTGAAATTAGGCACATTTTTCCTTTAATCGGTAACAGCCCACACGGATGACACTAGGAAAAAAGTAAAGAGGAAAAATTTCGAGAGAAAGAGCTAAGCTTCAATTTGGTATAAATCGGTTATATATTAACAAAGTTATGATTGTCAATATGACAGATTCTTATTAAAAAAAGGGTATTTTTTGCATTTTAACACTGCAATAATGTAACAATAGTCAACAAAAACTTGTGTTGGTAATACTAATTAAACGTGGTTTATTTTAGATACTAAATTTCTAAATGTGAAGTTGACAGGTAGTATGAAATATCGACAGCGGTACATGCACCTACAAAACTGATTGATCGCGTTCTTTACTACCAGTTTACCAAACATCCCCAGCAATAAGAAACTAATATTATTAAATAAAACTTCATTTGGGAACTTAAAACTAAAAAGGAACGATAGAGTAAAATCAATCGCATTTACAAATAGGACAATTATTATATAAAAAGAAGCATCAGCAGTTGTTAATCCTACACAACTTTTCAATAGGATTACTTGTATTGCTCGAGATCAAAATGGTTTAAAGGAGTGTTTTAAATATATGTTTAAAAAAAAAAATATGAATTAAATACCGGTTAGTTTATTTGACGATAATTCGTTTCGAAAAACAACAAAATCATCTCTTTTTTCTTATTTTGATAAAAAAACTTACACACAGAGTCCAACTTTGCCTGAAGGTGCTAAACAATTTGTAATAGAAGGGGGGGGTTCTCCTTAGAAAAGTTGTGTGGCAACGCCCGGCTCAATATAAAGATATTGTTTATCATTATGTTTCATTTGTCGTTATCATTATGGTTTAAATTGAAGAGCTAAGTGGATAAAGGTGTTATGTCACAAAAACACGTTATTGAGTAATTTAACTCGTAAGTTTTTAGGCGAGAACTTTTTTGTTATAACGACTATATAGCTTGCATTTTGTGATGATATTGACATTTGATGTACTTTTCAGAGACAAATAACTAAAGTTGTCAGTTGTCATTATTTTCGAAAATTTTAAAAAATTAATGTACATAACACTTTTATCCGTTCATAAGTTTCTCTGAAATGAATAAGGAATTAGTGAATAAAAGTGTTAAGAAATTAAACATATTTTATTATTATTAAAACATTGTACAATTTTTAGGTAGTCGGACAGTTCTACGGTTTTGAGCCACAGTTTGATCATTTCCAAGTATGTTGTGATAATACGGCCTTACCATTCATTTATGAATGGTAATTGTTCTTTAAGATTGGCCAGTTTTCCTTCACTTAGGCTGCCCTTGTTTTCATTAAACACCGTTAGAGCAATACAGTCGGAATTTATCTTATGCATATTCCTTTTCTTTAAAATATCGACTTTGTAAAATGGAGTCATTTCATCTAGTGATGTAATAGTAGCACCCATAGGTGCCATTTTATACCGTCGTGAAAATAAACCTTTTCATTGTTCAAGTTTTTCTTCCTTTTGTACAAATTGAGTTTTGAGGCAATTCCATCAATATCCTTGAAATGATTCTTCATATCTATGACAACGGCGTCTTTGGGAGTTCTTAAAATTTCTCGATACTGGTCCGGAACATAGATGTTTTGAT
This sequence comes from Rutpela maculata, assembly GCA_936432065.2. Taxonomy (NCBI): domain Eukaryota; kingdom Metazoa; phylum Arthropoda; class Insecta; order Coleoptera; family Cerambycidae; genus Rutpela; species Rutpela maculata. The sequence continues at coordinate 4,652,075 of OW386294.2, forward strand.
GTTTCCTTAAAATTTTCTCGACTCTGCCAAAGTCTCTGTCTGAATCTAAATATGGATGTCCCACCTCCGAAAATTTATAGTCGATAACTTTAAATTCTCTCTTTAAAATCAACAACTGGTAAAGTGTAATGATATTGAAGTTTTTATTTTGTCCACCACAGGAGTCGGGCCATATTATAATGTGATTGATCTTTTCTTGGAAATATTCATTGTAAATTTGTGAAAAGGTATGTAAGCAACTAGCAATTTTTAGGCTTTCACGGCTGGGCATATCTTCAGTCCATGTGAAAAAGAATGTTTTTTTTTCAGTATTCCTCAATGTATGTATGCCAAGGTTGTAAAACCACATTTGACTAAGGTAAAATGCTTTCGATGTACTTAATTTTGGCAGCGGCATGGTTTGCTGAAGATCTAAAGTAAGAAAGCAAATTGTTCTATCTTCTGTAACTTTTGCTCCGTCACGCTTTTGTTGTTCGAAAGCTAGTTTGTAATTTTCTCCGTATTCTTTAGTATTATTTATTTTATTTTTTTTAACCCAATAGATGTAAGCATAGCGAACCCTGTAATTTTTAAACGATAACCTTACAAACCCAAATGACTTTTGACTTGATTGGCGTAATTATCATACTTATTATTTTTTCCGCTAGAATTTCGGAATTCGCCAGATTTGCCTTAAACAATTTAATGCTGTTTCAAAATATTGGGTGGGCAGAAGCCATACCAGATATCAGTTTTGCTCTTGTCATAAAAATTTCTACGGTCCAGCCCTCTTCTACTTGTCAGCATAAAAATGTTTGTACAAAAATCAACACCGCAAAGCGTCACTTTCCAGTATTTCTGATTTACAGACTAATTTGCAAAAATTAGGTAAATTCGTATTTTATTATTGCATTTTATATTGATAATGTTTTGTTTTTAAAACATTATTAAAACTATCCTGGGAAGAAATTGCCACTATGTGAATTGCCAAAAGGTATAAATGTATTTACAGCAATTAGATACTCAAGTACCATCTCGACTCTTGTACCATCTCATACCATTTCGAAATTGAACGAAATGAATATAGGGATTAAAACACTATAAGCACTATTTCCAAATATCAGCCAATTTATAAACATCTTACATGATTCATGAAATCGTTTATTCATTGCCATTTGTAATATCAGTTTACTACGATTGGCCATTTTCACTATAATAGTAAGAAACACAACTTGTCACATTAATGTCAATATAACATAACTTTAATAGCAAAGTGTTTTGGATTAAAACAATTTAATATCGCACAGTAATGGATAAAGGTGGTATGTGATCATGACACCTTTATCCATTAATATAAAAACCATATGTACATAACACCTTTATCAAACATTAAAACGCATTTAGGAAAGGTTTATTATCCCAAAAACTTATTGAAATGATAGATAAGTTAAAATAGTTGTCTGTGTAGAAATCTCAAAATTTTCAAAAATGTCACATAACACATTTATCCACTTAGCTCTTCAATTGTATTATTATTTTCGATGGCTATTCGAATGAAAGCACTTCCGTTAAATTTACAGAACATCAAAGAAGAGCTAAAAATGCATTTCAGAAAGAAATTAATATTAACCCACAAAAAAATAGTACTTAGAGATATCTCAAAACGATTTCTTAGCATCAGCGTCAAATAAAGATCAGTTAATTAAACTTCTAACATGAAATTTTTCTCAAAATAATATCACAGTCAAATGTGCGGATGCAGATGCTGCTTATTGAATTGTAAAAGCTGCTATTGATTGCTCAGCTGATATGTGTTGTAGTTGTTGGTCAAGATACAGACTTAATAATGTTAGTCATTGAGCATTGCAAAACAAAAAAATGTATACATGATGAGATTCGGTGATGGATGTAAATCTGATAAAATAACGAATATCTGTAAGTTACGTTTAGAACTAAGTGAAAATGTAGTAAAAATCATTATATTTGCACATGCCATCTCCAGATGCGATACCACCTCTGCATTCTATAAAAAGGGTAAAAAAAACAGTATTTTCAGTTTTAGAAAATAGTACTGAACCAAGTAGAGTGAAATTACTTAGAGAAGATAACATACTAAAACTACTAAGTTTACTATTTTCGTTTATTAAAAATATTGGACAGTCGCAATTAAAATAAATTTCATTTAATCTGTTTTATTCATAGAAACGATTGAATATTTACTATAAATATGTAATAAATACCAAACACGACCTAGACAATCGGCAGGCGCCAGCGATATCGGTTTGCCCGGATGTTATCTTCTCTAAGTAATTTCACTCTAACACCCTATAAATTTTCAAAAGTAAATTTGCTGAAGCAAATCAGCTTGCAGTAATTGGGGAAGAATTTATTTTAACATGGTATGGCAGTAAAAAAACTAATAGTTAAATTACAGATTTGTTAAGTATAATCAGTTGGCTAAAGAACTTTATATCACATTACAACTTAGCTCTTTCTCTCAAAATTTCACCTCTTTACTTTTTTTCCTAAAGTGTCATCGGTGTGGGCTATTACCGATTAAAGAAAAAAAGTGCCTAATTTCACAACTTTTTTTATTTCTGCACGGCAGATGTTTTGGGATTTTCAGTCAGAAACTCCTGGATAGCCATAGAATACAATCTCTAAGAAATCAGCTTGTTACAAATTTGTTGCCGGTCAACTTTTAATTTTACTGTACTATTATCATCTCAATACCTGCAGTAAATTTGAGAAATCATCGATACAGTATCGATACAGTTTTTGAAGCCATCTATCGGAGAAACTGTCCATAATGTGATGTTTTGTCAGAGGAACTTATTTAGAATCAGTTGAACTACAAACAACATACCAAAAATTCATCAAATTTGACAGGCCACCAATTTATCTATAAAACGTGCAGTGTCCTTTAGAAGATTATTGATGTAAATTAAAAATAGTAACGGGCCCAATATAGATCCTTGAGGTATTCCCAAGAGAATATCAAAAATATCTGACTGCATTTCATTGTCATTTTGTATAGAGTACCTAGTAGTATAACGCGTGTGTATCAACTATTGGATATGATCTCAAGCGTCATCTACAGGGACCTAATGAAAGTAATGAATTTTTAACCCATGCAGATGAGACCTCTATGCAGACTTCATTTGAACTAGCGGTTATCGAGACAGGAACGGATTAAGGTTTCTTCAATAACGAAAACAAATATTACTTTGCTAAATGTCACTAAATTTAGTGATATTTAACAAAGTAATTTTTGGTTCGTTATTTTTACAAGGGAATTATTTATTACATTTCTACAAATAAAAATTGTTTTATCACATCCTTAAAATTTTTAAAATTCTTATGACTAAAATATAAAAGTGCTTCTATCTACTATTCAATTTACTAAACTTGAATATTTTATATTATGCCAATAAACTATAATAAACCGATTATCCGATGACAACAATTCTAATTGGTGAGCAGCACATCAAAGGGTTCCAGCAAGTAGAATTCTTAGTAGCTGGAAATTTACTACACATTTTATTACGTTCAAGGAGATATTTACAACCGAGGCGAAAACTTTGATGTGTTCTCATAATTTTGTAAAAAGGTTCTTGCTGTTTAATTCGAAATTAATAGTGGGGTTTCGTTTTAAAATAATAAACAGGTACTTAATTTTGAAATTTAAACCATATCCCCATATATTAGCTGTACATGGCATAAATTATGCACACCTACATTTTCGAATTTACCTAACCAGATCGTAGCTGTATTTTACGTAATTAGGTAATATTTATAATTTTAATTTCCAACATATATCTTATACTAAAGAAATGTTTGTGCATGTGGCAACACGGACATAATTCGTACAAATTACTAATGGGTAGAAATAATCTACAATCAACTACTGCTACTGCTGTTTTGAAATAACAGTTTAAAAATGACATCGATGAGAAGAAGTACCGGCATTCGCAGTAGCGGATCTAGGGGGTGCACGTGCCCCGGTTCCCCCCCCCCCCCCCCCCCAGAAGTATGAAATATACCCAATATTAATTTTTAATAGATAATTTATGGCTAAAAAAGCGTATATAAGGGGTATTTCAAATTTCTGGTGCCCCCCAGAAATCAATCCTGTATCCGCCCCTGGGCATTCGCATACCGCAGCGCGCAGTTTGCAAATGTTATTTCAGAGATGTTATTTTATACATCAAGCTGCTGCCGCTGGCCCACGCACATTGGCACAAATCGTGATTTTTTTCGTTCAAAATTATCTAGAGCACTTGTTTCTCAACCGATTGGGATAATTTTTTTTAAAATACTCGTTATTTAATTTGCCAAAAATGGCCATTTTTTATTTAAATCTTAATCAAACCTACAAATAAAATCTTCCTTCTGATCCAATTTACATAAATCTTGTTACTTGGGGGGTTTTTAAGGTCGCTGATTACGAATCTGATATCCAAATTGTCATAAACCAACCCACAATATGGCGGAATCAATGGCGGCTATGAAATGCTAAAAAATGATGAAAAATGAAATATTTTTGTTAAAGTTTATGCCGAGAAATTTTTAATATTGCTGATAAGTACTTTTAAGTTAAAATTGACTAAATTTTTAGTTCCAGGAAGAAATTCGAGATGGCGGATCCAATATGGCTTCAATAAGATGATAAAACTAAGTTAAAAATAAATTAAATGCATTAAACTAAATAGGCTATTCCTAAGAATTATTAAAAAATTTAAAAAAGAACAAATTTTCTGAAATTTTAAGACATATCCAATATGGCTATCTTATATTAATTATTATCAGTCATAAATATGTGATTCAGTCCTCCATTAATTTTTAACATAACCTTAAGTAGGTCATATTAATATTTCTTTTTTTATCTGCTAATAATATAATAAATACCTAACACCAGGAACTTTAAAATAAGAATATTAAACCTAACATAACATAAGCCTAATAGAACCTTAAACCTAACTTAGTGCAAAAAGTTTCCGTCATTGTTTAAATCTTAAATTTCTCTGTTTAATTTGTGTTGTTTAAATAATATTAATATTCTAATTGAGTTGAAATTTTTTTTAATGTTGATTATATCCTAAATACAGTTAAATAATATTATTAGCAGATAAAAAAAAAGAAATATCAATATGAATCACTTATTAAGGTTATGTTCAAAATTAATGGAGGGCTGAATCACATATTTATGATTCATAATTAATGTATGGCAGTCATATTGGATATATTTCAGAAAATTTGTTACTTTTTAAATTTTTTAATAATTAGGAATAGCCTATTTGGTTTAATGCATTTAATTTATTTTTAAGTTAGTTTTATCATCTTATTGCCGCCATATTGGATCCGCCATCTTGAATTTCTTCCTGAAACTTAAAATTTAGCCTATTTTAACTTAAAAGTACTTCTCAGAAATATTAAAAACTTCTCAGCATAAACTTTAAAAAAATATTTAATTTTTCATCATTTTTTAGCATTTTATAGCCGCCAATGACTCCGCCGTCTTGCAGGTTGGTTTATGACAACTTGGATATTAGATTCTTATCAGCGACCTCAAAAACCCCCGAGTAACAAGGTTTATGTAAATTGGATAAGAATTACGATTCGCCATATTGGATCCGCCATCTTCAATTTTTTCCTGGAACTTAAAATTTAGTCTACTTTAACTTAGAAGTTCTTATCAGAAATATTCAAAACTTCTCGGCTTAAACTTTAACAAAAATATTTCATTTTTCATCATTTTTTAGCATTTTATAGCCGCCAGTGATTCCGCCATCTGCAGGTTGGTTTATGACAATTTGGATATCAAATTCATAATGAGCGACCTCAAAAACCCCCGAGTAACAAGATTTATGTAAATTGGATAAGAAAAAAGTTTTTATTTGTAGGTTTTATTAATATTTAAATAAAAAATGACCATTTTGGCTAAGATTAATAATTTTGGTTAGTATAATTAAAAAATCGGCTCTATTACGTTTTTTGGAAATTAAATAACGAGTATTTAAAAAAAAATTCATCCCAATCGGTTGCGAAACAAGTGCTCTAGATAATTTTGAACCAAAAAATCATGATTCGTGCCACTGTGCGACGGGCAGGAAAAATTCTTTGATTTTTATGTTTTCTAGAGGTATTAATTTTCTTTACGTTCATATATAAATAAAATATAAACAATTTGATTTACGTAAATCATTTTTTAAGCCTCAACCTTTAATTATTATTATTTCATGTTAAATTAATAAAAAAATACCAGCAGTCATACATAGATATAGATACATAGATACCTAATACAAATTAAATTTTTGATGCTGAGATATGGATCCACTTGTGGTTTATTTATGCTATATAAATAAACCCACCGCTTGATTAAATTTTAAATAACAATATAACTCGTCGATCGCCTACCGCCAACACGCCAAACACAGCGTATGCAATAACATTATTGGAGATGCAGGTAAACGAAAATATAGAATATGGAGAAGAAAATATAAAAGCTCTGAACATATTATGATTAAAAAACAGCTAAAAGTCATTACATAAAGCAGATAGCTTGAGATTTCTACAAAAATATTCAACTCTGGCAGTCCTTCATTTTTAAACTCGGTGTGCGGGTAATCGAAAATATACACACGGAGAAGAAAATTGAAAAGATTTGAATATGTTATGAATAAAAAAACAGCTAAAAGTGTGTACATAAAGCCGATGACTCAACTTCAATAATATTTAACTACATTTTCTTTTATTTCACATAAGTCTACGTGCCGCTGCTTACCTATAAAACATATAATAATAGCTTTGTTCAAAAATCCTCCACTCTCTACACCAGTGCAAATGCATCTCTCTTCAACTTATGTATAGTCACACTCTATCTTCCTTCTATTATCTGCACTAGTGCAGCTAGTGTAGGGTTTTTGAACACACCTTTTATGCTGCTGCTGTTTTCTAAATAACAGTTTAACAGCAGTCAGCAAGCACATTCAATAAACTATATAGTTTACTGACCGTGGTCACCAAGAGCATTTTTACAATGTCGTGTTTATTATCTGTTATTTTCTCACCTGTTATTTTCAAACAGAAATAACAGTCTGTTAATGCTATTTACAAATAACAGTCATAAAATAACAGGTTGTTAAATAGCAGCTCATCTCTAGTTACAAAATATTGAAACTTGCTAATAAAATAAGGTTGATGTATCGTTCCTGTCTTTAAGAGAAAGTTAAATAGTAAATTCTACTTACATTAAATATTAATCGCGTTCAGTCCTACTTGCACTTAGTGTCCTTTCAAGCAAAACTTTAAAAATGACACTTTGCGTCCCTATGATACCCCAAAGATGAGGAATCAGGTTAAAAACTACTCACCCCGTATCGTTATTCAAATTCAACTAAATCTAAGACAAATTGTTCATTAAATGGAAAATCGAAACACGAAAATATTAACACCTTATTTTGCAATATGGAATATTATCACTCAAAATTAATGGACGGAGAATGAAACTAAATGCGGACCTGTGTATTTTCAAGCAGAACAATACTCTAGCTCAAAGTCAAGGCAAGAGATTTCAACCAATAATAATCATTTCATTCCACCAATTAAATCGCTGGCATCCCACGATCGTTATGCCATCTACATTTAGCCTCCTTTCACATCCAACGAAATCTCCGTAAGGTTATACTACTAGGTAGTCTATATATAATGTTATTGTATTTACCTTTAAAATCTCTAATCAGCTCCCGGCTTATCACTTTCTTTTGAATATGTAAACTTAATATACAAATTGTTTTAGAAACCACCATCACCACCCACGACAGTACCATCAGCGGTTGTCGTACCAGAACCTAAATTATCCACGACAAAAGTGCCACCTAAAATACCAAAAATCTCGACAGTATCTCCTACTACTTCAACCCACACCGTCACAACAGCTACCAGTAAACCAGAAACACTTGTCACGTCTAGTTCCGTTCACACTTCAAAATCTAGTACCACTGTACATTCTCCAAAGTCACCATCCAAGCCTGTTCCAAGTTCGGTACATTCGCCTAAACCTTCGTCAAAAACAACAACAAGTACCGAAATGTCCACGGCAAGTTCGACATCTTCATCTAGCTCAACTAGTAGTAGTAGATATAAGAAATCCAGGAAAAGTAATAGCAGTACGAAAGTTACTAAGGAATTCGATCCAGATGTTCATTGTGGGGTAGTTGAAGGCACTAGGGGGCCTTGTACCAGGTCCATCACCTGCTCCAATCATAGGGTAAGAAAATTTGCTATTATACTTAACAATAAAAGGTCATTTTTTGTATTTGCTATTTACAGTGCCTGTTGCCTCCAATTTCAGTGACTAAATCACTGATTAGAATTCGATGAAGTAAAAGGCTTCGTAATTTATACGGGAAGAATCCATACGTATATTATAAACATTAAAGGATAAATAATGTTTGTTTAACTTTTTTAGAACTAGTGTTTTTAATTTGCCATAAGTCAATTTTTATTTCCGGAAAACACAAGCCATCAAGAGATATGTCCTTTTGTGTTTTCTGTTCCAAGTTGAGATTTTGCAGTTTTATACATTTTAAAAAATAATTCCTGTAAAATGTAAGTTTGAATTTTAATTTCACCAGTTTTTGAAGTAGTAGAGAACTCGTGTGAGCCTTAAAAAATTATACTGTAGGGCTTTGAGCTTTAAACACTAAAAGTTGACAGCTGGCTAAATCGACAGCTTATACATAGGTAAACTTCCAAAAAAAGTTGTCCAAAGATTGTCCTGTGCAAAAGAGCGCTATTCAAAATTTTCGAGTTGTGTAGTACGTCAGATAGTGAAGGTTTAGACCTTTCTTTAGTAAAGACTCTATAATGTTTTCTGTAACCATTTGGCTGTAAAAAAAAGCATTGTGTCTTACAGGAAACACAGATTTTAAGTGCACGTATCTCTGTCCGACGCTCGATAAAATTGAATTAATTTTGCCATGTTTTTACATATCTTACTCTATTACATGAAAACTAAGCTTCCAATCAAAAAGAAATAATCTTTAAAATATGAAGACTGATGCTTTCTGACTATGAAGGTAATTTTTTAAAACAATTTAATGAAATAGCAATCGAGTTATTTAAAAACAAATTCACCCACAAAATATACAAACAATTAGAACTGCAAACCTTGATCTCTTCTCCCAACACATTTTTCCTCACGGTCGAAAATTCCCCAAGGTCTGTAATAGCCTTGTATTAACCCAAGTAATAATTTTAGTTTAAAAATACACTATAAGATATTGTGAAAGTTTATTTCTAGGACTACTTATAAATGTAAATAGTCTGGAAGAACTCTATAAAACTGATATATAAAACTTATAAGAGTAAAGGGACTCACCTAAAGAAATGCCTATTTGCCTCTTTAAAACTGCGAAGAAAACTTTCAAGGTTTAATGAATTATCTAAATTTTTACTGGTCGAATATTTGAAGAGTATTATAACCCATGCCATTTTTGGAACACGTTATTGGTAGTTCCGCTTGCCATTATTATACCGCGTCATCCACAAACACAGGAAATGCCTACAAATATTTCTTACCACAGCTTTAAAACTACTTATTTCAAAATACTATAGTCTGGACAAAGATTGTCCTGTGCAAAAGAGCGCTATTCAAAATTTTCGAGTTATGTAGTACGTCAGATAGTCGACCTTTAGACCTTTCTTTAGTAAAGACTCTATAATGTTTCCTGTAAAAAAAAGCATTGTGTCTTACAGGAAACACAGATTTTAAGTGCACGTATCTCTGTCCGACGCTCGATAAAATTGAATTAATCGCAAAACATAGTCCCAACATATCCTTTGTTTACGAATGATTATGCTTACGACTGATTTATTTTTTTTGTCTGGTTCGTCCGGGAGGGAGGGAGGGAGGGAGGGAAGGAGGGAGGGAGGGAGAGAGAGAGAGGGAGGGAGAGAGAGAGAGGGAGGGAGAGAGAGGGAGGGAGAGAGAGGGAGGGAGAGAGAGGGAGGGAGAGAGAGAGAGAGGGAGGGAGAGAGAGGGAGGGAGAGAGAGAGAGAGAGAGAGAGAGAGAGAGAGAGAGAGAGAATTTATTAGCATTTGTTGCTATACAAAGACAATCAAATCTTACAGATTACAATTATTTAAAATACAATACATACATATATAATAAATAAAACAAAATAAACAAAACATTTAAAAACAAGACTTAACATAATTTGAGATACTTCTCTTAAATATGTTAACATTGTTAATATCTTTAAGATGCACTGGAAGTGAATTATATCGTTAAAGTTCCATAAACAATTATTTCCACATACAAAATTTTTTTGTTGTGAGAGATTTGGACAGAAAATCTTGATGTGGAAGTAGTGGTTCCTTGGGCAGCGGTTTTTATATTTTATTGTTATGTAAAGTAATTTAATTTACTTTGTTAATTTTTTATTAATAAAATGTAAAAAGCAGTTGAAATTGGCGTTTGGGTTATAAAAATTATTTATCTCTCTCGTGTTAGGTTAGACACTTCTCAATAGTATTCAAGTATGTTGTATGAGCAATAAATTAATTTAAGGTTTTAATTGACTTTTAAAAAATTGCGGCTGGCAGTATGGTCCTTGACCGAACGCCATAAAAAAATATTGAGGGAAAACTGAAGTTTATCAGTCTGGGAATTAATGGAATTTGAAGAGCAGTTTTATGTGGCCACCCTGTATCACTTATTATTATAATATTTTTAAAACTTTTTCAAAAAGAATTTGTATTCTTCTGGACAATAAAGTATATTTTGATTGATTAATTGATGAGAAAAACATCTGAACTGCGGATATCTGATGGACTACATTCCTCGAAAATTTCGAATAGTGCACTTATGCACAAGACAATCTTTGGACAACATGCTTTGGAAGCGATCATTAGCCAGTTGTCAGCTTTTAACCTTTAAAGCCCTACGGGATGAGCAGTTTGGGCCTTTGAGCTCCCTACTAAAGAGAGACTAAGTCATTTTTTTATACAATTCATACTAATTAATTTTATATTTTTTTTTTGTTATTGATAAGAAACTTAGAGGTAAGTACCAAGTAGTAATAATGTAAAAGTTCTTTAAAAAAAAGACTGTTGGTTTAGGTGTTGTCAGTTTCTAATTGTATGTGGTAAGAACTGTTGTAAGCAAAATTAATTGTTAACTTCAGAATGTATTGAAATAATAGGGTAAAAATGACTCACAAAATTAGTGAAAAACTACCTTATAATTACACAGGTTCACAAAAAAAAAGTTATTTGAACTGGACCTCTGAATATACTGTTCTTTACTATTTTTTCCCGCTGATTACGAATCTAAAGTCAAATTGAGGGGTTAATGCGCATATTACAGAGAAAAACTCGAAAAACTGTCAAAAAATGCGTTTTTTATGGTTTTTTGGGTGGTAAAATATGCATGTGGCGTGTTCGGCTAGGCTGCATGTATCTTTCTTATGTTTTTTTGCCCCACTGACCTCGAATCTCTTGTTAGAACCCAGGGCTAATTGTCAAAATGTTGAGGAAAATAAAAAAAAAACGTATAAAATCGCGTTTTTCACGGATACTATGTTTTTTTATGGATATCACGTTTTTTTCATAAATACATAGTGTGTTACGATGGCCTGCGTACACCTTTTTTGAGTAATCTTTCCCGCTGATCACAAATGTTGAGTCAAATTTGAAGATCAGTGATGAATATACTGAGAATAATAAAAAAAAACTGTCAAAAATCGGTTTTTTTCATGGATGTCGCGTTTTTTCATGAACGCATAGCGTGTTCCAATGGTCTGCATATACCTTTATTGAGTAATTTTTTCCGCTGAGCACGAATCTGGAGTCAAATTTTGGGGTCAGTGATGAAAACACTGAGAAAAATCAAAAAATCTGTTTTTCAGTCAATCACTGTGCGTGATATAGAGCATTTCAATTTTATATGGGTTTTCGTTTTCGAACGTGCTTATCTTTAAACGATCTGTATAAGGGGTTTCTTCGACGTTTCGTTCCTTTTGGTTTCACTTCTCTTTGTAGCATCCAGCAGTAAACTGCTAACAAGTTGACATCCCATTTACCCTGAAATCGACATTCAGAGTCTTTTAAATCTCGGTGGAATCGTTCTCCTTGCTCTTCGCTGAAGTCGCCGTTATTTTCTGGAAACTCATCCAGGTGTGAATTGAGAAAGTGCAATTTCAAACTCATCATACAACCTAACATTTCGTAATTCTTTGTCATTTTTGATACACGCCTTTAAAACTTAACCATGCCGCCTTTTCTACTTCATTCATAGAATCTACGAATTCTTGGTCCCTAAATAAAGTTCGAATCTCAAGCCCAACGAAGATACCTTCCTTCAATTTAGCATCAGATTTGTGACTCATCAAATGACTCAAATATATATTTGAGTCATTTGATGAGTCACGAAGATACCTTCCTTCAATTTAGCATCAGATTTATTACTTATCAAATGACTCAAATATATATTTGAGTCATTTGATGAGTCACAAATCTGATGCTAAATTGAAGGAAGGTATCTTCATTGGGCCTGAGATTCGATCTTTATTTAGTGACCAAGAATTCGTTGATTCTATGAATGAAGTAGAAAAGGCGGCATGGTTAAGTTTTAAAGGCGTGTCTACAAAATTTCTCGGTAATACCAAAGATCCAGACTACAGAAACATTGTATCAAAAATGATAAAGAGTTACGAAAAGTTAGGTTGTATGATGAGTTTGAAATTGCACTTTCTCAATTCACACCCGGATGAGTTTCCAGAAAATAACGGCAACTTCAGCGAAGAGCAAGGAGAAAGATTCCACCGAGATTTAAAAGACTTTGAACATCGATTTCAGGGTAAATGGGATGTTAACACGTTAGCGGCTTACTGCTGGATGCTACAAAGAGAAGTGAAACCGAAAGGAACGAAACGACGAAGAAACCCCTTATACAGATCGTTTGAAGATAAGCGTGTTCGAAAACGAAAACCCATATAAAATTGAAATACTATATATCACGCGCAGTGATTGGGTATCCTAAAAAAACAGATTTTTGACAGTTTTTTTTATTTTTTTCAGTGTTCACTGACTCCAAACTTTGACTCCAGATTCATGATCAGCGGAAAGAATTACTCGATAAAGGTATATGCAGACCATTGGAACACGCTATGCATTCATGAAAAAACGCGACATCCATGAAAAAACCCGGTTTTTGACAGCTTTTTTGATTTTTCTCAGTATTTTCATCACTGACCTTCAGATTTGACTGAATATTTGTGATCAGCAGGAAAAATTACTCAAAAAAGGTGAAATCGTAATTCGCTATGTATTCATGAAAAAAAATGTGATATCAATAGAAAAAAATGGTATCCGTGAAAAACGCGATTTTTTACGGTTTTTTAAATTTCCCTCAACATTTTGACAATTAGCCCTGGGTTCTAACAATAGATTCGAGGTCAGTGGGGCAAAAATCTTAAGAAAAATACATGCAGCCTAGCTGAACATGCCACATGCATATTTTACCACCGGGTTTTTCTCTGTAATATGCACATGAACCCTTCATTCTGACTTCAGATTCGTAATCAGCGGGAAAAAATACTAAATGAAAGTATATTCAGAGGTCCAGTTCAAATAACTTTATTTTTGTGGGCCTGTGTTATTATACATAATATTTTAAGTAACTAAAATTTTTTACTACTTCTGTTTCTGTAAAAATAGACACGACTTTGTTGTATGGAATTGAATCTGGGGTGTCTAAGGAAAGCCATAAATGTCACCCAAACACCTATGACTGAGACGGGTGTGTTAGAAATCATAGTCAGTATGAGAGAGGAAGAAACTAGTAGATGTTGTTGATGGGCCTCTAATAGAGTGTAAGTTAAAAAAACTTTGAGAAATAAATAAAACTGATATGGAAGAAGCATGCCAAGAAAGAATATTTTGCAAAAAGTATGAATGCATTTAAAAATCAGGGACTTTTTTAAAAATCATTCTTAATCACAGTTTTACAGGAATTATGTTCTGAGATATTTTTGTTACATATGCTTTACTATCAATAATATCAGTTTTATCCCCTCGCTGGGTTACTAAGGAGGAAAAAATCGAATTTTCCTTGAGGAGCTATATTCCGCGTGTAACTGGATCATGGTACACCTCCCTTTTTTCCCTTTGGTTTTAAAGATAAACGATTGAAATTTGAAATATATATACTTAATAATCGTCACTTTTTGCCATAAATGATTTTTTTTTCACTTCCGGTTTCACCGAAAGTGACATTAACTTTTTATTTTCAAATAGAACACCCTGTATATAATTGAATTTTTGAATTCTGCGTAATTTTCTGAATCCAATGATACTTTTTACTATTAATTAGGAATTTATTCATATGGTGTATCATGATCCTGTTAACCACGGTATAGTTTACAATTTTGTTTACAAAGTATACTTTTTGCAAAAAGCAACTTTATAACTTCGACAGCCATCTTGAAAAAATGGCGCTCTAACTTATGATTTGTGTTTTTAAGAGCATTGGGTTTCTGATTGCAAATAAATAAAACTAGCGCATCAAGAGTTCAGTATGCTGTGCATGGTATAAAGAGTTTCCAAACCTCCAGTTAGTGTCTCAGGGTTGTCATTTAACTACACTTGAGAAAAAAAAAATCGAAGTACCTTCAGAACATTCCTCCAATTTTTACCATTGCTAAAGGAAATAATTTGTGCAAAATTTGATTTCAATCAGACACCACGAACACAATATGACTCACAAGAAAGTTGACTTCTCTAACATAATTTGATGAAAAGTAGAAAATTAATGATAATTTTTTATTTAAACAATGGAAATTATTTGAAAATAAATTGATGTCACTTAAAAACAGTCTGCCAGTCCGATTTCAGAAAACAGGATTTTAGAAGAATTAAAAAAAATTCTTTAAACAAATGAGGTTTTATTAGATAATATCTAATAATAAATGTTATGGGTCTATTACAAAAAAGCAGACTTTTCTAGCATAATTTGAAAAAAGTTGAAAATAAATAATAAAAAAAAAATAAATTTTTGTTTAAACAATTGGAAAATATTTGGAAATAAATTGATGTTGCTTAAAAACAATAGACTGCCACTCCGATCTCAGAAAACAGGGTTTTATACGAATTTTCGAGAAAAAAAATTATTTAAACAAATGGAATTTATTTAACTAAACGAAATTTGATTAAAAAATGTGGATAACTATTCCACTAGACCAGCGGTTTTCAACCTGTGGGTCGCGGCCCCCTGGGAGGTCGCGAAGCAATTCCAAGGGGGTCCCGAGCTATTGAGAAAAAAATCAATAAAGTTAAATCATTTATTCTAAAATCTAAAAATCTAAATATTGCACACATACAATTTTAATGAAACCAATTTTTAATGAGAAATCAAACCAAAAACTATTTTAACACGTTCACTGCGTTGTTGAAAAATCAATGTTAAATTTCCATGCGTTATCGGTCCCGGGAGACCGATACCAAGTTTTCGTCCTATGCGGTTACGGTCCCCGGAGACCGATATCTCAAAACCTACAAAAATTGAATTTTTGGCAAAAAAACTGCACTATCAAATCACTTGACCAATAGAAATCTATTCTAAACTTTGTAAATTATGTATCGCAGCGTCAGTACTGGTTTTCGAAGACCATAACCGCATATAACCAATACATGATTTTTGGCTCAAATGAAAGACGTTTTTTTTTTATTTAAATTAAAACAGCCTTTATTTCTTACATATAAAAAACAAAAATAGTGTTTATGGCTGTTCTGTATACATAACATAACGAAAATAAAAGAGCAAATATACGTCAATAACATTCAAAGTAGTTATTATTATTATTTAATTTTTGTGTAGTTCATTGAAGCAGTCTAAGCACATCCCTGGTTGGTTTGGGCAGTGCGCACAAAAACTTGTCACTTTTGATACCTTTTTATTTGCTGCTCGACTGTCCATTGTGAGGCGCAACTTTTTGTAACAACCATTGCACATTTTCCTCTTTTTTCTTCCTGGCCCGCGAGGTTTCACTAATTTGTGTGGAGCCCTTTTCGGCAATGAGGTACTTTTCTCTTCGTTTGCAACTTCTGGTTCACTTAGAAACAATATCGGTCTTAGGGGACCAATACCGCACTACAGTAATAAATATTAATTAATTTCCCTTTGTCAATTAAAGATATACACTTAAAGGATTGAAAACAAGGATTTTATTTGTTGGCAATTATTTGTAACCATTTAAAGTATTAATATGTATCTACAGCATATCGTGTTTGTTGTGATCTTATATGTATAACTAAGTTAATTATTGTCATATTTGTTGTAAAAGTGGATCTTCCGATTAGTCAATTTTAATTACATAATTTTTATTCCAAAATTGTAGAATAGCAATTTTATACATACATCAGACTTTTTCATCATAAGATAGGTTTTAATACAATTTTTATAATTTTGATAAATATTTATGATCTAGTCATAATTAATTTGTTTTACAAGTAGTGTGATTCGTTGCATTAAGTAATGTGTACTGTAAACTTTTCTTGACTTGTGTAATCTCTGTTTTTTTAGCACCAATAAATCTTTTCTTTCTTTCTTTTCTTTCTTTCTTTTCTTTCTTTCTTTCTATTACTCCAGTGCGGTTACGGTCTCCGGAGACCGATAGAACAATAATAGTTCCGTGGTACTGAAAATGCAACCAGCATCACATAGCTGTTTGAAAGGTTAAAATCCACCGGTTCGTTTAGAAGTTATCGCTCCCGCACCAGCGGTAGGTTTACATAAAAGTATTACGCACCAGGAGAATGTGCGCCATCGGTCCCCGGGGACCGGTAACGCATTGAACGTGTTAATGAGAAACCATACCAAAAACTATAACAAGAAATTTTAAAATTTGATTGATAGATTTTATTAATAGAGATCGAGGTTGGGGGTCGCGAGAGGGTAAACTTGTTTTTTCTTTTTGTAAGGGGGTCGTGGTTCGAAAAAGGTTGAAAACCGCTGCACTAGACCAATAGTAATAACTCTTGAAGAAAAAACGAGAATAAAGTGCTCAAAAGTGTCAATTCCCTGAAGAATTTACATTTTTTGATTTAAGTTTTCGGGGCACCGCACATTGGGGCGTTTCGTAGTTAGTAGTCCCACAAACGCCTAATCAAAAAAAATTGATAAATTCATTGACATGTAAAAGAAGGATACCACTTTTGGGCCCAAGGCGCCTACCTTAGAGAAGTGTACTATCTTATGTTTTTTGGCATGCTGATTACAAATATGATCTTCAATTTGCCGAAAATTGAGCGGAAAAAGATAGGGTACCCACTAGAGCATTATTAACTGATATCACAGCCACACAAAAAAAAGGTGGTCTGGCCTGCGAATCAGACCAGTATATCCTTATTTATGTATTTGGACTCGCTGAAACCAAATTCGAAGTCAGAATTATCAGATTCGTTCGTTTTTCACCCCTAATCCCAAAAAACACCCCCAAAACAAAAAAAAAGTGACCTGGCCTGCGGAGCAGATCGGTGTATCCTTATGTATTTGGACTAGAGATGGGCACGTGACGTGAATTTCACCGTGTCACGGCGTGAGCGTGTACATTTAAGGTACCAAATCACGGAAGATTTCGTGAGTGTGCATGAGTCAAAAGATCCTGTGCGTGAGCGTGCGTGAAATAATATTCACGCCGTGACACGACGCCCCATCCCTGCTTTAAAACCTCAACCTGTCGTGTCGTGACAAGAATAAGAAGCGAAGCGATAGACGGAAGACGGAACACGAGCGCGAGAAGGGAGGGAAAAGGACAGGAGACAGGATGAATGACGCAACATTCAAATCAAACTGCGTAATTGCAATCTCTCTCTACTGCATTCGCCAATCGCCTAGCCCTCCTGGCCTGGTCTGGTCACTCTGGTCCAGAGATGGGCACGTGACGTGAATTTCACCGTGTCACGGCGTGAGCGTGTACATTTAAGGTACCAAATTACGGAAGATTTCGTGAGTGTGCGTGAGTCAAAACATCCCGTACGTGAGCGTGCGTGAGTTTGCCTTAACATATATCAGTCGTGCGTGAGTGCGCGTGAGCTAAAGGTTTAAAGTCGTGAGCGTGCGTGAGTGTGAGTCAAAATCGACTCACGCGCCCATCTCTAATTTGGACCCCCTGAAATCGAATCCGAAGAATTGTCGAATTGGTTCTTTTTTCACCCCTAACCCCAAAAAAAAACACCCCCTCAAAAAGGTGCTTTGGCCTGCGGACCATACCAGTACATCCTTATGTATTTGGACCAACTGAAACCGAATCCGAAGTCAGAATTGCCAGAACACCCCCAAAACAAAAAAAGTGGACCAGACCAGTGTATCCTTACCAAATACATAAAGACACACTGCTACTGGTATGATCCTCTGGACAGACTATTTTTGGGGTGGGTGTTTTTTGGGGGTTGGGGGTGAAAAACCAACCAATCTGACAATTCTGACTACGGATTCGGTTTCAGCAGATCCACATACATAACGATACACCAATCTGGTCCGCCGGCCAGACCATTTTTTTTGGTTTTGGGGGTGTTTTTTGGGGTTAGAGGAGAAAAGCGAGTGAATCTGACAATTCTGACTTCGAATTCGGTTTCAGCGGGTCCAAATATATAAGGATATACTGATCTGATTCGCAGGCCAGACCACTTTTTTGGGGATGTGTTTTTTTGGGTAGGGGTGAAAAAAGAAGCAACCTGACAATTCTGATTTAGGATTCGGTTTCAGCGGGTAACAAATACATAAGGATAAACTGGTCTGGTCTGCAGGCCAGACCACTTTTTTTGTGTGTGTGGCTGTGTATTTAACGTCTTGACACATACAGTGTAACCATCTAAGAAAAAAGCACTTTTTTGAAATACTTGAAAAATGCATGATAAGTAAGGCCAAAACTGAGGTCATACACAGATTGGTTGATATAAATAACATTAATAATGACAGTTTTACATGTTAAAATCACAATTAAAAATTAGCTGATGAGCTATATGTTTCTTAGATTACTAATTATTTCATCTAACGATGAGTATGCTGTGTTTAAAAGAAATTCTTTTATTTTACATTGATATTTTCTTGGGGAAAGGGTTTTTATGTAGGGAGGAACCTCGTTATAAAGTTTAATACCATAGTAGCTGGTACCTGTTTGAGCTCTAGTTAAACGAGTGTAATCTGTACACACATTATTTCTATTCCTAGTATTGTATTCATGATTATCTGCATGTGTGTGGAATTCATTTATATGATTGTGTACATAGAGCAAACATTGCAAAGCATATATACACGGTAGTGTTAATATTTTTAAGTTTATAAACAAGTCTTTAGTTTGGTCACGATAACCTGCCCCTCCCACAATTCGGACAGCCCTTCTTTGTAGACCAAAGAGTCTACGTTTTCCGGTAGCATGTCCCCAAGCAAGAATTGCATATGACAGTCTAGAATGGCACAAGGCAAAATATGCTGATCTTAAAACCGTCTTTGAGACCGAACAAGAGAGTTGTCTCAAGGCGTAAATATTTTTTGATACATTACCAGAAACATAATTAATATGAGCATCCCATTTCAAAGTGGGGTCAAGATGAACGCCAAAAAATTTGGCGCTGATAGGGTTGCCAACATTACTAATATCCCGTAAAGTTGAGATCATTTTTGTTGTTTTTGTTTCATTTAAAGAAAGCTTGTTAGACGCAGTTGACTGAGCTTCACTGCACTGAATTTCTAGTTGTTCCAGATTACAATGAGACATCAAGAGAGTCGTGTCATCAGCATAAAATAAGCCATAAAAGTTTTCAAAAGCATTTGGCAAGTCATTGATCTATATTAAGAAGAGTTCAGGACCCAATATTGAGCCCTGGGGGACTCCTGCTGTAACGCATAGCTCTCTCGACATCTCACCATTCAATCTAACTGATTGTTTTCGATTTTCTAAATAAGATCTAAGCAGGTTTATACTTGTTAGATTGAAGTTATACTTTTCTAGCTTGTTTGTCATTATAACATGTGAAACACAGTCAAAAGCTTTACTGAGGTCGCAAAACAGTGACGCTGAATACATACCATGCTCAAAACACTCCAATGTGTGTTCTGTAAATCTCACGATTGCATCTGTTGTAGATAAATTTTCCCTGAAGCCATATTGAAATTTACTTAACAAGTTATGATTTTCTAAATATTCTACTAGTTGCATCTTTATTGCTCTTTCAAAACTTTTGGATATTATTGGCAAAAGTGAAATAGGCCTATAGTTATTAAGATCGTCTTTACTACCTTTTTTAAAAACTGGTATTACACATGCTACCTTAAGGGCATCAGGGAATATTCCAGTTTTTAGGCAATCATTTATCAATTTAGTGAGGGGAATTATTATGAAATTTTGTATAGTTTTTATGAGAGTGACAATCCATAGATATCTCTGCTGTTATTATTTTTCTCTGACCTCAGTATAGGTGACTTCGCGAAAACTAAATTTCTCGGGGTTGTTAACTGATTTTATATATTGCAATGGGTTCACGTTTGTATCTGGAAGCTTACTGACAATATCATCAGCGATGTTCACAAAAAATTTGTTAAATTCGTTGGGATTGATATTTGGTTTCTCTGTTGGTATATATATATATATATATATCATATTCAATTTCAGCGAGCCGAAATAAATGGGAATACAATGGTTTAGTTCACTGAGCATGACTTTTTCCATTGCTTATAATGTTGATTTCACCGAGGTTTAAGAAAAAAAGCAATTACTTACATCAATAATCAAAATGAAAACCAACTTCTATTAATGCAGAGTACATTTTTTTCAAAAAAGCTCGTGAGGGATCGTTTAGAAATTTTCTAAGGAAAATTAAAAAAAAATTATTTGTATTGGTCAACTTTGATAGGCTCTAGGCGTTTTTGGGACTACTAACTACGAAAATATTGCTCCAATGTGCACCGTGGAAGTGTATTAGGGGCGACAAACCCATGTGTATAATACATCAAATTCTTCGTTGGATTGTCCTCTCCAAGACCTATAAGTTTAATACGGGATTTTCCCTAATCCTGAACAATTATTAAAAAAATCCCAAAAAGTGATTTTTCCCCATGCAATTTATATGGGAAACTTTAGGTCTCCATTTAAAATCAAAATTTTGAAAAACCAAAAAAATACTTACTTACTTTTTTCGGATTTGGAAACAATGCGTTGCATCATATAAAAAAAAATTTGGTAGCGACATTATTGTCTGAGATTTAGCTATAATTTACAGTACATTTCTTATCTTTTGGACGTCTAAATGAATTAAAATTTTACACAAATTATTTGCTGAGCTAACAAAACAAATGTCTTGGAAAAAATCTGGAAACTGAAAAGAAGGACCACCTTATCATATATCAGACTGATTGACACAATGTCTGGATAGCTAGAATTTTATTATTTCGAAGACACTTTTACCATAGGAGGTTGGGAAACCTCCCAATAGGATATTTATTTGAACTGTCAATTTTTATTTTTGAATACCAACCACTAACTTTTTGAAGTATGTCTATATCTCTCTATATTGAACAAATTTTTGGGTAATTTAGTATGTGTAAGGCGACCATTTTTCCAAGATGGCGACCAACGTCCTGATCGATCACGTGAGGCCTTTTGTGTTAGTATTAACATGGAGACGATATATACCAGTTTTAGTTCACGATACACTTTTAGGTTTACAGAAACAAATTCTGTAAAGACACGTTATCTCCTGTCCTTATTTATATTTTTTATGATAAAAGAGGTCTTTTTGCTTTTGAACTAACCACTACTCATGTTGATAAAGTCTTCCAGAATAACCAGCATTAACAAATCACCAATTCAATGTCTGTTTTCAGAGGTTGACTGACGCTGCATTAATTCTGGGAGAGCTCTATTTTTACATACAAACGACAAATATTGCTCCATCTCTGATAACAAACCACTAGAACTTAGTTATCAAACATACAATAATTTTTATCGATGTATTTATTCTGAATCACGTTCTAATAGATGTGCTTGAACTAAAATTGATTATTCTGAATCGTGCATTTTGCATTATCTCTATGAATATTTTTGGAAGTTCAATTAAGTGCAATTAAGTGTGATAAAAATTCAATTAAAAACACTAGTCTTTTAATGGTCGGAGAGTGAGGCCCTTGAATATGCAAAATAAAAGTGGCCTGTGTAACTTACGAACATACAAAAACTGTCGTCAAATTCTTATGTGAAATGACCTGTCGAATTTCATTGTGGAGGTCGCGGAATCGGTTCGGAATCGCAAAATATAAAAGAATCATGCTTTTTCACTGCTTCATGAAAAGTTAGACACATATATTTTGTAACACGATGAATCGATTGCCATACATAAAATTATACCAAAGATAAAATAATATCTGGTAGAAAAAAAAATATTTTCATTCGAGATCATATAGATTTTTCAGTAACGGTGTTGAAAAAGTCTGTATCGAGGAAACTTTTTTATTATTGAAATGGAGTACTAGTATAAAAGAGTTTAAGTTCTGAATTAATTTTAAAAAAACAAGAAATCATTGTTTATAACAGTTTGGTGGTCATGGAAGAGTAATAAGTTTCAGCGTTGTATGTGCTGCATTAAATAGTGGTTTACCAATGTAGCAAACTCTCACTTCAATTGCTATCTCAAAAGCAACACATTTTTCAATACAACTTAGCAGATCTTCAAAACTGTTCAACGTAAATTATTCAAATTTCAATAGTTGGTACAATAGACACATAATGAACACAACTTTTTCAATTTTATCAGGTCCTCCATTTTTGAAATATTAGTGGTTAAAGTGAGAACTCGATAGTTTTGAATTGTGTAAAGGCTCAATACATTTGAATAGTAGGTCCCTAAAAGTATTACATATTTAAAAGTCGAGGTTTTAAATTGATACATCATATATTGGCAATTATACAAAACTGATATTTCTTTACATAGCTTATGTCTATTTTATAAGTTGGAAATAAAGAGGCTCGTAAATGGTCCATATTTCCCCTAAATTCTGGAAGACCATATAAAGACTTGTTGAAAAATTGCATGCTTTTATTGATCAATCTTCAATAACACATGCCATTTTCATTATTTTCACCAAATGACTGGATTCCCAAAATTTACTTTTTTTGAAATTAGTAGATTCGTAGATTCAATATTTTATGTTTTCCTGCACATGTTTACAATAAAAAGGACAACGTTTAAAATAACTTTTGGCCCCCATCGGGGAACTCATAAGATCTAGAGAAAATGGTTGGAAAAGGATCAAAATTAATAAAAATACGTCTTCGTTGTATCAAAAGGCTGGGGAAAATTCTATTTCACCCCCAAAACGTAAAAACAACCTCTAAAATTGCTTTGAATAATAGCTTATACTGAATGTCATATTATGATAACTTAGGTATCGATTCAATAGAGATAACAAAAGGGTAAAAACTACCCCTATTCAGGGGGTGCAATGTCATACACAGCATCTAATATTAAAAAAATATAGGTACCAAGGTGATTAAAAATGTAGAAAATGATTTTTTATTATTAGTTGAGCCAGACCTTCAGATCCTGACCTCAGCATCCCTCTTTTCAGAAACAACCCTATAAAGGTATGAAATAATATTCACAGCAAGTATTATTACAAAAAAGCACTTTAGTTAGCGACCCTGGAAACCACCAAACTACTCCATTTGGGGGTGCAATTCCATTCACAGATTCGAATACAAAAAAAAATGCCACGGCACTTAGTAATGCGCTAAATTATTTTCTACTAATAAAAGGGACAGACATCAACTTTGTCTTGACGTGAGTATCATCTATATACTACCTCTATATGAATATGAAAAATATTTACAGCACGTAATATTGTAATAGATCTGTACGGTTATAGTCAACACGTTTTTTTAACAGAGAACAAATAGCGAACATATGGAGGAAGTTTTTCATAATAAGGATACTCACGTCAAGACAAAGATGCCTGTCTCTTTTGCTATTAGAAAATAATTTGGTGCATTACTAAGTGCCGTGGCCCTCTCCTGTGGTTGTTGTGGACGAACTCTTATCTCAACTGGAACAGCGTGGAATATATGCGTAAGGTTATGCAGACGATATCTTGGTAACAGGAAAACACGAGGGCGCTGCATTGGGAAAGATGCAGCTAGCCCTCGAGACTGAGGCACTGTTAGCAGCATACAGGCTGAAAACAAACGGGCATGGGACCATTTCAAGAATAGGATACCACACCGAAATATTCCAACAAATAGGAAGAAATCGACTACTAGATATGCAGTCAGATAGAATCAGCACAAGCCATAACTTCACAAAGACCTTCAGGGTATACATACCCGATAGGGAAGGGGAAGGAACGAGGCAACTGCGAAGACATCCAAATGATACCATATGGTATACTGATGGATCAAAAACAAGATGTACTGGAGCAGGGGCTACGGTGGACCAACCAGGGAGATATATTAGTCTGAACCTCGGCAGTACCGCAACGGTGTTACAGCTATAGAAATCTGTGCACAAGAAATGATACAGAGGTCATATACTGACAAAAGAATCTGCATCATCACTGAGAGTCAAGCAGCTCTCAAAGCTCTGAATGCAGTAGAGATACATTCCAAAAGGGTAAAAGACTGCCTTGAATCCCTGGCGAAACTGGTGGAACACAATAGTATACAACTGGAGTGGACACGAGGACACCAGGGCAATGAAGGCAATGGAAAAAGCAGATAAGCTGGCTAAAGAAGGCGCAAAAACAGCCTTGATGGGACCCGAGCCAACCTGTGGGATACCATACAATACCACAAGAGGAATGGTAAAGGAACTATTGAGTCAGAAACATAACTTGTATTGGACCGGGGTGCCGGGGATGAGACAGTCACGTATGTTCATCACTGGCGGGCCATCCAAGACAAAGACTAACGAATTGATAAAACTGAGTAGAAAACAGCTGAGATGTGCAGTGGGAATCCTAACGACACTGCACACTGAACAGACACCTAACCAACATAGGTGTGAAGGATAATCCAGAATGCAGGATATGTGGTGAGGATGGAGAAACTCCTCACCACATACTATGTGAATGCCCAGTTTTGGTGGCTAGGAGGTTTTCATACTTCGGGGGACCAATCGTGACCCCGGAAGAAATAGCCAGAGCTCCCATTGACCTTAGACTCTCCTTTTGAAGAGGAACGGGATTAATAGGATACCGAGAATAAGCTTAAGCTTCAATACGGCGGGGCTTCTGGCACTGCAACCCATAAGGAAAAAAAAGTGCCGTGGCATTTTTTTACTATTCGAGACTGTGAATAGAATTTTACCTCCGAGTAGAGTAGTTTGGTGGTTTCCAGAGTCGCTAACTAAAGCGCATTTTTGTAATCTTGCTGCAAATATTACTTCATATCCTTATAGGGGTTGCTTTTGAAAATAAAGGGGTCTGGGGTCTGGACCAGTTGAAGGTTTGGCTCAACTAGTATTAAAAAATCATTTTGCACATTTTTAATCAACTTATTTTTTTAATATCTGTGCTGTGTATTAGGGTGCATCGATTTTCTTTTTTTTTTACCTAATCCAAAATGGCGGGCGCCCAAAAGTTGTGTTATAGGGTTGTAAATAATAAGTTAAAATTTGAAATTAAAATATTAACCCTTAGGGGTAGCGGGTTGAGGTCAAAGGTAAACATTTTTGATATTCTATATATTCAAAATTGTGGGTGTGCAGAAGTTGTGTTTTGGGGTT
Organism: Rutpela maculata; assembly: GCA_936432065.2. Classification (NCBI taxonomy): domain Eukaryota; kingdom Metazoa; phylum Arthropoda; class Insecta; order Coleoptera; family Cerambycidae; genus Rutpela; species Rutpela maculata. Next base: position 4,677,831 of record OW386294.2, read on the forward strand.
ATAAGCAACAGGTAGAAATTTTAGTCAAAAATATTTAGGTTTAGGGGAAGCGGGTGAGGGTTAAAAGTTCAATTTTTTTTATTTTGTGCATATCTAAAATGGCGGGCGCGGAAAAGTTTGATCTTGGGGTTGAAATTGGCTGGTAAAAATTTTAAACCAAAATATTAAGACTCAAGGGTAGCGGGTTAGCATCAAAGACCAAAAAGATAACAAATATTACAAATATTATCGATACTTATCAATTAGTAATATTTTTAAACTATGTTTAATTACGATATTAAATTTAAATTACTTATTACTACCTATGTATTTGTTATCTAATGTACGCATGCCCATAATATAGCATGCGCTTTGTTCTGCATACATGAAAGCTCGGTGAACAGTGAACACTGTAAGTTTTAGCCGAAACTTTAGATAGATGCGGTATTTCCGATAGAGCTGGAGCACTGATTGCTTCTTCAGTACAAGATTTTGGTTTAATTAATGAATCTAACACAATGCATGTAATTGATAAAAACAAAATTAGAAAAGCTATAAGTAAGAAGAGAGGTGAATTATCATCATGTGGTACGTCAATATCATTACGTGGACTTTATTTCGATGGGCGTAAAGACAAGGCCATGAAATTAATAGATAACCGTCGAAAGATAACAACCGAAGAACATATAGTTTTAATTGGAGAGCCCGGATCATCATATTTGGGACATGTCACACTTTCTACAGGTTCAGCTGCAAACATCATTAACGCCATTATCAGTTATTTTCAAAACTCTCGAATCCCAACTAACACCTTAAAAGTCGTCGGATGTGATGGAACGGCTACAAATACTGGTCCTAAAGGTGGTGTTATAGATCTACTTGAAAAACATTTTAAGAGTCCACTTCAGTGGTTCATTTGCCAACTGCATGCAAATGAACTTCCACTAAAAGGCACTTGATCGAACATATTGACGGAACTGTATTTCAGGATTTTCAGGTATAATAGGAAAGTCGTTAGTCAAATGCGAGCAGATGCCAGTAGCTGCATTTAAGATTATTAAATCCGAAATTCCTATAGTTAAGGTGAAATATCTTAACACATATCAGTTATATTTTTATGAAATACAAATACAAATAATACAAATACAAATACATTTATTGGTCTCATAAGCTACAAAATTTGTAGATAAGACAAGTCAATAGAGATAGTTTAAAACAGTAATTACGTATATATAGAAATATAAAAATTGTAAAAATTGGACATTACGATAAATTAATTAAAATGTTTAAAAGTAAACATCAATAATTTACTTACAGAAAATCGTACGTTTATATAAAAACATAAAAATTGTAAAAATTGGACATTACGATAATCAATTAAAATGTTTAAAAGTAAACATCAATAATTTACTTACAGAAAATCCTGTAGACTGTACGGTTCAAGATTACATATATAATCAAATGTATAATTTTTAAACTTTTTAAAATTTGTACACTCTTTAATGTGTTGGGGAAGCGCATTATAAAATTTCAGACACTGATAACGCGGACAATTTTCAAGAAGTGTTAGACTGTGAATGGGTAATGCATAGTCGCCCTTGCATCTGGTATTATAGGGTATAGGTATAAGTTGTTACTTTTGAAAACTCCCCTGCAGGAAGCTAAAAAGCCCATTTTATATATGATTCTAATTGCTCTTTTTTGTATAGTAAAAATTTCCCCAAGATTAGAAGAACCACCCCAAATAGTTATTCCATACTTAGTTTTGCCGTAAAAGTTTGAATAATATATGGTTTTAAGCACCGATGTATCAAAAGACCTTGAAAGTACTCTTAATGCATAGCAAACGGAATTTAACTGTTGACTTAAATTTTTTATATGGTCGTTCCACTTTAAGTTCGAATCCAAAGTTATTCCAAGGAGTTTTATACTATCTTTGACAGGTATTTGTAAGTGCCCTAGTAATAAATCAGAAGGAAAGTTCAAATTCGATTTGTCAGTTCTATAAAACATACCATTGGATTTGGATTCGTTGAGTATCAGTTGATTGATACAAAACCAATCTCTCAAATTTTGCCAAATATCCCCGGCAAACTGTTCTATGTCAGAGATATTCTTACCTCTAATGAGGATATTGGTGTCATCGGCGTAATTCACAAGTCTGAAGTTGTTGTTGTTTGGGCATACGTTGGATAGATCATTTAGATAAACGACAAAGAGAAGGGGCCCAAGCACACTACCTTGTGGCACTCCTGTGTTATTAGTGACAGAATCAGAAACGTATTTTTGCCCATGAATCAGAATTGATGTTTGTTGAGTACGATTTTTTAAGTAGGAAGAAAACCATTTGTGTGCTGTGCCTCTGACACCAAGTTTGTTCAACTTATCAAGTAAACATACATGGTTTAAAGTATCAAACGCCTTAGATAAGTCAAGAAATAGTCCGCAGGCAATTTCCCGACCATCCAAGGCGCTTATTATTTCATCAACAAAATTAAAAAGAGCGGTATCTGTGGCCTTATTCTTCATAAACCCGTGCTGAAATTCATTAAAAAAGTTGGTACTGTTTAAAAAGGATATCAGTCTTTTGTACATTAGACATTCAAGTATTTTTGAAAATACGGACAATAAGCTAATTGGACGGTAGTTTTCCAAATCATTAGGGTCACCCTTTTTATAAATAGGTAGTACCAGTGCTAATTTTAAAGTCTGTGGAAATTCACCAAGTATGAATGATGTATTGTAAATGTTTTCAAGAGGAGATGCAAGAGCAACGATGCATCTCTTTAATAGTTTTGGTGAAATACTATCGAATCCACTAGACGATTTTGATTTAAAATTATCAACAATATCACAGATTTCTTCTGACGATGTTGGAGATATAAACATAGATTGTGCATTGGTTTTTATGAAATCATTATAATTTGTATGAATATTTGAGGTTTTTATATTTGATACTAGATTTGAGACGTTAGTTATAAAAAAGTTATTGAATTTATTTGGGATGAGTGGTATGTCAACTGTTTTGGGTAATAAGTTATTTGTTTCTTTACCTAGTGTACGATTTACAAGATCCCACATACATTTGGATTTGTTGTCTGATATGTTTATTATGTTGTTATAATAGTTAGCCTTCGATTCCTGTAGTTTTTTACTATACAAATTTCGCATCTGTGTAACAGCTGACTTATAATCTGAATTGTATCTTGAAATGTCTTGTAACAATTTTAATTGATTTCTTAAGGAAATCAATTCGGGAGTGACCCATTTGGCTTTGGTGTTTAATTTAAAGTTCGATTTGCGTTTACGAAGTGGAAAATTTTTATTAAAGCTTTCTTGTAGTGTATTCAAAAATACTTTTATTTTTTCCTCACTTGTTTTTGCCTCATAAACAGTCTGCCAGTTTTCACGGGACAGATCATTTATAAAGTGTTTTACATTTGTCTCAGAGAATGATCTACCATAAGTAAAGGGCAATCTTGTTTGACTATACTCAGCTGCGAAGCTAAGTATTTGAGCTTTATGATCTGATATTTGCGAGTCTCTCACCTCCACCGAGTGTTCTTGTGCCATATTTGTAATAATATAGTCTATCATTGTCTGAGACTGAGAAGTAACTCTAGTGAACTCGCTTACAGCAGAAGTCATACCGTATGAATCTAAAATACTTTTCAGTTTACATTTAGCTAGGGTTTCAGTTGCAAAATCTATGTTTAGATCGCCTGTCAATATTACTATTTTATTTTCATTAAAGAGTGTATCAATAAGTGCATTTAATTTAACAAAAAATTGGTCAATCATATCTTCATTCGGCGGACGGTAAATACAAACAATGACAGATGTAGCTCCTTCCAGATAACACTCTATAGCCGAGCATTCGAAAATATTTTTACATGATAAATTTTCAATATCTTGTCGTTGAGAGCACTGTATTCCTGGATTTACATAAATTGCTGAACCTCCCCGTTCCCCAGAGGGACGGCAATGACTTGATATTAGCTTTAGGTTTGATATTTTGAATAAATTTAGTTGTTCTGTGCTCTGAAAATGTTCTGTTAAGCATAGGAAATCACATGAGTTAATATTGTCTAAAAAGAGTTCTAATTCATTAATATTTTTTCTTAATGACCGTACATTTTGATGCACAACTTTTATAGTTTTGCTAGAGGTTAATTTCCTTGAGCTTGTGAAGTGTTCGTTCTTTGTTCTCACTGGTTTCGATTGGAGAATATTTGAGTTTTCCTTTTGAATAAAAAATTACTTACTTCAATTCCACGGGGCCATATTTCGGGGTCCAAAAATTTTTCTTTGATGTCTAAGTCAATTCCAACTTTAAAGGAGTTGAAGGAGCCCAGATTGTCGATTTTTTGGCAGATATATTGCCTGTCAGGATGCACCGATTCTAAATATGATTTTAGTTTTTCGCAAGTATAAGATATATGGTATTTTGTTACAAATAGCCAAGCCTTTTTCTCTGCAGTTACACGTTCTGTTGAATTCGCTGTTCCAATAATGACTTGTTTCTTTTTTCCTCTCTCGTTATTTTGGTTAGATTGTTTTTGACCTCTTTTTTGTTGAAAACGCCACTCTGGAGTATTTTTATTTTCTACAACCACAGGGTTTGAACTGGATGTACTTGCGTTTGAATTATCGCCTAGATGAATAACATCTTTGAATTTGCTTATAGTTTTTGCTTCGTGTATTGCAGCAGAAACTTGCTGATTTGTAATCTTTGTTGGTTTTGATACAACATTCCGTACAGCATTGGAGTATTGTTGGTTGCTCACCTCTGTCGGCTTCTCACATTCTTTGTTTTGTGTATGTTTCAGATAAGTTTTTTGATCATAAGATTGTTTTAATATTCCAATAAAACTTTCTTGTTCGGTGACCCTATTTTCTAGGTTATTTACTAACCTTAAGAGCATCGAGTTTTCACTTTTTAATACAATACACTGTGTGTTTGATTTAATGCACTTTATTTTGTCACAGATAATTATCTCTTCTGAACTGTCATGATATATATCACCGATTTCACTATCTTTGCCGGCGTTGTTAATGTTTAAGTTATTCATACTATTTATAGGCACAGTTTGCACTAAGAAGTTTATTATTTTATTATCCTGGTAACTTGAGGGCACTTTTTGGTACACTAACAAATCAATTAGTTCAGATTTCTTAAGTTTATTGAGCTCCGAAATTAATACACTATTGTCAGGCGCAGCCATCATTTATTATTCAATACATTTTCATGCTTCTGCCAACCATGCGAAAATATATCAAGTTCCTCCGCGATAGGACTGTGACTGAAATATGCCAAGCAGTAATAACGGGATATGTTTCTATTAATCTTTCAAAACGAGAACCTGGCAAAATAGTCCACTCGCGATGGCTTACGTCAGCAAATAGAATACTTCGCTTATATGAAGCATATAGAAGCACATCCATCAATCCATCATGTCTGCAAGGTGCTTCAAATGTATGGAAGACCATACAATTATCCAGATATTTATCAGAAAAGTTGAAAGGAATAGGTAGTTGATCCTGTCGTAATACGAAATGGATGTTTTGCACACCCTGAGAACATACTACTGGGAATGCTGGGTGATGAAAACCGGTGCATTAGGGAGTTGGCCGTTCGCAGAATATTAAAAGCTAGAAAAGGCAACAATACCGACTTAAGAAAGTTTACACTTGCTCCGTTGAAACTAAATGCTACAAATTAGTATGAGATGATTGATTGGCAAGAATGTGACTATAATGAGCCACCATTAACAGTTGATTTATCCGAAGAGGACCTTAATAAAATTATAAGTAATCCTGAATTGTCTGATAATTGAAATAAAGAAATTTCCTAGTCACACACAAGCTGTGAAAAGGGCAGAGAAGCTTGTAACTGAAGCTTCAGCGCTGGATGGATTAATTAGAACAACGATTAGATCCTGTGACAAAATTCCCAAATTCAACGCAAAGAATGATTACTACAAGCAAGTTTTACCATAATGTTTATAGTATTTTTATTTTTACTTTTTATTCTTTAATAAAATAAAGTTTATTTTCACATAAGTACCTTTGTTATCAAACTTCCAATAAAGAAATTAAAGTAAAAATAAAGTTTATTGTTCCACTCTATGATGATAAAACAAATAATTTCCCTTAAAAAAAAATGGGACCTTTGAGCTTGTAGGGAATAGAAATGGATCCGATGCAGAACAAAGAAAATATCAAGTTGACTTTTAACCCTAACCCGCTACCCTTAAATCTTAATATTTTTGTCTTAAGTTTTTACCTCTTATATATAACTGTAAAGCCCACCTTTTTCACACCCGCCATTTTGAATATATAGAATATCAAAAATGTTTACCTTTGACCCCAACCCGCTACCCTTCAGGGTTAATATTTTAATTTGAAATTTTAACGTATTATTTACAACTCTATAACACAACTTTTGGGCGCCCGCCATTTTGGATTAGGTAAAAAAAAAGAAAATCGATGCACCCTACTGTGTATGGTGTTCCACCCTCTGAATAGGGTGTGAATAGGTGTAGGTTTTACCCTTTTATCATATCTATTGAATCGATACCTAATAGTTATCATAAAATAAATATAATTTCACATTCAGCATAAGCTATTATTCAAAGCATTTTTAGGGGTTGTTTTTAGGTTTCTAGAAATTTTTCCCAGCCTTTTGATACCACAAAGGTGTATATTTATTATTTTTGAGCCTTTTCCAACCATTTTCTCTGAGTCTTATGCGTTCCGCGATTGGGGCCAAAAATCAGCTATTTTTAACATTGTCCTTTCTCACCTGATTTCTTATACATCTGCTATACCTGTATGGTTAACCGGGACATTCCATGGTAACTCCTGTTACATCCACACTACTAAATTAGCAATTAATAGTTCAAATCAAAGATGGGTAAAGGAAACTTTCAAACTTTCAACTCCGGAAAAGTTTCCTTTGGGAACTTTCGAAATATTCAAATATATGGAAAGTTTCTTTTAACCATCTCTGATTTTTTATTAAAGCTTCGTTCCGGAAACTCACGAAAATTTCCTGGATACGTTTATTGGAAAGTTTCCTTTCGAATTGTTTCCATCTTTATACTATAACACACACATATTATTATTTGGATGCTAGAATAGTAAAATGAAAAACTTTCTTGAAACTAAATTCGTTACGTTTATTACATTATATTTGCTTCTCTTGCAACTATATGAAAGATCTGCTCAATTAACATATAAAACTACCTTAAACTCTCAAATTATTATTAAAAAGGAGTTAAGGATTATTGTCAACTAACGAAAAGAAATGTTACAAATTATTATTCGATATTCGCAACGTAATAAAATGAAAACTATCTGTTGCCCGATACGGTTAGGGATTGCGTGCCAGAGCAATGTTTGTGTTACAAGGCCCTTTTTCCTTTATTATACATTTTATAAAGAAACGCTCCAAATAGAATAGAAGAAGTTACTTCGATCGACACTTTTTCGCTGTAAAATACACAAAAGGACATCTTTTCCATTAATATCTAGTTATTTTTCAGTCATATCAAAGCAAATATAATTTTTGCTCAAACCTTTGGAAAGCAAAAGGTTTAAATATTGAAATACTCAAATATCAAGTTTCTACGACATGGGGAAGTGAGAACATGAACAATGTGAAAATAGTATTTTTCGTAATTCCAGATATAAGAATCCGTTTTTCTATGTTCGAAAATTGCATTTGTCGAATTCAGGGGTCTCATTCTTTGGCTATAAATATTCAAATTAATGTAAAACCGCTCCTGTGTGGAGCACTTGTTAACTGAATCGATTACATTAAGCAGGATATTTTTTTGGATGTTGGAAACAATAAAATAAATATGTGATATTACGCCTTTCAAGAATACTAACTTAATCATGGTAATATTTAATCTGAAGAAGAACATGCCGTTTGTCAACTGATTGTCAGAGTGGAAGAGGAAGAAACCTCAGTATACTAATATTTAAAATACTAATATCTGCGTTAACATATATTTAAATTACCATATTAGGTATTTATAACTTTCTGACACATAGTTTGCTATTTGTAAATTTTGTTGGCATTTTATTATGTGGCGAATGGAGATTTATATATATTGCAAATATACAACTTCCACAAGTTTTACAGATTTCTTTGAGTTTAACAAAATCTTGCGAAACAAATTGCAAAGTTTGCCCAGTAACATGTTTTTCATAAAGATAACGAAATTTGTGATAAAGAATGCATGGCATATACCTACTTGTGTGTTTTATGTTGCTTGAGCTTATCAGGAACAGCATGTGTGGTTAACCAAGGTGCAATTTTTCTTCAAATCGCGGTAGAACTACAGGATGTCACAGATAAACAGATGACGCTGAATTATTTGGTTTGATTTTTTTTTAATTAAAAACCCTTACAAAGGAGATCAGATCATTTCAAATAAAAGAACGTTTCTTAAAAATAACAAGATATGCAAGTCTGAGTTTTGTTTACGTACATCCACATTTCACCACTCACAAACTTATGCTCTTTAACAGTCGCCGAGCAGTTTTTGATCATGGACATAATATATATTAGAGTGGTCCTCAGCTCTTCTTGACAATAAAAAAACTTCAGTGTTTTCGAAACAACCTCCATACCATTAGTTAAGAAAATAATTCACACAAGACGTAACTGGAAGACGTGTCAGCATATGTAAAATGAAAAAGAAGGTTGCAACCTCAAATTGCTACTTTACAAAACTATAAGAAATAGTTTATCAATGTGTACGAAAGTTGTGTTACCCTGCTCTTGTTTAATTAAATGTATTTGGGTCATGCATTATTTTATTTTAAATTTAGTACAACGGTCCTCAATGGGTTTCTGAGAAAAAAAATGAAATTGATGGTGTTACTTCCAAGGAAGGGTCTATCTCAGTATGGTTCAGGAGTTCTATGACAAAGCATGTGTTAACCATTTGTAATTATCGTATCTCAAGATGCAATTTCACAATCATGAGGGGTGAACCTAGGCGTGTTTATAAAAACGTAACTACTTTGTACGTGTTTCATGCATACAAAAGATACAATCAGACCTTGTCAATGTGATGATGCGTAAACTTGGTGTAATGTATCCAATACAACACTTAAGACATCAAAGCTATTCATTGGTGGAGGCATACAATGCGATAACGATCTTTCAACGTCCACAGATGTAGTAGAGGCATTTTTAAAGTGGGTGTAATGTTTTAAACATTCGGCGCAATCAGATTTCGTCGCCATTTCAGCCCAACATTTTTTTCATAATAATTCTGTTTCAACTTTCACCAGTCCAAAATTTGTCTAGTAATTTTATATTATATCTCCAAAAATTAAATTAGTAGAATGTATTTTCAAAATTTTTAATCGAACTACAAAATGCAACACAAATTAAATAAAACTGAAAAATAAATAATGAAATAGTTTTTCTCTATTTCTTATTGGGATGCTCTGCCTCATGTATTTTCTTCTAAACAATGTCTGAAATCTACAAAATAATACAATTAACCAGTATTTTACTGGAAAATAACCTCTATGCCTGTGACTTTTACGTCAAAGGATCAGTTTTTGACAAATAATGAATAAGAACAAAAATATAAAAATGACGTATTTTGCTGACGTTTCGGAAAACGAATCTGTTTTCTTTCTCAAAGCGTATTATAAATGATTGTGTGCTGGGTATATTAAATACACAGCTTTAAGAATATATTTGTTATATTCAGTATCCATAGATACTTACTGCTTACACAGAACTGTTGATAGTTTTATCTTAAACAATGTTGAGTTCTTCTTTTAACATCGGCAGCCAGGTTGTGCAAATATCTACGGAACAATTCGACACGCATTTGTCCTCATTCAATAATAATATAGCCGCTTCTTTAATTTTTCTTTTCTTGCTATCTGCCTCTTTTGTTAAAATTTTTGCCGAGTCCCAGTTTATTCTATGTCCGTTCTCCCAAGCTTGTTCGCAAATCTTCGATTTCTGAATCTCATTTTTTCTAATGTAACCCTTGTGCTCACCCAATCTAACACTGAATGGTCTGGATGACTCACCCACATAATGTTTATTACACTCACACGAAATACTATAAATGCAGTTTTTTGCATTTTGCTCATGATTTAGCGGTTTTGTTTTTGTTAAAATAGATCTCAATGTATTGCCCGTTTGAAATATCGTCCCAATATCAAATCTATTGCCTATACGGCGTAGCTTTTCAGATAATCCGTGTACATAAAGAATTAACGTCGTGTACCTTTGTTCAGGTTTTTGTCGTATAAGAATATTATTTTCTATATATGTGAATGTTCTATCAACAAAAGCTTCAGGGTATTGATTGTTTATAAAGCGTTTCTCATTGTCTAATATTTCATCATTAGAAGAAATTATTTTGGCCTTATCATATAAGCATTTTACAAGAAACTGGCAAGATCAGAAAATAATATTACTTTTTTGTGTAAATGTCGGAACCAACCAAAATTTTTACGATTAAAAGCGTCCTTTCAAAATAAAAAGACCAGAAGAATTTTGAATAAAGCTAGCAAATCCATGGTTAGGGAAAGAATACAGTTCAATAGATACCAAAAGGCAGAAATAATTAAGGAAATCATAAATACAGAAAACGAATTGTACAACGTTATAGAACAGAATTTTCAATACATATGCCGGAATATCAAGTTTAGTTATGACAAGCATTTTAGGTTACAAAAAAGCACGCATATAAATAAATTTAGAAACCTAATAAGAGAGAAGCAGATCAGGCAATTGCATAATATAAACAATAACCCTCTAATTGACAAGACTGTCATTAATATGTCAAATAGAGTTTTAACGCAGCTGTAGAGAAAACTGCTCAAAACATGCCAACAGATGATGCAAATGAATATCGCGTACGGGCAAAAATTGATTTAGAAAAGCAATGTAAAATTAGGGATAATTTAAGTACAGAAGAGAAAAAATCCATATCTTCCTTAAGAAGAGATGACCGTATTAACATTTTGCCAGCAGACAAAGGTAATGCCACGGTTCTTATAGATAAAAATGTATATTATACAAAAGTCATGACATTAATCACTGAAGGACCTTACTCAAAATTAAATAAGGATCCCACAAAATCAATTGAGAGCAAAATATATAGAACTCTATTCAAGTATAAAAATAAATTTAATGACTTTGAACGAAGTAAGCTCACACCGCATCATAGCAAGCCACCTCATTTTTATGGTTTGCCAAAAATACATAAGCAAAATATTCCTTTAAGACCCATTGTTAGTTCCATTAATTCGCCATGTCATAATTTTGCAAAATTTTTACTTAATATTCTAAATCCATTATCTGGAAACACCGATTCGTATATTAAAAATAGTAGACACTTTATAGAAAAGATTTATGAAAGCAATATTCATGATACCCTTCTGATGGTTAGTTTTGATGTAGTGAGCCTCTTTACCAATGTCCCAGTAGATAAAACTTTAGAAATAGTCAAGGATAAATTGTTAAATGATAATAATTTGGAAGCTAGAACTAAATTAACTGTTAATAGCATAATGGAACTTCTAACATTATGTATAAAAAAGACTTACTTTCAGTTTGACGGTGATTTCTATCAACAAAACTTCGGTATTCGGTATTGTCACCAGTTTTAAGTAATATATTTATGGAGGACTTTAAAACTAAACTTGTTCAAAATTGTATATATAAACCAGTTAGCTGGTGGAGATATGTTGACAATATATTTGCAACTTGGTCCCACGGAGTCGATTTGTTAGATAATTTTTTAGAAAATATCTATTAAATTTACATTAAAAGTAGAAAATAGAAATGAACTACCATTTTTAGATGTTTTAATTAAAAGAGTAAATAATACAGTTGAAACAAGCGTTTATAGAAAACCAACACACACCAACAGGTATTTGAATTTTAACTCAAATCAGTCGATGCATCTTAAAAAGGGTGTCATAAAATGCTTATATGATAGGGCCAAAATAATTTCTTCTAATGATGATATATTATTAAACAAATTGGTTTAAAAATATGGTTTAAATCAATTAATATCACAACCTACGCGTATCACAGAAAATTCAAGTACATTAATAGATTTAATTATAACATCAAACAGAGATCTGGTAAGTGACCTGAATATTCTAAGAATGGACGATATCTCTGATCATATGATGGTAGATTGTTGTTTGAACATAAGAAAAAGTAAACAATGTCAATTTTTTCATACATATAGGAATTTTTCTAAATTTGATTACGATAAATTTTTAACTGATTTATATTCTATTGAATGGCCGTGCATCTATATGTATGATAATGTTGAAGACATGGTTGAATTTTGGAATCGTAATATAATCTATTTGTTCGATATTCATGCACCAATTAGAACCCTACGAATATCCAAACCACCAGCCCCATGGTTATCAGATAACCTTAAGATGATGATAAAACTTAAAAATAAAGCGTACAGTAAATATAAGAAAGTTCGTTCTGAGGCTGCTTGGAATTATTATAAAGATATTAGAAATACTGTAAATATGGCAGTAAAGTCTAAGAAAAAAGCATACCGTAAGTTTAAGTCAAAATCGAACCCTAAAGTATTTTGGAAGACTTTAAATTATTTAAATATCACTTGTAAGAATAATAACGTCAACCATAAGTTTTCTGATCCTTATGTTTTTAATGATTATTTTGTCAACAACATACCTCAGGTTACAAACGATTATGAAAATAATATGATTTTGGGAAGATACTCAAATATGTCATTTAGGGAAAATGTAATACTTAACTTCTCCACGGTCAGTATTGAAGAAGTGGAAAAAATTGTCCGTTCTATTAAGTCTAATGCAAAAGTATTGACGGTATTGATTTAAATATGCTAACGTTAGTGCTACCTCATCTAAGTGAATATTTGACATTTATTATTAACATGTGTTTAACACATAATGTGTTTCCTGGCGCTTGGAAATATTCGAATATAATACCAGTTCCGAAAAATAGTAACCCTACTGACATTTCTCACTTCAGGCCTATAAGTATACTGCCTATCATTTCTAAAATTATTGAAAAGATTTTCTCAAACCAGTTAAATGCTTTTTTTGCTCAACAAAATATTTTGCCAGTGGTACAGTCTGGTTTTCGTGAAGGTCATAGCACTACAACCGCGTTGCTACATGTAACTGACGATATATTTAGGGCTGGTGATGAGAAGAAAAACACTTGCATGGTCCTTTTGGATTTTAGCAAGGCGTTTGATACTCTAAATCATGCCACTCTATGCACAAAGTTGAAATATTTTGGTCTTATCCGTAGTTATTTGAGTAATAGATCAACGGGTAATTTTGAATGGAAAATTTTCGGACAATAAGTCTATTGAACGCGGGGTCCCCCAGGGTAGCATATTGGGGCCATTACTGTTTTCAGTTTATACAGCAGATTTCCATAACAATTTAAAATTTTGTAAATTGCACCAGTATGCTGATGACACGCAACTGTACCTATCTTTTTATTTAAATGAGCTGGATTCTGCAGTCAACAGAATTAACTCGGACCTTCAAATCATTTTAGATGTTTCAAAAGCTCATGACCTAGTTCTGAATGAAACTAAAACGGAAATGTTGATATTTGGATTTAATAGAATGGCCATAATAGAAAATGCAGATTTTAAAATTATTATTAATAACCAGGTCTTGACATCATCTACCTGTAGTAAAAATTTGGGATTGTACTTGGATGTAGATCTAAGATTTGCCGAACATGTAAATAATATTATTAAAAAATCATATGGAAAACTAAAAATGTTATATTTGCATAAAGATATTTTGAGTACAGATTTAAAACTTAGATTGTGTGACGCCTTAATTTTATCTGGACTTACTTATTGTCATATTGTATACTGGCCAGCACTTCTAAGTAGAGATAAAGTTAGTCTACAAAAAATACAAAACTCTATTAGGTTCAGTTTCAATCTTAGGAAATATGATCATATTAGTGATAGCTTCCAAGAGTCAAAATTGTTAAATTTAGACGAAAAGTATCTGCTACAAATGTCAAGTCTTATTTTTAAAATTAACAGTACTCAAACACCTGTATATTTATTTGATAAATTGATTAAGGGATCGCGTGCCTGTGATTTATATATGGTCCCCAAACATAACTCTGCCCTATTCAAAAGATCTTTCACATATAATTCGATAAAAATTTTTAATAATCTGCCTCCTGTAATCAAGTCAATGCCGTCAATAGCCACATTCAAGAAACATGTCAAAGCCCATATTTTTTCTGCCCAAAATTAAAATCTTATCTTTTTTCTCTTTCAATGCATTTATGTACATTGTACGGTATTAATTAATCACGCAACCTGTGAATTCTTTATTATTGTTTTTGTCTTTATTAGATACAATATGATGTCCTTAATAATGTTCAGTGTACACTTTCTCATGTTTGTATCTAGATATAAGTTTTTTATGTGTTTCTGTGCGTTGTACATACATATCAGCTATTTTTTTCGTTCATGTGTTTAAATGTATGCTTTTTGAATAGATCGATAATTGTTAACATGTTGGTATAAGAGGTGGTTGCGTGGAAGAGCAACAATGTTGAACGCCGCCACCTATTAAAATTGTTGTGCATTTGTTAATCTCAGAAATAAAGGCACATTATTATTATTATTATTAGACAATGAGAAACGCTTTATAAAAGAGGTTCTTATAAACAGTCAATACCCTGAAGCTTTTGTTGATAGAACTTTCACATATATAGAAAATAATAATCATATACGACAAAAACCTAAACAACGGTACACGATGTTAATTCCTTATGTACACGGATTATCTGAAAAGCTACGCCGTATAGGCAATAGATTTGATATTGGGACGATATTTCAAACGGGCAATACATTGAGATCTATTTTAACAAAAACAAAACCGCTAAATCATGAGCAAAATTCAAAAAACTGCATTTATAGTATTCCGTGTGAGCGTAATAAACATTATGTGGGTGAGTCATCCAGACCATTCAGTGTTAGATTGGGTGAGCACAAGGGTTACATTAGAAAAAATGAGATTCAGAAATCGAAGATTTGCGAACACGCTTGGGAGAACGGACATGGAATAAACTGGGACTCGGCAAAAATTTTAACAAAAGAGGCAGATAGCAAGAAAAGAAGAATTAAAGAAGCGGCTATAATATTATTGAATGAGGACAAATGCGTGTCGAATTGTTCCCTAGATATTTGCACAACCTGGCTGCCGATGTTAAAAGAAGAACTTAACAAACTCAACATTGTTTAAAATAAAACTATCAACTAGATATATCAACAGTTCTGTGTAAGCAGTAAGTATCTATGGATACTGAATATAACAAATATATTTTAAAGCTGTGTATTTAATACACACAGCACACAAACATTATAATATGCTTTGAGAAAGGAAACAGATTCGTTTTCCGAAACGTCAGCAAAATACGTCATTTTTATATTTTTGTTCTTATTCATTATTTGTCAAAAACTGATCCTTTGACGTAAAAGTCTCAGGCGTAGAGGTTATTTTCCAGTAAAATACTGGTTAATTGTATTATTTTGTAGATTTCAAACATTGTTTAGAAGAAAATACGTGGCAGAGCATCCCAATAAGAAATAGAGAAAAATTAAGAAAATGCCACAACCAACATTTAGACAATAATGAAATATATTCCGTTCCGTTCCATTAAACCTTATCAAGAATATCTGGAACAAAATAAATTTTTTGTTTAATTACTCAATAATAGCCTATTATACTATCCGGTCCGGTCCTCATAGAACACTCTGTAGTAACGCATTTTGATGTGTTACGTGCCACTATTCGTTGAAAGAAAAACATTCTGGGACTCACACAGCGTGCCGAGGTCGTGATCTTAGCTCATTCCGCGTTTTAGTGTGTTAAGTGTCGCTTGTGTTTACGATAGTGCCTCTTATTAAAACAATGTACTGCCATCACTGCATGCTTTAATTTGGTAATTCAACCAACCATTTCATTAGGACTATGGACACTATTTTTTAACTTACCAAAAATTGAGCTTTTTGTGGTTTGGTCCGGGTGAATTTTGAGTACCTTTGTAGAAATTCTAGGGTGGAAGAAACTGCCTTGGGGTAATGTAAGTTCTGATCCCTGAACGCCGCCCATTATATTCCCATGTATTTTTCGATGCTGAATCTGAATCTGATAATAAAAATTTTTTTCGCTACAGCCAAAAATAACCCCCAAAATGGGCTAAAACCACCATATACATCAGGATAGACTGAATGGATACAAATACGTTGTGAAAACCATGAATAACGTACAATTTCTGTATTCGTGGGAAATGTTGAAGTTTTCATAGTGTATAGTGTAGAGTATGGTAAATGAATCTGGAGCGTCACTCTCAGTCATGATACAAAATCATCCGCATAATGAAAACTACCCCCATATCAAAATAGAGTCTACGAATGCCTGTGAATCGTAAAAAGTGTTGAAATTTTTATAGTATGAATTCTAAATGACTCCTACGTGTTCGTCCCACTTTTGTTACCACAAATACCCTAGGATGGAGTGGTAGCACAAACATTTGGAGGTGTACGGCTTTTTTATTATTAGATTCGGATTCAGCGTCGAAAAGTACATGGGAATATTATGAGCGCATTCGGGGATAAGAACTTTTTTTTTTTGGACTGTAATCTAATACAGCATTTAAACGTAGTATTTTTATTTAAAGAAAAATATTACACACTCCTGAATGTAAATACCATAAAACATTAACATATTGTTTGCTCTAAATTTACCTCGACAATCGCTCTATTTTGTATGATGGGTTTTCAGAGGTGCTGTGTTCCGGTTATACCCTATAAGTTGACATCAACATTTTAAATGGAGTGCCTTACTATTTATGCCGGATTCGAATTTTGCCATGATTTTAACGAGCAATGATATTAGATGGCAAAAAGTTCGATTTATTCGTAGGAAATGATTTTGATATTATACATGTATTTTCTGCACAGTTAATTTTTTTTTTTTTTTGAAAGAGAAAGAGTACAAAACACGAATAAGTTGAACTTTTTACCATGCCTGAAGAACTTAAGCAACTTTAATGAACCTACTGTGATTCTTTTACAAAATGATTGTAAATTACGTGTTCTCCATGGCACACTTTTGTCGATATTGATGTTAATTTAACCATTTTTTTTAAATAACTTTAAATAACTCAATAACCATACATTTTAGCTATAGAGAATGCACATATAAGTTGAAAGTACTAACAGAGGGAAGCAAATAGGATTATAAAAAACAGTATGTTCCATTTGAATTAGGCGATTTAATGGAAGTCAAACTTATCGAAGTTGGACCTCATTTTCTGGGGCACCTGTATATTTTAGGGCATTTATAACTTGGGCCAACATAAGCTCCATCTCTCATAGACATATGGGAGAAAAATTAGTTATCGGAATTTACCATAGCGAAGGTTATTAATTTCCAACTGAGGGTCAGTTTTCGCATCAGATTTCATTAAAATCAAAATATCTCAAAAACTACTGGTTTTTAGATAGGAAATGATATTAAAAGTTACATTAAAATAATTCGAATCCATCATAAAAAACCGCTGCCCAAGGAATCACTACTTCCACATCCAGATTCTCTATTAAAGTCACTCACAATGAAAAAACTTTGTATGTGTAAATAATTGTTTATGGAACTTTAATAATATAATATTTGAAATCTTCTACCCCAAAAACCTATAAAACGATACCCCACATCAGTAGTGGGGTGGGGGTTGTGATAGGGGGGCGGTAGAGGTAGTAGGTAGAAATATTTTGAGGTTTCTAGTTCTTGTACATACACTAAATCACATTTTTGTTACATCCCCTTTAATAATGGAGTGGGTGTGGTAATGGGTAATGGTAATGGGGGTGGCTAATGCCAACATTTTTTTTGAGACCTTAGCTTCTCTTGTATATACTAAATACCAATTTTATGGACTCTTACCTGCTTGATTTACCCATTTACCCCAAATTTACCCCAATTTACCTCCAAAACCTTCAATGGAACAAGATGAAAATATAATCTAGTTCCAGATCTCGTTAAAGTACATGTGTACCAAATTTCAAGTCAATATGTTAAACGGTTCCAGAGTAAACGTGCTTACAAAAAAAGTTACACAGACCGACAGACAGACAGAATTTTTTTTTTTCGCTCAAACTTAAAATCTCGACGTTTCATGACATTTTAAGCCTATTTAAACAATAAAAGTTTTTTTAAATTTTTTTGTCGTTACTATACTTCCATTGGATGTGGAAGTAAAATAAGGCGTGCCATTTAAAATAAATAAGTTGATGTCAGCTTCCAGTATAACCGGAAGTGTCACATACGTGACGTTATTTTCATTAAATAGAACATCCCTGAAAACCTCTGCCTAAATAGAAATTTAGTATCATTATTTAATATCAATTTATAGTCCTTAATCGTTATGTTATTTGAGCTATCGTAACCAGCTTGACATGGTATGAATAGTCGGAGAACGAGCAATGTCTAAGATGCACCCTCTATAACACTAGCGAACAACCACCTAAAAAAAAATTATTCTTATCGACCTGGCGGATCCGATTTTGGAGTTCGCCAGATAATCCGGAATTGCGAAATTGGTCAAAATCGGCAATTTCCGAAAAATCTCAAATTTTATGGAAATTTTTTAGTTTTTACTTATCACCCCATATCTCCCTTAGTTTAAGTCCGATTTAATTGAAATTTTTAGGAGAGCCAATTTAGACCTTTGTTATCATGACTGACATGACAGAAATGCAAAAAAAATACGTATCACCAGTAATATATTTTTTAAAAGTTGGTGACGCGAAATTTGTTAAAAATGCAGCAACAAATTACTCGATCGAGAAAACTTTTTTGTTTTTAAAGATAGATGTATATAGTAAGCTACAAAGTTGTAGTCAAAGAACCAAAGAAACTTTTATATTCGGTGATTTTTTGATAACTGGCTTGGTTTTCAACATTACCGTGCCGCAATATAGAAAAAAACTATGCCGGCCGTGACCGGTCACGTACTGCACAAGCGGTAACTCCATGCGTAGCTTGAGAGCTCCAGGATTTATATTGTACTAATAATAACCTATTTAATAATTGTGAGTTTACTTCGAAGTTTATTCAGTAAATTTTAATTTTGAAAAAGGAGCAAAATATAAAAAAATAAAGTTTTAAATTTTGATAAAGGCAATTTAGACATACTCATTTCATTTCCACATTTAACTTCTACTCGTATAATTAAGCAGCAATATTTAAGAGATAGTTAACACATTTGTAATTTTTTTTTATCACAAATTATACAACGTTTTGGGCTTGCAACGGTCTTCCTTTTTTTGTAACCAGTATTAGCCACATCTGTGCTTTCTGCTGTTTGTTTATAAGCTTTTCGGGTGTAATTTCTTCTGCATCTTACATGATAGACAGGACATTTTGACAAAAGAAAATCCCTTTTTTTGATGTAATATTTCAACTTAAGGGAGATATCATCCGACTTTATAGAAACTGCTTTAATTGCTTAGTTGAGTGCTTCTTCTGTAACACCCTGCACAGCTTCTTCACTATTTTGTTGGCAAAATATGCATTTCACAAAGTTTAACTCTGGGTTTAACTAGGAAGTCACTGTTAAAAAAAAAAGTTGAAAACGCGCACAAAACTGCTGACGTTAAAAAAATTGCTTAAACGTTTTTTGTTCAAATTAAATATTAAAACTAGTTTAAAATGTCTGGAAGAGAAATTCCGTTACTTTAATATGCACTTTACCCTCTATAGCACTTTCCTAACGCAATAATAATAATAATTATTATAGCTGCAACTACTCCCATCCATCGGTTAAAAACAACTAACTAAACGTTTTATAATAGCTATTTATGTAACCAGTTAAGAAAGTCGTTATTTTTTGTAATGAGTGGAATTTGGGGGACGAGCGAAGCGAGATCCCGCAAAATAACACGAGTTACACAAGATTGTCTTTCGAGACGTGTTACATACATGATTTTTTCTAATTTTAAAATTTTAAAAACAATTTAAACATAATAAATGAGATATTAAAAGATCTTAAAAATGAAATAATCTTTTTCATAGTTACCTTTGCTGCTATCACACATTATAATTTTAATGTCAAAATTGACAGAAGTTATTTAGCCAAGTTACAATATTATTTAAAATCCTAATTTGATAACATAAGGTAAATCGCATTAATGAAAAAGTTTTGTTAGCGTATTTTGATGTTGAAGGAAAGAAGAATTTAGAAGCTTCCACTTTATGGACTTAGTATTCCATTTTTTGTTGAATAAACATTGTTTCGTAAAATCTTACTTTTCATAACTGGTTAGTTTAAATGTTTTGACACTTACATCAGTTTTGAAAACTGTCACTTTATATGTCAAAATTAGAAAAACCAATATTCACAACGGGGCATTCTGAAAGCCGAGAAACAAAGCCCCGGTATAAGCCAACCCAATCTTTTATCTTGCGACGCGACGAGGCGGTCAAAGTGTTATACTGCAGCACTGTTTTCTTGGAAACTAAGTAAGTTATCAAAAAAATCACCGAAATAAAAAAGTTTCTTTGGTTCTTTGGTTACAACTTTGTAGCTTAGTATATACACCTATCTTTAAAAACAAAAAAGTTTTCTCGAGTATTTGTTGCTGTAAGTTTTAAAAAAAATATTACTGGTGACACGTAAACTTTTTTGCATTTCTGTCATGTCAGTCAAGATAACAAAGGTCTAAATTGGCTCTCCTAAAAATTTCAATTTAACCGGACTTAAACTAAAGGAGATATAGGGTGATAAGTAAAAATTAAAAAATTTCCATCAAAATTGAAATTTTTCGGAAATTGCCGATTTAGACCAGTTTCGCAATACCAAATTGTATGGCGAACTCCAAAATCGGATCCGCCAGGTCGATTTACATAAAAATCAATTTTTTTTAGGTGGTTGTTCGCGGGTGTTATAGAGGGTCCTTAAAATACATGATAGAGATCCCTCGTTCTCCGACTAGAATAAAACTGCATTTGTTTTCTCACAATTGAAGATCAACTTTTTGGTTTGAAAATAATTTCCTGTCATGTTAGAAACCATAAATTAATTGAAATTCAAGTTAATTGCTTTATGGAAACTTCTTTTGTTCAGAAATAATGACTAAAATGATTTGTCATCGTAAAGTTACTGGAAAAAAAGGAAGGTCTGAAGGCTGATGTCTATTGTATCGCATGTGGCTCCCTCTATGAGCAATCGCAAAATAACTAACAAATAATTATTTCTTGTCCTTAACGCTTTTTGATTAATTAAAATATTTTCATGTTATTACAACTTTAATGCCTCATATCTTATTAACTAGCAATATTTTACCAAAGCATATTAGGCTCAATCTTTCGA
Organism: Rutpela maculata; assembly: GCA_936432065.2. Taxonomy (NCBI): domain Eukaryota; kingdom Metazoa; phylum Arthropoda; class Insecta; order Coleoptera; family Cerambycidae; genus Rutpela; species Rutpela maculata. Next base: position 4,699,249 of record OW386294.2, read on the forward strand.
AATTATTCTCTGAAATATACAGCTGAAATATTTTTTATAAAAATCTCTGTATATCACAATTAGTATCAATTGGTATCGTAGCGTTTCCTCTATTTGCTTTTTTATAGATTAATCCCATAACCATATACTTAACATTATCTCTATATTATTAGTTTTTCCCATCTACGCATGATTCACGTTAAAAAGCCGAGGCACATCATATTCCCTTGTAAGTGTCTAAATTTGAGGGATCAGATACCTGATCACAGATAAAAATGTAGTTTAACACTTCAGTCCGGCCGTTCAGGTTGTGGCTCACCTCCCACGATGACTGTTTTTTTTTTCGAAAATATTGCATAATTAGGTGTCAAAAATCGAGTAATGTCAATAAAAATTGTATATGCAGGATATTCCATGTTTTTTGGACTGACTCTCAGGAGAGCGCACCTGGCCAAGAATTTCTTGTTCAGTGCTGACTGGCTGGCATAATAATAATAATAATACACAATATGACCTGGCCCACATGAGGGTCGTGCGCACTGCGCTAAGAACGGGACCGACCCTCATGAGGGTCATGAGCATCGAAAGTGTTAATAAAATTCCAAGTAAAATTTCAATACTTATCTTAAACAAGTCAAGACACTATATACCTATATTATTTTACATTACGGCTTCTCTGTCTCTTCCGAATGATCTGCTGCCACAAAATTGGCAAAACTCCTACTCCTCGTGCTTAGAAATTGCAAAAATGATTACTAATATCGAGTTTTTATTAATATATTTAAATCTCCAGATTGATTATCTCCACATAAAATCTTGCTACTAGATTTTGCAGTTAAACTTGCTCATTGCTGTATTTTTCTTTGAAAAATAAGTCATATGTTACCTCAACAACTGTCAAACACACAAATACTAAGAAAAATGTTTCAAGAACTTCAAAATCTAAAATTACAAGATTGTTTTTAATTTCGTGCCTCTGTTTTGGTGTGTTTGTTATGTTGCACTCAACTTTTTTACAACTTATCTGTGTTATGTATATCCCTGCTGAACGAATAAGGTTTTTGATATTTTAAGGTTGAGTTTTTGGAAGGTATCCAAGATTGAACTGTATAGTGGAGCAAAAACCAGATAAAATTCATTCAAAACTTTTTTTCGGAGTAGAACCAGATGAAAATCATATATTCTTGTTAAGTGAGCACATCGTTTGCTGCTAGAAATGGCAAAACGTGACATTTTCACTTTTACTGATTTTTTTTTGTTGACAAATATGTCTGAATGACAATTTTTCCCAGAAAACTTTTTAATATCCTCAATATCAATATCTCGAGAACTATTTAAGATGTTTTGGTAAATTTTTGTGTGATAAAAGCAGACAGTACAGCAGTTCAGCATAATTTGCTTCTGAAAATAATTGAATGTTTTCTTTTAAAAATGCCAAATTCAACAACTTTTTTACTTTTTATTTTTCTGAGGTGCATGATATGAACGAAATAAAACCAAAACACTGAAAAAGTTTTAAAAAAATGTATATTAATATACCTAAACGTTTTCACACTATTCTTCCTTTTCTTCTTCATCTTTTGTTCATTTACGTGACAGGCTCTTTTTTTTTGAAATTGAAATTGAAATTTTTTAAAATACTTAAGATACATTTTACAAAAATATACACTACAGGGTGGACCAAATTAGATGGGATTTGTGGTTTTCTCTAAAACTATGGCAGATAGACAAAACCCAATATAGGTGTCCCGAGCTCGATTTTCGAGAAACAAACAACAGCACAAACTGCGATCGTCTATCTTTTTCGACTACCAAGCTACAGAGCGTTTTTGGATGACATCTATATCTCAATTTACCAAGTGTCGAATCGAAAATCGAGTAACACATTCTTAAGGCACTTTTTTGAGTAGAATCCGTTGCTGATAAGAAGAAAATTATGCATGCCTCAGTTTTCGAGATATAGATTCAATAACTGATATATATTTTTCGGACTACCATGACTTAACGTAAGAAAATATAAAACTTAATATCTACTATAGTTTTTAAGAAAAATACTATGCGTCATACATCATTGAAAAGTTTTTTCTATGGCTTTTTAAATGGTGTAAAAATATATGGGGTGTTCCATTTAAAAAAACCAAAATAAAGCTCATGTCTTCGAAATTCGACTTTTAATTGTTTTTCTGAAATGATTTTTGGAAAATACATGTGATTTCTCATAACTTTTATTTTCGAACTTTTTACGTGACTCCAAAAGTAACGAATTTAAATGAGGTTCTAACGTTCGTGCGACCACCCTGTACAGTTGACTATAATAATGAACTCTAGTCTAGTTAAAATAAAAAACACGTTCTCAAATAAACTTAAAATTTTCTGATAGTACATACTAATAATAATAATTTTTTTTGTTTTTATGTGCCTTTTTCATTTTTAAAAAAATTTGCCGCCCCTGGATTTTGCCGCCCTGGGCTATAGCCTCTATAACCTCCCCTAAATTTTCCTGTGTTTCGTGAGACGATATATTAGGATTTTCTCTTACAGTTTCTAAAACAATGTTTTCTACAGCTTCTCCATCTGCTTTATTATATATTTTTTCTCAAGGTTTTACAAATTATCCAAACTCTTTTAAATTTTGTTGTAGCCTTTTGAATATTTTTATGTCTGGCTGTCTCTTATCTGGATATCTAAAAATATTCTTTAGGCGGCATTTTTGCCACAAAGTTTTGTCTATAACTTACCTATTAAAATAAAGCTCGGAAGCTTTTGAATCTTCTCTGCATTCTATAAAATACTTGATCATATCATATTTTTCACCATTACTAAATTGAACCATTTTTAACAATGCTCACTCACAATTAACTCACAAATTAGTTTTTGACATTTAGAATTATTTCGATTTTCTTTTTTTTGCCATGGCCTTCTCAGTAAATATTAGAAATGAGATAAATATGCATAGGTATCAATGGAAGACAATTCGAACATTTATTGTAGTTTAGTTTTTCCTATTTTTGACAAAATTATTTTATATTATAAGAAGTGTTGTCGTTAATAGTTCTCCATGGCCCTCCTCGCAAATATATTAAATTTTTCGAAAATTGACCACTTTTTCTAGAGATAAATATGACATATAGTATATCGTCGGATAGCTAATTTAAGTTGTATTGAAGTAATTTACAGGGTGTTCCATTAAAAGAATCACAAGTTATGTCTATATCTCGAAAACTGAGGCATGCATAATTTTCTTATCAACAACTGATTCTAATAAAAAAAGTGCCATAAGAATGTGTTACTCGATTTTCGATTCGACACTTGGTAATTAAGATGTAATGCCAATTTTCCAAAAACGCTCTGTAGCTTGATAACTGAAAAAGATAGACGATTGCGGTTTGCGCCATTGTTTATTTCTCGAAAATCGAGCTCAGGACACCCATATTGGTTTTTGTTTATCTGCCATAGTTTTAGAGAAAACCCAAATCCCATATAGATTGGTCCACCCTGTATATTTGGAAAAAAGTCAGTGTGACTGATGGGGTACTGCACTCTTATAAACCTTCTTATTTTTGATTTGCTGAGAAAAAGTCATTCTTTACATTGTTCTTTCCTTATTTTGTAACTAAACTCCGTGTTTAAGCTTTTCTTCATAATTGAAAAAACTTTGTTTAATAAAATTTTCAATAAAAATGTAAAAAAAGGGTAGTTTGCTTAAACTCGATTTCATATTTTTTAATCTGCAGAAAATCCTCTACAATTTATCTTAAGTTTGACAACTGTTTATGATTTTCTAAGACAAGCGAAACTTTCTGTAAAGAATGACGTTTTCTTGGCAAATTAAAAATAAGAAAGTTTACAAGAGTGCGGTACCCCATCCGTATTACTTCAAATCTTGGTAATATTTCTGATAATATTTAAAAAATAGCCTGCTTTAACTTGGATTTCAGTGTAGTGACTGAGAGACTATGAAATTCAGCAGGTACATTATTTAGAATATAGAATAAAAGATGAAGTTTCTTGAAAGAATTGCATTACGATGTAAAGGTACTGTGACAGAGTTAACAGTATTCCTTAAGTGTTTCTCATAAACCTGACCACATCTGATAATCTTTTTGGATAAAAATTCGGGCAGCCCTGTGTTTAACATTTTATTAAAAAAAGAAAAATATATAAATAAATCTAGATTCAGTTTGTCGAAGTAAGCCTAAGTCACACATCAAGTTGTCGTACTCTAATTACTGTTTTATTATCTTTTAGTGTGAAATACAATATGTTTAAAAATTTGGCATTGCACGTCAACTCCTTAAAAAAAGCCCTTTGACACCCTTTTCCGTTATCCGTTATAAAATTTTACAGGAATTATTTTGTCATCAAATATAATTTACTTACTTTTTTTTTATCTCTAAATAAAAACCACCTTAATGTAGAAACCGTCTTTGAGTTTTTGCTCACTGAATATACAGTTTAATTGAACCGACTGAGTTAAGTGTTTTGTTTTTGGTTATGATTAAGAAACAATTTATACTTTTATGCTAGATTTCTGTTGACAGCTCAACTTTAAGATATCTATACCTGATAGATCTGGATATGTTTATGTTAACTTCTTACACCGCGGTAGCTTGTTATTAAGAGCGATGTATGCCTAAAATAATGATAGTACAAAACTTTATTGACTAATAAACTAAATCTTCATTTACATTAAATTTTTTTACAAGTGCTAATTTAACACATATAATACACCTCATGTTTATATTTTAACAAAAAAAAAAGACGATAGTAGTAATAATAATAAATGAATATATTTTATATTATTCTTGATCAAGTAAAACGAGGGTTTCGTAGACTTTTTGGGTAGGAAATATTCGTTTGTGTGGGATATTGGGATTGGTTTTGTAAATTAAAGGATTTAATAATTCGGTGTTAGATGAATTGCTGGAAAATATTTTTGAGTCTTTGGAATCGGGCAAAGGTACGATTTTGGTTTTTTGGTAGAGAAGGTTGTTGGAGGGATTGTGCAAAGAATTATGGGAACGCATAATTTTCATGATTTTCCTCAAACTACTTTCCCCTACTTCAATATTACTTAAGGCTGGCTTTCCACAATTCCCAAATAGAATGAAGCCATACATTCCATCGATTCCCCCATTTTCGGCACCCCAGACACATGTTAGTGATTTTTCTAATTTAGCACATACCACGCTCTTAACAACTGCGCTACTGTGGCCAATATAGTAGAGCTATGTATTAAAACCATATGTATACAGATCCTATTATTGTTTTATTGGAATGTAAAGAAACAGTTAACATATTAACATCAATTCATTTTCATGTATGATTGTACTAACTATAGTGGTCCCAATATATCAAGCAGTTCACGTCATCACTAGTGATATTCTGACATCATAAAGTACCAACTCAAAATTATATCAACATACAAATTCTGTATGCACATACAGAATCGTTAAGTTGGTATTGTGCTGTATACTCGTAAAGCTTTGTTTACGTGGTGGATTGCCACACATTGCTTTGAAAACTCAACTTAGCCGATGAACAATTTTCATCACCTTAAGTAACTGATAGTTTTATAAGGGTTCTATTAAGGTTGCATGTTTATATTGGAGGTTTATAAGGTTACTAATTGGTTGCAAGGTTTTATAGTGGGTATGCAAAATTACTAAAAGGCCGAAGTGCTTTAAGTTTTATAAAGTGGTAACAGAACATTTCCATCACCAACTTATATCAGCTATAGTAACGGTTACTATGCCAAATAACACTAACTATTTTATAATAGCTACAAGAACATATATATCGCCGTTTTGTAAGAATTAAAGCTTTACAAATAAGGTCTGAGAATGTTCTCTCAATATCTATATAACCACTATATACCCCGAATAGGTACAGGCTATTTTACCGTTTAAAGGCCGCAAAAACAATAATTATGCAACTATTTAGCACTCCTTAGTAACATTCTCAAGCGTCTAAAAGGTACCTTAAGAAGCTCTTATAGAGATGCAGAGTCGAAGAGAAGTTCGTTTACACTCCTCTATATAACAATAAAGCGTTTTTATAGCCTAATGAAGCATCAGTTATAAAGTAATTTTACTGTATAACTGTACTTGGTTGAGTAATTTAAAGAGCTTTCCAGTTTCATAACAGTTGTATTATATGAACTTAAAAATTATGGAAATATATCCAACCATTAATTCGACTTACCTGTTTTGTGATTCAATACGTGTATAGTTGAAGTATTCTTAATAGTGATCGAAGTACCGCCTATGTGTGTCTATGTAGGCGGTATCGTTGAGACAGATTGGCTGCAGTACGCAGAGTCTGCGCCTTCCTACACGCTATGTCAGATGTCTGGTATCTTCTCTCACAATGTAAAAGCTGTGGTAAAAGTGGAGTAACGACGGGAGATCTATGTGTCGGCCTACTCGGGCTAATTCATTCGTCTCGCCCCGCCATAATCCCGTACACTATTAAGAATACTTCAACTGTACATTAAAATTTCAATTCAGTTATATCACTTGTTGTTATAAAACTTACTAAACAGCCCAAGTAACAATTTTAGTTTTAATATACTCTATAAGATATTCTGAAAGCTTATTTCTAAGACTACTTATAAATAAAAATGGTATGGAAGGACTCTATAAAACTGATTTAACACCCTTATAAGAGTACAGGGGCCCACCTAGAGAAAGACCACATGCCTCTTTTTAAAACTACTATTAAAGCTTTCAAGTTTTAATGAATCATCTAAATCTTTACTCGTAGAATATTTGAAGAGTATTATAAAACTCTATTTGGTTTAGGATCAGCACTATGTTATTCACAAAAAGCCTTTTAGGTCGAGGTGAAGAAAGGCCAACGCAGGGCCAAGCGACCCCTTAAACAATCTAAGCATTATATTAAAATTTAAAAGGTACACACAAATGCATTGAGAAAACGTTTTATATTTAATGAAGTAAATATAAAAGCAAATAAATCTTTGCCACTCTCACATCATCCACACAATATATGGGCCGGCATGCATAGTTATAAAATGAACATATGGCGAATACTGAGAGAGTATTTACAAATAAAGTATTGGGAGTTTTCACAGTGGCCTAAAATCTTCAACGAGACTAAGTTTACTGTGAAACATGGTTAGATAAAAACCACAAAACTTGGAACCTCCCCAATATGGCTAACCTCTATACTCTACTATGGTTGTGAATAATTCTACTTTTAACGTGTTTTGTCTTAAAATGTCTATTAAATTACCACTTGCTCTTTAAGTACGCCGATTTGTTCCTGTAGAAATATATTTTGTCTCATTGGTTTTAAAATATTATTTAAAACTTCTAGGTTATTTTAAAATCTATTCTAGACCCTTCAAGTAATTAATGCAACCGCTTTAGGACCTATGGGGTTTATGGATCCTGTAAAACATAACCTATAAATTCGGTTTGATGTTAAGATTTTGCCACATTTATAGAAAGTTATTGGTGGTACCACTTGCCATGTCACAATGTAGGTCGGTAATGGATATTGCCGGCCCCCTTCCAGACAACCTTGTCTTTGGATTTGTCTACTATTTGTGTTGTGTTTATTCATCCACATACACACGGCATCCAAAAAAATAAGTGAAATGCCAACGAATATTTCTTAATACAGCTTTAAAACACTATAGTCTGGACAAGGAGAAACCAAATCCTTCTATGGTTAAGCCTGACTTATTATAGGTTTCTGTCAATTTCATTAAAACTCTAATAAGTTGTATTTATGAAGGTTCGACTCAAAACTTAGTGATCTTGTAGAAGAACGCACTACCGGGCGTCAAAATGACGCGACACCAATTTATTTCTCAGGGGGCGCCAGTCGCGTATTACCCCGTTCTTCTACCTCCCAGGCGGGTTCGAGATAAGATGCACTTCGATAGCCGGATAATGGACCAAGGCTGCACTACCACAGATCGGTAATGACGGTCTCTCTGGACCTGAATTCCCTCGTTAGGGGTTTAGGTACCTCTTAATTTCCTGAATTTTTGCATAAAAAAATCCCAACCGAAGAATTTCTCTGCGGAGGGATTAATTTTTGTACGTGGAAACCACGTTTTGGTCTGTTAATAACAGACTCTATTTCTCAAAAAACGCATAAAAAAATCCCTATCAAACTTCCGTAAGGCAACCAGAAGGTCAAATGTTAATGTGACTTAACTCGACACATCCGGTTTTCGATACGAAAGTTCCAGGGATTATAGACCGTCAACAAACCTCAAGATCAATTAAGAAACAATAGTTCAAAGAATCCGTTTATTTAACAGAAGTGGTTAACAAAATTCTCAAGATAAGAATCGTGCCTTCCCCAATCAAGGTAATGGCTTTCAGACCATACAAGCGAGAGCGCTTACGCTAACGATCGATTAGGTAGAAAAGATTCATGCATACCTTCTCAGAATCAAAATGCGAGCTTTTTAGAGAAGTCTGAGACTATTTGTAATTCATAATTACGGCTGACTGATATTAACTTAAAAAAGTTTTACTAAATGAATTTAGTTTCGCTAGAACTACTTAGCTTTAAAGTTCTTGTATCGTGGAGATTCACGTACTCAAACACATTTGTGAGGACTTGCATAAGTTTAATGGCGTTCGATCAGTCCACGATTTACTTGCTCCTATGCAGTTGTTCAATATTATCGATATGGCAGCAACCCACCTTCGAGCAACTTTTAGGCAAAATTGAATGTTTGGTTTTTTATGCACAAGGCGTTTTCCTCTGTAACTTTGTCATTTGGAAAGCCCTGCTATTGGCTTTCCTACCATTGCTTTGTCTGAACCACTCGACGCGCTCGACCAAATTGCGAGCCGCTGAGTCAATCCAAACTCTTTCTATGCGAGAGCCATGTGCATGTGCATTGATTTTTATCGATTTTTGCTTATTGGCACTACGCCAGCTTTGTCAAAATCTTCTATTTTGCCTTTTGGATGCAGTGCATCGCTAAAATTTTATGCTCATACTTTAGAACTGGGCTTCCAATGACCGTACATCAAAGGTCAATGTCTTTGGTGGAGGAATAAAAAATAAAAAATATTTCAAAGTATATTTTCGTGGTACTTTTTAAACTGACTTTGTGGTACTTTTGAAAAATCTATTTTAAGCCCAATTTTGGTGTACTTTTGAAAAATCAATTTTCAAGCCAAATTTCAATGAAGTTTTGAAAAATTAATCTGCTAGTGAAATTTTGGCGTACTTTTGATAAATCGATTCTCAAGCCAAATTTCGACGCAGTTTTGAAAAATTAGGCTGCAAGTGAAATTTTGACGTACTTTCGATAAATCGATTCTTGAGCCGAATTTCGACGCCCTTTCAAAAATATTATTTTTCAAAGTCCAATTTGTGGTACCTTTGAAAAAGTATATTATTCATAAATCTTTGTCATTATATACTTTCGCTCTCATATCCTGAACCAAAAACAATTTTCCTAAGTGAAAATTCGGTGTTTCTTCGAATTTTCACCTGGTCATTTCCAACGCCTTATAGAACCCAAAACGGTCCTTATGGACTGATCTGTGCCTCTGCAGACTCTTAAAAATGTCCTTAAATTAAACTTTTTCCTAAGTCGAATTTTGATTCTGTCTTCAACTTCAACGATTTTGGAGAGTTCTACAACAATCTCAAAGCATATTAGTTTTATAGGCCAGCATTAACAACTACCCCCAAGATAATTTTATAAAGCTATTGTAAAACCTCAACATTTCCTAAATTCTTAACAACTAGAGAGTTTTATTGAAGGCTTGACAAATACCTTGATAAGTTGGTCATAAACCATTAAAGACTACAAGATAATTTAGTTTTAATGAAAATTCTTGAAAGCCCTTTTAAAACTTTCTTTAAGACAAGACTGCATTTGACATTTATTGTATCTTCCAAATCACTGGCTTATGAGGTGGCCCTTATAAAGCACTGATAAAACCTGAATAAACCTAAAAAGAATTTAAATTGTTACTTGGGAGTGTAACGATAACCCTTATAGAACCCGCCATTAAAGTTTTTTAAGGGGTATATAGAGGTAACGGAATCTTTTTTGTTAAAAATTTATATTACTAAATATTTTATAATTTGGTGATGGTAATATTTCAAGAAGATTTATAAAAAAAAAATGTTCATTGGGAAGCTTTCATCGTGTTGTCATTTGTTGAATGTTTAGTTGATTTTGGTTTAGTTTGTTAATTTGATCAAAGTTATAATTTGGTACACTCAAAGAAATAGTATGGGTAAATTCAACAAAAAAAAAATGGTTAACTAACAATATCGTTAATTTTGTTAAACTAAATTATATTGATGGTATTTTTAAACAAAAGGTGATTGTTATTTTAATTAATAAAAAGTTGTCGTACAACAAAACAAACATTAACTTAAAAAATAGATGAATAAGAATTATTTTTTTTCGTCTGACTATTATTTTGTTGAATTCTGTCAAATTAAACTAGATAATAGTATATTTTATTTTTAACTATTGTCGAATTGTAATTGTAAACCCAGTGGCAGTTTGCTCTACTATTATAGTTGACAGATAAACCAATATTATTGTAGTTAACCCGCAGTTCTGTTTACATAACCATAACATCATTCTGCCATCCACTTTGATGAATTAAGACGTCGCATCAGCGCCTTTGTTTGCAAATAGTATGGGTTAAATCAATCAAAAAAATAGTATATATATTGTTAATTTTGTTAAATTGAATTATATTTAATAGTATTTTTAAACAAAAGGTGATTGTCACACAACAAAATAAACATTAACTTAAAAAATAGGTGCATAAGACTATAATTTATTCATCGTACTAATAATTTGTTGAATTTTGTCAAATGAAACTAGATAAATAGTAGGTAGACTTTATTTTTAAGTATTATCGAATTGTAATTCTAACCCAGTATTAGTTCGCTGTATTATTGTACTTTGTAGACAAACCAATATTATTGTTGTCTTCTAGAAGTTCTAAAAGGGAATTACCCATAAGATTTGCTTGCTTACCACGTAGTCTATTACAGAAATTATTCCTAGATGACGCCACATACAAATCACTGACAATAATCAATCATGCATTATCTTATACTCTTATGAATTTATAGAAAATTAATAACATGATTGCAACGTTCAAATTCTCTTAGGGATCATCGATATATTTGGATGGATCTTATAAACGATCTCTAATCTTTGGTTTGGATGGTCTGATGTCTCAATACTGAGATTTTGGCTAACCAAAAAAACTTCATCATACAATAAAGTGTAGATCAACCTAAAAATTAGTTGATGAACAAAAAACAAAGTTGTTGTACTACTTAATTGTAGACCAAATTGAAAATGGTTAGTGAACATAAAAAAATGTCATTGTACTATTTAATTTGTTGTTCTACAAGATGATTATTTATTAAACTATTATTTGTTTACGAAAACAAATAAAGTTGTTGTATGACTATTCTTTTCTGATTGATTTAACTATGAAACTAGATAGGCGCGATTTCATATGCTCTTTTTGGTTGAATTCACCTATTATTTTCTTTGAGTGTAAAGATTAATGTTTTTCAATATATTAATATCATTGTGGAAAATTTAATAAAATATTGTATACAATAACTTTGACACCATGTACACAGTACTGTGACGTTAGTTTAAGAATGATGTGCACCACTTGATATATTGGAACGACTACAAGTGCAGATAGTCTTATATGTAATTTTAAAAGGGGGATATACAAGTTTGCATGTTTTCACAAGTAGCTCCTTGTCTCTATTTTTATATATATTCATGTACTATGAATTAGGTGTTAAGTAAGAACCGTGGCATAATAAACTTTCTATTTTTTGTTGGTGTACTTAAGATTACTTTTTTGTTTTAACTATGGTTGTTCAAAAGAAAAGTGCTTTCGTTAAAAACCAACTAAGAAAAATCATAAACTTTTATTTTCCAGATTCAATTAAGAAAATTAGTTCCAGGACGTAGTAAAGATATACATCAATTAATAGCAGAAAGGAAAGCTGCCAAAGAGAAGGAATTAAAGCATAGTTCTGGTGCTTATATGTCCCCAAATGGAGCAGAAGAAAAGGACATTTTTTGCCAAAATACTTCCTACGTGCCTATTGTGGCCACTATTGTGAGCACCATTGATTCAGCTTCTACTACTACTTATGTACCTATTATGCCTAAAACTACTAGTAGTTCACCATCTAATCGGCAAATATCTACCTCAATTATTACTGCTAAGGTAAGCCAATATTTGTATTATTTGTTTTGTCCTGGATGGGACTGAAACTTTTGTTGTGTTGTGTCTCTGTACATCGCGCGTTTCGCCAACCATCTTAGCATCATCTGGAAATATCACGACTAATATGCTAAAATAATGTCACGGTTGAACATATTCAACCAGTCCTGTCATATCTACCTAAACTCTGTCTCGGTTTGACTAATCGTGTCATAATAACCAATAAAGCACTATTTAGGATAGGCTCATTGCCTACCCACTGTTCATACTATTTTTACACTTTGCAATTTCTTTACTTTCAAAAGCATCCTGCTGTCTATTATTTTCTACATTTTAATGGGCTCATTTAGCACTTTTTTTTTATTTGGTTATCGGAAAGATCTTAAAATTTTAAGACCCTGTGCAAAAAACTAAAATTTTGTGAGACTTGTAAATCCTCTAAAAAAAATCATAGACATGGACCTTGTCGCCTTGTCGAATCTCGGCTGTGACGTCACTTAATAGGAACCCGCTAGCCGAAGCGGCTAGATACAGCACGTTATTATTGTTTCATAATATTACAAATCGTTAATTCAAGCAGTGTGTTGAAACGTATGCGTGTTTGTGAAAAATTTCGGTTTACCAACTATTTTTAATAATAAATAAAAGTGACGGTAAAAGGAATTATAAATACAATACAATACAATACAATACAATACAATACAATACAATACAAATTTATTGGTATTAATTATACAAAGTATTTATACAAGTCATAAAATAACAGAATGAGTTTGTTAAGATAGGAATTAGTTTTTTATAAAAATTTAACAATGGGTGAAGCGTATCATTTTTCTTCACCTTATGCTATTACATGTCTGAAAAATCATTGGCAAGATATTCCTGTATGGTGTAGAAGGATTTTGTCTGCAGATATGTTTTAATTTTAGATTTAAAAGCTGTTATGTTTAGATCTTTAATGGTATTGGTAAGACAGTTAAAGAATTTTATACAATAGTAGCCAGTGCCATTTCTGCTTCTTGTGAGACATAGAAAATTTTGTGCAATAGGAGGTATGCATAGGTTTAGTAAAATATTTCGCCGCCAGGCGGTTCCCGATCGCCTTTGGGTACTCTATTCATTGTGTTCTGTGCTTTGTAGTTTTGATGTGTTGAAATAAGTTTGTTTATTTGAATCCTACGGAAAATTGATTGTTTAGGTGAACTAAAACAAAAGCTTGGTATTTTTAAAGAAGTAGTAAACAAAGATGCACAGAAAATGAGGTTATGTTGCAGTACCCAAACGCGACTCTGACGCCGCCTACATGCATTCGGTCTATTAGATTATTATTTCTCGTAGGATAATTATGTGTTTCACTGTGAGTCCTATACCTATCATGATTTTTTTTCATATAGAGAAGACATTCAAGAATATAGACACAAGGTTCAGTAAGAATATGAGTTTTTTTAAACTGTTCACGACAATCATCTTGGTATTTTAATCCTGTAATTATTCTTAAACACTTCCGTTGTAGGCTAAAGATTTTTGAGGCATGAGGGGAATGTCCCCAATTAAGTATGGCATAAGTCATAGTTGAGTGGAAAATACTGTGGTAGGCTGTTAGTAATACTCTTTGTGATAGTGAATTTGCTAGATTTCTGATAAGATATATTTTTTTGAGAGATTTATAGAGAGGGAAATAACATGTTCTCCCATGTCAATAGTGGGTCCAAGCAGACTCCTAAAAACTTCACAGAATCAGAAGTATTAGTGTTTACAAAATTTCTCGAGAGTCAACGATCGAGTTTTATTTTCGTTTAGATTCAAGCAGTTAGCTAGAAACCACATTTTGATATTTGATTGTGTGTTAGGATTATTTTGATTTAGCGTATCTAGTGAATGGTGGTGTTCAAGAATTGTCGCATCATCAGCAAAAAGTATAAAACTTGCATTTAAGTCACTGTAAGATAAATCATTTATATAAATAAGAAAAAGGATTGGTCCGAGGACCGATCCTTGAGGGACTCCATGATTAATTTTTTCTTTTTGTGATCTTTCCAGGTTATAGTATACATACTGATATCTGTTTGAGAGATATGATTGTAAGAGCTCTAAACTATTCTTGTCAAAGTTGTAACATTTGAGTTTAAGAAGGAGGATATCATGTGACACACAATCAAATGCCTTTGTTAAGTCGTAAAACGTGGCTTTAGTGTAGTTTTTATTTTCAAATTGGTTCAAAACAATTTCGGTAAAGTTATTTATAGCAAGTGTTGTTGAGCGCTTGTTCCTGAAACCATATTGGCCACGGTGCAACAAGTCATTTGCCTCGAAGTGTTCAGTTATCTGATTTTTTAGAAGGACTTCAAAAATTTTCGCAAAAATAGGCACCAGCGATATTGGGCGGTAATTGGTTGGATCAGAATTTAAGCCTTCCTTGTAAATGGGAACAACTTTTGACAGTTTCAGCAGATCAGGAAAAGTATTCGTATTAGTGCAATGGTTTATTAATTTTGTAAGAGGATAGACTATTTGGTTTACCACTGATTTTATTAGTTTGACACTGACTTCATGTGCATCTTTACTTTTACTATTTTTTAGGTTTAAAATTGCTGTTCTCACTTCATTAAACGATACTTCTCTAAATTTGAAAACCTTTTGTATATTAATATTTTTGAGGTATTGCTCGGGTTTGATGTCAGATTGAGGCAAGTTTTTTACGATGTTTTCTGCAATATTTATAAAAAATGAATTAAACGTAGTTGCATTAATTGTATCAGGGGTTGATGATGATAAGTTTCTATTGTTACTTTTTATTACTTGCCACAGGGCTGTTTGGGTGTTGTCTGCCTTTTCTATATAGTTATCATATGCCTGTTTTTTTGCTTTAGTTAGTTCTACTCGGTATTTGTTACGGTATTTTTTTAGGTAATCATTAGTAACAAGGAGTGGGTCATTTTGTATTGTTCCTGAGTGTCAAAGCACCACGGTGAAAACACCTACTAAAACATTTATTACCGTTTTTAGAGATTTAAAAATGTGAAAGAAATGGCAACAAACTATAAAAAGAGAGAAAAGGCTTATTACTAAATCAACTTATTATGTTTGTGAGGACCATTTCAATGTAAATATCTATATGTTGAATTATTTCTCTTAGCTACATTCTTATTTAAAGCTTTCTCTTTTAATTCCCTGTTCATTCAGAGGGAAACTTACCCTCATCGTGGGTTATTGTTGCCGGCAGCCTCCTACACCTTCACAATGACTGGCTTCTTCACAATAGGTTATGCAGGTGATATTATTATCTTGCTAGACAGCCTTCAAATTAGTCGATAATTAGTGCATAGAACACTCCCTCTCGGTTAATCCCCAGAAAACAGCTAGTACTATTCACCAGGAAAAGGAAACTACCTACTATGAAAATACCCAAATTATGGGGCACTCAGCTCCACTTAGCGAGTAAGGTCAAGTATCTGGGGGTCTTTTGGTGTCTTTTCTGTAAACAGTGCTTTCATAAAATAGTAGATAAATTTGATAGTGTACAAATTTTTTTTGAAGAAATTGATCGAACATGTCCTAAGCAGGTTAATAAACACAGCCCCACAAAAAAAAAGTGGTCTGTCCGGCAGACTAGACCAGTGTATCCTTATGATTTGGATCTGCTGAAACCGAATCCGAAGTCAGAATTGTCAGATTGGCTCGTTTTTCACCCCTAACCCAAAAAAAACACCATCCCAAAAAATGGTCTGTCTGGCGAACAAGATCAGTGTATCCTTATGTATTTGGACCCGCTGAAACCGAATCCGAAGTCAGAATTGTAAGAATGGCTCGTTTTTCACCCCCAACCCCAAAAAACACCCCCAAAACAAAAAAAAGTGGTCTGTCCGACGGATCATACGTGTATCCTTACGTATTTTGACCCGCTGAAACCGAATCCGAAATCAGAATTGTCAGATTGGTTCGTTTTTCACCCCTAACCACAGAGAACGCCAAAATGGTCTGTCCAGTGGACCATACCAATGTATCCTTATGTATTTGGACCCTCTGAAACCGAATTCGAAGTCAGAATTGTAAGATTGACTCGTTTTCCAGCCCCTACCCCCCAAAAAACACCCCCAGACCAAATACATAAGGATACACTGGTATGGTCCGCCGGACAGACCACTTAGTCCATTCTCATATAGCCAAAAATCCCGTGTCGCTTGGATGCTCTGCCAATTTTAAAAAACCTCCAGAACACGAAAGTACTGCTCTGATATAACAAATTTTTTGAGGTTGGTATTCTGAAAAATTGTTGTAAAAAAAATATGGCGGCGCACGACTTTTTTAAACAAATTCTATCTCCGTTATTTCTTAACGGATTTTAAAGAACAAAAAAAGCGAGTACTCATTTTAAGTACACCTTTCATAAAAAAAATAGTGCTGTCATATAAAGTCATAATATTTTGTAAATTTTTTAGATAAATGAAAATATCATAATTCATTTATTAACTTATTTACTTTTAGCGGACAATCCAATGCAGTACACGAAAAACTCTTCAAATATAAGTTGTAAAGAATTTAATGCTGATGTTAAATATGTCTTCACTTTTGCGTTTACTTTAAATAATAATTGTTTTAAACGTCAAAAACCTTGCGCGTGTCGTTTTCCAAAACGAAATAATCTGACGGTGTAGTAGCGGTTATGGATATATTTAATAGCAACAGTTCTAAACTTTTCAAAACAAATTACTTCTAACAGATGAATTATTATCTATTATAGTCGTTATGCATAATGTAGTATTATCAACTATATATTTAAACAAAAACATAATTAATAATTGTTTTTACAATGTTTTAAATTAAATATTTATAATTCAATAATAAAATGTTCAGTATAGCAAATATAGAAAATTTCAAGCGGAATAATCAATATGTATTTGTTACAAATTTAGTGTTACCTATTTTACGAAGCACATAGCGCGCTTTATTCGCCGCCACCAGCTATTTCTCATAATTAAAGCTAATACATTGAAAACCCCATTAATTATAAAAAGAAATTTAATTTTGATTGATGGCATGGCACTGGTTCAATCCATGAACAAAGCACATGAGATAAAATTTTGTAGATTTTGCACAAGCGTCTTTAAAAAAAGTAGAAAATGAGTATTCTACTTATAACAATATTTATATTGTGTTCGATGTTTACAAAGAAAATTCATTAAAAAACCAAATGAGAGAAGAAAGTTCTAGAGGAAAAAACACATTACAGAATAACTGATAATACATTGATCAAAAACGTAAGTCTCAAAGATTTCTTATCGAGTATTAAAACAAAAGATGAGTTAACGAAATATCTTGGTCCAAAAATTATGGAACATAATTTCAATTCAAACAAAAATATTGAAGATGTAGTCGTGTTTCATATGGAAATAAAACATATTCGAAGTCTTCTGATATTCCCCCTGAAATTCTAGCAGACAATAACTATGAGGAAGCTGATACTTTACATCATGGAATAATTATTGGAGAAAAATACGGTAACAGCATCAGTTTAACTGTAGACAGTTCCGGTACAGCCGTTCTTATTGTTTTATTAAATTATTGTAAAGCGTTGCCTCAAGAAACAAGTATATTAACAGGATGTGGAAAAACAAGAAGAACGATTTGGCTGAAACATATCATCGCTACTTTAGGTCCGGGTATTACAGAAGCTATCCTTGGATTCCGTGCATTTACTGGAACCGATATAGCTGGAAAATTTTTCAGGAAAAGCAAAGAAATGTATTTTAGGATATATTTAGGCTTAAATGAAGATGACAGTATTTTAAAATCATTTTCTTTACTGGGTTCGGAGGAAACACCAAATGATCAAATGAATAGGGACTTTGAAAGATTCGTTTGTATGCTTTACAAATCTACAACGATTACTTCTGTCAAGGAATTACGATGGAAATTATATTCTATAAAAGGACAGTAAGGATAGAATTTGCCACCTACGCTTAATGTTCTTGAACAGCATAATCTTAGGTAAATATATTAATTTAATCGAATACTGCACTATTTAGTAATGTTGGGTTTCATATATAGGGCAAATTTTATAGCGAGGGTATGGAAGTTAAGTCATACCAATATTCAGAAACTTGCCAATCCAGCCTATGTGGATGTAAAAAAATGGAAGGAAGTTTATATGCGGCAGTTCCAATTACAAAGCCGCCTGCTCCTGAAAGACTATTATTTTTAATAAAATGTTGCTCTAAAAAGTTGCAGTTGCAAAAAACATTTTTTATGTTGTACCGAAGCTTGTGCATATACAGAATTTGAATGTTCCAATATTGAACCAATGCCCATATCTGACATGATGACGATGATACGGAACTTGATATATCTGAATCGGGTAAGGTCAATAAATTTTAGGTAAAAACAAAATAGCTTAAGTAAGAATACAATTGTTTCAGAAGACTAGCAAAAAATTTCGGTCTGGCTGACAGCTGCAAGAACTTTCATATACGACATTGCTGATAATTTTATATTCATAAAGTATTGTTTCTATCTGTATTTAATATCTAATAAATAATATTTATTTTTTCTCATATTTTTTTTTAAGAAATGATTCGTCACCAAACTAAGGAAAACATTTTCAAACTTAGCACATTCAATAAGCGTTGAGAACTTCTGTTTTTAAATTGCTAGTGTCCATAACAGCTACTGAACTGTGGTAGGTTCTTTCGATCGCAAAGTGACACGCGCAAGGTTTTTGACGTTTTAAACTATTATTATTTAAAGTAAAAGCAAAAGTGGGGACATATTTAAAATCAGCATTAAATTCTTTACAACTTATATTTGAAGAGTTTTTCATGTAATACAATGGATTTTCCGCTAAAAGTAAATAACTTAATAAATTAATTCCGATATTTTCATTTATCTAAGAAATCTACAAAATATCATGACTTTATATGACAGTACTATTTTTTTTTTATAAAAGGTGTACTTAAAATGAGTACTTGCTTTTTTTGTTTTTTAAAATCCGTTAAGAAATAACGGAGATAGAATTTATTCAAAAAGGTCGTGCGCCGCCATCTTTGATCCGTCATATTTTTTTTGTAACAATTTTCCAGAATGCCAACCTCGAAAAAAATGTTATATTAGGGCAGTACTTTCGTGCTCTGGAGGTTTTTTAAAATTGGCAGAGCATCCAAGCGAATGTCAATATGAGAATGGACTAACTTTTTTGTGTTGGAGGAGTTTATGTGAAAAACAAGCCAATCTGACAATTCTGACTTTGAATTCGAATTCCGCAGCAAAATACATAAAAATACATTGGTATAGTCTGCCAGACAGACCATTTGTATTTTTTGTTTTGGGGAAGGATACACTGGTATGGTCCGCCGGACAGATCATCTTTTTGGGAGATGTTTTTTTTGTTGTTGGGGGTAAAAAACGAGACAATCTGTCAATTCTAACTTCGAATTCGGATTCAGCAGGTCAAAATACTAAAGGATACCTACGCTGGTATAGTCCACCGGACAGACCATTTTTTGTTTGTCTTGGGGGTGTTTTTTCAGGTTAGGGGTGAAACACGAGCCAATCTGATAATTCTGACTTCGGATTCGGTTTCAGTGGATCCAAATACATAAGGATACACTGGTATGGACCGCCGTACAGATCATTTTTTTTGGGGGGTGTTTTTTTTGTTATTGGGGGTGGAAAACGAGACAATCTGTCAATTCTAACTTCGAATTCGGATTCAGCAGGTCAAAATACAAAAGGATACACTGGTATAGTCCACCGGACCGACCATTTTTTGTTTGACTTGGGGGTGTTTTTTCGGGTTAGAGGTGAAAAACGAACCAATCTAATAATTCTGACTTCGGATTCGGTTTCAGCAGGTCCAAATACATAAGGACACACTGGTCTGGTCTGCCGGACAGACCACTTTTTTTTTTGTGGGGCTTGTAATGAATGCCACCTTTTGATGTTTTTCAATTTTTTTTAGCAAAGCTCTGACATATATATTTATTTTAAATGGCAACCCCAATTTTTTGTGAGTTGCAGTTGCAGGGTGAGTTGCATTGAACAACTCAACTACTTCTTTTTGGGTGCATATTCTGTCATCAAAACAAATCATGGAATTAACTTGTTTTTTCACGTTCGGTTAATTTCATAATTTTTAGAAAAATAATTAGTGCAATTTGAACATTTAATTCAGTTGTTTTTGAGATTTTTTCCTTTCTAAATAAAATTAGAATTTTTAAATTTCAAGATATTTTTTTAATTTCCTCCTGCAACTATGTTTACCATTTTGTATGTAAAAAAATGTGCTCTTTCAAATTCTGTAACAAAAAATAGGAAATAATTTATTTAAAGGAAAATATTGATGACGTTATAGCTTTTTGAAAACTTGCTAAAAAATTTTGTAAAATATATAATTCAATATAAATATTAGTAGTTATTTTTAATACAGGACTTGAAGGACCTATGTTAGTTTAGTTTATAACTATAACAATAATTTAATGGGAATTAGTAATGACTCATAAGTGTTAATTTTATCAGATTTTATTAGATTGAAGAGTTGAGACATACCAAGATATCACTAATTGATTTTTTGATGGTTCATATCAATTCAGTTTATATAATAATTTAACGGAAATTGATAAATATGTTGGAAAGCGATAAAAAATAATGTAATTAAATCGATTATTTTGCGAGATTTGAAGAGTAAGCTAATCGACTTTTACAGTGTATTGAAATGTCAGGGTACAAATTTTCGGCCCTTTCACTACACGTTCTTTAATTCGCAACCGCTTAGAGGGCAGCAAGATTTTTTAATTAGCAAAAAAATAAATTTTGCAGTTCCCAGCTAAATGCAGAAGTTCTGTAAAATTAACACAAGGCTTTAGACATTTTTGTTATTGAAAATAAGCATTTGCAACTTCATTGTAGTGCAAATTATTGCAAAATATGATAATTGTGGATTTAAAAGTTATCGAAAAAATTTCATTCATTGATGTTCAAAGCTAAATTTGCAACTCTTCTCAAGCTATGCAAGACTTTTCAATAATGTTTGTACATAAAATATTATGTGGCAACTATCTAAGAGAATAATATTTATTGGAAAAAATATTCCAAAAGGCCAGCGACCGAAGTCTTTCAGCCTATCTTACAATACGTTTTTTCTTTACATCTTATTATTTTTATATAACAGTGGCTCGGTGAATTTAATAGGTACAAAAAAAAAGGAAATTTCTTAACAATTAGGTATATCATTGCTCTATTCTTCATTGTTGTCCTCTGTGATTGCCTCTAACAATGTTTTTTCGGGATTTCTTCTGATAGTATCGTCTCGTAGTTGAATTATAAAGGGTTGAATTAGGGTAATGAGGGAATAGGTTGGATACCAGTTTTTTCATATAATAAATTATTGGATATGTTATGAAGAGGATTATTTGGATGACGAAATTTTGTTATTTTACGTAGACTTTCTCTCTGCCACTTCTATATTGTTCAAGGCTGGTCTTCTGCAGGTGTTAAACAGGATGAATCCATATTCCATGATGGGTCGACATATTATTTTGCAAATTTTATTTACTGTAGAGGTGTTGATACCTTGATTCTTATAAAACTACCTAAATATAAGACTGACGTCCAAAATATTGAAGAAAAAATGGTATACTATATTCTACAGACCAAGGAAAACCTAATATATTTGGTGAATATTTCCAAGAACCCTAGACAGCCAATAACAACCCAACTTACGATGAAGACAATTTAATATCAGCTAACGATTGGCACCATATATATTTTTCTCTTGGTTTTCCTAACGACACAATTAAAATTGACGATAAGGATTATTTTTAGTCACTAACAATCATTAGTCAATATCTTAAGAAATATGGTAAAGGCACTTTAAAATGAAGTTCACAATCATATCATCAAGCTCTATGAACTTTGTCTGAATATACACTATTTCACCACAGAATGGAAAAAAGGACTTATTATTGTTATACCTAAACCAAACACCGACACCAGTATTATGAAAAAACATCGAAAAAATTATAAAAAAACTGCAAGCACTATTGAATGATAACATTCCTCAATACTAATTTGGATTCTTTGAACACTGTTCAACAGTGGTGGAGCGTTGTTGTTACGGGCCTGGGTTCGAATGGTTTTCCGGGGGCCCCAATCAAACTTTTCTTGCGGGCCTTTTGAGGAACCCCTGTAAAACATGTTTTTTGCTTGTTTGACTACTAAATATATGTATTTTATGGAACTTTAGATTTGCACAAAAACACACTTGTCAATGGTATTCATTTAATATTAGTTGACTTGACTTTCGTTTTGTGAAGTGTGAGTATTGAAATATCTGGGCTGGTCTGTAGATCCGCTGTCATGATTTATGTAACTTTCGGTTCAACAACACTGACAACCTTACCAAAAATTCATGGATTCTTCAATATATTGCTGGAGAAGATATCCTATTACGGGGTACGGGGAACGCCCCTATTACTCTTTGAATCCTACCTTAAAAATAGGAAACAACGTGTAAACTTTAACAACAATATGTCTGATTTAGAATTTATTAAATATGGTGTGCCCCAGGGCTCTGTCCTGGGTCCACTACTATTTATAATCTACATTAACGATCTTTATTATCACCTGCTCCCTGAGAAATGGGTCTTCTTCGCTGACGATACAACTTTAATATGTTCTGAAAAAAACAAGGATGACTTATTGCAAAGTGCAAAAAATATTGAACTTATAGCTGAATCCTGGTTCTCCTCCAATAATTTGAAATTAAATAAAGAAAAGATGCAAAGGATCACTTTTTCCAGCAGTACTCCGCATGTGGTGGGGAGTGTGAAACTACTTGGGATAACTCTAGATAGCTCTCTGAATTGGACATGTCATGTTGACCTTCTCTGTAAAAAACTATCAAGTCATATATTTCTCTTAAGACAATTGAAAAATATCCTGAGTAATACCATTAAATGCTTATTACTCTATATATCACTCATATTTGAGTTATGGGGTAATCTTATGGGGTAACTCATCTGTTGCTATACGTGTATTCAGGCTACAAAAAAAAGCAGTTCGCATAATTGAAAATGTGGGTTTCAGAGACCATTGTAAACCTTTATTTAAAAAGTATGGCATTATGCCAGTGCCTACTCTTTATATATATTACTCCCTGTTAGAAATCCATAAAAATGTATCATCTTTTAACAAAAACTCTGATATACATAAACACCAAACTAGATCCTCCAACTTACTTAGAGCTCCTAAACATAGGCTACATAGATCGGAGAATAATTCCCTGAATCTAAAACTATATAATAAGCTATCTCTCAAACTAAAAATACTCAACAACCAACAATTCAAATGTCATGTGAAAGCTTTAATGATAAAACATTGTTATTATTCTATCCAGGAATATATGGACACCCCTAACCATTGAAATGTAAAATGTATAAATTTTCCTGTGCTATGTACATTAATAATAATTAATGTCTAACTAACAAATTTTTTTTTTTTTTACCTCGCACAATATAGTGAATTATTATAAAATATTATTTTGGGTATTCAGCAGATAACTTTCAAAGAAATCATTCGTTCCTTTCATATATTATTGATCTAAATCTGATCAAGCTAGAATATCAACGAGTAGTCCTCTTACAAACAAACTTGTCAATTTCTTTATACATTTACTATGTCTAACATTCAATATGAAAAACAAGAAAATAACCATTCTTTCTATATATTGAAGATCTAAGTCTGATCATGCCAATATATTGTCAGAAATCCACCCTTAAGAGGAAATCTTTCAAGCATCTCTAGCCCTACCTAGAGGATACTCCATTCAATACGATAAACAAGAAAATAACCATTCTTTCTATATATTGAAGATCTAAGTCTGATCATGCCAATATATTATCAGAAATCCACCCTTGCGAGGAAATCTTTCAAGCATCTCTAGCCCTACCTAGAGGATACTACATCACAAACAAACATTAGTTACATTTCAAAGCCAAGAACTACTGAAAAGCACAATGAAATATAGGAATAAAATTTCACTTACATGTCATAATAAATAAAATATTTCAATCAATGTTTGATTGACCAAACCTCTGTAAAAATTGCGCAACCTTTTTCATTCTCTTTAGAACTCATCAGCAGAGATATATGTTCAATTCAAAAACATAATTACTATAAAAAAAATAGGAAAACATTTTCTTGTAAAAAATGACAGGAAATATTTATATATTGGCATGATCAGACTTAGATCTTCAATATACAGACAGAATGGTTATTTTCTTGTTTTTCATATTGAATGTTAGACATAGTAAATGTATAAAGAAATTGACAAGTTTGTTTGTAAGAGGACTACTCGTTGATATTCTAGCTTGATCAGATTTAGATCAATAATATATGAAAGGAACGAATGATTTCTTTGAAAGTTATCTGCTGAATACCCAAAATAATATTTTATAACAATGATGTAAGCAGAAATACAAGATATTTATAGTGAATTATCATTTCTTTCTCCTTGTTCTTGTAATATGCCTACCCCCATAAACTCACTTATTGTGATATATATGTCTAAATGTAAATGGAAATGTTTTTAATATGTCCATTCTTTGTTTTGTTTTATTTTTATTGACTTGCTACAAACACATGCTGTAAAGTAGTAAATAAAGATATTCTATTCTATTCTATTCTATTCTATTCTATTCTATTGATGACGTAGTACTAACAGTTCACAATAATAATCTTAGAAATACAATGTCAAATCTACAAGTATAGGGTGGACCAAATTAGATGGAATTTGAGGTTTTCTCTAAAACTATGGCAGATAGACAAAAAATATGTCCTGAGCTCGTTTTTCGAGAAACAAACAATGGTGCAAACCGCGATCGTCTATCTTTTTCAACTACCGAGCTACAGAGTGTTTTTGGAGATTGGTATTTTTGGATGACCTTATATCTCAATTACCAAGTGTCGAATTGAAAATTGAGTAACGCATTCTTAAGGCACTTTTTTGAGTAGAATCCTTTGCTGATAGATAGATAAGAAGGAAATTATGCATACCTCAGTTTTCGAGATATAGACATAACTTGTGTTTTTTTTAAATAGAACACCCTGTAAATCATTTAATTATTCGATCACAACTTAAATTAACTATCCAACTATATATCATGTCATACTTATCTCTAGGAAAAGTGGTTTATTTTATAATAATTTAATATATTTGTGAGGAGGTCATGGAAAACTATTAACAACAACAATACTTCTTATAATATAAAATAATTTTGCCAAAAATAGGAAAAACTAAACTACAATAAATGTTCGAATTGTCTTCCATTGACATCTATGCATTTTTGACACCTTCTTACAGCATTTGTTGCAATCCCAATCATTACAGGAGTTATTGTCCGAAACAGCTAATGTTTTGTTTTCCAATTCTTCTATGTTATTAGAACGTTCTCTATATACCGTGCGTGTAATGGCAAGTAGATATAGGAGTAAGAATTGCAACATCGCATGTGCCTGTTGACTAAAATGAAATAACTTCAGCAGTCGAGTGCCGACAGGCGGGTTTTGCTGTTGCTGGGTTATCACATCTCTCGCGCTACGTGGATGTACGTGCCTAATCCGCAATTACACACACTGTATAATATTTTTTAAATAACCCCAAAGCCAAAAGTTGGCGGGAGTTATATCGGGAGATCTAGCTGACCACAAAATAGGACCATTATTTTCTTAAAATTAAACAATATCTAAATTACTTTGTTGTTTATTAATGTCCAGTTAGCTAAATTAAATGTTAGTTATCAATTTAGCAGAGATGGGTCAAGGAAACTTTCCAAAGGAAAATTTCCAGGAAATTTTCGGAAGTTTCCGGAACGGAGTTTTGATAAAAATGAAAGTTTCCTTTAAAAATATTTGAATATTCCGAAAGTTTCCAAAATTCCGGGAAAGTTTCCAAAACTCCCGGAAAGTTTCCTAATTTTTCACGAATATTTACAGTTGTTCTCATAAATTTGAAATTGCCGCCACGATGATCTAACATAACCTCAAACGCCAGAAATCCAGTTTTAATTTGTTGATATCCTTTCGAAATTATCAAAAATTAATCGGATGTTTGATGACGTAGAGTTTAATATGGTCACCGCTTGGATTATTACTATTGGCACAGAATTTCTCGAATTTCGTGCTATTGGCTACTATCAAGGATGAGTTGACAGACATATAAGTTACGTTTATTTGTTTACCAGCACTATTGCTTCTCGATGAATAATATGTTGTTATAGTGGATGGTTTAATTTATTTTGTACACAGATAGAAATAAAGTTTTGAATCAAGTATATTTGTTTCATATATTACGCAAATAAATACTTTCTTCATATAAAACAAATAGTTTTGAATCAAACTTATTATTTCTCGCTACAAAAGTATTTGTCTTATGTGAAGAAACTCCTTTATTTGCGTATCTATGAAGCAAATATTCTTGATTTAAAACATTATTTCTATCTGTGTATTAGTATTAATAATATTGATTGATTATTTTCTTGTTATTATTTTTTTAAGTGTTAAAATTTAAAATTAAATAAACATTTATTATTTTATTTATTTGTTTTACACTTTTAATTCAATGTAACTATATAATATGAGATTTAGATGTTATTTCTGTCTTGCCTTCTACATTTCCATTTCTGCACAAAATAGGAGTTGCATATGACATTTACATAAATTTTTAATTTTATAATCCATGCACATATTTATCACATTATTTAAATTATTTTATTTATATTTAATTATTTAATAATTCAAACAAAACGAATTACTGGGTAACCACCCAATTTGCTCCATATTCTTCATATAGCACAGGGCACATATAGCGAGTGTCATATAATATCAGTTATTTGGTAAAAGTCTGTAAAAGTAATGTAAATAATATATTTATATGCACTTATTTGGTATCAAAATGAAGCTCAGATCATCACGAATCAGATTTCACCATAAAATAAACTCTGAATATTCCCAATGGAAAGTTTCCAGGAAAGGTTCCTGGAAACTTTCGGAGTAATCAAAACTCCGGGAGTTTATAAATTAATCTTTGAAATTGTCTTACAGGCATATTGTCTACAAAGGGCTCTATTTCTTGTCGTAGAATGTTAATAAAATTTTCGGTATTCAAATTACCATGAAAAAAAATGAGGATCTATTATTTGGTATCCAATAAAATCACACCATACACCAAATCCAAATCGTCCTTGACGATTAACTGTAACGGTTACGTGTAGATTTTCATGAGCCCAATGGTAGTTATTATGTCGATTAAAGATTTCGACACTGCTTATGTCGGCCTTGTCTGTCCAGATAATTATAATTGTTCCTTCAAATCCTGGCACTTCATTGCACTGACGCCAAACCACTGACAAGAATCGAGACGCCTTTGAAAGTTGTTTGGGTATAGATGGAATTTTGTAGGGTTTGAATTTATTTTTTTTAAGCAGTTGTTTTTGGCATTTCTAAATTTTCCTGTATTTCGTGAGACGATATATTTTCTCTTACAGTTTCTAAAACAATATTTTCTGCAGCTTTTCTACCTGCTTTATTATATATTTTTGCTCGAGGCTTTGTTGTAGCCTTTTGAATATTTTTATGTCTGGCTGTCTCTTTTCTGGATATCTAAAAATATTGTTTAGGTGGCACTTTTGGCACAAAGTTTTGCTGTCTATAACTTACCTATTAAAATTAAGCTCGGAAGCTAAATTTGAATCTTCTCCGCATTCTATAAAACACTTAATCATGCCATATTTTTCACCATTACTAAATTGAACCATTTTTAACAATCCTCACTCACAATTAACTCACAAATTAGTTTTTGACATTTACGATTATTTCGATTTTCTTTTTTTTACCATGGCCTTCTCATAAATATTAGAAATGCGATAAATATGCATCAGTATGTCAGTGGAAGACAATTCGAACATTTATTGTAGTTAAGTTTTTTCCTATTTTTGGCAAAATTATTTTATATTAGTGTTGTTGTTAATAGTTTTCTGTGGCCTCCTCACAAATATATTAAATTTTTCGAAATTTAACCACTTTTTCTAGAGATAAATATGACATATGATATATCATTGGACAGTTAATTTAAGTTGTGATCGAATAATGAAATAATATAACAGGCTGTTCCATTAAAAAAAACACAAGTTATGTCTATGTCTCGAAAACTGAGGCATGTATAATTTTCTTCTTATCAGCAACGGATTCTACTCAAAAAAATGCCTTAATAATGTGTTACTCGATTTGACACTTGGTAACTGAGGTATAGAAATCATACAAAAATGCCAATTTTCCAAAAGCTCATTAGTCGAAAAAGATAGATGATCGCGGTTTGCGCCATTGTTTTGTTCTTGAAAACCGAGCTCAGGACACCTATATTGGTTCTTGTCTATCTGCCATAGTTTTAAAGAAAACCCCAAATCCCATCTAATTTGGTCCACCTTGTACTTATGAATGCTGCCTCTACTTTGTGGAGGCAAAGTATCAATCCATCCAAATCATAACTGATTATTTTCAATCACACACCAAATAATGACAGATCTCATACAATTTTCATCAATAATGAAACGATACATCCCACAACAAGTGCTAGTTATCTTAATACAATGGACCATAAACTTAACCCAAACTCGGTAGGTGGAAATATTTGATCGGTAATGCTTCCACTCGTTATTATTTTATATATTGAATATGGATACTAATTCGTATTTCATAAAATAATTTAAAGGTTCTATTTTCTCACGGCATTCGTAATACGGCAATACCTTTAGCTTTAGCCATTTTATCCACGATATATTTCTTATATATAAGCAAATGCAAACTCCAGTAACAAATCTACCACAGCCTGGAAAATAATAAGCGGTCAAGTGAAAAACAGGAAATCACATAATATACCTTCATGCCTGCTGGATAACTCAGGGCGCAATATTAGTAATTATCACGATGCTACTCAATCTTTCAATGATTATTTTATAAATTCTATAAATGATTTAACAAAAGATCTGTCTGTAAATGGACAGGCTGTCTCTGAAATTCGTGAAAAGACATTTTTCTTATTTCCTATTACAGCTCATGAAGTTCATTCAATATTAATGAAAATATCCAACAAGCATTCTGTAGGTTATAATGAGATACCCTGTTCGCTTCTAATCAAAGTCGCTGATCACATCACTAATTGTATTACCTCGCTTATTAATTTTTCATTCCAGGACGGTATGTTTCCAACACTTAAAAAAAAACGCTTATTGTCCCAATCTACAAAAAAAGGTGATATATCACAGATCTCGAACTATAGAGGAATTGCCCTACTCTCAGCTCTCTCTAAATTATATGAAAATGCCTTTCATATTACTTCCAAAAGTCCTGGAAACAGAGAAAATCTTGTCAATTAATCAATTCGGATTTAGGAGCAAATTATCAACTCAGGACGCGATTTTGGCAGTCTACAATTATATTCTGCAGAATTTTGAATGTAAAAACAAAATAGCGTGTATTCTATTTGATCTAAAACGACCATTTGACACGGTCAACACTGATTTACTATTGAACAAACTTTAAAATTATGGCATACGTGGACCCGTCCTACTTTGGCTCTCCTACAAGGTCGGAGACAAGAAGTTATTTTGAGAACTAATAATGTCACTTACAAGTCACTGCCCAAAGTGATCCAAGTAGGGGTACCCCAGGGGAGCGTATTGGGCCCCCTCTTATTTATTACTTTCATTAATGATATCTTCTCTTATTTCCCAGGTGGTTTTGTATCTCTCTTTGCAGATGATGCGTTAATAGCTGTGAGTTCGGACAATTTTAATGATCTGAGTAACACTGCAAACGATGTTATTCATATTATGATAAGTTACTGTCGGTATACAGGGTTTATCCTTAATGATCTCAAAACTGATCTCATACTGTTCACTCCAAGAAAATTGTATGAAAGTATATGAGTAAAAATAAACAGTAAGAGTATTCAACAGAGCTCACAAGTTAAATTTCTTGGCTTATGTATAGACTCGCATTTATCGTGGACTAACTAGATTGATGTCATGCTGAAGAAATTATCAACTTCTTGCTTTGTCTTATGGCAGCTCAGAAATTATGTTTCAACTGACGTTTTAATAACATTATTATGCTTATGTCTACTCCACATTGAACTACAGTATCTTATGTTGGGGAAATTGTACAAGAGTTAATGAAGTTTTAATCCTCCAAAAAAGAATCCTAAGAACAATGACATTCAAAAGCTTTAGATACTCCTGCAGAGACCTATTTAAGCAACTAAACCTCCTAACTATAATGAATATATACATCCTAAATTGCGTTTGCTATGTTAAGTCAGATCCTGATCAGTTTACACTTACCAGAGACCTAAATTCGCCCTACAATTTTAGACCTACACTTAATATAGAAATACCGAGACAAAGTTTGTCTGTATCAGCTAATGGGCCGTTGATCATGGTCGTTAAGATATTCATTAAATTACCAACCTCTTTGAAGTCCTTACCTACTTTTAATTTATTTAAATCGAGTGTTCGTAATATGCTGCAAAAACATAGTTTTTACTCTATTGAATTTTTGAATTGTGACAATTTTGTCTTATGATTGATTGTACATTTGTATTTTTGTATTGAATTGTATTTTTGCTGTTTTATACTATAATAATAATAATAATAATATTTATTAACCACACAAAAGATACACATGGTACATATGGCATGTCAATATAAAAACAAAATAAAACAATATAAACAATACAAAACAGTATGTTATATAAAAACAATACACATATAAATAACAAATACATGTATAAAATTTGTTTTTCATTTTGTCATAAAAATATGTAATATGAAATTTATTCTAATAATAAATAAAAGGATTATCTTCGAGAAGATCTAACTAGGATATTATTTTTTCCTTCTTAACTACTGTTAAACCTGAAATTTTCTATTTGTTGCTTGTATTTTTATTAACAATTTTGTGACAATATTCCACACTTGTATCTACAAGTCTTATGAAAATAAAGTCTATTATTATTATTAATGCTGTTTCTCTAGGGTTAGCAATTAGGTTTTAATCGAAACATGATCGAATGGGATACCTTTACCATCTAACCAGGCTTGGATTTGCTCTTTTCACCATGCTCTGGTTGGTAATTTTTCCATTAATTGGCTGTAGTACGTTGCGTTATCCATAATTTATAACGACAGATCTGGGTTCTATCTTTGTGAGAATTTTTTCAAACCATTTCTCAAAAACATCCATGTTCATATCCTCATGGACATCCACGAATCTTGAATCACTTTCTATGTGTGCTATTATTAAAGCACTTTCCTTTCCTGTTGGTCTTTTTAATCCGGTTGACTAATTTTCCATATGAGCTTGACGAACACTTTGTACATTTTTTTCTCACCAAATTCACGTTACAGTATGTTCTTCGTTCAACCACATCTCTTCATTTTCGAAAAAAAAATGTATGACCTTTACACTTTGGACTTTTTTGGACTGACTGATTCTCACTGTTGTATGTAGTCGAGTACTAAGACAAAGTTTTATTGATCTCCTGTAATTAAAGTGAAATTTTATTTTAACGATTACAAAACGAATGTTGCTGTTATTATGCATTTTTGGCCTACTAGTTGGCTATGATGTTGGTTGCAGTTTTCTTATTGGTGCATTTATTTCAAATATCCAGCACCACCACCTGTATGTTAGTATTGTCAGTCTTAGATCAGCCGCGATACTAGTTGATTATCTATTTTTTCATTGTCAGTAATAGTCCAATTCCATTTGTTTTCATTCGCATACTATAGTATGAACTAAGAACAGCGATAAGTTTTGTCCCATTTTTTAAGTATCGGGTATGTATTTTATCTTTTTATGCACCTATAATCTATTTTATTATTGTTTACAGTAATCATTTATGTTCTTGCAAATTCTAACAAACTATAAACTGATTAAACCATAATAGACAATTTTTATTGTTTTTAGTATAGTTGGTACCTATCAATTTAAATTCAATGTGCATGTGAGGGGAAAATAGTCTGTTAAAGAAATTATTTTTTTTCGACGGAAGTTTATCAGAAGTTAAAAGCAAACTAAAAAGTATACATCTCTACTTATTTTCTATGCGTTAGTTCAATTTAAAGGCGATATAGGGGTAGTTTTCATCCCTGAAAGGTTAGACAATCCCCATTTATCTAAACTCGAATCAAAAAGTGAAAAAAAATTCTCATCCTTTTTCCATTTTATGTCAATTTAGGGGTAGTTTTACTCCCTCTGGTTAACCCTCGGCATAAAATTTGTTCTTATTTTAGATGAACATACTGAATTGACAATTAGCACATTCGTAACCAGATATGGCAATAGGTTTTTCCCTCATCGGGAATTTTCCCAAAAATGGGTTTTTTCCTGGGAGGCTTAAAATAAAAAAAAAACAGTTTTTTCCCATTTTTGAATTTGCCGCCAATTTTAACTTAACTTTTAAACTAGAAGTTAGGTTAGGTTAGAAATTTTCCCAAAAATGGGTTTTTTCCTGGGAAGGTTAAAATGAAAAAAAAATCGGTTTTTTCTCATTTTTGCCTTGTAAAAACCCCAAGAAATAAAAATACGGGTTTTATCCATCTCTGTTCATAACATTATTTTACAGTATTATTTACATTACTGGGAAAAATCCCCCAAAAAGGGGGTGGTATTTGGCATTTTTGGGGGTGACGCACTATTTTTAGAGCCACGGGACCCCGATTTTCGTGATCAGCGACCCAAAAAAACATAGGATCCAAGTGATCCCGATGGGGGGGGGGCATTCCGAGCGTCAAACCCAGTGTTTTACATGCACTATCTTTGCGATTGCTCTGATATCGTGTTCGCAACCCCCCCCCCCCTCCCCCCCATGACTACTATTACGAGATCGTCAGCATATCCTTGGTAGTAAAAGCCTTCTGTGGAAATTTTTCGGATGAGTTTGTCAACAAGGGTTGCTCATGGCAGAGGAGATAGTACTCCTCCTATTATCCTCTTTTCTAGGCTGGCTTTAATCCACTGGCAGAGTACTGTTGGGTCTCCTTTATTTAACAAAGCATTTGTTATAGATTGCGTTGTCGCGTTACTAAATGCTCCTTCTGTATCTAGAAATGTTGCCACTGCCATTTCTTTGTCTTCTAATGACTTTGTCAGTAGCCTATTTAAATCACCCAGCGAGAGGTCTGTTGACTTTCCCGGCTGGTATGCATATCGACGCTTACTGAGGGGTTTTCTCCTAGTATTTCATCTCAAATGTATCTATCTGTCCAGTAGTCTTTCAAATGTTTTAAGTAAGAAAGATGACAGGCTTTCGGTCTATATGGCTTGAGTATTTGGTCTGATATCCTATGTGTGGTATGTACTTCCAGGCCACACAGGCTCTGAATACTTTACACAAATGTGGTATTAGTATGTTCTGCCCTTTTTGGAGTAGAATTGGGTAAATTCCATCCATCCCAGGAGACTTTTTTTGTCGGGTTTAATATCTAATTAAAAATTTAATTCATACTGAAATCGGTCAACTCAAAGATGAAATGTCCACTACCAAAGACAACAATATCCAGATCTTAAAAATAATCAAGGAATCTGACGAAAATAACACAACAGGCACAATAACCACTAACCACCCACCATTGAATGAAAAGAACCAACCCCCTCAACTCAATTACAGCACTGTAGTTGCTCAAAAGAAGATAGACAGCATTTTGATAGAGGAGGGGTGTGCATTCTAGCTAAATCTGACTTAAACTGTCAAACATTCCATATTAGTCATATTCCTGAAGAATTTCACTTTGAAGTTACAGGAATCATTTATAAAAACTACCAAATAATCACGGTATACAGGTCACCAAGTAATGGGAATTTTAACAATCTTATTGAGAAACTAACCTAAACCTTAAATAAAATATCAACGCATAAGAAAATTATCAACGCATAAGAAAATTATATTAACCGGTGACTTGTAAAATTCAAAGATCCACAAGCTTTAATTATTTGTAACCTTTTAAGAATATTTGATTTAAAATAAACAAACTTTGCGAATACTAGAAATCATAACTGTTTAGATAACATATTCACTAACATTGACTCTCACATAGCTATAAAAGTCATAGGCATAAATTTCTCTGATCATGATGGCTTAGCATTCCAATTTAGCACTGACATAATATCTATCAAAAAGAAAAGAACAAATTACAGACCTACAACTGACTCAGGTCTTAAGCAATTTTTTAACCAAATTGAAAATACAGATTGGAGGTTCATTAATAATTCCTTAATGAATGCGGAAACAAAATTTGAAACATTTAATAAAACCTTCCTAGACACTATTGAAAATTGCTTCCCAGTCAAGTCGAAAATTATGACTCCTAATGATAATGGTCCAAAAGTAAATGGTATAATGACCAACTTAAAGGTATGCGAAACAATTTAAACCTACTTACTGACATAAACAAAAATGACCCACTCCTTGTTGCTAATGATTACCTAAAAAAATACCGTAACAAATACCGAGTAGAACTAACTAAAGCAAAAAAACAGGCATACAATAACTATATAGAAAAGGCAGACAAGACCCAAACAGCCCTATGGCAAGTAATAGAAAGTAACAATAGAAACTTATCATCATCACCCCCTGATACAATTAATGCAACTACATTTAATTCATTTTTTATAAATATTGCAGAAAACATTGTAAAAAACTTGCCTCGATCTTACATCAAACCTGAGCAATCCTCAAAAATATTAATATACAAAAGGTTTTCAAATTTCGAGAAGTATCATTTAATGAAGTGAGAACAGCAATTTTAAACCTAAAAAATAGTAAAAGTAAAGATGCATATGAAGTCAGTGTCAAACTAATAAAATCAGTGGTAAACCAAATAGTCTTTCTTCTTACAAAATTAATAAACCATTGCATTAATACGAATACTTTTCCTGATCTACTGAAACTGTCAAAAGTTGTTCCCATTCACAAGAAAGGCTTAAATTCTGATCCGACTAATTGCCGCCCAATATCGCTGGTGCCTATTTTTGAAAAAATTTTTGAAGTCCTTCTAAAAAATCAGATAACTGAATACTTCGAGGCAAATGACTTGTTTCAGCATGGCCAATATGGTTTCAGGAACAAGAGCTCAACTACACTTGCTATAAATAACACAGCCACACAAAAAAAATAAAGTGTCTTGACCCCAGAGACTGATTAGGTAGACTTTATGTTTTTCGGGTCGCTGAATCCGAATCCGGGGTCCATTTGATCCCATGTCATCAGCTTTAAGGACATTTGAAGGTCAAATTGAGATATGACCGTAAAAAATTCCGTAAAAAATTTATGTTTATGTTTTTCAGGTTGCTGAATCCGAATCCGGGGTTTATTTGATCCCATGCCATCAGGTTCAAGGTCATTTGAAGGTCAAATTGATATATGTCCGTGAAAAATTACGTAAAAAATTATGTTTATGTTTTTGAGGTTGCTGAATCTGAATCCGTGGTTTATTTGATACCATCATGTCAGAATCAAGGTCAAATGAAGGTCAAACACATGAAATTCAATAATACAATCTTTTTTGACCCCGGATTCTGAAAAAGGAGAACATTTTACGTCCAAATACATCCTGAACGGTTCATGGAACCGATTTCTTAGGTCATTTGTTGGTTATCAAGCGGTCAAATGCTTATTTTCCATTTCTTAGCTGATATATCGATTGTAAATCGAAAACTTGCGTCTATGACTAGTGACCTTCAAGTTTTTGTGGTCGCTTATCACGATTCCGGTATCCATTTGATACCATGACGTATAAACCAAGGTCAATCGAAGGTCAAACGCCATAATTCGAATGATATAAATTTTTTAACCCCGTATTCTCAAGGAACTAAAAATCTTACGTCCAAATACGTCTTGATCTGAGTGGAACCGAACTTTGGGTTTCATATGGAGGTATTAAACTATTTTGAGATGTTTTAAACTACATTTTTAAGTCCAAAGACCTAAATCCAAATCTGCTGAATTCAATAGCCTCAAAATTCAATAACCCAATAACCTAATAGCTCTAAAAACCTGATCCCGTAGCTATAAAATGGGGATTACAGACGATGAAAGCTGAATCCGTTTACTCCATTGATCACATTGCTCAATAATCCCATAACCGAGTAACTCCATAATTTTATTACTTAGTCTCTCATAGCAAAAATTCTGTTCTTAATTTGTTGAGCTTCACAACCCCAAACCATGCCACTGTAATTATGGAACTCATTTTCTCGCTCTGCAACTTATCATGAAATTTCTTTGCATGGAACAACCTTTACACCCAAATCAGCATAGCTTGTGTCTGCATCCAGGGCACCTCCTCGCGGTGACGGCGGGCAACAGAGTAAGCCCGTTATGATGTACAAAATCCGTTCACGCAACTTCCTCGTGGTGTACATCGGGTAACGCTAATGCTAACGGTTTCACAATTCAGTTGAAAGATTCAAAAGAAACCTGTATTTGACCTGCAGATGATCTTTCAGGGTCCAAAAAATTATATCATTCGAATTATAGCGTTTTACATCATGGTATCAAATGGATACCGGGATCGTGATAAGCGACCACAAAAACTTAAAGGTCACTAGTCATAGACGCAAGTTTTCGATTTACAATCGATACATCAGCTAAGAAATGGAAAATAAGCATTTGACCGCTTGATAACCAACAAATGATCTAAGAAATCGGTTCCATAAACCGCTCAGGATGTATTTGGACGTAAAATTTTCTGCTTTTTCAGAATCCGGGGTCAAAAAAGATTGTATTATTGAATTTCATGTGTTTGACCTTCATTTGACCTTGATTCTGACATGATGGTATCAAATAAACCCCGGATTCGGATTCAGCAACCTCAAAAACATAAACATACATTTTTTACGGAATTTTTCACGGTCATATCTCAATTTGACCTTCAAATGACCTTAAACCTGATGACATAGGATCAAATAAACCCCGGATTCGGATTCAGCAACCTCAAAAACATAAACATAAATTTTTTACGGAATTTTTCACTGTCATATCTCAATTTGACCTTCAAATGACCTTAAACCTGATGACAAGGGATCAAATAAACCCCGGATTCGGATTCAGCAACCTCAAAAACATAAACGTAAATTTTTACGGAATTTTTCACGGTCATATCTCAATTTGACCTTCAAATGACCTTAAATCTGATGACATGGGATCAAATAAACCCCGGATTCGGATTCAGCAACCTCAAAAACATAAGTATAAATTTTTTGCGGAATTTTTCACTGTCATATCTCAATTTGACCTTAAAATGACCTTAAACCTGATGACATGGGATCAAATGGACCCCGGATTCGGATTCAGCGACCCGAAAAACATAAAGTCTACCTAGTCATTCTCTGGGGTCAAGACACTTTATTTTTTTTTGTGTGGCTGTGTAATTTTACCGAAATTGTTTTGAACCACTTTGAAAATAAAAACTACACTAAAGCCACTTTTTACAACTTAACAAAGGCATTTGATTGTGTGTCACATGATATCCTCCTTCTTAAACTCAAATATTACAAGAACAGTTTAGAGCTCTTACAATCATATCTCTCAAACCTATCTATCTATAACCTGGAAAGATCACAAAAAGAAAAAATTAATCATGGAGTCCCTCAAGGGTCGGTCCTCGGACCGATCTTTTTCTTATTTATATAAATAATTTATCTTACAGTGATTTAAATGCAAGTTTTATACTTTTTGCTGATGATGTGACAATTCTTGAAGACCACCATTCACTAGATACGCTAATCAAAATAATCCTAACACAACAATCAAATATCAAAATGTGGTTTCTGTCTAACTGCTTGAATCTGAATGAAAGTAAAACTCAATCGTTGACTCTCGCACTGAGAAATCTTGTAAACACTAATACTTCTGATTCTATAAAGTTTTTAGGAGTTTGCTTGGACCCACTATTGACATGGGAAGAACAGGTTATTTCCCTCTCTATAAATCTTTCGAAAAAAATGTATCTCATCAGAAATCTAGCAAATTCTATTTCAAAGAGTATTACTAACAGCCTACCACAGTTTTTTCCATTCAACTATGACTTATGCCATACTTAATTGGGGATATTCCCCTCGTGCTTCAAAAATCTTTAGCCTATAAATCTTTTATTTAGCCAAAAAGACTAATACATCATGAATACACAGAAACATCATATAGATTTAAAACAATATATATATATAAAACAAATCATCAGACAGATAAATTTTATACGTCACACTATAAAATTACACAATGAGCATCTAGAATAACAATAGTAGTACAGCAACCGATATCCCATCAAGATTAAGGCAGTTAATTCAGTTTTTAATTGGGAGGTTTGACAAACTATACAAGCAGCTACTCATCCAACAAATACGTTTTAAGTCTACTTTTGAATATATTTAATGTGGGACTGTTACTAATACTTAGTGGCAGATTATTATATTCACTTAATCCCTTATAGAATAAACTATTTTGGGTGGATTTTTTCTTGTATGTTTGCAAGTGAAAGTTTAGATTGTTTCTAGTATTATAACTATGAATATCTGTATTATAAACTAACTTATCCTGCAGATATTCGGGAGTTAAGTCATTTTTAAGTTTATATATAAACACCATAGTGAAAAATGTTACATAATTTTTTACAGAAAGCCATCCTAGTGTATTTAACATAAATCTAATAGGTGTCAGTCTACAGCAACCTAAAATTATTCTCATACTTCTGTTTTGAAGCTTTTGAAGTCTACCCATTTCATTTTTATTTAAAAGGTATAGAATTGAAGAACAGTAATTAAAATGGGGCAATATGCATGTATTATATATTGTAAGTCTGGTCCAGTAGCTCAAATAACCACTGCATCTGCTTAAGAAATTTATTTTGAATCCTATCGTCTTACATATATATTTAGTGTGATCTTTAAATGATAATTGGTTGTCAATAATTACTCCTAGATATTTAATTTTTGTAACTCTCTCGATTTCATCTGTACCAATATGAATTACGCGTCTATTTATTAAATTTGCTCCTGTTCCAATAAGCATCCACTTAGTTTTTTGTGAATTAACCTTGAGTAGATTAATACAGCAGTACCTGTTAACGTTTTCCAGTGTGTTATTTATTATTGTGAAACAATCACTACTATTTACA
Source organism: Rutpela maculata (assembly GCA_936432065.2). Lineage (NCBI taxonomy): Eukaryota > Metazoa > Arthropoda > Insecta > Coleoptera > Cerambycidae > Rutpela > Rutpela maculata. The sequence goes on from OW386294.2 coordinate 4,738,685, forward strand.
CTACTAACATAGATTAGGGTGTCATCAGCAAATAAATGTATTTTACAATTATCTATAACCTCCACTAAGTCATTTATATACAACAAAAATAATAGCGGCCCCAATACGCTGCCTTGCGGTATTCCAGTATTATTACTTATTTTAGAAGATGTTATATTATTTAATTTTAATTTCTGCCATCTATTATCCAAATAGTCAGTCAACCATAGTAATGCAATACCATCAATACCTATATTTTCTAATTTCATTAACAGCCTTGCCCTATCTATCGTCTCAAACGCACGTTGCAAGTCTAGAAATACTGCAAGGGTAACTTGATTTTTTTCCAGACTTAATTTCCATTCATGCAACACACATTGTACGGCTGTTTCACAACTGTGTTTGCTACGAAAACCAGATTGGAAGCTTGTTAATACTTTATTTTTTTCCAAGAAAGCTACTAGTTGTTCACAGACTACTTTTTCAAGAATTTTCCCCATTGCATTTATCAGGTTAATTGGTCGCAGATCACTAGCTTTTATTGAATTTGGAATCTTTGGAACAGGTATAATGGTAGTAACCTTAATATCCATCGATACTTTACCTTCCAAAAGTGACAAGTTTATCATATTTAACAAAGGAGTTGATAAATTCTCATAACAATTCTTAATTAATATTATGCTCACATCGTCAGGGCTGTTTTTGTTGGGCAGAGCAAAAATTAGACTTTTCAATTCATCAGCACTTAATAAAGAAAAGCTATGAAACTTTTCATCAACTATCCTGCTACTAAAAGGAAAATCTGGACCTATCGCAACAATTTTGTTCCTAATATTCTCTATACTTCTGACATAATACACATTTAATAAATTAGGGATTTCTGCTGTATCATTAATAATGTCATTACTGTCAAATTCTACTTGCGAGATCATGTTATTTACAGCTTTATCGTTGGGGATAATTCTTTTTAATATCTTCCACATTTCGCGAGGATTTCCCTACAACGGAAGTGTTTAAGAATAATCACAGGGTTAAAATACCAAGATGATTGTCGGGAACAGTTAAAAAAAAACTCATATTCTTACTGAACCTAGTGTCTATATTCTTGAATGTCTTCTGTATATGAAAAAAATCATGACAGGTATAGGACTCACATCGAAACACATAATTACCCTACAAGAAATAATAATCTAATTTTCTACGTCTCACAAGAAGCTTCACTGTCTATATTTTATTAATGGTGTATATATAGCTGAGAAAATACATTTAGTGTAGCCTTTATTGGTCGCTTTTGTTGACTGACTACTTTATCGGTGGACTCTTTGAAGAGCCGCCTGACCCCGCCGGCCCCTCCACAGTATCTCTTGTCGCTACTATTGACAATTTCAAATAAATTGATTTGAATCGTCAATAGTGGCGGCAAGGAATATTGTGGAGGGCTGACGGGAAAATTTCTCGCTTTGATAATACGTGCGGCGCGACGTCACAACCGACACATTTTAACCCTGGCGTGACGTCAATTTCGTAGTCCCAATGCTTAACGCTAGGGGGCATAACACTTGGCTGGAATTGCGAAGAGTGAGCGAATTTCGAACATTCTGTCTAGGCCACAATTTTTATTATATATTTGTTTTTAGCAATTGAACATGACTGATTTGGAAAATAATTCCTCGAAGACTTTGGATGGTAGTTATATAACGAATATACATAATAGTTCTCAGGAAAGTGCGATTGGTACAGTTCCTGTTGTATACATGCCGATGAGTCCAATATCAGTAGTTAGTCCAATTCAAGTAAGTATTTATGTTTTGCATCATCATCAACAAGTATATTGCAGTAATAGCGTCAAATTTACAGTACCGGATGTAACACAGACATGGTATACCTAATTTTTTAAATTTATTTTTGCAGATAAATGATTAAAATTAACATCACTTTTTGACATATTTTATTTATTTCTACTTCCAGTTTCACTGCAAGTAGTACCAACTTTTGATTTTCAAATAGAACATCCTTTTTGTTGTGACATTTTTGGATTCTACATAATTTTTTGAATACAATGATAATCATTAGTGACATTTCAAATGTCAAACTTTTTTTAATTAGGTGGTTAAGGTTTTGATCTAACTTGAAGTATTTTGATGCGCTGAAGTTTTGGACAGAAAAAATATTGAAGCTCATGCATAAAGTGCCTTGGGATTGCCACAATCGCTTACGGCTTGCGGGTCAAACGTCCCATTCTTGAAAAAAAGTACCAATTTATGCACTTGTTGCAAAAATTACTATTATACTATTCATGAAAATTAAAATACCGAATAGATTTTTCAAATTTTGCAATGAATTTTACAAAAATTGTAATATGAAAAAGCTGCAAATGTGTAAATTTACATTTACAGGAAGTTTTTGGACATCTACAAATGGCCATCAGATTGTTAAACCAGGCCAACTTTTTTTAAACGCCAAAAATTACTCCTAGTAGTAAACTGATTTGATAAAGACTCTATTTCATGGAATTTGTAGATTTTCAAAAAGCAACGTGAAATCACCGGGCGCCGGATACTGACAACAGGGTCGGATATAGAGGTGTCAACCCCCCTCCTTTGAAGCAGATTCGGCAAATCGCTCACCATTTGGCAATTATGTACATAAAATCTTAAAAAAACTCAAGACAATGAAAACTCAATACCATAAATAATTATTACTTTTCGATCAAGCCTTGTCTTGTATTTGACTTAAATCATCGTGGTTGGCAACAACATGGCCAAATCTGCTTGTTCTAGCCTCTAGCCCTGAGGGCTGTATTTATATGAGTATATGTATATTAGGGTGGCCCATTTTTTTCGAAATCGAAATTTTTTATTTCTCACCCCTGCAAATGGTTCCATTTGAAGAAAAAACAGTCCCCTCAAAATATTATTGAGGCAAATTGAAGGCAAGGGGTGCCGCAGAATGCATTATTATGCAATAATAAAAGTAAAGGGAAATATTTACATTCTTTGGTTGATGCATTGTTTTTTTTTTTTTTTAATCAGCAACATTTATCTTTAGAATGACTAATCAAGTCATACAAATATCAAAGACATTATCTGTTGTGACTATGACATGTGTCATACTACTGTAAATTCGTAGTCTAAGAAAACTAGACTAGAAGTTTTTGAAATAAAACTCTCGTTTTATCTTTGTGTATTTTATTATGAAACGTTTTTTTCATACATAGTACCAAATATTATCCTAAATCTACAAGACATATAGTAATAAAAACAATATTTTTTGCACTAGGCCAAAGCATGCGACAGAGTTTCTTTTTTTTACATTTGGAAACTGTGATTTATAATCATTTACAACTTGGAGTAAAAACTGTTTTTGGTCTTCATTTTTTGTTAAAATGTCATTATAGTCAGTAATAAGTTTGATTCCTCTCTCAGCGGCATCATTTACAACTTTAATTTTGTTTACAATATTGAAACATCGGGTATAACTTTCATTTTCCCTCCATGTTGTTGGATCATTTTCCAAAAATTCCATAGACAAACCTAATTTTTGAAAAAACTGTTTAGTGTTCTCGCATATGAAGTCCTGAATTTCCTTGTTTTCAACGTCAGTAATGTTACTAATCATAAGTCGTTTAATACCTTCTTGATTTGGTGCTTTCCTATTCAAAGCTTTAACCATTTCTCTTTTAGTGGTAACTGAAATATCGTCATCAAAGAAAGATAAGCCAACATTTACTGAATTAAGGTACCACAAATGGTTCACTATTTTCCTACTTGCGGCTTGAGATATTTCTTTGTCAATATTTTGATAATTAATGAGTTCTTTACAAAAGTCTAAGTCATGAAGCGGTGCTTTACTAGCAAATGACGCTGTAAACCAGGCCTTTACATAAACCTTTACAATAAAGAGACATATATCTTCAATACCTATTTTTTCTTTAGTCAGTTGGAACTGATCTTGGAAAAAATATATTTTTAGACAGTAAATGGCTTTGGCCATCCAACGTGCATGATGAAATGCCCCTGGTTGATAGAATGTCGTGTGAGTGGGCTCTTCTTCAACAAAAAGTTTAGAAAGCATTAAAAATTCTTTATAATCATCACGAGGCTGTTGCAAAGTTAAAGCTGCATTTAGAAACTTTACAATTTCGGCTTTAACTGGTTGTAAAATGTGTTTAATTTTTGATACCTGAAATCCAGTTTTTAGTTTATTTTGATCTATTTTAAGCCAAAATTCCCTAAAACGTTTAAATAGTGGCACATTTGGACCAGATGAGGAAGGCATTTTTGTGTCAAACACACTTCTCAAAACCACTTCAAAAATATGATGTCTACAAGGAAAATATAGAATATCACTTTCTAATTTTTGTTGCAATAGTGTGGCTGCCCCATTTATATAACCCATATTTGATGCTGTTGTATCACAACACAAAGCTATTACCTTTTCGTCCAAATTCCATTCACAAAGCACATCATAAACTGCTTCAGTCTGTTCTCTTCCAGTTGAATTGGGCAAAGCTGGTACTCCAAGTAGTTGTTCAATATCTCCACTAGTAACTAAGATAGCAAGTCTATCGATATTTCCCATCAGTGAGACAAGGTAAAAGTTTTCCATCCAAATTGATGACTGGGGCCGGCAATTCAGAATTACCGAAGGCAGTTTTTAATATTTCAGCTCTTTCTTCGCGGATGCGTTGTCTAGAGCGCTGAAGTGTGGTTCTGCTGATGGACAAAGATGTGGTGTCATGTCCTAGTGCTTCTGCTACTGCCGTCATAATATGGACTCCATACCTGTCGCTTATTTTGCAAGCATCAAATGCAGCGGCTATTTTTGGTGTGATGATGTTACATGTTCCATACAATCTCCTCTTTTTTGGCTGTGACGGGCCAGGCTGGTCTTGTAACAACTCTTCTTGGGCTTCGATTATTTCATCTTCATTTTCGTTGGAGTCGGCTGAATTACTACTTGATGATGGACAGGTGACTGTTTCCTCTAATCTAGCTTTTTCTTGTTGACTTCTTTGCATTCATTCGGATAATTTCTGTAATTTCTCCTCAGCTGATTTTTCTTGAGAAGCAAGTTGGTAATCAATACCATGCATAAATCCAGGACGTCCCTTTTTTCTTTGGTTAATTAAAAACTGCTTATCTTCATCTATTTTCATCAACTCCAATGCATTTGCATGAGAAATGTCAAAAAGATCGTCCAATTTTTCAACGAAATTTTTTTCTTTACTCCCGCACTGGCCCTTTTAGCCGATTTTTCTAAGTTCCTCCACTCTGCATAAAGTTTATCTAGTTGTTTAACACAATGAAAATCCTGACGTGTTGGAATGCGAGCTTTATCCCAAAAAACTGACACCTCTATTATTGTTAATTTAGCACTTTCATGTACACTTAGCTTCACTTCACGAATGTTATAAAAGAGCACTTGTAATACTTGTCTATTAGACGGCAATTTATTGCCAATGATTTGTGACGAATAGTGTCCAACTAAGTAAATGAAAGTATCCTTTTGTAAGGATCTAACATCAGCCATCGTTAAATGTTTTTTCAAAAAGGAACGTATGCTAGAACTTATAATGTCACCACTGTAAAATACAATTGCAAACTGACATAAAAACCTACCGTAGGTGCATTATATTTCCAAACTTCTAAAACAAATAATTTCTAGGAAATAATTACACCAATAAAACGTTATGAGAAAAGAGGTAGATATTTGTATTTTAAGTAAAATTTAAGTGTATTACCGTAATAAAATCTTATCTACAAATTTCTACCTGAATGCGGCACGGGTTACCGTTCACCGAATTATCTGAAATTTTGACATAAATTATTCCTAGTATACTAGTATATTTTCGTGGGGTGAGACTTAAAAAATACGCAAAAAAATTCACCCCCTATAGAGATGGGCCACCCTAATGTATATCTACAGTGCCCTGTCATAATTGCTGGAAACATAAACAGGACACTTCGATTCATCAAAAGTCTTCAATCAGATTTACATTTTTTTTGTATTTCAAAAATTAAATGGCCATCTAGCCGGGTCAATATAGAAAAGTTAAAACTTGAGATGTTTCCTGACAAAGGACCAATCGGAATAGTTTTTTTTTTGCAAATTATTTATTGAGGTCTAAGGAACATTGATAAAAAGAAAAAAATAGGCCGCTGGGACTTTTCTATTAATAAACTAGCAATTTCAAGCATTAAACAAATTAAGTAAATTTGTTAATTTGCTATCTCGGAAAGAATTTGAGAAAACCGACTGAAAATGTATACTCGGAGGTTTTCCAGGTCGCTGATTACGATTTTGAAATGAAAATTGGAAAATTCAAGATTTGCGGCTATACAGTATAAAAACACGATATATTTTTAATATATTATTTAATATTTTTTTAAGGTAATTATTATTGTTTTAATTTAATATGTAATTTTTAAAATTGAAAATAATGATCTTAAAATAGTAAATATTTAGTATACAATTTAAACTTCGTTTATGTGCATTTTACGTGGAAATTACAGAAGTAAAAAGTGTTTTAATGTTGTAAGGAAAAAATTGTTAAAAACTAAGTACAATTTTTTTTCATTATTTATTTCTACCCAATAAAAATTGTTTACTTAAAAAATATATAAAAATATAAATATAGTTAAACACCATTCTCTAAAATAATTTTTTTCAATTTTATTTGAGTTGTTTATAAATGAAAATATTGCTCCTGTTCTTCATCTTCATTTATTTCTTCTTCTTGAACATCGTCGATTCCATCGTAAAATAATGTATTCAACATATTGAGATAAATCTCATCTCTTCCTATTGTACTAATATTAAGGAGGTACTAAAGAGGGTGCCTTTACCGATGTATATCCCGGGATCAAGAAAGCGCGCTGTATTTAAAATTTGTATGCTCTTTGAACTAATTAACAGTCAAATTAATTCAGTAATTGGTAATTAAATTACATCTATTTAAAATATTTTTACTAAAAAAATGTTGAGTGATTTACCCCAATATTTTAAAAAATGGTTACTTTATTTAAATAAACTAAGGTTAAGTTCCAATTGGGGTGAAGGAGAGTTACTCATAAATCATATATTTAAGTGCAAAACGGCATTCTAAACACTTTTATTCTTGTAATTTTTCTCAAAAATGTAAACTATAGCCAGAAAATCTCATTTTTATACTTCATATCCGCCATTTTGGGTCAACCATCTTGAATTTTACAATTTTCAAAATTGTAATCAGTGACGTCAAAATCCCCGAGTATACATTTTCAGTCAGTTTTCTCAAATAGTTTCCGAGATAGCAAATTAACAAATTTAATTAATTTGTTTAGTGCTTAAAATTGTTTGTTTATTAATAACAAAATGAAAAAGTCCCAGCGGCCTGTTGTTTTCTTTTTACCAATGTTCCTTCAATAAACAATTTGCAAGAAAAATTAAGCCCAATAATCCTTTGCCAGAAAACCTATCTATCTTGACGTGACTAATCATATACCTATAAAGAAAATAAAGGTGCAAAGGAGAAAAAGTCATTCGGCATTATAACAATTTCGCACTCCTCCACAAAAACTGTTTAAAACCGACCCTGACTGACAACCCCAAAGCCGTAACTTCGAGCACACTTTACATCAAACTGGACAGTTATAGAAAAGTAGCAAAAGTGAGCATATTTTTTACTTTTTGAAAAAATGCAAAAATCACCCCTATTCAAGGGTAGAAAATATTTAAAATAGGCAGTATATAATGAATATTTTGAAAAATAAAACAACTGTTATTACTCAGATTTTATATTGAATTATTTACGAATTATATATAATTCTGTAGCATATTTGGAAGAGTTTAGGCAATTGTCCTACCCAGGTAGCAGGGTGACGTCATTATGACGTCTTTTAAAGGTGATTTTTCGTCGCCGACGTCATTGTCCCAATAAATGACGTACCAGAGACGTGATATTTAAAACGTACTTCTGACGTCATCATGAAGACGTTAAATACACGTTTCTTTTAGGTCATTATTTTGACGTCAATGATGTCATTTTGTCGTCAAAATTGGTCATTTGGTTCACTATATATATTCATATATTCACTATATATATATATGTATAAATAATGATAATGAATAATAATATACATATATATGTATATATGTATATATATATATATATAGAGATCTTTGACCAATCATAATAGCAATATATTATTACAATAAAAATAAATAGAAGTATTTAGTGACTAGTTCAATTTTTGCCACATAGTAATAATAATTTTGTTTTACTATTTTTAACTAGGTATACAGCTTTTAAACATATTTAAATAAAGATGTTCAATGGTTCAGTGAGTTAAGTGTTAGGTTGCGAGTCAAGAGGTCGGCGGTTCGATCCCCGCACATTCCGGTTTTTTTTTCGTCAAGAACTTTATTAACAGTTGTGGAAAAATAGTATAATGAGAGGTTTGCATCCCTTATCGCAAAACTCACTGATTACCAATACGTCATATTGGCGTCATATGTATGACGTCATATTTACGTTATATATATGACGTCATTGGGCTGTGACATTGTGCCGTCTTTTTCACGTCATTTTTACGTCATGCTGAAGGTGAAATTGACGTAATTAATGCCGAAAAAACGACGTCATAATGACGGCACCTTGCTGCCTGGGTACAACCCTCCAACCCCCTGTAATAATAAGAAAACCACCTTCCGAAAATCAATATGAGATTTCCGCTAGAACTATTGTTCTGACTAGTCGAACTCACATGTATTAAGAAATTGTGCCACCACCCTCCTACCCCTTGAAATAATAAGAAAAGCACCCCGAGAAAGAAAAACGAAAGAAATACATTGCAGAATTATATATAATCCATAAATAATTCATACAATATAAAATCTGAGTTATAACAGTTGTTTTATTTTTTAAAATATTCATTCATACTTTTTAAATATTTTCTACCCTTAAATATGGGAGATTTTTGAATTTTTTCAAAAAAGTAAAAAATATGCTCACATTAAAATTTCTCAAAGTTTAATTTGAGCCCTGTAGGATTTATTTTGCTCTTTCCCTTGGCCCGCTATCTACGATGCAAAAACAGGCGAATTTTAGGCCTTTTTTGCGATCACTCTTTGTTCTCTTGAAGTTCTAACGTATCTTGCACTGGTTGTCAGATATTGGCGGTGAAAACTAAAAAAAACAGGAAATGAAAGAGATTTTAATATAAATTGTGCAAATTTTTAGCAGGTGCTTTGAAAAGTAAATTCATTTTCTTTCAGCTAATTTCGAAAATTCATTCAAAATAGCAATTAACAAATTTTTACACGTCTGCCGGGCGTAACGTGTTTTTTACATGTTTTCCAACCATTTTCGCCTTTTAATTTGAAGTGTTTGATGGAGTACCTTTTTGTGCCATGGAAGCTGAGACTATTAGTTAAGTTATACTATTTAATTAGAAAAAAATTAAATATTTGAATTTGATGTGTTGATTGGAATACATTCAGTCATGGCACACTTAAATTAAAAAAGAACAATTGAACAAAAAAAAGTTTGATATTATTGCATTCAAAAAGTCACGTAGAATTCAAAAATGTAATAAATAATATGCAGGGTGTTCCATTTGAAAATGAAAAGTTGGTACCAATACTTCAATAATTTATTTGCAAAAATAAAGAAAAAATTGAGTGTTACACCTGGTATATTCTTAACTTAATAGACATTAGTCGGCCACACCTCTTGTAACCATTGTTGAAGCTCACTATACCAAAAATATGTTAAACATAGACAGGAAATGGTTGTATTAAAACCCAAAATTTTGCGCAATTTTGATCTGTTGCAACTTTGAAATTACCTAGATTGTTAGTTTACTTAGCTAATTTTTAATAATTTCGAACTGGTTCCATCTTTACCGAGTAGTATTTTATTTTTTTTCATGTTCACATTGTGAGAGAAGAAAATTTGGGTTACCACAAGTAACATTTCTCCTCTCTTTTTCTGCACTAACAATTGTTGAACAGCGAACTAATAACGACTGTATTGTTACAGTTTGTCAAAATAGGGAAGAATATGATATGCTTAGAATCTCCACAATCTGCTATGAGTCCACCCCTAACAGCAAATCAGTCGGTATTTCTGACCATACCGAACCAACCACCGAACATAAAAATGTACAAGTCTCATCCGAAACCAGTAACGATTCCAACGTATGGTACAAAGAAAGTGGGTGGAGCTGTCCTTCTGTCAAATCAGCGTTTAGAATGCCAAAGAAATGACATACTAATGGCGATAAACCCCAGGCGCGAAACCGTGAACAATACGCAATGTTACAGAGCGATGTCATTAGTGAATCATACGAATACACTACACAGACCAAATATTTTAAAAATTAAAAGTGTGAATAAAGTTAATTGCAAAAGACCTGCTGTAGACAAATTAACCAGTGATGATAGTAAGCAAATGAGGTTAAGTCCAAACGTAAACGGTTTCATCTTGCACTCAGACATCAGTGAGACGGCAGACGCTCCCCAATCCAACAACTGTATACAGGAAAAAATTGCTTTGCTTAATATGAAATAATCCTTGTTGAGTATGTATGTATATTTGTACCCTGTTTTTTGTTTTTATATTTAATAATTTATTTTTGTTGTTTTGAACTTTTTATATGCTATGTGGTGAAAAAAGTTTTAAATGTGTGTAAAAATACGTTTTAGGTAAAACATCTAACGCTTTAATTTTTTCTCTTTTGATTAAATTCTAGGGCGACTCCTTCAACTTATGATTCAAGCCTTAAGGAGCATAACGCCCAAATAAAATTTTATATAACCTGAAAGCGATGGCATACTGTGAACAAATTGCTGTCGTGATTCGAATGTTGTGGCGCCTCATACTTTTGAAGTGGTGAAAATATTTGTATTTATTTTTTTATAATCACCTTCAAAAATAGACTGACTCGAGGCCCTGTTGATAATGGCACTGGATGCTACGAACACTCGCAAATTGCAGTTTTTCAGAATGCCATCTCGGAAAATTTCTCGTGCTACAGCTTTTAGCATGCGTTTAAAATTACACTAGCTCCTTTTTGCCTAAATTTAAAGCCTTGTTAGGTAAGGTAGGGGAGTAATGATTGCCAAATTTAGTAAATAATCTACCGATAATGGGCATCGTGTACGTTGCCTCGCGATGATTGTTTGTAGGTAAAACAGACTCTATGAATACTACCTAATGAGTTGTTCATTGCTTTGTGAGTATTTCCCGTGTTTCTGGTTAACGTCAAAGAAGCATTACTGCCACAATTTGCTAGATGTCATTTTCAGCATTTAATTTACTCAAAAAGAATTCATCCTACTTAGTTAATAGTTTATTAATTACTTTTATTTAGGGCTAGATAAATAAACAAAAAATATAATTAACATCAATACACAAACAAGAGCATTAGAGCATGAGTTAAACCTTAAGAGTGGGCAAACATTTAACACTCGTCGTATAAATGAGAGCAAAATAATTGTACGTTCACAATAAAATGTAATGTATAAATGAAAACGTTGCTGGCCAACAACGTATTCATTACATATAAACGAAATTATTAATTAAACTGTTTTACGTTTGACATTACGTAAATAACAGAAAAATGACTAATGATGTTTAACTAGGAAACAAAGAAGATGCATAAATAAAACTTGCAAGGGAACATGCTGGTTTGCTTATCCTAGCAATTCAAAAATGCACAAAACGGACACCAGTTGATTTCAACCCCTTGGGCCGAGAAAGTCACGAGGAAGGAAATTTTCCATTTGAAAGTTCTCGGAACGAAATTTTGATAAAAATGAAAGTTTTCAATAATAATTTTGAATATTTGAAAGTTTCCAAAATTCCGGGAAGTTTTCTTTGGGAACTTTCGGAATATTCAAATATTTTATTGAAAACATTAGTTTTACTTCCACATCCAGTGGAAGTATAGTAACGACAAAAAAGTTTTTTAAATTTTTATTGTTAAAATAGGCTTAAAATGTCATGAAACGTCGAGATTTTAGGTTTGAGCAAAAACAAAATTGTCTGTCTGTCTGTCTGTCCGTCTGTCTGTAACTTTTTTTTGTGCGCACGTTTACTCTGGAACCGTTTAAGATATTGACTTGAAATTTGGTACACGTATGTACTTTAACGAGATCTGGAACTAGATTATATTTTCATGTTGTTCCGACAAAGGGTTGGGGGGTAAATTGGGGTAAATTTGGGATAAATGGATAAATCAAGCAGGTAAGAGTCGATAAAATTGGTTTTTAGTATATGCCAAAAAAATTTTTGGCATTAGCCACCCCCATTACCCTTATTAAAGGAGATGAAAAAAAATTGTGAATTAGTGTATGTACAAGAACCAGAAACCTCAAAATATTTTTTTACTTCATCCACCCTCACTCCCACCCCACTACCGATGTGCGGTATCGTTTTATGGGTTTTTGGGGTAGAGGATTTCAAATATTATATTATTAAAGTTCCATAAACAATTATTTCCACATGTAAAGTTTTTTCTTTGTGAGTGACTTGGATAGAGAATCTGGATGTGGAAGTAGTGATTCCTTGGGCAGGGGCTTTTATCAAAATTTCGTTCCAGAAACTCCCGAAAATTTCCTAGAAACGTTTATTGGAAAGTTTCCTTTACCCATCTCTTTATATAAGTAAACTAGACAAAAGTCTATAGCCGAAAATTATTTTTGAATATACAGGGCGAGCCAAGACAGAATGAAGTGCCTTTTTTCTTAAACGGAATGCTATGTATATCAGTACATTTTTTGAAGCCTCTTTCTAGACTCCTTTCACTCCTGTTGTTTATTATTGATCTCTCAATCACTTGGATGTAATAAATTTTTTGTTAAAATAATGCCATCTGCAGATCCATATTGAAAAAATCACTACAGTCACAATTATGGGTTTTAAGAAAAAAATATGTGAATACTAGTTACAAAACATCTAATTAACGTTTTTGATTCACTTTCACTTCTTAAAAATATACAGGGTGGTCAAAAATTATTTTTCAATTTAAAACTTTTTGAATTGAATTTTCTCATTTTTTCAAATGGGACATTATATTTCTCAACGATATGATGTAGAAATGAAAAGCGAACATGTAGATCCCTACAGCTATTTGTAACCATTTTTGATTTATTGAGCAATAAATACAAAATTCAAGAATAATCTTAAAAAATAGAGGTTTCTTCTAATAATTAATTTGAAATGACTGGAAGGGGTAGAAAACACTCCTGTTATCACGAGTTCCGTAACATTGCACAAGGTTTTATCAAAACCCATTCATTAGCACTCAAATTAGAGATTTGGTCATTTTAGCGCTCCATTGACTGGACTAATAGATTAAAGAATATTATACGTAGCTGTTAGTGTTAGTATCGATGTGCATCATTGTATTTTAAAGAAGTACTAACCTCAGATTTCTAACATTTCGGGATTCGGTACTTAAATAGTTCAAATTTTCTACATAACCCAAGGAACAATTTAAGTCATTTGGACTTGAGGAGGTTTTAAAAAAGGTTTGTCAGGGTTAGGAAATAGTCTTGTGCTTTATTGTTGTTGTAGTTAAGGCCTTTTAGGCTTCAAGTATACTTGCTCTTATATGGTAAGTTTTAAAGCTTTCTGTAAGACCTAATTATAAAGCTAATTTGCTTCTAGGATAATAGGTATTTGTAATGGGTTTATCATACCTACATAAAACTCTCCATAAAGCTAATTAGTTTTATGAACGTCTTAAATTCCATTTAGATTTAAAGAGGCTTTAAATTATTCTTTATGGTTTTAACATATTTGCAATAAATGCATTTTAAATCCTTTTAAAAACTAGACATTTTCAATGCCTATTAGTACTTATTAAAGGCCATTACAACTCTTAAAACATCCTTGACAAATGTTGTGATGAAACCGTTATGAAAAAAAAGCCCTCTATAAATCTAAAAGGCAAGTTTTAATTTCATAAAACACTTTCTAAAACCTCAATAAAACATTCATTATAAAAATAATAAACAATGTTTGCCTGAAGTGTCGTTAGTGCATGTGTGTGTGTGTGTTAATTAAAAGCATTTCACGACTTACTGATGTGTAATTGTGTCTTTTATGGAAGAAATTATTTTGAGGTTAAGTTTTAAATTTTTTGTATCAAATGTCAACGCAAAGTTCGTCTTGGAGGCGGTTCTTTTAAAACCCAAACGTTTTATTACAGCGTTTATCAAGTCCATGTGATCTTCGTCAAGTGCATTTGCATTTATGTAAGGAAGGGATTATTTGTGATAGTATACAAAAAGACTAAAACAACTTCATTTAGAGTAAATGTTCTAGGTCATTACCATTATTAGAATATATAGTTTAATGAGAGGACTGTAAAATGACAATTAGGTTTTTAGTTGGCCGGCCATGTTTTCTTGTTATATAAAAATATTCAAGGCCAATCTCACAATTATTATAATTATTAATAATTATCACTTTTTCTTTAGAAAATTAAGGTAGAATTACAAAAAACAACTGAAAATTACTGTGGGAACTGAGAATCAGCCTACTTTTTTAAATTTGTTGATTACATGTCTATGCAAATTTTATATGAATATTAAAATCATTATTATTTGTGAGGCGCTTTTGTTTTTTGGGCCTTTCTTTTGTAGTTTTAACGATAAACTGCCATTGGTTTTAATTTTTTTGTCATACCTGATGTATTTTTATTGCCTTTTAAATCAGCCTTAGAGAGCGACTCTACGCTTTATAAATTTCAAATTCTATTTTATCTTCAATAAGTCTGATGGTGTGTTTGCTTAAATCAGTTTAGAAAAAATAAATGCAATAATAAAATTATTTGGATTCCTTCGTGGACATTCTTATAGCTTCTCAGTTCTAATATGGACTTAAGAGTTTTAAAAACCAGTTTTAAGGTAGCCTTGTAGGTGTTTTCTAGAAATGCAGGAAGCTAATAAAAAAGCTTCCGTCAGCTTTAAAATAGGTTTTAAGAAAGGTTTTGAAACGACCCAAACAAGGTTTTCAAGAGCGGCACTATCCCTCACTAAGGAGTTTTATGATGGAATTTAAAAAGGCCTTAACAACCTTCATAAGAGTGGGCCCTTTTAGTCTACAAGTCGCTTTATGATGGTATTAAGGATATTGTTACAGCAAAATAGATTTTTTAAGACATTTTATAGTTTTATAGCATCCTTGCATATATTTAAGAAACCAAAATTGTTCCTTGGGAAAACTCGTGTACCATATAAAAATCCACTATGGGTAAATTCTCTGAAGTACCTTTCACAAAATTAGGTTCCATTATAAACAGATATTAAACACACGATGTAAACGTAAACAAATCAACAGAGCACTACCACCAATGAAAACATGGAAATTCTTTAGAATTGATTTCTCATATACGTCATCATTTACCGTCTTTTTATTTTCAAAACCAATTTGTTCTTGCATGTGATGATTAGAACTTTCTTTAATATGATATTACAATGTATATTTAATATACTTTTTGATCATATAACAATATTTCGTAAATTTTGTTGAAGGAAACGACCCTGTTGCGTTTTGACACTCCAAATATTACGCCTCCTGAAGCTGTCACTGTCTAAAAGTATAGAAGTCTACAACTTCTTATATTAACAAATAGATGCTTTGCCCACATTACATCCTCAGCACCCTCTGCGGGGCAGAAATCTGCAAGTTAGCTTGCATATTATGTTCTTTTGATCACTGCTCAGCTTTTGACATATGATGATTTATAACCTAGACACTTTCGGAACCTCCAGTTATTGACCAGAAATAGCCATAATTAATACAGCTCTTACGAACAACTCATTAGGTGGTACCCAGACAATGGGGGTGTTTTTTCTAACAGCAACGACTCGAAGTAACGTGGACGGAACCCTTGGGGCTTTTGCCACCCCGTCTGCTAATTTAGGGAACAGTTTTAAAAAATAACTTTACCCAGCGTTAATTTATACTAAGATGAGTCTTGTGATTTCAGTTTAATTGTGTTCAAATTCTCTTATATATATATTTTTATATTATTACTATAGTTCTATAAGTGAAACAGTTCTTCGTCTTTTAACCTTGTGATATTTTTTTACAAACATTTATCTAGTTTTTCCACACTGAAATATATTTGCAGTCATATTGCTTTATTTTTTACTGGTGTTTCCCATAATAATTTATCGGTAATTTACCGTCCGCTATTCGTGCTAGTAAACGTTTATTGAGCCAAGCTTTTCTTTTATTTATTTTTTACACCGTATAGGAAAAAAATTCCAGGTAAATTACCTTTAAATTCGAATTTATACAGTTGCTTCTTGCTGAAATCATACTAACATCACTATATAATGTATTCTATCGTATCCAAATGTTATATCTCATTTTTTTATACTGTAATGAACGTATTATTTATTGAATTTAAATTGAAAATATGTAAATGAACTTAATGTAATCTATATAGTTAAGATTATATAACACGTACACTGACCACAGGGGAATTTTGTAGAATTTGGCAAATACTATATCTGTTTTCTTTTATTTCATACAATTATATTGCGTTAATTATATACAGCGAACGGCATAAACAAAAGGAAGTTTTGTGTGAGTTTCATTTCAGGATTTGCAAAATTCTACAAAGATTTGTTTATGGTTAGCGTTTCTGTTACGATATACAATATTCAAGAAGACTGTTCTTCTTTAGACTTATAGACGTTTTGGCATTTCGTGTTTGAACAAGTTTAGGCTTTGATTGGCTAACAACCCTATTATTTCAGCCTAAGGGATGTGAAAAGTATAATAAATGAATGTAAATTTTAGCTGGTTTTAATTCACAGGCCAACGAAATTCCAATGCCTTTACTTTTGATTCCTGTTATCCACTTTCCAATTTCCTTAACTATACTCAACCATCCTGTTTCACATCATTAAACATACTAGGCATAATAGTTCACAGAGAAAATGTGTGTAACATTTTATTCAATTCCTTTATGATTTTTGTCTTAATTTTTTTACAGTAACAACTTGTTGGCTCATCCATCCCCAGTCTTCAGAATTGAATTCATTGCCTACTACCTTGCCATTTTTGCACTTGGTAATACATCCGATACAAATGTTGTTGAGTAGCACTAGATGTTGTTGGAAGAATAGATAATTACGTTGATTTAGCAAAACAACATACTATTGTCTAAATGTTGGTTGTGGCATTTTCTTAATTTTTCTCTGTTTCTTATTGGGATGCTCTGCCACATGTATTTTCTTCTAAACAATGTCTGAAATCTACAAAATAATACAATTATCCAGTAAATAACTTCTACGCCTGTGACTTTTACGTCAAAGAATCAGTTAGAACAGGTGGTCCGCGAAATGTCACTGACATCAACTTTTGTTTTAAAATGTTATGATTTTTGTTAATTTTGGGAAGAAAAAAAATTTTAATGGGGTAATTAACCTCCACCCCCCCCCCCCAGGATTGTGTAACATAACTTTCATTTAAAAATTTTATTTTTTAATTTTAGGATGAAAAATTTTTTCGGATTCTGCCCCCGCTTTTCAAAAAAAATTTTGGTATGAAAAAATTTTTTTTCGGATTTCCACCAACCTTTTGACAATACAATAAGTTTATCTGAAATTGTTAAAACTCTGTTTGACATATTAATGACAGTCTTGTGAATTATATTATGCAATTGCCTGATAAATTTAATGACTGAACGAAGTAAGCTCACACCGCATCATAGCAAGCCACCTCATTTTTATGGTTTGCCAAAAATACATATTTAAGACCCAATGTTAGTTCAATTAATTCGCCATGCCATAATTTGGCAAAATTCTTATTTAATATTCTAAATCCATTATCTGGAAACACCGATTCGTATATTAAAAATAGTAGACACTTTATAGAAAAGATTTATGAAAACAATATTCATGATACCCATCTGATGGTTAGTTTTAATGTAGTTAGCCTCTTTACCAATGTCCCAGTAGATAAAACTTTAGAAATAGTCAAGGATAAATCGTTGAATGATAATAATTTGGAAGCTAGAACTAAATTAACTGTTAATAGCATAATGGAACTTTTAACAATATGTATAAAAAAAACTGACTTACAGTTTGAAGATGATTTCTATCAACAAAACTTTGGTATGGAAATGGGGTCTCCATTGTCACCAGTTTTAAGTAATATTTTTATGGAGGACTTTGAAACTAAACATGTTCAAAATTGTATATATAAACCGGTTAGCTGGTGGGGATATGTTGACGATATATTTGCAATTTATTAATAATATAATATATCATTATTGAATCAAGAGAATATACATTCTATACAGATCCGTCCACTAAAATTAGGATAATAAAATCAATTTAGGATACTACTATAATTACTAACTTACAGCTAGACACTAATTATCACTCTTATAATCAGGGCTGGCTCTAGGGGGGGGGGGCGAAGCGGGCGGCTTCCCGGGGCGGCAAAATTCTACGGGCGGCAAATCCTTCAAATCCACAGTTACCAAAAAATATAAATAGCTAGGAAACAGTTGTTTCACTAATATAGTAATAATAATGTTAACTTTATATAAATAATTTGTTATTGTTAATTTTTTTTGTATATAAAGTAGGTTACACACATACATTCTGTTTCTTATATGTGATTTTATTTTTTGTCTAATTTCTGTGGTGTGGTATTTTCTTTAAGTTTCAATACGGTTAATTTTTTCAATTATTTTATTTTACCCTTTTAAATACAGTAATCATATTGCTGAAAATCCAAAAATTGCTGTAAACCTTATAACTAAAAAAACAAACCATTAAGAATATTCAATAGGTGACTCTTAAAATGTTATAAAAAATAACGGACTGAAAAGAGGAGTAAAAATTAGACAGTCAGGTAGCGGGGTAAATAAAAGGCGTGATATCCAACCCAGATTGAAATAAATTAAACTTAATTTTTTATTTAAGTTCAGAACTGTTTTATGTTATCCAATCAGGTCCTATGCCTACTGTTAATGCGGGAAAAAATATTATTCAGTAAACTCTTTAATTAACTTTTAAAAAATTTTTGAACGCACCTTAGTACTGTTTGGGAATTTATAGTTTCTCTATATGCATTGTCCGTATTTGGCAGACGTCAACTAGAAGTGTCATACTTCACATTTTGTGATCAAGTTTATTAATCTGCTAGTTTTAAATCATGAGAAATTTGATTTTAACGAAAAAATTAAAAGCGGGGTAAAAAAGAGAATAATGAGGCCAAATGGGCAAACTGAAGCAGGCACATTTCAGCTTCCTAATTTAGGAGAAGCTAGCTCTTCTGCAAGCCCCTTCTTGTTTAGTAAAAAATCTGAATAAAATATACTAAAAAAAAAACCCTCCTCTGTCTTATTTTTGCACTTCCATTTTAGCCTGATCAAACGGTGTTCAAAAGTGCCTGTCTCGTAACATGAGTTCGGTAGAAGGTTTCTCAACAGAATTATATGTTTTTTGGGGTGCTGAACACGAATCTGAAGTTTACTGCCTAGTAGCAGTACCGGCTCAGGTCGAAAAACGCAAAAAACCTTGAAATTTTACGAGTTTTTCCGGTTTTCCGCTCATATCTTGCAAGCGACGCGTCATACGGAAAATATTACCCTAACTTCCAAATTAGACCGATTTATAAGGTCGCTGACAATATAATCAGCTGGAAAAAAGAGCAGAAATAAGAGCAAGTAAGTTGTAGTGTGAAGATGCGATGTATAGAAAATACCTGATAGCAATGTCCATTTTATTTTACTCTACAGTAATATTTTCCTTACGACGCGTCGTTTGCAAGATACGAGCGGAAAACCGGAAAAACTCCGAAAATTTCGAGGGTTTTTGCGTTTCTCGACCAGACCGGGTACTGCGAGGCGGCAAACTTCAGATTCGTATTCAGCACCCCAAAAAACATATAATTCCGCTGAGAAACCTTCTACCAGACTCATGTTACGAGAGTGTTTTTTAATCTAATTTGATCAGGGCCTGATCAAATGGTGTTCAAAAGTACCTGTCTTGTAACATGAGCCATGTTACATGTTAGACATTGCTATCAGGTATTTTATATACATCGCATCTTCACACTACAACTTGCTCTTTTTTCCAGCTAACTATAATGACAGTGACCTTATAAATCAGTCTAATTTGGAAGCTAGGGTGGTCATTCGACGCAGAATTTAATACTCTTCAACTTTGAATACAGTAATATTTTCCGTACGACGCGTCGTTTGCAAGATATGAGCGGAAAACCGGAAAAACTCCGAAAATTTTGAGGTTTCTTGCGTTTTTCGACCTGAGCCGGTACTGCTACGAGGCAGCAAACTTCAGATTCGTGTTCACCATCCCAAAAAACATTTAATTCCGTTGAGAAACCTTCTACCGGACTCATGTTATCGAAAAACTACCATTTGATCAGGCTATTTGTACGACGTCAATAAGAATGGGACTAAATCACGTGTCTTTCATTTGCCCTTCACTGTCTTTTTTTACCCCACTTGGCGGGTATAAATGAGACACTGTTTATTTTTGTTTATCAATTAACGGTACTTTTTAGTAAAAAAATACATAGAAATATAATTTTTTCTGTCATTTTTACATATGATACCAATCTTTTATTAAATATGACTCGATTCTAAGCAACCTAAAAATTGAAATATGTCATTTTGTCTCATTTTTACGCCGCCTGACCCTAATGTTATTTATATAAGAGAGGGGCGGTAAAATGAAACTGTGCCCGGGGCGGCAAAATACCTGGAGCCAGCCCTGCTTATAATATAACTTATGGATATCAGTAAACAAACAAATTTGGCCCCATGGAGTCGATTTGCTAGATAATTTTTTAGAAAATATAAATAATAAATTTACATTAGAAGTAGAAAATGGAAATGAACTACCATTCTTAGATGTTTTAATTAAAAGAGTAAATAATACAGTTGAAACAAGCGTTTATAGAAAACCAACACATACCAACAGGTATTTGAATTTTAACTTAAATCAGTCGATATGAATGTTAAAAAAAGTGTCATAAAATGCTTATAATTTCTTCTAATGATGAAATATTAGACAATGGGAAACGCTTTATAAAAGAGGTTCTTATAAACAATCAATACCCTGAAGCCTTTGTTGATTGAACTTTCACATACAGTGTGACCCACTTAAGATCGCAACACCCCTGTATACCCATTAATTGATGCTTGATTAACTTCAAACTTTGGTGGTAGGAAAAGGTTGATAAGGTGATTCTTTGAACTTGGTAATATGTGATATATGTCAGTAGCGTGCGATTTTAAGGGGGTTTCAAAAGCTGATTTTTCAAAAAATAGTATTAGGGATTTTTTTAGAAAAAAAATACTAAAGTATTCTTAATCAGCACCTTTGTACAAGATTGCATCGTAGTGGGTACAAAGGTGGCTGTCAAAAATACAATTTTTTCAACCAAAACTAATTTTGATTTGTAAAACGGATTCCCAAATCAAAAAAATTTATTCTTCATTTTTTGTTCAGAATAATGCATTGTACTAGACTGAATTGATTTTATAACAAAATAAGAAAAAAAAACCCACTTAAGATCGCAACACCCCTGTATACCCGTTAATTGATGCTTGATTAACTTCAAACTTTGGTGGTAGGAAAAGGTCGATTAGGTGATTCTTTGAACTTAGTTATGTGATACATGTCAGTAGCGTGCGATTTTAAGCCGATTTTTCAAAAAAAAGTGTTTTATAGAATTTGTTATTCAAATTTCGATTTCATCAACGTAAAGAGCGCCATTTAAAACCCCTAGACATCAATTTTAAGTGAGATCACTTACTTGGTTACTGAGATGTAAGCTTCCAAAAATTTATTTTTGAAAGTTTTCATTTTACGTTTTTTCGTAAGTGATGAATTTGCTTGAGGTAATTACCCCGGTATACAGGGGTGTTGCGATCTTAAGTAGGTCACACTGTATATAGAAAATAATAATCATGTATGACAAAAACCTGAACAATGGTACACAACGTTAATTCCTTATGTGTACGGATTATCTGAAAAGCTACGCCTTATAGGCAATAGATTTGATATTAGGACGATATTTCAAACGGGCAATACATTGAGATCTATTTTAACAAAAACAAAACCGCTAAATCATGAGCAAAGGGTATAGCCGGATAAGCATAGTGAAAAATGCCCCTGAGCCAAATTGAACTTTGCATACATGGCTTGTTAGCTCTCTATTAATAAATAATTTCTGCCGAGTATTAAATCCGTACCGCTACGGTTGGGCCCGTTATAGAGGGAGACGTGATTTTCAGTTTCTATTTAATTTAGCTTTTCCTGTTGCATTGAAAATTCTGAAAAAAATCAGGGTCCATACAGTCTTAAGGGTGCATGTCAGGATTTTTTTTCAGATTTTTTGTCGTAAAATTCGGCTTGCTAAAAATTTTTGAAATTTTGAAAAAAATTTTTTTTTAGGATTTTATCAAGTGACTACCTTTATTTTTTTACAGTAATAACTACTTCATATGCTTGTTGGTTTGTAATTTTTTCAGATTTTTTAAAGTGGTGGGCCATGGTGTAAAAAATTAAATTTCGATTTTGAGATGTTTGGGCTCTTAATCTTTATTCTTGAATATATTGTAATTTGTAACATCAAAAAGTGTACTTAGAATTTCTGCAAGTTTTACAATTTTGGAAATATATCGAGCGTGAGATAAATAATAAATTATTGCAGCTAGTGTGAACAGCACCCGACTGTGCGTCTACCATTTGCACACTCACAATAATATCGCCTTACTCCTTGGAAATACTTATAAGTTCTGCTACTAACATGTTGCGACATCACTTCTAATTTTAATTATATCATTATTGTCTTTAACATAAGCCATAATAACTGATACGATCCAGTGAATAAAAGTCAAGTCGTTCTGTGTCATTTCTGGGAAATCAAGGAGGTATGAGGATTTCAACTGTTGAAATGGAGCTTTTCGCCTAGTTCAATGTTTCGTCTCGATCTCTAAAGTTAAAGTATTCTCCACAATCTGCTGCGATGTCATTTGGAAAAGAATTTCTTCGGAAAGACTGACATCTGAAAGGCGTTTTGTTTTCCAAATCTATTAATTAAAAAACAAGCCATCCGAAAGTATGCACGGATTCTAAGAAGCAATTTGTTATCCAACTGCTGATGAAGTAGTCGGTACTTCTGTCCGATTACACCGTGAATTGCTTCAGCGACCCAGCGAACTTTTGTTACTCAGCGTGAGTTATTGGATTCGGCTGTGGTCAGCTGCCTTTAAGAGCAGGCATAAGTACTTTATATTTTCATCCGCATCATTCTGTGTTGGATGAAAAGGTCCGAGCATTTCGACAATGATTTGCACCACGATTTGTACCACAAACGGATATATTGTTGAAATGCTCGGACCTTTTCACGCAACGCAGAATAATGCGGATATCATGAAAATTGTCTGGCAAGATCCGAAAGAGTTGCAAAATGAAGGAAGGTGATATTTGTATCGTTGATCAAGGCATTCGCGATGTAAAGGACCATTTGGAACAACGAGGTTATAAAGCACTTATGCCTAGTCTTAAATAAGGCAAACATAGTCAGCTGTCCACTGCTGAATCCAATGACTCACGCCGAGTAACAAAGGTTCGCTGGGTCGCTGAAGCAATTCACGGTGTAATTGGACAGAAGTACCGACTACTTCATCAGCAGTTGGATAATAAATTGCTTCCTAGAGTCCGTGCATACTTTCGGATAACTTGTTTTTTAATTAATAGATTTGGAAAACAAAACGCCTTTCAGATGTTAGTCTTTCCGAAAACATTATTTTCCAAATGACATCGCAGCAAACTGTGAAAAATACTTTAACTTTAGAGATCGAGATGGATCGTATCAGTTATTATGGCTTATGTTAAAGACTAATAATATAATTATACACACTTTGAGGAAAACAATCAAATTATACATTACCCAAACGAGTATATAATAGAGGAAGAAGAATATTATAACATATTAAACCAGGGAAAAACTTCTGCACCTGGACACGACTACATAAAAAGAGCTTTATTAAAACAACTGGATGACAAAATACACAAACACATAATCAAAATTTATGAATTCTGCTTAAAGTACAGCTTCTTTCCAAAAGAATGGAAGACAGGTATTATTATTACCATCCCTAAACCAAACCTGGATCATTCATTAGCCAGCAATCATAGACCCATAACGTTACTACCAGTTCTTGGAAAAAACCTAGAGAAAATCATCAAGAATAGACTAGAAAATACAATAGGAAATAAAATACCTGGATACCAATTTGGTTTTAGAGATCACCGATCAACAACACACCCACTAGCTGTATTATCAAATAATGTAGAAACATCCAGATTAAATGGAAACAACACCGCAGCAATATTCCTGGACATAAACAAAGCTTTTGACAGCGTATGGTTGTTAGGGCTCATATATAAACTGGATAGACTCGACTGCCCTAAATATTTAATTCATATAATTATAAACCTGCTTACAGAAAGAACGCTCAAAGTGAAAGTACAACACAAAATGTCAAATGAATTTTCACCACAGCAAGGAATCCCACAGGGGTCACCTCTTTCGCCAATCCTCTACAATATCTACTGCTCGGATATATACCACGAAGACCCACAACACTTTGCCCTGGATAAATATATTCTGCAATACGCAGACGACACCACACTAATTGCACATGGAAAGAATATCAGAGCAACAATAGAAAAGTTACAGGAGCTGACGAATTTAGTGGTGTTGTGGTTTAAAAAATGGAGACTAAAGCCTAATCCTAGAAAATCCCATTTAATAATTTTCTTCCATAACCCTATACCAACTACCCCCACTATTAACATAGATAATCACACCCTTCACGCCAAGAACAATGTTAAGTACCTAGGAATAACAATCGACAATAAAATTAATTATAACCTGCACACTAAAAACGTTAAAAAACTAACAATTGCAAGAGCACGACATTTCACAAGCCTCTCTAAAAGTGAAACTGGTATTAATACCAGAACAAAAATACAAATCTACAAGCTGATCTGCAGACCCATAATAGAATATGGAAGTATCCTTTCTTTAAATATAAAGAACCCTGCGAAGAAAAACCTCAAAGTTGCAGAAACTACAGCTATCAGAAAAATCACAAAAATCCGACACCCTAATAACCACCTTCACAATCCGCCAAATGCATTGTTATATCAGCTGACCCAAGTACAACCCATAGAAGAACGACTGTCCAAACAAGCGGCCAACTTTAGTCAATCCCAGACAAACAAAGATCTACTTTCCCCTTTCTGCATAAGAAGAAACAGACCAATTAGAAACCACTACACACACCCGGTACAAACGCTGTGGGAAAGGATTGATCAATGAAACTCCCAAATTAAATAATTTTTTTTTTTTTTTTTTTTTTTACGTTTATTTATATGTTAATTGAAACATAACTGTTAATAATTATTATATTAATTTTAAGAAACAGGCTGAAGGACCTCGGTCGATGGCCTATTGAGTGTTGGTATGTATTGTATGTGCTTAATACTTAATAAAGAACATTTATTATTATTATTATTAATATAATTAAAGTAGAAGTGAGGTCGCAACATGTTAGTCCGTGCATACTTTCGGATAGCTTGTTTTTTAATTAATAGATTTGGAAAACAAAACGCCTTTCAGATGTTCTTTCCGAAAACATTATTTTCCAAATGACATTGCAGCAAACTGTGAAAAATACTTTAACTTTAGAGATCGAGATGGATCGTATCAGTTATTATGGCTTATGTTAAAGACAATAATAATATAATTAAAGTAGAAGTGAGGTCGCAACATGTTAGTAGCAGAACTTATAAATGTTTTATTGATTATGAGCCAAATTCCGTTGGTTTCCGAGGAGTTAGGCGATATTACTGCGAATGTGCAAATGGTAGACGTCTAGTCGGGTGCTGTTCTCACATAGCTGCAATAATTTATTATTTATCTCACGCTCGATATATTTCCAAAATTGTAAGACCTGCAGAAATACTAAGTAAACTTCTTGATGTTACAAATTACAATATATTTAAGAATAAAGATTAAGGACCCAAACATCTCAAAATCGAAATTTAATTTTTTACACCATGGCCCACCACTTTAAAAAATCTGAAAAAATTACAAACCAACAAGCATAGGAAGTAGTTATTACTGTAAAAAAATAAAGGTAGTCACTTGATAAAATCCTAAAAAAAAATTTTTTTCAAAATTTCAAAAATTTTTAACAAGCCGAATTTTAAGCTAAAAAATCTGAAAAAAAATCCTGACATGCACCCTTGAGACTGTATGGACCCTGATTTTTTTCAGAATTTTCAATGCAACAGGAAAAGCGAAATTAAATAAAAACTGAAAATCGTCTCCCTCTATAAACTGGCCCAACCAACTTGGCAGAAATTGTTTATTAACAGAGAGCTAACAAGCCATGTATGCAAAGTCCAATTTGCCTCAGGGGCATTTTTCACTATGCTTATCCGGCTATACCCTTTCAAAAAACTGCATTTGGGTGTTTCTCTACTAATGGGAAAATTTGTGTCCAGAGAAAACTAAATGTCAAAAAATACAAAATGCTAGTATTTTTTTCATTAAAATTAAAGTAAATGATTGGTTATGTCGACCCTATATTGTAAGGTATAAATACAAATAGCCGAAATTTCCAAATATGAAAATAGAATTAAATTGTCAGTACCTTGGTGTGTCACAAACCTGAAATCAAAGTTACCAACTGTTATAAATATTAAATTTTCGTTTTATTCATTATTACTCATACTAATATAGATGTTCTACGATAATGGTTGTTGGCAATGTACATTGTTATATGATTTTTTTGAAGATTATCATCTCAAAATACTGCACAAAACATTGTCCTACACTTTTCGAGGTCAGTCCCCAGCCACATTTAAAAATCAATTGGAAGCGTATCTACGTCTCGATTAACCACGTAGTTATGCTAAACAAAAATATATTACTAGTGCCTCTTGTGGATTGCATAATTATTGTAACTTTTTTTAATAACGATCGATTCTTAACGAATTTGTCAGTACCCTGTAAAGAAACACTCATTTATTGTATTTCGTGTGAGTGTAATAAACATTATGAGGGTGAGTCATCCAGACCATTCAGTGTTAGATTAGGTGAGCACAGGGGTTATATTAGGAAGAATGAGATTCAGAAATCGAAGATTTGCGAACTTGCTTGGGACGGACATAGAATAAACTGGGACTTCGGCAAATATTTTAACAAGCTAGCAAGAAAAGAAAAATTAAAGAAGTGGCTATAATACTATTGAATGAGGATAAATGCGCGTCGAATTGTTCCGTAGGTGTTTGCACAACCTATCAACTAGATATATCAACAGTTCTGTGTAAGCAGTAAGTATCTATGGATACTGAATATAACAAATATATTCTTAAAGCTGTGTATTTAATATACACAGCATACAAACATTTATAATACGCTTTGAGAAAGGAAACAGATTCGTTTTCCGAAACGTCAGCAAAATACGTAATTTTTATATTTTTGTTCTTATTCGTTATTTGTCAAAAACCACCCTCTAACTGATCCTTTGACGTTAAAGTCACAGGCGTAGAGGTTATTTTCCAGTAAAATACTGGATGATTGTATTATTTTGTAGATTTCACGACATTGTTTAGAAGAAAATTGTGGCAGAGCATCCCAATAAGAAACAGAGAAAAACAACATATTATGTTAATATCATAACCTTATTTCTTAAATTGTCGTGTTTTCTAATATTTTTCGCTTTACCCTTATTGAATAAAGCTGATGTGTCGCACCCAGTGATTTTTTTGTGTAAAAATAAACTATGGTTTTTACAATTTACAGGAAAAGACAATAAATTGTATAATGATTGATGAGAAAATGCAAATCTTTATTCAAACAGAATTAACAGAAATTTATTTTTAATAACTTTGAAAAGACTAGATTAATCAACATTAACCCCCGCCCACCCAGGCTCTATGGACTTTATCTATCATAAAGAAAATTCACCAATACGGCTGGTTGTATAGTCCTACACACAAATTAGGAGTAAAAAGTAATTCAATTCTTAAAAATGGAACAAAATTTCAACCCAAACACACAGTAAAAAACTCTATTGAACTTACAAGAGCATTAAAAAAAGAAGAAATTCCGGGAAATTGCCTTTTACTTTTAGTATCTTTTGATGTCTCAAAGGTGAACAGAACCTTGAGGCACCCTATAACTTATATTTAATTTGTTGGAATAGGTTGAATTTTTAGCTACGGTTTGGCAAATAAGACTGAAACTGGTTTAAGGTGATTTTTTGAACCCATACTGTTCAAACTTTTGCAATCAAAGAGATCTTGGACAAATCTCGAAATGTTACCGCACCATTGGTTTCAGTGTAAACCATCTTTAAAAACATATCAATCAGCATTAGTATTTTTGCTTGTTTGGAAACCAAATTGTTACTTAATAACTTGCAGGAGGGCGAAAATTCAACAATCCCTTTCTTTTTACTAATTTTTCAATAATTTTGGCCAATGTGAATATTTAGACCAGTCAGTATATACATTCGAGCTCGCAAATGTCGGGAAGTTTTGAAATTTGGCAGGGATGTAGATTTTGATATTCTAAATAAGTCCATGAATTTGTCAACAGGATGTTACGACGCCATTTTGAAAATATGGCGCCTAAAACGGGGTACATTTCGTCGAAAGGACACCTCAAATAAAAAACATTCTCCATAAAAGTCTCTACAACTTTGCTCTTACATTTTTTTATACGATCGATAATTTCGGAGATACAGCTTTATAATCCAATTAGTATTACAAAAGGAAAGCGTTTTGTTTGTAAAAGGTCGAGAAGTTTTCAAATTTGGCTGGGATGTAGATTTTGATTTTTTGAATAAACCCCTGAATTTGCAAACAGGACGTCACGACGTCATTTTGAAAAAATTAATAACAGAAAAATGACATCTTCGTAACGGTACATTTTATCAAAATGACATCTCGAATCAAAAACATTCTCCATTTTGGCCGGAGCATGTTCCTTTGTCGAAGTTGCCGCAATTAGGCCAACTTTGAATGTTTTCCATCCCCAATTGAGTACATTTTTCTTTACACCAAGCCAATGTTGAACCTGATGAGTGCATGAACAGCATAATCTCTCTGCGATTTTGGTGCTATCACTCGTCCTATCGGTTGGATAGCCAACAAAAGTGATGATTGCGTTTATAATAATAATAATAATAATAAATACATTTATTCATAAATGAAATGGTGCAAATTCGACAATACTGTCCGCTTCCATTTGCCCGGTACTAACTAAACCTAAATTAAAACTAAAACTAAAATATCTATTTTCATGACAGTGATGTACCACAAGCCAACAGGGGTGTGTGTGAGGTCTCCGCACAAAAGTCACTGATCAATATTCTACATAACCCATAAACAACTGAAAATACAAGGGCCAACACAGAACTATTGACGTTGGATTAGCAACAAATGAGTTTCAATATATTTTGAAAATTTGTTGTTTTTCAACTTTTATTTCATCTGAGAGTTCATTCCATAAATGGGCTGCTATATACGACTTTTGAAAAATAGCCGTCCTGTAAGGGACTATTACAAAGTTGGTTAAATTTCTGGTATCATGACCATGGTTATGTGCAATTAATTTAGAACTTAAATACCCAGGTAGCAAAGGCACGTGAAAATGACGTGAAAAAATGGTCAGGAGTGACAAGAAATGACGAGTTAGATGACGTAAATGAAACGTGAAAATGACTTCCTAATGTCTCAGACGAATGACGTCTTTTTCAGGTTATATTTGGTAATCCCCCCACAGGTTTTTAGTAATAGGAACATATAAAACTACATACTAGTTAGTAATCTACTTGATAAAAATAAAATAATTAATGCATAAATAAGTTTTGTCCTAATGAATTTGTTTGTTAGCCATCCGTAATTTTATTTACATTAACATATCTAATATTGTTTACCATCACTCCAACTTTTTTTCACAAGGGTTGCCTGCAAATTATAATGTTTATTAAGTTATTAAATTCATGTTTACTTACCTTTACCAATTGCGATCTGTAGGGTTCGAACCTACATGTTTCCCGTTGTCCGTATTACAGTACTGACGCTTCAACCAACTGAGCTAGCTTGGCGACCGCTATTTCGGATGCTAAAAGCAGTATTTATGGTGGTGAATGAAGTCTTTATTATGTGAAATTGAATTTCTTGCCTTATTTAAAATATATGAAAATCTTTCAGGTTCTCGCTTCGAGTTACTAGTATTTTTATTTATTTATAATTATTAAGAACTTATTTAATTTAATTAAACTGTCACCAGTGTCACCTGAGAAGTACGAGTAGTTGTTGAACAATGTAATTATTACATTAATTAGTATTAATGGCGGTTCGTTAAAAAAAATATATTTTCCCCAGATCTCGAAATTGAAGAGCAGAGAGGGAGAAATCCGAAAAAAAAATTTTCCTTATCTCATATTTGATGAGCGGTTGAGGGGAAGTCAGGAGTCAACTATTTTAAGAATTAAAGTTTTAAGTTGAGGTACTTATACAAACCTGGGAACCGTGTTGGAGAAAAAACGGTAAAGGTGTAATATCGTCATCTACAACATAAATAGAATATTTAATGGTCTAAAACGGACCTAAAATTGAAAAAACCAATAAGCAATTATTACCTTAAAAAAAACAACTAAAATTTTTTTCGCAGTAAAAAAAAAACGGAATGAGCAGGGGCCGAACCGCCGACCTCGTGACTTGGAAGACGACGCCTTAAGCACTCGGCCACCAACCTTTCTGAGGCTACTTACCTAAAGACTTTATAGTTGGAACACGCAACGAATAGATTTTGCTTTTTAATGCATTTTAATCTAATTTTATTATTAAAAGAATAGATAGAAATATAATTTAAACAAATAAACTGCCGAATCTTTGCAAACTCTTTCGAATATAAATTATTTTGGATAATGTTAAAAAACATTATATCCTCGAATAAAAACGCCAATACTTATCCCTCACGACACGGTTTATTTTTTTTTTTAATTTTATACTCTGCTTACGATAACAAAATGCCATTAGCGAGTTTTAAAGTTTGTAATCCGATAAAATATAAATAAATTTAACACCGAAAAAAGACGACAATATGACGTGATGTGTAGCACGTCATTTTAATGTCATTTATAAGACGTCATTCTGTCGTCGATTTTTAGTGCCCTGACGTCTTTTTGACCAGAATCACCAGATTTTGACATCATTATAACGTACCCTTGCGACCTGGGTAAGTTGGCTCATAGTTTTAATGATCTTCCATATGAAACAATACATATGTGGTGTAGTCTTATGTTTTCCACATTTAAAATTTTATGCTCATTTAGATATGGGGTGATGTGATTGCGGAAGGGAATATTATAAATGTACCTCATACAAGAATTTTGAACTTTTTTATGGCATGTTTCATTAAAGAAGACAGCATATTACCATAAACCACATCTCCATAATCAAGTAGAGATAACGTTAACGAATTACAAAATATTTGTTTACATCTTTGAGCAATGATGTTTTAAAAAGTAAGTATAACTTTTTTAGACGACAATATGCCAGATTTATTTTATTTACTAGTTGATTGAAATTTTTTATTCATTAGCATTGTTCCTATAAAAATGTCTTGTGATTTGGATGCATTTAATTTTAAGTTATGGTCATATGCATATTTGGTGCAGAGAACACTCACTGTCTGTTAATCCCAGGAAGACGGAGATGGTTCTCTTCACAAGAAAAAGGAAACCAGGAGCACTGAAAGCACCAGTTCTCCTGGACACAACACTAAGTTTCGCATCAGAAGTGAAATACCTTGGGGTAACCTTCGACGCCAAACTAACATGGAATCTTCACTTAGACAGAAGACTAAAAAAGGCTTACATTTCTTATGAGCAGTGCCGCAGGACCGTGGGGAAAACCTGGGGAATGAAACCCAAAGTGGTCATGTGGATATACACTGCCATCATAAGACCAATGATAACCTATGGAGCTGTGGTCTGGTGGCCTAAGAGTAAACAGACTACAGCGAGAGCCAAGCTCAGCCAAGTGCAGAGAGTTGCCTGCCTAAGCATAACAGGAGCTATGCGAACAACGCCAACGAGAGCAATGGAGGTAATGCTGTGTTTGCCACCACTGGATTTACATCTAGGAGAAGTGGCCTTAATAACAATGGCACGCCTCAAGTCCGTTGGCCTACAACCAAATGTAGGCTGTGGGGAGACCAGAAGTCGCCTGTGGAACGAGGCTGTCAGGAAGACGCCTCTTCTACAGGCATGCACAGATGGCATCTCTCCCCGATTTGTCTTTGATAGACCCTACACAATACGGACAAACAGTGAAAACGAGACCGCTGGTGAAGGTGTGATTAACATTTTCACAGACGGATCAAGGAAGAAGGAGGGGGCAGGATGTGGAATATATTCCAGAAGCCTGCAAATCCAATATAAATGGACTATGGATGAGCGAGCCAGCATAGTACAAACTGAACTGGCGGGCATAACCATAGCCGCAAAAGAGATTGTCCGCAGACAAACTACGGGCAAAACAATCAGGATCTACACAGACTGTAGATAATCACTACTAGCCCTGAGAAGTTACAAAATAACCACAGGAGCAGTATGGGAATGTCATCAAGCACTTGTGGGTGCCTCCAGTACGAACAACATCTCGGTATGCTGGGTGAAAGGACACGCACAGTGCAGTGGCAACAAAAAAGCCGACAAACTGGCCAAGAAGGCAGCAGGCCAACTTATTTTTGGACCAGGCCCGGCCAGTCTGTTACCGATTACGGCGATAATACAATTAATTAAGGAGAACACCCACAACGAATTTAAGAAGCTGTGGGATGAAACAAGCAGCTGTCAGCTTGCTAGGGAACTACTCACGTATTCCAACAAGAAAACAGCAATGGACTACCTGGCAATGACCAGAAGGAATCTACGTTTTATAACAGGAATCCAGACTGGACACTGTCTGCTAAGGAAACATCTATACGATATGAGATTAAGCGAAACACCTCTTTGCAGAGGTTGTGAACAAGAAGATGAGACGGTTCAACACGTACTCTGTGACTGTTCAGCCGTCTCATCAATTAGAGAATCCATCTTAGGAGAGCGTTGGCCTACCTTGGCCAATGTAAGGGAGATGCCCCTAGGCAACATCACCACCTACTTCGAAAGAATAGGTTGGCTGGAGGCCTAGGCGAGTGTCTGCCTAGAGGGAGGATGTACAAGGGGTCCAATGGGGCCTAAGTGCTGTGGTTTTTGACCACCCTCCTGCTAATTCCATATTCCATACTCCATGCATATTTATATATACAGTGTCAGAAAATTTTTCATTTGGGTCGGCAATGAGAGCAAGCAAGAACGAAGCAACTAGGCTATTCTTTTTTATCGTATAACACATCCTACGCGTGCCACCTGCTTTCCCCACCACATACATGTACGTGGGCAGCTCTGTCTGCGGGAAATGTAAAGAATTATTTGACTCGTTTTGAAAGTATAACGAGTTAAATAACTTTAGTTATTAAAGCAAGTAATAATATTACCTATACTGAACAGAGCCAACTACAATAAATGGTACTGACATTTTTAATAGCAATGATGTACGTGTTTTTCTGATCGCGCGTCATTATTTGCTCCCTCTACTAGAGCACTGGTACATGCCTTTATTGTAGGCGGTCTGTCAAGCCGTTGAAACTGCCTGCCGCCCAAATCCAATATCTTCCGATACTGTATATTGTTTAAATCTTGATTGGTCCTACTTGCATAGAGTTATGTGTTACATCAATTGAACAATAAATTTGTGAATCATCGGCATATTGATGGAGAGTGTATTTTTAATAACTTTAGATATATCTGAAACATATAGTGAAAATAGTAGTGGCCCTAGGATTAATCCTTGTGGCACACCTGCCTTTAAAGTTTTAAATTGAGACATATTTGATTAATAACAACATATTGACTACGTTCTTTAAGATAAGTTGACATTAACTGCAGTGAAATGTTTGAAAATCCGAAATAATGTAATTTTGATAGCAGCAGTGAATGATCAACGGTGTCAAAAGCTTTTGAGAAATCCAGCAGTACCAGACAAGTGCACTTTCCATTGTCTGTTTCTCTGATAACATCATCAACTATGTGTGTTAATGCTGTAGTTGTACTATGATTTTTTTTTAACCCTGACTGACAAGTTGACAATAATTTATTTTTTGCAGATATTCATAGATTTGGTTAATGTATATGACTCTCGATTATTTTTGATATCGCACAGAGTAAACGTTTGAACCGTAGGGCTTTTTAACATATTGAGGGTATTTGCTACAGGCGGATGTTAAGGAGTCATTAAGATGCTAGCGGACTTTATGCATCGTGTATCTCAGAAATTATCGATCATACAAAAAATGTAAAATAACAAAGTTGTAGAGAATCTTATGGAGAATGTTTGATTTGAGGTGTCATTTCGATAAAATGTACTGTTACGAAGCAGTGGCGGCTCATGATATTTTGTGCAGAGGAGGCTTGATATTTAAAAGACAATTAACTTGCAATAAGATTACAATTTGTACATTTCCTCACCACCCCTGGATATGCTGCTAGAAGAGGCTCAGCCTCCTCTGACGAGCCGCCACTGTTACGAGGATACAGCAATTTTTCTTGTTTTCGGATGTTCGGATTTTTTCAAGATGGTGTCGCGACGTCCTGTTTTCAAATTTAGGAGCTTATTCAGAACATCAAAATCTACATCCCTGCCAAATTTCAAATCTTCCTGACCTTTTGTATATACTGACTTGACTAATTAGCGACATGGGATGAAAGTTAAATGGATCTTCTAAATTCCCATGCAAAGCGGAATCACTATAGATGTTTTTTTCAAAGGATTTTTTCCTGATTCAAATGAGGTTTATAAAGTCCAAGATTTGTAGTGTACAAATCGTGTATAAAGTCTCAAAGTCTCGTTAATCCAAAACAGGCGCTAGATTATTTGTATGACGACTAACTTTTAAAAATTCGGTGCGGTTGTAAACTGTAATTGACCCTAAGGTAGCGTTATTATTTTCATTCATAGATGGCGGACCATATGCAAACATTAATATTTGGAGTATAGTTCACTAGAGAATTCTTATGCGTGTAAAAAATGCGTTTTTGATCTTTACCAAGATTTGTGATCTATACCAAAGACGCCGACATTTTTTACGAATGGACCCGTTCAGTAGTGACGTCAAATATTAGGCAACCAACAATACAAGTGGGATAACGAAATTTACAGTTCAGTTATTATTTTCGCTCATACACCTTGCTATTCGAGATGACAAAAATTGCCGTTAACAACTTTGTGTTATTACTCTATTATGTGATATATTTAAGACAATTCAATTCATAGGTCGTATATCTAAGATACGTTAGATTAGTTCTACTTTACTCAATTAAATTAATGTGTTTTAACCAAATAAAATTAGAGGCACTGATCAAAGGCCATATTTTTCGCCCTTAAATGTATAGTACATAAGGCTCAAAATCTTTAGCAACACACACTTGTATTGTTGGTTGCCTAGAATCTGACGTCACACTAAACGGGTCTATTGTCTAATCAACTTTTTTTTTAACCATTCTAGCATCATCAACAGATGTCGTGTCAAAAGTGGCGTTGAAAATAGTTGGAATCTACAATATGAAACTTTCCAAATATATACATATAAAAAATTAACGTCTGTATTTTATTGATGGTATATGCGAGATTGTGAAATTATGTGGTTCGTTATCCGTCATTAAATTGTATTTATTATATAATTAAACCATTTGGTAATAAATTCACATTGAATATCCGGCGCGACATCTCTCAACAACCTCTTGTATCTAGTGGCCTAACTGAATACGACGCTATCCCCATCTACCAATCAATGTTAATACTAACTGTCGTTTTCAATCACGGTTAGATATCTACATTACCCACCGTTCTCTATTAATGGTGCATCTAAGAGATAAGCACAGGGACGGCTTAGTAACTGAGAGAATAAAAATATATATATTTTTATATTCTAAGCTTTGTAAAAATTATTAATGTTACAGGATGAAACATTTTTTCGTATTGGTGCAAAAATGATCTAAAATGATCCCGTGACGTGTCTTATTCAGATTTCCATAATTTTCAAAACATGAAAATTTCATACTTTTACAAATCTGACAATATTCTTGAAATTAAACATGGAGAAGAGAATATAGGGTCGTTTCCTTCAACAAAATTTACAAAATATTGTTATATGATCAAAAAGTATATTAAATATACATTATATATATCATATTAAAAAAAGTTCTAATCATCACATGCAAGAACAAATGGGTTTTGAAAATAAAAAGGTGGTAAATAATGGTGTATATAATGAGAATTCAATTCTAGAGAATTTTCATGTTTTCATTTATTATCTTGGTGGTAGTGATCTGTTGATTTGTTGTTTACGTTTACATTGTGTTTAATATTTGTTTATAATGGAACCTAATTTTGTGAAAGGTACTTCAGAGAATTTCCCATAATGGATTTTTATATGGTACACGAGTTTTATGTAGATAATTTGAACTATTTAAGTGCCTAATCCCGAAATGTAAAAAATTTGAGGTTAGTATTTAAAAGCTAATATGACAATGACTCACATCGGTACTAACATTTGCTAATAGTCCAGTCAACGGAGCGCTAAAATGACCAAAATCTCTAATTTGTGTGCTAATGAATGCATTTTGATAAAACCTTGTGCGATGTGTTTATAATGACGTTAATAAAAAAGTTGAAAAAGAGATTGGGTAGAGTAGGAAATGATCGGAAGGGGTAGAAAACGGGTTCCGTAACTTGTAGAATTTGGTCAAAAATGAAAAAGAAAACAATATATTTATCATTTTTGGCCCAAAATAACATATTTTTACTCTTGTGAATTTTTTTAAAAAATGCATAGTTTTCGAGATATGGCCAATCGAAAATTACTAAAAGTGGGAGAGGAGAAAGGTAAAAGTTGGAAAAAAAAAACTAAAAAATTCAGGTGAATGTATCATCGAAGACTTTTTTTTTATTTGCAACTTTTCTGTAAAGTGCATTTTCACCGAGTTTTTCCGGAAAAACATGAAAAACTATCCCCTTTTTTGAAATTGTAGTGCTTTAAAAATACGTAATTTAAAAATTTGAAAAAATTAAGACGTAAGCATTGAGGCCTTCTAAACATTTGTTGTCTCTTGGAATTTTTTTGTAACTTGCTAATTTTCCGAGTTACAGGCAGTTTTTCACGATAAATAATGTCCTACATTTATTGCAAAAAATACATGAAAATTCGAAAAATGAGCGTGATTTGTATATTATTATAAAAAAATATGAAACTTAGGTAGTTATACCATTTTTAAAGGTTCAATAGAATTTTATATTTTTTAATGTGCAAAAAATGTAGTACATTATTTATCGTGAAAAACTGCCTGTAACTCGGAAAATTAGCAAGTTACAAAAAAAATCCAAGAGACAAAAAATGTTTAGAAGGCCTTAATGCATACGTCTGAGTTTTTTTCAAATTTTTAAATTACGTATTTTTAAAGCGCTACAATTTCAAAAAAGGGTTTTTTAGGTTTTTCCGGAAAAACTCGGTGAAAAGAGAAAAGTTGCAAATAAAAAAAATCTTGTATTTCGATGATACATTCACATGAATTCTTTCAGATTTTTTTTTTCAAGTTTTACATTTTCCCTCCCCCGCTTTTAGGAATTTTCGAGTGGCCATACCCCAAAAAAATACGCATTTTTCGAAAAAATTCACCAGAGTAAAAACATTTTGCCAAAAAAGGGTGAATATATTGTTTCTTTTTCATTTTTGACATAATTCTACAAGTTACGGAACCCGTGATAAAAGGAGTGTTTTCTGCCCCTTCCGATCATTTCCTACTTCTTCTTTTCAACTTTTTTATTAACGCCATTACAAACACACTGCACAAGCTTTCATCAAAAACCATTCATTAGCACTTCAATTAGAAAAGTAGGTTTCGTGGGCACAAGACATAAAAATATAGAATACCAAAAAAAAGTTTTATTATAAAAAAATAGCAGTATTTATATTTTCCCCTGAACTATAAAAATGGTATATTGAAAAACATATCCTTTTTCGAGACTTCTTGCTTGCGAACTCCGCTATAATATAATTCCATAAATAAGCCTGTAAAATGTTGATACAGAGGTAATAAATGCGGCAATTTTATCAAAATAAAAAAATCAAATTAAGAATAAATAATTTCCTTGTACATTTTATTTTCCAACAGATCAATGTTAAACTATAAACGTCGGCCGTCGAGAGACAAAATTAGTCAGTTTTAAACTGCTGGAGCGCCCCCTCGCACGTTGGGTCCCTTAGGCCTAGTTTTTCTATTGGATAATCCAGCACTGGTTCATGCTATATTGAAACTAAACGTTTATATACGTTTTAATTTGAGATTTCAAAACTCGCGCGGCGCCTTACGCGACTTGCCCCCAAGCGCGGAT
Organism: Rutpela maculata; assembly: GCA_936432065.2. Taxonomy (NCBI): domain Eukaryota; kingdom Metazoa; phylum Arthropoda; class Insecta; order Coleoptera; family Cerambycidae; genus Rutpela; species Rutpela maculata. The sequence goes on from OW386294.2 coordinate 4,777,250, forward strand.
TTATGGGGGGGGGGTAACGGGGTAATTACCCCCCCCCCCCCCCAGATTCTGTAAACCATCAACTTTTGTTTTAAAATGTTATGATTTTTGTTAATTTTGGGAAGAAAAAAAAAATTTAATGAGGTAATTACTATCCCTCCCCCCAAGATTGTATAAGTTAATAACTTTCATTTAAAAATTTTATTTTTTAATTTTAGGATGAAAAATTTTTTTCGGATTTCTCCTCCCCGCTCTTCAAAAAAATGTTGGTATGAAAAAATTTTTTTTCGGATTCTGTAGAGGTAGACTCATTTTTGGCTAGTCCCAAAACTTTTCGAAAAATCATTATTTTTGAAGCTAATTATCTACTTATTAGTGGAAAGTAGCAAAAAACTGCACATTATGACCTAATATCAATTTGAAATCGGTGCAAAACGTATTTTTGAAATTAGATATTTTTGCATCGATTTCAAATTGATATTAAGTAATAAGGCACAGTTCCTTGCTGCTCTCCACTAATAGGGTAAACAGATATAGTTTAGTCAAAATATCGATAAAGTTTTCTGTAATAATTTTAGAAGCATTTCATATTACTTTTTGGCAAATGGTCTTTTTCCCCTATTTTGACCCCGCCGAATCCGTATCTGCCCGTTGCCAAACCGAAATCCCGACCGGAAGTGAGACATTCAAGATGGCGGCCAATATGGTGCCGAAACCGGAAACCAGAGCTGTAAAGCCCCCCTTTGACACAGGAATGCGCCCAAAACATGTAATTATATGAGTATGGGGAATTCAAAAATACACTTCAAAAAAACATTGGTTGGGTAAATTCAAGATGGCGGCTATTACGGCGCCAGCACCATCATCCCCATTTTTGACGTAAAAACGAGTGTGACGCGTCTCTGTACATGTTTTTGAGCATGAAGATCCCAAAAATTACCTCTAAAACAACGTTTGAACTACACTTTTAATTCAATTATGAAAAAAAGCTACACTTTTGGGGAAACAAAAGCTTACATGAACAAATACATACGAAAATTACTGTGTCTCTCCAAAATTGAGACAGGCACGTTTGCAGGGAGTACAGAGTTTTAAGCAAGGGACATTTGCCTTCCTACAATTGCAGTTCTTCGAATTACAAAGTCCTTTACACTGGCAAATGACAACTTCTGGACACGTCTTAGGAATGGGATCCAGTGTCATGAATTCTGGGACAACTTGATCGCCGTCAACGGCCCAATCACAGTCTTCAAGTGATGGCAGCGATGGCGTGGGAAGATGAGCATTCTCCCATACACATACCTGTCAAATTACAAATAGATTAAATAACGTTTTCACAGTCTTTTAAGTACCTATTATAATTCAGAACTCACTTGGTAGTGGCACCTTCTGATGTGAAGCCGAAGGGCATCTGTTGCAGGAGGGAGTGCTTCCGGCTTTTTCACAGCTCCAAATAAAATACTGCGGGCATCATCTGCACACGCAACACTAGGATCAACCTGCATCCATAACGGAGATAGGTGCCTGGAAGGATTTCTGTGACGAAAACTGCCAGCTTCTAAACGGACTTGGATGTTGGCCACTTGGTGAGAACGTTCTCAAGAACGTAGAGGTTTTCGTCAAATTGTATAAAGTACGTAGACATACGTTTTTAAGTTCAGTTAACGGTATCTCATGAAAAAAGATTATTCTAACAATAATAAGACGTGTCAATTGCCACTTTAAAGGATTTTGTAATTCGAAGAATTGCAGTTGTAGGAAGGCAAATATCCCTTGCTTAAAACTCTGTACTCCCTGCAAACGTACCTCAATTCTGGAGAGACACAGTAATTTTTGTATGTTTTTCTTCATGTAAGCTTTTGTTTTCCAAAAAATGTAGCTTTTTTTCCTAATTGAATTAAAAATATAGTTCAAACGTTGTTTTAGAGGTAATTTTTGGAATCCTCATGCTCAAAAACATGCATAGAGATGCGTCACACTCGTTTTTACGTCAAAAATGGGGATGATGGTGCTGGCGCCGTAATAGCCTCCATCTTGACCGCCATCTTGAATTTACCCAACGAATGTTTTTTTGAAGTGTATTTTTGAATTCCCCATACTCAAAAATATATAATTACATGTTTTGGACTCATTCCTGTGTCAAAGGGGGGCTTTACAGCTCCGGTTTCTGGATTCGGCACCATATTGGCCGCCATCTTGGGGTTTCGGTTTGGCAACCGGCAGATTCAGATTCAGCGGGGTCGAAATAGGGGAAAAAAACAATTTGCCAAAAAGTAATATGAAATGCTTCTAAAATTTCGCTTTTCTGAAAACTTGATTTAACTAATATTAGTAAAACGTAGTGAAACTTTATTTTTTACTGTTTTTTGAAGATTTTTTTTTGTACAGTGTGTCCCAGGATAGATGTAACAAGAGGTGTAATGGACCAAAAATTTTGTAATGGTATTTGGGGATTGAGTCCTGCTTGTTGTAAAACCAAAGTATACCAAAATTGACTTGATTTGGTGTTCTACAGGGTGTTTTATACGCAAAGTTGTAAAAATCACCACTAATAAAGTACCTTTATTTTTCAAAATATGAAAAAATTCCGCCAAGAAAAATTATTTAGAATGCAATTTTATACCTCTATACCAAATTTCAGGAATATAAAATTATTTTTTTGAAACTTCCCATTTTTTCAATAAATTAGTATTTTATTTTGAACCATTCAATTAAAACTGCATAGAAATTATTTTTTGTGAATTAATATTTAAAGTTATGTGGAAGCTAAAAGTAGGCTATGAGAAAAGCAGTGGGTACACATTTATCATTTATTATTGACATATCTGTCAAACGTAGTCAATATTATCCTTAATTTCTGTTTCAAATTAATGAACCAAGCATAAAAAATTAAGTGAAAATAGTACTCACAGTGCGTGAAAAAATTTATATTGTGCAATGCTATGGAATTGGCGGTGAAAACTCGCTAAGAGAAGTGGTAAGCCAATCTAATTTGAAATTTCCAAACACTGCTTTACGTACTCAGGCTATGACAATAATTAAAAAGTTTCTGGCTACTGGTAGTGTTCTTAACATGAAAAGAAAAATAAAAGCATATGATGAAGACAATGTTGGGGCTATTATAGTTCATGCCTCTGTTATAGAAAATCCTAGGATGCCACTAAGAGAGAGATCAGCTCTTATTAATATTATCAAGTCTGAACTCCAAAGAATTTACAAGGCAAAGAAAATTAGGGCATATAAAGCAAATTATAAACATACCCTTGAAGAGGGAGATGACGGCCGTAGGTTGGATTTTTGTTTGACCATTGGAGAAAAAATCATTTCATAATTTTCTCAGATGAATCCACATTCACTACCAATGGTGTTGTTTCATCTCAGAATTGTCGGTTTTGGGCTTCTGAAAATCCAAATTTTGGAATTCATTGAAGAAGACAATATTATAAAAAAGTGAATGCGTGGTGTGCCGCTTCTTATCACGTTGGAGTTATTGGACCTTATTTCATTGAGGGAAGGTTAAACCAGCACACTTATTTACAGCTTCTTGAAAGATTTTCTGAAAAACATTTAAATATTTCAAGATATATGCCTTTAGTTCATTTTCAACATGATGGTTGCCCTGGCCACTCCACAGAAATGGTTAATCGGTGGTTGAATTTAAATTTTGGAGAAAATTGGATTGCCAGGAATGGACCGATCAAGTGGCCGGCGAGATCCCCAGACCTATCAATATTGAATTTCTTTTTATGGGGTCGCCTCAAGCAGTTGGTTTACGCTGAACCACTTCCTAACGATGTAGCAGTATTGAAGCAGAGAATTACAAATGCAGTAAACTCATACCCGTAGATCATATTCGAAACAGTTTTAAGGACTTCAGACGAAGGATCGAAATGTGTGTGGATGTGGGTGGTAGCTACGGCGAATAATAAAAAAATTGTAAACATTGTTTTGTATTGGTCAATAATTAATTTGTTTGTGAATCTGTTATGTTTTTGACATTTATTACTTGTTATAATTTTTAAACGTCATTAATCTTCTGTTAGTAATTGTTTCTTGTTTTACAATTAGTTCGATTAACATTATACCTTCTTACATCTCGTATATTCAATTTTTTATTTACCAATAGCCTACTTTTTGAGATGATTAACATTTGCTCCTACACAACTTTAAATATGAATTCAACTCTTAATTCGCAAAAAATGGGAAGTTTCAAAAAAATTATTTTATATTCCTGAAATTTGGTATAGAGTTATAAAATTAGATTCTAAATAACTTTTCTTAGTGGAATTTTTTCATATTTTGAAAAATAAAGGTACTTTATTAGAGGTGATTTTTTCAACTTTGCTTATAAAACACCCTGTAGAACACCAAATCAAGTCATTTTTGGTACACTTTAGTTTTACAACAAGCAGGACTCAATCCCCAAATACCTTTCCAAAATTCCAAAATTTTTGGTCCATTACACCTCTTGTTACATCTATCCTGGGACACACTGTATATTTTGTTTTTTTTTGCGTTATCACTATTGTCAATGGGAGCCCCAAAATGTATGTCGCTCCATGTAGCCTAGCTATATGCCTCTGTTTCTACTGTTTCTAGTTTAGGCACGTGACTTAATGTTGCAGGTTACAGTTTTTAATTTCCACTTACAAATTTCGAGAAAAACGCATTTATCATCACGATTGTCCTATATCCAGTTTAGATATATTGTCGGAGCTGAAAGGAAGAATGTAAAAAACATAAATTAGACAACTTCCAAATCAGAGACTGTGTGAGGGGGAATATTTATTCGTCACTGAGATATGGTCTTTTAAAGTTTTCATCCTTATAAAGGGGTGGCGGCGGATGAATGACTGGGCTTGAAAGTTGGCACTTTTCATTTAAATGAAATGAATGAACTGTACAGGTTGAGCAGAACTCGAACGCTCCAGGGCTTTTCCTCGCATGGGGTTAAGGACATTCTGCAAATTCAAAATGTGTTGATATTTTAGTATCTTTTTTTTATTAAAGAGAATACTAACAAGCTAAAAACGTACTCTTCGCCTGTTCACTGAACTTTTTATATAATTGTTACACATTCTATAGGATACTCTTCGCAGTTTTTTGTAAATAATGTTAGTTTTAGACATAATTTTATAGTACGAACTTAGTTGGTAAAAGAGTCAGTGTAAAATAAAGTAAAAATAAAAAAAAAACATACCAAACCCCATTTGGGTTTCGAACCCGGGATCCTTGGATTCCGAGTTAATTTCAATTATAAGCGTAAGAACTACACCACCACCTTACACGTAAAAAAATGTAAATTTTTACATTATAAGACACGAGCTAAAATCATATTTTCACGGTTGTATATTACATTATGAAATGTATATTTGTAAAATATATAAATAATATTTAGATATTAAAATGAATTAGGGGCGAGCGTAGAGGCGACTTCAATGTGAATATCAGTCGATATTCCGTTGAAGCAACGTCGAGCGCGGTTAGTACTTGGACGGGCTCCCATCTTCGGAAATACAGCGTTCTCGTCCCACCTTCTAGAGGCTTGTATCAGTGTATACTCGGAAGTTACGTAATTTCAGACGAGGATTACGTAGTGGATATACCAGCCTTCGGAAGGGATGTAAAGCAGGCGGTCCCTTGTCTGTTAAATGTTAGGCAAGTAAAAGATCCCTACTCTTCTTAAGGGAAGAGGTTCGGCAAAATTTCCAGGTTGGGGGTAGCTCGTCTCCTGGCGTCGGTGATAGGCCCTGGTAGCGGAAATAGGCCGACGTTAAACAGTTAAAAAAAAAAATATTAAAGTGAAATATCAATCCACCAAATTTCTATTCAATTACAAAAATATAAAAATCAAAAAAATTTTTTTTTCAAATTTAAATCATTGATAACATTTTTATTTACCGATAGATTTTGTTCAACAATAGGGTTCTTCCTCTAGCTAACACTAACTTACTGTTCAAATTTCAATACAATCGGATTTTTCTTTCTTGAGTTATCGTGCTTACAAGAAACGTGACGGACGGACAGACGGACATTTTGAAAGTTGTTCAGAATTCGTTCACTAACACAATGATGTGAAAATTTTTTGTCTGCGAGCGATATTTACGGTTTTAGAAATGTGCCGATCAAAGACAATATACTCTTCGTTAACGTATTTGCGAAGAGTATAATAATGTTCATTATTAACCACTTCGCGCCCAGATCGATATTTCAAGTCTTACAGTACTATCCACAAATATAAATATTTTTAACTTGCAAGATTATAATATTATCTCTTCCTTCTGTGGGTAACTTATATACATGGGGGTGCTGCAATATTCGCTAACAAAAGTATACCGCAAGACCGTAAACCCAATATAAGTATTTTAACAATTTGTCAATAGAACTATTAGTCCACAGTACAGCGCCCCTTTTTTTAATGATTACTAACATGCTGAATTTTCGTGAATAGCTTCGTTTTGACGAGACGCCCAACTTTTCTCTCTGCGAAAATTCTCGGTAGTGGTAGCTATACAGGGTGTAATCAGTTTCATGTCATTAAAAAAAACTGGTGGTGGGGAACGACTAAACGAACAAAAAACCTTATATAACATGGGGTCTAAAACAAATAGTTTTAGAGGAAAAAAATAAACAAAAATATGAAAATTTTCAGTAAAATTGTTTGAGAACTGCTGGAATGTTGGTATAGGCTTTTATATTCGTGTATGTCGGCGCCTCTAACCATCAAATACTCTAATACGGGTCTTTCATAGTACCGCGTTCCTTTGTTAGAGACCGCGCGTCGACGAGGACACGAGTTGATAGTCACACTTTTTATGGCTTTTTAAAATTAGGTAAGGTAAGGTCTTTAGTGGTGCGGTATTTTAGTTTCTGTGGGCATTTCGTTAAGTACACACGTGGAAGTCGTTCGTTGTTTTGTATGTTACTATGTTCTTTTGAATTTTGGGCCACGTATTTACAGTTAAGATTTATTTTATTGACTTACCGTTCAAGTCGTTAAGTTCTTGATTACGTACAGACACTACTTTTTCGTTCTTTTTGTGTTTGATGTGGATTTTGGACCAAGTTTTTATTTTCATTTTCTTTATTGACAACATTAGTTAATAGTTTAGTGTGGTATTTTAATGTGCATAGAAACCATAAAAAATGATCCTAATTTACCAAATGTGTTGAACGGAGTGCGTATGTCCTTAGTTCAACGTGCCGAAAAGTGTATTGATGCAAGACGGAAGCCAATTTATGTAAATCAACATTATTAGTAAGTTCTAGATTTTTCGAATAATTTTAGTTTTCGATACCTTATCGGCAATTCGTTAAACAAATCAGATTTTTTCCTAACTTAAAATACACATAATTCTGTTATCGTATCTCAGACGTCTAACTCTTTATTTCACAATGTCATGCAATAATTATTCATTTTTTAAGCTTTTAATCCAGAACACTCATTTAGGTTACAAATGTTAATAAACCACATTTAAATCTGTTAAATTATAAACAACAATAAGAGCTCTAATATTTTGTTCTAAATTAAAAAAAAACACACATGTAAAGAAATGCTGTGTTTAACTTCTACGCCCATCATTTGCTTTTGCAGTTCTGCAAAGAGAGATAACGAATTGTTTACATTTTTATAATTGGTTCGGTTAAGGCGATCATCAAAGGTGCCGCCATTCTTTGCTTTGAACCGCGGGTCGCCGTCGGTAATCTTTGCACTTTTTTATGAAAATTTAAAAGTTGTATAATTGGGAACTACTACACGTACATTGACCCAGAAAGGCAGTGGTTCTCAAATGTTTCCTACCCTAATATTCAAATTGTTGACCTAGGACAGTTTTTCAAAGTGTCCCTAGGGGAAAAAGTCATAAAGGTTTTTTGTTTGTCTAGTCGGTCCCCATTACTAGTTTTTTTAAATGACATGAAACTGATTACACCCTGTATAAGCTGCGCTTGGGTATGTATGTCAATTTGGTGATTCTTCAAATTTTATTACCAACAGTTAGTTTTTTAGTTAAATCTTGAGATAATTTGATAAAAAATACGAAAAAACGTTTGTCCTACAAAATCGATGGTTTGACCGAAACTTCCCCCACCCCCAACATGTCCAAATAACGAGGTCACAAAAAATGATTACTAACCAGCTGAATTTTTACTATTGCTTAATAATTGTTTTTAAAATTAAATGTCCACGTTGTAATACAAATTGAGTGGTATGGTTTTCCAATCCTACGCTCGGAAATTGTCAGTTCCACGGTAACATTTTTCTTATTACTAACTGTAGGATAACACATGATAGGTTAGTGTATTCCCTGCCCAAATAAAATAGTGTCCTACAAAAAAATTGTTATGTATCGCTAGTCCGAAAAAAATTATTTTAAATAACAAATTATTTTATAATTACGGTTTTGGTAAATTAATATACTGTTATTACTTAAGCGGAATTCTGATATCTACCTTGCATATAGATTCAGATTATCAAAAAACAACACTTCCCTTGATTTTAAACCCCAATTTGCAAAGGACCCCGCACAAATCCTTATATTAAAGTAGCTTGCGTTAAATTGGCTGGATTTTTTATATGTTCTATATTTTGGGCCTCTGATCAAATGTCTCAAAGGGTCGGAGGTCCCAAACCACCGGGGTTTCAAGATATTTGACATTTTATAAAAAAATTGGCAGGTGGAACGGTTTGCAAGAACCGTTATAACTTTCTTCGTGTAGGAGATCCTCATTTGCTCCTTGGCACGTAGAAAGAACACAAGGCGAGCTACACTCTACATTGAAAATAAATTCCATAATAGTACACCAAGTGTTCCATTTTCCACTTTACATTTTGTCAAATTCAAACCTCAAAAACTTTTTAAATTTAAATGGAACACCCTGTATTTTTACATCGTGTTATGTAAAATTAAATTCTCTTTTCTCTAGGATAAGCACTTTTACAACTTTTATTCTTCATTTTATTACTGTCTACACTTCGACATCCACTATCTATTCTCCTATTGCTGCTCCCCCGTTGTCAACGTTCCCATTGCCGGCATCTTGGATGAAATGGAGGAGAGCTCGACTTGGGTATTTTATATACTGTTGATGTCGCGCCATCCTAGGAACCATACGACATTTGCTACATGTGCACAACAGCCAAACTTCTCGCTCCAGCCTTGCAGGTGCAATAATACTCTAAGATAGGATCGTCTTCTCCATTCCCCATTGCATAATCTTCTCTATCATTTTCTTCTTCGCCAATTCGAAAAGATATCCATAGCTGAGAGTGAGTAGCATTTCTGTGTCGAGAACAGATCCTGAATCTTTGTTTGAGAACCCTCAATCTGAGACTCAGTGGATCCTACAAAGCTTCTATATCGTGATGATTAAGTTCTCGGCGATACCTTGAAGCAATTTCAATTTTTTGCTGATCGTTGAAGTTCCTCATCAAACGCATGGTGCGAAAGAAAAAAAATCATTACACACGAAACAATGTACACGTTGAGCTATGACTGATCTTATCAGAAAAACTGGCCGCAGTGAAGAATTTTTTCAAATGCTAGGTATTGAAGACAAATTAAAATAATTATGTCCTTATATGTATATAAATTGCTAGCACGTTGACATAATAGAATGACTGACATTGATGATTGTTTCTAAACATGGCTACGTTGATAATTTTTACTAAAAATTCTAGAACATTTAAGAAAATCACGAATATCTCAAAAAGTTGTAAAAGTGCTTATACTAGAGAAAAGAGAATTTAATTTTACATAATTTAATAATAAACAAATCTGAAAAGCCTTCGTGGGTGTAATTAAAAAGTGCTGCATTTTTTGACATAAGAGAATGACCGAGATTATTGGTTGGGTCTAATCATGGCTAAGTTGATGGCAATTTTTATTAATAATTCTAGAACATTTAAGAAACTGGCGAATACCTGAAAAAGTTGTAACTTTAATCCCTACAGTGCACAGTAGTCCGAAATAAATAAAAAGTTGACAAAATTCAACATTTATAAGTATGTTATACAGCTTTCACATTCCAAGGGTACATTAGGGTGTATGTCAAGTAATATTTACCGGAGTATCAACCTCTTTGTTCGAGAAATCTACTTGCGGTGATTCCCAAACATGAATAATTGTTAACTATGATTTTACTTCACTTTGTTGGCAGATTTCAACGTGTGACTGTGCTTCAAATATTTGTGCTTTCGGTTTGTAATTTTTACAAAAAAAAAAAACATTAAGGCGAGTACTTTATTTGCATATAAAATATTTTCGCAAATTTTATTTTGAAGCACCTGATTTTATTATTTTTTATAAACGTAATTTCTTTGGCATTTTGTAACTTCTATTAGACCTAAAGAGAGTTTGCCATTAAAAGCCACGGAGATTTTCATTCTAAAATATACTCTAGGTATCGCGTTTTCTTTTTTATTTCGATACAGGGCGCTTCAAGTTAGTTTCAAACCAAAATAAGATAGTGTCGTTGCCGTCAGTACTATGGCAATCGCTATACTATCAGACTAAAAACTTTGCACCTGTAGTATTTATTGTAGCGTTGCAGGACAGCCATAAAATCGAGTTGGTATACTTGGTGAGTCATTTTAGAATGCATGCGTAAAAAATATAAATTGTCACTTTGTCCAAAAAGCCACCCCTACGAAGCCACCTCGAGTTTGTTATTTTTTTCATTATTTTTCTCGTATTTTATGAGTCATTTTAAATAGAATGCATGTAAAAAAATATATAAATTTTCACTCTGTCAAAAAATTACCCCCTACAAAGCCACCTCTGAGTTTGATATTTTTTTTATTATTTTTTTCATACTCCATGAGTCATTTTGAATAGGTTGCATGACAAAATACGTATAAATAGCCACTGCCAAATAATCACCCCTTAAAAACCACCCCAGATTTATTTAATATTTTTCACTATTTTTCTTGTGATATGTGCGTTTTTCCTGACTTATTAAGACAATATTCAGATTTTTGTCAACTTTTTTCTGATTTTGGACCACTGTGCAGTGGTCATACCAGAGAAAAGAGAGTTTAATTTCACATAACACGATGTAAAAAAATTCAGGTGTTCCATTTAAATTTAAAAAATTTTTGAGGTTTGAATTTGACAAAATGTAATGTGAAAAATGCAACACATTGTATACTATTATGGAATTTATTTTCAATGTAGAGTGTAGCTCGCCTTGTGTTCTTTCTACGCGCCAAAGAGCAAATGAGGATCTCCTACACGAAGAAAGTTATAACGGTTCTTGCAAATGTCAAATATCTTGAAACGCTGGTGGTTTGGGACCTCCGACCATTGAGACATTTGATCAGGGTCCCAAAATATAGAACATATCAAAAACCCAGCCAATTTAACGGAAGCCACTTTTATATAAGGATTTGTGCGGGGTCCTTTACATTCGTTGCGAATTTTTTAATTTTTCATGCACTTTGATATGTTTTATTAAATGCTCGACTACAAGACCGACTACAAGAATTATAAAGATATAACTCTAATGTAATATTATTTTTAATGTTTAATTCTTTGTTTAATTCAAACATAACATAATTCATATGAAAAGTTTATGAAAAAAGTGGGAAAATTACTTAAAAAAATTTGTATAAAAGAAAATTTTTTTTTTGAATAGCCAAAAAAAAAAAAGAAATATGCACAGTTTTCATATTTGAATAACTCTTTACGTGCTTTTCCTTTGAGGTCTTGATTTTGAGTCAGTATGTTGCTGAGTATACGTAAGCATATTTTCTTATTTTATTTCAGCTGTAATTTTGTTTGTATTTATCGCACATTTTAATACGACATATGAATAAATTCCTTATTAATAGTACTAATAAATGGTACAACGGTACCAACATGTTTCGATTTGAAAAAATTCAATTTTGCCCCAAAAACCATTTTGATGAACTTTATTCGCTCATAAATCACGTAATTTAGTATTTTTGACGGGATTTCGATTTCTCTAGCACTACACGGGTCATTTAGAATAAATCGGAACCATCATGGCACACTTAAATGGAAAACTAAAAATTATATTATAAAAAATATTGACGTTTGAAATGTCACTTATTTGGTATCGTTGGATTCAGAGAATTATGCTGAATTCAAAAATGCAATAATCTACAGGGTGTTCCATTTAAAAACCGAAAGTTAGTATTACTTCCGGCGAAACCGGTAGTGAAAAAAAGATCACTTGTATGTCAAAAAGTGTCGCTTATTATGTATATAGGATATCTCAAATTTCAATCAATTTTCTTGAAAACTAAAGGAAGAAAGGGGTGCCATGATCCTGTTACACCCGGTATATACAACAGTGTGTCTCATTTAAAATGAAGACACCCGGATATTTTCGTAATTTTTTGAAATCCAGATTTGAGCTTTGGTAAAATTGTAGTCCTATATAAGACGAACATTTCTAGACTACCAACTTAAATTTAAGTAAAAAACTGAGACAACGACAGCCTCCAAAATGGGGCCCATTCCCGGTATTTTGCTTCGCGTTGAAGATATCGAAAAAAGTAATTAGAAAAAGTTGTTCAGAATCTAATTTTGAGGCCCAATACCTTTCATTACGAAATTCGCATTTTTAGCTTTTTCAATATTTTTCTGCAAAGTCCACACACGGTTACAATTTTGGTTTTCAATTTAATAGGATGCCATGGAAACAAAAACAATGATTAAATTAAATGTCAATCTGACAAAACTTTGAGTTATAGTGTAAAGTTCTAGTTTACAATCGTCAAATGCGTCTTCATTTAAGGGAAAAAATCGAAATAATAAGATTATTTGGTGATGGGGTTCGTAGTAGCAGAGAAGTAGCCACCGAATTTAACCGAAGACATCCTTTACGAGTCGATATTACTCAGGGAACTGCAGCCACCATAAATGCTCGTTTCAATGAAACTGGCAGTGTTATTAAAAAACTGAATCAACCCCGTCGAATACATCCGCATCCTGAAGATGACGTAACCTTAGCTGCAAATCAAGCGAATCCAAGAGCGAGTCTACGAAATTTAGCGTCTCAACTGAATATCGACAAGGAGAAAATTAGAAGATGTTTCATACGTCATAAAATCAAGCCTTATAAACCAAATTTTTTACACACTTTGAAAGAAGGCGATGAAAATAGAAGGTTAGATTATTGCTATTGGGCCCAGGGAAATTTTTTAGACGACCGGAAATTTCTAAATAAAATTTTGTTTACTGATGAGGCTACATTTACCACTAATGGGGTGGTAACTTCTTAAAACTTTAGATACTGGGCCACAGAAAATCCTCATTGGGTTATTAATTGTAAAGACCAATGTTCAGGAAAGTTAGCGTATGGTGTGGAATTTTAGAAGACCGAATAATTGGTCCGTTATTCTTTAATAACTCGTTAAATGGTGAGCGTTTAGTTAACTTCTTCGACACGGAATTATGGGATGCAATTGAAAATCTTCCTGTTTTTTCAGCTAGATGGTGCGTCAATACATTATTCCATAAATGTTCGTCAGTGGTTGAAAGAACATTTTCCAATGCGCTGAATAGAAAGAAGTAGTCCTTTTGAACTCTGGCCTCCTAGGTAACCCGATATTACACCATTAGATTTTTATTTCTAGGGAACAGTGAAGAATAAAGTTTACAAAACAAGGTCCAGAAATAGAGAAGAACTTTGGGCTAAAATAAGACGAGCCTGTCGCGAAATCAGCATTCCAGAGCTGGGAAGAGTAGCCAAACATAATCGTAAAAGAATTGAGAAATGTATTTAAATTGAAGGAGGATTAGTTGAGAAAGGCTACATCCGATAATTAATTAAAATTTTCTGTTAAATAAATGTAATGAGTAATTATTTCAAAAACTGATCGTTACTTTAACCCTTTCCAGCCCAGTGATGCCATATGGCGTCGTTGTGGTACCAGTCCATTAAATCTACGAACCGAAATAATTATTACTGTAGATTTCGTTGAAGTTAATTCGTCTATATCTTATAGATGGCGTAAGCCAAAAACTTTAGTTCTATTACGAAATTCTGTATAAAATGGCGAATTTCTGTCAGCTGTGAATTGATAGTATTGTCAGTGGTGTAACAACAGTTTGTAAAAAGTTTTGATTCTTCGTGTTTTATTACTATATTATTAAGGTTTTTGCACAAAAGGTAAGTTAAAGTAGCAGCTTATAAATATTTCATAACAGCAAGCTAAATTTTTACCATATTTCGACCTTTATTATAGGTCAAAATTGTGTGACTCCATATGGAGTCAGTGGTCATTCAGAATGAATATGTATTCAACCATAAAATTGGTTATTTTTTGAACATCGCGTCGTTTTTTGTCAACTTTGGTTTTTCTTATTTTTTTAACCTTTTTTTTACGTCATATTTGATTTCATTAGCGACAATTTATAATTCAAAGCACCTGAATATAATTGTATTTTTAGATGATTAGAGCAGGATTGACCGAAGAAGAACAACGACATTTACTGTTACTTCTAGAAGGAGATGTATCTGATTTGGATATTGAGGAATCAGATAACGATGGTGAGACCGAAATTACTGAAGTACAAAACTATTCAGCATCTACTGTAATACAACGTGGATTGAACTATGAGGAAAGACATGAAGAAGAATATGACTCTGAGGACGAAATACCATTGGCTGTCCTTTTTGATATTCAAACGTCTAATAAATCAAATCATGATTCATAATTCGAGAAAGAAAGAAAAGGAGGAATATCACTGGAGGCAGAAAGACTAGGATAAAGTAGCTTCAGCATGTGAAATTAATTTTTCAGATCCACCTGAACCAGAACTAACACCGATGACTTATTTCAAGTATTTCTTTGATGACAACATAATACAAAATATTGAACATCAAACAAATTTGTATTATGTAGAGAAAACTGGCTCATCTATCAACACAACATGCAGAGAAATACAGCAGTTCCTATTTCCTCCAGCAGTATTCACATTTTGAGCAGCATTGTGAAAATGCCAAGTTACCGCATGTATTGGGCCGGTTTTGCATTTATGCATATTCCCGTATAATGTGCGAAAAATGTAAGATGCCCTTATGTTTGACAAAGGATAAAAACTGTTTTAAACAATTCCATTGTAAATAACTATTATTCATGATAATTGAATAAATAATTTGTTATCCAAACTTTTTTCATTTTAGCATATATTTGCCCAGTGACTCCATATGGCGTCAATTCATTTTGGCACTAAAAATGTAAATATTTTAGTTTTTATTTGCATATATATGTTTAGTAGTATCATTGTGAATAAAAAAAAAAGGTAACAGAATTTTTTCTTGACCTGGATAATAATTCGGGCTGGAAAGGGTTAAACTGTTGTTTTTTTTTACTTATTTCAGTTACCAAAAGTTAATTGTTTGTTTTCTTTTCTCCTAAAATGTATTTTTTGTCAAATCGACACTTGTTAAATAAATTTTTTTGTAATTCCATGGCATCCTATTAAACTGAAAACCATAATTGTAACCGTTTGTTACTTAAATTTAAGTTGGTAGTCTCGAAATGTATGTCTTATATAGGACTACAATTCTGCCAAAGCTCAAATCTGGAGTTCAAAAAATTACGAAAATATCCGGGTGTCTTCATTTTAAATGAGACACACTGTATAAATGGGCCATGAAAAAAAAATCGAGCAAATTGCATTTTTGGGGCTCACGCTGGCCAGATCTCCCTTCCCCCTTCACTGCGAGCGGCGTACTTGAACAGTTTCATCGCGGCGGCAGCTTTATTTCTTTTTTTCTCGGCTTCAGGAGTGGTTAGATTGACTTTTTTTTTAATTCAACTTATTTTTTTCTCAGCTTTCCGATTCTTCGATTATTTTTCAATCATTCAATTACGTTGCTTCGTTAAATAAATATTTAAAGATTACATACAATTTATTTGATAATACATTGATGAGTGAATAGTTTTTACTCTTATTGGGGATAAAAAAAGGTATACATTTTGTATTCAAAAATTAATTTATTGAATATAATAAAGTTTATTTTTCTGCCCTCATTTTTTTTAGGTCTGCGTACAGACAATCATTGTCATCATCGTCATTGAAGGGGGTAGGGGATCTGGCGTCTGGTGTCAGCGCTAACGCCACATATGCAATTTTCTAGATTTTTTTTCCATAGCCCATTTATATAGACACGGCATTTTCTGTAAGAGATAACACACACTTAGAAATATTCACTTATAATATCCCTATTTAAGCTCGTGGGATATTCGGTAAGAAAATTTCACACCATTGTTTTATAAATATTATGCCAAATTGAACATTTTTATTACGAATGACAAAAATTCATTCATCATAGTGAGCCATGGAATAACAACGGGTGGTTAAGTTCCACCACCTGTCATCGAGTCATTGTGTTTGTGCAATTCGCTAATTTATTAGATTGTGTTTTTGAAAATGTCCCGTTTTGGAAAGGATAGTCAAGATATTATCAAGGAAGAAGTTCAACACTTAATTCCAGATAATTCTAAAAAATCCAAAGTGAATGTTTGGAAGCAGTTCATGGAATTTTGTAGAGAAAAGTCCTATAACATTGATGATAAAACTATTTCCTCCGAACAGTTAGCCCATGTCTTGGTATATATAAGAGAAGCTAATGTCTCAAAAAAAATTTTGGCATTAGCCACCTCCATTACTACCCCCACCCCATTATAAAAAGGGGTGAAAAAAAATGTGATTTAGTATGTTTACAAGAACCAAAGGCTTCAATTTTTTTTACTTCATTCAGTTTTAACCCTAACATTATCTAATTTCCGAAGTAATTTTTCTCGCTGAATCCGAATCTGGCCTCAGAATTGGCCCATCATGCCAGGATTTTGAAATATTTTAGGTTACTTAAAAAATGATATTTTTGGCAAATTTCGAGGTTATGTATAGGATTCTAAAAAAATTTTAAATTTATTTCTAATAAATACATCATTTAATCTTCCTCTTTAAAATAAGCTTTTGAATGGCCATCTACAATGAAATAATTTTTTTCATCCCCTTTTATAATGGGGTGGGGGCAGTATTGGGTGGTGGCTAATGCTAAAATTTTTTTTGAGACATTAGCTTCTCTTGTATATACTAAATACCAATTTTATGGACTCTTACCTGCTTGTTTTATCTATTTACCCCCATTTACCCTAATTTACCCCACAACCATTCAACGGAATAGGATGAAAATATAACCTAGCTCCAGATCTCGTTAAAATACATATGTGTACCAAATTTCAAGTCGATATCTTAAACGGTTCCAGAGTAATCGTGCGCACAAACAGACAGACCGACAGAACCTAAAATCTCGACGTTTCATGACATTCTAAGCCTATCTGAACAATAACATTGTTTGTCGTTTCTACACTTCCACTGGATGTGGAAGTAATATTGGCGATGTTTAGGTTAGGTTAATCCAAATCCACTTTGCCGCAGCACTACTGTCAAGTACAATGTCTTAAGAGTATTTGCCATTTTTTTTATTTAATTTGATTGAAATCTCTAGTGTCGGCAGATTTTTGTCCAAAAAAGGGCATATTTTTCCCACTGTGCGTCGTTTTGAGTGGTCAACACTATTTTTTTTTGGATTCCTGAGGAAATTCTGTAGGGAGTAGACTCTATTTTTGGCTAGTCCCAAAATTTTCGGAAACATTGTCCTAATATCACCGGACTAGTGGCAATGTTAAGCGAAATCAATTAATCAATTGCAGACGCGACCAAGTTCAAAATTTTATAAAAATCAATTTTTTCCGCAAGCCGACTGGCATATCCTGGGGTAACCTATATTTCTGTAAATAGCCTGATAGCGTCACCCGCCTTACATCTATAACGGTTTACTTACGATGCGACCTATAAATAATGAAACAGCTACTTGTTAACGTGCTAGTTAATCCAGGTTTCTGAATGTGAGAGATTATCGTATTACTGGCGTAAAGAAGCAATTAATAAATCATGAGGTTTAATGTTTAAACCGCGCTCGTTCTGATAATAAATGCAGGGGTGGGATGTGGGTCCTGAATGTAATCTGGGATGTGGAGGCGACTGTAGAGGACATAGGTCCGCGGGAACGCCCACGTTCTTATAATTGGTACAAATGTTAACACCGAAGATTTCCTGCGAGATGAAGCTCCTGCGGATCGCCATGCCGCATAGATCTTAAGGATTTATACTCTTTTTGTTTATGGCATAATATCTAGAATCTCAAGTAGCTTGATTTACATACAGTTTGAGACCTTTATCTGTTTTAGACTGTTGTTGGTATATTTCATATTTACCACGTTCGTATTCATGTTTTATTTTCTACTTTTTTTACTTTCTCAAATGCTACTTACTAGGGTGGTCCTTAGCTTAGATGTAACAAATCATAGATAGCTGGAAGCTTTTGAAAAGCTTAGAGATTTCAAAATTTAAAAATACTATGAATAGCGACAGTGCCTATCTTAAATAGGGTTTATTGGTTAATAGGTTACGGTTGTTGGGTTTAAATTAAATCTGAGATCTTACGAATTATAGGCATTCAATTTTAGTCCAGTCTCCTGAAATAATAAGTGGTAATGAAAATGACTTTGACACCACACCATTTTGTGGGCTTGTATGTATGCAAATTTCTGACTGCTATTGTCCCGATAGAAACGCTGCCATCTTGACAAAAATAATTCTGTTTTGATTTTTTAAAAATATCTCGCTTCCTGTCGAAGTTAAAAAAAATACCGACAAGGCTTTGTAGAACTTTTAATTCTCTATAATTTTAATTCCTTTACTTTTTTCGTAGGATTAACAGTTTACTATTTATAGCACGAGATAGGTAAAAATGAATGATTGAAAAATGTTTTTCTCCTTTTCAATGTCAGACAATACAGTGTGGAACAGCCAAGTGAAAATTTCAGTATCTCAATTATTGTGCATATTCATAAAAAATTCCCGAGACACGCCGATTTTGGATTCTGAAATGACATCCTGCAACGTACAACTTTCATCTCTAAATTCAACCCCCTGCGAGTGGCAGTTGCAACCCCTAAATTTTTAAATGGGATGGGAAGTAGGGGCTTGCGATACCTCATTTGAAAGGTCTTTTCATTCTCTATTCAAAAATGCTATGGTTTTAATATCACAGGCACACAAAAAAAACGTCGAGTGCTAGAAGGCAGACCTATGTATTCCCATGCATTTCGACCCGCTGGATTGGCTCTTGCATTTTTCCTAATCCCAAAAAACACCCTAAGACTGCCCGAAAAATCTCAAACAGGTAAATAAAAACCTTAAATAAGCTGACCACCATTTCCATACGTATTTTAGGGCGTTGAGGCCGAATCTGAGGTCAGAATTGGCCGATCAGTTAGGAATTTTGACATAACCTCAAGAAACACCTAAGAAATGCCCTAAAATTCCCAAACAAGTAAATAAAAAGCTTACATGAACTGATCACTGTATCTATACGTAATCTGGAGCGCTGAAAGGGAATCCAAGGTCAGAATTTATGCGCGACGATCGAATATCTTGTAAAATCCATATTTAGGATGAAACCGTACCCAAAGATGACTGAATCATAGCCCGAAATTGACTTTGCTCTACACAATATCTGAACATATAATTTCCGACGTATTTTCACGAGCTGAACACAATACCGTAGTCAGAATGAAAGCGCAATCTGCAAACTTCATAGAGAAATATCATTTCAACATATATTCTAGTAAGCGGAGATGGGTAACTTTTAAATTTTCAAGTATCTAAAGGAAAATATTACTGAACAGTGACATTTTTTCGGACAAAGTTTGCTTTGTCGAGAGAGGAATATCGTTTGGTCTTAACATTTACCTACACCCTCCCTTAATGATTTTTTACTTTTTTTCTTAGAGCTATTTAGAATTATCATATGCCACTTGTTTCTTTTTCTATTTTTGCGACTAGGACACCTCCACGTGGTGACGGCGGGCAGCGATTTATTTCGGCTAAGTTCCTAGGTAAGAAAAATTTCGTCATGGCAAAAGTAGAGAAAGAGTTTACGATCCAGGAGAGTTTACGACCGCGGGCGTCGTCATCATGCAACCACAGGTCTAGTGAAGTGGGAAATTTGGCTTCCTATGAGTACAAGAAATTTGCACAACTGTGTAAATAATGCGAATTCCTTCTGTTTTGTTTGTAGTAAATTCGAAGTTCCGAAAAATCGAAAAAAAAATCAGCGATAAAATAAAAAATATTTATCTGAAATCTATATGTGATAGGTTTAAGTATATTCATCAACCCTTCTTCATTATGACAATATAAGAGCAAGTGTTCTTTTCCTTGTGTAAAATATTTTACTAAAGTCTTTTTCTCTTTTTCTGTATGAGCTAGAACGAACATCACTTGATACTAAATTGTCTTTTTCCATAATCGCCGCTAAATATTCTTCCCTACCATTAGATACACCAAGATTTCTAATAACAAAGCTTTTGGTTTCCAGGTGTATGAATTTAAAAAAAAAATATTTTTACTTTTTAGTACAGTTTTTTCAAATAAAAGCTTTTTCTTAAAAATATTTTTTTTTATATAATTTTATTTTATCTGAAATCAGAATTTGTTCAATCTATATGAGTTTTGGTTCATTTAAAAATGGAAACTGTAGCTTTCCGATGCTTTTTTACTTTAAACAATACAAGCAAATGATGGATGGGAAAAATATGCTTATATATATTATCGAGCCCGAACTCAATAAAAAATATAGAAAAAAATAAGAGCCCTCCAAAGAAATTCTTTCTTCATTGAGAACTGTTAAAAAGTATGTACAGTTCGTGATTATTATGGTTTATTAAGTTGTAGTAACGTGGATTCAAAAAAAGTACATCTCAAATCATTTCAATTTCCTTGCTTGATGATTTTTTTGATAAATTTATATATATGAGAGAACTTGACCCATATGAAAAACCGCTGCCCAAGGAATCACTACTTCCACATCCAGATTCTCTATCCAAGTCACTCACAACGAAAAAACTTTGTATGTGAAAATAATTGTTTATGGAACTTTAATAATATAATATTTGAAATCCTCTACCCCAAAAACCCATAAAACGATACCCCACATCGGTAGTGGGGTGGGGGTGGTGATAGGGGGGTGGTAATGGGGGGTGGATGAAGTAAAAAAAATATTTTGAGGTTTCTGGTTCCTGTACATATACTAAATCACAATTTTTTTTCATCCCCTTTAATAAGGAGGTGGGGGTGGTAATGGGGGTGGCTAATGCCAAAAATTTTTTTGAGACCTTAGCTTCTCTTATATATACTAAATACCAATTTCATGGACTCTTACTGCTTGATTTACCCATTTACCCCAAATTTACCCCCCAACTCTTCGACGGAACAAAATGAAAATATAATCTAGTTCTAGATCTTGTTAAAGTACATACGTGTACCAAATTTCAAGTCAATATCTTAAACGGTTCCAGAGTAAACGTGCGCACAAAAAAAAGTTACAGACAGACCGACAGACAGACAGAAAATTTGTTTTCGCTCAAACTTAAAATCTCGACGTTTCATGACATTTTAAGCCTATTTGGACAATAAAAATTTTTAAAAATTTTTTTGTCGTTACTATACTTCCACTGGACGTGGAAGTAAAAATAAAACATCACTACAGACAAAGTTCACTTTTTGTGGTTTATGTCCCTATTTGTTTGTCATTTATTGCTGTTTTCTAGTACATATTTATATATGTAAAGAAATAATGTAAATTTAATTTGGGCAAATAAATATTATTATTATTATTTCGGAAAAAATGTATACTTTTCGAATGTCCAAACACAAATTCGTTTACTTGTATGCATTTTTTCGAAAATATGATCAATCCCATCATGTTTAGAAATAGCGATTTTCACGATCTTATCTTTATAACTCTCTATAGTTTTGAATGTAAATTCTGGAACTTTTCCAATACGTTAACAAATGTATAAGGAATCCACTGGATATAGTTGAAATGTGGATAGGTGCACCTGTAATAAATACAATGCAGTAAAGGCAGGTAAAAATTCATGCGAGTGACGGCGCGGCAGATCTGCTTCGATCCAGCGGCTATGTGTGGTGTCTGTATGCATTTATAATTATATATTTTCCCTCCATACCCACTATTTATTCTCCCATTCACTAAGAAAAATGTTAAAAATGTGTAATCAGAAAGAGAAAAAAAACTTTATTTTACTAGTTATAAGAACTGCTAAGAATTTTTAGAAGTTCCATAGTATGCCATGCGCTTGGCCACACAGACTGACCAGTTACTTCACTATTTTTTTGCACGAATACCGTGGCTTTGACAATAAATGTTATTATGACATTTTTGTTCAGAAACACGTGGTCTATTCACCTGTATTTTTCATTTTTTCCTACCCTAGCTTAATTTCAAAATTTGGATGAAAACAAATATTGTTTTCACTTTTTTTTTATGTTCTGCATCCGAGCGGAATGTAAACTTTTCAGGATATTATTCTATACACTCTCACAAACTCATTAAACAAAAATTATTCATTTTGCAAGTTTTTGGAGATTTTACTATAAAATTTCCACTGTCGTCTGGGCTATAAAGATAATTTTATTACCTACAAAACCACTGTTTGCAAACAATTGTTTTTCGTCAAATATACGTAATTACTTCTAATTACGTATACGACTGCAAAGTTCTAACCGGCCAGGTACCTATATTGATGTAGGTAATTGAAATTAATTCTTTCTGCACTAAATCATTTAAGTACTTATATCCAAATAATATCCAAACGTGTACGGGAAAATTGTAAAAAATATTACATACATTTACATACATTATTTGTTTAAATTTTAACACAGTAGAATTGTAACGTTGTCTTTTTATAGGTAAAAGATGAGCTATGGCTATGAGTCCGCAACAATCAAATAGGTATAATGCAAGCAATCGCAATAGTATCTCGGCAGTGTCGTTGAGATACATTGGCCGCAGAACGCAGAGTCTACGCCTTCCTACACGCCACGTCAGATGACCGGTATCTTCTCTCTCACTTAATGTAAAAGCTGTGGTAAAAGTGAAGTCTTTTGTTTTGCTCACTGTGTTTAGTTTAGTGTTTCGAAGCGTTATGTTTTGCAACTGTTGACATGTTTTTTGTTTCATAATATTTAAAGTTTTTAAATTTTGTGGTTGTGCATCAAATTGTTAATATTTCGGCTCAAACTTCAAAGCGTGTAATAATAATAAATGCTTTTCTGTACACACATTGACTTTCATGAATTTAACCCAAAATTTCAATTTTAAAACTGAATCTTTAATATTTGATTATTTTTTGATATTTTATATCTTTATTTGAACGAGAATATATTTTCTTAGTAGTAAAGTAACTTATACAGCAATTAATTGAGTTTAAACATTTTTAAACGTGGATTATCTTTATAAATTCTTTATATTTATGTTTATTACGTTTTAAATTTAATTTGTTTTATTTTGTACATTATTCACGAATACCTACATTTTTGCACAAAAGGATAAAAACAAGTCATTGCTGAGATTTACTCTATACTTGTAATTTTTATGAGAGAATTCTTTACAAATTATGTAGATTCCCTTTTCAAAGCATAAATTGTGTATGAGGACTTAGCACTCTGGATTTAATAGTACCATTTTGTCATTTTATTTTAATAACATTGCTTCCATTTAATAAACAAGCTTATAAAAACAGAGTCAGATTTCTGATTCAATTTCGTTTTTCGATTAGCACCGCCAACTTACCTGTTAAAAAAGAATCGCTATAAAGACCTCAGTTTGAAAACATTTAAGGCGATTATGAAACGAAAATGCTGGGCATTGAAAAGTCGGGCATTTCTCAACAGATTTTCCACCTGAGAAGCTGTAGGTATAATATGGCTTACCGAGGAACAAATATTTCATATCGTACTTCCTACAGTTTGCCAGAAGAATAACAAGCACAGGAAATAAATTAAAAAAAAATAATTTAATAACACAAATACCTGACCTGTTAAAATATTATGATATGATTTTACCTATACGACAAAGGTAAAATCATATACTTCACGAAAATGAATCACCGACCTGTTGGATGTGTGGGGGGTGGAAAAAATGGGGGTGGAAATGCAACAGGGAGGTCGACTAAACAGTATAGCAATAAGACATATTTTTGTCAAAGCCGGGAAAAACGTGAATATAAATATTTTCTTGTTTCTTACTCAGTATCTCATGCGCTGTTAAAGATATTGTTCTAAAATTTTATAAACATGATTTTATCGTGTTCCTCTTGTTTGTTGTGTGAAGCAAAGTTACTTTTCCAAGTCATTTTTTTTATAGAAAATGTATAAACTAGTGTATGTCGTATAAAAATACGAAAAAGCGTTGTAAAATAAAACAAGTTTAAAACGTAGGTTTACTAGTGAAATATTTTGTCGAACTCATCTATACATTTCCTTAAATATATAAGGGATAAAAACCAGACTGCGACCAACAGCTATTTCCCGGACTAATGCCCCGCCGAGCGCTGAATTACGTATTACAAGCCTGGCCGCGTTAGTGCAATAACTATGTATTTCCACAAAACGCTAAAGTTTCGATTTTAATAGACACCAGCCGAAAGAAAGACTTATTCCTACTTAAAGGAGCTCTCTTGCCAGCCATCTCATACCACGTGCAGACTGCAGTTTCAAGCTATTGGCTCTCGTCAGTGCAAGGTAGGTCTGAGACGGCTGGAACGAGGCATTTGTTCACTCTTGGTACATGACGAGATTTATAAAACCACGACATGCGCCAAAAATGGCAGGCTCCATCTAAAAACGTAGGTACTCTTCGCCAATTTACCGAGCTTTTTATATAATTGTTACACATTCTACAGGATACTCTTCCCAGTTTTCTTGTTAGTTTTTGGGCAGCCTGAATTTTGTGACACCAACTTTGTTGTGAAAAAAAAAATGAAACAAATTGAAAAAAAAACATCCAACTTATCGGGGATTCGAACACAAGACCTCTGTATTGCCAGACAAAACTCTAGCCACTCCACCATCACAGATTACTACAAAAATTGAATGTCTGTAAATATATATCTTTCGAGAATCATATTTCAACGCATTTGATATATTATTATAAAATATATATTAGTAAAATGCATAAACAAAAAATATATTATAGAGATAACATTTCGCAAGATTTCTATTTTAGTGCAAGCAACAAAAATTAAGAAAATAATTTTTTTTTAATTAAATGATTAATAACTTTCTTATTTACAGATTGATTTTCTTCAAAAACAATAGGGTTCTTTCTCTAGCTAACACTAACTTACTTTCCAAATTTCAATACAATCGGACTTTTCTTTCTTAAGTTATCGTGCTTACAAGGAACGTGACGGACGGACAGACAGACGGACATTTTGAAAGTTGTTCAGAATTCGTTCACTAACACAATGATATAAAAAATTTTTCTCCACGAGCGATTTTTCCGGTTTTAGAAATGTGCCGATCGAATGCTATATACTCTTCGTTTTTGCGAAGAGTATAATGAGCGAGAAACTTTTTTATTATTAAAGATAGAAGGGTGGTGTAGTGATAAAAAGTAAAGTTAAAGGTCCAGGAATTCGGAAAATACTTTTTTTACTTTTTGGAAGTTACCGAAATACCTTTAATTTACCTTTTTTTGTTTGTTTTTTGAGATAAAACTTCTTGCTTTAGAAAAAGAAACGTTCGTAATAATTGAAAAACTTGAGTTTAATTGTACGTGTAATTCTCTTGATCAGTGAATTACTGGCAATTAAAACAATTTTGTCACTTTTTTTTACGAAAAATTACTAATTTTGATCAAATAAAAAGTATGCCTGTGTGTATTTATGTATGTTGTATACGTAAGTAGATCATCTCTTGTAAATACGATAACCTGTTAGACTTAAAATTTCTCTTTCAAATTTGGAACTTATGTAAAATAGCATAGTGGACTATATACCCTATCGAAATTGGGTAATATCAGCCATACAGGATGATCGCCAGAGATATTAAACTATCATGCTTTATACAGTGTGTTTCACTTCTCGTAAAGACACCCCTGTATATTTTTTATTTGTGGCCGAATTAATTTCAAATTTTTATCAGCCATACAAGTCCATAAGACGATTTTATTCAACACATAAATGCCGTCTAAATCTAAAACGCCGGCCTACTGCGATAAAAAGAAAATGTCAATTTTCGAGAAATCATGGTAGGCTTGTTGTTCAGGATCACTTCATATGCCCTATGTCGTCTAAATCTAAAACGCCGGCCTTAGAATAATTAAAATTAAAATCTAATTACTTTAATGAGTTTTAACATCTGTCAAGAATATGTTGGTTGGTAAGATGCTGTCATATAACGAATTCTTTTTGAATTAAATTGGTGGCCCTGAAAAGGGCCGTTGTTTTTACAGAGAAGACTACTAATAATGAATGATACTATTGTCAAAAAAAAAAAAAAAATACAGATAAAGCAAAAGCCGCAGTGTTAGAAAAGTTCAAAGATAAAAGAAGTTAATGGTTTTTTTTTTACTTATTTATTATATTGGGCCCCTTTCCACTAGCCCACCCTCAAGTGTAATACACTTCTCAATCCGTTTTCTGTTATTTATTACAACTCTTCGCAGTTCTTGAGCTGTAACTTCTAAACACGCTTGCCTTATCCTTTCACAAAGCTGCTCTACATTTTGAGGTCTGGTCATATAAACTTTGTTTTTAATGTGACCCCAAAAATGAAAATCCATTGAAGTGAGATCAAGTGATCTGGGTGGCCAATGTATTAGAGGGCTATTTCGTCCTATCCATCTTTGGGGAAAATGTTCAGTCATCCATGCTGTCACTACTACGGAATTGTGGATAGATGCTCCGTCGAGTTGAAAATACAATTGTTCCAAAGGAAAATCAACTATTGCATTCCAAAGATCATTATTTAAAAATTCTAGCAAATTTAACGCATTTATATTTTGAAAAAAGAAAAACGGCCCTATTATTGTTTCGTTAAAAATTCCGCACCACACATTTACCTTCTGGGAATATTGCCTTTTACAATTTATTATCCAATCAGGATTTTCTACTGCCCAGAACCTAGAGCTTTGTGATGACACTACTCCCGTTGGTGGAGAAAGTTGCCTCATCCGTGAAAATTACTTTCTTCAAGAAGTCTCTATTGTTTAAATAATTACCTTGGATCCATAAACAATATTCTAGTCTTCTCTCTTCATCACCTTCCTCTAAGGTATGTAAAAATTTTAGTTTAAACGGTTGTAGCTTATAGCGTTTTAAACATCTCCAAATTTTTGATGCCGACAAATTAAGGTCACGAGCTATATTTCGAAGACTGGTAGTGGGATTGGCGTTAAACGCCGCTAATGTAACATTATCATCTCCGTGATTTCGATTAAGATGTACTCTCGGTTTAAGCACGTTGCCAGTTGTATTGAACAAGTGACATATTCTTGCTACGGTACCATGGTGTATTGGTTGTCTTAGAGGATGTCTTAAATTAAATTCTTATGCTGCTTCTCTTGAAGACCGTACATTTTCACCGGCTATCTTTATTATTTCAATTTTTTCATCAGTAGTTACAAGTATTCTAACCATTATGAGCAAAGATATGAGATAAGGAAACTTTAGTATGAATTAAATTATTAAAACAAGAAAAACTAACAAACTCCACAGAAAATAACAACAATCACTTCTGTCATGAAAGCAATGACGAAATAAATAAAACAATACATATTGACAGTTAATTTCACGGCACTAAACATTTAAAACAATAAAACCGTCCATGTTCCTAAATTTCTTAGCCGATAAGGAGGAAGGATATGATGGAGAGTTACTCCTCCAGAACAGAGATAACAAAAAGAAAAAAAGAAAAGATATTACATTCAACTTGATATGTAAAAATAAAAAGCCCTTTTAGTGTTTTATTGAATACTGATTTTTGTTCACAACTTTCATTTGTTGGAAAAAGTTCTCTTTATGTATTCTCTTTTTTTGAAAATATTCCGATTTTCACAACTTTCATTAACAAAATTTTTGTCTATCTCTAAGCCTACTATGATTTCTCGAAAATTAACATTTTCTTTTTATCGCAGTAGGCCGGCGTTTTAGATTTAGACGGCATTTATGTGTTGAATAAAGTCACCTTATGGAGTTGTATGGCTGATAAAAATTTGAAATTAATTCGGCCACAAATAAAAAAGATACAAGGGTGTCTTCACGAGAAGTGAAACACACTGTATAAACTGTTATATCATTTTGTTATTAAGGTACGAAGATATATAATATATCGAAATTGCAATATACAGTGTGCGTCTCAGATCAAAACAAACTTTACTACTACTAGCAACTCGTCTATTGCTTGAGTAATATTAATGATCTTGGTTTTAAATTATAGACAGAAAATTCACATAAGAAAGAGAGGTAGCCACATTTATACATATTTTAAAAGAAAGCACCAGTTTGTTTTAAAATATTACAAACTTTGAAAGTGTCGGTCATTCTTTCCATAATGGCCCAGCCAAAGAAGAGACAATTTATTAAATAATTGCATTTTTTTAAACAAATCAAATAAACAAATTAGACGTTTTTAAATTTTTATTTCTTTACCAACCTCATATCTCAAAAAATGTATTTACTGTTGAAACATCACACATTCTGTTTATTGTCTTATTTATTTTACTAATTACTTCAAAGAAGGCAAAATATACATTTATAATTAGCCATGCATAGTTATACTTTTCTGTTTTTACTATTACTCTTGCTATTCCTAATACTTCTGTATTTACTTCACTTTTTTCTTCTCTTCTACTATTTTTCTAAAACTATACTTTCTTAATTCTAGGTTCATTCTCTTTCTTTTCTTTAAGCCATATTTCTTATATAAATATTATGTATATTATAACTTTTTTTAAAATTTTAGATGAATTCAAGTATTGCACATATTAATGCAAGATCATTGGTAGGAATTGGGGCGACAGAAACATGGATGTCCACAGCTATTAACAGTGATGGTATAAAAATTGACGGGTGTAATTTTATCAGGCATGATCGACCAACGACAGGTGGTATGTATATAAAAAATTATCAAAAGTTCAATATGCTAATAAGTGAATTCTATAACATGGAAAAAAAATCAGTGGTATGTTCCTAAGCACAAGTGACGTCACATTCGAGACCGAGGCATGATCGAAATCCAATAATAGCTACCAACCAGCTTGACAGTCAACATTAATAATTCAAAAACTTGAAATAATCTATAATAATGTTTCTCTGTGTTTCTTATTGGGATGCTCTGCCACATGTATTCTCTTCTCAAAAATATCCGTGAAATCTACAAAATAATACAATCATCCAGTATTTTGTTGGAAAATAACCTCTACGCCTGTGACTTTTACTTCAAAGGATCAGTTAGAGGGTGTTTTTTTGACAAATAATGAATAAGAACAAAAATATAAAAAATGGCGTATTTTGCTGACGTTTCGGAAAACGAATCTGTTTCCTTTCTCAAAGCATATTATAAGTATTTGGGTGCTGTATATATTAAATACACAGCTTTAAGAATATATTTGTTATATTCAGTATTCTTAGATACTTACTGCTTACACAGAACTGTTGATATAACTAGTTGATAGTTTTATTTTAAACAATGTTGAGTTTGTTAAGTTCTTCTTTTAACATCGGCAGCCAGGTTGTGCAAACATCTACGGAACAATTCGACACGCATTTATCCTCATTCAATAGTATTATAGCCGCTTCTTTAATTTTTCTTTTCTTGCTATCTGTCTCTTTTGTTAAAATTCTTGCCGAGTCCCAGTTTATTATATGTCCGTTCTCCCAAGCGTGTTCGCAAGTCTTCGATTTCTGAATCTCATTCTTCCTAATATAACCCTTGTGCTCACCCAATCTAACACTGAATGGTCTGGATGACTCACCCATATAATGTTTATTACCCCCCAATCCTTCGACGGAACAGGATGAAACTATAATCTAGTTCTAAAGTACATATGTGTACCAAATTTCAAGTCAATATTGTCGGAAAATATCCAAAATTAAATTAAATTATTGTATTTTACGTTAGAAAATAGAAATTATTTAAATCGTATAATTATTAGAGACATAACTTCCCTTATAGGCAACGGAGGTAATAGGATATTTCCGTTGTCTATGCAATCTTTTACATATTTATTGGTGTTCTTCCATAGAGGCATTGCTCTAGCAATGAACTCGGCAAATTGCTGAGTAAGGAAGAGCACGAATAAGTATTGATGAAAGAAATTAGTAGAGAGAATTCATTATTGCGTTAGCTCCGGAAGGAGACGGTAGCCGAGAGTCATTGAAGAGAAAAATCTCGAAAGGGTGAAATTAATATTAATTATCGCGTTAGCTCCGGAAGGAGACGGTAGCCGAGTCAGTGAAGAGCAAAGTCCCGAAAGGGTGAAACTAATTATTGAAATTTTCTAAGTCCAGCCGCCAGCCGCCTACCCATGATGAGAGTACAGGGAAGAATACTCCAGTAAGTATAATCATTCTTTTGTGTATCAGTTTTCAAATAAATTGTATTTGCCGTTCAGTAACAGATAGTTTCACTTGTGTTTGTGTGTGTGGTCCTACCCCTTTCTGTTGAAGATACCCGGTTCCTCGGGAAAATTAGGTCGAGTACCCAAGCGAGTACCCCATTTTGAAAGGGGCCGCCCCCAGAGGCTCGACAATATCTCAAGCGGTTCCAGAGTAAACGTGCGCCCAAAAAAAAGGTACAGACCGACAGACAGACAGAGACAGAAATTTTTTTTAACTCTAATTTAAAATCTCGACGTTTCGTGACATTCTAAGCCTATCTGAACAATAAAAATTTTTAAATATTTTTTTGTCGTTACTATACTTCCACTGGATGTGGAAGTAATTAAAGAAGCGGCTATAATATTATTCAATGAGGATAAATGCGTGTCGAATTGTTCCGTAGATGTTTGCACAACCTGGCTGCCGATGTTAAAAGAAGAACTTAACAAACTAAACATTGTTTAAAATAAAACTATCAACTAGATATATCAACAGTTCGGTGTAACCAGTAAGTATCCATGAATACTGAATATAACAGATATATTCTTAAAGCTGTGTATTTAATATACACAGCACACAAACACTTATAATAGGCTTTGAGAAAGGAAACAGATTCGTTTTCCGAAACGTCAGCAAAATACGTCTTTTTTATATTTTTGTTCTTATTCATTATTTGTCAAAACAACACCCTCTAACTGATCCTTTGACGTAAAAATCACAGGCGTAGAGGTTATTCTTCAGTAAAATACTAGATAATTGTATTATTTTGTAGATTTCACGAATATTTTTGAGAAGACATGTGGCAGAGCAACCCAATAAGAAACAAAAAAAAATTAAGAAAACGCCACAACCAACATTTAGACAATAACTATAATAATGACCTTGAAAAATGTTGTTATGTATTTCTGATTGCTGTAGTTAAATTTGACGTCAGATTAAGAATTTTTACAGTTGACAGCTGTCAAAACAGTGTCAAATTACCATTAATTATTGAAAACTTGAAATAATTTTATAACTTTATGGTTTTGAGGTCGCTGAATTCAAATTTTAAATATGATTAACGATTTTGGCAGCTGTCAACTAGCTGTTTGATGAACTTAATTTCATTTAGAATTAAAACATAAAATATAATGTTTCATTGCTTTAAGTTTACTAATTAAATGTAGATAAGTTGCATTAATATGATAAAAAAAATCTAAACCAAATTTAAATTAATATAGCAACCAAAAGTAACGCTGGTCCCTCGTACTATTATAATTTAGCTAGAAATCTGATGTGCTGTCATATTCTTCCAATCCTGTATTCTAAATTTGGGCTTTTCTTGTTCTTTTGCCTCTTATAGATTTGACTTGACTCACAAAATAAAGCGTGAAAGTCAGAATAATCACCGCTGACAGCTAATTTAACGTAAGATTACATGGGGTTACGTCTACCTGAGAATTCCTTGAGTTATCCTTCGTTGGCCACAACTAAATAACTTTACATCGGAATTTTCGTTGAATACTGATTTACTTTGGTATCTCGCAAATTCTACCGGGTCAGATTCCTCAAATTTTTCAGAGAACCCCACAAGGCGAATTCTAGGATTTAAATTTTTTACATCGCCTTTGCAATACCTTCTTGTCAGCCCGATTACATTTACCCACTTCTTTAAGGCAGGCGCTTTTTCTTATTTTTACAGTCAAACTTAATTCTACCATTTCTTATATTTTATACACTTGAAATTCAATTTATTGACAAAAAAATCTCCGTTTGCTTGAGTATTTCATGAGATGCCAAATCATTTATATAGTTAACTTTAACATGTGTTATTTCTAAAATTTAAGGTGCGCATACAGGGAGCGTATAGTTTGGCTTAAAATAACAATGAAAGTATAGTTCTGGAAAGGCCACAATACACAAAAACTAATGTAACTGCTTCAAAAAAAAAATAGATAACTAAATTATTAATTGTTGGCCAACATAGTTCTTACCACATGAATAGATTAAGTGACATTTTACAAATAAACAAAATTTGATAGTTTATCGCATCAACAAATCTTTAAAAGTAATTGAAGGTAATAACATAAGAAATGAAATACGTAGTAGCATTTTAAGCTACAAGATACATACGAAAATGAACGGTACTACATAGAAAATGATTTACAGGTATTAAATAAGAAATCTTGAAGGTTGAACCAAATTGGTGTCTTTGGTCACGACGTAAAGGAAAATTACTAAATCATTAAATAGGAATATAAAGTACTTACGGAACATCGGCAAACGGGACGAAGGCACTGCTATGAGTTACAAGCTCAAATTTATAAGTTGGTACCAGCTGTAATCTCAAGAACTGCATACTTATACCAATATAGGTCTATTAACACTAACGTTAAATGTAACTTTCTTATTACTGCACTTAAAGCAGCTAGGCACTACACTTATTAAATGCTGCTTTAAATCAGGATATGTATACTGAACAAATTTTAGCATTAACCTCTTAATTACTCGGTACAATTTAGCAAAGAAGTTAAATCTCCTAACTAAGAAACACTTAAATGGCTCAGATTCCAGCCATGATTTTGACGACCTCCCTTGCTTAAAGCCGATATGGATAGTTTTACCATCCTCCCATCGATTCCGCGATATTTACTATTTATAGGGGTGGGGAGTGACAATTCGGTGTAGCGTAACAATTGAAATGTACCAATCATTTGCCTACTTTAAAAATGCTACCTTATGTGGAGGTTGGAGTCGCGCTATTGCATGGCATAGCGGGTAAAGTAAAAATTCGAAATATTCGACTACAGGGCCGTCTTTTATAAAATAATAAATTAGATAATTTTGGTAATAAAGATATAAAATAATGTAATCTAACAGATTTTAATGGAAATTTACGAATGCTTAAAACTTGACCGTTACAACTAGCCCCCCCCCCCTCTTTTGCCCCTTTGTTTTTTAAGATATCAAAATGAATCTCGTCATAGCTAATATAGACGTAAAATACCACATTTGACGTATTTGAAGATTTTTCGGACCTCCACTTTAGCCCAAACTGACACCAATTTTTTATTTTTAAACGGATCACCCTGTATATTATTGCATTTTCAGAATCCTGGAAAAATTCTGAATGGGTTTGAATCGTTTTGATGAGTTCTACGCCTACTTGATTTTTTAGAACCAAGTTTTGCTGCGATTAACTTTAAATCATCGTAAATTACACAAGAAATAATAAAACAATACAAATTTGACTTTTAACCAACAAAAATAACAAGTGTATTGTAATTCGAAATTAGTTTCTTGCAAAAAAGTCTTTTCTTCAAATGGCACCACCCCACCCCCTCAGTTAAATACGATTTTTCAATACCAATCCAACGATATAGTTGTCTTCAGTTCTACTAGGCACTCAAAAAATATGGTGCCTTTGACCATCAAAGACGCCGACATTTTTTACACGCTTAACAAGTGTGTAGTCAACTTTACCGTCAAACCCAAAATCCATTCAGTATTAAACTCAAAAAACTTATTATTCCATTCAATCAAAACCACATAGAAATTATTTTTTGTGAATTCATATTTAAAGTTATGTAGAAACCAAAAGTAGGCTATGAGAAAAGCAGTGGATACACGTTTTTCATTTATTATTGACATATCTGTCAAACGTAGTCAATATTATCCTTAATTTCTGTTTCAAATTAACGAACCAAGCATAAAAAATTAAGTGAAAATGGTACTCACAGTGCGTGAAAAAATTTATATTGTGCAATGTTACGGAATTGGCGGTGAAAACTCGCTAAGAGAAGTGGTAAGTCAATTTAATTTGAAATTTCCAAACACTGCTTTGTCACGTACTCAGGCTATGAGAATAATTAAAAAGTTTCTGGCTGGTAGTGTTCTTAACATGAAAAGAAAAATAAAAGCATATGATGAAGACAATGTTGGGGCTATTATAGCTCATGCCTCCGTTATAGAAAATCCTAGGATGCCATTAAGAGAGAGATCAGCAAGTCTGAACTCCAAAGAATTTACAAGGGAAAGAAAATTAGGGCATATAAAGCAAATTATAAACATACGCTTGAAGAGGGTGATGACGGCCGTAGGTTGGATTTTTGTTTGACCATTGGAGAAAAAATCATGGAAGAGAGATTTTTTCATCATTTCATAATTTTCTCAGATGAATCCACATTCACAACCAATGGTGTTTCATCTCAGAATTGTCGGTTTTGGGCTTCTGAAAATCCAAAGTTTAGAATTCATTGTAGAAGACAATATTATAAAAAAGTGAATGTGTGGTGTGCCGTTTCTTATCACGTTGGAGTTATTGGACTTTATTTCATTGAGGGAAGGTTAAACCAGCACACTTATTTACAGCTTCTTGAAAGATTTTTTGAAGAACATTTAAATATTTTAAGAGATATGCCTTTAGTTCATTTTCAACATGATGGTTGCCCTGGCCACTCCACAGAAATGGTTAATCGGTGGTTGAATTTAAATTTTGGAGAAAATTGGATTGCCAGGAATGGACCGATCAAGTGGCCGGCGAGATCCCCAGACCTATCAATATTGGATTTCTTTTTATGGGGTCGCCTCAAGCAGTTGGTTGAGGCTGAACCACTTCCTAACGATGTAGCAGTATTGAAGCAGAGAATTACAAATGCCGTAAACTCCATACCGTTAGATCATATTCGAAACAGTTTTAAGGACTTCAGGCGAAGGATCGAAATGTGTGTGGATGTGGGTGGTAGCTACGTCGAATAATAAAAAAATTGTAAACATTGTTTTGTATTGGTCAATAATTAATTTGTTTGTGAATCTGTTATGTTTTTGACATTTATTACTTGTTATAATTTTTAAACCTCATTAATCTTCTGTTAGTAATTGTTTCTTGTTTTACAATTAGTTCGATTAACATTATACCTTCTTACATCTCGTATATTCAATTTCTTATTTACCAATAGCCTACTTTTTGAGATGATTAACATTTGCTCCTACACAACTTTAAATGTGAATTCAACTCTTAATTCGCAAAAAATGGGAAATTTCAAAAAAATAATTTTATATTCCTGAAATTTGGTATTGAGGTATTAAATTGCATTCTAAATAACTTTTCTTAGTGGAATTTTTTCATATTTTGAAAAATACCTTTATTGGTGGTGATTTTTACAACTTTGCTTATAAGAACACCAAATCAAGTCATTTTTGGTATGCTTTAGTTTTACAACAAGCAGGGCTCAATCCCCAAATACCATTCCAAAGTTCCAAAATTTTTGGTCCATTACACCTCTTCTTACATCTATCCTGGGACACACTGTATAGAGAACGTTCTAATAACATACAAGAATTGGAAAACAAAACATTAGCTGCGCTTAGACAATAACTCTTGTCTTGATTGGAAACGCAGCAAATGCTGTAAGGAGAAGGTGTCAAAAATGCATAGATGTCAATGGAAGACAATTCGAACATTTATTGCAGTTTATTTTTCCTATTGTTGGCGAAATTATTTTATACTATAAGAAGTGTTGTTACTTAGAGTTTTCCATGGCCTCCTCACAAATATATTAAATTTTTCGAAAATTAACCTTTTTCTAGATATAAATATGACATATGATATATTGGATCGCTAATTTAAGTTGTGAACAAATAATGAAATAATTTACAGGGTGTTAAATTTTAAAAAAGAAAAGAGATGTCTATGTTTCGAAAATTGAGGCATGCATAATTTTCTTCTTATCAGCAACGGGTTCTGTTCAATAAAGTGCCTTAAGAATGTGTTACTCGATTTTCGATTCGACACTTGGTAATTGAAATATCCAAAAATGCCAATTTTCTAAAAACGCTCTGTAGCTCGGTAGTCGCGGTTTGCGTTATTATTTGTTTCTCGAAAATCGAGCCCAGCTCTATATTGGTTTTTGTCTATCTGTCATAGTTTTAGAGATGACCTCAAATCCCACCTAATTTGGTATACTTTCTGGAAAACAAGGAAAACCTGGAAAAGTCAGGGAATTTCATTTTGGTCAGGGAAATCAGAGAACAGACGGGGAATTTATAAGATATAAAAAAAAGTCAGAGAAAATTTATTGAAACTACTTACATCTAAAGTTGTTCCCATATTGGCCCCCCTAGCTCGTCAAAAAATGTTTTCCATTTCCCCTTCCCCGCTC
The DNA here is from genome assembly GCA_936432065.2 of Rutpela maculata. Lineage (NCBI taxonomy): Eukaryota > Metazoa > Arthropoda > Insecta > Coleoptera > Cerambycidae > Rutpela > Rutpela maculata. The sequence goes on from OW386294.2 coordinate 4,813,886, forward strand.
ATCAATTTTCACTTTCGAGCAGAAAATATTTCTGGAACTTTTATCGAAAAGTCCTAGAAAATCTGGAAAAGTCAGGGAATTTCAAAATTGTGAATTGGTATACACCCTGTACATTAGTAAACCCTGTATAAGCTGTTCAACATTTTTGATTTTTTTTTATTTTATACATAGATAATAATCTATAAAATAAAATATTAGTATCTATTTTTTTCTGTCCACGTACTTTTTGCTCTCTGTTGACTAGACCAGTATCCCAGTCGTCGAGAATATAATAAAATAAACTTCAAACATACTTAAGACCTAAAATAACAAACAAGTTATTTTCTCCTGCGACGCCTCATCACTTTTTAAAGACGGGTAACGCCAAATATTTAGAGACAGCTTCCTAGCCCAAATTTAATATTGGATATCTAGTCTTAGATTCCTGAATAAAACCACGCATACCCACCATATCGGCCTACGGGTCATGAATGCGACCTGGGTATAAAGGTCGGTTATTTTGACACCCCCAATCATTTATGCTATGAAACGGTCGCTCGCTGCCCAAGGGCTTGAATACATGAATAGTATCGAGAACGAAATTTATTTTAACAGAAAAATAAATTTTTGTATCCTTCTGATAACTTTTTTAAGTGGTGATACATCTACCGGTGATCTGTATTGTTTCTTCACTGGCGAAAATTAACAAAAAGTTTATAAAATAGCTTAATAATAAACTTTCAGGGAAGGAATGAGATTTTAAGAAAGAAGGGTATTTAAACCAATAGGGCCTATTCGTTTTCATATACAGGATGGTCTGTACATAATGGTACATAGAGCAACAGATTTCTAACACTAAAATCTTGCGATTTAGTTAAACTTACCTTAGTTCAAAAGTTGACAGAGATACAGGGTGTTATAGTCATTATTATATTTTTAATTTCCTCACGTAACTTTTGAAATTTTTCAAATATCGGTATGAAAATTGGTGAATAAAATGAGAAATTCAAATCTGCTTCCATTTTTGGATTGGATCCCAGAAGGCGCGTCCCATAGAAATGTCTATGATGTGAATCTATACTTAACTTTGTTGCCCGTAATGCAATCGCTTTTTTTATTAACAAATCCTAAACCCATTAGAGAAAATTGTATTAAACAAAATCATGATTTAAACAAGGGTTCAACAAATAAAGAACAGAATATGTAAGGAAACTCAAAAAAAAAGAAATATTTGATACACTTACTTATACGATTCATGAAAGATCGCCTCATATTAAATAAATACCATTAGATCAAAAAAGGTTGCTGATCTCTTGCCAAAGTTGGGCGCGGGTACTTATAGCATATTTCTAAACAAGTTCTTTCATTGCGCACCACATACCGAAATCTAAAAGAGGCGACTTCAGTGTGAATATCAGTCGATATTCCGTTGAAGCAACGTCGAGCACGGTTAGTACTTGGATGGGCTCCCATCTTGGGAAATACAGCGTTCTCGTCCCACCTTCTAGAGGCTTGTATATCAGTGTATACTCGGAAGTTACGTAATTTCAGACGAGGATTACGTAGCGGATATACCATCCTTCGGAGGGGATGTAAAGCAGGCGGTCCCTTGTCTATTAAATGTTAGGCAAGTAAAAGATCCCTACTCTTCTTAAGGGAAGAGGTTCGGCAAAATTTCCAGGTTGGGGGTAGCTCGTCTCCTGGCGTCGGTGATTGATAGGCCCTGGTAGCGGAAATAGGCCGACGTTAAACAGTTAAAAAAAAAAAAAAGAAATCTAAAAGGTTAAAATCTGGACTACGTGGCGACCATTAAAATGTGGCTGGGTACCGTTCTGCATGAACAACATACTTTTCTTCAAATTCGGTGGTAATTTATCCACTGACCATTAAAATGTGTCTGGGTACCGTCCTGCATGAACAACATACTTTTTAACCCCCGACCCAAAAGTTTGACGCGTATACTTGTATGTCTGTCTGTCTGTCTGTGGCTTCATATCTCTTCAACGGGAGATCCGATGCACTTTTTTTTATTTGAATGAGTATTTTGTCGAGAAGGTTTTTGTCATATTAGATTTTGATGTGTGGTCGCCATCTTGATTACAAGTTTTTATTTAACTTGCCTTGTTCTTGTGGGTCAAATCTTGCAACTGAATTTGCATGGTTAGCTAAGTGACGTCATTCCAAATCCAATATGGCGGACTCCCAAAGATGGCGGACCAGTTATTTTTTATGAACCTCCATGATATGGGTATCAAATGAAAGGGTTTGCTGAGAAGAATACGAAAGTAAAATGACGTCACACTAAATTCAATATGGCGGACACAACTGAATTTTAAAACAGTTAGCCCCAACCGATTGAGCTGAAATTTTGCATACACGTTTAGTTTGGATGAGAATGCGTGGTTAGCTAAGTGACGTCATTCCAAATCCAATATGGCGAACCAGTCATTTTTTATGCACCTCCATGATATGGGTATCAAATGAAAGGGTTTGCTCAGAAGAACACGAAAATAAAATGACGTCACACTAAATTCAATATGGCGGACAAATTTTTTTAGTTTTAACACCATAATTTGATCGTATAGTGTATTCGCTCATCCGTTGCATTCTAAGAAATGGTGACGGATTCGGTTTAAACTATAGGTTTTATATCGGATAGGAACGACGCAATGGATATACACTTCTCCAAGAAATTAACGCACCACCAAAAAATAACCAAAAGTTTGAAGTTAGTTAATTTTTAACCCCCGACCCATAAGTTTGATGCGTATGTTTGTATGTTTGTCTGTCTGTCTGTCTGTAGCTTCATATCTCTTCAACGAATGATCCGATTTTGATGCACTTTTTTTTATTTGAAAGAGTATTTTGTCGAGAAGGTTTTAGGCCATATTAGATTTTGATGTTTGGTCGCCATCTTGAATTTGACATGTTGAACTTCTCTAGAAATTGTCCGATTGAAGTAAAATTGAAAATGTGCAGACAATTATGGTAGCCGAATATGATTTCGGCCTCACTTTGATTAGGTCATATGAAACTGGTCCGATTAGATACATTGATCGGGAGTTCTTGAAAATTTTCAATTTTTTAACCCCCGACCCAAAAAGAGGGGAGTTATAAGTTTGACTCGTATGTTTGTATGTCTATCTGTCTGTCTGTCTGTCTGTCTCTCTGTGGCTGTATATCTCTTCAACGGGAGATCCGATTTTGATGCAGTTTATATTAAATATAACACATAAATATATTTATAATAGAACCGGTCTTGTAGACCGTGTGCTACTAGTAGAATACAAAATTGGACCGCGTCGGCTTAAAGGTTAAAAAGTTTTGTGTGGGACTCGTGATATAATAATACGCTATGTTGTATGTATATGTTTAGTTTAAAAAGTATAAAAAAAATTAAATTACAAATTTAAAAAACCCCCGACACACGCTGTTGTTTTGAATATAACTATTTACTAGTTCGTCTTTACAGCAGCCCCCGACATATTAATGCGTATAAGGAAGCAAATCTCGAGGACATAAAGAAAATGTAAGCTGGATTTAAATAAATCATAAGAGTTCGTATATGGAATCAAAATTATTTCATAATTTTTAAAGTTGTGTTAATTTATTTTTTTTATATTAGTTATTTAGTCGATATTTTTGTGTCGGGTTTTTTTTTAAATTTGTAATTTAATTTTATATTCAAATTCAGTGATAATTTATCCAGCATGTCAATAAAATCGTTTTTTAAAAAATGTAAATACTTTTTACTATTTAAATTTCTTGGCAACTCGTGTGATCCCAGAAAATGAGTCCCGAACATTGATTTTGAAGTCACGTCATTCTCGCGTTACATGAGGATTTTCAATGATTCAAAAATGATTATACTTCGGCGGGTAAATGTAGCTTCATTCGTAAATAATATTCCGATGACGAGTGAGAGGTCAATATTTTGTCTGTTTCGAATAACACTGATATCTTAACGGAAGATCGGCAGGCAATAAATTTTGCACTGGTGTAAAATGGTATGTAATGGTATTCTTCTGCATGCAACATTTTTGAAACGAAGTCTTACTGATTCCTGTAGCTGCAGATAGTCATCTTGACCATAATATAAATTAAAGATTTTAAATAAGTAGACCGATGTATTTTCGATGTATTTTTGACCGATGAACACGATCCCGATGTCAGTTTTGCTTCATCGGGTCAGTATTTTTTGTTACTTCTCCAACTCATATTAAACTTGGTCTCATAGAGTAAATCGTGAAAGCTCTGAACAAACAAGTATTTTGGAATACAATTTCCACAGATAAAGCGAAGCCAAATTGAAATAAGGCATTTTTGATGGTCTATAAATAAGGAAAATGTTAAGAGATAAGAAATTCTTCACTACAATGTCAGATACGGAAAAGGGTGCTTGGCAGAACTTTAAGGAATTTGTTGATACATTTTTAAGAAACAATAAGAACGAAGACTAGAAAGAAATTGTATCCAACATGGAAGAAAAATTCAGAAAATTAGGTTGCCTAATGAATTTAAATCTACATTTTCTGCATTCTCATATAGACCAGTTTCCAGAGAATTTAGGTGATTATAGTGAGGAGCATAGTGAACGTTTTCACGAAGACATAAAGGAAATGGAGCGGAGATATCAAGGTCGATGGGATGTTAATATGATGGCAGACTACTGTTGGACATTGAAAAGGGATGTGAAAACGAAGGGAATAAAACAAAAACAGAACCACCACCCAGAACCACCACCCAGATTTGAAGACAAAAGAGTACGGTACCAAAGAAAAGAATAAATCAGGGATAAGTAAGAAGTCATGACCTGATTGGTTGAAACTTACATCGTGTTAGATATATTGTTATTTATATACATATAGGTTGCTAGAAAATATGAGAACTGTCAAGTTGAAATAAAATGTATGATTGTATTATATTAAATATATTGAAATAGAATCTTATTAAAATGAGTACATAAATTCAACTAGCAAGTTGAGAAAGCATACATAATACATCGGTATCGTGTTCAGCGGCAAAAAATACATCGAATACACGGTCTACTTACTTCAAATTTTTAATTTTTATTTTAAACCCAATTCTGGCCTGTTTTAACCTGTTTTTCGTGGTTAACAAAAATCCTGACCTGATGAAGCAAAACTGATATCGGGATCGTGTTCAGCGGTCAAAAATACATGGGAGTATATACACGGTGTCCAAGAAGTCTGGAAACGGTAAAATATCTCGAGAAATACACATTGGATCCAAAAAAGAAAAAAGAGACGTCCTTAATAATTTATCCAATGATACCAAACGCGATCCCCTACCCCCACCCCTTGGAGTGGGGCGGGGGGCAAGTTTAAAATCTTAAATAAGTACCCCAAGTACGAGTTCATTTTCTTGAAAAAGCCATTCAATGGTGTTAAATTTAACCTTCTCCCCCCCACCAGCACCACCACCGTGGGGGAGGGAAAGTGGAAGGCAATTATCAAATGCTAAATGGAAACCCTCATTTTTTATTATTCGTGAAAAATGTTTAATTTTTAAGAAATATTTTTTTTTCGCCAAAACGTATTTTTTTTTTTTTTGAAAATGAAATTAAATTGTTTGTTCATCAGACTCTACATCCGCCAATAAAAAATATGGGATTCCGTTTCAGATTTTAAGGTTGCCCACCACTTCCCCCCTCGTGGTGGTGGACGGGGAAGGGGTGTATTAAATTTAACACCACTGAATGGCTTTGTCAAGAAAATTAATTCGTACTTTATTATTTTTCATTCTTCTGTAGAATTTTTTAGAAATTACGAAAAGAAATATTTTTGCGATTACAGCGCCATCTGTCACGAATCGAAAAAAACGTTTCAGTCAACTTGACGTAGTTTTTGCCGTAGAATCCGATTCTGGAGTAAAAAATAGGGGAACCCATTTCAGATCTTAAAGTTGCCCCCCTCCCCACTCCAAGGGGTAGGGGTGGGGGGTCGCGTTTGGTATCATTAGATAGCCCTTTCAAAATTATTAAAGATATGTTTTTTATTTTTTGGATCCAACGTGAATTTCTCGAGATATTTGACCGTTTCCAGACTTTTTGGACACCAGGTATGTGAAACCTCAGAAAATTGACTTTTTTTGTGTGCCTGTGCTATCTAATACTAATAATTAACAATTAATTAAAGAAATACTTTATATTCGTACATATACAATACAGCAATATCAAACAGTCAATGCGCTTATGATAAAAATTGAATTATAATATAAAATGAAATAATATTTAAAAAGCGAGTCTGCAAATTATAAGGGAAATTGCTTCATCCTGGGGCTGCGCTTACCCAATAAATGCATTTACTCGCTTCTTGGAATATTCTTAAGATGAAATATTTTTATATGGCGGAGTTAATTGTGTTCCACTAAACATGTGGAAATTGCATTTTTTAGCCCTTGAAAATAACTAATTTTTATGATTTATTTTATGACTTCTATTTCGTTATTCAGGTTTTAAAAATAATAATAATAATAATAATCATAATAATAAATCGACTTTATTGTAAGATCAATACACTCTATATAAAAGAATACAAATATTGAGTCCACAAAAAAAGAAAAGTGAAGAAGAAATCACAACACCAACCATGGCGAAGTCTAGCTAAAAGCTACTCATACTCAACCACGAAAGAGAGTGTGAACTCTTCAAAATTTCAAATTTTATAATTTAAATGACACTAGATGTTTTTTTTTTTCTAAACATATAACGTATATAATATATAAGTGCAATTCAAAAACAATTTTGGAAGAAATTGGTAGACGGACAACAAAATATAATCACTACCCGCGGAGTAAATTAAGTTTTAAAAATGTACTTAAAAAAAAACTTATAAAAGAAAACTTACATTTATATCTGCTAGGTAACAATATATATACTCACTGCTTGTTGAAAAGGTAAATTTTATATTTATATTTAAATTTATTGATGTTATACAACATGAATTCTTGTGGAAGTGAATTATAAGAATAAATTGCGTTATATGCAAAACCTCTTTTAAACATAGCTGTCCGATGGTGTGGTATTGTAAATTTATTTTTTCTCTAATGTTTTTCGAATGAATAGTTGACCTGGTGACGAATTTACTTTTAATGAGAGTAGGGTTGGAGGAGGTGAGTAAGTTATGAGAAAAATTTCCCAAATGGAGCTTACGGCGATTCTCCATATTAAGCCACTTACACTCTTTTATTTTGTGAGAAATATGATCGTATTTTCTAATTCCATAAAGCATTCTACAGCAGGCATTTTGAACCTTTTGTATACTATATTTCTCATTGTGATTGAGGCATGGCCCATAAATAAAATCACAATAATTGAAGTAAAAAAGAACGAGTGAATCGCATAACATTTTTTTAAAACTAAAATTTAATATTTCTCGGTTAGCATAAATTAATTTAAGAGATGCGTATGATTTTTGTAGCAACATTTTAACATGTTCTCTAAAACGTAGATCAGAATCAAGGATCACCCCCAAATTTCTTGCATGATTAACTATAGGCAAGGGAACATTATCAATTCTAATATTTAAATGTTCTTTTACAAATGACCTTTTCTCTCTATTGCCGAAAATTAATAAATTACATTTTTTTGAATTTAATATTAAGTCATGCTCATAAGAAAGCTGTTTAATATTTTCCAGCTCCACATTAATATTGTCAGGTGCCTGAACTATTTCTTTAATGTTAAAATGCATATATAATTGCGTGTCATCGGCATATGCCTGTACTTTACAAAAACTTACTGAAGACAAAATATCGGCAGTGTATATTATGAATAATAGAGGGCCTAAAATAGATCCCTGTGGAACCCCAGATCTTATATTTATACTGGAAGAAAATTTACTGTCAATACATATATTTTGTGACCTGTCGTTTAAATATGGTTAATGATAAGTGAAAGTGAAAGTAAGTCAAATCCGTAATATTTAAGTTTAGCGCACAGTAGCTGATGGTTAATTGTATCGAACGCCTTAGAAAAATCTAGCAGCACCAGCACACTAATCAGCCCATTATCACATGCTTCGATCAAGTCATTAGTAACATTTGCCAAAGCTGTGGCTGTACTGAAGCCTTTTCTAAAACCACATTGAGTATGTGGCAGTAGATTATTAAACGTGAGATATAAGTAAATTTGATTGTACAGAATTTTTTCAAAAATTTTAGACTTTACAGGTAAGATGCTAATAATTCTTAGATCGGAAAAAGTAGTGAGGTTACTATTTTTAGGTAGTAGTCTACCAATTGCAATTTTCCACATGCATGGAAAGTATCTTTGCTCAATGCAGCAGTTGATTATATGAGTGACAATATTATCAATAAATGGGCTACTATTTCAACATAGAAGAAGAGATATTGTCTATACCAAGAGCATCAGTTTGTATACTATTTAGAATATTATGTACTTCTTCAACTGTCGTTAACCTAAAAGTAAATTTATTATTCTCATTAAAAATATTATTGTTGTAAAAATAAATTTTTTCATTACAATTATCTGAAACATTTTGTAAAAAAGATGCAAAGTATGTGTTGACTTCATTCGGATTTGACAGTTCCTTAGGTAGAGAAAAATCTTTTTTGTGCGAATATTAAAATCAGTAAGCGCAGACCAAACTTTTTTGGTATTTTTTTGAGCCGCAATATAACTTAAATACCCTTTCTTTTCTCTTCTGACCATAGATAAGGTATAATTACGCAAATTTTTGTAAGAATTCCAGTCATCATCAAAATTTGTGCGTTTAAATTTCTGTAAAGCTTTATCCCTGTCTCTCATAATTAATTTTAAATTGGGCGTAAGCCACGGAGCCTTAGGTTTAGTGACCCTGACTTGTCTAATAGGAGCATGATAATCAAAAAGTCGACGATCATATTCACCATTAAGGAGAGAATTTCTGAAGGAATTTGAAAAGCATTTGAAAATAGTGTTGTAGTTAGTTTAAAAATAAACTTCCTGTATTAGATAATTGCTAAAACTGTGTATTTAAATATTTTATTTCTTATATTTTTAAGTGAAAAAGTGAAAAGTCGAAATTAAAAAATGGTTGCTTACTAATAACAATAATATGATGTGTTGCTAGGTAACACATTACAGTATCAGATACCGTAATGTTCGCAGATAACACATTACGGTATCAGATACTGTAATGTTCGATTTACCGGCCGCAAATGTGTCCGGGAAATAGTCATTTACCGGACAGTATGAAATAAAAGATAAGGCTAGAGTACGATATGACTATTTTTTGGTAGTGCGTTAATTTCTTGGAGAAACGTATTTCTCTCTCTTTTTTACTATTTCATTTTCCACATTAAAAAGTAACGTCATTGAGTTTAATGTTTAGAAGCAGAGCAAAGTTAGGACGACGATTAGATGTTATTTCTCATAACAGATAATTTTTATTGAAAAATAGAAACAAAAATAAAAATAGTAGAGTAACATTGTTCTTAAGGACAGTATTTTTTTAGTTATTTTCAAAAAAATAATAACCTTTTTTCTAATATAATAAAGCTAAAAACGCACAGCCATCTCTATTTTTCCACCCCCTACGTCTGGTAAATACGTGAACAACTTAAACCATTTTTAGTTTAAACGTTAAATATCTCAGAAACTATGGCACTTACGTCAAATGCGCTGACAACCAAAATGAAAGACTATTAAATAGGCTTTCAAATGATTTTTTTTCTATTTCTATAACATAAAAAACAAAGAAGTGATGACAGAAACAATGTACTTTTTCAATTTTTTTTAATGAAAACGTCGCCATTTTGTTAATGTAAGTAGTCAGTAATTAAAAAAAGTATATAGTTAGTAGTATATAGTATGACCTACACACTCAAATTTTTTCGTCCGCTTACAGCGCTTGCTTTACAAAAAAATGCATTTTAAACCGTAAAGGAATTTTAGAAAAAACATAACATTTTTGTGTCTGCAAATATCTCAATAAATAGTAGTTTTAGAGAAAATATAATGGATATAATCAAAAATGAAGTTTATAAAGTGAGAATAAATTTGATTTTTTATATATTTGTGTAGGGTTGATAGTTTCGGAGATATTTTTTATCATGATGTATTTAGTTTAAAATGTTAGATAGAAATGTCAGTAACTGTGACACTTCTATCAAAAATGTTAAGAAACAAAATTCTTCTTCTTTGGCATTACAACCCTTGGTGGGTTTTAGCCTGCTTCACCAGTTGTCGCCATTCGTCCCTATCATCTGCCTTTCTTCTCCAATTCCTTACAAAATTAAAGATAATAATTAATCAGTTTTTAAAATGATTTTTTGTTTATTCCTACATCACAAAAAATAAAGAAGTTACGGCCGATTCAATGCTGTTTTTCATTAACATGTTCTATTTTCATGGATGCTATGTCACCTAGATGCTCAATTTATTTTGTCAGTTTAAAACACTTGTTTTAGAAAAAAAATCCATCCGCCATATTAGAGCTGCCATTTTGAATTTCTTAATTTTAACTTTAGATTCTTCATCAGCGATCCCAAAAACACAACTGTCCTACTTTTCAAAAATAAATTAGTGATACTTTTTCAAATATTCAATATTCAAATTTAGGGGTGGTTTTCTCTCTTGAGGGTAAGAGCAAGTATCCTGACCACATAGAAACTGAAGACGATACCTTTTACTACAATAATAACCTATAAAGAAAAATTATCATTACATATGAGATTACTCCGAAATTTCACGTATTTTTTACCTCTAGGTACTGTACTAATAACACAGCCCCACAAAAAAAAAAAAGTTCAAAGCAGCAAACCAGACCCATGTATTCCTATGTATTTTCGGTCGCTGAATCCGAATCCGGGGTCAAAAAAAAATCGTACACCCCCAAAATCATTAGCTAGAGCCAAAAAACACCCCTGAAATGGGGTAAAAAGGATATTAAGCTACGAGAATAGTTGTTACATCTTAATCAATCGAATTATACAAATCATGGTTAAACAGCAGCGTACACACAATAGATATGAAGCACGCCCCCAGGGAGGGGCGAAAACTAGCCCCCATATATAAAAAAATTGATCCAAAACAGCAATGACTGCTGAAAAAGCTCAAAATGTCTATGTTTTGTTAAAGTGATAAGAAGCTGCATCAGATCCGACGTAATCTTCATAAAATGCCCCTATAAAGTTGAAAACAGTCACCTCCCAAGTTTAAAGGACACGAGAAAAACAAGAAAAAACGTAAAATGCAACAGGATTTCTATTTTCATGTATGCTATGATTGGCTGAAATAAAATTAGGAACTTACGTACCATCAACATTCTACAGTGTCAACCCTCAGAGGGTGTGAAAACTATCCCCTATGTAAGGTTTGACTATAAAAAGTTACAGTGACTTCTATAAAAAATCGAAATAGCTGCGTTGTGTGGAAGAGAGAAGAAACTAGACTATGTTCGACGCTGTGCTCGAAAACCACCCCCACGGAGTTGAGAGACGCCACCCCTATAAAAAAAACTATGGAAATGAAACGAATAAGCAACAGTATAGCTTTTTCGTTACATCTTGAATTACGGTAGTTTACATCCTTTCTGGGGGTGTTACTTAATAACATTTATAGGACATAAGTTTCAAACTCTAAGTGTGCAACGCGATTTTTGCCAATCATAGCATCCATAAAAATGTAAATCCGGTTAGTTTCTCTCTATTTTTCCAGCATCCTACAGATATGGGGGTAGTATCTCGCAATCCCGTGGGGGTGGTTTTCAAGCACATCGTCGAACATAGTCTAGTTTCTTCCCTCTTCCACACAACGCAGGTGTTCCGAATTTTTATAGAAGTCACTGTAACTTTTTATACAGTGAAAGATGTTGATGGTACGTAAGTTTCTGGTTTTATTTTAGAGTACTACGCAATTTCAGCCAATCATAGCATCCATGAAAATAGAAATCCTGTTGGATTTTACGTTTTTTTTTGTTTTTCTCGTGTCCTTTGAACTTAAAGGTGGTTCTCAACCCTATAGGGGCAGTTTATGAACATTATGTCGGACCTGATGTAGTTTCTTAACACTTTAACAAAACTTAGACATTTCGAGCTTTTTAAGCAGTCATTGCTGTTTTGGATAGATTTTTTTATATATGGGGGCTAGTTTTCACCCCCCCCCCCCCCCCCCTGGGGGTGTGTTTCATATCTATTGTATGTACACTGCTGTTTAACCTTAATTTGTATAATTCGATTGATTAAGAAGTAACAACTATTATTCTGGTAACTTAATCTTCTTTTTATCCCATTTCAGGGGTGTTTTTTTGGCTCTAGCTAATGATTTTGGGGGTGCACGATTCGGATTCAGCGATCGAAAATACATGAATACATGGGTCTGGTTCGCTGCTTTGAACTTTTATTTTTTTTTGTGGGGCTGTGTAATTGAAAATTGTTTTTCCCATACTAGGAAATGCCCAAACAATTCATGCGGATAAACAGATATTGACGTTTATGGTATGGATTGTTGATGCAGCTCATTCTGCATCATTTGCCTCAGCGCTACAGTCAACTCAAAATCATATGCGGAATCAAAATATGTAGTCAGATTTGAGTTTTTTGTCCATCTCGTGTATTCTGCGTAATTTTAACTTCAATATTACAAATCAATCGACAATCGACGAAAAATTTTATGCGAAATGTAAGTATGTATCATAGAAATCTGTGCACAAGAAATGATACGGAGGTCATATACTGACAAAAGAATCCGCATCATCACTGACAGTCAAGCAGCTATCAAAGCTCTGAATGCAGTAGAGATACGTTCCAAAACGGTAAAAGACTGCCTTGAATCCCTAGCGAAACTGGCGGAACACAACAGTATACAACTGGAGTGGACGCGAGGGCACCAGGGCAATGAAGGCAAAGAAAAAGCAGATAAGCTGGCCAAAGAAGGCGCAAAAACAGCCTTGATGGGACCTGAGTCATCCTGCGGGATATCATACAATACCGCAAGAAGGATGGTAAAGGAACTATTGAGTCAGAAACATATCTTGTATTGGACCGGCGCGCCGGGGATGAGGCAGTCACGTATGTTCATCACTGGCGGGCCATCCATGACAAAGACCAACGAATTGCTAAAGCTGAGCACACTGAATAGACACCTAACTAACATAGGTGTGAAAGATAATCCAGAATGCAGGATGTGTGGTGAGGATGAAGAAACTCCTTACCACATACTATGTGAATGCCCAGCTTTGCTGGTTGGGAGGTTCTCACACTTCGGGGGACTAACCGTAACCCCGGAAGAAATAGCCAGAGCTCCCATTGACCGTATACTCTCTTTTTGGAGAGGAACGGGATTAATGGGATAACGAGACTATGGGGTACAATAAGCTTAAGCTTCAGTACAGCGGGGCTTCGGCACCGCAACCCAAAAAAAAAGTATGTATTTCTAGAGCGTTCTGTCACGGTTTAAAAGTTATAAACCAAAAAGTATGGGTAATCCGAATATTCTGCCTAATTTTTACCTCAGCTCTACAAGCGGCATGTCAATTGGAGCTGATTTTGTGCAAAATTTAAATATCTAGTCAGATTTGAGTGACCCATGACAGTCTAAAATGTACAAGAAATTTGGTTTTTTACTGGCACCTCCACCATAACTTTAAAATGTTAATATTTTCTATGGAACTGGTTAATAACATCTCCACAAGAAAAGTATATTATACCAGGAACCAGATCTTTATACCCCTACGTATCTATACGCCGAATCCGAATATTAAGTCAAAATTAACTTCCATCGTGTAGTTTTTTTGTAAATCGCAAGAAAGTGTTTTTTTCGCATTTTATCTGGAGTTTACTGCAGTACTGAAAGCTTTTGCAGTTTCCAAAAATTACTTTTACGCTAACTTTAGGTTTTCTAAGGCCGATACGGGCATAATTAATCGAAAAAAAAATGGTGTATACAGGGTGTATCAGCCTCACATCGTACAAATATCCTGATTTTCTTATAGGAGGTATCGAAAATTTTCAAAAACAGGAAGGTTGAGGGACAACTGTGTGCAGTTTTAAAATATTTTGGTGATCCATTTAACCGTGACCGAAAGCAAGATCTAATTCAGAAGCATATGATCTTTAAGAATTTGTTTTATACTGCTTCGATTTATTCAATTTGATTATAATAAATCACAAGCTAAAAACGTACTCTTTGCCGGTTTACTAAACTTTTTATATAATTGTTACACATTCTATAGGATACTCTTTGCAGTTTTTTGTAAATAATGTTAGTTTTAAACATTTTTAATTTTATAGTACGAACTTAGTTGGTGAAACACTCTGTGTAAAATAAAGTAAAAATTAAAAAAACTATACCATACCCCACGTGGGTTTCGAACCTGGAACTCTTGGATTCCGAGTCAAAAGCGTAAGAATTATCTAACACCTAAAAAAATGAAAAAAATGTAAATTTTTACAAAGACAAAAATCAAAAAAAAGAAAATTCTCAAATTTAAATCATTAATAACATTTTTATTTACTGATCGATTTTGTTCAAAAACAATAGCGTTCTTCCCCTAGCTAACACTAACTTAGTGTTCAAATTTCAGTACAATCCGATTTTTCTTTCTTAAGTTATCGTGCTTACAAGAAACGTGACGGACGGACGGACGGACGGACGGACGGACAGACGGACGGACGGACGTTCAGAATTCGTTCACTAACACAATGATGTGAAAATTTTTTCTCTACGAGCGATATTTACGATTTTAGAAATGTGGCGATCAAATACAATATACTCTTCGTTTTTGCGAAGAGTATAATAAGGGAGACCATATGTTAGAAGTATTTTTAAGTAGTGTTTCTACGTATATAAGTAGGGTTGGCCTGATTTAATTCAATTTAATTGAATATATACGTACAATCACTTAGTCTGGGGTCCAACAGTACGAAATCGCTCTAAATTCCAAGTAACCTGTTCCGACATGACGTACATTTTTCAACTTCAGATTTGAAAAAAGGGTTATATAGGACACCAGAAATGACTTGTCGGATTCTTATCAGCTCTTGCATAACTTCTTAAATGATAAGAAAAGAGACGAAATGATAATTCCTAAAAAAATGTTTTTTAATACATAACACGTCCTGTAAAAGAAACTATGAGTACTATCCATTTAATTTTTTTATAGTATACACTAAAGACATAAGCACTTGGATGAGGCTCGATGGCACTGTTTAAATATGTTTAGTTTTTTGGGGAAAAAATATGAAATCTGTAACTATAAAATATTGTAGTAAGAATTTCAACATACGAGCAAGTACTTCAATTTTAAATTTTTTGTGTATAAACTATGCTAACAAACATACCCAATATATTGAAAATGTTTTTAAGACAAGAACTAAGTTGATATTGCATATAGTATTCGAGTTGTGAATTTTTAAAATGGGTGCATGATGCGGCGCATGTAATAAAGGCGACAGCTCTCCTAAAATTCATAAAGCGCATGAAAACAGTTTACAGTGGAATTAGCTGGTATGTTTATGTTTACTAGGCGTATGTAATTATGTATATATGATATAGAGTGAAGTTATTTGTCTTAACATTTTAACATTATAAAAACTATTGGTGTTTGATTCTTTAAATCGATTGATTATTGTTTGCGGTTCATATTTATTATTTACTAGCTATGCCCGCGGTTACGTTCGCGTGGAATTTTGAAATTGACTGAAAAGCTTCTTTATAAACGACGTGGTAGAATCACCATTCTGGAATATTTCAGAAAACTCACAAATTTTCTGGAATATTCCAGAGTACTCTCGAATTTTCTGGAATATTACAGAAGTTTAATCTTAAAAGTTTATGCCGTGCAAATACGCATATTGTAGAGATCAAGCTGTATCTCCTGTTCTACTAGACCGATTTTCATAAAACTTGGCTTAGTCTATGCCGATTTCGATGAAATAAGAACTAAATGTTACTCCAAGCTTAGATGAACCTCATTGGTTCAGTAGTTTCTGCGTGATGCGAGTTCAAACAGACAAGCAGACAAACAGAGAAAAATTCCAAAATCGGTCTTAATGTATTCCATTCATTACTCATCTTACATCCCCCACATCAGTTTTTTGCATATATTTTCAATGTACATACACGTCAACTTTACAAATGTATTATATGTATACGTTTGAAAATTATTAAAAGGTAAAATTATTTAATAAAAGTGATTTACGCTCCCTCCCACCGACGGAAGACGCTTTTCAACATGTTGCAAATATTACTTTTTTTAAACAGTGTTGTGAACCGTCATTCAAATTACCTCTTGCACAAAATTTTGGATGCAGAATTGGAAACCAGGAGCTGGTACCGATAATGTCGACAAAAAAAAGTTTATCTGAACTTAAATTAAAAAGTGCAACTGTAAAATAAAATGCGACACAAAATGTTCTTGTGAGTGGTATTCAGTTGCGTGCTCGTGTGCTGCTTTTCCTGAAAATTGTTTTAAGGGAAAAAGCAATATGCATAATTTTATAATGATAGTGATTCTGACTAAAATGTTAGAATAGTTATACACAAAAATTACATAATATACAACATTAATGTTTTATTTAAAATATCTCCTTTTTCTGCTTTCTATTAAATATGCTAAATACCTAAAATAATAATTCTCACTAATGTTTTATTTCTTAAACAATATAAAAACGAGTAGAAGTTGTACTCGGGCATGGCCAATTGCGAATACCTATTTGATTAACATTTTGCTCGAACACACAATTCACTTTGTATCGATTATTATTTTTTTAAATGAGTGGCCGCAATCGGCAACGCCCGCCTACTACTTTCATTCGTTTTGTTGTATTATTAACATAAAGTAATTCAAATTTGCATTATATTGAACAATATAGTGCTTTTTACTGTTACACTGTACCAATTATTATCGTGTAGACTATTTTTATTTTAATGCTGCATAATTACGTGCCTCATAAAAAAAATCATAAACAAAAAACTGTATACGTTATCGACATGATCTTTTTTAAAAAAACTTTTTCAATATATGGACTATATTTGGTAAGCAATTGTATATAAGAATTTCATAAATTTAACATAGTTGTCCGCATATCGAAATTTTTAGAACGTAAATATCAACCTTTTGATTTTAATTATTTTTTTCCAAAAAAAAATATTCTTCAAAAATACCAATAGCTTAGTTAGAATCACGTATATCTTTTGAGTATACATACCAAAAATCAGATCGGTAGGTTACATAGTTTTTGTTTTAACGGAGAATAACCATTGTAAAACATAATTTTGTAATTATCAATCCGCCATCTTTTTTGCGATTTCTGGAGTTGCGCAAGAGCAAAAATTAATCCGACAAGTGTTTTCTAGTGCCCCAGGTAATGCTCTCTTCATTACTTATATCAACATTTGTACGTCATGTCGGAACAGGTGATCTTGATTTTGGAGTGCTTGGACCCCGGACTAACTACTAGTACAATCGAACTGATTTCTTATGTATCATGACCTCCTGATTACGAAAAAAATATTGTGCCCAAAAATTCCTTGGGCTTCAAAAGTTATATGTACTTTTTGACGCGTTTTCACGCATTTTCAACTTATCTGCTTAATATATCTTGTACTAGTAATCGGATAGAAAATTTTAAAAACACTGGCTTATCTGGAATAAAATTCTTAAAAAATATAGACCTGTCCGATATGTATTGGCCAATCCGCCATCTTGGAAAAAAATAGGAAACACCAAAAATAGTCGAGAAAATAAAAAATTGAATATATTTTCCATAAGAAGGGGTAATTTCACCAAGGTGGCAAAAATAAAACTCATTTATGATCAAATATAATGCACCGATCCCGGACACTTTATGTCAAATAGAACGGTCAAAGATGGCGGACGAAATAAAATGTTTAATTCTTTGTCAATTTTCAAGGAGGCATATGTCACTTTTTTTTTCTTTTCGCTTGTACGTTATTTTATGAACGTTTAGGGGATAGAGTTCGTTTTTTTTTAATTTTCAAAAATGTATTCGCTTTGGCCCTCCTTTTTTTCACCCAATTTTCATCGAAACGAAATGAAATATACTATATTAGTTTCATTACCTTCATATGCCCTAATTTCACCGCATTCCTCATCGATAGCTGATTCATCAAAGGTGGAAGAAGCATTGGCACAATTATTTCCGTTACAATAAACACATAGAATAGAACATTATATATTCAGTTTTCTACAGCTATACTGATTATTTTTACAGCCTTTCTCACATTTACAAGAAATATCACTTAATGCATTTTTAGGAAAAGCAATATTTTCACTCATAACATCAGGCATTAAGTAAGCCATTATCAGTTTTAAGCCACCCGAATTGTACCGAATCTTTCTCAGAACCTAATCATTTTTGGACTTCACACTTTTAAACAGTGTTTTTCTATTACCTCTTCAGTAGGTGGAATTGCAGACAATTCTATTTTCATCATAATGTTTTCCAATTATTTATTAATCTTTGGTTTGTAAAAATAGGTTTTTTTTATGATGATTTCATGTTAGTTGGGTCATTATAACCAAAAGGTCAATGTTTCCACCAACTATCATAACTTGATTGTCTTCGATTTTCAAATCAATAGCAGTTTTATCGATTGTAGTATCGGCGAC
Source organism: Rutpela maculata (assembly GCA_936432065.2). Classification (NCBI taxonomy): domain Eukaryota; kingdom Metazoa; phylum Arthropoda; class Insecta; order Coleoptera; family Cerambycidae; genus Rutpela; species Rutpela maculata. The sequence goes on from OW386294.2 coordinate 4,832,464, forward strand.
TTCCCTGCATATTTTAACGTTAAAGTCATTATCTATTAACTCTTTGGGCAATAATTTTATAAAGCTAATCCTTATTTTTACTATTAGCTAGAATTTTTTTTGAGTAACCGATCATTTCATAATGCCACTCGTGATTGAAATATCTACCTAAAAATTTCTAAACGACGAAACCGCTCGTTATTCTTAGTGCTATTCTGTTCATCATACCCATCATACTCATCAAAAATAATACTGCTCTAGTCTTGACTGCTTGGTTCTGATTATTGATCATATATTCATATATTATTATTACCATGCGTATGCTTAATAAATTTCCTTTTCAAATTAATGAAGTTTCATTTTGTAATAAATTATTGAAGTTATACGAGACTTTCTGTAGTATGTTTCATTTTGTTTCGATGAAAATTGGATGAAAAAATGGAGGGTCATAGAAAATGCATTTTTGAAAATTGTAAAAATGCACTTTTTTGAAAATAAAAAAAAAATGAACCCTATCCCCTAAAAGTACATAAAATAACGCACAATCGAAAAGAAAAAAAAGTGACGTACAATGCCTCCTTGATAATTGACGAAGAATTAAAAATTTTATTTATCTTTGACCATTCTATTTGACTTACGGTAACCGGAATTGGTGCATTATATTTGGCTTTAAAATAGTTTTACTTCTGCCAACTTTGGTGAAATTACTCCTTCATATATAAAATATATTCAATTTTTATTCTTTCGGCCGTTTTTTGTGTTTTTTATTTTTTCCAAGATGGCGGATTGACAAATACATATCGGACAAATCTATATTTTTTAAGAATTTTATTCCAAATAAGCCAGTATTTTTAAAATTCTCATCCGATTACTAGTACAAGATATATTAAGCAGATAAGTTAAAAATGCGTGAAAGCACGTCAAAAACTGCATATAACTTTTGACGCAGAAGGAATTTTTGGGCACGAATATTTTTTTTCGTAATCAGGACGTCATAATACATAGAAATCAACAATAAAATTTCAGGTGCACTATACTTGCATATACTTCTAACATATGGTCTCCCTTATATTATAATCACGAATTAAATAGTGATTTAAGCCGATAGTTTAAATCAATTGATTTATATCCGGCCAACCGTGCTTTTACCGGATGGTCACGAGTCAATGTACGCCCCCAATTTTTCTGTTGTTTTTTAATTTTAATATTTAGTTTTTGGTACACATAAATTAGACAAAACTTGGCTAGTTTTAGACTAACAGGAACGGTTGAACCGGAAGTGAACAATTTTTTTATTAAATAGAGTGGCTGTATTTTTTTACGGTTTTTTATTAAGCATAAAATTCTAAATACAACAGTTTTTCCGATTTAAAAAATTCCAAAAAATAAGTGAGACGCGAACAAATTTTTATTTTTTTCAAAATAGCCTCGAAAAAGAAACACTTTATACATGAGTTTCATACAATGTTTTCTACGAGAGTCCTTAATTTCCATATTTAGATAAAGACCCTGGGGGTAAGCATGAGATACTGGCCCCGATAGAAAGTGAGGGACATTTTTTCTGTAGGACGGACTGCACCAAGAAATTCAGCATTTTTCCAAAATATTTGTTTGGTCAAAAAAATACTGCTAAACGTTCTCCAAAGTGGATTTTAATCCATTACTTAGGCTGAACCTATTAAATAGAAACAATTATTAATTACAGAAAAATATTGTATATACAGTGTGTCCCAGGATAGATGTAACAAAAGGTGTAATGGACCAAAAATTTTGGAATTTTGGAATGGTATTTGGGGATTGAGTTCATGTTAAAAACACTACCAGTAGCCAGAAACGTTTTAATTATTCTCATAGCCTGAGTACGTGACAAAGCAGTGTTTGGAAATTTCAAATTAAATTGGCTTACCACTTCTCTTAGCTAGTTTTCACCGCCAATTCCGTAGCATTGCACAATATAAATTTTTTCACGCACTGTGAGTACCATTTTCACTTAATTTTTTATGCTTGGTTCGTTAATTTGAAACAAATTAAGGATAATATTGACTACGTTTGACAGATATGTCAATAATAAATGATAAATGTGTATCCACTGCTTTTCTCATAGCCTACTTTTAGCTTCTACATAACTTTAAATATTAATTCACAAAAAATAATTTCTATGCAGTTTTAATTGAATGGTTCAAAATAAAACACTCATTTATTGAAAGAATGTAAAGTTTCAAAAAAATAATTTTATATTCCTGAAATTTGGTATAGAAGTATAAAATTGCATTCTAAATAACTTTTCTTAGTGGAATTTTTTCATATTTTGAAAAATAAAAGTGCTTTATTAGTGGTGATTTTTTCAACTTTGCTTATAAAACACCCTGTAGAACAACAAATCAAGTCATTTTTGGTATACTTTAGTTTTACAACAAGCAGGACTCAATCCCCAAATACCATTCCAAAATTTTTATATTTTAAATAGAGCAAGTTAATTTCATATCTGCATGTAACGTCGTATTATAAGCAACTTCTTGAAATAACATTTTCCGATATCTTCAAAAATAAAGGTAGTTTACTTTTGAGCCAATTTAAAAAAAATTAATTTTTTGATCTAAGCACCAGGACTAACACAAATTTATGCAGCCCCTTTTTCGTTTGAGAACATGCACTAATTTTTATCAAAATTAAAATTTTTCAGAAAGTTAATAACAACAGAGTTTCCCATATGGTGCAGAATTTTTGGCGGACACTGTATACTGATCGTTGAATTTGAATTAAAGTTATGTGTTCCTTTTAAATGATGTTTTTTTTATGTTAGTATAGAATTGAAAACCTATTTCATATTAACCACTTTTCACAAAAAAAGTTCCTGGCATCGAACAATTATTTCTCAGCGTCGCGATGCCAAAACTGCAATAGACGAAGCAATTATTTCACAAATAATTTCGTATAAGTGTTACTTTATAACCATTTTCCCAGAATTATAATATTATCTTTGATTTGGAAGATATATTGATCTCTGTAGTTTTATGTGAAACGCCCTGTACATTTTTAGTTGTGCTTTAGCTTTAATACCACAGGCACACAAAAAAAAAGTCGATTGCGAGAAGACCTATGTATTCCTATGCATTTTGACCCGTTGAACACGAATCTGATGTCCAGTTTGCCCGATTGGCTCAAGGAAATAGTGGATAAAGGTTTTCCATGGTACCTTGCATCATATGTTATAAGATGTTGGACAAATGGAAAGAATGTTAAAAAGTAAAATATAAAAATGGAAGGAGCCTGAAATCCTTGAAGAGTGTTATTTTTTGCAATACAAATGTTTCCGGAATTAATGCTAAAAAAGGAAACTGAGTGTTCCGAAAGTCAAGAAGAAGATGACAGTGAATATGAAGATAGTGAATGTGAGTGTTCGATAAGAACTAAAACTCCCCCCCCCCCCCCCCGTATATTTGAAATTCTTAAAAAATCACAATAACCTTCAACATTCCCAAGCAGCTTGGCATCCGTGTGCACAACTTTTACAACTTTTACAGGAAAGCCCCCCCGAACAAAAATTATATATATACGCTACTGCCTCCCCTGCATTGTAAATTCTTTCTCTACTTTTGCCATGACGGCATTTTTTTACCTAGGAACTTAGCCGAAATAAATCGTTGCCCGCCGTCACCACGAGGAGGTGTCCTAGTCGCAAAAATAGAAAAAGAAACAAATGGCATATGACAATCAAACAGAACAAAGAAAACTATACAATTCTAAACAGCTCTAAGAAAAAAAAGTAAAAAATCGATAAATGTTAAGTCCAAACGATATTACTCTCTCAACAGAGCAAACTTTGTGCGAAAATTTTTTCCTAAAAATGTCACTGTTCAGTAATATTTTCCTTTAGATACTTGAAAATTTAAAAGTTACCCATCTCCACTTACTAGGATTGATGAGAATATATGCTGAAATGATATTTCTCTATGAAGTTTTAATTCTGACTACGGTATTGTGTTCAGCTCGTGAAAATACGTCGGAAATTATATGTTCAGATATTATCCAGAGCAAAGTCAATTTCGGGATGTGATTCAGTCATTTTTGGGTACGTTTTCATCCTAAATATGGATTTTACAAGATATTCGATCGTCGCGCATAAATTCTGACCTTAGATTCGGTTTCAGGGCCCCAAATTACGTATAGATATAGTGGTCAGTTCATGTAAGCTTTTTATTTATTTGTTTGGGATTTTTCGGGCATTTTTTAGGTGTTTTTTGAGATTATGTCAAAATTTCTAATTGATCGGCCAATTCTGACCTCAAATTCGGTCTCAGCGCCCCAAAATACGTATGGAAATGGTGGTTAGCTCATTTAAACTTTTTATTTACTTGTTTGAAAATTTTCGGGCATTCCTAAGGTCTTTTTTGAGGTTAGGAAAAATGCAAGTGCTAATCGGGCAAAAGAGACATCGATTCTTATTCGGTAGGTCAAAATGCGTGGGGATACATAGGTCTGCCTTCTCGCACTCGACTTTTTTTGTGTACGCCGGTGTAATTCTCGGTTGATACCAACCTAGTTGATGAAATGCGAGTCGGATGATAGTATTCGAGTAAAGAAGTGTTTAGATGTTTGTGAAAACTATTTTAGAAACAATTTTACGTACAGAATCTTGATCTAATCTCGATTGCACACAGAAAACAAAAAACAACAAACAACTTCATCTAAATGTATTATGCAAAGTTTAATAATTTAGAAAGTCAAGCATTTTTATTCCGTGAAGTTTACCACAGAACACCCTGTATAAGAACGGAAAGTAAAAGTTGTTGATACAGTTGCGGCATGTCTGAAAGATGTCAATAAACATTCTGTTTATGTGAAATAAGTGATCAAATAAGTGAGTGGTAGTTATTAGGTTTTGTTTATAACAGTCGTAAACTTCCCGTATTCGGTAGGATATATTCCCTTGGCGTAAAAATTTATGAAGATCCAGAGTTTCGGTGACTCTGGCCTCGGTTACGAAAACGCATTCCCCACAGCGCCAGCGCGACACAAATTGGTACTTAGAATTGCCAACTTCTGTGAGCAGAATTCAGAAGAGCATAACAAACCGTATTCTTTCCCTAGTGAGAAGTGCTACCCGTTTCGATGCGACAAGGGATTGCACTTGCGCCAGCATTCATTGATTTGCAGGAAAATGGTACGGAGCAAGCTGCAACACGCGTAGCAGGGATGCTGGGGATGCTCGCTGCCCCTTCCCGCGTTAGAAGGCAACGACAGATGAAGGTCACGTGTCTATCCTGACGTGAGCGAGAGCCATGTGTTACAGAGTATCCTTGCTGCTCGTGCTTGGGCAGTGGGATCACGGTAGCGCAGTAGCAATTCGACGGAGGAGTATCCGACTCGCTCTAGCTATGGCTTTGGCTTTAGTATACGACTGTGCACAGTAGGCACGGGGTAGTAAACATGATATAACCTAAAATAAAGTAAACTATCGGTAATTAAAGATCTATTATATATATACGTGTGTATGTACAGCTACTTATATACATAAGTATATATGTAATTAATTAAAAATAAAAACATTCGAGCTCTTAAAATCTCTGTGAAATTTAATAAAATTAAATGTTTTCGAATTAAATTATACAATTTAAATAAAATCACTAAAAGCCAATCGTTATAAAAAATGAAATTAAATACAACATTTTAAAGAAACGTTACACATCTCAGCACTGGCCCAAGATATCTCTGCTAATTGCTCCTCATGGATATGCAGCATTGTCAGTACTTCTGTGGCCCACGAGCGTTGACGCTCATTGTCCTCTTGCACATCTGCCTGTCGCTACCAAATGGTAGGCATCCGAACACCACTTGGTATCCCATTTCAGTTTCGTTCCATCTAATAGATACTAACCCCATTCGTAGACTTTGCTATTATCCTAGCCCCTATTACACATTCAACACTCGTCCCTTTGTAGATGTTGGTTTTTAGCCTTATCTTGTCTTGTTATCCTGCATAATATGCATCAGTAGATAGATATACTTAAGGCTATGATTTTGCAGAGCGAAAGGGAAATATGCGTTCATTTTCGGTTTATTATAAATATTTAAAAAATAAAATAAATGGTATAATCTTTAAAACAGCTTCAGGCACTTTTCATTGTTCCAAGAAATACAACCACATACAGTTTTTATCGAAATTATTTTAGATAGTTACACTCCATGCTCTAGTAATGAAATTATTTTCATCGACAGGGCACTATATTCAAGTGCAACAGAAATTTACAATAAAATAGTTGTGCTTAAAACAGCTTTATAGCATATACTGTGTTTGGTTTTATAAATATTCATAATAAACCAAAAATACACGCACACTTTCCTCTCACTCTACAAAATCCTTTATTACATCCCCCATTCTCACTACTCTTTAATTGTTTCCATCATTACAGTATTTTAATGTATCCTCGACGTAAAATCATTTCCATTAAGCATGCCGTAGTGTTTTGTTTCAGCTACATACTGCAACAACACCTGACATATACATTTTAATATGGTAATTTATCACGAGTGTCTGAAACATCCCAGGAGGATGATTTGAGAAGTTGTCGAGATTCGAAAACTATATAAACATATGTCATTCAGTTCATGTTGTAATTTTTTATTTGTCCTAGAAAACCTACGTCAACTTCTGATATTTGTACACATGTATTTTTAATCTCAGTACGCAGAATTCTTTGTCAAAGGAGAAAGGAAGAAAGTTAAACAGATATTGTCTAAATGTTAGTAGTGGCATTTTCTTTATTTTCTGTTTTCTTTTCTGCCGCATGTATATTTTCATCTAAAATCTACAAAATAATATAATTATCCAGTAAATTGCTGGAAAATAGCCTTAAAGCTTGTGACTTTTACGTCAAAGGAAAAGTTAGAGGGTGTTTTTAACAAATGATACGAATGAGAATAAAAATATAGAAATAATGTATTTAGCTGGAAACCGAGTCTGCTTTCTTTCTCAAAGCTTTATTGTTGTGAATATTAAATACGTAAATTTAAGAATATGTTTAGATTGTATTCAATATTCTTAGATACTTACTACTTACACAGAACCGTTGATATAATTGATAGTTTTATTTTAAACAATGTTAAATTTATTAAGTTCTCCTTTTAACATTGGTAACCAGTTTGTACAAACATCTGCAGAACAATTTGACACGCATTTATCTTCATTCAACAATACCATTGCTGATTTTTTAATTTTTCTTTTTTTGCTGTAATTTTTAAAGTCTAAATTTATTCTGCCCGGTCCCTCAAGCGTGTTCACAAGTCTTCGATGTCTAAATTCATTTTTCCTAATGTATTTCTTGTGTTCACCCAATGTTACACTGAATGGTCTTAATAAAAATTGATTACTTACTGATATAATATTCAGTACTGCACAATTCAGTACTGCAAATGAAAAAAATATCAGGAACGGGCTCAATTTTTTTTCTGTTGGCATTTGCCTAAAAATATCACCCTGTATATGGATTTTTGCAATTTTCAATACCGAATTTAAAAATATGCTAACAACGTATTTAAACCATGTAATTAGTTTATTTGGCACACTTTTAATGCTTCGAGAATTAACAGCTCAGTTTCATATAAATCCTTCCGGCTACAAAAACAACAGTAATTAGATAGGTGACTTTAATTTTGCGGTAAAAAATTGAATTTTACTCTGTGTTAGAATTTGTCACAGCGATATTATATCGTTTGCCAAAATAATAAAAAGGTAAAAATGTCAACAAACATTAAAAAAAATGTATTAGAACAAATACAAAAGAGTAACAATTATACAGAAATGAAGTAATTGAGGAAGTAACGCAACTCATATTTAGTTTAATTAATAAAAATTATGTTATCAAAAACAATTACACAAAATTAAGATAACACACCTAAAATGTAATGAACAAGAATAATACAAAAAAACTAACTACAATTTTTTTTCAAAATGTCTGCCTCCAACCTCTACACAGTATCCTAATGATGATTTAACCATGTAGTTAGTTATTTGGCACATCTTTAATGGCTCTAGAATTAACAGCTAAATTTCACAATAAATTCATTTTAAAAATCTTGTAAGCCTTGAAAAACATTTGCCACAGATAATATTTAGAGTACCTATCAAAAATATTAGTTATTGTTTGAAACAGCAGAGAAAGTATTTTTTAAAGTTAAAAATGTCTTATTCTAACGAAGAGTACGTTGATATTAGTTATGTTTACGGTTTTTGTTATGGGAACTCCAGGGATGCCGTTAGAGAATATCGTCGACGTTTTCCTAATCGAAGAATTCCCAATAAATCAACATTTTCTTTTGTTTATAACCGCGCAAAACAACATGAGAAATTTCCTTCAGCCTCATTGCGGCGCGAACGGCATGTTAGACAAAAGGTAAATGAAGAAATTGAAATTCTAGAAATACTGCGACAAAATCCTTCTATTAGTCCGCGAAGAGTAAGTGTAGCTTCAGGAATCCCTCATGTAAGAGTTTGGAAAACTTAAAAAAAAAACGAAGATTTGTATTCTTTTCATTTATAAATCGTTCAAAGACTTGAAGCAGGAGATGAAATTCCTCGAAGACCGTTTTGTCGTTGGCTGTTAAACCACACAAAAACAATTTCTAGAGTTTTATTTACTAATGGGTCTCAGTTTATTAGACAACAGCAGAAATTTTCACTTATGGACAGAGGAAAACCATCACGGCATCTCACAAAAGAATTCACGATACAAATTTTCTATAAATGTTTGGTGTGGGCTATTAGCTAATAATTTAATTGGCCCCCATTTCTTTGATGGTACATTGAATGGCGAAATGTATTTAAATTTTTTACATTACACAATTATTACAAGGCATAAATATTAGAGGACTTCATTAAGAGACAGAGACAGGCGACAGCGATACCACCGGTACAGTGGAATTCAATACGGCTCCGTTCGAAGCGTGCACAGTGTCGCATGGTTCGAACGGAGTCGCAATGGTCCAATTTCTTGGCCAGCAAAGTCCCCAGACCTGACTCCGGTGGACTATTTCTTATAGGTCCACTTAAAGCAATAGTTTATGCTATCGAAGTTGCAACCAGACAGGAATTAAAAGAACGCATAGAACGGGAATGCACAGAAATAAAAAATATTCCGCATATGATTAGAAATGCTATTAACAATTTACAGATACGCGCAAGAAAATTTGTTTAAGTTGGAGGGAGGTATTTTGAAAATTTGTTATAGTTAGTTTTTTTTTATTATTTTTGTTTATTGTGTTATCTTAATTTTGAGTAATTGTTTTTAATAAAATCACTTTTAATTAAATAAACTAAATATTAGGTGCGTTATTTCCTCGGTTACTTCACTTCTGTATAATTGGTACTCTTTTGTATTTGTTCTAAAAAATTTAGTTTTTTTAATGTTCGTTGATATTTTCACTTTTTACAATTTTGGCCAAACGATATAATATCGTTGTGACAAATTCTAACAGAGGGTAAAATTCAATTTTTTACCGCAAAATTAAAGTCACGTTTTTGTACCCGGAAGACTTCCAAGTATTTTTGAAATTGATATATTATGAAACTCGGTTGTTAGTTCTCGAGTATTAAAAGTGTGCCCAATAAACTAATTACATAGTTTAAATACGACATTAGCATATTTTTAAATTCGGTATTGAAAATTGCAAAAATCCATATGCAGGGTGATATTTTTAGGCAAATGCCAAAAAAAAAAAATTGAGTCCGTTCCTGATATATTCTTCGCTTGCGGTACTGAATTATGAAGACCTCTGTTAGTGAAACATGCCTACTAAATTTGGTTCGATGCAAAGAAACCCCATATTTAATTCCTTCCAGGACTGACCCACTATGGTAAAAGTAGTTCTAAGATCGAAAAACTAATAAAATACAGGGTAAAACACCAAACAAAGTGGTGTCCTCAAATTAAAACATTTTCAACCATTTTCCGGGCCTGCTTCGTGAGATTGCAGTTTTTTTAAAATAAGACTTTGTAGTATTTAAAATAGGTGGATATCTTTTTGCAAGAATTTAAATGTCTCGACATTAAGTAGTGTAATATGGAACCAAATTAAGAGAATGAAAGGACAAACTCCTAAACCAAAGACTTGTAGAAAGGAATGTGCTCAAGAGGTATTATCTAATCTGACTCAGGATAGTTTTTATGACGAAAATAAAAAAAATAATTTTAATGATAATATAGGACATCCTTTACTCTAGCCATTTACCCTGATTAAATAAGATAAAGCCCTTAAAAAAACTGCCAATATAGCTCCAGGCACCGAGGATATCACTTATGATATGATATTCAATCTACCGATTGGAGTTAAAAAGTTCTTATCGTTTCTATACTCCACATTTTTTTTTGAAGGGGAATGTATAGATGACCTAAAAGTAATAAAGGTTGTTCTTATTTTAAGGCCAGGTAAACCTTCCGATATTAGCTTCTCGCAGCGTCCTATATCTCTAATGTCGTGTATTCTAAAAACATTGGAAAGAATAATTAAATTTAGGATGGAATGGTAGATAAATGTCAATAACCTTTAAAAAATGTTAGTACATAAACTTATAGCGGATATCCAGGAGTGTCATGCAATAAACAGTTTTTTGGGAGCAGTGTTTCTGGACATTGAAGGGCTTATAATAATGTAAATTTAAAGATTCTCGAAGATATGCTCATGCAGTTGCATTTTCCACGATTAATTTGTAAAAATAGCAAAAATTTGTCGTAACCGTAAGGTTTTTGTTCGTTGCGAAAATAACTCAATGCTAGGTCCTAGATATGTTTCACAAGGCTTACCGCAAGGATCCGTTTTAAGTCCCATCTTATTCAATATCTACACATCCGATTTGAATTGTGTGTGTAGAAACAAAGTAATCCAATATGCAGATGACATTATTCTTTATAATTAGTCTAGGAAACTAGAAATGGAAGTTCCACCTTCTCAACGATGAGATGATTATAATGAAATCTTGGCTAAATAATAGAAATTTTGAGATGTCAATATCTAAAACCAGTGTTTCAATTTTCTCTCGGCATAATATTCCAAATGTTGAGCATATTAATCTAGCAAATATATCTCTCAATTATAAGAAAGTAACAAGATATCTTGGTTTCATCTTAGACCAGATACTAACCTGGAAGGGCCACATTATCAATATCCTTACAAAGAGTGAAAAATATGTGAATATATTGAAAGTCATCTGTAAAATATCCTGGGGAGCTGATGTAAGAACAGCCATGTTAATTTATATGGTTAACTTTTGATTATGGGTGTTTCTTCTATGGAACCGCTAGCAATTCTTTATAAAATCGTTTAAACATATTACAGAATAAAAGTCTGCAGCTGTGTGTAGGAGCTCTGAATTCGACGCCCATCGATGCTCTTAGGACCGAAGCTTCAGAACCTCCTTTACATTTAAGCAGAGTGTTGCTAAGTTATAAATCAAAAGCTACTGGCTGATGGTTCATCCAAAGCCAAGAAGGAAGAGAAAAAAAAGTGATTAGAAACAAGCTTGAGAAAAGGTTGAAAACGTTGCGTTGAGAGGCCATAGCTTCCGATCTATTCGGGTTAGTGGGTTGTTATTTTTTAAAATTCATAAGAAATTGACTGTATTTTAAATCCTCCTTTTGCTACTTTTACGTGTAATCATCAGGCACAACGGCATTTCAAGAAATCTGATTTTTTTCTCTACTTTTCTGGAGGAGCAGACATTATTAACTTCGCATAAAGGGCCTGAACACCTGGAACCAGCTCCAATAAAACCGAATTCCAATAACGCATGCGAGGGATCGGTGAATGATTTCCAGACACTGTTGGGAAAGTGCCGCTTAAGTCTATAATAATGATAATAGTAATAGTTTATATTCAAATTAACTACATTATTAACGTGCAACTTAGCTAAGAAAGTCTAAGCTTTCTTAGCTAAGTTTTGACAAAAGTTATCCTTAAAATTAAAGCATCTTCGATCATTTTTCGAGCCTGTTTCATAGGATTGCGGTTTTTTGAAAATAAATTTCTGTAAGTGCGCAGGAACAAGCTCTGGAAAAGTTGGAAATGGTCTACTTTGATAGGTCACAGCTTGTGGTCTATTCATATTAGATGGTTGCTAGTTTTTCCGATTTTCGAATTTATAAGAAATTGTACTTCAAACATTCCTTCGGTCACTTTTACGTGGTCAATAGGCAATACAAAAGTATTTCAAGTAGTCAGAAAAGTACGGTTTTTGGGCAGAAAGTGGCAAAAATAAGAGTTTCTTTGGAAACTATTGTAACTAGAACCTTTTTTTTAAATAGAATTTAACAGCTTCCTTTCACTTAGAGTTACCCTGCAGGACGCAATGGAACTGATTGTGATCAATTTTTTGCAACCTGCTGAGTTTAAGACATAAATCGCACTGCTCGTTACCTCGGTCGCTTACATTTACACAAATAAAATCTCCTAGACTGAGATCTGGTGGTTCAGGTGGCATCTCCCCTAGCTCTAAACCACCTTTCACCGTAGTATGTGGTAGCCAAATTATGCGAAGACTCCTTTAAACGATATAAAATGAATAATGTTCAAGCTGTGACAACTTTGGTGATTTAACTTATTCAATCCATGTTTTCGAGACAATCTGCTTACCACAAACTTTGAGGAAACATGGATTGGAACAAGAATTGCTAGACGACATGCGGTAAGACTTTTATTTTCTGAGAAATAAGTATTGTAGTGTGTACACATGAAATGCACTTTAACAGAATCTGACAGGTTTTGAATGGGACATACGTTTATAGTGAGTTTTCGAATCTGAAACCAATATATGTTATTAAAATAGTACACTCTTATATTTGTCTACTTACTATCATTTTAGTTTATGTATCCATAACTTTTGCTTATTATTGGATGTATGTGATATTTGGTTTTATTGAAAATATGAATCTAAAATCAGGTAAGGATCAAAAACTTATAGACGTATTCTTCTTTTAATTTAGTATTATTTATATATAACAAATATATCGTATTATTTGCAATGTATGTGCAAAAAAAATTACAAGTTTTAGAATTAGTCTATGGTCGGTGGCATCGGTTAATGTATTTTGTTATACAGGATGACCCATAAGAAACTGTACCTCCACTGGAGCTATTTGCTACTGATATACATCGACAGTCGATTAAAACTAACGAAAATTCAGGTTTAACTATCTCCAGATGATGCTATCATTTGGTGTTTCTAGAAAATATAAGATTTTCAAACATTTTGACTGACATTTTCCGTGATAAATAATTAATTAACGAAAAAATCAGGATTATTATTGTAAAATGTATAAATTAGAGAAGTAAGTACCTTATGGTTTTATTTCTATGAATAAAAGAATTGAAAGTTTCCCTTAGACACGATGACTGGGTTATAAATATTGATAAGATTTGTTATTGAGATGGAGATAATAATAAAATCGAGTCGGTGCGGTGTTAAGATAATGGGAAACTCTTGAGTGGATTTAAGGGCAATTGATCTTTATCCGGATTATTAAAATATATAAATATTGTAAGATTTTCCCAGACTGGAAAACTCCAGGCTGATTTAATGTTGGCGAACTTTTCCCGGAGTTGTTAAAATGTCTAAATATTTCAAGATTTTCTAAAGTACCTAACGATAGCTTTAAAACCATTATCAATATTAAAATTTCGTTACAATAAAAACATTTTATCACTTTCACGTTATTGCAGATTTGGCACTTGATATGCTATTTTCAAACGATTAAAAAAGCGAATGAACATACAAAAAGGTAATTAGAGAATATCTATACTGACTTTATCCTTATTATCTTGAATAAAGCGAAATATTTAAACGTAATGTGAATGTAAATAGGAATAAAACTATTAATAAAAGCATTCTAGGTAACGGTCTAGGTATGCTAAATTAATCTATGATTATATGACTATATGACTGCTTGGTTGAGAGGCAAGGACACTTGACTCTCATCGAAGAGTCCCGCGTTCGATTTCCTGCCGCGCCGATACTCAAAATCATTGTATAGGTTTTTCACACATCTCTTATCACTGATCCGGACACACACCGTAAAGACATATTTAACATCCTTAAAAATATCTTTATATAAATTATTTTACGTATTATTATTATACCGGGTGACAACGATATCAGTAGCACCTCTCTTTTGCCCCTTGTTTTTCAAGATATCAAAACGAAATTTGGCATAGTTAATACAGATGTAAAATGTCATATTTTGACGTATTTAAAGATTTTTCGGTTTAGCCGGAAGTAACACTAATTTTTTATTTATAAATGGAACACCCTGTATATTATTGCAATCTCACAATCTAGGGGAAATTCTCAAAATGTTTGAATTATTTTGGTGAATTTTTACGCCGACTTGATTTTTCAAAGCCAAATTTTATTTTGAATCGAGAGTGCTACGATTAACTTTATCATCATAAATGACAAAAAATAATGGTATACAACTTTGACTTTTAACCAACAAATTTAATGACTTGGTGCATTCTAATCTTTCGAAATTAGTTTCTTGTAAAAAATTTTTTTTCTTCAAATGGTAACTCAGTTAACCCTCAGTTAAATACAAACTTTTCAAGACCAATCCAACCAATCAAACGTATTTATTTTTCATTATGATAGAAAAATAGTATAAATGATTTTTAAAGTAAGCCATGAGAAACAAAAATTGTTTGTTTGACACTTTAGAAAATTAGAAAATGGCTTCTAATCAACATAATTTAATTCGGTTTAAAAATTAGAACAATATTTTTTTTTATTAAATATTAATAATAGCATTGTATTAGCTTACTGTAAAAAAGAACGTGACAAACACAATAATTATTTCACGAACTATCAACGTAACAGATGTTCAATGCAGATCTCCCTCTTCTACTTCTGGAAATGAAAACACGGGAGGAAAATTCAAGAGGTATAAAATCCGGAGAACGTGGGGGCCTACTATAGGACCATTGGTTGTAATAACTCGCTCATCAAACCTATATGTCAAATGATTTACAGTTTGGGAAGCATTATGCGGAGTAGCATCTTGTTGGAAGTAAAGTCTCCTCAAAAATCTCAAGGGGTAGAAAATCTAAATACTGTTGACCATTTAGACGTCCTTGAAAAAGTATTGGTCCAATAATCCTATTTCCAATTATTCCTGCCCACACATTGACATTGACTCCAAATCTTTCCTCTTGTTGCCCTGGCTCATTAAATGTCGATTTTTTAAGCCCAATATCTAGTATTCTGCCTATTGAATATACAATTATTCGTGAATCGCGACTCATCAGAGAAGAGGATACATTTCACGAAATTTTGGTCATCATCATAATACGTTGACCATTTTTTTTAAAATTTATATTCAAGTGCTTTATTAAATTTTATTTGACACGTATTTTTTTATTTTACAATCTAAAGTCATTTTAATAGTGAAATTAATTATTTAAATTAAGAAATTTTGAATTCGCGCCCATCGCCACATCAGATGTGAAAGCATGTGCAGTTATATAAAGGAATAATCGACGGGCGTCGTTTGCTTTGCTTATTTGCTGTTAGCATATAGTCCAGTCAACTAATTTGAGTGCTAATTAATGATTTTGATGAAACCTTGTGCAATGTGTTTGTAATGACGTTAATAAAGAGTTGAAAAAAGATCAGAGTAGGAAATTATCGGAAGGGGTAGAAAACACCCCTTTTATCACGGGTTCCGTAACTTATAGAATTAGGTCAAGAGAAACAAAAAATTTACCTTTCTTGACCCAAAATAAGATATTTTTACTCTTGTGAATTTTTTCGAAAAATGCATATTCTTTTTAAATATGGCCACTCGAAAATTCTTAAAAGTGGGGGAGGGGAACAGTAAAAGTTAAAAAAAAAAACTGTAAAGTGCATTTTCACCGAGTTATTCCGGAAAAACATGAAAAACTACCCCTTTCTTTGGCTACCATATTGTAACGCTTTAAAAATATGTAATTTAAAAATTTTAAAAAATTCAGACGTATGCATTGAGGCCTTCTAAATATTTTTTGTCTCTTGGAATTTTTTTGTAACTTGCTAATTTTTCGAGTTACATGCAGTTTTTCACGATAAATAATGTACTATATTTTTTGTACATTAAAAAATACATGAAAATTCGAAAAATGAACGTCATTTATGTATATTATTATAAAAAAATATGAAATCTATATAGTTATACCATTTTTAAAAGTTCAATATAATTTTTTAATTTTCATGTATTTTTTAATGTGAAAAACTGCCTGTAACTCAGAAAATTAGCAAGTTACAAAAAAATTCCAAGAGACAAAAAATGTTTAAAAGGCCTCAATGCATACGTCTGCGTTTTTTCAAATTTTTAAATTACACATTTTTAAAGCGCTTCAATTTCAAAGAAAGGGTAGTTTTTCATGTTTTTCCGGAATAACTCGGTGAAAACGTATTTCACAGAAAAGTTGCAAATAAAAAAAAGTCTTGTATTTCGATGGTACATTCACCCGAATTTTTTCAGATTTTTTTTCAACCTTCACATTTCCCCTCCCCCACTTTTAGGAATTTTCGAGTGACCAAAAACCCATAAAACGATACCCCACATCGGTAGTGGGGTGGGGGTGGTGACAGGGGGTGGGAGTGAGGGGTGGATAAAGTAAGAAAATATTTTGAGGTTTCTGGTTCTTGTACACACACTAAATCAAATTTTTTTTCATCCCCTTTAATAATGGGGTGGGGGTGGTAATGGGGGTGGCTAATGCCAAAATTTTTTTTGAGACCTTAGCTTCTCTTGTCTATACTAAATATCAATTTTATGAACTCTTACTTGCTTGATTTACCTATTTACTCCAAATTTACCCCAATTTACCCCCCAACCCTTCGACGGAACAAGATGAAAATATAATCTAGTTCTAGATCTCGTTAAAGTACATACGTGTACCAAATTTCAAGTCAATATCTCAAACGGTTCCAGAGTAAACGTGCGCACAAAAAAAGTTACAGACAGACAGAAATTTTTTTTTCGCTCAAACTTGAAATCTCGACGTTTCATGACATTCTAAGCTTATTTGAACAATAAAAATTTTTAAAAATTTTTTTGTCGTTACTATACTTCCACTGGGTGTGGAAGTAAAATGAGAAATATTGCTTGCACGGGTGTTGTCTTTCAGGATATAGTTGCTTACACAGATTTTTAGCTGCTGTTGCGTTCTTACGGCATTCGCCGTAAATTAGTAACGTTAACGTTAAAAGGACGTACTAAGGAAACTTTTTTTATTATTGTAGAAAGAGTACTAGTACAAACGAGTACATTTAGTTTAGAGATTGCGCACCAGAGCAATGTTCGCGTTACAAGGTCTTTTTCTCACTTATTATACATTTTATAATAAAATGCTCCAATTTAAAAAAACTGATTCCATTAGCTACAACTTTCTCGTAGTAGTTATGCAGTTATTTTGAAAAATAAAGAAGTTGCCTCGATCCACACTTTCCGCAGTAAATTACACAAAATTGACAACTCTTCCATTAATATTTATATTCTTCAGTCATATCAAGGTAAATATTATTATTGCATACACCGTTGGAAAGCGAAAGATTTGAAGTTTATAACAAGTTTTTACGACGATAAATGACAGATATAGAGTGGTGTAAAATATCGTAGTATTGTAAAAGTGCAATTCCAAATCAAATTGCAACCTCAAAATATGTTTTGTGAAATCTTTTTACATAGATTGTAGGGATTGTTGATTGCTTGGCCCTAAATTGGCTTTTCTTCACCTCGACCTAAAAGAATATCTTTTGTGAATTACCCTACAACTAATTGTTGCCCAGGATTTCAAGGTTTTTTACAAAGCTTGCGATTTGCCTATGTGCTAATTTCCTATGTCTTCAGGCATTAATTTTGCCTATTCCAGGTACTTTAGCCTAATACGGATTAATACCTTGCATTCACAAAGTATATGTTCCGCAATCTCAGTTGCAGCATCGCAGTTCTGCATTTATCATCTTCTGCCGTACCCATGTCCTTGAGATGGCATCTCAAGAGGCAATGACCAGTTAGAAGGCCTGTGATAAGCATTAGGTCGGACTTGTCGAGTTCGGGAAGCCTTGTGGCATTCTTTGTCAAATAGGAAACTTGTTCTCTTATCTTTGGCCTGAAGTAGTTCTCCAGTAGGACTTCTTCTGTTCCTTTTCCCATTTCTGAACCTCCCCCGTTATGTGTTCCTTAGATAAGCCACAAAACGGTTCGGGTCCGAAAAATGGGATTTCAGTCCCTTTTCTTGCAAGGTTGTCAGCGAATTCATTACCTTCTATTCCTTCACGTCCTGGCACCAACATCAAGGTAACCTTGTTGTTTTTTACCAGTTGCTTCAGGGATTGTCTGCACTCCCAGGCAATTTTAGACTCGAAGGTATAGGACCTGGGAGACTTTAATGCTGCCTGGCTATCTGAAAGTATATAGATCTTTGCCCTTCGAATGCATTCCTGGGCACACAGATCTATAGCATAGATTTCTGCCTGGAAGATGGTTGTCAAGGGCTTTAGATCTCTTTACATAAGATTCAACTGTACGATTTTGTATGATTAATTTGGAATAAAATTGAATTTGGAACAGTGCAATTTTACGTACGCGGTAAAACGGGTTTGAAGTTACGATTTTCCTGTCGACATGTAGTGACGACACACCAGTTATTTACTCTTAACAGCACGATAAAATTAGTGTTTTTAGTGCTTCTTTTCGATGTAAAAATTAACATAATACCTTTACCTTTATGCATTTGGACCCGCTGAAACCTAATCATAAGTCAGAATTGTCAGATTGGCCCGTTTTTCACCCTTAATCCCAAAAAACACCCCCAAGACTAAGGATGTAAAATTTCACGAAATATATTTTTTTGAAATATTTCAATGAAATATTTCATGAAATATTTCACACTACGTGAAATATTCCAAATGTGGCTTTCTCTCGTCAAATTTGCTGTTTACTGTTTATTGCCTTGTTTTCTAGGAAACTAACTCAAAATATAAGTATGTCAAAGAACTCCAATAACACAAAATATAAAAAAAACTTATTTGAAACTAACAGGTGACTTTTATGGATTTTTGGGTGCTGAATCCGGGAAAAATAATGAAAAAATTCCTCAGTTTTTTGCAAATTTCATTTTTTCTGGGTGACTATGAAATTTTTAGTTGAAAAGCAGCCTCACACATGTCCTTATTTCTTTTTTTTATTGGAATATGGTTTCATTGAAATGGGAGCAGTGTTGCTAATTACGCACGTTCGTAAAGCGCCAGATTTTTAGGGGCAGCAAGCAAAATCAGAATAATAAAAATTCGTTCGACTGCACATCTTGCACTGATAACTTTATAACTTGTAACATATAAATGGACATAATTTTTTCCCTAACATTATTTTTAGGATTTGACAATAATAAATAATAAGTTTTAAGAAGTGTATCGATCTCCTCAGTCTTGGGTGATATTATATACATAAAGTCAGCGTCTTTGAGTGGTGGTACAATTTGTACCGCCATTCAAAGACGCCGACGTTTTTATGTAAAATAATAACATATCACCGAGAACTATTTAGGTACATACATATTTGTATTTGAGTATTTGCAATGAGGCTATTGCTGGTCACTTCAGAGAATTCAGATGTTACTCACAAGAGGTAAAATAACAATCGGAGCTTTTCCATGAATAGGGAAGGAAATGCAGGGCCATCAATGTGGATTAAATTAATTGAAAATACATTAACAGTGTCCTTCGTTGTAAATAAACTTAGTTTGGAATAATAAAACTTTTTTAAAATTTTTTAAGACACATCTCTACATTCCAAAATAGCCATATTCATGCCTATTAGGTTCAAAATATTGGGTCGAGTTGCGAAAAACCCGTGGGTGATGGAGAAAAACTGATGTCATTTTCGGATTCAGCACCCTTCAAAACTGTTAGATCACCCTAAATAATAAAAAAGTTTTCATAAAATTTTTTTTGCAGGCCTGTGTAATACAGGCTCCAGGTAATATTAACTATGTTGGACACTATTTTGTATTTATTGAAATTTAAAGACAATAGGTATTAATTGTAATTTAAAATTATAAGATAAAATTAGAAATAATTATTAATTGTAGTTAAACTAGTGTAAGTTTAGGGAAGGCCATCTTCTAATCTGAGCTACCGCTGTCGATGTCACTGGAAGCCTCATTTGCATCATATATCGTCATCATAATCATATATATCATATATCAAAATATATTTTTCAAAGTGAAATATTTCGGAGCAATATTACTGAAATATTTCAAGATTTAAATATATTTCCATATTAAATATTTCGAAATATAATCGAAAAAGTGAAATATTTCAGTAATATTTCGAAATTTAAATAAATTTCAAAATGAAATATTTCCATTTACATCCCTACTCAAGACAAAAAAAAGTGGTCCGTCCGGCGGGTCAAACTAGTATATTCTTATGTATTTTGACCTGCTGAATCCGAAGTCGGAATTGTCAGATTGGCTCGTTTTTCACCCCCTGACCCTAAAAAGCACCCCCACAACAAAAAAAGTGGTTTTTCTGCCGGACCATACCAGTGTATCCTTATGTATTTTGGGGCAAAAAATGAGCCAATCTGACAATTCTGACTTCTGATTCAGTTTCAGCGGATCTAAATATATAAGGATTCACTGGTATGGTCCGCCGGACAGACCATTTTTCTTGTGGGAGTGTTGGGGGTTGAAAAACGAGCCAATCTTTCAATTCTGACTTCGAATTCAGATTCAACAGGTCAAAATACATATAGTCTGGGGTTCAACAGTACGAAATCGCTCTAAATTCCAAGTAACCTGTTCCGACATGACGTACATTTTTCAAATTCAGATTTGCAAAAAGGGTTATATAGGACACCAAAAATGACTTGTCGGATTCTTATCAGCTCTTGCATAACTTCTTAAATGATAAGAAAAGAGACGAAATGATAATCCCTAAAAAAATGTTTTTTAATACATAAACACGTCCTGTAAAAGAAACTATGAGTGCTATCCATCTAATTTTTTTATAGTATACACTAAAGACATAAGCGCTCGGATGAGGCTCGATGGCACTGTTTAAATATGTTTAGTTTTTTGGGAAAAAAATATGAAATCTGTAACTATAAAATATTGTAGTAAGAATTTCAACATACGAGCAAGTACTTCAATTTTAAATTTTTTGTGTATAAACTATGCTAACAAACATACCCAATATATTGAAAATGTTTTTAAGACAAGAACTAAGTTGATATTGCATATAGTATTCGAGTTGTGAATTTTTAAAATGGGTGCATGATGCGGCGCATGCAATAAAGGCGACAGTTCTCCTAAAATTCATAAAGCGCATGAAAACAGTTTACAGTGGAATTAGCTGGTATGTTTATGTTTACTAGGCGTATGTACTTATGTATATAGTGTGAAGTTATTTGTCTTAACATTTTAACATTATAAAAACTATTTGTGTTTGATTGTTTAAATCAATTGATTATTGTTTGCGGTTCATATTTATTATTTACTAGCTATGCCCGCGGTTACGTTCGCGTGGAATTTTGAAATTGACTAAAAAGCTTCTTTATAAACGACGTTAGAGGTAGAAGAATCACCATTCCGGAATATTTCAGAAAACTCACAAATTTTCTGGAATATTCCAGAGTACTCTCGATTTTTCTGGAATATTACAGAAGTTTAATCTTAAAAGTTTATGCCGTGCAAATACGCTTATTGTAGAGATCAAGCTGTATCTCCTGTTCTACTAGACCGATTTTCATAAAACTTGGCTTAGTCTATGCCGATTTCGATGAAATAAGAACTAAATGTCACTCCAAGCTTAGATGAACCTCATTGGTTCAGTTGATTCTGCGTGATGCGCGTTCAAACAGACAAGCAGACAAACAGAGAAAAATTCCAAAATCTGTCTTAATGTATTCCATTACTCATCTTACATCCCCCACATCAGTTTTTTGCGAATATTTTCAATGTCCATACACGTCAACTTTACAAATGTATTATATGTATACGTTTGAAAATTATTAAAAGATAAAATAATTTAATAAAAGTGATTTACGCTCCCTCCCACCGACGGAAGACGCTTTTCAACAACATGTTGCAAATATTAGTTTTTTTTTTAAACAGTGTTGTGAACCGTCATTCAAATTACCTCTTGCACAAAATTTTGGATGCAGAATTGGAAATCAGGAGCTGGTACCGATAATGTCGACAAAAAAAAGTTTATCTGAACTTAAATTAAAAAGTGCGACTGTAAAATAAAATGCGACACAAAATGTTCTTGTGAGTGGTATTCAGTTGCGTGCTCGTATGCTGCTTTTCCTGAAAATTGTTTTAAGGGAAAAAGCAATATGCATTATTTTATAATGATAGTGATTCTGATTAAAATGTTAGAATAGTTATACACAAAAATTACATAATATACAACATTCATGTTTTATTTAAAATATCTCCCTTTTCTGCTTTCTATTAAATATGCTAAATACCTAAAATAATATTTCTCACTAATGTTTTATTTCTTAAACAATATAAAAACGAGTAGAAGTTGCACTCAGGCATGGCTAATTGCGAATACTTATTTGATTAACATTTTGCTCGAACACACAATTCACTTTGTATCGATTATTATTTTTTTAATGAGTGGCCGCAATCGGCAACGCCCGACTACTACTTTCATTCGTTTTGTTGTATTATTAACATAAAGTAATTCAAATTTGCAATTATATTGAACAATATAGTGCTTTTTACTGTTACACTGTACCAATT
Source organism: Rutpela maculata (assembly GCA_936432065.2). Classification (NCBI taxonomy): domain Eukaryota; kingdom Metazoa; phylum Arthropoda; class Insecta; order Coleoptera; family Cerambycidae; genus Rutpela; species Rutpela maculata. Next base: position 4,855,225 of record OW386294.2, read on the forward strand.
ATCGTGTAGACTATTTTTATTTTAATGCTGCATAATTACGTGCCTCATAAAAAAATCATAAACAAAAAACTGTATACGTTATCGACAGGATCTTTTTTAAAAAAACTTTTTCAATATATGGACTATATTTGGTAAGCAATTGTATATAAGAATTTCATAAATTTAACATAGTTGTCCGCATATCGAAATTTTTAGAACGTAAATATCAACCTTTTGATTTTAATTATTTTTTTCCAAAAAAAAATATTCTTTTCAAAAATACCAATAGCTTAGTTAGAATCACGTATATCTTTTGAGTATACATACCAAAAATCAGATCGGTAGGTTACATAGTTTTTGTTTTAACGGAGAATAACCATTGTAAAACATAATTTTGTAATTATCAATCCGCCATCTTTTTTGCGATTTCTGAAGTTGCGCAAGAGCAAAAATTAATCCGACAAGTGTTTTCTAGTGCTCCAGGTAATGCTCTCTTCATTACTTATATCGACATTTATACGTCATGTCGGAACAGGTCATCTTGATTTTGGAGTGCTTGGACCCCGGACTAATAAGGATACACTGGTATGGTCCGCCGAACAGACCACGTTTTTTGTTTTGGGGGTGTTCTTGGGGGGGGGGGGGAGGTGTTTATCTGGGGTTTGGGATGAAAAATGAGCCAATCTCTCAATTCGGATTCAGCAGGTCCGAATACATAAGGATACACTGGTCTGGTCCGCCGGACAGACAATTTTTTTTGGGGGGGGGGGGGGGTGTTTTTTGGAGTTCGGGGTAAAAAACGGGCCAATCTGACAATTCTGACTCCAGATTCGGTTTCAGCGGGTCCAAATACATGAGGGTACGCTGGTCTGGTCCGCCGAACAGACCACTTTTGTGGGGCTGTGTTATTATTATGGAAAAGTTTTATGTATTATTACTGTGAGGGTCATTTTTCTTTTATATTGTTCTCATGTTAAAAAAATCTATTGTTATTAATTTACTATTTATACATGTAATTATATTATTCAACGTTTAATGATTAATTGCTAATTATTTGTACTTGAGGTAAATAAACCTTATATTATTGTTAGAGAATATTATTTAGGTATTAAGCAAATCACAACCTACATACTTTGTTATTTATTATGGAACTACCTACTTTCTGTATATTGTTTCCCTAATCTGGGCACGCTAATACACTAGTTAGGTAAATACTTTAAAACACTCACTGGAGAACCAATCAAACTCTGCTAGCTAATACTGACGAAGTATTGAATTACATGATAGGATTATTAGCATTTTAAAGCAAAACATATATTAAAAATACTTAAATCATTTATTTAAATTCAGTCATTCACACTTTTTTATTATTTTTTTATATTATTGTTATTATTATTATACTCTTTATTATATTATTAATCCAAGTATCTTTTCATTGAAAGCTAAATATGATTCTTGATACGTTTCAGCTCGAACAGGATTTTATATCAAATATTCAATATAATGACAATTACTTGATACATTAGAATTTCGGAAGAAATTGAATTGAATTTCGGAAGAAATTGACCGAAGTAATGAACTGATTTTTAATCCTGGTGTGCTTCTTTTAAATGTGCAGTGTTTAAATATTGAAAAACTAAATAATTTGTATATGGATAGCTGTAATTATGACTTAAATTTTATATGCTTGAGTGAAACTTGGGCTAATCCAGTTTCAATAAATACTTTTAATTTGACTGATTTTGTGTTAGGAAGCAGTTATTGCAGAAATATGTTCAAGGGTGGAGGCGTCGCCATATTAGTAAAACGTGATTTAGACTTTTGGGAAATTGATTTAAAAAATTATTGCCTAGACAAACATATAGAAATATGTGCTGTATCTTGTAAAATAAATAAGATAGGTAAAACGGTTGTAATTTTAACATGTTATAGGTCTCCTTCTGGAGATATCAATATGTTTTTGGAAGGACTTATGAGTGTCTTGAACTTTATTTATAAACCAAATACAAATATCTTACTTTGTGGCGATTTTAATCTTGATTCATACAATAGCTCAAATGATTTTAAAAAAATGTGTAATTTGTTGCAATGTTTTAACCTTAATAGTATGGTAGGGTGGCCTACTAGAGTAACAGATACCAGTCTATCCGGAATCGACCATATATTTAGTAACTTTACTGATAATGGTACATCTTGTGTTGTGGATAATAACATTTCTGATCACAGAACAATTTTGTTTGACTTCGGTCTAGATAAACCTAGTGAAAATTCTAATATGTGTTATGTAAAAAGATCTTTTAATGATAATAGTCTATGTAACTTTCAGTCTGATATTCAAAAAGAGAAGTGGTATGAAATTTATCACATTAACGATGTAAACTTGGCGTTTGATTATTTTCTAAATATATTTCTGTTTTATTTCAATAAACATTTTCCTAAACGTAAGTATTATGTGAATAAAAGCAAAAATAAAAAATGGGTTGATAACGAAGTTCAGATTTCGAGCCTCAAACTGAAGGACTTGTACGTTTTAAAAAATGTATACCCCGAATTGACTTCTTTTTACAAAAAAGAAAAGAAAAAACACAATACTTTAGTTAAAAATACAAAAAAAAGATATTATCAAAGTAAAATTGATAACTCTAACAACCCCACAAAAGCGGCGTGGAATATTGTTTCTGAATTGTCTAATAAATTTAAACAAAACAAGAACATTATAATTAAAGAAAATAGTGAAATAGTCGATAATCAATCTGATGTTGCTAACGCATTTAACATTTTCTTCAAAAACGCTCCACTTGATATTATCAACAAAATACCACATAAGGATAATGAAAATGCTTGCTTTAGTAATAATATAAATAATCAGCATAGCACAATATTTTTAGAACCATATTCAGAACCAGAAATGTGTAATATAATAAGATATAAACTAAAAAATAAACACTCATCAGGACATGACGATGTACCCTCATTTCTCATTAAAAGAGTAATGATGGAAATAATCAAGCCCTTAGTTTATATTGTAAACCTATCATTTTCTGCTGGAGCTTTTCCAGAAATTTTAAAAATTGGGAAAGTTATTCCTGTTCATAAAAAAAATAATATACAAGAGTTACAAAATTACAGACCAGTTACCATACCTTCAGGGTTTTCAAAAGTTATTGAATATTGCTTTTTAAACCGATTACTGATTTTTTTGAATAAAAATAATACACTTTCACATAACCAGCACGGATTCTTAAATAATAAATCAACTCATAGTGCAATGCAATCGTTTTATGAAAAGATAATAACGTATGTCGAAGCAGGTGAATGTCCTGTTGGTATCTTTTGCGATTTAAGCAGGGCATTTGACTGCGTTAATCATAAAAAACTTATCTCCAAACTTTCTAAGTACGGGGTAAGGGGCCTAGCCTTAGACTGGGTTGAAAGTTATTTGTCATGTCGCAAACAGTATGTGTCAGTTACCAATATTACGCACAATACAATTGATTCTGTTAACTCGGCATCTGTAGAAATTAATATGGGCGTGCCACAAGGGTCGGTATTAGGTCCCATATTATTTTTATTATATATTAATGATCTGGATGGTTTGAGTGCTTTAGCAGATTTTACTTTTTATGCAGATGACACATCCATTATACTATCAGATAAAAATGTTGATATTTTAGAGATGAAATGTGATGTTTTATTGGAAAACCTTAGTAATTGGTTTAGTGAAAATTCTCTTTATTTTAATGTTGAGAAAACACAGGCATTAGTGTTTCACAATAGACAAAAGAAATGTGATTATCCAAATATTCAACTTGATAATACGTCAATATCAACAAGGACGTCCAATGTAAAATTTTTAGGTATAAATATTGACAGTTGCTTGAACTGGAAAAGCCATTGTGAATTACTGATAGCCAAATTACATTCTGTAGTTTATCAGTTCAAAAATGTAAAAAATGTTCTAAACATGGCTCAACTAAGGAATTTATATTTTGCCGAGGTTGATTCTCGGTTAAGATATGGTGTTTGTTTTTGGGGGATTTCCACCCTATCAAATAATGTATTTTTAGCCCAAAAGCGTGTGATAAGATGTATGGTAGGCTTATCCACAAGAGAGACCTGTAAAAATATATTTAAGGACTATAATATCTTGACACTTCCGTCAATTTTCATTTTTGAACTATGTTTATTCGTCTTTAAAAACAAGAGTAAATTTGTTTCTAACAATCATCTACATAATGTAAATACCAGGCAAAAACACGATCTTTATGTGCCCTTCAGTAAATTAAATGTCTCTGTAAATTCACCCACTTGTCTAGGACCTAGGGTTTTTAATCACCTCCCTGTGGAAATAAAACATTGCAATAAACTTGAATTATTTAGAAAGAAACTTAAAATATTTTTAATTAGCAAAACCTTCTACAAACTAGAAGAATATTTTAATATGTAAAGTGCTCTGTGATTTACTTCTTTTTTTCTTTCTTCTTCTTCTCTCTTTTAGATATTAAGACTGACTATTCCTATACAATAATGTATCATATTGTCATAAAAGGAAAATAAAGTTTATTTATTATTATTATTACATAATAACATACTGCAAATAAAACATCATTTTTGGTTTAGCTAGTCAAACAATGTTAACATAATCCTCATAACTAAATAGTTGCATAACCTGTAACGGTAGATTTGAAATTAGTAATATGACTAGTGTTAAGGCAGTCAGTCATGTGAGCAGATGAAATCCGCAACATAATACTATATTATACAATGATGCTATAATGAAGGCTATTATTATTGAGGATGGAGATTACAACTCGAACGAGCGCAGCTAGCGAGTGTTGTAACCATCCGGGGTAATAATAGCCATTATAGTGAGTTTATAATGTTTACAGTTTTAAGTTTATATGCGACTAACCTGTATATAAAAGATAGTGATACGTACATAATATATAAACGCATAAAAAATGTTAATTTTTAAATTATTTATTTCTTTTCAACAAAATGTAAGTTAATTTTACTACAGTTAATAAACTGAACTGATGAGGGCATATTTTGTGTTATAGTATGATTAGCACTATTTTCAAAGGCAGTAATACTATCAGTAATAACTACTCTAGCAGCTGTAGAAGTAGAAGCCGTAGCATTGTTTACTTACTTTGAAATAGTTTCGGCTGTTATCATTTTATTTTTAACAGATTGGTAGATGTATCGTTCAGCTACGTGTGAGGACTTCCAGCCTTCTAGCAATGACCGGTGTACAGTTCAGGATTTGACTAATTCAAATAAATTGCTATTTGTTTTCCCAGTACAGTAAACTATTTTTTCCAATTCGTTGAATGGTGCATTTACCTCTTTGGTAATTTAACAAAAATTAGCTTATTGTCACGTGCGACGACCGAGGATTCATGTACTTTTTTACAATCCCATAAAATTCACCAGTAATAACAAAACTTCTTATCACTTTGGTTTTCGTTTTAGGTACAGTTATTAATGATGTTGTACTTAGATCTTTCACGTCTTCAATTACTTCCACGTCCAGTGGAAGTATAGTAACGACAAAAAAATTTTAAAAATTTTTATTGTCCAAATAGGCTTAAAATGTCATGAAACGTAGAGGTTTTAAGTCTGAGCGAAAAAAATTTCTGTCCGTCTGTCTGTCGGTCTGTCTGCCGGTCTGTCTGTAACTTTTTTGTGGGCACGTTTACTCTGGAGCCGTTTAAGATATTGACTGGAAAGGGTATAACCGGATAAGCATAGTGAAATATGCACCTGAGCCAAATTGGACTTTGCATACATGGCTTGTTAGCTCTCTACTAATAAACAATTTCTGCCGAGTTTTAAATCCGTACCCCTATGGTTGGGCCAGTTATAGAGGGAGACGTGATTTTCAGTTTCTATTTAATTTCGCTTTTCCTGTTGCATTTAAAATTCTGAAAAAAATCAGGATCCATACAGTCTTAAGGGTGCATGTCAGGATTTTTTTTCAGAATTTTTGGCTTAAAATTCGGCTTGCTAAAAATTTTTGAAATTTTGAAAAAAAATTTTTTTTAGGATTTTATCAAGTGACTACCTTTATTTTTTTACAGTAATAACTACTTCATATGCTTGTTGGTTTGTAATTTTTTCAGATTTTTTAAAGTGGTGGGCCATGGAGTAAAAAATTAAATTTGGATTTTGAGATGTTTGGGCTCTTAATCTTTATTCTTGAATATATTGTAATTTGTAACATCAAAAAGTTTACTTAGCATTTCTGCAGGTTTTACAATTTTGGAAATATATTGAGCGTGAGATAAATAATAAATTATTGCAGCTATGTGTGACAGCACCCGACTGGGCGTCTACCATTTGCACACTCGCAGTAGTATCGCCTAACTCCTCGGAAACCAACGGAATTTGGCTCATAATCAATAAAAGACTTATAAGTTCTGCTACTAACATGTCATGTCACTTCTACTTTAAATATATTATTATTGTCTTTAACATAAACCATAATAACTGATACGATCCAGTGAATAAAATTTTCAAGTCGTTCTGTGTCATTTCTGGGAAATCAAGGAGGTATGAGGATTTCAACTGTTGAAATGGAACCTTTTGCCTAGTCCAATGTTTCATCTCGGTCTCTAAAGTTAAAGTATTCTTCACAGTTTGCTGCGATGTCATTTGGAAAATAATGTTTTCGGAAAGAATAACATGTGAAAGGCGTTTTGTTTTCCAAATCTATTAATTAAAAAACAAGCTATCCGAAAGTATGTACGGACTCTAGGAACCAATTTGTTATCCCACTGCTGATGAAGTAGTCGGTACTTCTGTCCAATTACACCGTGAGTTGCCTCAGCGATCCAGCGAACCTTTGTTACTCGGCGTGAGTCATTGGATTCAGCAGTGGTCAGCTTACTACGTTTGCCTTTAAGAGCAGGCATAAGTACTTTATAACCTCGTTGTTCCAAATGGCCCTTTACATCGCGATCGACGATACAAATATCACCTTCCTTCAGAAGATTTTGCAACTCTTTCGGATCTTGCAAGACAAATTTCATGATATCCGCATTATTCTGCGTTGCGTGAAAAGGTCCGAGCATTTCGACAATATATAGGTGTTTGTGGTGCAAATCGTGGTGCAAGTCATTGTCGAAATGCTCGGACCGTTTCACCCAACGCAGAATGATGCGGATGAAAATATAAAGTACTTATGGCTGCTCTTAAAGGCAAACGTAGTCAGCTGACCTCAGCCGAATCCAATAATTCACGCTGAGTAACAAAAGTTCACTGGGTCGCTGAAGCAATTCACAGTGTAATCGGACAGAAGTACCGATTACTTCGTCAGCAGTTGGATAACAAATTGCTTCTTAGAATCCGTGCATACTTTCGGATAGCTTGTTTTTTAATTAATAGATTTGGAAAACAAAACGTCTTTCAGATGTTAGTCTTTCCGAAAACATTATTTTCCAAATGACATCGCAGCAAACTGTGAAGAATACTTTAACTTTAGAGATCGAGATGAAACATTGGACTAGGCAAAAGGTTCCATTTCAACAGCTGAAATCCTCATACCTCCTTGATTTCCCAGAAATGACACAGAACGACTTGAAAATTTTATTCACTGGATCGTATCAGTTATTATGGTTTTTGTTAAAGACAATAATAATATAATTAAAGTAGAAGTGAGGTCGCTACATGTTAGTAGCAGAACTTATAAGTCTTTTATTGATTATGAGCCAAATTCCGTTGGTTTCCGAGGAGTTAGGCGATACTACTGCGAGTGTGCAAATGGTAGACGCCCAGTCGGGTGCTGTTCACACATAACTGCAATAATTTATTATTTTTCTCACGCTCGATATATTTCCAAAATTGTAAAACCTGCAGAAATGCTAAGTAAACTTTTTGATGTTACAAATTACAATATATTCAAGAATAAAGATTAAGAGCCCAAACATCTCAAAATCGAAATTTAATTTTTTACACACCACGGCCCACCACTTTAAAAAATCTGAAAAAATTACAAACCAACAAGCATATGAAGTAGTTATTACTGTAAAAAAATAAAGGTAGTCACTTGATAAAATCCTAAAAAAAAAAATTTTTTCAAAATTTCAAAAATTTTTACCAAGCCAAATTTTAAGTCAAAAAATCTGAAAAAAAATCCTTAAGAGTGTATGGACCCTGATTTTTTTCAGAATTTTCAATGCAACAGCGAAATTAAATAGAAACTGAAAATCACGTCTCCCTCTATAACTGGCCCAACCGTAGGGGTACGGATTTAAAACTCGGCAGAAATTGTTTATTAATAGAGAGCTAACAAGCCATGTATGCAAAGTCCAATTTGGCTCAGGGGCATTTTTCACTATGCTTATCCGGCTATACCCTTTGGTACACATATGTACTTTAATGAGATCTAGAACTAGATTATATTTTCATCTTACCCCCTTATTAAAGGGGATGAAAAAAATTGCGATTTAGTGTATGTACAGGAACCAGAAACCTCAAAAATTTTTTTACTTCATACATACTTCGGTCACACCCCCATCACTACCCCCACCCCACTACCGATGTGGGGTATCATTTTATGGGTTTTTGGGGTAGAAGATTTCAAATATTATATTATTAAAGTTCCATAAACAATTATTTTCACATACAAAGTTTTTTCGTTGTGAGTGATTTGGATAGAGAATCTGGATGTAGAAGTAGTGATTCCTTGGGCAGCGGTTTACAATGTTGGGAAGAATTGAACCAACCAGTCCCTTATTTTAAGTATGAATCGACGATGTCAAGAATTTATTCGTGGTAGAGGTGGAAATACTCACTATTAGCATTTCTTTTTTGTATTTTGTATTTGTATGTGTTTATTTTTGTATTTTGTATTTTGTTTCCATTTAATTTTTTTGTTTCTATATTACCTTTAAGTAAAGACATACTATGCTATAAAATTGTGTTTCTCTGCTACTAATAAAGATAATAAAGTGAATCAAAAAACATAATGTTAAGAAGGGATAAAGCTAGGGTACGATATGAATTTTAACTTGCTTATTATAGTGTAACTGTTGAACTTCACAGGGTGTTACAAATTGTATGGAAAAAACACACCCTGTAATCAATAAAAAATTATTTTCCTCGTTTTTCTCATAAAATAGCTTTATATCGATCTATGCTTAATAGAGCTTTTGCTATACCCTTATCAGAAGAAAACCTGAATAATGAAATAGAAGTCATAAAATAAATCGTAAAAATTAGTTATTTTCAAGGACTAAAAAATGCAATTTCCACATATTTAGTGGAACGCAATTAACTCCGCCATATAAAAATATTTCAGCTTGAGGGTATTCTAAGAAGCGAGTAAATGCATTTATTGGGTAAGCGCAGCCCAGGATGAAGCAATTTCCCTTATAATTCGTAGACTCGCTTTTTAAATATTATTTCATTTTATATTATAATTCAATTTTTACCATAAGCGCATTGACTGTTTGATATTGCTGTATTGTATATGTACGAATATAAATTATTTGTCTAATGCTCTATTATTAATTGTTAATTATTAGTATTATATAGCACAGGCACACAAAAAAATTCAGTTTTCTGAGGTTTCACATGTATACTCCCATGTATTTTTGACCGCTGAACACCATCTCGATGGAATAAAATGACCATAATGAAAATTTGTATCTGTCACCCGAGTCAGCAGAATAGGCTAATAATACATTTTCAGAAAGCGAGTTAGTTTTTTTCTGAATGAGCCAGTCCATGAAACTTTGGTACGCTTTATCGTAAATTTTTTGATTTCTGTGGTAGTAAATTAGATGCTGTTGCTTCTGCTCTTTCAGTTATTTCTGGTGGAGTACAGGGGATAGTATCTTTTGTATCACTTTCCATTCTTTCAACCACAAAACTAACACGATCAAACACAGTTCCACAAAACCCGATTTTACTTTGATTGTTTACGGAGTCTGTTTATTTTTTTTTCATAGTTATCGGTCTCTATGGCATTTTTAATGTGCACAGATAGACTGTGCGCATGCATAATTTTCTGATTGGTACACGAGGGGGTGTAATGACCAGAATTCCCTCATCATAATTCCCTGCTGGATTAATTGATGGTATTATATTTAAAAAATCACCCATTTAATGTTCATATTATTTGTTAGCCGTATATATGTACAAATTAATATTAAGTAAACTGCACTTTATGCATTCACGAAATCGCCTTGTGTCATTATAAAGTTTAAAAAACACTTCTATATTATGAATTATTTCTCTATTTAACATTAATATGCATAGAACCAGTTTATAATAGCTACAAATAATTGAAAATAATCGTTATCTCATTCACACTAGTAAAGATAGACACCAAAATTAAAACAAGCTAAAAACGTACTCTTCGCCGGTTTACTAAACTTTTTATATAATTGTTACACATTCTATAAGATACTCTTCGCAGTTTTTTGTAAATAATGTTAGTTTTAAACATTTTTAATTTTATAGTACGAACTTAGTTGGTGAAAGACTCAGTGTAAAATGAAGTAAAAATAAAAAAAACCATACCATACCATGTGGGTTTCGAACCTTGGATTCCGAGTCAAAAGCGTAAGAACGACCTAACACGTAAAAAAATGTAAAAAATGTAAATTTTTACAAAAACAAAAAAAAATTAAAAAGAAAATCTCAAATTTAAATCATTAATAACATTTTTATTTACTAATCGATTTTGTTCAAAAACAATAGAGTTCTTCCCCTAGCTAACACTAACTTAGTGTCCAAATTTCAGTACAATCTGATTTTTCTTTCTTAAGTTATCGTGCTTACAAGAAACGTGACGGATGGACGGATGGACAGACGGACGGACGGACGGACAGACGGACATTTTGAAAGTTGTTCTGAATTCGTTCACTAACACGATGATATGAAAATTTTTTCTCTACGAGCGATATTTACGATTTTAGAAATGTGCCGATCAAATACAATATACTCTTCGTTTTTGCGAAGGGTATAATAATGGGTCGTGTGACGTCACTCGTCGTAGATATTCGCAAAACCTCAGGAGTTCCTAGTGAAAATTCAAATAATTTGAATCTCTACAGGTTTATATACAGGGTGGGGCAATAGTGCGTCGGACTTCGATATCTCGAGTTCTACGATTGCTAGAAATTAAAAAAAAAATGCAAGTAAACTAGGTAAAAAGTCTATAATCGGAAATTATTTTCGAATATACAGGGAGAGCCAAGACGATATTACAGGATCAAATGCCTTTTTTTAAATGGAATGCTATGTATATCAGTACATTTTTTGAAGCCTCTTTCTAGACTCTATTCATTCCTATAATTGACTCCCAACCACTGTATGCAATGAATTTTTTTGTTAAAATAATGCCATCAGCAGATGCATATTGAAAAAATCACCAAAGTCACAATGATGGGTTTTAAGAAGAACTTATGTGAATACTAGTTACGAGATATCTATTTAATGTTTCTGAATCATTTTCACTTCCTAAAAATGTACAGGGTGGCCAAAAATTATTAAGAACTTTTTAAATTGAATTTTCTCAATTTCAAATGGAATATTTTCGACGATGTGATGTAGAAATGAAAAACTAACATTTTTTGTAAGTACTTCCCTATGACTAATTGCAACCATTTTCGTTTTATCGAACAATAAGCACAAAATTCAAGAATAAACTTAAAAAATAGAGGTTTCTTCAAATAAACAGGCCCACAAAAAAAAGTTATTTGAACTGGATATCTGAATATACTTTTCTTTAGTATTTTTTTCCCGCTGATTACGAATCTGAAGCCAGAATGGGGGTTAATGCGCATATTACAGAGAAAAACCCGAAAAACTGTCAAAAAATGCGTTTTTTATGGTTTTTTTGGCTGGTAAAATATGCATGTGGCGTGTTTGGCTAGGCTGCATGTATTTTTCTCATTTTGCCCCACTGACCTCGAATCTATTGTTGAAACCCAGGGCTAATTGTCCAAATGTTAAGGAAATTAAAAAAAACGTAACAAATCGCGTCTTTCACGGATACCATGTTTTTTTATGGATATCACGTTTTTTTTCATGAATACAGAGCGTGTTAACATGGCCTACGTACGCCTTTTTTGAGTAATTTTTCCGCTGATCACAAATGTTGAGTCAAATTTTAAGGTCAGTGATGAAAATACTGGGAAAAATAAATAAAACTGTCAAAAATCGGGTTTTTTCGTGGATGTCGCGTTTTTTCAAGAACGCATAGCTTGTTCCAGTGGTCTGCATATACCTTTATCAAGTAATTTTTTCCGCTGGTCACGAATCTGGAGTCAAATTTTGGGATCAGGGATGAAAACACTGAGAAAAATCAAAAAAACTGTCAAAAATCTGTTTTTTCAGGATACCCAATCATTGTGCATGATATACAGGGTGATTCTTTTAAGGCGGCCATTAGAGATAGATTAGATTACTCTGAAGGAGCGGGCGATTGGCCTTCCCCCACTGCGACCTATAAGGTCTATTGTAGTACTCCTTTTTTGTGTGCCTCAGGGCTCCCCATCCAAACATGGTCTTCCTAGACTTCGAGTCTGTTGATAAGGGCCCCCAGGCACGGTTATCAGCCTCTGTCTTTCTCTCGCCGAGCCGCTTCAGTCCAGTCAGGCTTTTACAGCTCAGCATATGGACTGAGATCTCCAGCGAGAACTTGGGTCACCATTCCAAGCGCTGGACGCGACCAACGTTGCTTAACATCGCTGATCGAGTGCCGGCGCCTAGATCGGAGCCCGTACAGAGAGCCGTGAGGCGGCCATTAGAATATTTCCCACTTGCAGATGAGAGAGAGATTTGAGATTTGGCACCCTACCATAGTCGACCATTGCGGGTCCGAAAATAATAATTTCAAGGTGGCGGCACTTCCGGAAATACCGGAAATCGATACCAACTTGCTTATTTTAAATGGAACACCCTATATATGTTCGACTTTTCGAAATGATCATAAAATTCTGAGCCAAAACATGTAGCACATCCTATACCTAAACCGAGCAGTTCCGGAGATATTTGACATTTTATAAAAAATTTGGCAGGTGCAACGGTTTGCAAGAACCGTTATAACTTTCTTCGTGAAAAAAGGGAATTTAATTTAACATAATTTTATGTAAAAAAATACAGGGTGTTCTATTTGAAATAAAAAAGTTTTTGAGGTTTGAATTTGACAAAATGTAACGAGAAAAATAAAACACTTGGTATACTATTTTGGAATCTATTTTTTTTGTAAAGAGTAGCTCATCCTGTATTCTTTCTACGTACCAAAGAGCAAATAAGGATCTCCTACACGAAGAAAGTTATAACGGTTCTTGCAAACCGTTGTACCTGTCAAATTTTTTATAAAATTTCATATATCTCCGGAACAGCTCGGTTTAGGTATGGGGTGTGCGACATGTTTTGACTCGGAATTTTATGATCATTTCGAAACGTCGAAAATATATAGGGTGTTCCATTTAAAATAAGCAAGTTGGTATCGACATCCGGTATTTCCGGAAGTGCCGCCATCTTGAAATTATTATTTTCGCACCCGCAATGGTCGACTAGGGTAGGGTGCCAAATCACAAATCTCTATCTCATCTGCAAGTGGGAAATATTCTAATGGCCGCCTTAAAAGAATCACCCTGTATAGTATTTTAATTTTATATGGGTTTTCGTTTTCGAACGCGCTTATCTGCAAACGATCTGTATAAGAGGTTTCTTAGTCGTTTCGTTCCTTTTGGTTTCACTTCTCTTTGTAGCATCCAGCAGCAATCTGCTAATATGTTGACATCCCATTTACCCTGAAATCGACGTTCAAAGTCTTTTAAATCTTGGTGGAATCTTTCTCCTTACTCTTTGCTGAAGTCGCCGTTATTTTCTGGAAACGCATCCAGGTGTGAATCGAGAAAGTGCAATTTCAAACTCATCATACAACCTAACTTTTCGTAATTCTTTATCATTTTTGATACAATGTTTCTGTAGTCTGGATCTTTGGTATTCCGAGAAATTTTGTGGACACGTCTTTAAAACTTAACCATGCCGCCTTTTCTACTTCATGCATAGAATCAACGAATTCTTGGTCCCTGAATAAAGTTCGAATCTCAGGCTCAACGAAGATACCTTCCTTTAATTTAGCATCAGATTTGTGACTCATCAAATGACTCAAATATTTAAAACATTGACCGTCTTTGTTAAGAGCTTTCGCAAATTTTTTCATTAGCCCAAGCTTAATGTGCGAATGTGAGAATTTTAGAAGTGCTGACAAGCGGTGCATTTATAATATTCTTGGATCCAGGCACGAGAGACGTTCTGGGTTCCCACACCTTCTCTTTGTAATGATTTGATCTGTCCCTGCTATCGAACATGCACAAATTATACTTGTCAAAAAAGTGTACTTTTCTTTATGGAATACATTTTATTTTTACAAAAACGGTTTTATTTTTGCAACATATTACATCTCTTTCTAATTTTACTCAGTACTTTCATTACGAAAACCAATATAAAATTCAAATACTATGTACCACGAAGGTATCCTGAAAAAATGAGATATCTATGAAAGAACCCGATTTTTGACGTGTCCACAAAATTTCTCGATAATACCAAAGATCCAGACTACAGAAACGTTGTATCAAAAATGATAAAGACTTACGAAAAGTTAGGTTGTAGGATGAGTTTGAAATTGCACTTTCTCGATTCACACCTGGATGGGTTTCCAGAAAATAACGGCGACTTCAACGAAGAGCAAGGAGAAAGATTCCACCAAGATTTAAAAGACTTTGAACGTCGATTTCAGGGTAAATGAGATGTCAACATGTTAGCAGTTTACTGCTGGATACTACAAAGAGAAGTGAAACCAAAAGGAACGAAACGACGAAAACCCATATAAAATTGAAATACTCTATATCACGCACAATGAAAAAGTATATTCAGATGTCCAGTTCAAATAACTTTTTTTTTGTGGGCCTGTGATAATTCATTAGAAAAAACGTGCTCCACATATTACCATTTTTGATTGATCGAGGCCAGAACATGTAATAGGGCCACATTTCTATGATGGTACATTGACAGGAGCCATTTATTTTCAATTTCTAGAAAACTATCTGCCACAATTATTGGTGAATCTTCCTGAAAGGATTCGAAATAGGATGTGGTTTCAGCAAGATGGTGCTCTACCACATAATTTAAATGCAGTTAGAGACCACTTAAATAATACCTACCCACTTTAATGGATTGGAAGAAATTGACCCACTAAATGGCCTGCTAGATCCCCAGATCTTACCAAAATTGATTTCTTTTTATGGGGATACGTGAAGGAAATTGTTTATAAAGACACACCAACAACAGTACAAAATATGAAAGAAAGGATAATAACTGCTTTTAGATCTATCACACTGGCAATTTTAAGAACAGTAGAAACCTCATTTCAAAAGTGCATGGAGATGTGTGTCAATCAAAATGGGCAACATGTAGAGCATTTATTATAATTTTTTCAAATGAATTATTTGCAGAAGCCTCTATTTTACTTCCACATCCGGTGGAAGTATAGTAACGACAAAAAAATTTTAAAAAATTTTTATTGTTCAAATAGGCTTAGAATGTCATGAAACGTCGAGATTTTAAGTTTGAGCGGAAAAAAATTTCTGTCTGTCTGTCTGTCGGTCTGTAACTTTTTTTTGTGCGCACGTTTACTCTGGAACCGTTTGAGATATTGACTTGAAATTTGGTACATATATGTGCTTTAACGAGATCTAGAACTAGATTATATTTTCATCTTATTTCGTCGAAGGGATGGGGGGTAAATGGGGGTAAATTTGGGGTAAATAGGTAAATCAAGCAGGTAAGAGCCCATAAAATTGGTATTTAGTATATACAAGAGAAGCTAAGGTCTCAAAAAAAATTTTGGCATTAACCACCCCCATTACCACCCCCACCCCATTATTAAAGGGGATGAAAAAAATTGTGATTTAGTGTGTGTACAAGAACCAGAAGCCTCAAAATATTTTTTCTACTTCATCCACCCCCACTACCACCTACTATCACCACCCCCACACCACTACCGATGTGGGGTATCGTTTTATGGGTTTTTGGGGTAGAGGATTTCAAATATTATATTATTAAAGTTCCATAAACAATTATTTCCACATACAAAATTTTTTCGTTGTGAGTGACTTGAATAGAAAATCTGGATGTGGAAGTAGTGATTCCTTGGGCAGCGGTTTTTTAAGTTTATTCTTGAATTTTGTATTTATTGCCCAATGAAACGAAAATGGTTGCAACTAGCCATTGGGAAGTAGTTATAAAAATGTTCGTTTTTTATTTCTACACTACATCGTCGAAAAATATACGGGGTGTGTCATTTGAAAAAATTGTGGAAATTCAATTTAAAAAGTTCTTATTAGAAAAATAATTTTTGGCCACCCTATATATTTTTAGGAAGTAAATACGATTCAAGAACATTAACTGGATGTCTCGTAAATAGCATTCACATCAGTTTTTCTTAAAACCTAGAATTGTGACTGGTGATTTTTTCAATATGTATGCAGATGACATTATTTCAACAAAAAAATTCATTACATCCAAGTAGTTGGGATATAGTCAATAATAATATAGGAATGAATAGAGTCTAGAAAGAGGCTTAAAAAAATGTACTGATATACATAGCATTCCATTTAAAAAAAAAAGACTTTTTTTTTAGTTTACCTATATATTTTTTCTAATTTATAGCTATCGTAGAACTCAATTGCCCCATCCTGTATATTTTTAGGTGTGAGACATTTTGCAGTAGCCGAATATTCAAGCTCTGCTTTTAAAATATTTTCATATTTTGTGAAACACTGGCGAAATAACCAAAGAAAAAATAATAAAAGACTTTCAGTCCTCAAAAGAGCGTAAAATGAACGCGTATACTGATCTGGACAACTCCCAACATACACGATTTTATGTATTCCTCAACAGTAGAGAGGAAATGGGAAGGAAATTTGATCACGTACGAACATGATTCTGTAAAAAGCATTAAACATAACGGAAAAACAGTCCCGATTTGATTTTAAACTTAATTAATGAGGGTATCCGGGAGTTTTAGATGCATTTAAAATTGTAAACATTCAGAGTAATTAAATATATTACTTTTTAATATACACGAACTACTGACCAGATTGGCGGAACAAGGGGATGATTTTATCTTTCGCGTGAACGAAATCTAATTGTAGGGTGTATATTCTAAATTGCAAAAATTGTAATAGTGTTACGTAAGGCAGCGCAGTAGATAACTCGAAAGTCTCGCCGTATGTGGAATTGGGCCCAGCGGCTTATTGGGCTATTCATTCACATGAATGCTGCTTATGACTAGGAATGCTCAATGCTAAATAAGTAAACTTACATAAACTGACAATTACACATTCCTTTTTCAGTTGTTTGAGTCAAGGCACTCTTTTAAATACAAAATTCCGTGCCACTGTGGATTTTCAGTGGCAATTTAAGAATTCTTATTTCTTAGGGGGAAAATTCAAAAATAGAAACTTTTCACGAAATTTGCTATAAATTCATTTGAGATATTGCCAAATCCAATGGAGTACTCAGATTAGAAATAAAAACATATCGGTAATAACATTTCTTCATTTTCCACCCCGTGGAAAGACTGCAGCTTTTATGTTTTATACAATTAATGTATCACTTCTCAGAGATCTAACTATCTAATATATAATAAACCTCTATCTCCTATATTACCTATATTACTTTAAAATTTTTTTTTTCAAAACTATTGAAGATAATTAAATGGAATTAATAGGAGACGTTGATATAAAATAGCTTAATTTTTTACACTTTTTTCACATTCCTATTACGTCATTTAGTATATTAAAAGAATAATTTAATTTTTGAGGGTGCTGTTTTTATATCAACCCCTTGAGTTACACCTACCAAAAAAATTATAATATTTATAATTATCATGTGTAAAAATTACTGCAAGGTCAGATTGGTGGAAGGAGTTAAAAAATATATAAACCTAGTTAAGTGTGAAGACCTAGACCACTGAATTCCAGTCATTTGGATGCTAATAATAATAAAATTAAATTGCAAATTTAAAAAACCCCCGACACAAAAATATCGACTAAATAACTAATATAAAAAAAATAAATTAACACTTTAAAAATTATGAAATAATTTTGATTCCATATACGAACTCTATTTATTGAAATACAGCTTATATTTTCTTTATGTCCTCGAGATTTGCTTTCTTATACGCATGAATCTGTCGGGGGCTGATGTAAAGACGAACTACTAAATAGCTCCCGATATATTCATGCGTATAAGAAAGCAAATCTCGAGGACATAAAGAAAATGTAAGCTGGATTTAAATAAATCATAAGAGTTCGTATATGGAATCAAAATTATTTCATAATTTTTAAAGTGTTAATTTATTTTTTTTATATTAGTTATTTAGTCGATATTTTTGTGTCGGAGTTTTTTAAATTTGTAATTTAATTTTATTTTGTACTTTTTAAACTAAACATATACATACAACATAGCGTATTATTATATCACAAGTCCCACACAGAACTTTTAGCCGTTAAGCCGACGCGGTCCAATTTTGTATTCTACTAGTCGCACACGGTCTACAAGACCGGTTCTATCATAAATATATTTATGTGTTACATTTAATTTTAATAAAAACTGCACCAAAATCGGATCTCCCGTTGAAGAGATATAAAGCCACAGACAGACATACAGACGGACGGACGGACGGACAGACAAACATACAGACATACGAGTCAAACTCTTTTTGGGTCGGGGCTTAAAAAATTGAAAATTTTCAAAAACCCCCGATCAATGTATCTAATCGTACCAGTTTCATATGACTGAATCAAAATAAGGCCGAAATATATTCGGCTACCATAATTGTCTGCACATTTTCAATTTTACTTCAATCGGACAATTTCTAGAGAAGTTCAACATGTCGAATTCAAGATGGCGCCCAATCATCAAAATCTAATATGGCCTAAAACCTTCTCGACAAAATACTCTTTCAAATAAAAAAAAGTGCATCAAAATCGGATCACCCGTTGAAGAGATATGAAACCACAGACAGACAAACAGACAAACATACGCGTCAAACTTATAACACTCCTCTTTTTGGGTGGGGAGTTAAAAATTAATTAACTTTTGGTAATTTTTTTGGTGGTGCGTTAATTTCTTGGAGAAGTGTATATTCATTGTGTCGTTCCTATCCGATATAAAACTTATAGTTTAAGCCGAATCCTTCACCATTTCTTAGAATGCAACGTATGAGCGAATACACTATACGATCAAATTATAGTGTTAAAACTAAAAACTTTTGTCCGCCATCTTGGGGAGTCCGCCATATTGAATTTAGTGTGACGTCATTTTATTTTCGTATTCTTCTCAGCAAACCCTTTCAATTGATACCCATATCATGGGGGTGCATAAAAAATAACTGGTCCGCCATATTGAATTTGGAATGACGTCACTTAGCTAACCATGCATTGTCACCCAAACTAAACGTGTACGCAAAATCGGTTGGGGATGACTGTTTTAAAATTCAGTTGCGTCCGCCATATTGAATTTAGTGTGATGTCATTTTATTTTCGTAGTCTTCTCAGCAAACCCTTTCATTTGATACCCATATCATGGGGGTGCTTAAAAAACAACTGGTCCGCCATCTTTGGGAGTCCGCCGTGTTGGATTTGGAATGACGTCACTTAGCTAACCATGCATTGTCATCCAATCTAAACGTGTAATTTCAGCTCAATCGATTGGGATAACTATTTTAAAATTCAGTTGCAAGATTTGACCCACAAGAACAAGGCAAGTTAAATAAAAGCTTGCAATCAAGATGGCGACCAAACATCAAAATCTAATATGGTAAAAACCTTCTCGACAAAATACTCTTTCAAATAAAAAAAAGTGCATCAAAATCGGATCACCCGTTGAAGAGATATGAAGCCACAGACAGACAGACGGACATACAAACATACGCGTCAAACTTATAACACCTCTCTTTTGGGGTCGGGGGTTAAAAAAAAATATGTGCTACTACTTTTAGCTTTTTTTTTGCTTAACAAGTATTGATTTTATTAAACAATATGGTTAGGCCATTTTAATCAATCCACAGTAATATCTCCTCAGGAATGGACACTAGCGAAAAATGTTTCAGACAAAAGTTGTTCCGTTCATAGGGAGACATCTTTTGAGCGGAACAGTTTTCCACACCCCACTCCTGATGAGCGGGGGGTGGGGCTAACTTTTGAATCTTTGATGGCATCCTATATTTTTTTGTCGCGTATTCTGATTCTACGGGAGACATTAGATAACTTTTATGCCAAAAATTTTTGAATTTTCAAAAACCTGCAAGGGGACATCTCTGAACTAGGACGTTTTTAGGAAAAATGTTTCAAACAAAAGTTATTTACTTCAGACAGACAGGGACATTTTTTGTTTGAAACATTGTTCCTAAAAATTCCCTAGTTCAGAGATGTTCGCCAGCAGGTTTTTGAAAATTCAAAAGTTACATCCCCATCCCCGCTCATCAGGGTGGGGAGGGGGAGGGGGAGAAAAAAATGTTTGGAACAAAAATTATGTATTTTTTTTCGCAGAATCAGAATACGCTATCAAAAATGGGGAGTGTCATTAAAAATTTAAAAGTTAACCCTACCCCCCGCTCATCAGGGGTGGGGTGTGGAAAATTGTTCTGCCCAAAAAATGTCCCCGTCCAAACGGAACAACTTTTGTCTGAAACATTTTTCGCTAGTGTCCCTTCCTGAGGAGATATTACTGTGGATTAATTAAAATGGACTAACTATACCGGGTGTAAACAAATAGTGGGCCACTCCTGTAACTTCCTTGTTTTCAAAGATATCGGGATGATATTTCGTACGGTGACATTAGGTAAGATTTCCAACTTTTTGAGACCTATCCGCCATATTTATCACTTCCGGTTTCACCGGAAATGGCCCCAATAGTCTTTTCTAAATGGACCACCCTGTATATTTTTACCTTTTTGAAATCAAGATCACATTTTGGATACATTTATACTATTTTGAACAATTTATACAGTGTTGTACCAAAAATAATTCGAATTTTAGTTGTCAATCTAGATGGCTGCGAATATGTTAAAATTATTTTTGTTCCAATGTAATTCATATAAAAATATGAAAACGTCAACATGTTCAATAATACATCATACAGGGTGCTGTAAACTCATTAAAATCACATTTTTCAAAATGACTCATTTTTTTTAAATATTATGGTATGGGCCACCTGGATATTCAGAAAGCTCTATTTAGTAGGGTTTAAACGGTACCAAAAGTTCCGTAATGTGTAATCGTTACCGGCAGGAATGACAATTTTTCTTAAGAAATTTATGATTTATATCTAACCAATTAAATTTTGATCAACCCCGTATATTTGTGTTAATATTTTATGATATGCAACACATCATGGGCCTCTGGCTCATTCTTGTTGCAAGCACAATTTGTGACACCTCCCTCTCTATATCCGGCCCTGACGGTAGTGGAAAACAACGGAGCGCTGTACATATACAGGGTGATTAGTGTGTGCGGTCATTAATTTCTAGTGGCGATTCTACATAAAAAAATATGAAGAAAAGTTCATATAAACATGGGTGGGAAATCCCTCCTGAAGTCCCTGCGGGCCTCCGAAAGGGGCACCCAAAATTAGCATTTTATTTAATATTTCAGGAGCTAAAGTGACTAGTTTTTGCACGTGAATCGATATCAATAAAGATCATTATCTGATGTTATCCACCAAGGGTAAATTCAACCAGGGGTGCACAAAATTGGAAAGGGGGACTTCCAAATTTTTTACTGTAAATTTTCTGTGATTGTCTCATCGAAATATGATTCCCTGGCTATAAATACATAAAAAAGGTATCTTGTTGTAACGCCGTACGACCAACCGGTTTCGAGAAATTTCAACCTAAAGAAATTCATGTATTGCCTATGATTCAAAAATAAGGATAATGATTTCTCGCTCTTCTGCATAATTTAACAAGAATAAAAACCGTGGGCAGTCAATTTTCTAAAATGACAAATCTGTATTACGTGACACAGAATACCAATAGGGTTGGCTGTCAACGTGTCAATAAAAAAGAAGAAATTAGTGTAATTGTATTTATTATTCTCTTGAATAAACCAAAGAAAAATAACAAATTATTACTAAATTAAAGGATTCAACAGGTTTTAAAGATTAACAAATTAAATTAAATGTTCAAAATGGGCGCCATTCATTTCCACACAAGCTTCTAGATGACGATTCATCGAAGCAAAGACCCGTTGAAAAATTCCTGGCATGTTCCTGATAATTTCGAATCCCATTGCTACACGTTCACTTAACTCTTTAAGATATGCCACAACAGTTGAATAGACAAGGATTTTCAAATAACCCCAGACAAATTAGTCAAGAGGATTAGGTCGGGGGATAGTGAGGGCCAAACTACTGGTCCGTTTCTGCCAATCCATCTACTGAGATAAGCTGCATTTAAACAACTTCGAACAACTATTCTAAAATGGGGAGGTGCACCATCGTACATGAACCACATTGCACTTCTGGTCTCATACGGCACATCCTCCAAGAGATCTCTTAAATTGATTCTTAAAAAATCTAGATAATTTAACCATCCAATCTATTATGCAAAACAAATGGTCCTAATAATCTGTTGCCAAGTATACCTGCCCAAACATTGATGGAAAATTTTTCTTGGTGCCTGGAGTCGAAGAAAGCATGAGGATTTTCTTCTACCCATATGTGATTGTTAAAAAAGTTGACAACACCATCCCGCGTAAACCCCGCTTCATCCGTAAACAAAATTTTTTTAATAAATTCAGCATTTCTTTCACATTTTCGCACAAGACATCGGCAGAAGGCCTCCCTTTTTGGTATATCTTCTAGTTTGAGCGCTTGCGCCCTTTACATGTAGTAGGGATACAGTAATTGTTCATGTAACACCCTCCAAACAGACGATGCTCGGCCCAGATTGTTATCTGGACCAGAATTTTCCTTGTCTGAATAGAACTTACTCCTTTCTCGTAACGAACGATCTACACTTACAAAAAATCTTTCGCAAAGTAATCTTCTATTTGGGAAAGCTTGCTTCAGCAGCATTACCCCTGGCTCGACCGTAGAATAAATGAAAATCGAAATTGAAATTGTTTTATTAAAGACTGAGTAATGAAGGGTTAACTTTTATGTCATTAATGACAATTCAATATTGGAAACCAATAACGACCAATTAAGTAATAAAAAGTAAGTAAGTTGATCAGTGGTAAGAAGCTTTTACAAATAAAAAAAAATGGTGTGAATTTTTGCAAGTGCAGATCGAAAGATGACCTTCTGTCCATGGCACTTGCGAAAATGTGAAGAAAATAAGAATTCACTGAAAAAATCCTGTTTACGCAGGAAGACTGGACAGATTCCTTTAGGTTGAAATTTCTCGAAACCGGTTGCTCGTACGGCGTTACAACAAGATAACCTTTTTTGTATACTTATAGCCGAGGAATCATATTCCGATGATACAATAACAGAAAATTCATATTAAAAAAATTGGGGGGGAGAAGTAAGTCCCCCCTTTCCAATTCTGTGCACTCCTGGTTAAATTTACTCTTGATGGATAGCATCAGATAATGACATTTATTGATATAGAATTACGTACAAAAACTAGTCACTCTAGCTAAAAGGGTTCCTGAAATATTAAATAAAATGTTAATTTTGGGTGCCCCTTCAGAGGCCAGCAGCGCCCCTAGGAGGGATTTCCGAACCCATGTTTATATGGATTCTTTTGCATATTTTTTTATGTAGAATCGCCACTAGAAATTAATGACTGCGTACCCGAATCACCTTGTATAATCATATTTTTTATAACAATAATGCAATGCAGATAAATCTGACAAAAAATTCCTGCATTTTTTCCGCAGATGTTACATCATGGAAGTATGCATCTATGTGTAATAGTTTTGACTCGATGATGAAATTTTTAACTGACATTTAGGTTCTGTTCATTTGTTGTGAGCAGCAACATCCTCCTGGTATTCAGTTTATTATACGGAGTTATGAGCCCCCTTTTTAACAAAAATATTCAATGCCACTGATATTGTTAAAACTAATATTTTTCACTCCCTAGTAATTTTTTGTCCCATAATATAAGAGAGAACTTCATTCTGACAGTGACGCCTAGTAAATTAACACCCTGTATAATCCACTACTCTCAATTTCAATTTTCGTTCACACGAGAATGAAACAAACCCTTTGTCTGTCGATCTGGACAGTGGTTTATGTAAATTAAAAAGTATTATGTTTAATTATCTGAGATGCTGGGAATTTGAAATGCGCTACAACCCTTCGGATACCCGCGCGGTAATTAAGTTAAAATCAAATTAAATCTGTTTTTTCCGTTATATTTAATGCTTTTAAAACAATTATGTTGATGCGTGACGAAATTACTCTCTCTTCTGTGGTGAATACATTAAAAATAATAGCGTGTGTGGAGAATGGGGTGTTTGCATTGAAAAAATTTTATTTTCGATAAATTCATTTTGTTCTAAATTAAAATTATTCAGTTATACGAATTTAATGACGTAGTAGATTTGTTTTAGTATGTGTTGAACTTTGGACGTAAAACCCTGTGTTGCAAAAACCTTAATTCATAATAGTACACACAAAGATTTAAAAATGGCGAATAGGACAAATAATTTAGAGTTTATATTTCGGATATGAACTTTCAATAGGGGCAGAAATAAATATCTGAAGAGTTATCACGCTAAGTGGATGAAACATTTCTTCTTTTGCGAAAAATTGCTCTTAACTTCTTGATAAATAATGTGGCATGTTCTACCCCTTCGACATCTATGAGCATTCCCTCTAAGTTCAAAAGGTGGACAGTAAACAGAAACTAAGCTAATTAGTTAGTTCGGCTGTTTTCCTAGAGATGGCGCGCGTGATGTCAAGGTCTAGAAAAGACGAGAATCGTCGAAGAACTGGGTGACATCTGATGGAATAATCCAGAAGCGAACTACCAAATTTCACCGTTGGATACGAGGTATATAATCAACCAATATCTGTACAAGTCATGCCAGACTACTAGACGTTCCAGAGAAACTAAGAATTTTTTAAGAAGAAATAACTACAAAATGGGAAAATTTTTGATTGATTTGATTGATTGCTTTACCAGCGTGCGGTAGGCATTGCTGCCACTCCCAGGGATACAGCTGGGCCTGCTACGTCCACGATGGGTTGGACTAAGGTCATGCTTCTTGCCAGCAGCGAGTGCCACATGGCGCATGGTAAAGGAATATGGGATGGGAGGTGTAGGTATTTGTGAGATGCGTTACCGCATTGTGTCGTGAGGGAGCGTTTAAGCTCCCTTTTTTGTGCTTTTGGTTCTGGGTATCTGCCACTTCTGAATCTTCGTGTGCTGTTTATACTCCTCTTTTTGTGTTTCTGCTTCTTCGAATCTTCTTTTTCTGAGTCTTCTGAGAATATTTATACAGATGGCTCCAGAATCACGAACAGGAGAGGATGTGCCGTATTCTACCCAAATGAAAATAGTAGCCTTAGGTACAAATTACCAAATAATTCTATTATTATTACATATTCTGAAAGAGCTTGGTGAGTATAGTAAGTATGCCAAAAATTAGAATTTTCTGACGTCGCCTTCATGTATAAAAAAATTATTAAAGTCGGCGCGCTTAAAAACGTTCGGGATAACCATGTAGTCGAGTTGTGACGTCAGATGGCTGAACCGCCCAGTGAACACGGCTGTGAATGCAAGTTAGTAGAGTAAAATCTGGAAGTAAAGTCGCTTAGTTTTCGAGAAAAAAAAACGGCGTAGAACCAAACCAGACTTAGTGGGATTCTTTAGTAAGATAATCGTGTACACGAAATCATTTTTTACATTTTTTGGTGTAGGTCATAGTAATATCATTTCAAAGTGGGCATGTTTGCAGTTTTTTCAGTAATTTTTGACCTTTTTCCGAACTTTTAATGTATATTTCAGTTAGATGCGCTCGATGAAACAAGATAAACTATACCTCATTTTATTGTTGAGCATTTAAGCTTTTAAATAATGGTTAATTTATATTGTTTCATCGAGCGCTTCAATGTATAAAAAACAAAATCGTTTCCGCGGGAGTCTTAGTAGTATCGACGTTGCGTGCGAATTTAAACGTGTCAGCGCTCAAAACCATATATTGTGGTATGTATTGAATAAGAATATGTTTATCCACCACCATCGCATAATCATTGCATTCTACATTTAACAATTGTCAAATAATGATAGTCATTATTCCAATCAAACGTATAATGAACATAATCTAATTCTAACACATATTTAACTAACCAGGAACTAGTTGTTTTCATTCTAACGCACCTTTGACCAACCAGGAACTAGCAATTTTCATAAGGAAACGGCGAATCCATTTTTCCATGTTTTCGTGCATATTTTCGTGTTTAACGTTTAACACGTCAACGTTTTACTGTAAATGAACTTTTTTTTTCAGTTTTAAAATATTAAATCAGTTAAAATATGCGATAGTCGTGGATAAATTATAGTATTCAACTCGCGTATAATGGCTATTACACACTCGGATGATTTACGACACGCCTTCGTCTCGTGCCGTAAACATCACCCCCGCGAGTAATAGCCATCATTATACGCTCACTGAATAATCTACTATTCCAAAGAACAGTTTTTTATTACTCGTCAAGACATATACTACTCAGAAAATATAATGACATACAACATGGCCGATGGGCGGAAAAAGGCCCTTATCTATCCTTGTCCTTTGCTTATGGAACTTAATATTTGAAATCGTCTCCCCCAAAAACTCATAAAACGATATGTCACATCGGTAGTGGGAGTGGGGGTGGGGGTAAGGGATGGTAGTGGGGGTGGATGAAGTAAAAAATAATTGAGATTCTTGTACACACACTAAATCACAATTTTATTTTTTTCACCTCATCAATAATGGGGTGGATGGGGGTGGCTAATGCCAACAAATTTGTTGAGACCTTAGCTTCTACTATTTATACTAAATACCAATTTTATGGACTCTTACTGGCTCGATTTACCTATTTACCCCCATTTGCCCTCCTTCAACAGAATAAGATCAAAATATCTAGTTCCAGATCTCATTAAAATACATACGTGTACCAAATTTCAAGTCAATATCTTAAACGGTTCCAGAGTAATCGTACGCACAAAAAAAAAGTTACAGACAGACAGTCAGACAGACAGGCAGACAGACAGATAGACAGGCAGAATTTTTTTTTGATCAAACTTAAAATCTCGACGTTTCATGACATTCTAAGCCTATTTGGATAATAAAAAATGTTCTTGCGTTACTATACTTCCACTGAATGTGGAAACAAAATACGACAGTAATTTTTATGCTTTACTTTGTTATAACGAATTATCCAAAAAAAATAAGTATTGTATGGTTTTGTTTTGCAGGTATATATTGTAGATAAGTAATAGATACGTTGTAAATGGACATTAAGTTACTAACACTAAATATCGATATTGTAAGGATATATCATCCATATTTTGGATGCCTATTATTTGCATTAAATGAAAAAAATATTAAAAAATGAATAAATAAATAAACTAGTGGAAGCATTATACTCTTCGCCGATTTACTGAGCTTTTTATATAATTGTTGCACATTCTATAGGATACTCTTCGCAGTTTTCTTGTAAATAATGTTAGTTTTTGGACATTCTAAATTTTGTGATACCAACTTTGTTGTGAAAAAAAAATATATGAAAAAAAAATCGCCATGTGAGGTATCGAACACTAGACCTTTGGATTGAAAGGCAAATGCTTTAGCTATTGGACTATCTCATCTTATCACAAAACTCGAATGAATATCGTCCAAGAATTAATTATATTTCAACGGATTAGATACATTATTATGAAATATATATATTGGTAAAATAAAAAAACAAAAAAAAATTATAGGAAGATTTCTATTTAAATACAAATGACAGAAATTATGAAAAAATTTTTTTTTTTATTTAAATGATTAATAACTTTTTTATTTACTGATTGATTTTTTTCAAAAACAATGGGGTTCTTCCTCTAGCTAACGCTAACTTACTTTTCAAATTTCAATACAATCGGACTTCTATTTCTTAAGTTATCGTGCTTACAAGAAACGTGACGGACGGACAGACGGACAGGGGACGGACAGACGGACGGACAGACGGACATTTTGAAAGTTGTTCAGAATTCGTTGACTAACATAATGATATGTATAATAATACAGTATCTACTACAGTTAGTACGAAAAAAAAATTAAGAGAAAAAGAAAGGAGAGGTACACAACTAAATTAAGTAAAAAGGTAAATAAATGAACAAAGGGGAAAAAAACAACAAAAACATTGCAAAATAATAATAAAAGACATATAAAATATCTACAGTGTGACCCATTTCAAGTGGAAACACCTTCGTAACTCAGTTGTTGGTCATCCAATTTCAACCAAATTTGGATCGGTATCAAATACCTTTACTGTATCCTTTTTGACTAAACCAAAACTTATTTCAGTCATTGGCGTTCATTTTTATTAAGAAAAAAGGGGCGATTTTTCGAGAAATCATATTAGGCATTTTTTTGTAGAAAAACCAATGCAATATTATTGATCAGCATGCTGTAGAACCTCTATGTTCAAAATTTAACAACATTTTGATTTTTGGTTTTCGAATTACGGTCCCCTTAAAATTACCTATTTTAAACATTAAATAATCAATAAATTGTTAACGGATTTTTTTTTTTAAATCATTGTTTATTTTCTCTACTACCCCATATCATCGATACTTTCAAATTCGGTACTTAATGCCCAAATAATTTACAGCCCAAAATTTTTAGCAATTTTTCAATGAAAATTCTTGACCCACAAAATTTGAAAGTATCGATGATGTGGGATGGTAGAAAAAATGAATTTAAAGAGAAAATGAAGGACTTTTTTTGGAAAAAAAAATACGTTACCAATTTATTGATTATTAATGTTTAAAATAGGTAATTTTAAGGGGGCCGTAATTGGAAAACCAAAAATCAAAATAAATTTTGAACGTGGGGGAGCATGGGAGCATGCTGATCAATAATATTGCATTAGTTTTTCAACAAAAAAATGCCCTAATATAATTTCTCGAAAAATCGACCTCTTTTTTTCATAATAAAATGCACGCCAATGACTGAAATAAGTTTTGCTTTAGTCAAAAAGGATATAGTAAAGGTCTTTGTTACCGATCCAAAGTTGGTTGTAATTGGATGACCAATAACTGAGTTACGAAGGTATTTACGCTTGAAATGGGTCACACTGCATATATATGTAAATATATATATTTATTAGAAAAGTATGCTAACAATATTTAAATCGTATCATTGCTGTCATTTCATAAATTAAGTAGAGGGCTGATTAAATATCAAATTCGTATATAGATAACGGAAAATAAATAAATAAATAAAAAAGGCAAAAACAAAAATTTTATACTTCTGGTTTTACAAAAATGATTGGCTAGTTTGTATGCTACCAGTGCCAGTGCCATGGAAACTTATACACACACATAGAGCACAAACAAACTTTTAATCAAGTAAGTATTTTCAGTCGACCACACTCGACTGCAGCTATTTGTTAATTAGCTATCGCGAATACAGCTTTTCACGATACGTTCATCTATTCTCTAATTAATTCTCTACTTGAGATATTTCAAAGCATATAATATTTAATGATTCAGCAACAGGAGAGAGAAGACGGGTAAATTTGCACACGTGCTTGACACCATTCTGTAAATGCATTAAACATAACGGAAAAACAGGCCTAATTTGATTTTAAACTTAATTACTCAGCGGGTTTCCGAGGGATTTTTAACGCGCTTGAAACTCCAACATCTCAAAAAATTAAATATATTACTTTTTAATTAACGTGATCCCCTGTCCGCAGAACAAGAGGATTTTATTTTTACTGTAAACGAAAATTAAAATTGAAAGGCGTTGTGGATTATACAGAATAATTCGTAAATAATAATAATAATTATTATTATTATTATGCGTTTCGCTTCGAAATACCCGTAATCCAGGAAAATGAGGTTTTGGCCGGGACTATTAATGTTAATAGTTTAACAGATTGAATATTATTAACACCAAAGTTATGACTTATGTGGTCAGTTTGAAGATGCTGTTTCAATTTTTGAATGCGCGGATTTGAGGGTTCCCCCTCCACAACCTCCAAGCTAAGTTGATTCCAGCCTCATTTTAGCAGCTTTGCCAACAGTTTTGAGAAAGTGCAATCATTTTCAAATTTTTTACACTAAAAGTTGAACTCTTCCCCTTTAAAATGGCGCTTGTTACGTTTCTTAATTATTATAAACAAAGGAGCTATGAATTTTTGAAAAAAAATTGCTAACTTTGCCCCAAATTGACCTAGGACCTTCTTTTTTTTTCAAAATTCGTGTAAAAATATCAGCTTTTCAAATATCGAAAAACCGATACTCTACAATCAATTGTTAAAAAATTATTCTATTTGTTTATAAGGTAAAAATCTGAGTTCTTTTGCAACGTCATTTTGCAGGTCTGAAAATTAATTTTTTCGATATCTAACAAAGCATTTTGGTTAATCAAGTCTTTCCCTTTCAGGTGGAGGCCGTAGAATCATTGTATTTTGATTTCTCTGGACGTGGTGGGGTTGCAAAAAAAAGGTCTCTGGGATAAATTAATGCAATTTTGCAAAAACTATTTGACGAATCGATTTGAAATTTTTACCAGATATTAAGCACTATGAGAGTCAACTATTTACGCAAGGACAAAACAGTAGATTGTTTTTTACACAAGATATTGTTTATTGAATAGAATTCCGCATTTTGCAATTATCTTAGCAACAATTAACTATATCGACATTTAACAACCGCCATTTTAAAGCTTTTTTAATTTCCTACAAGGTGATTCATTTGATTTATCTGTAAGATAGTTTACTTTTTACTGGCAGGTGAAAAAGTGTGAAAAAACACGTTTTTTCCATTTTTTTGCATTAAAATGGCTGTAAATAAACATATGCAGAAAATCGACCGCAGATTTTATATAGGTTTCATTTATTGACACCTATACTACCTAAAAATCGTGGTCTCTGCCTGGATGAGTCACAGTCCCGAACATGGTACTTTTTTTACTCATTTCCCTAGACCACCGTGGATACAACTGCGGTACCCCCGGCGACAAGAGGCATAGGTCACCACCCATCTGTTTTACATGGATGACCTTAAACTGTATGCCTCCGGAGAGAGGGACCTTTTTTTTTTTTCAGGAGAGGGGAAATCTCATGACGCCCGCCGCTTAGGATCTATCACGGCGGGCAGTGGGGGACTTGAACCACCCTAAAACCCCTCCATTCTTCACCCTATGTCATCCTGGGACCGTCGTGAGACATCTTCGGGGTGTAGGACCTGTCTAGTTTCCTTCTTAATCAATTCCTTGATATAGTCTCTCGGCACTCTCCTTATCCCTCATGACGTCTTCGATCAGAGTCTGTATTACTACCCAATTTTGTTTGTGTTCTATCATCTGGAGGACTAGATTTTCCGTGTCCAGTACAGTCTCGATTTGCAGTTCTGCTTGTCTTCTTCGTATGGCCCATCTTGGACAATGAAACAGCGTGTGCTCGGCGGTGTCTCTTTCCCCGCAGTAAATACATTCGTCGTCATCAGTTTTCTGTATTCTTTCCGTGAACTGGCGGAAAGACCCGTGCCCAGTAAAGAATTGGGTCATAAGGTAATTCATTTGCCGAAAGGGGCAGTCCAGCCACGGTTTCAGGCGGGGCAGCAGGCGGAGAGAGGGACCTACACCAGGAGTACACGCAGGCTGTCGGTATGGAGTTCGGGTTGGACAAGTGTGCACTAGTCCATCTCAAGGGAGGACGATGCGAGGATTACGGAGAGGATGCGCAGCTTGTGGACGGAAGCCTTTTGCACCATCTAGAGACCGGAGTCGTACACTTACTTGGGTGTCGAGCAACGCTCCACCCAAGAAGTAAGTGTAGTGAAAAACGCTCTTCGCGGCAAGTATCAGCACCGACTCCGACAGATCTGGTCTTCAGAACAGTCGGGGAAGAACAAGGTGTCTGCTACCAATATGCTTGCCGTTCCGATCCTCCTCTACTCCTCCGGAGTAATTAAATGGAATCAAGAGAAGCTGCGACAACTCGATGTAGGAACCCGAAAAAAGATGCATCTCTGTAGGAGTTTGCATCCTAAATCGTCCGTTCCACGGTTATACCTCCCACGACATCGGAGAGGCCGTGGACTCTTGAGTTTGGAGAGTCTCCATAATAGGATAGTTCTGGATGGAGCCTGTAAGGTCATCGGGAGTTCGGATCCCCTCCTCTGCATGGTCCGGGACCATGAAAATGCAGGGGTAGGAACCTTTTTGTTTAAGGCAGCACAGAGAGCAGCCGTTGAACTTGGTCTCTTCGACGTCGAACGGGTAAATCCCGACTCTGTGACCGAGTTGGAACCTGCTCGGCGAAAAGCCCAAATTAAACATGTAGAACGCAACAACTTTCTTCAGCTTCACACGGATAAGCCAATGCATGGAGTTTTCTATGAAAGTATAGGAAACCTTGGCTTATCCGAAAGGCTGACCTTTACCTTCTTACGGTCAGCCGGGCTGAACTCTGAGTCCGAGGGATTCATAATTCACCCTCGTCTATCGTAGTCGTGTCATGGGCAGGGTCTGCCGCAGGGTGCCAGAGACTCTTATACACTTGCTGTCAGTTTGTCCGACATGTGCAGTCTCGGCCTATATCTAAAGGCACGGCGGAGCATTACGAGTGCTTTATTACCAATTAAGGCACTCGTATGGGATAGACGAGACACCAGTGCTGCCTTACGCTCCAGGGGATATTGAGTCCGAAGACAATGTTTGTCGTGGAGTTCTCGGCTCATACGGAGAACAACATTGTCTTGAAGGAGGAGGAAAAACGGACAAAATATCGAGATTTGCTCTTCGAACTCCGCAGAGTCTATCCAGACCATACTGTTAAGATGGTGGTACTGATTATAG
This sequence comes from Rutpela maculata, assembly GCA_936432065.2. NCBI lineage: Eukaryota > Metazoa > Arthropoda > Insecta > Coleoptera > Cerambycidae > Rutpela > Rutpela maculata. The sequence goes on from OW386294.2 coordinate 4,888,257, forward strand.
GAGCCCTCGGTGGAACGAGACACACACTGCTTTCGGAACTTAAGATCATAACGGCATGCCGAAGTTCGGCAGAGGTCTTAGCCGGCAGAATGCAGAAGGTCGTCATCCTCGGTTCATTACGTCTGCTCAGGGCACACGATTCTCCGACCCAGTAGTCACTTATCCCACGGATGTGGGGAGTGGCTGCCGGTACTACCAGCTTCCCTCTGTGATGGTCGTAGCCACAGAGAAAGGTGACTGGTTTTTAACAAAAAAAAAAAATCTATCCATTATCCGTTTCGCTTCGAAATACCCGTGGATACAACTGCGGTACCCCCGGCGACAGGAAGCATAAGGTCACTCATCTGTTTTACGTGGATGACCTTAAACTTTACGCCTCCGGAGAGAGGGATTTACGCCAGTCCCTCAGGGTGGTACAGGAGTGCACGCAGGCTGTCGGCATGGAATTTGGGTTGGACAAGTGTGCACTAGTCCATCTCAAGGGAGGACGATGCGAGGATTACGGAGAGGATGCGTAGCTTGTGGACGGAAGCCTTTTGCACCATCTAGAGGCCGGAGTCGTACACTTACTTGGGTGTCGAGCAACGCTCCACCCAAGAAGTAAGTGTAGTGAAAAACGCTCTCCGCGGCAAGTATCAGCACCGACTCCGACAGATCTCGTCTTCAGGACTGTCGGGGAAGATAAAGGTGTCTGCTATCAATATGCTTGCCGTTTCGATCCTCCTCTACTCCTCCGGAGTAATTAAATGGAATCAAGAGGAGCTGCGACAACTCGATGTAGGAACCCGAAAAAAGATACATCTCTGTAGGTGTTTGCATCCTAAATCGTCCGTCCCACGGTTATATCTCCCACGACATCGGGGAGGCCATGGACTCTTGAGTTTGGTGAGTCTCCAAACAGAATGGTCCTGGATGAAGCCTGTAATATTTTTTTCCTTGTCCACAAAAAAAATATTTACTAAGTGAAATTTTTGGCGTACTTTTGAATTGTTTGCCTTATTGTGCCTTACTTTTCTGTGAGCGTGTATGAGTCCTTTAGTGCCAAACTTCGGCGCTGATGCCTTAAATATGTTATGCTCTAAATTAATTGTCTTTTAATAAATTTTTTCCTAAGTCGAAGTTTTTATTTATTCTTCGACTTAGGTTGATTCTGGGAGGTTCTATAACAATAACATTGACGATCATGACAAACGTTCATAAAACGGTATTTTACAAAACACTAAAATCTACAATTTCAACTTCTAGGTGAAACTTCTAGTTAAACTCTAGTTTAATCTGAACCTATAAAACCGACCTTAATACATTCCTAACAGCGGGTTTAAATTCATTTATTCTTTCAAGATTGTTAATATTAGCAGGGAGCTTATTAAAAAGTTTAATTCCCATAACAGTCTGACCAATAACAACCAGAGACAATCGGTGATGCGGAATACTTATACTGAAATTCATCCTAAGCCCATAATGGGAACTTTCATATTGAGCTTGTATGACGTTTTCCAAATTGTATTTCACAAAAACTATATAAATATATAAAGCGAAGATACGATTAATATATTTAATTGTTTAAATAGTTCTCTACAGGAGGCAGTGATAGGTTTAAACACCATCGAACGAATAATAATTTTTTGGCTCATCAAAATTTCATTAACTCTAGAGCAATTTCCCCAGCATATAACACCATAGTTAATAGACGAGTGTATATGTGCAAAATAATATGACTTCAAAATGTATAAGTTAACTTCGAGGTTAACTTTAAAGATGGGCTCATTTACCATTTTCTTTTAAATTCATATTGTAAATATGCAAAATATTAGATTTTTTTTCAACTCCTTCTTCCTCAAAATAAATAATGAAAACAGAGCGCCCGAAAACGCAGTGTCCGGCCTGTCCGGCTTTTATTTGGCTTTTTGCCTGATTTTTTTCGTTTTTATGCGCTTTTTTGTCTTTTTGTCTGACTGACCTAAAAGTCAGATAAATTCAGTAGACTTTGTTAAAGTAGATATGTATCTAGTTAACCTACCTCTGTAATTTCAGCATTTATGTAATCTTTATTATTATTAAAATATTCCATAACCATAAAAACGTTTACACTCTGCAAAATGTGGAAATCAGCTTTAACGTATCCATTTTCTAGAGAACACATATTTTTTTGTATAAAAAATAACAAAGTCATGAGTGGTTTTCGCTCCAGGAGTGTTTGAAAGTCCTAATAACGAGGTAACGGGTAATCTATATGTACCTGTTTATGAATGGCATCCAGTGTGTTTATGTACGTGCACAAAAAATGTAATGTAATGTTAAAATAAGCTTGTATTATTGTTAATATGTTTATAAAGTCACGTCTCTGTAAATCAAAAGGTTTCTAAAATATAAAATAATAATTAATTTTTGGAAGCAATTTTCAAAGGGCCGTAGCTCAAGGTATTTGCGGACATATTTTTGCATGTAGAATCTGCACCAGAAGTTTGTCATCAATATTTCCAGAAAACCCTGTAGATACTGACACATACATACACACAAACGTATGCACGCAGTAGGTACACAAACATGCTGGAAGCCATTCATAATCACGTACATATAGATTACTCGTTACCTCGTTGTTAGGACCTTCAAGCACTCCTGGAGCGAAAACTACTCATAGGATCGACTCAGTGTAATAGGAATTTTTGATCAACATGACTTTAACTACAAAATAGGAGAGTTTCAGCCAATCCCACCGAAGCACGCCAAAATATGACATATATATATTTTACCTAACCTAAAAACTGATAAAAAAATTCTGAAAAAATTTTTGAGCTTTATTGGACTTGAACAAAAATATTTTAACCTTTGCAATTTTTTGTTAAAGTTAATAGTTTAAGAGTAAAAAGTTCTTGAATGTATAAAATGACGCAAATTACCTAACTTTGACAAGCTGTATCTCAAAAACTGTCCATAGGATTGGCTCGATGTAATAAGAACTTTTGATCAGCATGACTTGAACTACAAAATACCAAAATTTTAGCCGATTCCACTGAATCAACATTTTCATGGATTTTGTTCCGGGGTCCTTAGTTAAACAACGTATAATAACATCACACCCGCACAGTGTACAACGAAAGCTGTTAAACTGAATATAAACGCATAACTCATGGAACCAATGGAGTGGTGTGACATCATCCGCGCCGTCGGCCATTTCAAATATGTTGAAAATTGAATATTAGGGTTAATATTAACGCTAGCGGCCTATTTTTTCACTATATACTTAAATACTTACGGGAAATGCAAAAATAAATTATAAAGTAAATATCACTAAATAAGCCCACTAAGGGTAATTAGGGGAAAGTGGGACAAGGTGGCACAGAGGATGACAAGGTTGGACGAAGGTGGGGGATAAAACAAGATTAAAACATTGATAAAAGGATAACCCACTACTTATTAATATTTGATGTCATACTGTGAAAGGTTAATAGTATATTATTCAACGAGCGGTAATATAGGTAATAATTCACGCAGATGAAGTTTACAGCACGAGCCGTAGGCGAGTGCTGTAATTCATCAAGTGAGTTATTTCCATTCCCGCAAGTTAAATACTATACTTTATCTACGATTATAACAATAAATATTAAATTGACAAAATTTTGTTTAAATTACTCAGTTTGTTTATTAATAAAATTAACAGTAAAATTTAATTTTTGTACACACTTTTACATTTTTTCTGCGATTTTTCGGGTAATAAATTATGTATTGTATCATTAGCTACTTGTTTTCATTCTGGTGTACATATTAGTTCATCTTCACTAACCGAATTCATCATTTTTGGCACAATTATTACTTAACTTGATTTGAAAACGTCGAAACTATTCAAACATGATAAATCACCTTCCTCCCCTCAATAATAATGGACCGTTCTATTTCACCATATCGGAAAAGAATTTCTCTCGGACAGAGCCACACCTTCGTGAAGCGTGTTACGTCGATTGGACAGGCTAGGCATGAAGATAAAGGTGATTGACTCTGTACCGAGATTTATAATAACTCACTCATTATAACTAACGCTATTGGTTTATGGATACTATTAATTGTTCAAAAGCAGTTCGTTAATTGCTATCCACTAAAATGAAAGACAAAGGCGCCCCTAGGCCCGGGCCTATGAGGTCCAGTCAGAAAACCGGCCCTGAGTATATAATCTAATAAGAATAGATAATAGTATATTATTCAACGAGGGGTAATGTAGGTAATAACTCATGCAGATGAAAGTAATTCATCAAGTGAGTTATTACCATTGCCGCAAGTTGAATACTATCCTTTATCTACGATTGTAACAATAAATATTAAATTGAGAAAATTTTGTTTAAATTACTCAGTTTGTTTATTAATAAAATTAACTGTAAAATTTAATTTTTGTTCACCTTTTTATATTTGTTGTGTTCAAAGATTTAGCCACCTTTAAGCGGAGGTAGAAAGTGATTTTTAATCGAAATAGTGCATAAACTGCTTGTAGACAAAAAAATCAGCTTTGTAGATTAATATTACGCGGTGGAAAATGCAAAACTTCTCCGCGAACTGCAATAGCCCGGAGCGCATATTCGGTCAAAAGTCTTGTTTTTTATGTTAGAGAAAAAATTTAAAAAGCGTCGGAAAGCTCAATCAATTCTCTTTACATAAGCTATCTACAAATTTTTCGAAAAAAACGATAATTATCGAGATATTCCAGGAAATGTAGGAAATTACACGTTTTCCTATAGAGTGTATGTAAATCTTAAAAAAATATTTTTTCTCAGAAACCTTTGTTCCGAAGGGCTAAGATTAACGGAGCATCAAAGTAGTACATGATATTAAGTGAACATCGTATATGAGATCGATTTCAGTTAATTACCGATTAATTACGATGGCAAAATGGAGAAATTTTACCGAAAAAAAAAAAACCCAAATCCTGCCCCCTCTAATTCCTTCATTTTTGTCGGAATTCAAAAAATAAAAAAAGGAGTTTTAGTAAATTTAATTCCATTTAAGTTAACTAGAGTAGTCTTTTGGCGTAGGAGCCAAGATTAAAAAGTTGCCAACTGTAGAAGCTCAAAATTTGAGATTTTTTGCCGTACATGCCCAACATTTTAGTAGTTATCTCCGAAACGAAAAAAAAAAAAAAAATCAAAGTTCTGTAGTAGCAAAAGATTCGTAATGGAAAATACTCTCTTGTTTTTTTATTTCGAGCTAACTCCCACCGTTTTGGAGATATCTGCGAAAAATAACAAAAAGCAGCTTACATTCCGGAGTCGAAAAAATTGCAAAAACATGCAACCATGACACGTTCATATTTTTCGAAAAACACCATTGGGACGGCCGTACGATGTCGCGACGTAAAGAGGAAGTCTTCCAGATAAACCTGATCGTAAATTTCTCGACGAAATTCGAAAATTCGGCTCGGCACGAACGAATCAAAAGTAGCATTTTGTGACATTTCAGAAAATCTTTATAGATATTAACGCGAATAATCTGCCACTACCTCCCTGGCTCCACCTTCGTGTGTTGCGCGTTACGTCAATTGGACAGGCTAGGCATGAAGATAAAGGTGATTGGCTCTGTACTTAGTGAGTTATAATAACTCACGCATTATAACTCACGCTGTTTGTTTATGGATACTATTAATTGATCAAAAGCAGTTCATTAATTAGTATATAACCTAATAAGAGTAGATAAACATGTTTACATGTAATGTTTGTAATGCAACATTCACTTGGCCTTGCGGGCTAAGCCGCCACGCTAATATTCATAAAATTCTTAAAAGATTTGCTTTTATGAATTTTTTTTAGTTGTGAGAGACCTACAAAATCCGAATGTGGAAGTAGTGATTCCTTGGGCAGCGGTTTTTATAAAAATTTTTAGAAATATCTAAAAAATAAAAAAGTTTCGAGGTAAAATGCTGTCACCCTCTAAAACTACACCTTAAGCAGAAAAGGTACTATGCAAACTAGGATCTTAAAATATGAATTTTATATCTTAAGGGAGTCTGAAGATATTGAAGAAAAACTGATATTTATTACCCCCCTAATATAACTTCCTTATTATTCATTTTCGGAATTAATTTTATATAAAAGGGTACCTTTATTTTTGGATGTACAACGTGTATATTAACACAGCTAATAATATATTCTATATATGTGTAAAACAGCCATGTCTCCTGTTGGTCGTAAAACACTTAAAACGAAATTACTATTTCATACAGTTTTGCCGGAGTTTTCTTATGAAACTTGAAATCTTAAGCAGTGTCTACTCCTCGTGCTATTAATATTAATTAGTACTGCTTCTCCATCTTTAATTAGGCCGCTTGTAGCTGATAAAAATAAAAAATTCAGATGTTACGCCGGCACTTTTTCTAAATGAGAATACATACTTTTCCCTTTCTTTGTACAATGACACGACACTTATTCACGAGATTAAACAATGTATTTTTTGAATATGAATTGCAGACAATGAGACACAGTAAAGAGACCTGCAGGAATGTAAATTTTATTTAACTGGTGGATCAGAAAATTAATCAATAATGGCTATTTTGTATAACAATGTATATTTTTAAATTTTAATATACAGGGCGTTATGTATTTTGATATACTGAATCCGGATCTGATGTTAAAATTGCTTCATTACGTCACAGTTTTTTCTAAAGTCAAAAAATAGAGGATTTATTATTAATTGAAGATCTAAGTGGATAAAGGTGTTATGTCACAAAAACACGTTATTGAGTAATTTAACTCGAAAGTTTTTAGGCGAGAACTTTTTTGTTATAACGACTATATAGCTTGCATTTTGCGATGACGTTGACATTTGATGTACTTTTCAGAGACAAATAACTAAAGTTGTCAGTTGTCATTATTTTCGAAAATTTTAAAAAATTAAAGTACATAACACCTTTATCCGTTCATAAGTTTCTCTGAAATGAATAAGGAATTAGTGAATAAAAGTGTTCAGAAATTAAACATATTACTTCCACATCCAGTGGAAGTATAGTAACGACAAAAAAATTTTTAAAAATTTTTATTGTTCAAATAGGCTTAAAATGTAAAATGAAACGTCAAGATTTTAAGTTTGAGCGAAAAAAAAAATTTCTGTTTGTCTGTCTGTCGGTCTGTCTGTCTGTAACTTTTTTGTGCGCACGTTTACTCTGGAACCGTTTGAGATATTGACTTGAAATTTGGTACACATATGCACTTTAACGAGATCTAGAACTAGATTATATTTTCATCTTGTTCCGTCGAAGGGTTAGGGGGTAAATTGGTGTAAATTTGGGGTAAATGGGTAAATCAAGCAGGTAAGAGTATATAAAATTGGTATTTAGTATATACAAGAAAAGCTAAGGTCTCAAAAAATTTTTGGCATTAGCCACCCCCATTACCAACCCCCACCCCCTTATTAAAGGGGATGAAAAAAATTATGATTTAGTGTATGTACAAGAACCAGAAACCTCAAAACATTTTTTTACTTCATCCACCCCCACTACCACCCTTCTATCACAAGCCCCACCCCACTACCGATGTGGGGTATCGTTTTATGGGTTTTTGGGGTAGAGGATTTCAAATACTATATTATCAAAGTTCCATAAACAATTATTTCCACATACAAAGTTTTTTCGTTGTGAGTGACTTGGATAGAGAATTGGATGTGGAAGTAGTGATTCCTTGGACAGCGGTTTTTTATTATTATTAAAACATTGTACAATTTTTAGGTAGTCAGAAAGTTCTACGGTTTTCAGCCACAGTTTGGTCATTTCCAAGTATGTTGTGATAATTCGGCCTGTATTCTTCATTTATGAATGGTAATTGTTCTTTAAGATTGGCCAGTTTTTCTACACTTAGGCTGCCCTTGTTTTCATTAAACACCGTTAGAGCAATACCGTCGGAATTTATCTTATGCATACTCCTTTTCTTTAAAATATTGACTTTGTAAAATGGAGTCATTTCATCTAGTGATGTAATAGTAGCGCCCATAGGTGCCATTTTATACCGTCGCGAAAATAAACCTTTTCATTGTTCAAGTTTTTCTTCCTGTTGTACAAATTGGGTTTTGAGGCAATTCCATCAATATCCTTGAAATGATTCTTCATATCTATGACAACGGAGTCTTTGGGAGTTCTTAAAATTTCTCGATACTGGTCCGGAACGTAGATGTTTTGATATTTCCTTAAAATTTTCTCGACTCTGCCAAAGTCTATGTCTGAATCTAAATATGAATGTCCCACCTCCGAAAATTTATGGTCGATAACTTTAAATTCTCTCTTTAAAATCAACAACTGGTAAAGTGTAATAATGTAAGTTTTTATTTTGTCCACCACAGGAGTCGGGCCATATTATAATGTGATCGATCTTTTCTTGAAAATATTCATTGTAAATTTGTGAAAAGGTGTGTAAGCAACTAGCAATTTCTAGGCTTTCACGGCTGGCCATATCTTCGGTCCATGTGAAAAAGAACGTTTTTTTTTTCAGTATTCCTCAATGTATGTATGCCAAGGTTGTAAAACTACATTTGACGAAGGTAAAATGCTTTCGATGTACTTAATTTGGCAGCGGCATGGTTTGCTGAAGATCTAAAGTAAGAAAGCAAATCGTTCTATCTTCTGTAACTTTTGCTCCGTCACGCTTTTGTTGTTCGAAAGCTAGTTTGTAATTTTCTCCGTATTCTCTAGTATTATTTCCAGCATCACATTTGGGAAAAAATGTGAGTCATTTCATGATCTCAATTAAACAATTCTCGTAATTTCAGCATTTTTATTGGGTAAGCAGGGATTTTTCACAGATAACTAATAGATGTAAGCATAGCGAACCCTGTAATTCTTAAACGATAACCTTATAAACCCAAATGACCTTTAACTTGATTTGCGTAATTATCATACTTATTATTTTTTCCGCAAGAATTTCGGAATTCGCCAGATTTGTCTTAAACAATTTAATGCTCTTTCAAAATATTGGGTGGGCAGAAGCCATACCAGATATCAGTTTTGCTCTTGTCATAAAAATTTCTACGGTTCAGCCCTCTTCTACTTGTCAGCATAAAAATGTTTGTACGAAAATCAACACCGCAAAGCGTCACTTCTGATTTACAGACTAATTTGCTAGAATACATTGGTAAATTCGTATTTTATTATTGCATTTTATATTGATAATGTTTTGTTTTTAAAATATTATTAAAACTTGCCTGGGAAGAAATTGCCACTATGTGACTGATTTCTGCTGAATCGCCAAAAGGTATAAATGTGTTTACAGTAATTAGATACTCAAGTACCATCTCGACTCTTGTACCATCTCATACCATTTCGAAATTGAACGAAATGAATACATGGATTAAAACACTATAAGCACTATTTCCAAATATCAGCCAATGTATAAACATCTTACATGATTCATGAAATCGTTTATTCATTGCCATTTGTAATATCAGTTTATTAGGACTGGCCATTTTCACTATAATAGTAAGAAACACTTAACACAACTTGTCATATTAATGTCCATATAACATAACTTTAAAAGCAAAGTGTTTTGGATTAAAACAATTTAATATCGCACAGTAATGGATGAAGGTGGTGTGTGATCATGACACCTTTATCCATTAAATTATATAAAAACCCTATGTACATAACACCTTTTTCAAACATTAAAACGCATTTAGGAAAGGTTTATTATCCCAAAAACTTATTGAAATGATAGATTATAAGTTAAAATAGTTGTCTGTGTAGAAATCTCAAAATTTTCAAAAATGTCACATAACACCTTTACCCACTTAGCTCTTCAATTACACAGGAGCACAAAATATTTTTGCGAGGTGCGCCGAATCAGATCCAGTGTAGCAAATGTGTTTGGGGTCGCCGAAACCGAATTTGAAACTTATTTTGCCCTATCACGTCAGGATTTCTTTTTAAATCAAGGGGAACCTTAAATCTGTAGATGAAAACGGCAGCTAGTTTTGAAATTAGATATTTTTTCACCGATTTCAAATTGATATTAGGTAATAAGGTACGGAGTGGACCAAATTAGATGGGATTTGGGGCTTTCTAAACTATGGTAGATAGACAAAAACCAATAAAGGCGTCCTAAGCTCGATTTTCGAGAAACAAACAATGGCGCAAACCGCTATCGTGTATCTTTTTTGACTACCGAGCTACAGAGCGTTTTTGGAAAATTGGCATTTTTTTGATGACCTCCGTAACCTCAAGAAACACATTCTTAAGGCACTTTTTTCAGTAGAATCCGTTGCTGATAAGAAGAAAATTATGCATGACTCAGTTTTCGAGATATAGACATAAGTTTTGTTTTTTTAAATGGTACACCCTATAAATTATTTCATTATTTGATCACAACTTAAATTAGCTATCCAACGATATATCATACATCATATTTATTGTTAGAAAAAGTGGTTGATTTTCGAAAAATTTAATGTATTTGTGAGGAGGCCATGGAAAACTATTAACAACAACAACACTTCTTATAATATAAAATAATTTTGCCAAAAATAGGAAAAACTAAACTACAATAAATGTTCGAATTGTCTTCCATTGACATTTATGCTTATTTATCGTATTTCTAATATTTATTGAGAAGGCCATGGTAAAAAAAGATAACACAGGTTTACAAAAAAAAAGTTTTGATCTGGGAATGGGACCTATCATGCCTTAAGTATTTTTGTGTGCTGAATTCGAATTTTCAATTACAAAAATTTTCTACCGCACAGATTTCGAGTAAACGTCAAAAATTGTCAAAAAAACCGCAAAAAATTTGTTTAAATTGAAAATTCGGATTCAGCACACAAAAATACATAAGGAATGATAGGTTTAGTCCTTGGAACAGAATTTTTTTTTGTAGACCTGTGGCACAAAGTGCACCTGTGCACAATTTAAAACATTTTTTAACGCGTGAATTTCGAGTAAATCCTGGTTTTTATCGTCAAAATGCGTTTTTTTGACAATTTTTAACGTTTACTCGAAATCTACGCGGTAGAATTTTTTTTAATTGAAAATTCGGATTCAGCACACAAAAATACTTAAGGCATGATAGGTCCCATTCCCAGATCGAAACTTTTTTTTTTGTAAACCTGTGTAATCGAAATAATCGTGTCAAACTGTCAAAAACCAATTTGTGAGTTAATTGTGAGTGAGAATTGTTAAAAACAGTTCATTTTACTAATGGTGAAAAATATGATATGACTAAGTGTTTTATAGAATGCGGAGAAGATTCAAGTTTAGCTTCCGAGCTTTATTTTAATAGGTAAGTTATAGACAGCAAAACTTTATGCCAAAAGTGCCGCATAAACAATATTTTTAGATATCCAGAAAAGAGACAGCCAGACATAAAAATATTTAAAAGGCTACAACAAAATTTAAAGGAGTTTGGATCATTTGTAATACCTCGAGCAAAAATATATAATAAAGCAGGTAGAGAAGCTGTAGAAAATATTGTTTTAGAAACTAAGAGAAAATTCTAATATATTGTATCGTGAAATACAGGAAAATTTAGGAATCTCAAAAACAACTTGCTTAAAAAAAATAAATTCAAACTCTACAAAATTAGGATTATTCACCATCTGTACCCAAACGACTTTCTCGATTTTTGCCAGTGGCTTTTGGGTCAGTGCAATGAAGTGCCAGAATTTGAAGAAACAATTATATGGACAGACGAGGTCCATATAAGCAGCGCCACAATTTTTAATCGGCATAATAACCACCATTGGGCTCATGAAAATCCGCACGTAACCGCCACAGTTAATCATCAAAGATGATTTGGATTTGGTGAATGGTGTGGTTTTATTGGATACCAAATAATAGGTCCTTATCTTTTTACCAACAGTGACGCCCCAAGTCACACGTTAAATGAAACACGAAATCATTTAAATGCTCAATTTGGGGAGGCTTGGATGGGTATCTATATATCACTCAGGACTAGTTTATCCATGTCTAGTTAGCTAAGTTAACTAAATTGATAACTAACAATTAATTTCGCTAACTGGACAGATATTGTTTAATTTTTAGAAAATAATGGTCCTACTTTGTGGCCGGCTAGATCTCCCGATATAACCCCTGCTGACTTTTGGCTTTGGGGATATTTAAAAAATATTACATATAGAGAACATTCTAATAACATAGAAGAGTTGGAAAACAACATATTAGCTGCGTTTCGGACAATAACTCCTGTCATGATTGGAGAAGGTGTCAAAAATGCATAAATGTCAATGGAAGACAATTCGAACATTTACTGTAGTTTAGTGTTTCCTATCTTTGGCAAAATTATTTTATATTATAAAAAGAGTTTTCTTAGTTTGTTGGGTATTTTGCCACTGTAAAGCACATATTTCAAGAGACATTGAAATTATTTTAGAAAATTTATACGACTACGTCGAAGAGGATGACCACAACCACATACACAACAGTGTTCTACGTACGTACAATACAGTTTTTAATTCGCGAAAGAATACACATTTAAACAAATTTAGAAATTTGTGTAGTGAAAAACAAACTATAGAACTACAAAATTTTCAAAATAACCCTTTAATTGACAAAACTGTCATTAATCTGTCAAATCGCGAACTCAATGTATCTGAAAAACTTGTATTAACTAAAGGTTTGAATTATGCAGTAACACCGAAAACTATTCCTAAATTTGATATCATAACTGCAATTGAACAAGCTGCACAGAAACTATCAATAGATGATGCCAACGAATATCGAATTCGTTCAAAAATTGAATTAGAAAAACAATATAAGACGAGGGTTAATTTAACATCAGATGAAAAACTTTCAATTACATCTTTAAGAAATGACGAAAGTATTAAAATTTTACCCGCTGATAAAGGCAATGCCACTGTAATTTTAGATACAGTTGTGTATAATACAAAGATTATGAACTTAATTAATGATGGGAATTATTCTAAATTAAATAATGATCCAACAAAATCTTTAGAAAGCAAAATATATAGGACTCTATTTAAATACAAAAATGAATTTACCGATTTTGAGCGAAAGGTTCTAACTCCACATCATAGTAAACCTCCTCATTTTTATGGTTTACCAAAAATACATAAACCTCAAATTCCTCTTAGACCGATTGTGAGCTCAATTAATTTTCCATTTAGTAATCTCTCCAAATTTTTATTAAAAATCTTAAATCCTTTATCAGATTCTTCTGAGTCTTATATTAAAAATAGCAAACATTTTTTGGAAAAACTATTTGAAAACAATTTTAATAAGAATCATCTAATGGTGAGTTTTGATGTAGTAAGCCTTTTTACAAATGTTCCGGTAGATAAAACATTAACAATAATTAAAAGAAAATTGCAACATGATGGAAATTTGGCGAATAGAACTAAATTAAGCATAGCAACTATAATGGAATTACTTACTCTTTGCATTAAAAAGACATACTTTCAATTAAATAATGACTTCTATCAACAAAACTTTGGTATGGCCATGGGTTCTTCTTTATCTCCAATATTAAGCAATATTTTTATGGAAAATTTTGAAGAAAATAATATTAATAACTTAATTTATAAACCTATAGTGTGGTGGAGATATGTTGATGATATTTTTGCGTTATGGCCTCATAGCAAAGAACATTTAAATAATTTTTTAAATCAAATTAACGAAAAGGAACCTTCAATTAATTTTACAATAGAAGTAGAGAATAATAATGAATTACCTTTCTTAGATATTTTAATTAAAAAGTTAGATAATAAATATGAAACCAGTGTTTATCGAAAACAAACACACACAAACAGATATTTGAATTTCAATTCAAATCAACATATTAGCGTTAAGAGAGGTGTCGTAAAATGTTTGTATGATAGAGCTAAAGTAATTTCTTCAAATGATGAAAGTTTAAGTAATGAGAAAAAATTTATTAAAACCGTTCTTTTGAATAATCAATACCCCGAGGGTTTTGTTGATAGCCAGATGGCAAACATTGAAAGTAGAGTAACCACTCAACATTTACAACCTGAATTTAGATCTTTAGCAGTAATTCCATACATACAAGGTTTATCGGATAAATTGAGAAAAATCGGAAATAGATTTTCTGTACGAACAGTTTTTCAAACAGGAACCACATTAAGATCTGTTTTATCAAAGACTAAACCGGTGAATATTATTCAAAATTCCAAGGATTGTATTTATAGTGTTCCATGTGAGTGCGGTAAGCATTATGTAGGTGAGTCATCTAGACCTTTCAACGTAAGGCTTGGTGAACACCGAGATTATGCTAGAAAGGGAGAATTTCAAAAATCAAAAATTTGTGAACATGCGTGGGATAACAATCATAGGATCCAGTGGGACTCCGCGAAAATTTTGGAAAAAGAAAGCAACTCAACTAAAAGAAAACTTAAGGAATCCGCTATTATTTTATTAAATGAGGATAAATGTGTTTCTAATTATTCTGTAGATTTCTGTACCAGCTGGTTGCCGATCCTCAGAGACGAAGTAAGTAAAAATAAAATAAATATAATTTAATGTCTCACGTGACTATGGAAATACATAAACAACAAACTGTCTGGTTTGACATTCTCAAAAGTGAAAGTTTTGATAACGGAAAAAGAACTATTTTCCGAAACGTCAACTGCCTTTGTTTTAATTTTTCAATTTATCATTTAACAATTTTGTTTCAGTTTATATATTTTTAGGTGTGAGAGATTTTGTAATAGAAGTATAAAAACCAACCTCTGTCTGATCCTTTTGGCGCAGAGGTTTATTTCATCAAAATTTTTAAATATTTTTACAGTGGCAAAATACCCAACAAACTAAGAAATCATGAATATGCCACAAATAATAAATTATAAACAATATAAACAGAGTTGTTGTCGTTAATAGTTTTCCATGGTCTCCTTACAAATATATTAAATTTTTCGAAAATGAACCACTTTTTCTAGAGATAAATATGAAATATGATATATCGTTGGATACATAATTTAAGTTGTGATCGAATGATATAATTTACAGGTTGTTCCATTTAAAAAAATACAAATAATGCTATATCTGGAAAACTGAGGCATGCATAATTTTCTTCTTATCAGCAACGGATTCTACTCAAAAAAGTACCTTAAGAATGTGTTATTCGATTTTCATTCGACACTTGGTAATTGAGATATAGAGGTCATCAAAATATGCCACTTTTCCAAAAACGCTCTGTAGCTCGGTAGTCGAAAAAGATAGACTATCGCGGTTTGCGCCATTGTTTGCTTCTCGAAAATCGAGCTCAGGACACCTATATCAACAAACGAATTTGTAACGTTACTAAAGGTATTTAACTTATCCACCACCATCAACACCAACAAGGGTTGTAAACAACTCAAACTCTCTAGTAGACAACATACTGATCAATGATACAGAAATACTTCTAAATACTTCAGACGATTACGGTCTTAGCGATCATCATGGGCAAAAAATTACTCTTCAAAACGTATCCCTCAGTCCTGAACCTCTAAAAATAGAAAAAAGAATATTCAGTCCCAGAAATAAAATCCTTTTCAAAAACTTAATTTCTGAAATAGACTGGAGTACACTCTACACAGAAACTGATGTAAATCTAGCTTGCGATGTTTTTTATGATTATTTCAACAGCTGTTTTAATGTGGCTTTTCCAGTTAAATATATTAAGATCAATCATGAAAATAAATGTCCGGGATGGATTACAGAGGGAATAAAAACATCATGCCGTAATAAACGCTCTTTATTATATACTAAAAAATTTTATACCACAAATACATTCTTCAAAAATTACGTGCGCAACTATTGTAAAACACTGGAAAAACTCGTTATCATTTCAAAACAAATTTATGCAAATAATTATATAACAAACTCATCAAACAAAATAAGATCCACTTGGAAATTAACTGATTCAAACATAAAACAAAAAGCGGCTAAGAGACAGAATGATATTAATATCCTAAATCAAGAAAATGAAATAATCAGGGATTCACTCGCAGTGGCATCAGAAGTTCAAAAATTTTACTTAAACGTGGGAGAGGAACTAACAAAAAACATAACCAGCAAAAGAGAAGCTATGGCTTACGTAACGACAGTAAAATCGTATAAGTATAACTCATTTTTCTTTTCACCAATGACAGAAGCAGAAATAAAACGACTGATAAAAAATTTTAAACAAAAAAACAGTACAGGCTCAGACGATATCCCAATAACAATAATAAGCGAAGTAGTAGACTACCTTAACTTACATAATTAACTTATCTCTAATTACAGGAACTTTTCTAAGTTGCCTTAAACATGCAGTAATTAAACCACTATTTAAAAAAGGTGAGAAAACCGAAATATCGAACTACAGACCAATTTCACTTTTATCAGTTATCTCTAAAATTCTGGAAGCTGCAGTTAAGGAGCAAATTACCAAATATTTTGAAAAAGTAAAACATTCTCAGATAGACAATACGGCTTTAGAAGTGGGAAAAATACAACGGCAGCTACTCTCGACTTAATGGGTAATGTAAATCAAATACTAGAAAATAAAGACATACCAATTACTGTCTTCTGCGATTTACGAATACGGGGCATTGTTCATGATTGGTTTAAATCTTACTTAAGTGATCGCACCATGTCTGTGAAAATAACATCAATCGAGGGGGAGCGAGTAAACAAAGTATCCACAAACCCGGGCTACATAAAGTGTGGGGTCCCGCAAGGTTCTATCCTGGGACCAACTTTATTCTTAATATACGTAAATGACGTAGCAGCAAATTTCCCTCTCGCGAAATTCTCACAATTTGCTGACGACACAAGCATCACGCTACAGCACAAAAATTTAGACGATCTAATCGGTATAACAAAGACTTTATTAGAGGATTTATGCGATTGGTTCGCAGCCAATAAGCTGATTTTAAATGTCAATAAAACTTTTAATACTCTATTCCAACCAAACAAAACACAACCTCATACTGTTATCTCAACAAATGGTGGAGATGTCATCCCCACGTCGACCACTAAATTTTTAGGTATTCATTTGGACCAACAGTTTGACTGGAAAACTCACATTATAGAATTGATTGATTGATTGATTGATTTACCAGCGTGCGGTAGGCATTGCTGCCACTCCCAAGTTATACAGCTGGGCCGGCTACGTCCACGCTGGGTTGGACTAAGGTCATGCTTGTTGCCAGCAGCGAGAGCCACGTGGCGGATGGTAAAGGAATGTGGGATGGGAGGTGTAGGTATTTGTGAGATACGTTACCGCATTATGTCGTGAGGGAGCGTTTAAGCCCCCTTTTTTTGTATTTTTGGTTCTGGGCTTCTGCCTATTCTGGGTCTTCTTGTGAGATATGTTGCCGCGTTGTGTCGCTGCTATTTGTGCTCCTATTTTTTTTTACTTCTGTTTCTACAGGTCTTCTTCTTCTTCTGAGACTTTTGATTCCTCCGTTTCTGATTCTGGTAGAGTATATATCGCTCCGATTTCTTTGTGAAATTCATTCTTTCCCCTTGCTTTTCTTTCCCAGTATGTTTGGTCCTTTCCCAGTTTGTTCATGATCCTCTCGATTGTTGTTTTCCACGTGTAACATGGTCTCCCAATTTTAAGTTTGCTGCTATTCAGTGTTAGTGCTTTCTTCAGTAGGTGTGTTGGTTCCCTTCTTTGGACGTGTCCCCAGTACTTCATTGCGTACATTCTATCCTTTTTGTGATTGTCTTCCCTTCTAGTAGTGTTGATGTTTTATGTCGTTTTTGCCCTGTTGTTTTTCTGAGTAATTGGATGATGTCTCTTTCAGCTCTTCTCAAAACTTCTTCTGTTGGCTTTTGTTGTTGCCGCGTTTTTAACTCCATATGTCATTGTTGGCAGTATGATGGCTATGTATAGCCGTTTGGCCAGGCCCCATGATAGTTTGTTTTTCTCAATGAACGGTATAATTGCTCTTGTGACTCTGTATGCTGTTTTTATTCTCTCCTTTACTGTTTCTCTCCTTTTCAGTTGGTTCGTTAGATATGTTCCTAGGTATTTCATTTTGTTCGTTGTTCTTAGGGAGTAGTCACCTATTTTGTGTTCTTCTCCACTGATCCGACTTTCTTTTGTTGATGGGTCTCGCTCCATTATTAGACATTTTTTGAAATTTATTTTCAACCCAGATGTGTCCAAATGCGGTTTCATGTTTTCTAGGAAGTTGAGAATTTGTTGCTCTTCTTCTGCGACGATTAGGAGGTCATCGGCGTAAGCTAATACTATTGGGGTTCTCAGTGTTTCCGTGTCTTCGTTAAAATTTGGTGTTTCCCTTATTGTGTTTTGTATCGCTTGGTCTAGGACCGTGGTGAATAGTCGGGGGGATAGGGGGCGTCCTTGTTCTTTTGT
The DNA here is from genome assembly GCA_936432065.2 of Rutpela maculata. Classification (NCBI taxonomy): domain Eukaryota; kingdom Metazoa; phylum Arthropoda; class Insecta; order Coleoptera; family Cerambycidae; genus Rutpela; species Rutpela maculata. The sequence goes on from OW386294.2 coordinate 4,906,550, forward strand.
CTGGTTTCCATCATTTGTCCGAACCCTTGTATGGCAGTTGTTTCATGAAGGCAGGCCTTTATTATCTTGTTTATTAGATAGTGCGGCACTCCTTTGTTATAGATGGTGTTGACTATGGCTTCGTGACTGATGGTATCGAATGCCTTTTGGAGATCTATAGCGGCTATGTGCAGTTTTGTCCCTTCTCTCCATTTTTCTTCCAGTATTCTTCTGGTGGTGTACATGTGGTCGTCCGTTGACCTGCCTTTGATGAATGCTGTCTGGTAGTCTGGCGGTCTTCCAATGTACTTCTCTAGTTGCTCGAGCAGGAATTGTGCGTAGTATTTGTATCCTATACTGCAGAGTGTTATTCTTCTGTAGTCTTCTATGGTCTGTGGCGAGTTGGTTTTTGGGAGGGGTATTTGTATAGTCTTGGTCCATTCCGTAGGCAGAGGTGTGTTTTCTGTCCATACCCTAGTGATGATTTCTAGGGTTTGCTCCTTTAGCTTTTCCGTGCCGTAGTGTATTAACTCGTTGTTTATTTTATCTACTCCAGGTGCGGTGTTTCTTCTAGCTCTGGCTATTATCCCTAGCAGTTGGTCTTTTGATGGTGGCCTGTCCAAGGGCCAGTGGTCTGTTTCTCTTATTAGTTTTGTTCGTTCTTTAGTTGCTTTCACTTCTTCCTTCAGCTTCTTGGTCCAATGTTGTATTGGTATGTATCTTCTCTTGTGGGTACTGTTGTTTCTTCTATATTTTTTCAGATATCTGAAGGTTTGGTTTAGTCGTTGTCCTGTTGGAAGTGCTTCTATGTTTTCGAAGAATGATTTGCATTTTTCCTCGTCGTGGTTTCTCTCCGCTTCCCTTTTTTCCCTCAGTGCTTCTTTTAGTTTTTCGTTTATATTCCCCGTCGGCTGTTGTTCGCCTGTGGCCTTCATCTTTTTTAGCTGTTCGTACTTGTTATTTTTTTCCTTTCTTGTCGGGCTCATAGGTGATCTGTCCCTTTTTAACGTTTTTCTTGCTGCAATTTTTATTTTTGCGCCCATTGATGTCCACTCTAATTCTTCTCCTGTCAGTTGGTTTTCTATTTCTTCACCGTATTTCTTCCGAAAGTCTTCGTGCTGTAGTAGAGAAATATTCCAAGTACTGTGTAGTGTCTTGTTGTTTCCTTGACTTGTTTTTCCTTCTTTTATTTCCAGTTTTCCGTATAGAATTTAGGTTCCGTATAGAATTTAGGTTTAGATTCCGTATAGAATTCCATTATAGAATTATATAAAAAATTAAGCCATGCAGTTTATGCCATAAATACAATCAGACAAAACATCGGTTTCAATGTTGGTAAAACAGTCTATTATGCATACTTCTACTCTATTATGCAATATGGAGTATAATAATTTACAAAGAACAAAAAAGGCTTTCCACACCATCTGATATCCACAATTATGATACACGATACAGAAACATATACCGAACTCCCTCATACAATGTGGATGTAAACAGAAGAGGACCCGTATATGCAGGTGTAAAAATATTTAATCATCTTCCAGAAACAGTTCAGCAAAAACCGTCCTTAAATCTATTTAAAAAGGAATTGAAAAATATTCTAAAAACCAATGTTTTCTATAACTTAAACGAATTTTTTGAGGATGATCTCAACTAAAACAACAGGTCATTTGTATTTTCGGAATCCGAGTAGCCACAACAAATAAATATGAATGGCACTATATACCTACATCATATCATTTGCTTAGATTTTATTAAATATCATTGAATATCATTTAAAATTTGTAGGTCTCAGCCTGCTAGCTTAAATACGTACCATTTATTATTGTTGCTATTACTATTCTTACCTTAATGTAGTATGTTATCTGTAGTATGTTATCTATAATGTAGTATATTATCTGAGATAGACAATTATTCTATAAACCACAGTCAGACTAGGCGATATTTTCTCTAAGGCTCGGAAAGAGCCAGAAGTATGTATCTAGTTTTAACAATACAAGTGTACACCATAACAATCACTGTAGTTTGTAAGGTACATATTGTGGGAAATAAAATATTTCTATCTATCTATCTATCTCTATTGGTTTTTGTATATCTGCCATAGTTTTAGAGGAAACCTCAAATCCCGTCTAATTTGGTCCACTCTGTACAGTTCCTTGCTATTTTCCACTAATAGGTAGACAGATATTTGTAAAACTGAGTGAAATTTTATTTCTTACTTTTTAGAGATATTTTTCGAAGATTTAAAAAAAAAATTTTTTTCAACTTTTTTAATAGCTTCTTTTATTTATTTAACTTCTACATAGTGGAGGAAACTATTGTGAAATTCTCTTTATGTTGGGCATCATGTGAATGTTGTTACAAAAATAATACCCCCTGTGTGTGAATTAATTGATGTGACCGGCGAATCCGCCAAATATTAGAAAATTCTCGTAATGTGTTTTAAAAAAAATTGTTGTTAATTCAAAAAAAATCTTGACATGATGGAGCCAAATATGTATCAGATTCGGTTTTAGCTACGGCCCGGCGCACCTCGCAAAAATATTTTATGGTTCTGTGTTATTAATTTAATATAATTAGCTACTTTTTGAAAATCCGTGACAAAAATGTTCTCTCGATGTTAAAACAGCTCAAACTCTGTCTAATATGTTAAAGAAAACTTCTCGTGATCGTGGTGGGGGTGGCTGATGCAAAGAATAAATTGAGGCCTTGGCTTCTCTTACATACAATAAATCTCAATTTTATGGTCTCTTGCTTGCTTTACCCCTAATCCGTCAACGGAATAATTTCAAAATATCATCTAGTTCCAGATCTCATTCCAGGTCCACCGAATTTCAAGTCAGTATCATAAAAGATTCCAGAGTAATCGTGCACACAAAAAGTTACAGGCAGAATGACAGACAGACGGAATATTTTTGCTGAAACTTTAAATCTCGACGTTTTATACATTCTAAGCATATTTGCACAAACATTTTTTTACCGGTACGATACTTCCATTCCACTACGTAGATGTGGAAGTAATTTAGTCCGGTGCTGGAATTTCTCCCAAATAAATTGTACATTGACTGGACTAAAATAGTATAGTATTTCTACCATATTTCATGCAAATATGTATGGCTTTTTCAAGAATATGGCAAAATAAAATACTAGTCAAGAATCATAAAACACCCAGTGTCTCAAAAACGATGATCGAGTTTTGAACTCAGCTACCTGTGCTCTACCTTCCAAAATATTATGTCCCTTTAAATCTAGGACACCCTGTAGATGTGTGTATGTGCTGAAATTTTATAGTTTCAACAATCTACGACTTTTTCTAACTTATATTGACGCACATAACAAATTGTATATTGTTACTCTTCCAAGATTAGATATTCTGTTAGGTGTCAATTTTGGGTCCTTTGTTATTCATTGCTATTATTATTTACAGGTCTATGTTCTATTTCAAACTGTCGGACACAAGTTTATGCAAATGACACCGTGCTCTACTCGCACTTCTGTATTAAAAATACTGTGGAGGCTGCCAGGCTGGTGATATCATAAATCTTGAGCTTAGTAAAATTATGAGTTTCTCTATCGAGTATGATTTAAAATTAAGCTTTACTAAATCAAAATTAACGTTATTTTGTAGTATGAGTTAGGTTAACGTTGAAAAGACTGGTTTACACATTAAAATAAGTGAAGTGAGATTGTTGACGAGGCAAAATGTTTTGGAGTAGTTTTTGGTTGTAACTTTAGATTTAATGGCCATATAAAGAAATTGATGCAAAAGGCATATCGTTTAAGCTAATATTTTCAGATTGCCATATTTTAAATTTTAATCTAAAAAAATATATGCGAGTCATTCATTTCTCATTGTTTACCAAGTAGTCATTTTCGAGTTAAGGAATATCAGATATTAAATGAGGAAGAAAAAAGAAAAGTTATTCTTTAAATAAATAATACTTCTATACATTATTTGGTTGCTGTAGGTAGGTGCCTCAATGAAAATTTTTCTAACAAGTGGATTGGACGGAATAGTTTCTCTTTTTTCTTCCTGATTTAGTATCTGATGTTGACGTTACTAAATGAGGAAGAAAAAAAAGCTATTCAGTCCAATCCATTTATATGAAAAATTCTCATACAGCCACTGAATAATGTATAGACGCACTATTTATTTAAAGAATAACTTTTCTTTTTTCTTCCTCATTAAGTATCTGACGTTCCTTAAGTTGAATGACTACTTTACCTTTTCAGTAAACCTAGCAGTGGCGGATTTATACTTCTGCTGCCTAGGGGCTATCGGAAACTTGCCGTCCTCCTACCCCCTTCCCACTCTCTGCTCCTTGCTTCAGCAGTAAAAAATGATATTCCCTCTACACCTCACCTCCCCTTTTAAAGGGTCAGTTCCCTCCTCGCTCACTCCCTTTTACGTTGTCTCCCCATAGGTTTGTCAATAGCACAAAGCACAAAATCATTAGTACTAGCAACAGTGGTTTTGGATAAATTAAAAACCAGATCGATATATAATATTGTTTATCTACTCTTATTAGGTTATATACTAATTAATGAACTGCTTTTGGTCAATTAATAGTATCTATAAACGAACAGCGTGAGTTATAATGCGTGAGTTATAATGCGTGAGTTATTATAACTCACTAGGTACAGAGCCAATCACCTTTGGAGCCAGGGTAGTGACAGATTATTCGCGTTAATATCTATAAAGATTTTCTGAAATGTCACAAAGTGCTACTTTTGATTCGTTCGTGCCGAGCCGAGGTTTACCTGGAAGACTTCCTCTTAACGTCGGGACATCGTACGGCTATCTCAATGGTGTTTTTCGAAAAATATGAACGTGTCAAGATTGCATGTTTTTGCAATTTTTTCGACTCCGAAATGTAAGCTGTTTTTTTGTTATTTTTCGCAGATATCTCCGAAACGGTGGGAGTTAGCTCGAAATAAAACAAGGTCAAACGAATATTTTCCATTACGAATCTTTTTCTACTATCAGAATTTTGGTTTTTTTTTTCGTTTCGGAGATAGCTACTGAAATATTAGACATGTACGGCAAAAAAACGCAAATTATAAGATTCTACAGTTGGCAACTTTTTAATCTTGGCTGCTACGCCAAAAGACTACTCTGGTTAACTTAAATAGAGTTAAATTTGCTAAAACTCTTTTTTGTTATTTTTTGAATTCTGACAAAAATGAAGGAATTAGAGGGGGCGGGATTTGGGACTTTTTTTTTTCGGTAAAATTCCTCCATTTTGTCACCGTACTTAATCGGTAATTAACTGAAATCGATCTCATCTACGATGTTCACTTAATATCATGTACTACTTTGACGCTCCGTTAATCTTGGCCCTTTGAAGCAAAGGTTTCTGAGAAAAATTATTTTTTTAAGATTTACATACACTCTATAGGAAAACGTGTAATTTTTTACATTTCCTCAAATATCTCGATAATTATCGTTTTTTTCGAAAAATTTGTAGACAGCTTATGTAAAGAGAATTGATTGAGCTTTCCGACGCTTTTTTAATTTTTTCTCTAACATAAAAAACAAGACTTTTGACCGATGCGCTCCGGGCTATTGCAGTTCGCGGAGAAGTTTTACATTTTCCGCCACGTAATATTAATCTACAAAGCTGATTTCTTGTCTACAAGCAGTTTATGCACTATTTCAATTAATAATCATATTCTACCTCCGCTTAAAGGTGGCTAAATCTTTGAAGACAACAAATATAAAAGGGTGAACAAAAATTAAATTTGATAGTTAATTTTGTTAATAAACAAACTGAGTAATTTAAACAAAATTGTCTCAATTTAATATTTATTGTTATAATAATATATTGTTATATATTGTTGTAAGAGTAGCCGATGGCTAAACTTCGCCTTAATAAAGACGTTTTATTATTATTATTAATAATATACTATTATTTTCTTATATGAGAACGAGAACAAAATAAAATTTGAAATAAACTTTGGTATGCATTTAAAATGTTATTCATTTAGACATAGGCTAAATAGGCCTTGGCAGGGCTGACGACAGGAGGGGGCAGGCGGTTCTGTAGTCCTGGGGCCCGAGCCCGAAGGGGTCCAGCACCGTCACTGTTAAATACATTTTTGTAATGATTGTATTTCAGATGAAATATTATGTGTATTGAAAATTAGTATTTTTGATGTGTCCCAGACGAGGGGGGCCCGCCAATTTGATTTTACCCCTGGGCCCGTACCGGCTCTCCACGGGCCTGGGCCTAGGCCAGATAGGCTTATCAGCAATCAGCAAAACAACTCCTACTAATTTAATTTCTATAACAGATATTGAGAAAATTATATGTATAGGGTGGTCGCGCGAACGTTAGAACCTCATTTAACTTCGTTATTTTTGGAGTTATGTAAAAAGGTACAAAAATAAAAGTTCACATGTATTCTCCAAAAATTATTTCAGAATAGCAATTGAAAGTCGCATTTCGGAGATATGAACTTTACTTTGGTTTTTTGAAATGGAACACTCCATATATATTTACATCATTTGAAAGGCCATAAAAAAAGCTTATTAATTATATACAGTGTATCGCCGGATTGAGTTTGCGATGGGTGTATTATACCAAAAAAAAAAATTTGTAAGGCTTTCCTTTTCTGCAGCCTCGGTCTGCTTGACGTAAAATGAATTTTTACCAAATTTCAGTTAAAATTGGATCTAACTCGCAAAGTTAATCTAAGAAGAAAATAAAGGAAAATAAATCATTGCAGTACTATTTTTGTTAATTTTACGGAAAACTTCTATTTGGATAAAATATTTGGCATTGAAAATTAGAGCCATATGTCAACTTTCATTGCATTTGAAGAAAAAAAAAATAATGATAATACCTCTTAATGAAATTAGAAGAAGTTACAAAGAATTAGAAAAAGGGTGGACTTATGTAGTAATTTAAGTGGGGTACTATTTGAATAGGTTTGTAGTTGAATTCGTTGAAATTGTTAATTGTGTTAAAAAATAAAAAGCTATTTACTTTAAGTAGTATTATTTTCTTTTGTTCAAATGCAATGAAAGTTGGCATATGGTTCTAACTTTCAATGCCAAATATTTTATCCAAATAGAATTTTTCCATAAAATTAACAGAAATACGAATGATTTATTTTCTTTTATTTTCCTCTTGGATTAACTCCGCGAGTTAGATTGAAGACTGATATTTGATAAAAATCCATTTCAAGTCAAGACCGAGACTGCAGAAAATGAAAGCCGTACTAATTTTTTTGGAATATTACACCTATCGCAAACTTAATCCGGGGACACACTGTATAATACATGGTATTTATCCTAAAAAAATGTGTCTAATTTACTTAAATTTACAATTTATCAATTAGCCGTGGAAAACAAAAGTATGTAAATTAAAATAAACAATATGTTAGTTCTATTAAAATACCTGTTAGTATCTAATTTCACTTTATTTTAAATAAAAGGGAGAATTTCAAAAATTGATATATATATTTTTCGGACTACCATGACTTAATGTAAGAAAATATAGAACTTAATATCTACTATAGTTTTTAAGAAAAATACTATGTGTAATACATCATTGAAAATATTTTTCTATTGCTTTCAAACAGTGTAAAATATATGGGGTGTTCCATTTAAAAAAACTAAGGTAAAGCTCATATTTAATTCGACTTTTAATTGTTTTTTTGAAATTATTTTTGGAAAATACATGTGATTTCTCGTAACTTTTATTTTTGAACTTTTTTACGTAACTTCAAAAAATAACGAAGTTAAATGAGGTTCTAACGTTCGCGCAACCACCTTGTACAGTTGGCTGGAACTCTAGTCTAGTTAAAATAAAAACACGTTCCCAAATAAATTAAAAATGTTCTGATAGTACATACTAATAATAATATTTTTTTGTTTTTATGTGCCTTTGGTATTTTTCAAAAAATTTGTCACCCCTGGATTTTGCCGCCCTGGGCTATAGCCCCCATAGCCCCCCTAAATCCTCCACTGAAACCTAACCGACTTTCATACAGGGCCAGGCGAAAAGTGAGAAATTGTAAATTTGGCTATTGAATAACAAACACCCTATATGAGGTATCGAGCTAAAATTTCAATATGGAGGTATTTGAGACAACTGTTAAACGAACATGCTATCCAATTTGCCAATCAAAAAATTGCCTAATACTCGATCTCGAAATTTCGACCCTTTTAAAGGAACTTAGTAGGCCTTGAAAATGTGAAAATTTCAAATTTTTCAAAACAGTCAAATAGAGCTCATCGAGCACTATATATATATATAAAAAAAAAATTAAATCGGCCAACGCGTTCCAAAATAATGGGGTGTTGCGGGTTGCGGTATTAAATAGCACATACTGTGTAAGAGTAGCTAAGGTCTCAAAAAATTTTGTGACATTAGCCATCTCCCCATTAATCAAAAAACCAAATAGTCGGTATCGAGCTTTTTACTGGTTATGACAACTAGTACAGTAAACGAAGTTGAAAATGGCGGCCAAATGAGAAAATTTTGGACAGTTTGGGATATTTGGACCCTTTATGCAAAAACATGCGCTGATCACGAAAAAAATACTAAAAAAATTCCGAACATGTCGGACCATGTTCTTATATATATTTTTTTAGCAAAAAAAATGCAAATATATCATAAAATAAGCATTTTTTTGAAAAAAATACAAGGATAAAAAGTGTTCAAAATTGCATTTTCTATATAACCATGGTATTGGATTTGCAATTTTCCCTTTAGTTTTCCGCAAAAACGAAAAAACTAACATATATAATTATATAGTTTTCCTCAATTATCTCGCTATTTATGCGTTTTTTCAAAAATTTATGACAACAAAAAGTGTTTAGAATATCATTTCCCATATGGCTATGCTATTAGATTTGCAATTTTATCTTTAGTTTTATATGTTAGTTCTTCCGTTTTTCCGGAAAACTAAAGGGAAAGTTGAAAATCTAATACCATGGTCATATGGAAAATGCGATTTTAAACATTTTTTATCCTTGTATTTTTTTCAAAAAAATGCTTATTTTATGATATATTTGCATTTTTTGCTAAAATATATATATAACATGTAACATATAACATGTTGCGACATGTTTGGAATTTTTTTAGTATTTTGTTCGTGATCAGCGCATGTTTTTACATAAAGGGTCCAAATATCCCAAACTATCCAAAATTTTCCCTGCCATTTTCTTCGTTTACTCTACTAAACATTAACAATTTCTAAAAATGAATGTAAACTTTTTATATTTGGTGAAAAGATATTTTTGCTCTTTTGCTGTAGTAGTGTATAAAGATATAAGTTTATATTTATCTGTGATGTTTCTTTGTAAGAGTTAAAATAGTTACTAGTTTTTTTTGGTAATATATTTATTTTACTCTCATATTAATTGATTTTCTGATTTAATGATTAAATAAAATTACATTCCTTCTGGCCAATTTACTATAGCAGTATAAAACGCCCTAGATGCCTTCTTTACAACAAATATATTTTTTAGTATCGTAAATAAGTGGTTATTGACAAAGAAAGGAAGAAACTATTTATTCTCATTTGGGAAAAAACGCCGAAATAGTTTAATCTATTATTTCTATCAGCTACAAGAAGTTTAATCACGGCCTAATTGAAAATGGAAAAGAAATTCTAATTAATATTAATAGGCACAGGGAGTGGAAACTGTTTAAGATATCGACTTGTAAGGTAAGAAAACTACAGCAAAAGTGGATTAAATAGTAATTACGTTTTCAGTGTTTTACCATCAATTAAAGGAAATCCAATTATATCGAATGGGTTATTAAATATACAGTGTGTCCATTTTTCATTGACCCACTCTCATATCTCGCTCATCTAATGTCCGAATATTTTGAAATTTTGCTGGTGAATATATAGAGGCTGTCCATTTTATCAGGGCCCTCGAGAATATCTTACTTAATATCGGTGGTACAAAAAAATTGTTTCTACGAAAATTGTGCGGATTTTTATAAGCTACAAAATGGGTTAAAGACATTTAAAATCCATGGCCTACTTTAATTTACTTTATTATTTATAATTGTGTTAACGTTTGATTAGAGTAAAAATTTGAAGCTTTATTTAATCATACTTCCCCACGGCAAGTATGATGCTAGTTAAAAGAAATTATTAGTTTAAAAAATGATTTTATAATTACTTACTTAGTTCCAATGAATAAATATGGCATGAGATACAACGTTGAAAAGGGAGAAAAATACTCTGTTTAATGCCGCCATTTCCCATCCGTTTCAAAAAAATTTTTTTAACACCCTGAAGAGTACAGCAGTTTTGAAAAAAATTAGATATACCCTTGTTGAAATACTCTGTTTTGCAAAAAATTGTCGCCTTAGAGTTTTCGTCGTATTTCTTCAAATAACGGAGATATTTTGCTTAGACATATTCCGTATTTACGATATTTTCCGTCAGAACTCTTAAAGTAGGCCATGGATTCCAAATGTCTTTAAATCGTCTTGTAGCTTATAAAAATGGGCACATTTTTCGTAGAAACAATTTTTTGCGCGACCGATATTAAGTGAGATATTCTCGAGAGCCCTGATAAAATGAACAGCCTGTATACCTATAAAGTGAGTCTTTAGACGTAACTACATTTGATTTTAGTCAGAGGCGCCCGATTCTAGGTTGAAAAATTTCGATTTTCAAAAAAGTATTAGCGATTTTTTTAGAAAAAACTAGAAAAATATTCTTAATCAGTACATTTAGAAAGCCTTTTGTACAAATTACATTGTAGTGGGTTCAAAGATTTTTGAGATAACAATTTTTTCAACTAAAAATAATTTTTATCTGTAAAACGGATCCTCAAATAGAAAAAAATATGTTCTTCATTTCTTGTTTAGAATAATATATTGTACTAATTTTAATCGATTTTACAACAAAATAATTATTTATTTGATAAGGCAAAAATTCTAATTCGTATATACTTTTTTTCTAACAAATAATCTTCAATAAAGTAAGCCGTGAAAAGAAAAGTTATTGCAAGTGTCGATTTAATTATATAATTCTCTGCGTTTGTATGTAACCACCATCATTCCGAATACATTGGTCAATCCTTTTTTTTCATATGGCGTATAACTTTTCTAATCTCAGCACAACACATGCTTGTCTAATTCTAATCACTAACTCTTTTTGGCTACGTGATCGCTCTTATACACTATATTTTTTAAACGACCCCACAAATAGAAATCAAGTGGTGTCAGGTCCGGAGACCTAGAGGAAACTTCTGCATTCGACTTCTTAGACCCATCCATCTTCCTGGAAAATTGTCTTCTAGCCAACCGCTTGCAACGTTATGAGCAGGGGCACCATCAAGTTGATAATGCAAGTCTCTTCTTGTGGCAGATTATTGAGAAAGTGTTAAATTTAATTTTGCAACAAATTTTAATATGCATAAAAAATAGGGCATGCCATTTAAAACAAGCTAAACACGTACTCTTCGCCAATTTACAATATATTTTTTAGTATCGTAAATAAGTGGTATTATTGACAAAGAAAGGAAGAAACTATTTATTCTCATTTGAGAAAAAACGCCGAAATAGTTTAATCTATTATTTCTATCAGCTACAAGAAGTTTAATCACGGCCTAATTGAAAATGGAAAAGAAATTCTAATTAATATTAATAGAACACGGAGTAGAAACTGTTTAAGATTTGTAAGGTAAGAAAACTACAGCAAAAGTGGATTAAATAGTAATTACGTTTTCAGTGTTTTACCATCAATTAAAGGAAATCCAAATATGTCGAATGGGTTATTAAATATACAGTGTGTCCATTTTTCATTGAGCCACTCTCATATCTCGCTCATCTAATGTCCGAATATTTTGAAATTTTGCTGGTGAATATACAGACTGTCCATTTTATCAGGGCGCTCGAGAATATCTCACTTTATCGGTGATGCAAAAAAATTATTTCTACGAAAATTTTGCCGATTTTTGTAAGCTACAAAATGGTTCAAAGACATTTGAAATCCATGGCCTACTTTAATTTACTTTATTATTATACTCTTCGCAAAAACGAAGAGTATATTGAATTTGATTGGCACATTTCTAAATCAGTGAATATCGCTCGTAAAGAAAAAATGTTCATATCATTATGTTAATGAACGAATTCTGAACAACTTTCAAAATGTCCATCTGTCCGTCCGTCCGTCACGTTTCTTGCAAGCACGATAACTTAAGAAAGAAAAGTCCGATTGTATTGAAATTTGGAAAGTAAGTTAGCGTTAGCTAGAGGAAGAACCCCATTGTTTGAAAAAAAAATCATTCAATAAATAAAAAAGTTATTAATCATTTAAATAAAAAAAAGTGTTTTCTTAATTTTTGTCATTTGTACTTAAATAGAAATCTTGCGAAATGTTTTTCTCTATATTTTTTTTTTGTTTATACATTTTACTAATATATATAGTTCATAATAATATATCTAATTCGTTGAAATATAATACTCGAATGATAAATACTACAGACATTCAATTATTACGGCAATGTGTGATGGTCCAATGGCTAAAGCTTTGTCTGGCAATCCAAAGGTCTTGTGTTCGAATCCCTGACAGGGTGTTTTTTTTCCATCTTTTTTTCATATATTTTTTTTTCACAACAAAGTTGGTATCACAAAATTTAGAATGTCCAAAAACTAACATTATTTACAACAAAACTGCGAAGAGTATCTTATAGAATGTGTAACAATTATATAAAAAGCTCAGTAAATCGGCGAAGAGTTTAATGCTTCCACTAGTGTATAATTGTGTTAATATTTGATTAGAGTAAAGATTTGAGGAACTTACTGAATTTTTATTTAATCATACTTCCACACGGCAAGTATGATGCAAGTTAAAAAAAATATTGGTTTAAAAAATGATTTTATAATTACTTGCTAGTTCCAGTGAATAAATATGGCATGTGATATATCGTTGAAAAGGGAGGAAAATACTCTATTTAATGCCGCCATTTCCCGCCCGTTTCAAAACATTTTTTTATCACCCTGAAAAATAAATACAAATACTCTTTGAGATAGGGGCCGTCAAAAATACATTTTTTTTCAATTAAAAATAATTTTTATCTGTAAAACGGATTCTCAAATGAAAAAAATATATTGTTCATTTCTTGTTCAGAATAATGTACTGTACTAGTTTCAATTGATTTTACAACTTGTTTAATAAGGTAAAAATTCGTACATACCTACCATTTTTCTAACAAATAATCCTCAATAAAGACCTAAGTAAGCCATGAAAAAAAAGTTACTGCAAGTGCCAATTTAATTATATAATTATCTGTTATGAGTTGCTTTTTCTCTTTTTTGAATCCAAATATATCCAAGTAAACAATTACTTCAATATAATGGGCTGTATTCAAAGTGTAGGTACTGTTACATTGAAACATATACATATACAAATATTGGCCTAATCAATTCAGTTCAAAACCAGATACTTTTTTTATAAACATTATAATGCCATAGTAACAATCTTTTTTTTTACAAAAATGAACAATATGATAATATATTAGACAACATTAACAAATATAAGAAAACTTCCTAACATTATCTGCGTTTCTATGTAACCACCATCATTCCGAATACATTGCTCAATCCTATTTCTTATATGGCGTATAACTTTTCTAATCTCAGCTGGAGTGATTTCAACACATGCCTGTCTAATTCTGATCACTAACTCTTTTTGGCTACGTGGTCGCTCGTATACACTATATTTTTTAAACGACCCCATAAATAGAAATCAAATGGTGTCAGGTCGGGAGACCTAGGGGAAACTCCTGCATTTGACTTCTTAGACCTAACCATCTACCTGGAAAATTGTCTTCTACTCAACCGCTTGCAACGTTATGAGCCGGGGTACCATCAAGTTGATAATGCAAGTCCCTTCTGACATCCTGCGGCAGATTATTGAGAAAGTGTTGAATTTCATTTTGCAACAAAAGACCCCACAGAATCCTTATGTGAAATGGTTTTCGGTGAAACTCTTTGAAACTCTGGATTCTGGTAGTTCTTGATGTGTAGAATAAAAGTTCTCAAGGGCACTATACATATAATACATATACATATACATATACATATACATATACATATACATATACATATACATATACATATACATATTCATATATATTATGATAAATGCCATATTAACTATGCTGCAGAAGGCACGTAAAGTCCAACTTCAGAGGGCTATATCTCAAAGCCATGAGTTTTTAGGACTTAATGCCCTCGAGAACTTTTGTTCTACACATCAAGAACTACCAGAATCCAGAAATTCAAAAAATTTGACCGAAATCCATTTCACATATGGATTTAACTATGCTGCAGAATGCACGTAAAGTCCAACTTCAGAGGGCTATGTCTCAAAACCATGAGTTTTTAGGACTTGAGTGTCCTTGAGAACTTTTGTTCTACACATCAAGAACTACCAGAGTTTCAGTTTGACCGAAAGCCAATCCCCATAAGGATTCTGCGGGGTCCTTTGAGTACGCATAAAAAATAGGTCATGCCATTTAAAATAAGGAACTTGATGTCAGCTTCCGGTATAACCGGAAGTGTCACATACGTGATGTTGTTTTCATTCAATAGGGTGCCCGTGAAAACCCCTCTCCCTAAATTTTCAGCTTCAAATTATTTGAAGTTTTTCTAAAACGTCTAATAGGCTATTAACCGTGGTTTACCCTGTATAAAAAAATTCCTAACTGTACTATTTGGGCGTACTGAAACCGAATCCGAGGTCAGAATTGTCACATGTCGTCAATATTTTCATGCAAGCTCAAAAAACAGCTTAGAACAAGCTAAAAACTACATTTTGATATGCTTTCTATCTCTGTTGGGATGATTCAGTACCTTTTCAGCAGAGAGTCGTAGGATAACTCAGTACATTTTGACATGTTTTATTTTCTTTTTTTTTTTCTTTTTGCATTGACTAAAGTAAAGGTAACTAACTACATTTTGAAATACAGAAAGGGCATCGGTTATTTCTTCTTCAAAATATATTAAACAAAAAGGTTTTCAAAAGTTTATTTATATTATTCTATGGACAATTATATATTATTTATATTTTTATTACTTATTTCACTCAATAATACAGCAATAGAAAATTATAAAATGCAGAAACATCAGCGGAGTGATTTCAGACTTACGATTTTATTTTCTGGCGGACTGTCACTCTGATATACCGGACGTGGTCATGCATATTTGAAAATAACTCGTTTATTTTTAATTTTTCGAAAAAACTTTATTTCAGATTTTTTGTCAAAAAGATCCGTGCCTTATACTGGTTATAGAGATTGATCGACGGAATACTTAATTTTCGATTTTTATTAGGAAACTGTTCGGTATTTGTAGAATTTATCAAAAAAATCAATATTTGCAGGATTTGTAGATTCGCTTTTGTTTTGTCAAATTTCTCACAAATGTCACCTAATAGACTTAATCGAGCTCTACAATCGCTAGTTTTGAAAATTAAAATCGGACCTTCGGTTCGGGAGTTATCAATTTCTTTGGAAAATCATACTCGGCCTTGGAAAAAATACTTGCAGTCAACGGATTCGGACCGCCAGCAATACGCTTCATTTGTGGCTATGTACCTTTGATCCCATCAAGTCTCATCGAAATTGATCAATATGCTGGACAGTTATCGTGCTTCCTAGCCCGATTTCGAGAAAACCAGTTTTTGCAAAAAAATTAATTTCCATTTGTTTTTCGATATAGTCTCCGAACGGAGCCGAGCTTCCAGCGTTAAGGTTTTCTAAAGGCCTCCTATCAACCACCCAAGTTTCATCGAAATCCGAAAACGGATTAGTGGGCTGAGCGTGACAGACAGACCGACTGACCGACGGACGGAATTTTCTAAATTCGCTCTTGGGTCGATAGATATGACTTTCATTTCGATCCGATGTTTTTTTCAGGTTTCGATGGTCCACTGGAAAAATGCAAAACCTATACTACATTTTTTCAAAATGTAGTAACAAGCTAAAAACTACATTTTGATATGCTTTTTATCCCAGTTGGGATGACTCAGTACATTTTGACATGTTTTATTTTTCTTTTTTCTTTTTGCATTGACTAAAGTAAAGGCTAACTACCTTTTGAAATACAGAAAGGGCATCGGTTATATTGTGGTCATGCATCTTTGTAAATAACTCGTTTATTTTTAATTTTTCGAAAAACTCTATTTCAAATTTTTTGTCCAAAAAGATCCATGCCTTATATCGGTTATAGAGATTGATCGACGGAATACTTAATTTTCGATTTTTATTATTTCTAGAATCTATAAAAAAAATTAAGTTTTCCAGGATTTGTGGATTCGCTTTTGTTTTGTCAAATTTCTCACAAACGTCACCTAATAGACTTAATCGAGCCCTACAATCGCCATTTTTGAAAATTAAAATCGGACCTTGGGTTCGGGAGTTATCAATATCTATGGAAAATCATACTCGGCCCTGGAAAAAATACTTGCGGTCAACGGATTCGGGCCGCCAGCAATAGGCTTCATTTGTGGCCGTGTACCTTCGATCCCACCAAGTCTCATCGCAATCGATCGATATCCTGGACAGTTATCGTGCTTCATAGCCCGATTTCGAGAAAACCAGTTTTTTGCAAAAAAAATCAATTTCCATTTGTTTTTCGACATCGTCTCCCGTATACTTATTTGTAGATCGTTGCCAGCGGCACCGTCTCTTTTTTGAAATATCTCGATCCGACTGCCCGTTACCGAGTTATTCAATTTTTCCCGAAAAACTTGAAACGTCTATATCGGGTACTTTCGGTTTCCGAACGGAGCCGAGCTTCCAGCGTTAAGGTGTTCTAAAGGACTCCTATCAACCACCCAAGTTTCATCGAAATCCGAAAACGAATTAGGGGGGGCTGAGCGTGACAGACCGACAGACCGACAGACAGACCGACTGACCGACGGACGGAATTTTCTAAATTCGCTCTCGAGTCGATAGATATGACTTTCATTTCTATCCGACGTTTTTTCGGGTTTCGATAGTCTGCCGGAAAAATGCAAAACCTATACTACATTTTTTTTCAAAATGTAGTAACAAGCCTAAAACCTGGTAAAAAGTAAATTGCAAGATTAAACGAGTTGACCTATGTTTCTATATGTATTTTGGGGCGCTGAAACCGAATCCGGGGCCAGAATTTTCTTATCTTGTCAAAATTTTGACTTAACCTCAAAAAAATCTCAAAAAACACCTCATAAATGGTCAAAAATGCTTTTAAAAGTAGATTTTAGTGTCAGTTTGAACTCTCTTTTAAATACATTTTTAACCATTTTTGAGGTGTTTTATGATGATTCTTTGAGGTTATGTCAAAATTGTGATATAATGGGAGAATTCTGAATAGAGATTTTGCTTCAGCGTTTCAAAATTTATATAAGTAAAGTGGCTTGGTCGTTTTAAATCTGAATCTATTTTAAAATGCATTTTTGAGCGTTCATGAGGTGTTTTTTGAGGTTATGTCAAAATCCTGACGCGAACTCGTTTAATCCTTCAATTTACTTTTTACCCGATTTCAGGCTTGTTTTAAGCTGTTTTTTGAGCTTACATGAAAATATTGACGACATGTGACAGTTCTGACCTCGAATTCGGTTTCAGCGCCCCAAAATTCATATAGATATGATAGTCGGTAAAAAAGTACATGAACTTTTTTAATTTCTGTGTGCCTGTATAATTATTCTAAAAATTTAACACCCCTCTCCAATTTATCAGAAATTTATACACTAGTAGCACGTGTAAGTAGAATTAGAACATTATTATATGTAGTAAATAAGAAAAATTTGTTTGCTTGTCAGTTAGCCATAAAAATTGTATTATTACATGAAAATTTGGAAGATTAGGTTTATATGAAATACCCATCAGGACTTGAACAACATCCAGATCTTGTTTGTAAACTGAATAAAACTCATTTATCAACAGAAATACAGATATCTAACGCAAAATCCCCTGTATTGTCGATCCGATTAGATGATTTCAATTAAAAAGTGATACATTCAATTTTTTGAGGCGTTTGGAATTTCAAATGCCTCTACATTCCCTCGATCCTTAAGTAATTAAGTTTAAAATTAAATTAGTCTTGTTTCCAACCGACCTAAAAAAATTCAATTAAAATTTTTTCATGCGTTATTCGGGTTAGCTTAAGCGAATTCTATTACATTTTTTTGCCTTCTACAGGGTATTGTTCGGCGGTAGCCCTATTGAAGTTTTACGTCCAGTGTGAGAGAGCCATAAAACTAAATATAAGTTTTACGTTCACAGTTCATGTCTTTTAACGCTTATGGTAGTTTATGCGACGAACCGATTTTATATCAAAGGACACCGCACGTTTTATAGGTAAATTGGTGGCCTGTCAAATTTGATGAATTTTTGATATGTTGTAGTTCAACAGATTCTGAACGATGAGTTCCTTTGGCAAAACTTCAAATTATGGACAGTTTCTCCGATAGATGGCTCCAAAGACTGGACCTATCCTTTGATACTGTATCAGCGATTTATCAAAACGTACTGCAGGTATTGAAATGATAACTACTGGAAAGTAATAACCAGACTATTTACCATTTATTTGGTCTTAGTTGATGTGCCAGAACTTCCGGTTTTGCCGGAAGTGACGTCAAATCAGGTTTTTCGAATGTACAACACCCGTTCACTTCAATTTAATACATCATATATATAAGTGGCTTTATTAAAATTCACTATCTTAGTAAATAAGTAAGTACATGCATTGATTGATAGAACATTGATGCTAGCTTAGTACATTTACTGATGGTGTTCTAGTTGCATTATCCTTGAATGTCAGATAGGACTCGTTTATTAAGGAGATTAGAATAGAATGGATATTAAGCGAGATATTTGGCCCTGGTAAAATAGACAGACTGTATATCTAAATCCAAATCTAATTCGATTAAGTAATCAGACTTCTGGTCTAGGTATATTAAAATTATGAGGCCAAAAGTGTTTTGGAATAGAGGTTTGAATTGTGCAATATTTAGAGCTGCTGCTTGTCACATATTTTTGCCAGAAATCTTCCCAATTATTTTTTGTGTTCGCTTTGCCATAGATTACAATAGTCAGTGATATGAATCTCATGCAGAGCTGTTGAAAGTACCCAATGAAAGTACTTGAAGTACCAAATACCAAGTACCTGACAAAGTACTTGCTGCTCCAATTCCCAAGTACTATGACCTGAAGCAAAGTAATTCAAATACCAAATACTTGTCGAAAGTACTTCAAGTAAATCGCAAGTACCGTATTTCAAATATTTCAGATTATTTGAAGTACTTCACTAGGTACTTCAAATCTCAAAGTAGTTCAATTACTCTAAAGTATTTCAAATACTCAAGTATTTCAAGTACTTTAACATATTTCAAATGCTCCACAGTTCTTCCAATACCCATAAAAAAATGTATTTATTAAGTTTTTCTCTTAATAATTTGTTATTATTATTATTATTTATTAACAGCTTTCTTTAACTCAGCATCATTCAAAAACAATAGAAAAAATAATTTATTATTATACAAATATAAAAACCAACAAAAAAAATATTGCTGCGGTCGATTTCCCTTCAAATGTCAGGAAAGTAATAAAGAAAATCAACTTATACACTATCGGAAAATGTTCGCTTTGGTATGGGCAATAAGAGCAAGCGAGAGTAAAGCAACTATTCTATTCTTTTTTATCATATAACACATCCTACAATCGTGCCACCTGCTTTCCCCACCACATGTGCGTGGGCAGCCTGTCTGTGGAATTTCAATTTGTTCCCGCCTCGATGCTTGATGATTCGTGTCACTATTTGCCCCTCTGCTAGAGCTCTGGTAGACGCCTTTATTGTGGGCGGTCGGTTAAGTCGTTGAAACTATGCAGCACCTAAGCCAGGACTTTCCGATACTGTATATAAAACATAGTAATAATTTTAGGTAAGTACAAGTACAAATAATAAAATTGAGGTCTATCTATTTCCATTAGCTTTCAATAGCACCAAATCTTCGAAATTTCCATTAGTTAATGCATTTCTTCTAGGAGCATTTATAATTTCAGTAAATGAAAAGAGTCTTTCTACAGCTGATGATGCAAGGCATGTATTAAACCGATAAAAAAACTGTTTTTACTGAGAAGCAAGTTGGGTGTCAGAGTCATTTAAGTATTGAAAAATTTTTAATTCAATTCTTTTTTATCACTGGCTTTTATACAGTGTGTTTCACTTGAAATGGTAACAGCCCAATAACTTTTCATTTTTTTCCGATTTGAATCAAATTTTACTTAAGTATGGAACCAATTAGGATCTACTTATGACCAGAAAAGCATTCGCCTCCTACAAATGCAAAGCCACCTGCAGTACCAATATATGCGGGGAAAATAAAAGAATCATATTAGGCATATTTTTATCGGAAAATTTTGTTAATGAAACTTGTTCAGAATTGTCCAAAAACCGTAAGTCCAAAATGTAATCAAAATTAAAAAAATGTATACATTTTGATTAAAATAATGTCCAATATATATTTGGAATATTTAAAAAAAACCAAAGTAAAGCTCGTATCTCAGAAATTTGACTTTTAATTGTTTTTCTGAAATGATTTTTGGAAAATAAACGTGATATCTCATAACTTTTATTTTTAAACGTGTTTACGTAACTCAAAAAATAACGAAGTTAAATGAGGTTCTAACGTTGGCGTGACCACCCTGTACAGTTGACTATAATAAGGAACTTTAGTCTAGTTAAAATAAAAAACACATTTTTAAATAAATTAATGTTCTGATACTTAGTACATACTAATAATAATATTTTTTTGTTTTTATGTGCCTTTGCTATTTTTCAAAAAGTTTGCCGTCCCTGGATTTTGCCGCCCTGGGCTATAGCCTCTATAGCCAACCCCCTAAATCCCCCACTGCCCACATAATGTTAACACTGATTACTGAATAAAAACAGCTATGCAGTAACAATTTTTTAGTGAAATATGTTTTTTAAAATATCTAAAACATGGAACTACAAGGACTTCAAATACTTTTAACTAATTTAAATATCAAAAAACATATTTCAAATACTATAAATTGTTAAGTCTAGTACTTCAAATACCGGGACAGTACTTGAAATACCGGAGAGTATTTGAAATACCAAGCAAAGTAATTCAAATACCAATATTTCTGAAAACCAAATCCCAAATCCAAATACTCGAAGCAAAGTATTTCAAATACCAAGTACCAAATACTAAGATTCAAAAGGATTTGAAGCAAAGTACTTCAAATACTGAAAGTATTTGAAATACTTTTTTCAATTACTTTTATTTGAAGTACTCCAGCTCTGATCTCATGTTCTACTTGGTTGACTATAGCGGTTCCTTTGCCAAAATATTTGCCTGCCCATTTCATTTTAAGTCTACATTAGCTTTCACCTACAGAAATGTTTCATTCCTGCCAGACAGTGAAGTTATAAAAGATTTGTTTGATTTTGAAAATATATGGATTAATTTTGTACGAAAAAGAATGGGTGTTATTTAGTGCAGTATGAACTGCAGTCAAATAAAATGATTATTTTTTTTCCAATTTAATGTTTCGATATAGCTTAAGGCTTTCCAGATAGCACAAGATATTCTAAAAACGATTTGTAAATGTCCCCTGAGGAATGTATATATTCGAAATATTAATCTAATAGTCTGAAAATATATACGATTTAACATGTTAATCTTGGAATATTTCATAACAATAAAAGAATATTCTTTTTGAACAATAGTAATATAGTAGTAATATTCTTAGTAGATATATAATGTTTCCAAAGGAAAAAATACAGGAATATTTCCACTAAATACACGTCAGATGAAACGTGGTTTAATGTTGAAACTCATAGGAGGAATAATTGAATTTTCCAAACGTATACCTAATCAATTATTATTCCAGGAATCAGGACTGTGTTATCCAGGATTTGTGAAAATCAAGTTTGAAATTACCTTCCACGTGTTTAAATAGAATGGAATATGCACAACAAATTACTTTGATTCAGATGCATCCGTGAAGATAGTTATTGGATTTGTGAATTGATTAAGGACATTACGAAGTATACTGTTACTCAAAATTGAATTTTCCTTGTAAACTGTAGACATAACACAAGGTTGTTCTAATATTGACCAGCAATCGAGATCTCTAATTGGTATCTCATCCAAATGTTAATTCCAATCACGGAACGACCTGCACGTTGGCGGAGAGGATTTCATTTACTCAGTAAATGTAGGTTAGGTCAAAGGTGTTTTGACAAGAAATTTTAATCAATAGAGTTTTATTAAAAAATGTAAGTTTGAAATTCTGTTTAATAGAAAGTGGAAATTCAGGAGAGCATCATTAAGCGTGGATTTCATTGCTCTTCGACGGATTCTGCTTTGCGTTGCATTGAATCAAACATTAAACACATCACTATAGTAGACAACCCCCGAATACAAAGTCAATGCTATCCGGTAGGGGATTATACATTTGGAAATACGCAGATATACATCCATAATCCAAACCCACCGACATTGTTAGTGCCAGGGTTGGGGCCTAATGCTGTGTATATCAGTATATTTTTTGAAGCATCTTTCTAGACTGCTTTTACTCCTATGTTATTATTGCCTATCTCCCAACCATTTGGATATGATGAATCTTTTTGTTGAAATAATGCCATGTGCAGATGCATATTGAAAAAATCACTACAGTCACAATTATGGGTTTTAAAAAATTATATGAATACAAGTTACGAGACATCTAACTAATGGTTTGAAACATTTTCATTTCCTAAAAATGTACAGGGTGGCCAAAAATGGTTTTTCAATTTAGAACTTTTTGTGTTCCATAAGCCAATATTGCGAGTATTACTACCAACACCTGTATATTTTTCGACTATTTTTCGAACATTTATCACACTTATCGGTCATCACTTCTCATTTATGTTAATTTAAAAATATTTGGAGTTTTACAAAATGAATTTTAACAAAGCGGAACTTGTAGACATAACTTTTATTTTGGGCGAGTCGGACAGAAAATGTTTGCTTGCCAATAGAATGAATAAGCAATCCTAAAAAAAGGGCCCTTGATGTTAGCAGTTTCCAAAACCGCAACGATAGATTTGTGGAAACTGGAAATGTAGAATAAAAATTAAATGCAAAAAACTTTTTAAAAACAGGCTTTTATTATTATTTAGGTGCACTAAAACGAAGAAAAATAAGTATTTTTTTAAAGTTTCAATTCACGCGACAAGCTTTAATGTTTTTATTTTTTTAGTTTTAGTCCACCCAAATAACAGTAAAAACTTGTTTTTAAAAAGTTTGTTTACATTTAATTTTATATTTAAATTTTTAGTTATGTCTCTAATATTCATCGCGTCTTCCTTACTTAAAATAATACCGGATCTTTCGCCATTTCTTAGAATACAACGTCTGAGTGAATACCCTATTCGATCAAATTATTGTGTTAAAGCTAAAAAGATCGTCCGCGTCCCCGAAAATCCCCAGAAATCGATTTTTAATCGTATCGGATCATAAATAAAAAAAATGGTCCGCCATCTTGGCGCCACCATTTTGATTTTTAATTTTTTTTCAATAACATTGCATTGTCAAAGGACTTATACAAGTGTGCAAAATTTCAGCTTGATAGGATAATAGGAAGTGAGATAAAATTCCATCACAAATTATAGTTACAAACATGCAAGTTAAATAAAGGTTTGTAATAATAAAAAAAGTGAAAGAATAAATCAAGTTGTGAACGAAGAAAATTAGTTTTCTGTGGTGCTGGCAACAGTTGGGAATCCACATATTGGTCAGAAAGAAGTGAGCTCATTAATAGTAATAAGCAGCGTTGATCAAATCTTAGAAAAAAATAAGATTCCTCCACATCACATTCAAATGCATCAGGAACTAAGTGATGACGATTTTTAAAGGCGTCTTCAGTTTTGTAGTTGGGTCAGAGATAAAATGCAAGAAGATGTCACCTTCTTCAATAATGTTTTATTCACTGATGAGGCAACTTTTCATAAAAATGGATTTGATAACAGGCGAGAAAGTTCAAACTAAGAAAGGAGGTAAACGTGCTAGTGCAACCACAAAGCGTCTAAAAAAAGGAAGCAAAATATAAAAAAGAAGAAGATGCTCCTCCACTAAAAAGGGGTCGTGGACAAACAGAAGAATATGCAAAGAAAAAAGCTGATACTAAGGTAAATGCAGAGGGCAGACGTAGTAGATCAAAGAAGAAAAAGAAGGAGAAAAAAATCGTCTCCAGACGAAAACGGAGATAAAAGCAGTGTCAATGAGGAAGATGGTTATGACGAATAAGCAATTTCACTACTCGCATTTATATATATTAAATATCACATTTTTTAAAACTTTTTCTAACTTCTAATATACCGGGTATAACAGGGTATCATGCTACACTCCCATTTCTCCTTTAGTTTTGAAGATAATTGGTTGAAATTGGGGACATCCTATATACATAATTAGCAGTACTTTTTGACATACAAGTGATTTTTTTTCACTTCCGGTTTCGCCGGAAGTGACACTAACTTTGGATTTTTAAATGAACCACCCTATATATTATTGAATTTTGGAATTCTGCATAATTTTCTGAATCCAACGATACCAAATAAGTGACATTTCAAACGTCAATATTTCTTTAATATAATTTTTAGTTTTCCATTTAAGTGTGCCATGACGATGTTGATTTATTCTTAATGATCCGTGTAATATTAGAAAAATCGAAATCCCGTCAAAAATACTAACTTAGGTGATTTATGTGCAAATAAAGTTCATCAAAATGGTTTTTGGGGCAAGACTCAATTTTTTCAAATGGAACCATATTGGTACCGTGGTACCATTTATTAGTACTATTAATAAGAAATTTATTCATATGTCGTATTAAAATGTGTGATAAATACAAACAAAATTACAGGTAAATGAAAATAAGAAAATACAATTTTGGCCTCCAAGGTCACCTGATTTAACACCCCTTGATTTATTTGTTTGAGGTCATTTAAAAAATATTGTCTACGCAACCGCCGTTACAACCCGTGAAGACCTGGAGCTACGAGTAAGACGCGCAATTAATAGCATAACGGCCCAGCAATTGGCGAACGTTCTTCGAGAAACAGCTATGCGAGTTCAGAAGTGCATTGACGTTAACATTTTGAACAATTGTAATGTCTTGTGTTCATTTTTTATATTCCAAAGCCACCTTATGCATAACAAGATAATTAGAACAAAATTGTATTTTCTTATTTTCTTTTAGCTGTAATATTGTTTGTATTTATCGTACATTTTAATACGACATATGAATAAATTCCTTATTAATAGTACTAATAAATGGTACCACGGTACCAATATGGTTCCATTTGAAAAAATTAAGTTTTGCCCCCAAAACCATTTTGATGAACTTTGTATGTTCATAAATCACGTAATTTAGTATTTTTGACGGGATTTCGATTTCTCTAGCATTACACGGGCCATTTAAAATAAATCGGAACGATCATGGCACACTTAAATGGAAAACTAAAAATTATATTACAAAAAATGTTGACGTTTGAAATGTCACTTATTTGTTATCGTTGGAATCAGAAAATTATGCAGAATTCGAAAATGCAATAATATATAGGGTGTTCTATTTAACTTGAAGTGAAAAAAAAATCACTTGTTTGTCAAAAAGTGCCGCTTATTTTATATAGAACATTTTTAATTTTTAATGTGTATGTGACTGCATGCATCTCTGAATGCATTCAAAGACTCTAACAGATATATTTTTTCCCTTGATTTGCCAAAAATATTGTAATATATAACTTGGTCCAATAAATTTTTATTTCTATTTCTATTTCTATTTCTATCCCAAATTTCAATCAATTATTTTCAAAACTAAAAAGGTTGGTGTACCATGATCCTGTTACACCCGGTATATAAAAACATATATCTACTATTATATTAAATACTTGTTCTGGTTAATATGTTTCATCAAGAACCTACAAAAATAAAAAATATTGCGGGTCATCCAAGTTTTAAATTATTTCTTACTGATTGTCACAAGTATTTAATCGAAAAAATATTGTTTTTCCAAGACTTAAAGCTTCATTCTATTACATATATTTTTTTTAATTAATTTAAGCAAAATGCAAATTTAATTCAAATAAACATATTGTTGTAAAAATGTTAACTGAAATATGATATACAGATTCTGCAAATGTAGTTTTATATATCCTGAGATAAACGAGTGTAAGAAAGAAAACAGAAAAATTAGGAACAGAACGACGGATGTACTGCTTCTAGCCCGTTCCACACTTCGTGAAATCTTACTTTTACCACCTTGTCGTGTATCAACGCAGGGCATCGGTATATATCGCTTCTAACAGCGAACGCATTGTAGTGGGATAATATCCGCCTCTCTTTTTCTGATTTCACTGTTGTCTTTCTTGCGCTCATTGAACTCAGGATGAATATTTTATATAAAACTACATTTGCCGAATTTGTATATAATTTATTTTCAGTAAAGAATAAAATCTCAAGAGTGGTAAGAACAAGAAATATAGGTACATAAATTCCCCAGATTTTATAAAGAAATTTACCTCTAATTACTAAATCTACATACTTTAATTATTCCACCTTATTTACAGATAATATTGTACCTTTAATATATAGCATGTTAAGACATGTTTATTATAGTGGGGTCAAATTAGTACTAAAAAATCCGCAATGTGAATTGTCTGGTCAGTGCAGTTTTTTTTTGTTTTAACGTGTTCAGGAGATCAACTTAAGTTCACAGTTCAGTTTTGCAGTTTCTGCGAGGTCGGCGTATTGTTTGTTCAAACAATTAAATTTTTTAGACTGTGTTTTCCATCGGTTTTCTTTGAATATCTCGAAATCTATAAGTCCTATGGAAAACAATATAAAAAAGGGAAATGTTCGTTATGAGCTGTACGATAAAAGTACATAAACTATAATTCATTCCAATTGTTATTATTATTTCAAAAAAATTGAATATTACAAAATTATGCATTTCTAAACAAATAAATCACTGTTCTTTCAAAAATAATGAATAATATTCAATGAAATTTTGGAGATATATAGCTCTTATAAAGTACAATCAACACTTAAAATTTCAAATCAAAATGTTTATTAAAACGGCTTGTTGCTTAAACTTTGCACCCTTCAAGACCATCAAAACCAAGAAATGTGTACGATGGCTCAAATTGTAGCATTTTATAAGTACTTTAAGATCACAGAGAGAGTTTTTTTTTAAAATTTAAATTGCAGTTATTTATAATTTTCGAAAATTGTAGCTGTAAACAAATTCAAATAAATCTGTGATTTTTTTATAAAATCAAAAGCGGTAAAGGAGTAATGGAAGTAGTTTAAAAAGTCAACTTAGAAAAAAAAAGTATTGCTCTACTTCGATTTGGAGCTGAGAAACGTTAGTTTTTACGTTTAGGTCACTTATAAATAAACTCGTCCATATTTCTTATGGAAATTTGGACTGATAATTCTCCAATGTCTATTACTTTGTGTCTACTACTTGAAAATAATCCAAAGATACAATTGAAGACCTAAGTGGGTAAAGGTGTTATGTCACACTTTTAAAGTTTTGAGTAAATTAAACAAAACGGTTTTGAGTTGGAACTTATTTATTTTGTCTTCGATTCAAATGAATAATACCTCATAAAATAGATCATTTTGGGTTATGTTCTTTTGTTTACACTAATATTAAAGAACAATATCAAGCTGTTATGAAACTAGATTTTTCTGTCCAAAACTGTGTACATCCACTAAAATTACTGGTTGTATGTATGACATGGCGCCTTTATAATTAAAAAGTTTCTATAAAATGTTACAAATTTAGAATTCACCGTTTATTGGGTGTTAAATCTATATCAGGGGTGTTCAAAAATTGCATAAAGTAATTTTTTTTAAAAATGCGACATAACACCTTTATCCACTTAGGTCTTCAATTGTTAAAAGATACTGTGTAGAGGCCTGAAAGTGAGGTCTTTAGCGATTTTGTTTGAGGTCCGAAAATCACCAAATATGTCTAAATGTTAATTATGTTTTTACGAACTGGAGTCGCTAGACAGCCCAGTGAGTAAGGCGACGAACACTCTTTAATCAGGATGCGGACGTCTCTGGTTCAAATCCTGCTCACAAAATATTTTTTATTTATTGTATCAGTATTACTAAAAGTTTTACAAAGCTGTATACATGAACATAAGTGTGGTGGGTTTACCATTTTCGAGACAAAAATTAAAAAAGTTGTAAAAAAATTGAAAAATCACTAGACAGACAGCCCAGTGGGTAAGGCGACGAACACTCTTTATTCAGGATGCGGACGTCTCTGGTTCAAATCCTGCTCACAAAATATTTTTTATTTATTGTATCAGTATTACTAAAAGTTTTAGAAAGCTGTATACATGAACATAAGTGTGGTGGGTTTACCATTTTCGAGACAAAAATTAAAAAAGTTGTAAAAAAATTGAAAAATCACTAGACAGACAGCCCAGTGGGTAAGGCGACGAACACTCTTTATTCAGGATGCGAACGTCTCTGGTTCAAATCCTGCTCACAAAATATTTTTTATTTATTGTATCAGTATTACTAAAAGTTTTACAAAGCTGTATACATGAACATAAGTGTGGTGGGTTTACCATTTTCGAGACAAAAATTAAAAAAGTTGTAAAAAAATTGAAAAATCACTAGACAGACAGCCCAGTGGGTAAGGCGACGAACACTCTTTATTCAGGATGCGAACGTCTCTGGTTCAAATCCTGCTCACAAAATATTTTTTATTTATTGTATCAGTATTACTAAAAGTTTTACAAAGCTGTATACATGAACATAAGTGTGGTGGGTTTACCATTTTCGAGACAAAAATTAAAAAAGTTGTAAAAAAATTGAAAAATCACTAGACAGACAGCCCAGTGCGTAAGGCGACGAACACTCTTTATTCAGGATGCGGACGTCTCTGGTTCAAATCCTGCTCACAAAATATTTTTTATTTATTGTATCAGTATTACTAAAAGTTTTACAAAGCTGTATACATGAACATAAGTGTGGTTTGTTTACCATTTTCGAGACAAAAATTAAAAAAGTTGTAAAAAAATTGAAAATGTGCATTATGTTCTCAAAGCCGCTTTATTCGATGTTATTTTAACAATTATAGCTTTGGATTATCTTCAACTAGCAGAGACAAAATAATAAACATTGGAGAATAACCAGCCCAAATTTCAAGAACAAATATCGATTTGTTTATTTATAAGAGACTTACACGTAAAAACTAACGTATCTCAGCTCCAAATGCAAGTAGAGTATTAATTTTTTTTTTTTCAAAAGTTGACTTTTATCTAATTTCATTTCTCGTTTACCGTTTTTGATTTCATAAAAAAACCAAAGAGTTACTTGAATTTGTTTATAACTAAAATTTCGAAAACTATAAACAACTACAATAAAACGGGTTTAAATTAAAAAAAAAATGTTTTTCTCCGTGATCTTAAAGTACTTATAGAATGCTACAATTTGAGCCATGTACACATCTCTTGGTCTGAATGACACGATTTCACAAGGGTGCAAAGTTTTAGCAACAATAATTGCATCTTTCAGCCATTTTAGTATTCATTTTGATTTGAAATTTTAAGTGGTGATTGTACTCTATAAGAGCTATGTTTTTCCAAAATGTCATTAAACATTATCCATTATTTTTGAAAGAACAGTGATTTGTTGAAATACGCACAATTTTGCAATGTTCAAATAAATTATTTAAATAAACAATACGCCGACCTCGCAGAAACTGAAAAACTGAGATGTGAACTTAAGTTGACCCCCTGAACACTTTAAAACAGAAAAACTGCCCTGACCAGACAATTCACATTAAAATCCTAATTTGACTCCACTATTAACATTATATTAAAATTAGGATGAACATATGCAAACTACATGCAAAATATAAACTAATTAAATAATCATTAAATATAACATATTCAGACATATTCCTATTGTGGAATTAAAGTTAGTTTTTAAACGAACACAAACTGATAAAACACATTAAAAATAACAACTAGATTAAAAGTCATACTCGAACAGGAAAACGTAGAGATCTATTAGCAGAGCCTTGATAACTGTTGCAAAGAACCTGTATATATGGTATATTAAAACGATAATCCAACATGGCACGTTTATCCATTTGTATCTTTCGAATTCTTCTGCCGGCATATATTGGAAGACAAATAAATTTATGAGACCTGGAATAAATAGACAAACATATAGTACAAAAAAATGCGCCTGTGAACTTGCAATATCGATATATGATATCACCATTTAACACCCTTAGAATATGGAGTAGAACATCAGTCCTAGCCTTCGCATTCAGTAGAGCAAAACGATTAAATATATTCTTTATTTTATTCTAAACTAGCTATCCGAGGCCAGAAATATCGTTCATCCCCTATATGTCATACATTCCGATTTATGGAGTGTTTTCGTAAAATAGAAGGTAAATTCGATCAAAAGTGTTTTGTTGGTAAATTTTCATAAAGCTATGACCTCAATAATTTTTTTTTAAATGGCAACCTCCATTTTTTGTTATGGAATTTGAAAGAGTGCATTTTTTATACATAATACAGTAAATATTGACAGGGACGTCTTAAGGCATGGCCATATTGGGCCATGGCCGGGGGCCTCGGCTTCCGAGGGGCCTCGTCGTACATGCCCATTTAAAGGTTATTTTCTATTTTTTTTAATTGCAAATAAAATAGTCCAATAATTATAGAAATTTCCATCACAAAAAATGTTATCTGAGATTTTCCTTCAGTAACTGTTAGTGGAGGGGATATACATCACAAAACCACCGTTGAAAATATAAATAAATTGCTCATCATAAAAAAGAAAGCTTGACTAATTTTCTAGACAAAGGTCCTGTTGTAATTTTGTTGTATATGCCATGGTTTTCGAGAAAATCGATATTGAAGAAAATTCCAAAATTTGTATTTTAATGCGCGCGAATTTTCATTTATTTGAAATTTTTTGCTCGCGGCCTATAGAAAAAAATGAATTGCTCGAAAACCATACAAGCTAGGAAGATAAATCAAAATCGGTTTTAAAGGGGATATAATATAGTCTCGTGTTGCCATTTTTGATAGTTATTGATATTTATTTGTACATATATAAAAATAACAATAAAATATAGTTATTTCTCAATTTTTTGCGTCTCTAACTATTCACAGGCCCATAAAAAATAACTGACTTTAATATAAGTAATAAATGCATTATCTTTTAATTCAATGCAGAAAAAATTAGGAATAAAAATATTCACATTTACTTTACCAGCATGTTGAAGTTAGCCGAATTTTGGCTAATTTTTTATTGCTTCCTAAAAATTAAAAAAAAAACCCAAACATCTGGAAAATTTAGCTCAAAAATTGTTTTTTGAGTTTATATATCATATAACTATTGTTTCTAATCATTTAATAGTTAAAAAATTGCATAAAAAAATATCATAAAAAAATTGAATATGCAGCCTTTTTTGGATTTTTTTTTTAAATTAATCTAGCGTCCTTGTATTTTAATATTTTTGAATGTACTCGGTCTAAAAATAAAGGCTTCATATTAATTGATCATACCATTTAAAATTATAGGTACTATATTTCTCAGGAAAAAAAATGCTATTGTAAAATATATATTTTTTTAAATTTGTAAATAAACTCAGATCAAAACTCAAGTGTTTCATTTTGTTACTTTTGACATAATCTCAAAATTAGTAAAAATATGGTGACTTTTATAATTTTTTATGATATAGAGTTATTAAATCTTTCATTTGATTCTTTTTCCATAACATGTCAACAATTGGAAAAGATCTACTTTTTTTTTTTTTTTTTTTTAATTTAACGGCTTCAACATCTAAGGTTATTCAGCCGTGTAAAGAAATATTAATCGTCATTTTCATATCACATTTATATCTTTGTAAATAAACTTGCATCTTTTAAAAATTGAATTAGTGTATTAACTGCGTCTGCTGTATTTGCTAAAGCATTTGCAACTTGATTTGGGATATTCCGGTGTTGACGTAGAGCTTCAAAGACCGTACATGTTTCTATGATATGTTTTATCGTTAGGACTTCATCACAATTTTCGCACATTGGCGCGGGCTCTCCTAGAAGAAGGTGCGCAGAGGTGAGATTGGTGTGGCCAATTCGTAAGCGGGTGAGAACCACTTGTTCTCTTCTATTTAGCTTAACAGGATCTGTCCAAGGTTTTATGGTCCGCTTAACATCTTTTAGTTTACCTTCTTTGGTATTTGCTGTTACGTCATCTAGTCTTATGTACTTATAGTCAACTTCGGTATCAGAGTTAGCAGCATTACGGGCAGCCTCGTCAGCTAGTTCATTACCATCTATACCGATGTGAGCTGGTGTCCATATGAAAACTATTTGTTTTTGTCTTAGATGTAAGTTGTAAATATTTGCCAGTATCAACTGCACTATTGGTTCAGAAGTATATGAATTTAATATAGTGTGTAAGGCACTGAGTGAATCCGTACAGATGGTGAAGCATAACTCGCTGTTTGAAGCACAATAATACAGGGCTTGCAAGATAGCGTATAGTTCCGCCGTATACACGCTAGCATCTTTAGATAGTTTCCAGTAATGTGCTTGGTTTGAAATTGCAATTGCGCTTCCTACTCCAAATTCGGTTTTTGACCCATCCGTATATATGTGGGTAGAATTGCTGTATTCATCTAGAATACTGAGGAATTTGTTTTTAAGTAGAAGCGGACATATTTCACTTTTTGGCATAAATGTAAGGTCTAGGCGGGTTGTGATTTTCGGTATGAGCCAAGGGGGAACTTCACAGAAACTGGTTTGTATGATGTCAGGTAACGTAATATTTAAATTACGACATAATTCCAATGTTCTAATACCCGCTGGACGAGTTACGGTTGGCTTAAGATTGTATCTATTACGCAAAAAAAATTTGAAAAAAAAAATTTTTACTTACACAATCTCCAAATTACAAAGCATATAGGGACTTTTATTATTTTTTGTGGTTACAAAATAAAGTTATTAAATGAATGTGTTTCATATCTGATTCTATTTTTTATAATATGTTAACAATTGGCAAATATATACAGTATCAGCAAGTCCTGGATTAGGTACTTAACCGACCGCATAAAACAATTATTTTTCCGCTTAACTAATTCTTTTTCCTAAGGTTATGTCGAAAGTCGGAGTGACACTTTTAGAGATTGAAGTGGGAATACATGCAAAACCTATTTAATGATAAAGAGATCATAAAGAACGTGGACATCTAATAGCAATTAATTGCAGTACCTGGCCAATAATCACTCATTTACAATTTTCTCAAAAACTGCTAATTTTAGAAAAAAAAGTTTCAAATAAAAAAGTTACGTCCATCTTTTAATCTTCGTTACTTCTCGACACACTTGGTGTCTATTTCGAAAGATAAAAAAGTTTCCCGCATGTTACATTTGAGAATGCAAATTTTCGACATAGCCTTAGAAAAAAAATAATGCTTTCTACACTTATTAAAATTTGACCCACATATTAACATATTATGTTAACAAATATCTAGTGATTACACGATAAAAATTTGAGAGTAATCCATTGTGCCTTTTTGAGTTAGAGCGAGTTAAGCGGAAAAATAATTGTTTCATGCGGTCGGTTAAGTCGTTGAAACTATACATATCTAATCCAGGACTTGCCGATAGTGTATTCAAAAAAATCGGAAAGAAATCAATTTTTACTAACACGACCTTAAAAACCCTAGAAATTTAGTTACTTTTATAATTTTCTATAGTGAAAAATTGAAGGTTATAAAAATATCTTTCATTTGCTTACTTATTTTCTTAGATATGTTGACAATTGACGAAGTTATTAACGATTGTATAAGGCATTTTCTAAAAATTCGATTTTTCTTATATTTTCAGTATCGATTTTCTCGAAAACTATGGCATATACAAAGAAAATACAGAAGGACTTTTTTTTAGGAAATTACCCAAGCTTTCTTTTTATAAGCAATTTTTTATATCTTCAACGGTTAACGAGTTATCAGTAAAATAAGGCTTTTTTCACCGAATGGTTGGTTTTTTGGGGGGGTTTGCGCGGCACCCCCAGAACGGGTTTTTGTGGTGATGTATAACCCCTCCACTAACAGTTACTGAAGGAAAATCTCAGATAACATTTTTTACGAGCTTTTGGTGTATTTTTTAGTTTACTGACTGGACTAAAATTATAAAAGGGGGGCCTACATTTGCATATGGGACCAGGGCCTCAATAATGCTTAAGTCTCTGAATATCGACGTAGGTTGCGGATATTTAAACTCGTTTGGTATTTAAAAATACTAAGTTTACTAGAAATTTCATCCACAATAAATCTTTTTTCAATTTCTATATCAGGCTCAGTTCTAAATTGATGCTCCAACCGGGCGAAATAGTTTCTCGGAGGTTGTCCTGTTTCTGGATATCTCTGTCCATGCAGAGTTTGTGCTCTTGTTGCATTACGTTGAGTCTCTCCATAACTAATCAACATATCAACTTTTTCATCTCTTGAATATTTTTCAGCCATTTGATATTAATTTACTTGTTTATAACAAATTCAATACACTTACTCCAGATAATCAGTGAGTAATGTCAAGAATAATTCAATTGTAGCGAATGTCTGTCATTTTCATGGCCATCTGCAGTTTTGGATTTAAATGTAGATAGGTACCTTATTAAAATTTACTGTTGTCGCTTACTTTTTCAAAATACTTTGTTATTACGAAGGATATCGTTAAAAAATGATTAATGGCGAAAGAAATCAAAGTTTATGAATAATTATTTCTGGTTAATAAAACAAAATAGCATGGCCCCATTAAGAAATTTTCCATAGACCCCTACGGAAATGAAAATGAAAATGAAATTCTGTTTTTTGAGAAACCTAAAAATAATCCTACCTATCAGTAATTCAAATAACGATTTTATTCTTTATAGTCTATTGTCTATGTACTGTAGAAAGGAACTAAAACGTTAATGGGTTTTTATTGTTTCTTATAATCAATTGACCCCAAAATATGAGAAAACCGCGGAGTGCTACCATTTAAAGGGGTGCGTTTTTGAGATCGAAGTATAAAAGTCCACTTTTCACATTTTTGAGTTTTGCTCGAAAACTATGCATTTTTTTCTATAAACACGTCAATAGAAAAGTAGAGAATTAAATTTTCAATCAAAATGGCACCTTTAGAAGTGGGATTTTTTTTTTTACAAAAATACGTCCAAAAAACAAAACAAAAAAATGCAAATTTTTCTTTTTTTTTTCTTCTAGCCTATAACTTTTTTTCGGGTACATTTAGGCATAGACATTGCTGCATAAAAAAAGCTGACGTTAAAATGAGATTTTGTAAAAATTTTTTCTATTAATAGTGACCGAGATATAGCGTTTCAAACTTTGCAACTTTTAACTTTTTTTGCTAATTTTTACTAATATTCTTTTTCAAATTTCGTCCTGTAACTTTTTCTGAATGAATTTAGGTATAGTCATTATTATATTAAAGTGAAAGCTGACTTTACGCCCGTTGAAATGGTGGCTGATAAAAGTCTCTACGACAAATAGAAACCTAAATACAGCGTTTCGAAAATTGTTACTTTTATTAACTTTTTTAAAATTTTTACGTTCTTTTTTAAATTTCGGCCTATAACTCATTTGTCATATACTTTAAGTATTTAAGTACAGATATTGCTACATTGAATATACTCGCAGCATTTATGTGATCAATAGTAACCAATATACAGTCTACTCAACAGGTGCGAAATTCACATTGTCCCGATTGCCTCCAACAACTGATGCTGTTAAACATCATGGTTTAAGAACTTACTTGCAAATGCAACATTTGAAATGAAATACTGTAAATCCTCTCATCTGGGGTTGGAAAAGTTCAAAAAATGGACTATTACCAATTTTGACAGGGGGCGAGCGTAGAGGCGACTTCAATGTGAATGTCAGTCGATATTCCGTTGAAGCAACATTGAGCGCGGTTAGTACTTGGATGGGTGACCCATCTTAGGAAATACAGCGTTCTCGTCCCACCTTCTAGCGGCTTGTATATCAGTGTATACGCGGAAGTTACGTAATTTCAGACGAGGATTACGTAGTGGATATACCATCCTTCGGAGGGGATGTAAAGTAGGCGGTCCCTTCTCTATTAAATGTTAGGCAAGTAAAAGATTCCTACTCTTCTTAAGGGAAGAGGTTCGGAAAAATTTCCAGGTTGGGGGTAGCTCGTCTCCTGACGTCGGTGATAGGCCCTGGTAGCGGAAATAGGCCGACGTTAAATAAATAGATAA
This sequence comes from Rutpela maculata, assembly GCA_936432065.2. Taxonomy (NCBI): domain Eukaryota; kingdom Metazoa; phylum Arthropoda; class Insecta; order Coleoptera; family Cerambycidae; genus Rutpela; species Rutpela maculata. The sequence goes on from OW386294.2 coordinate 4,942,840, forward strand.
AAAAATAAATAATTTTGACAAATAAACCTCCTGCACCACAAGTTTTGCTGGAAAAAATTGCCTGTAAATGGACCAAAGGGTGCAGAGGAAACTGCAATTGCAGGAAATTGGGAATGAATTGCTCCATTTTTTGCAAAAAATGTATAGGAATAAACTGTGAAAACGCTGATGTACCTGAAATAACAGAAGGCGATGTTCACGTAGATGCCAATGAAGAAACCGACATTGATTTTGAAAATATGTTAAATCCAGCATTTGAATAATTTCATAAGTAATGTACAATTAGAAATATAAATAATGTATAACAGGTATACAATTATGAATAAATTAATTTAATCTCTCTTTTCTAAGTTGCTATTTGAACAAAAAAAAATCACGTGATATAAAGTTCAAAAGTGGAAAAATGTAAAAAGTTATTTTTTAAGTACAATAATCTACTATATCTAGACTGTATCTTGGTTACTATTGATTACATAAACTTCTGTTGCAGACCATTTAAACAAGAATACTGCGAGTATATTCAATGTAGCAATATCTGTATAAAGTATTTGACAAATAAGTTATAGGCCGAAATTTAAAAAAAAACGTAAAAATTAGAAAAAAGTTAATAAAAGTAACAATCTTCGAAACGCTGTATCTAGATTTTTATTTGTCGTAGAGACTTTTACCAGCCACCACTTCAACGGGCGTAAAGTCAGCTTTCAGTTTATAATAATGTCTATGCCTAAATTCACTCGGAAAATAGTTACAGGACGAAATTTAAAAAAAAATAGCAAAAAAAGTTAAAAGTTGCAAACTTTGAAACGCTATATCTCGGTCACTATTAATCATAAAAATTTTTACAAAATCTCATTTTAACGGGTAAAACGCCAGCTTTTTTATGCAGCAATGTCTATGGCTAAATGTACCCGAAAAAAAGTTACAGGCTAAAATAAAAAATTGCATTTTTTCGTTTTTTTTTTGTTTTGTTTTTGGACGTAATTTTGTAAAAAAAAAATTTGACTTCTGAAGGTGCCATTTCAATTGGAAATTAAATTCTGTACAACTTTTATATTGACGTGTTTATAGGAAGAATGCATAGTTTTCGAGCAAAACTCAAAAATGTGAAAAGTGAACCTTTTTACTTCGATCTCAAAAACGCACCTCTTTAAATGGTAGCACTCCGCAGTTTTATCATATTTTGGGGTCAATTGAATATAAGAAACAATAAAAACCCTTTAACGTTTTAGTTCCTTTCAACTCTATTTTTTTTGATATGACAATAGCCTCTTACAGACAAGTCAAGAATCTTACTAATAATTTCTATAGCCTACCTACTTAGTAATTTCCTCACATTGCGTTCATCTGAAAATTGTTTGTATCTCACTTATTTTTTTGAATTTTTTAAATCGGAAAAAACTGTTGAACTTTAATTTTGTGCTTAATAAGAAATCATCTAAGAAATATAGTCATTCTATATAAGAAAAAAAAGTTGATGTCACTTCAGGTTGAAACAGAAGTGTTATTTTCATTCCTGTTAGTCTAATTTACGTGTATCTATCAAAAACGAAATTTTTAAATTAAAAAACAACCAAAACTGGGGGCGTACATTGACTCATAGCTACCCGGTATACAGGGTGAACCATTAATAATAGGCCATAGTTCAAGGGTAGATTCTTTGTAAATTGCTGCTGTGGAAAAAGATACAGGGTGTCAAATTTGTAATTTTTTTCTTTTTTTTGTAGTATCTCAACTACCGATCTTCTTCCAATTTGATAAGGAAACATTTTATAAGCTAAGAAACAATAATTTCTGTATTACATCACACTAGCCCGTGGAGGGCGTCTCATGAGCTATACCTGATGATGAATATTTTTTCTCTTTTTTTTACGAAACGTAGTGGCACTTTTGACTAGAAAATCTCATGCAGGAGTCATTTCTACGTAAAAGAGGTACACTTGATAGAAGATAATTCCAACCGTTTTCAAGAAAACTGCCGCATAGATCTCAAAACTTCTTTGAAAATAAACCAAATTTGAAAAGGAAAAATTGCATTTATTGAAAAGTGTGCTTTGGTGACGTCTTAGTTCGGTCATTTACGTACAATTTCATTAGTTTGACAATTTGACAGAACTAAAACGTCACCAAAGCACACTTTTCAATAAATACAATTTTTTCAAAGGGTTTGTTTTCAAATAATTTTTTACCCATGCTGCAGTTTTCTCGAAAACAGTTGGAATTATCAAGTTCTATGAAGTGTACCTTTTTTACGTAGAAATGACTCCTGCATGAGATTTTCTAGTCAAAAGTGTCACTACGTTTCGTAAAAAAAAGAAAAAATATTCATCATCAGGTATAGCTCATCAGGCGCCCTTCAGGGGCAAGCGTGATTTAATACATAAATTATTGTTTCTTAGCTTAAAAAATGTTTCCTTACCAAATTGGGAGAAGATCGGTCAACAGGTAGTTGAGATATTGCAAAAAAAAAGAAAAAAAATTACAATTTTGACACCCTGTGTATTTTTCCACGGCGACAATTTACTATAGCATGTTTGGTTATATCCTCATATTTTGATCCAAAGAATCTATCCTTGAACTATGGCCTATTATTAATGGTCCACCCTTATAATTTAGTAAACACTTTTAAATTACTAGATTTGTTTGATTAGTGTGCCGGTAAACGTCCATTCGACATATTTTACCACTTATTTCTTTGATTACAGTTTATTTTTCAACGTTTGAATCTTCAGTCACATCGTTTTTTTTAATTGTAAAAAAATAAGCCAACTTCAAATACGCGTTTTAAAGTTACAAGTGGGCTGGAGAAAAAAATTTTGGACTTGTATACCTAGTTGAAATATTGTTGTACTATATTGCATTTTAACAGAAACAGAAACTCACTAAACATATATTTTTTGCAAGTTTCGTTTATATTGAAATAGCCATTTTTAAAGCAGCAAATGAGATAAATGGGTCGTTTGAAATACCTATGATTCGTTAAAGTCTAGCGTTCAATGAAGATTTTCGACATTTCATACATTTAAATTTGATTGTTACTGATAAATTACACAGCCAAACACAAAAAAAGGTTCTGTGCAGCGGACCAAATTATCTGAATTTGATGTATTTTTCGACGCTGAATCCGAATCCGTAGTCCAAAAAAAGATCTATCGTGTCAATTTTGTTTTTTAGTCAAAAACATCCCTTAAAATGGTGTAAAATCATAGAAATAATGTAATAACTCTTAATGAAGTGTGAAAAATGGTAGACGTTTTATTATTCGAGAGTATAGAATATAAATTCGAGCCACAGTAAGCTAATCCCATGAATTAAACCGAAATCCGCCCTTATGGGAGATGAAAACTACCGCTAAAACTCCAAAAGACGCAGGTGAGTGAAAATAATATATGCAAAGGCCAAATTTTTGTATCTCTTAGAGCAAAATATTTGACTCTGGTGCGACAATTAGCCATTACTCTCAAAGGGTAGAGAAAACGAGAAAAAAAATCAGGCTTTTGTAGTTTTAGGCAGGGTGAACTGATGTAGTAAATTCGTTCCAACCACCAATACATGTCTAGAGACTACCCTTAAAGGATGGGCAAGAGCTACCCCCATGATCGGTGCTATTAAAATTCGGAAAGGGTATTTTACCCTTTAAAAATACTTGTAGCTCATTGTGCCAAATATATAAATATATAAATCCGGTAGGACAACCACCTAATATTTTTAATAAGGTTGAAAATCACAGCTATTGGGGGAAGGGGAGTAAAAACTACCCTCACATACGGACGGAAATAGATAGATGCAAATTTAGTTGATTTAGGTATATATTTTACATAGATAGAAAAAATGGTCACTGAAGAGATATATCCTATATCTATGACTAAAAAAAAGGAAAAGATATTTTGAAGATAAGAGAAAAATCATAAGAAAAGAAAGTATTTGGATTGATGGTCGAAAGTATGATATAAATATGAAAAAGAATAGCTTTACACGGATCAAAAGATGAATAAGTTGATAAACAGTTGAATAAGCAGGTATGGTATAATAAATAAAACATAACTGGTTAATGCTTAATGTATGAATTTACTCCATATTTGTCTACCCTGCCTAAAACTACAAATGCCTGAATTTTTGTTCCAGGATATTAGAAGCAATGAAATCCGTCAATCTGTGGGGGTAGTTCTTGTAAAATTCCAGCATTGAAATTCTCTGTTATTTTCCTAATTATCTCAGATCTTAGTAATCGTACCGCAAAAATAAAAATATCAAACTGTTCACAATAATATTATGATTAAGACTAGGCATATAAAGAAACTCTGATAATTTGTTAAATTGTAAAAAAATAAAACCACTAAAAATTGCCTTTTTTGATAATTTAAGAAATATAACGTAATAATGCACCAAATTGAACGAAAGTTGGTGGAACTATGCCCGTTAGTGAACTAAACATTCGTGCCAAATTTTAACGTAAAATATTTATTCAAACGGTTAAAAATAAGAAAAGATTTCGAAATTTTAATCGCTTATTGTTTGGGTGGATCAACTCGTACGAGGACGTTTTTTTTCAAAATATAGGTTTTTACATGTATATTACAATGGTGTTAAGAGAAGAAAAAGATAATCTTTATTTAGATTGTATTTTTTAAATTTGTTTATCATTCTCAAAATTATAGTTATAACAAATTATAACAAATTCAAATAACTCTGTGGATTTTTTATAAAACCAAAAGTGGCAAACAAATTATGAAAGTAGATGATGATGATTACGTTTTATATATTTTTTACTTTTAAAGGTTGTTATACTAGGCTGTGTATACCTATCAAAAGACGCAGAATAAATGTTTATGTTTTAATTGGTTTTAGTCATTTATACAAAATCCTTGACCACAGTTATCAATTTCTTTCCAAGGTGTACCAATTTTTCGCTTGCAGTTTCATGTTTAGGTAATTTAATATTCATTATTCATTGTCTTGTTTGGGAGAAAATTATTTCCTTAAAAAAATATTCTTCATGTAAAGTGAATAAGTATTTAGTCATTATATAACATTTATTTTTCATACACTGAAAAAAATATGTTCGTAATATTAATGAATCGGTTCATCGGCTGAAAATTGATGAATCTATTTATTAATATACATTTAAGTACATAGTTTTAATAAATGTGTACATTTTATTAATGAACGTACATTATATCAATAAACAGATTCATAAATTCTCAGTCAATGAACCTTCATTCATTAATATTACGAAAATATTTTTTTCAGTGTACTTATTAAGCAAGTAAACCTAGTGAGGGAGCTACAAATTTCATTTTTCAATTTCAACAGAAAATATGAACAAACGTAAATCTTTGAAGGTAACCCTTCACTAGGTTATTTTGATTTTTTCGAATGCATATAAAATGTTTTAAAGGCTAATTTAAATTACAAGCAAAAAACTTGTATTATCAGGAATAAAACATTGGTCTGCCACAGAAATTTATGTCAGAGTTTAAGGGCACTAATAATATAGATTTTTTAATTAGACAAGATTGATGTGCATTCTGTAAAATTATATTTTAGGAATAAATATTTTCTGCTGAAACTATATGAGGACGTGCATGCAGCTCAGAAATAATTGTTTATATAAAGTTTTCTCGGATTCAGACTTGGATTCACATATGTTTAAATGGTTCTGTTATAAAGTTTATTTGCATTATTATCAATTAGTATTATGTACTCGCATTATCTGAGGTAGTTATAAAAAATGGCAATGACAAACTATGACTAATTGATAGAAAAGTAAATCGACTTTATAACAAAATTATTTTCCTCGTAATACATGTTTCTATACGAGAAAATTTTATCAGACAAACATTTTTTAGCTCCCTCTGTTTATTTTCCAGCAAAAAATATTTATTGCCACAGCAGATATACTTTATAATAATAGCAAAATGACCATTCTATTGATTTAAAACTTTTTGATATGACGGAATATCTTTTCTGAGGCAGGCTAATTTATTACTAAATTAGGAAAGCATATATGCTGCAATAAAAAAGAAACTACCCAATAAGCACACACACACACACACGTGTATTTAACATATACTAACGTAGTTTGGTTGAATATACGTTAGTAGGTTGATTTTTGTTGATTTTTACACGTGTAATAATTGGTTCAATATTCAACTCCACGTTTTTTCAACGTTAATTTACGTTTAATTAACGTGAAACGTTGAAATTACAGTTGAAACTGGCGACATTTTTGCGTTGATTAAAAGTTGTTTCTGGTATAATTTCTCACGTGTTATTCATGTTACTGTGTTTACTGGATAACTGGGGTACTAGAGAAACCTTGCAATGATAGTAAACTTTTTTGCTGCGATTAAAAATAAGTGATACTACTGCAATCAAGTTCCTGCTCTGTCAAATCAGTGACTTTGCTAGAACAAGAAAGGAGTTAATTATAGCACTAGAAAAACCATGGAGTGATAATAAAAAATGTTGCTGTAAGTAAAAAGAATTGGCTCTATTGTATACTTTGCATTAGTAAATAAATATCTTTTCCGTAACAATATTTCTTTACTATAACAGTAAAGTTTATTTATGGTGGCTAGATGAAACATTTTAATAATATTTTATAAAGTAACTTTACTATTGCACTAAAGTAATTCCACTAAAACGCCTATTCAAATAGATTTGCTTGCTGCTGTAACCTGATTTTTGGCTGTCACTGCAAAAATCTTCTCTCAGTGTAGTTTTCACCCCCCCCATAAGGGCTGATTTCGGTTTAATTTATAGAAATAGCTTACTGTGGCTCGAATTTATATTCTCTACTCTCGACTACAAAACATCTACCATTTTTCACACTTCATTAAGAGTTATTACACTATTTCTACGATTTTACACCATTTTAACTAAAGAACAAAACTGACACGATAGATCCTTTTTTGGACTACGGATTCGGATTCAGCATCGAAAAAACTTTTTTTTGTTTGTGTGGCTGTGTATGAGAACAGCATCTAATTTTTGTTTAAATACCCACCACGAAGTTTCTTAGTTGTATAGGTATATTTTTTGATTTGATGCAATATAAACGGCTTACCTAGGTACTTAAGAGTGAATTTTCATGAAAGCACACTTTTTGGGAATTTTTAGTCCTTTTTTCAATTGTATATAGAATATTTTTACAATGCACGTATTGTTTTCGATTAAATAGTGAAAATAAAGTGTAAGAATATCTTCAAAGGGGTGAAAACATGCCGTAACTTCAAAATCCTGTATCTCGGTCAATTTTTAGATAAAATGGACGCGATGAGTTTCAAATAGCAGATATTTCATACATCTAAAACAGTACCTCTTGATATTACTCACAAAAACGATTATTTCTCGAAATATTCGTAAAACACATATTTTTCCGCCCTTCTAAAAAAAAATTTGCCCTCAATCTTGTGTTATACTTAATGGTTTTTGAACGAGTAAGTGAAATTTACATTTACGCAAACCTCATTCATTTATATACTAGGTAGTATTACAACATTTAATCTAGAAAATGCATCGATGTGCCTTTAGTTTTGGTTTATAATTTAAGAATTCACCGATTCTTTTTTGTATTCAATCATACGATACTCACACTGGAAAACGGCGACTGTGTTAGCAAATAGGCTGAACCTATTGATGTTATTATATACTTCATAAAAATTATCCATTATTACAGCTTAGATTTCTAAAAAATATAAAATACCTTTATTAGCTGTAACACTAGTAGCATACAATAACTTACGTAATTGATGAATGCACTAACACTTTAATTTGATGTATATTTTAGTGTCACACCGGTAATCTAAGTGCTGAGGACTGAATAACCGCCAATCCCAAAATGTTTCTCTGCGTTTTATTATAATTAACGATAACACAATGCAAGTTACCTGTATTACCGACTATTCAGGTAGTTGCCTGTATTATCAACCTAAGTATATTTATGTTCAAAATTTTGCGCGAAAAGGGCATTGCATGACGGTAGGTTTCTATTGCGCATTACCAAATGGCAACCCATGTGAAAATTTTAATGCGTTGTATAGATATACCGTGTGCCACAGACTAGTGCCCCCCCCCTATACCTATTTCCTTTATTTTTTAACTTATCCATTTGAAATTTGGGGTGCATAAACTACCTGTAAAAATGAATTTTTGAACATAAAGGTATGAGACCATTTCCGGTTTACCCGGAAATGACTGAAACTTTCGATTTTTAAATGGAACACCCTGCATACTTTTACATATTTGGATTCAAGACAACCTTGCCTATTCTCACATCTCCCTCAATGTCATCGCTGAATCCGAATCCGGGGTTAAAAAAAATCGTACACCCCCAAAATCATTAGCTAAAGCCAAAAAAACACCCCTAAAATGGGATAAAAAGAAGATTAATCTACGAGAATAGTTGTTACTTCTTAATCAAACGAATTATACAAATTAAGGTTAAACAGCAGCGTACATATAATAGATATGAAACACACCCCCAGGGAGGGGCGAAAACTAGCCCCCATATATAAAAAAATCGATCCAAAACAGCAATGACTGCTGAAAAAGCTCGAAATGTCTAAGTTTTGTTAAAGTGTTAAGAAACTACATCAGGTCCGACGTAATCTTCATAAACTGCCCCTATAGGGTTGAGAACAACCACCCTCAAGTTCAAAGGACACGAGAAAAACAAGAAAAAACGTAAAATCCAACAGGATTTCTGTTTTCATGGATGCTATGATTGGCTGAAATCGCGTAGTACTCTAAAATAGAACCAAAAACTTACGTACCATCAACATCCTACACTGTCAACCCTCAGAGGGTGTGAAAACTACCCCCTATGTAAGATTTAACTATAAAAAGTTACAGTGACTTCTATAAAAATTCGAAACACCTGCGTTGTGTGGAAGAGAGAAGAAACTAGACTATGTTCGACGATGTGCATGAAAACCACCCCCACGGGGTTGCGAGATACTACCTCTTTATCTGTAGGATGCTGGAAAAACTGAAAGAAACTAACCGGATTTACATTTTTATGGATGCTATGATTGGTAAAAATCATGTTGAACACTTAGAGTTTGAAACTCATGTCCTATAAATGTTATTAAGTAACACCTCCAGAAAGGATGTAAACTACCGTAATTCAGGATGTAACAAAAAAGCTATACTGTTGCTTATTCATTTCATTTTCATAGTTTTTTTTTATAGGGGTGGCGTCTCTCAACCCCGTGGGGGTGGTTTTCAAGCACAGCGTCGAACATAGTCTAGTTTCTTCTCTCTTCCACGCAACGCAGGTGTTTCGAATTTTTATAGGTCACTGTAACTTTTTATAGTCAAACCTTACATAGGGGGTAGTTTTCACACTCTCTGAGGGTTGACACTGTAGAATGTTGATGGTACGTAAGTTTCTAGTTCTATTTTAAAGTACTACTCAATTTCAGCCAATCATGAAAATAGAAATCCTGTTGCATTTTACGTTTTTTCTTGTTTTTCTCGTGTCCTTTAAACTTGGAGGTGGTTGTTCTCAACTGTATAGGGGCAGTTTATGAAGATTACGTCGGACCTGACGCAGTTTCTAATCACTTTAACAAAACTTTTGAGGTTTTTCAGCAGTCATTGCTGTTTTGGATCAATTTTTTATATATGGGGGCTAGTTTTTGCCACTCCCTGGGGGTGTGTTTGATATCTATTGTATGTACGCTGCTGTTTAACCTTAATTTGTATAATTCGATTGATTAAGATGTAACAAATATTCTCGTAGCTTAATATTCTTTTTACCCCATTTCAGGGGTGTTTTTTGGCTCTAGCTAATGATTTTTTGACCCCGGATTCGGATTCAGCGACCGAAAATACATAGGAATACATGGGTCTGGTTCGCTGCTTTGAACTTTTTTTTTTGTGGGGCTGTTTTTATTTTTTAACATGTATACAAAGGATGAAAAAAGGGGACATTTTATTAATTTTTGGAGAATGACACAAACATTCCAGAAACGCCGCATATTTGTACGCCCAAAAGTATCCGAATAGACATCACCCATGTTTTCAATATTTTCCAATTGTGGAGAAAAAAACCAGGAGAGAAATTGATAACAATCCTGCAAATTTTATCGTTGATGATGTCGCTTCATTAACGTCTTGGCTTTTGTAGAAATGAATCCTACTGCTTCTACTAGGGAAATTGCCCACGAGGTGCAACGTAGTCATGAATCAGCAAGAAAGATTCCCAAAAATATGGTTACCGCTCGTTTAAATATCAAGTGCACCAGCATTTGTACGAAGATGGTGGCAAGATTAGGTTATTGTGACTGGTTACTATAGAACAATATCGCTAACCCGAATTTTATTTCTTTGATACTGTTTTCTGACGAGTCGAGATTCACCAACAATAGAATGTTTAATAAACAAAACAATAGATACTGGGCACAGGAAAATCAACATTTAAGGAGGCAAGTTAATTCCCAGGAAAGATTTGGAGTAAATGTTTGAGCTGGGGTGATTGGAACAAGAATTATTGGGCCTATTTTATTTCAAGCTTCAAGGACCTTTGGAGGGGAGAGATATTTAGAATTTCTACAAAATGATATTGAAGAAATGTTGATGGACTTACCACTTGCAGTTTCTGAACAAATGTATTTCCAAAGGGATGAGGCTTCGCCTCATAATGCCGCTCGAGTTATGGTCCATTTAGTGAACCGGTATAATGGGCGAGTAATTGCAACATATGGACCTATACGTTAGCCTGCCCGCTCACCAGATCTAAGCATTTTAGATTTTTTTGTGTGGGGTTATGTGAAAAAACGAGTTTTTTATACAAACACTTCAAATTTAAAAAATCATATCTGCGAAGTTTTTGCAAGTATGACTCCTGCTATGTTGCAAAATGTATCTATTGCTTTAAAAGATATTATTTGTCGCTCTCAGTGATGTATCACAATCCGTTGAACCTTGATATTAATTGTTTTTAAATAGGCCTTTTGCTATTTGGTAGGCTACATGTGATTCAGAAAATGACAAATAATGATTTATTCCTGATCCTGTGATTATATAAAATGTAATTCCTTCTCGATTTATTGAAGCAGCGCAAAGCTATTTTATTGTGTGCCAGTCCGTTGCAAGTAAATGATTTAGTCCTGTGAATAAGTTGGTATCACTGTGCAAGGAAAGACAAAACGATTCTCTTTTAAAATAAAGTGCCGGCATATCATCTAAATGTTTAATTCTCATCAGTTACACGTGGTTTAATGATGGCCTAATTAAAGGAGAGAACGAAATACTAAATATTATTAATAGGGCACAGAGTAAACACTGCTTACGATTTCAGAACCTATACGAAAACTGTTGAGAAACTGTGTGAAATAGTAATGTGATTATAAATGTTTTATCATCAAGAGAGGATAGGGTAGTGTTCCATATATAATATAGAATCTCTGAGAAACGGTATAAGAATAAATCGTAAAACTGCACACCTACAAGATGTTTTCCTCAATAACTGCTATGCATGTAACATTAGTTCGTTGGTTAAATTATTATTATACTCTTCGTAAAAACGAAAGTTAACCATTTAATTTAGAAAATTTTTGTCGCTTGTACTTAAATAGAAATCTTGCGAGGTGTTATCTCTATAATTTATTTTTTTTGTTTATACATTTTACTAATATACCGGGTGCCACAGGCTAGTGGCTCCCCGTTATATATTCTTTATTTTTTTAACTTACTCATTTGAAATTTGGGGTGCATAAACTACCTGTAAAACTGGATTTCTGGACATAGAAAACGGTATGAGACCATTTCCGGTTTACCCGGAAATGACCGCAACTTTCGATTTTTAAATGGAACACCCTGCATATTTTTACATATTTTGATTCAAGACAACATTCTGAGTATACCAAGATTTTCGCGAATTTTTGAGTCGATGTTCAGTTTTTTCAAACATTTTAAGACATTCGTCTAGAGTGTTTTGGAATACCAATATTTGTTCTACGGCAGCTATAGTCCAATTGAAAAATATAACTTTTCGTTTAATTTCATTAATCAGTATTTACGAAGCCTCCAAAATTGAAGAAATAATTTTTTTACCGAAAACTTTTTTTCAAATGGGAAGGTGGTGGCTCATAAATAAATTATAGATTTTTTTCTGAATGAGGAACTTGCCCATTTTTTTTTAATTTCATTAAAGTGTGTATTTATGCATAAAAACACGCCACACCGAATATCAGCTCTTAAATCGCAGTACTTACTTTGCAATAAATAATTAAAGTTGAAATCCTCGCCACTCCTCTCGAAAAGCACTGTGACGTCACCGCGTGAAAACTAGTCCCGCGTGGTATTAACAGATGGCGCACTTTAGCCATTCACCCTAATTAATAGACCGGGCGGCGGTTAGCTTTGAGACGTCCGCATATTCGGTTATAAGTCTTTTGTTTTTTATGTTAGAGAGAAAATAAAAGTGTCGGAAAGCTCAATTAATTCTCTTTACATAAGCTGTCTACAAATTTTTCGAAAAAACCGATAATTATCGAGATATTCGAGGAAATGTAGGAAATTACACGTTTCACTATAGAGTGTATGTAAATCTTAAAAAAATATTTTTTCTCAGAAGCCTTTGTTTCGAAGGGCCGAGATTAACGGAGCGTCAAAATAGGACATGATATTAAGTGAACATCATAAATGAGATCGATTTCAGTTAATTACCGATTAATTACGGTGACAAAATGGAGAAATTTTACCGAAAAAAAAAAAGTCCCAAATCCCGCCCCCTCTAATTCCTTAATTTTTGTCGGAATTCAAAAAATAAAAAAAGGGGTTTTAGCAAATTTAATTATGTTTAAATTAGCCAGAGTAGTGTTTTGGCGTAGGAGCCAAGATTAAAAAGTTGCCAACTGTAGAAGCTCAAAATTTGCGATTTTTTGCCGCACGTGACCGACATTTCTGTAGATATCTCCGAAACGAAAAAAAAAATCAAAAGTTTGGTGATAGTAAAAGATTTGTAGTGGAAAATACTCGTTTGACCTTATTTTTTATTTCGAGCTAACTCCCACCGTTTCGGAGATATCTGCGAAAAATAGCAAAAAACAGCTTACATTTCGGAGCCGAAAAAATTGCAAAAACATGCAATCTTGACACGTTCATATTTTTCGAAAAACATCATTGGGACGGCCGTACGATGTCGCGACGTAAAGAGGAAGTCTTCCAGATAAACCTGATCGTAAATTGCACGGCGAAATTCGAAAATTCGGCTAGGCACGAACGAACCAAAAATGACATTTTGTGACATTTCAGAATATTGAAGATGTTTTTCCAACGAATTTTAGGTTAGATTGTGTTCACTGCTAGTTGTTTCTGACAAATGAGCATGCGAAAGCAGAATCGGTGTCGCTTGACGCCGTCATCCAACTTTCACCCAATGACGTCACGTTTCAGGAGTGGGTAAAAACCGGCAGATTTTAATCGCTTATATTTCTGGAGGATTTTTTTTTTAAATTTTTTGTTATCTATGGGGTTTTTAATGATGTTAGTTTACGATTTTGAGTGTTTTAATTCAATTTTATTTTTTGGGCAAGTTCCCTATTCATTGATATCCATTTCAAATCACTTTCAATATAATTTTTCTTGAACTGTAACGTAGTTGCCTTTGCAAAAATCATGTCTAATAATGAAATGTGAATAACTACCTTTTCGTGAATAATAGCCTTTTGGTTCTCTCTTTTGTTTCTTAATAGGTATAAGTACTAGTTGCAAACTATAGGGATCAATAAAAATTATTTTGAAAGTGATTTTTTATTTTTAAATAAATTAAATAAAATAGAAAAACAAATAGCATAGATTTAAAATGGATATCAATGGATTCAGAAAAAAATCTATAATTTATTGAACACTATGAGCCACCACCTTCCCATTTGAAAAAAAAGTTTTCGATAAAAAAGTGGTTTGTTCAGTTTTGAGGGCTTCGTAAATAGTTATTAATGAAATTAAACGAAAAATTATATTTTTCCATTGAACTTTACCTGCCGTAGACCAAATTTTGGTATTCCAATGCACTCTAGACGAATGTCTTAAAATATTTAAAAAACTGAACATCGACTCAAAAATTCGCGAAAATCTAATAGTACACTCAGAGCATTGTCTTGAATCAAAATATATAAAAATATACAGAGTGTTCCATTTAAAAATCGAAAGTTGCGGTCATTTCCGGGTAAACCGGAAATGGTCTCATACCGTTTTTTTTCAAAAGGATAAGTTAAAAAATAAAAGAAATATAGGGGGGAGCCACTAGCCTGTGGCACCCGGTATATTATATCTAATGCGTTGAAATATGATTCGCGAAAGATATATATTACAGACATTCAATTCTTGTAGTAATGTGTGATGGTCCAGTGGCTAAAGTTTTGCCTTGCAAAACAAAGATCGTGTGTTCGAATCCCAGACAGGTTGGATGTTTTTTATTTTATTTTTTTTCACAACAAAGCTGGTATCACAAAATTTAGGATGTCCAAAAACTAACATTATTTACAAGAAAACTGCGAAGAGTATCCTACAGAATGTGTAACAATTATATAAATTGCTCAGTAAATTGGCGAAGAGTACGTTTTTAGCTTGTTACTTTTTCAAATAGTAAATCTGAAATTCACATGTGATTTTCTCGAAAGCTATACTAATCCTAGAACAAAATAAAAAAGTTCCCTCCATTCTTCATCTTTATTTTTCCCAATATAATGCAGGCAAATAAGGCGAAATAAAGGCTAAACCTCTGAATGAAAGTTGGAAAGCTGGAAATTTCCATAGACCTTTGTTTTAATGTTCTAAAGATGAGGTGAAAGGTCTCATAAGATCTGTCCGCTACTCAAGATATCGAAGGTAAAAGGTCACGAAAATAGTTTTTTTTGCAAACATCTCGCTTTCCATGCGTCGCACGTTGTTAGAGGTTATACAAAACTTATATGCATTTCGTATAATCAGTCATTTTCGAAATATAGCACGGATAGTGGGAACAATATTTATAAATATTTTTTTTCAGTTTATTAATAATAATAATAATAATTTTATTATATAGTTAACATTGTAAAGTGTACTATGCATCTGGCTCCGCAGTTTACATGGCGTTATCCTATAAATGGATGCCCGCTTTTCACTCTCCTCGCTTATAATATGATTTATTGTATAAAGTTCTACTCTACCCAAATAAACGTGTTAAAGAGCTTATCTAATTAATAATGTATTTCATGAGATTCTGTCTGCCAAACATGGCAAGGGTGAACGCCTCACTTAAAGGGCGTTATCTCAACTACATGCAGTGGAAAGATCCAGTATCAATCGACTGGCACAAAAAGATTCACAATTTCTTAGAAGTCTATGTTACTGCTATTTGACTTGGACGAAAATAGTTTTTTTGCAAACATCTCGCTTTCCATGCGTTGCACTTCGTTAGAGGTTATTACAAAACTTACACGCATTTCGTATAATCAATCATTTTCGAAATATAGCACGGATAGTGGGAACAATATTTATAATTTTTTTTTTCAGTTTATTAATAATAATAATAATAATAATTTTATTATATAGTTAACATTGTAAAGTGTACTATGCATCTGGCTCCGCAGTTTACATGGCGTTATCCTATAAATGGATGCCCGCTTTTCACTCTCCTCGCTTATAATATGATTTATTGTATAAAGTTCTACTCTGCCCAAATAAACGTGTTAAAGAGCTTATTTAATTAATAATATATTTCATGAGATTCTGTCTGCCAAACATGGCAAGGGTGAACGCCTCCCTTAAAGGGCGTTATCTCAACTACATGCAGTGGAAAAATCCAGTATCAATCGACTGGCACAAAAAGATTCACAATTTCTTAGAAGTCTATGTTACTGCTATTTGACTTGGCATGAACGGCATTCACTTAAATGTTTGCTTGTGGCTAACTTTAAAAGTTGCAAATAGTGATTTTATCATTCACAGAACTAAGCATTTGATAATTGACAATTTTTAAAAAATAACGATTTAAAAAAAAATCAACACCCTGTAGCAAAAAATTTAAGCCGTTGCGGACATATTTTAATATGAACTTTCCTTCATAAAATGACCTAAAGAAATACACCCCTGAAATATTGGCACGTCATTAAGAAACACCCTGTATCTTTTTTTTTTTTTTTAACTATTTAACGTCGGCCTATTTCCGCTATCAGGGCCTATCACCGACGCCAGGAGACGAGCTACCCCCAACCTGGAAATTTTGCCGAACCTCTTCCCTTAAGAAGAGTAGGGATCTTTTACTTGCCTAACATTTAATAGACAAGGGACCGCCTGCTTTACATCCCCTCCGAAGGATGGTATATCCACTACATAATCCTCGTCTGAAATTATGTAACTTCCGAGTATACACTGATATACAAGCCTCTAGAAGGTGGGACGAGAACGCTGTATTTCCCAAGATGGGAGCCCATCCAAGTACTAACCGCGCTCGACGTTGCTTCAACGGAATATCGACTGATATTCACATTGAAGTCGCCTCTACGCTCGCCCCTCCCTGTATCTTTAATAGTTGTATTTTCTTTCTGAGTTAGTTTAAATTGATATTGAAAAGATAATATTTTTAGACAGTAAATTGCCTTGGATGTCCAATATGTGTGATGAAATGCACCTCGACGATAAAAGGTCACGGGTTGTTCTTCAATAAAAAGTTTAGAAAGCATTGAAAATTCTTGAATATATCAAATGGGTATAATAAAAATAGTAATAATATGCAATACCTGAGTCCCATTTGTTGTGCGAGTTTTTGAATTAATGAACTTCATTTGATGGCAATTCAGAATTTATAACTATAAGCAGTTGCAATTTTTGTTCGATTATATTAAAGTTAAAATTCCCGTGTTTTGTCGATCTATATGTTAAAAAGTACGGCATTTAATACAAGATATTTGGAATTTTAAAACAGCTCAAATTGCTGGGAACCCTCCGGATAATTAAATTTAAAATCAAATTAGGTCTGTTTTTCCGTTACGTTTAATGCTTTTTACGGAATGATGTCTAGTACGTGACAAAATTTGTGTCTCATTCTGTCTCCCCTGTTGATGAATACATTAAATATTATGGCGTATGTCGGGAATTGGCTAAACAGGTATAATGTACATTATTTGCCTTCTGGAGGATTGTATTTTTTAGTCATTTTTATCCGCAAATCGATACAAACATTAAGTGTTATCAGAGACAGCGTAAAAGGGGGCCAGAGTGGCATGTGCCCCCCGTTAATATAGAGACAGCCCAGCAGGCAAAATTTAAACGTTATACAACTATTTTGTTTTATTCCAATTTTATAAGTGTAATGAAATAGCAATAAAACAAAATTGTTGTAGAAATAACAATTATAAAACAAATTTGTTTACTGGGAGACTTTTGTGTAGGACAGGGTCATAATTTTACCCACACGTTATACATATCTCAGAGAAAAATATTTCTCATTATATCTATTTGATTTAATCAAACAGGTATATTACCGGATAAAATGTTTTAATAATCATCTTAGAAAAAGCTCAAATCAAATTACGGAAAATTCCCTGTGCACTAGGCGTCCTATAATGCAATAATTCTATAGGTGACGAATATGGAGAATAAGAAATTTATTGTGTGGTTATTAAAGACAAATAGAGAGTGGATTCAGTTTGTTTTAAATATTTTAGAAGCAAAGTTATAGACGCAATATTTTTATTACACATAAAAGGTGAAAGTTCGTCTATACAGACAATTTTCAACTTCACCCTTTGGCTTTAATCTCAATTGACAAAAGATATAAACTAGTGGAAGCATTATACTCTTTGCCGATTTACTAAGCGTTTTATATAATTGTTACACATTCTATAAGATACTCTTCGCATTTTTTTTTTGGAAATAATGTTAATTTTTGAGCATTCTAAATTTTGTGACACCAACTTTGTTGTGAAAAAAAAATGAAAAAAAAACAAACACTCTGTCAGGGATTCGAACACAAGACCTTTGGATTGCAAAAAAGCAAAAAGCAAAACACATATATTTTTTAAATTAAGCATATACAAGTATGCGCCTCCCCGGAACTAGCCATTGGGGCCATCACACATTACTACAAACATTGAATGTCTGTAATATATATCATTCGAGAATTATATTTCAACGGATTAGATATATTATTATGAAATATATATATTAGTACATGTATAAAAAAATATATATAGAGAATAACATTTCGCAAGATTTTTATTTAAGTATAAGCGACAAAAATTAAGAAAACTAATTTTTTTTTTAATTTAAACGATTAATAACTTTTTTATTTAGTGGTTGATTCTTTTCAAAAATAGGGTTCTTTCTCTAGCTAACGCTAACTTATTTTCCAAATTTCAATACAATCGGACATTTCTTTCTTAAGTTATCCTGCTTACAAGAAACGTGACGGACAGACGGACATTTTGAAAGTTGTTCAGAATTCGTTCACTAACATAATGATATGAAATTTTTTTGTCTGCGAGCGATATTTCCGGTTTTAGAAATGTGCCGATCAAATAATGCAATATACTCTTTGTTTTTGCCAAGAGTATAATAATAATATATACAAATTCAAAACAATAACTAAATACAACTCACAGGTTTAAATTATATAATTCACGTTTCGCATAATTTCTGAATTGATCAATTTTCATATTGAAACAATTGTTAGGGAGAGCATTGATTATTTTAGTTGTTATGTAAGTGAAGCTTGAATGAAATAAAGTTGTATAGTTGTCTTCAGGTCTACGAAGCACTCAAAAACTATATTATGCTGTGGAATATCTAGATCACCCCGATGTCTGATATCATGTACATCAAACCTACATTTTAACTTATTGTACAAATATTTAGGCACTTTTTCGGTTACATAAACATACGAAACATAACGTCTCTCATAACCAAAAAATATTGTATATGGAAATAATTGTCTATAGAACTTTAATAATATAACATTTGAAATCGTCTACCCCAAAAACCCATAAAACGATATCCCACACGGTAGAGGGGTGGGGGTGGTGATAGGGGGGTGGATGAAGTAAAAAAATATTTTCAGGCTTTTGGTTCTCTTACTCACGCTAAATCACATTTTTTTTCATCCCCTTTAATAATTGGGATAGGGATGGCGATGGGGGTGGCTAATGCCAAATTTTTTTTTCAAACCTTAGCTTCTCTTGTATACACTAGATACCAATTGGACTCTTACCTGCTTGATTTACCTATTTACCTCCCTTTCGACGGAATAAGAGGAAAATATAATCTAGTTCCAGATCCCGCTAAAGTACATACATGTACCAAATTTCAAGTCAATATCTTAAACGGTTCCAGAGTAATCGTGCGCACAAAAAAGTTACAGACCGACGGACAAAGTGACAGACAGGCAGACATTTTTTTGCTCGAATTTAAAATCTCGACGTTTTAAGACATTCTAAGCCTATTTGAACAATAAAAATTTTCAAACATTTTATTGTTGTTACTAGGATTCTTCCTCTAGCTAACACCAGCTTACTGCCAAAATTTCAATACAATCAGACTTTCATTTCTTAACTTATTTTGTATACAAAAACGTGATGGAAGGAAAGACGGCCGGACAGACGGACATTTTGAATTTTATTCAAAATTCGTTCATTAACAAAATTATATGAAAATTCTTCTCTACGAACGACATTTACTGCTTTTGAAATATGCAGTATGCAAACAAATGTATATTTGTAAGAGATAATATTTTGACCAATGAATTAATGTTGTACACTTATAGGATAAAAGAACTTGCGAGGTGTACACACTTTTAGGTTTACCAGCAACCATTAAAATCTGTTTAAATATTACTGATATAAGTGTAACGTCGTAACGTGCGATGTAGTTTAGAAAAGGCAACTGACATTGAGCAAAAGGTAGGAATTTTTAGACTGGCATGTGACAATTAATATTGTACACGTAAAGCTACCCGAGAGTTTAACGCGAGGCATCCAAAACGTTCTCCAATTTCACACACCGCAGTAGGGAAAGTTAATCAAAACTTTAATATACCTGGTAAAAGAAATCGAAGATATCCTATGACAGAGACGTTATTAACTTTTTGGAAGAGAATGGTGGATATAATGCTAAGTTAAGTTTAAAGAGAATGTCAACAATTTTAATTATTCCCGCTGCGTAAGTTCGCAAGGGCTTAGAGCGATATAACAAGAACAGAAATGTCTCCACATCTTGAAGAATGACGATTAGAAAATAGGGATGGAATTTTGTCTGTGATTGCAGGGAAAAATTTTAAATGAATGTTTTTCATCGAAAATTGTGTTTGCTGGCGAGGTTTTTTCATTGGTACTTAGGGATTGCAATACCGGTTAGCCGGTTAACCGGTTAACAGGACAAAAAACACATGACGATAATTACCGGTTATTTTAATTTTTTACTGGTTATTTCGGTAAATTCTGAACTTACGATATGTCATGTATTCAACGCTTCTATTTATGTCAGTAACTAGTATTCACTAAATACACAGTGACTGTCCCAACACTGAGCACTTTTAACAATAAATGTAATAATATAAAAAGTAAAACCCAAACACCAAGCCCTAAGAAATACAAGTAAGAGAGACATTGACAGGAAATTGAATATTTCACTGCCGCAAATATCCGTGGAAAACGTTTAGAAGTATGTCATTACCAATTCTTATTAACTTATCGACCTACCAATATCGATTGAGGAAGGGCATCTTCACCTGGTGGTATTCGAGGCACAAATTTCAGACGACTAACAGATACAGCTTTGAAAAACTATCCCTTTTAACGGGCTATTTAAAAAAAAATTGTATCTTTAAATTACGTATTCAGTAAATGCCCTATTTGGGTTTAGGTTTATAATTTTTGTTATTTAAGTTGATATTTTTATTATTTACAAAATAATTATTTATTTAAATTTATTTCATTTATATTTTTTCCTTTTGATAAGAACCCTTTTGTTTGTTCATTAAATTGATTATACGTATATAAAAATGTTTTTTGTTAAATTTAGATAATTTTGTACATGGAAAATAATGGATTGGTAATGAGCTCGTAAACAATGCTGTTTTTAAACTATCCTCAGTTGGTGGTAGTTTATCGTTTTCGAAGCTGCTAGGATACCACGTAAATTATTCACCGACGATATCTCCTCATTGCTTGTATATAATTTTAGAACAAAGCTATGAACTTCTCTAAACAAAATATCGTCAAAATTAGCTATTCCAATACGACCAAGCAATTTGTAATATGTAAGATATACTTTCCAGCAGCCGAAAAATTGATTAGTAGTGTCACACCCTTTGATTACGTGAAACGGTAAGTCATTTAAAGACGCCTGATCTATTACGAAATCATCCGTTGGTATCAGGCCTCCCCATATCAAATCATGGGCCCCGGTACCAAATTCACTGGCGGGCCCCCGCTCCTAATAATAGATGAGCGGGGGGGAATGTGAAACAAAATTTTTGTCCAGATCTCATAATTAGTGAGCGGGTTTACTGGTCTAACCGGGCCCGGGTACCGCGGTATTAAAGCTTTTCTTCACAATTGAAAAAACTTGGTTAAATATAATTTTCAATAAAAATGTAAAAAGGTAGTTTGTTTAAAGTCGATTTCATATTTTCTAATTTAATATAATTTATCTTGAGTTTGACAACTGTTTATGGCTGTTTAAGACAAGCAAAACTTTTTATAAAAAATGACTTTCCCTCGGCAAATCAATAATAAGAAAGTTTACAAGAGTGCGGTACCCCATCCGAGGACACATTGTATATAACAAAATATATTATTGATTAAATTTTTTTTTCTGTAGGTATTTCAGTGTATTCATCCTTCTTAGGGTGTAGTCGCGTATTTTGTATTCTTCTCCACTGGCCGAGCTCTCCTTTGTTGACGGGTCTCGCACCATTGTTAAACTCTCTTAAGTTTATTTTTAGTTCAGATGTGGTTTCATGTTTTCTAAGGAGTGGTTAATATCCTGCTCTTCTTCTCTGTCTATTAGGAGATTATCGGCGTATGTTAGTACGAACTGGGTCCTCAATGTTTCTACGTTTTCGTTAAAATTTGACGTTTCCCTTATTGTGTTGTGTATCATTTGACCTGAAAATCAGTCAGGAAATATCTTGTGGAAAGGTGGATCTTCTCAACTGAACCAGTTTCTTTAAATTTAATGAAAGTTCTTTCCACTGTTAATCCAGTGATATTAGCTTCAAAAATACCGATTTTTCGGAATGTTTTGGAACTAGCCAAAAATTATTTTACCCCTTACAAAATTGCCTCAGGAGTCCGAAAAAAATAGTGTTGACCACTCAAAACGGCGGTTTTAATTGTTATTAACAATCAAAGATTTGTTCTTTGCGTATACCTGCCTTATATGGGAGGTCATGACGAAGAAATTTAGAAACGAAGATATAAGCAAAAACTAAGTTGCAAACTTCATTTTGATTACAAAAAGTTAAATAACAATTAAAGCCGCCGTTTTGAGTGGTCAACACTATTTTTTTCGGATTCCTTAGGAAATTTTGTAGGATTCTGAGACTAATTTTTGGTTTCCGAAACATTTTCCTAATATCACCACCTAATATGTCGTGTGAGATATTACATTGTTATATTATATTATATTTTATCTAATACTTCGGATACTATTTTTGACAAGTCCTATATCATATAAATGATCTCTTGGATAAATAAATTATTATTATTATTATTATTATTATTATTATTTTTCTTTTTTTTTTCTGGTTTCCCGTTGCCGGACAGGGCTTCTGTGGCCTCCGATACCACACGGTACCCGCGCCGGCTAATTCATTACAGCCACTCTCCACGACCTGTGGAGTTAGTGACTGTAAACACCTGAGTCATGTGCCCTAAGCAGACGAAGGGACCCCCAAGATAACCGCCTTCTGCATCTGACCTGCCAATCATTCTGCCGAATTCTGACAGGCCGGTATGATCTTTAGTTCTGAGAGCAGCAGCATTATTATTATTATTTTTTTTTAGCTAGCTAAAAACCAGTCACCCTTCTCTGTGGGGAGCTGGTAGTACCGGTAGCCACCCCCCACGCCCGTGGGGTGAGTGACTACTGGGTCCGTGAATCGTGTGCCCTGAGCAGACGTAATGAACCGAAAATGACGGCCTTCTGCATTCTGCCGGCTAAGACCTCTGCCGAGTTTCGGCATGCCGGTATGATCTTAAGTTCCGAAAGCAGTGTGTGTCTCGTTCCACCGAGGGCTCCTATAATCAGTACCACTATCTTAACAGTATGGTCTGGATACAGTCTGCGGAGCTCGAAGAGCAGATCTCGATATTTTGTCCGTTTTTCCTCCTCCTTCAAGACAATGTTGTTCTCCGCGGGAGCCGAGAATTCCACGACGAACATTGTCTTGAGTTGATGGTCGAGGAGTACTACGTCAGGCTTGTTGGCTTGTATTTGCCTGACGGTGGGAAAAGAGTAGTTCCAATAAATTAGACACTTCTCATTTCCCACAACGGACTCAATATCCCCCGTAGCGTAAGGCAGCACTGGTGTTTCGTCTATCCCATACGAGTGCCTTAAATGGTAGTAAAGCACTCGTAATGCTCCGTCGTGCCTTTGGATATAGGCCGAGACTGCATATGTCGGGCAAGCCGACAACAAGTGCATAAGAGTCTCTGGCGCCCTGCGGCAGGCCCTGCAGCTGACATCAGGGACCTCTATACCCATGACACGACTACGATAGACAAGGGTGTTAAATACACCATCCTGGCAAGCCAAGGTTTTCTATATTTTTATAGAAAACTCCATGCATTGGCTTATCCGTGTGAAGCTGCAGAAAGTTGTTGTGTTCTGCAGCTTTAATTTGGGCTTTTCGCCGAGCAGGTTCCAACTCGGTGACAGAGTCGTGATTTACCCGCTCGACGTCGAAGGAGAGACTAAGTTCATCGGCTGCTCTCTGTGCTGCCTTAAACAGAAAGGCTCCTACCCCTGCATTTTCATGGTCTCAGACCATGCAGAGGAGGGGATCCGAACTCCTGATGACCTTACAGGCTCCATCCAGAACCATCCTATTATGGAAACTGTCCAAACTCAAGAGTCCACGGCCTCCCCGATGTCGTGGGAGGTATAGCCGTGGAACAGACGATTTAGGATGCAAACTCCTATTGAGATGCATCTTCTTGCGGGTTCCTACGTCGAGTTGACGCAACTCTTCTTGAGTCCATTTCACTACTCCAAAGGAGTAGAGAAGGATCGGAACGGCAAGCATGTTGGTAGCAGACACCTTGTTCTTCCCCGACAGCTCTGAAGACCAGATCTGTCGGAGTCGGTGCTGATACTTGCCGCGGAGAGCGTTTTTCACTACACACACTTCTTGGGTGGAGCGTTGCTCGACACCCAAGTAAGTGTACGACTCTCCGGCATCTAGATGATGTAAGATGCTTCCGTCCACGAGCTGCGCGTCCTCTCCGTAGTTCCCGCATCGTCCTCTCTTGAGATGGACCAGTGAACATTTGTCTAATCCGAACTCCATGCCGACAGCCTGCGTGTACTCCTGTACCACCCTGAGGGACTGGTGTAGGCCCCTCTCTCCGGAGGCATAAAGGTTAAGGTCATCCATATAAAACAGATGGGTGACCTTATGCCTCCTATCGCCAGGGGTACCGCAGTTGTATCCACGGGTTTTCCGGAGCGAAACGGATAATGGCAGTAATGAGATGCAAAATAGAAGGGGGCTGAGGGAGTCTCCCTGAAATACTCCCCTTCTGAATGTTACCGACTCCGTCTGGACTCTATCATTACCCGATGTAATGGTAAATCGAGTCCTCCAGAGCGGCATCAGTTCTTCGATGCATCTCACTATGGGACCAGGTACCGCAAGACATCGGAGCAAGTGTACAATAAGCTCGTGCGATGTCATGTCAAATGCCTTGCGGTAGTCGATCCATGCCATGGAGATGTTACGCTTATACTGCATGGAGTCCTGCGTGACACACCTGTCAATCAGCAGGTTCTCCTTACAGCCAGCGACACCTCTCTTTGACCCTCGTTGCTCATATATCCGCTCGTAAACCGGTTCAACTGCGTGGAGCACTCGCATGTACAAGATGCGCGTAAACACCTTGTAACATGCGTTTAAACAGGTTATCGGCCGGTAGTTCTTTGGGTTAGACAAATCTCCGTTCTTCGGGATCAGCACTGTCCGCCCCTCGACAACCCAAGAAGGAATTTGCTGCTCCCCATTTAGCCATGAATTGAAAATTCTGGCTAAATGGTGGTGTGTACTGGATAATTTTTTCCACCAAAAGTTATTGATCCCGTCGGGACCTGGAGCAGCAAAGTTTTTAGAGCCCTCAAGAGCTCTTCGAACCTCTTCTGGGGTTATCGGTTGGCACACCTGTTGTGGTTGCTGAAACCTTTGACAAAAGGTTTCAAAGTGTGCCAGGGCTGGAGAGTCTCTGTTGAGTGGAAGCTTCTGTTCATACAACGTTTTCCAGAAGTTTTCCACCTGATCTGCAGTCGGCGGATTTTCAGCAACACGCTGAGGCGGTTCGAAAAGGCGCGAGGGCTTTTTGCGGAAAAGTTGATTTTCCGCTAGCCCCCTCGCCCGCCTCACTAGTGACTTCTTACAAGACACTAGCATCCGTATCCTGTCGAGGCAGTGCTGTTTGGTGGTTTGTAGCACTGCCCCATTGAGTGTGCGATGGACGCGTCTTAAGTTAGCAGCTACTCGCCGCACTTTAGGCGTGAAAGGCCTATTGGCCGCCATATAGTCCATCACACATTGGATACGGGATGCGTGTTGCCTCGCCGACCGGATCTTGGCTTCCATCTTGTGTATGCGCCGTCTCGCTCTCTCTTGTGGAGAAGCACTGTTCCGCCTCTCCACCTGAGACAAGCGTTGAGCGGCAGCATACACGGCACAATTTATGTGCCAGATGTCAGCCTCTTCTGGTAGCGCTGCACGAAGTTCCGCATCCACTCTGGCCAGATCTTGTGGCCCGGGGGGTTTTATGTTGTGCAACCCCCTTCTGGTACTGAGGCCCTCTGGTACTGGTGGAACAAATGGGACTGCAACCTCAACCGGTTCATTCGGTGGACCTTCGGCCACCTCATTCATCGGCTGAGGAGCAGTTCTCACGTAGCCCCTGCGATGACACATAATCACGCAGGTTTTGTGGCGTGAAGGCGTTGTGTTCTGGGTGCCTTGCACACCACAGAACGTGCATTCGCCCCATGTATCCCCTTCGCGCGGGCTCACTGCTTTCGTAGCACTGCATAAGGTCGTCCCTCAGTTCATCTGTCCACTCAAAGCGTCCTTGTTCATCGCGGTTGTCAACAATGGGCTGTCGATCTTGTTGGGCCCCACCACCTTGCCCTTGACCCCTATCCGAATGGGGTCGATCGTGGGGGCCCTGTCCTCGGCCAATAGGAACCGGAGGTTTGGGCTTGTGGGTGGTTAGCCCAGCAAGCCCACGACCGACACCAGAGGGGAAGATGCTCTCCCCTCCCGGATGCGCTAGGGCTGCCGGTTCTATTTTGCATCCCCAGCTGGAGTAAGTGGTGGCGCTACTCACCAAAGGCTAGATAGACGACGGTTAGCCCCTCCTGCTTATTATTATTATTATTATTATTTCGGCTTTCTCAGGGTTGTCCTGGTATTGTTGAGGCATTGGCGGAGGGTTAACTCAAGCCATGCATCTTCTATTGTGCGTTAAGAAACTTCCTGACTATTGTGCATGTATTGATGATAACGAATTTTTGAAGACTTATGTATATATCTGGATAGAGTTGTAGAGTGGCAATGCTTTGATGGAGTTTTTTCGGAATCACACCAGTTGCTGTATTATGATGGGTACTATTTGTACTTTGTTTTGGTTCCATATTTGTTTTATTTCTTCTGATAATGGTAGATATTTTTTAATTTTTTTCTGTATATATTTTTTCTAGATTGGATGTGTATTATTATTATTATTATTATTATTATTATTACATTATTAGGACGGAGTGTCTTTCATTGAAAATCGTATTATTTACCCTACCTATTGGTATCCGTATTTATGTGTATTACTACAGTTTCAATTTTTTGTTCTGTAGCCAATTTGATTCTTTGTAGGAACGATGAAAACAAATCACTTTGATTTGTAATTGACGATGAGTGTAAATATCTATCAAAGCGTTCTTTTGTTTTCAAAATCTACTTGACAATAATGCTGATATGCATATGCTTTCAGTGCAATTGAAATGATATTTCAATTCATGAATCAGATTTAACTATTTGTAATTTTTCTTGTCAATTTACCAATTCCTCATGTGATTTTTGCATTTAATGTTACCTACGACATTATGACACTGTCTTGTGGATTAATAGTATATTATTCAACGAGAGTGTAATGATGGCTATTATTCGCGAGGATGACGTTTATGGCACGAGCCGAAGGCGAGTTTTGTAATTCATCCAAGCGAGTAATAGCTATTGCACGCAGGTAGAATACTATACTTTTTCTACAACTACTCGCTTGAATCATTTTTTCACAACAAACTAGTCCAAATTAGTAAGAAAAACCTGATAGCAATTTTCAATTTAAAGAAATCTAGATGTCCTTGATATATTGATATTTGCATGACAGATTGAATTGTTCATGGCATAGGCGATATTTTTGAACTTTAAATCGTCTTTTGTGATTGGTCCACAATTGTTGAATAATGAAAATTAACTCTTGTGATTGGTTCTAGCCCACTGAGTAATGAATTATTACCCACGGCTGTGAGTAATGAGCTCTATTACAAAAAAGTGTATACAGGGCCAGTCAAAAAGTGAAAAATTTGGCTATTGGATTACGAACACTCTACAGGGTGGGGCAATAGTGTGTCGGACTTCGATATCTCGAATTTTACGAAAGCTAGAAATTAAAAAAATCAAGTGCCTTTTTTTAAATGGAATGCTATGTATATCAGTATATTTTTTGTAACCTCTTTCTAGACTCCATCCATGCTTATATCATTATTAACTATCTCCCAACCACTTGGATGTAATGAATTTTTTTGTTGAAAAAATGCCATCTGCAGATACATATTGAAAAAATCACGAAAGTCACAATTACGAGCTTTAAGAAAAACTTATATGAATGCTAGTTACGAGACACCTAATTAATGTTTTTGAATCATTTTTACTTCTTAAAAATGTACATGGTGGTCAAAAATTATTTTTAAATTAAGAACTTTTTAAATTGAATTTTCTCAATGTTTTCAAATGGAACACCCTATATATTTTTCGACGATGTGATGAAGATATGAAAAACGAACATTTTTTGTAAATACTTCCCTATGGCTAATTGCAACCATTTTCGTTTTATGGAGCAATAAGTTCTAAATTCGAGAATAAACTTAAAAAATAGAGGTTTCTTCAAAGCAGTAATATTAAAAGTTTTCCAAAGCTCTATACATGAACGTAAGAGTAGTTGTTCAAGTTAGGTTGAAATTATCATTTTCGTGACAAAAAGTAAAAAGTTATAAAAAAGTTGAAAATGTGCATTATGTTCTCAAAGTCGCTTTATTCGATGTTATTTTAACAGTATCTCAACTCCAAATGCAAGTAGAGTATTAATTATTTTTTCAAAAGTTGACCTTTTTAAACTACTTGCATTACTCGTTTACCGTTTTTGATTTCATAAAAAACCCAGAGAGTTACTTGGATTTGTTTATAACTAAAATTTCGAAAACTATAAACAACCGCAATAAAACGGGTTTAAATTTGGAAAAAAATGAATTTTTCTTCGTGATCCTAAATTACTTACAGAATTCTACAATTTGAGCCATCGTTCACATTTTTTGTCTTGATGGCAAAATTTCACAAGGGTGCAAAGTTTTAACAACAATTGTATGTTTGAGCCGTTTTAGTAATCATTTTGATTTGAAATTTTAAGTGGTGATTTTACCTTATAAGAGCTATATTTTTCCAAAATTTCACTGGATATTATCTATTATTTTTGAAAGAACAGTGATTTGTTTAAAAACGCGTAATTTTGCCATGTTTTTTTTAATAATAATAATAATTGGAATGAATTATAGTATATGTATTTTTATTGTACAGCTCAAAACGAACATTTCCCTTCCTTTTATTGTTTACCATAGGACTTATAGATTTCGAGATATTCAAAAAAATTAAAATGTTTAAATAAACGAAACGCCGACCTCGCAGAAACTGCAAAACTGAGCTGTGAACGTAAGTTGATCCCCTCAACACGTCAAAACAGAAAAACTGCCCTGACCAAACAATTCATCTTAAAATCCTAATTTGACTTCAGTATTAAGACTTTGGGATTTCTATTTAGATCAAGCAGAGAATTTACTAATACTAATACTTTAGAGGTACTTTACTTTGCTTTTGTTCGGTCAAAATTTGAATAAGCGTCTCTGGAACCCTCATTATATATATGACTCATATTAATAGCCTAGAAAAAGTGCAAAGGCGATTTGCAAAATTGTTGTAATTCAAGAGTGACGGAGCGGAGTATACATATCAGTTGGTTTACCACAGTCAGATCTTTTAAGAAGATCTGCTATGGCCACACTGGAAAACCAGCGAAATTGCTACTCTCAAATGTGTTTAATATAACGTATTAAATAACTGAGTTAATTGTCAAGAATTTTTAAATAATTCACAGGCTTAAACACACTAATCATGCGAACTTTTTATCTTTCCACTTCATACACCAACATACTCTAGATTTTCAATCTGTCAAAATTTAAACAAAAATCGTGATAAATTTGATGTTTTCAATTAAACTGTCAATTCTATAAAAATGCCATAGACAGTAAACTTTTGTTTCTCTTTTAGTTTAGATTCAATTTGATAAATATGTTGCAGATATTATGGCGGACACTGTATAACATCTTAAAAATTGCGTAAAGCTTACGTTGACCACTTACTGTACTGCGAAGCATTTTCAACACAATCTCACACTTTTTGTTTAGTTTATTATTGTTTGCTCTTTTCTTATAGAATTAAACCCTCTTTAATTGCTCATTAATCCTGGGCGAAATTTGTCGAGGCGAGGCTGGCTGGAGGGATATCTATCTTGTCTCGTCGCGTTCCTAATCTCGTCAACACTTTATCTCCGAGCAGAAAAAAAATAGACACAGTTCTGTCTCAGCTTTACTTGCTCGATGTATATTATATAGTCCGATGAAATTAGATGAAAAATGTGCGTTATTACGGAAATAATTTGAAAGGGATTTGAATGGAACCTTTTACAACGTATTCTAAAAACGACCAGTTTAAAAGTTTACCGATTAAAAAAGTCGAAATAATTTTTTTTAAACTCCAAAGAATCGATATTTTACCAAAGAATATTTTGAAACTATAATAACTCAAACAATTTAGATGATAAAATTACGAAAAAATTCATGCAAGGGTTTTCGAGACCACTGATTACGATTCTGATACTATAATTGCAAAATTCAAAATGATGGATTTAAAATGACTGATTTAAACTTGAAAATCATGTAAATATAGTAAAATAATACATAAAAATGTTGCACTTATTACAACACACTTTAAAATAAAAATGCTGCCCATACGGTAACAGATATAAAAGAAATGTATAAGTTGCAGAGAATTAAATTCTCTACAAAAAAGTCAGTGAGATCAAATGTCTACCTTTCACAGAATGTGCAAAGGAAGCATGCAAAGTGGAGCATCGTACAGATTCATGGAATTTAAACGCATGTATTGCCAAAATAATAAAAGATACGTATATGCCGCCACTTGTTTTTTATGAGAAATTTAACTCTACAACTTTGTTCCTGTAGTTTTTTCACAGCTCTTACCATTTTGGCAGCGTCTTCATTTTAATATGGGTACTGTTTTCTACGTATATTATATATCTACGTATTGGTAGCAATATTGGAGCCACCATTTTGAATTTTGCAGGTTTTGGAGGTGGTATGCAGGTGTCGAAAATGTATGCCAAAGAGTATAGGACATAGGTATGCTGCCCCCCGCACCAATCTGGTCGAGATTTTGGGCACAAGTTGATAGTGTTAGATGAAATTTCCCAAAATATTATTTTTGAAAAACCATTTTCAGGGGAGTTATGGGGTAAAATTTTTAAAAATTTATACAATTTCTGAAAGTATCTTATTCAAGCTTTAATGTCAACCCTTCAAAATGTTGGTATCTTATTTATTAGCTAGCTATGTTAACGCTTAAGCCGCAGACAGACCAATGATGTTTTTATTGAATAGGGTGAGTCCATCTCCATAAAAACCCAATAACTTGACATCCCTGAACCACAGACAAGCCTAAGGCCTGTTTTTCGAAAAAGACTATGAACCAGCACTCCTGCATACAGTCCGCTTCAATCCGAAACCAAATATGTCCAGGAGCCTCAACTAGAGCTCTCGCTGTCTGCTGTATTGGCCTCTGAGCTATGTGGTTATTGGGGACCTGCCTGTCTGCTGCATTCGGTGCAAGTATTGCTTGTGTATATTGTCAGTTTCGTAATAGTACAGGAAACGATTGAAAAAAAATGATCGTAACTCGACAAAAGATGTGCAGACTTTAAACTTTGGTTATAAGTTTAAAATAGGCCAAAGTTCATGAAACAAAAAAGTTTAGAAGTTTTACGGATCCGCGGGAACTTATAGGGGGTAAAAAGGGGTATTTTTAATAAAAAAAAATCGATTTTTCCTTACTTTCTTGGGAAATATAGCATTTACAAAAAAATGGTTCAAATAAACGTTGTTTCGGGCAAAATTATCTTTAATTTGGTGTTTTTAAATTAATTTTATAGCAATAATTAACTGAAATACGGCCATTTTTCGATGGGGGATGACGGATAGAATTTTATTCTAAAACAAGTGTTTTAAAGGGACAAAATAAATTGACCAACTAGGTGATGAAAACGAAAAACAGCATTTTTTAAAGAAAGATTGTTAACTGAGGTACACAGATAATTGTAAAACTTTAAATATTCACGTAATATGAACTCGGTTAAAAAAAAATTTTCTTAATTTAAAGAAAAATTCTGACGTGATGGGGCAAAATAAGTTTCAGATTCGGTTTTAGCGACCCCAAAACAATATGCTACACTGGGTCTGGTCCGGCGCACCTCGCAAAAATATTTTGTGGTCCTGTGAAAAGTTCTTTTAGGAAAACAAATATACACCTCAAAATACACCAATTATATGGTAAAACCGCTGCCCAAGGAATCACTACTTCCATATCCAGATTTGCTACACAAGTCTCTCACAACGAAAAAATTTTGTATGAGGAAATAATTGTTTATGGAACTTTAATAATATATTTGAAATCGTCTACCCCAAAAATCCATAAAACCATATCCCACATAGGTAGTGGGGTGGGGGTAGTGATAGGGGGGGATGGATGGAATAAAAAAATATTTTGAGGTCTTTGATTCGTACATACATTAAGTCATATTTCTTTTTCACCCTCTGTTATAATGGGGGTAGTAATGGGGGTGGCTAATGGTAAAAATTTGTTTGAGACTTTAGCTTCTCTTGTATATACTAAATACCAATTTTATGGACTGTTACCTGCATGATTTACCTATTTACCCGAATTTACCCCCCAACCTTTCAACGGAATAAGACGAAAATTTAATCTAGTTCCAGATCTCGTTAAAATACGTGTATCAAATTTCAAGTCAATATCTTAAACGGATTCAGAGTAATCGTGTGCACGAAAAAAGTTAGAGACAAACAGAAAATTTTGTATTGCTCAAATTTTAAATTATGACATTCTAAGCCTATTTGAACAATAAAAATTTTTTAAAAATTTTTTGTCATTACTATACTTCTACTGGATGTGGAAGTAATATTGACTTTAAAATATTTTTTAATTTTTATCATTTTTACCTTGTCATCCCAAAGTTATACCACTTTTTGTGTGGCGAGCGTGCGCTCGCACTGTCAAAGCGGACTCTAGTACTGTGACGAGTTCCGTTCCGAGCCTTGCAAAATTTCTAGCTCCGATAAGTTTGATCAAATGAAAATAATGGTATATACCGGGTACACTAAACTTTTCTCATTTAGTTTTGAAGATAATTGATTAGCAATAGGGATATCCCATATACATAATAAGCGGCACATTTTGACATACAAGTGATTTTTTTTTCACTTCCGGTTTCGCCGGAAGTGACACTCACTTTCGATTTTTAACTGGAACATTCGGTATATTATTGCATTTTTGAATTCTGCATAATTTTTTGAACCCAACGATACCAAATAAGTAACATTTTATACGTCAATATTTTTTATAATATAATTGTTATGTTTGGAAATGCAACACATGCTGTAAGGAGAAGGTGTCAAAAATGCATAGATGTCAATGGAAGACAATCCTAACATTTATTGTAGTTTAGTTTTTCCTATTTTTGGCAAAATTATTTTATATTATAAGAAGTGTTGTTGTTAATAATAATTATCCGTGACCTCTTCACAAATATATTAAATTTTTTGAAAATTATCCACTTTCTCTAAGTTGTGATCGAATAATGAAATAATTTACAGGGTGTTCCATTTAAAAAAAACACAAGTTATGTGTATATCTCGAAAACTGAGGCTTGCATAATTTTCTTCTTATCAGCAACGGATTCTACTCAAAAAAGTTTCTTAAGAATGTGTTACTCGATTTTCGATTCGACATTTGGTAATTGCAATATAGAGATCATCCAAAAATGCCAATTTTTCCAAAAACGTTCTGTAGCTCGGTAGTCGAAAAAGATACACGATTGCGGTTTGCGCCATTGTTTGTTCCTCGAAAATAAAGTTTAGGATACCTAGATTGGTTTTTGTCTATCTGCCATAGTTTTAGAGAAAACCCCAAATCCCATCTAATTTGGTCCACCCTGTACTGAACATATGGAACTCGATTCATCATGTTTCAGAATCTATGTGTCCAAACTTTCAAGCTGAGTCAATGGTTAGAAAAAAGTTATGGGATGAGACAAGTAAAATATTAGTACAGTAACTAGAGGTTTTAACTTCGGAATAATGTCATATTGAACGGATTTTGTTCATTTTTGGCAGTATAATAGTAAATGCTTCACAGAAAAGTTTCTATATTGTGCGGGGGCTCGCGAATTTATAGGGGGCGGATGTCACCCCTTCCCAGGGAGTGGCACTTAAAAAATATATATATTTATTGGAGCTGAAATAAAATCAAATTTTAAGAAGAAAAGGTTCTATGCAATTTTTCACACAAATTGATAGTTTTTAAGTTACTTCAAGACTTCAAAATTGCGATTTTAGCTTTAAAAAAAAAGGTATTTCCAAACGGCTTTCGTCAAATATCTCGAAAAGTATTACTTTATCGAAAAAATGTTATAGACCAATTACAGAAAGTACAAACTGGGAATTAATTATATTTTTGTTTATTGATGTAGGATTAATTTGGTATCCAAGTGTTTCGAAATTACCTTTAAAGTTTAAAATGCATTTTTTTCTAAAGCAAATGCTTTAAATGAGTAAAAAAATTTGAGCACCTAGGTAATGCTATATCTTAACGAAAAACTGTATTTGAGACAATTTTTTTTTAAATTAGTGGCTAATTAGAGTAACAAAATGGCGACCGTTTTATGTAAACAAATATAAATACGCATATTTTTCCGACATAACTTCTTTATTTGTTATGCTACAGGAACGAGTAAAAAATAATTTGAAAGCGCAATTAATTGTCTTTAATTTTATTTCTTAGCATGCGTGACGTAGGTGTCACAATTTCTGAGATATTTAAGATTTAAACTGCATTTTTCGTCTTATAAACGTTCGAACGCCATTTGTAAACTTTCATATCTCCGAAACTATTAAATCTATGTAAATAAATAAACAAGCGAAATTCATTATCAGTTTATGAGCTTTATTTTTGGTCTCTATCCATTTTTCAATAAAACTAATATTTATTAAGATATTTGGAAAAGGAAAAAAAACCACTGCCCAAGGTATTACTACTTCCACATCCAGATTTTCTATCCAAGTCACTCACAAACGAAGAAATTTCGTACGTGGAAATAATTGTTTATGGAACTTTAATAATGTAATATTTGAAATCCTCTACCCCAAAAACGCATAAAACGATATCCCACATCGGTAGTGGGGTGGGGGTGGTGATAGGAGGTGTTAGTGGGGGTGGATGAAGTAAAAAAATATTTTGAGGTTTCTGGTTCTTGTACACACACTAAATCACATTTTTTTTTCATCCCCTTTAATAATGGGATGGGGGTGCTAATGCCAAAATTTGTTTTGAGACCTTAGCTTCTCTTGTATACAACAGGGTGTCCCGAAACTCCCGCCTTCCCCTTTAGGTGCTAATTCTCCATGCAAAAATAGTAAGAAAAGTTCCTATAAACATGTGTCCGAAAATGCTTCCTAAGGGAGCTACGGCCCTCTAAGAATGGCGAAAAAATAGGTGTTTTTACTAATTATCTCGGAAATGATTTGGGACAACTTTATGAAACTTGGTTACGTTTTTTTGATAATTAAAGGTTATTGTTTTACAGTATTAGCCAAAATTAATTTTATCCAGGGGCGGAGAAACGAGAGGTCGGTGTTCTTTGTTTCTACATATTAATTTTCCATTTGACATTTTTAGTACTTTAATCCCTGATTATGATTCCCTGGTTAATTCTGCATAAAAAAAGGCCTCTTTGCAATTAGCCATATGGCAAGCCGTTTTCG
Source organism: Rutpela maculata (assembly GCA_936432065.2). NCBI lineage: Eukaryota > Metazoa > Arthropoda > Insecta > Coleoptera > Cerambycidae > Rutpela > Rutpela maculata. Next base: position 4,978,510 of record OW386294.2, read on the forward strand.
AGTAAAAGCGGTCTAAACGAAATATTGCGTATTCGTTTGCTAAATGCGCATTATTTATTTTTTAAAGTAGGCGTAAAACAATAACTTTTATTAGTCGAAAAAAGTTAACCAAGTTTCATAAAGTTGTCCCAAATCATTTCCGAGATAATTAGTACACCTATTTTTGTGCCATCCTTAGAGGGCCGTAGCTCCCTTAGGAAGCATTTCCGGACACAGGGAAAGGCGGGAGTTTCGGGACACCCTGTATACTAAATACCAATTTTATGGACTCTTACCTGCTTGATCTACCTAGTTACCCCAAATTTATTCCAATTTACCCCCCAACCCTTCGACGGAACAAGATGAAAATATAATCTAGTTCTAGATCTCGTTAAAGTACATATGTGTACCAAATTTCAAGTCAATATCTCAAACAGTTCCAGAGTAAACGTGCGCACAAAAGAAAGTTACAGACAGACAGACCGACAGACAGACAGAATTTTTTTTCGCTCAAACTTAAAATCTCGACGTTTCATGACATTCTAAGCCTATTTGAACAATAAAAATTTTTAAAAATTTTTTTGTCGTTACTATACTTCCACTGGATGTGGAAGTAATACGTTTTATCGAAAATACCTTTATAGTTTAAACTGTATTTTTCTCTAACGCAAGTGCTGTAAACAAACCAAAAATTTTGAGCATCTACGTTATGCTATATATTTGAGAAACAGTCTTTAAAATTCCTTTTTTTTTAATTACTGGCTAATTACAGTAACAAAAGGGCGACGTTGTTATTAAAAAAATGTGTAGACGCACATTGCTTCGGTCATAACTTCTTTGTTTTTTATGCTACAGAAAAAAACAAAAAAAAACAGTTGAAAGCTTAATTAAAAACCTATTATTCTACCTATTAGCATCCTTGACGTAGGTGTCACAGTTTCTAAGATATTTAACTCTCACTCTAAATAATTATCTTATGAACACTTGGACGCCAAATGTAAACTTAAATATCTCCGAAACTATTATTCCTACATCAATAAATGAAAAATATAATTAATTCCCAGTTTGTACTTTCTGTAATTGGTCTGTAACATTTTTTCGATAAAGCAATATTTTTCGAGATACTTGACGAAAGCCGTTTGGAAATACCTTATTTTTTAAGCAAAAATCGCAATTTTGAAGTCGTTATAACCTAAAAACTATCAATTTATGTGAAAAATTGCATAGACTCTTTTCTTCTTAAAATTTGATTCCACTTCAGCTCCGATAAATATATATATTTTTTAAGTGCCACCCCCTATAAATTAGCAAGCCCCCGCACAATATATGAACTTTTCTGTGTAGCATTTACTATTGTACTGCCAAAAATGAACGAAATCCGTTCAATATGACATTATTCCGAAGTTTTGCATATTTTTTACCTCTAGGTACTGTACTATATTGCATATGGGAAATTTCATTAAAAAAGTGGAAAAGTGCGATTTTTTCCGATTTCGCAATTCCCAATCGAATTGCCACCTCCATACTCGAATTCGGCAAGCCATTTTACAGAGAAATATAACTTAAGCTTTTCTATGCTAGCAAGTTTTATTTTGCATATTTTGCATATTTCGAGGCTCTCGCTCTTCGCCTATAAAAGCAGGGGTTCGTGCAATATTCTCGTTCGCTTACGTTTGGCTTCGGTCCGCTGAACATCCCAACATTCATATATTTTACACATCTGACATCAACGAATCAGACAAAGTTAATGATATCACACTAACAACAACAACATAGCAATCAAGCCGTTTCCCTTGAGGGTAGCAGGGTTGTTATTGCCCTAATATCCTGTTCATAACCTTTTATCATATTTTATTGTCGCCGTATATTTTTACCGCTCCAGTCACGTTCATGTTAGTCCAATGCATTAAGATTTAGTTTCGGAAATTATCTGAACTCAAAAATAGTAGAAATGACAATCCGAATATTTTACCTAGTTAACCCTTGCATAATTATTTTTTTATTTAACATAAAAATACGAATTTTTGTAAATAATTGTTGTTTCAATTTTTTCGGAAAACGATAAGAGGGCAAAAAGAAAGAGAAGAAAATTTTACATTCAAAATTCACTGAATGTAACATTATTATGGTATACCCCCCCTTTTCTTCTTACCGTCCGAGAACTGTCAGGAGTTTGCGCAGTAACTTTTGATGCGGTCGGATTTGGAACTGCGCAAACTCCTGACAGTCCTCTGATAGTTCTGGGACGGTTATTTTCAAAACCCGAATTTACCTAATGTTTTTGAGGGTCACTAAGCGGAAGGTAGCTGCCGCGGATTAGGTCGTTTGTTGCTTGTCGGAGAAGGAGAACGGCCATCTGCTTTCAAGTTAGCCTTGCCGTGAAAAAGAGTACTTCAACCTTGGGCTAGGTAATGAAGTACTAAAGAAGAACTTAATTTAACCCCTAACCCGAGACATTATCTTTGGATGTTGATGTGGGAAGGTGCATGGAGTTTTCATGGACTCCAGAATAAGATTTATTAAGTAATGGACATGAATATGAGCCGCTCTTAGCCTAAGAACCCTCGATATGGTGTGTGGGTGCACATTCAATGATCAGTAGCAGCTGTAGTACGAGTTGAGATACGTCTTGCTGATGTAACCATCTTCAACATCTGGACTGGGAGCGAGTGAGACAGGAACGCAGTAGTGTGGTTTCCAGGAACGGTGGTGAGAGTATCAACTCAGTCTTTGGTTTCGAATATCGACACTCAAATTTCACTTATTTTTAACTTATCGTGTAGGCCTTCAGCCACAATATTTCACTTGATAAGGCTTCAGCTTTTAAACTTTACATTTTGCTCACAGTCAACAAATTGTTATCGCCTTCAGTGCTTATTAATTTTCTCACATGTGAAAATCATTGTGAAGAAAATAGCTATTTTCTATGAACCTAGTTGTCCAATTATTACTACGTTGTACTTATTTTATGGTTAAGTAACTTTTTGTTAAATCGTTTGTCCATATATTAATATATTATTAACGGTTGACTTTTGACACCGTACTTACAATCTTTCATATATACATTATATTTATACTTAATAATATACACATTTTTAGACTCATCAAGTAATTTGTTTGATTGTGACATTTTTTTGTATACCTATGAAGATTCAAGGTCACTGAATAGCCACGGTCAGTACCTACCAGTAAGAAGCAAGTACGTCATAGTTATCAGATATTTTGGCTATTGGCGCCCTGAGGATTTCCTTATTTTGCTTGTTAATAAGCTCGAACCACGGCCCAGTCTCCATTAACTTCATGAGAACCGGGTAAGGCTACTTAAACCTCACTGGAGGGATAAGTTGCCGGAGCAGTTTTGTTTTCCAATTCTTCTGTCATTAGAACGTTCTCTATATATAATATTTTTTAAACAACCCCCAAAGTCAAAAGTGAGCAGGGGTTATATCGGGAGATCTAGTTTACCACAAAATAAGACCATTATTTTCTAAAAATTAAACAATATCTAAACTAGTTTGTTGTTTGTTAATGTCCAGTTGGCTAAATTAATTGTTAGTTATCAGTTTAGTTAACTTAACTAATTAGACATTGATAAACTAGTCCTGAGAGATACCGTGCATGTAATTTACCATTAGGCATGTACATTCACGTAGCGCGAGAGATCTGACAACACCGGCAGCCGTAAATTCGTCCGTCGATGGAGCATCCCAGCTCGGTTATTTCATTTCAGCCTGCGACTACACATACGGTATATAGATACCTATGCGATCCTCCCCAAATTGAGCATTTAAATAATTTCGTGTTTCATTTGACGTATGACCTGGGGTGCCATCGTGTTGGTAAAATAATTTTTGAAATTGTCTTACAGGCATATTGTTTACAAAGGGCTCCATTTCTTGTCGTAGAATGTTGATAAAATTTTCGGTATTCGAATTGCCGTGAAAAAAAAATGAGGATCTATTATTAAGTATACAATAAAACCACACCATACACCAAACACAAATCGTCCGTGCCGATAAACTATAGTGGTTGCGTGTGGATTTTCATGAGTCCAATGGTGGTTATTATGCCGATTAAAAATTCCGGCACTGCTTATATGGGCCTCGTCTGTCCATATAATTGTTCCTTCAAATTATGGAACTTCATTGCACTAACGCAACAACCACTTGCAAAAATCGCGCCTTTGAAAGTCGTTTGAGTATAAATGGTGACTATTCCTAATTTTGATTTTATTTTTATTTTTTTTTTTTTGAAGCAGCGCGACTAGGGATTGCAATTTACCCGAAGTTTTAATAACCGGTAAATCGGTAAATAAAAATGGAAATAACCGGTTAACCGGTATTTACCGATAATTTTTAGAATGAATGATTAGGGTGGCGAAAATGGCAATTATCTTTTTCCATGTACAAAATTATCTAAATTTGACAAAAATTTGTCCACGACTATTAAATAATGTACTCATTATGTATGTGTTTCCTCAAGGATAATGCTATCCATTATTCCCTGCAGTGAACTATGATTTCAGTATTCACTAGTAAATAATAAGGACAGTCAGTTGTTTATAAGAAGTCACGGGCAGGTATTTTTTCAATTCGAGTGCAATCTTGCAACTTTTTAGTAGAATTTATGGCTACTTTCTGAAACCTTCAATATAATTATTCGTTAACTGTCATAGCTACAATTGTGTGAACAATTTTACTGTTATTATCTTTATGAATAGATAACTTTATTTAGAGTTTTAGAAACAGACCCTCTTTTATCATACAATTTCGTTTTTTTTATTTGAGTAGGCCGTTATGTGTCAAAGAACAGCTTGTCAAATTAAATTTAAACGTCAACGTTATTTACAATAATTTTACATATTACTCAAAAAGAATAATATAAATAATTCATTAATTAATTTTTTCGTATAGTATTTTACTCGCATATAATGACTACTCTGGTGATTTACCCTCGTGAATAATAGCCATCATTATATGCTCGTTGAATAGTATACTATTATATACGTATATTTAATATAATGAACAAACCAAAGGTTTATTATCAAAAGGAAAAAATATAAATGAAATAAATTTAAATAAATAATTATTCTGTAAATAACAAAAATTATGAACATAAACTCAAATAGGGCATTTACTGAATACCTAACCAAAAATACAATTTTTTTAAAAACGGCCTGTTAAAAGGGTTACTTTTTCAGAGCTATCCGTTAGTCGTCTGATATTTGTGCATAGAATACCACCAGCTGAAGATGTCCTTCCTCAATCGATATTGGTAGGTCGATAAGTTAATAAGAATTGATAATAACATACTTCTAAATGTATTCCACGGATATTTGCGGCAGTGAAATATTCAATTTACTATCGCACGATATTGTCAATGTCTCTCTTACTTGTATTTCTTAGGGCTTGGTGTCTGGGTTTTACTTTTTATAATATTATTTATTTATTGTTAAAAGTGCTTAGTGTTGGGACAGTCACTCTGTATTTAGTGAATACTAGTCACTGACATAAATAGAAACGTTGAATACATGACATATCGTAAGTTCAGAATTTACCGAAATAACCGGTAAAAAAATTAAAATAACCGGTAATTATCGTCATGTGTTTTTTTGTCCTAATAACCGGTTAACCGGTATTGCAATCCCTAAGCGCGACGCAGTTGTTCTTGGGATTCCTAAATTTTCCTGTATTTCGCGAGACGATATATTAGTATTTTCTCTTACAGTTTCTAAAACAATATTTTCTACAGCTTCTCTACTTGCTATTTTTGATCGAGGTTTTATAAATGATCCAAACTCTTTTAAATTTTGTACTAGCCTTTTGAATATTTTTATGTGTGGCTCTCTCTTTTCTGGACATCTGAAAATATTGTTCAGGCGGCACTTCTGGCACAAAGTTTTGCTGTCTATAAGTTACCTATTAAAATAATGCTCAGAAGCTAAATTTGAATCTTCTCCACATTCTATAAAACACTTAATCAACATATTTTTCACCATTACTAAATTGAACCATTTTTAACTCACAAATTAGTTTTTGACATTTACGATTATTTCGATTTTCTTTTTTTTTTACCATGGCCTTCTCAATAAATATTAGAAATGCGATAAATATGCACAGATGTCAATGAAAGACAATTCGAACATTTATTGTAGTTTAGTTTTTCCCATTTTTGGCAAAATTATTTTACATTGTAAGAAGTATTGTTGTTAATAGTTTTCCATGGCCTCCTCACAAATATATTAAATTTTTCGAAAACTAACCACTTTTTCTAGAGATAAATATAACATATCATATATCGTTGGATAGCTAATTTACGTTGTGATCGAATAATTAAATAATTTAAGGAGTGTTCCATTTAAAAAAACACAAGTTATATCTACATCTCAAAAACTGAGGCATGCATAATTTTCTTCTTATCAGCAGCGGATCCAACTTAAAAGAAAATGCCTTAAGAATGTGTTACTCGATTTGCGAGTTGACACTTGGTAATTGCGATATATAGGTCATCCAAAAATGCCAATTTTTTTGAAAATGCTCTGTAGCTCGGTAGTCGAAAAAGATAGACGGTCGCGGTTTGTGCTTTTGTTTGTTTCTTGAAAATCGAGTTCAGGACGGCTATATCTGCCATAGTTTTAGAGAAAACCCCAAATTCCATCTAATTTGGTCCACCCTGTACACTCGATGTACTTAGTAACATGCAGTGCCAAAATATGTCACTTCCGGCTACCAGCATCAAATTTTACACATACCTTATATTCAGTGTGTCCCACATGTCTCGCGCAACATTGTAAAATCGAAACTAAAAATTTGAAACCCTCGAGATTTGGGAGATCCGCACAATTTCTCAGTTGTAATATTCGTAAACTTTCAGGAGAGTATCTAAACCTGCGAATATTTTTTTTTCAATGAATGCTTTGCTACTGTGTGAACCCTAACTATGACAGTCGTTTATTATCCAGCAGGAAACTTTATTGCATGCCGATCCGATTTGCTTTGACATCAATATTTTAAATGGGGCTGCGAATCATTTCGACTATTCTCTCGACATCTTTATATTGTTCATTGTTATGCACCAGAAAAGAGATTTTTGCAATTTTTCATAAACGATTATTTACTTTAAACGGAAAGCTGAGTAATTTGGTGCCACCATTTATATAAATTACAACCTCTCTGCACCGATTTTATATTCCACGCGGGTTTTCTGAAAATGGCTTTTTTAATTTAGGCATCAATTTGCAAAACCATTTGGAAAATATGGTTATTTATTTTTTTTATACCTATTTAGTTTTTTATTTGTGTGAAATTATTCAAAAGGTGTTTTCTTCTTATTTACAACGGCAAAACGTTGTCAAGATGTTGTGAATAAGAAGATATCTTGCGAATTACTTCAAATAAAATAACATTTTTTTAAATTCTACACTGATACACATATAAATGAACTTTTTCTTGTAACATTAACAAAATATGACTAGAATGCAGAAATCAGATGTTCTTTATCACCTACAATTTCTTTGGTATAAAATACAGCTTATGAAATAGAACAATATATGTATGTTTTTAATATTAAAGGGTGTAGCCGGGTAAGCTTATGAAAAATGCCCATATAAAGGAAATTACATGAAATGGGCATCAAAATATTCCCTTGACTGTAAAAAAATATTTGTTACAGTATTATTCCAGAAATCCAAGGGGGAGCTAAATTTTTGCAAAAAAGGCAATTGTAAATTAAAAATTTGTTGCAACTTCCTTAATGGAGGAAAAAATAAACCATAAAGATCTGAATATTACATCGTATTTGGAGTGAAATTCAAATTTAAAAAAAATAAAAAAAAATCCAAAGTGCCTAAAAGTGCATTTTTTGAAAAGGTGCTATCATGACATTTTTCAGACAGTCGCGCACTTGCGTTATTAATACCCTCAATTTTCTTCAGATTTTTTTATTTGATGGCACATGTTGAAAAAAAATAAAAACTTCAAAACAAATGTTTATTACATTTTTTAATAACATAATTTTTAACTAAACATTAAAAAGATAATTAATCCTCGTTACTTTCCCCATCTATCACCAGCTGCACGTTTGCGTTATAAAAATAGGGGCCAGAATTTCAGCTGGATTAATAAATTCATGATAGATATCTTCCTCCTCTTGTTATTCACAACGTCTTGGCAGACATTTTGAGATCCATTAATTGTTCTAGTTGTGTTCTCTTTGTTATATGGCACGTCTGACAGCATCACACCACCTGCCGCGGTTGCCCGTTAGGCGCACAGTCCCGCCAAGGCTCTCTTCCAACAACTCTTTGGTAATATCAGCCTAATGTTAAGAAGGGCGTTCTATATTGCCCTCTCACCTATTGATGTGACCAAAATATGAGAGAATTCGGGAAATTGAGAGTCGCTTTGTGGGACGTACTTCTTATAGACTGGCGGTACATGACCAGTCAGGTGCAACGTTTTTAAAATACATGCCAATCATATATATGAATGAAATTATAATGAGTATGCCAGATACGCAAATTTTAGGCATTCGTCGCGTGCAGAAGGGTGTGCAAATCGATTTTTTTGTGTTTTTTTTTTAATTTTAAAATGGATGTCAATAGTGCCAAACGAAAAGCCTTGAAAAAAAATCCAAAATCAAGAACACCAAAAAATTTTACGATTTAATGTGCGCGTTGTTTTGCGCGCGGAAAGTGCATGCCAATGAATTTCCGCTAGATTCTTTTTCACGGCTTTTCATTTGGCACTATTGGCATCCATTTTAAAATAAAAAAAAACACAAAAAAAACAAAAAAAACCGATTTGCACACCCTTCTGCACGCGACGACTGCCTAAAATTTGCGTTTCTGGCATATTCATGGTAATTTCATTCATATACAGGGTGAGTCATGAGGAACTGTACATACTTCTACCCTGAGTAGAAGCACCTAAGACGAATACCAAGTGACCATTAAAAAGTGTTTATTTCCTTTCTTTACTCTCATTCAGAGTGATTTATGAATTTTGTCCAAAAATTGTTTTGGTCATAACATTTTAACGGTTAATCCGATTTGCCTCATTTTTTACAACAATGTACACTGTTGCCTAACAACCATCATACATATCCAAAATTTAAAAAATCCAGGGACGGTTTCAAAAAAATTTGTTGGATTGCTTCGTATACGATAGTTCACCCTGTATATGATTTATCTAAAACTTGATATGAAATTTGTATAGGACACAAATAGGTGGTAAAACCTGAGTATTTGAAATTTTTGTCATACTCTCAACAATTTTTTTTATTAAGGATCAATTTTCAAGTCAAATGAAAAGTTTGTCAAAATGGAATATTTTAATGTATACTAATATTTATTAATACAAAAATTTAGCTAAAAAAATATATATATATCTACATCACCCGTGCCTAGGTTTAATAAGTACCACAATTTTAATCAATTTCCAGGCTAGGTCTTAAAAATGTGGCTGATGTGGTTCATCTAAAAAGTTGCCTCTGTATGTAATTTCTCCAATTAGTCAAATTGCTTTCAAAAAGGACAGAAATAAGTAGCCAAATTTGTGTTACCTAACTTTCCCCCATTTAAAGTGTCCAACTTAAATGTTCAGTTTAAGATCAATTTTAACGAAAATTCTAAATTTTTCGAAATATTTTTAAAAACCATCCTATTCAATGCAAGCATTGAATTTAAAATACATACAACATACGGATCTACGTCCTTTAGTGCTTGTTATTATGTAGGTACTTCTATATTATTTAATTTTCAGACATTATGCATCCATTTTTGTTGAATTTATGGAAATTATAGACGTCTGTGACAATTTGATATTTTCATTGCTTGAAAATTAAATAAAATGGAAGTATCTACGTAATAACAAGCACTAAAGGACGTAGATTGATATGTTGTATATATTTTAAATTCAATGCTTGCATTTGAATATGATGGCTTTTGAAAATATTTCGAAAAATTTACAGTTATTGTTAAAATTGATCTTAAACTGAATATTTAGGTTGGACGCTTTAAATAGGGGAAAGTTAGATAACACAAATTCTGTCTTTTTTGGAAGCAATTTGACTAATTGGAGAAATCACATACAGAGGCAACTTTTTAGATGAACCACATCAGCCACATTTTTAAGACCTGACCTGGAAATTTAATAAAATGATGGTACTTATTAAACCTAGGCACGAGTTATGTAGATATTATTATTTTTTTTAGCTAAATTTTTGTATCAATAAATATTAGTATACATTAAAATATTCCTTTTTGTCAAACTTTTCATTTGACTTGAAAATTGATCGTTAATAAAAAAGTTATTGAGAGTGTGACAAAAATTTCAAATGCTCAGGTTTTACTACCTATTTGTGTCTATACAAATTTCATATCAATTTTAGATAAATCATATACAGGGTGAACTATAGTATACGAAGCAATTCAACAAATTTTTTTGAAACCGTCCATGGATTTTTTAATTTTGGATATGTATGATGGTTGTTAGGCAACAGTGTACATTGTTGTAAAAAATGATGCAAATCGGATTAACGGTTAAAATGTTATGACTAAAACAATTTTTGAACAAAATTCATAAATCACTTTGTATGATAGTAAAGAAACGGAACAAACACTTTTTAATGGTCACTTGGTATTCGTCTTAGGTGCCTCTACTTACGGTAGAAGTATGTGCAGTTCCTCATGACTCACCCTGTATATGATTGGCATGCATTTTAAAAACGTTGCACCTGACTGGTCATGTACCGCCAGTCTATTAGAGCACTGAGATGGTACGATGGGCTGTTCACGGAATTCGTAACAAGCGCCTTCAGGCGTTTTCACCCTTGTTTTGAAAAGGTGCTACCAGATTGTCTATCAGACGCGCCTCTGCATTGCTAATGTACTTAATTTTTCTCAGATTTTTTGACATGCTGAAAGATAACATGAACTCAGAACTTCTTCCGGTTATACATGGGGTACCTCAAGGCTCTGTTGTGGGGCCCCAATCCTTTATATCATATATCAATGATATTTTCACTTTATAGTGATAAAAAAAGCATCGCTTATGATGACGATACATCCATTGTTGCTTTTGATTTATTGATTTTTTTTTTATCATTTCATGCTCACATTAATTATGCAATTCTTCTATGGGAAGGATCATCTCATACAGTTGTAATCACGTTAATTGTTAATGCTGGCTCTGGACATGGGCGCAGCCAGGGGGGGAGCCATGGGGCCCGGGCCCCCCCAAGCTGTCTTCCATGAGCCAAAAAATAAAGAAGCAGTACAAAGCAGTATCTAAATTATCCCTTGAAATAAATATTTTGTAATTAATGCCAATATTATCTAAAAGAGGAATCTACATACACATCCGTTTTCAACCATTTTCTGAAAAATTTTCCTCATCCTCTGGGGAGGCCGGTTCTATTGCCCCCCCCAGATGAATTTTCTGGCTGCGCCACTGGCTCTGGAGATCCACTGTTTAAAATTATTTAAGAGTCTTGTTATAATGCCGGCTCCTTCTCTTTCCATTTATTTTACTTTACTTGAAATTCACTGGAATATAAATTCATTTTCTACAAACTCAAATTTTCACTCCGTGACGCTAAGTCTGCCATTCAACTCAGGCAGTCTTAGATTAACAAAATCACAGTAAACTCTCTAAGCCTTCAATTATAAAATCACATTCTTAATGATATAAAATCTTATAATTTTAATAGTTTCAAGAATACATTGAAAAATAGTATATTATACGACCATTTAATGATGGCTATTAAGATACAAGCATGAGAATTATGACATGAGCCGTGGGCGAATGTCATAATGAATGCGAATGTCTCAATAGCCATTACATATCAGTTGCATACACTATTTTTTCTACGACCAGTCATAATAAAATAGAAAAAACCGCTGCCCAAGGAATCATTACTTCCACATCCAGATTCTCTATCCAAGTCACTCACAACGAAAAAACTTTGTACGTGGAAATAATTGTTTATGGAACTTTTAATAATAAATATTTGAAATCCTCTACCCCAAAAACCCATAAAACGACACCCCACATCGGTAGTGAGGTGGGGGTGGTGACAGGGGGTGGTAGTGGGGGTGGATGAAGTAAAAAAATATTTTGAGGTTTTTGGTTCTTGTACATACACTAAATCATAATTTTTTTTCATCCCCTTTAATAATGCTAATGCCAACAATTTTTTTGAGACCTTAGCTTCCCTTGTATATACTAAATACCAATTTTATGGACTCTTACCTGTTTTATTTACCCATTTACCCCAATTTACCCCCAACCCTTCGTCGGAACAACATGAAAATATAATCTAGTTCCAGATCTCGTTAAAGTACATAAGTGTACCAAATTTCAAGTCAATATCTTAAACGGTTCCAGAGTAAACGTGCGCACAAAAAAGTTACAGACAGACAGACAGACAGACCGACAGACCGACAGACCGACAGACCGACAGACAGACAGAAAAATTTTTTTCGCTCAAACTTAAAATCTCGACGTTTCATGACATTTTAAGCCTATTTGAACAATAAAAATTTCAAAAAATTTTTTTGTCGTTACTATACTTCCACTGGATGTGGAAGTAATTAACACTTTGTTTCAGAAATTTATTAACTATAGATTACAATTTGGGAAATATTACGAAAACAAAACTTATATGGATTATTATTTCAATTTCATTTTCACTATTATACATGTTCAAATTGGGTTTGTTTTCAAAGAATTTTTGAGATCTATGCGGCAATTTTCTCGAAAACGGCTAGAATTATCAAGTTCTATCAAGTGTAATTTTTTTACGTAGAAATGACCCCTGCATGAGATTTTCTAGTCAAAAGTCCTACTACGTTTCCTAAAAAAAAAAGAAAAAATATTCATCATCAGGTATAGTTCATGAAGCGCCCTCCATGGGGTAGCGGGATGTAATACATTAATTATTGTTTCTTAGCCTAAAAAATGATTCCTTACCAAATTGAAATTCAAAAAAAAAAAGAAAAAAGAATTACAATTTTGACACCCTGTATCTTTTTCCTCGGCAACAATTTACTAAAGCCTGTTTGGTTATATCCTCATATTTTGATCCAAAGAATCTACCCTTGAACTATGGACTGTTATTAATGGTCCACCCTGTACAAGGGAAGTTAATGTCTCAAAAAAATTTTTAGCATTGGCCACCCCCATTACTACTCCCACCCCATTATAAAAGGGGGTGAAAAAAAATTGTGATTTAGTGTGTGTACAAGAACCAAAGGCCTCAAAATATTTTTTTTACTTCATCCATCCCCGCTACCACCCCCCTATCACTACCCCACCCCACTATTGATGTGGGATATCGTTTTTTAAGTGTCAAATATTATATTATTAAAGTTCCATAAACAATTATTTCCACATCCAAAATATTTTTGTTGTGATAGACTCGGGTAGCAAATCTGGATGTGGAAGTAGCGATTCCTTGGGCAGCGGTTTTTACTACCACATCCACGTAGTGGAGTGGGCGAGTAAACACTTAAAACAATTTACGTGTCGATGCATTTAAAAAAAATAATATGGTAAGATATATTCATTTAATGTGGTACTTTTATGCAACACTATATTTTCACACGAGTCAAAATTTCATTAGGAAATAGGTTTTTATTTAGATAACGTACAGTACATCATCTAGATTGGCCATGAATTTTCCTGTCTTTTATCAATAATACTATTTGGAATTTTACAGCAATAATTGATTTCATCAAGGTAGGTTTTTCTATATCGCATATTCAAACGCTTTTTACAACCCAGCTATTCAAAATAGACATATGGCATCTCTGACTTTTTTGTAGGAAATTTAATTTTCAACAACTTTTTTTATATCTATTTTTTTCATAACTTTGACGGTTATTGCAGCGTTTCGCGTACAAACCTGTGACACACCATTTTTCTATGATTTTTTAACTGTTCTTACGTATAAACCCGCGACATTTTCAATCTTTATTTGGCATAACCATTATTATTAATCACTAGACAGAAACATTAATATATAAATAAATGTATTAAAGAAAAAACGCAGTGGGTATTGCTTTTCACCTATTAGAATTGAACTTCTGAAGTGACAGCTAAGGTAAAATAATTTAATATTCAATAAAGCTCATGAGAACGACGCCACGATTGTTAACAGAATCTAGTAGGCTTTGCTCGCTGTGTTTCAAGTGGCCTGACTGATCAAAACAAAAACGCATCAATTTTGTTTGCAAAGTGTAGACGCGTCCATGTTTACAGGTTAGATTTGTAAAAGTGCCCGTTTTAAATAGATTTAGCACATATTAAATTAGTTGTGTTCGATAATATTAATTGTGTTATTGATGAACATTGTGTTATTGATGAACATTGTGTTATTCTACTGTGGGATTAAAAATAAACTGCAGAAATACTGTAAGTAATAAACACTAATTTAACCTCCAATTTCAACATTAGAACAACCAACTTACCTATCGTGTATTTTGTATTGAAACATTATTATTTGGTGATAAGTTATTATATTTTATTAGGAATATTTCATTTAAATGTTAGCGTGCAGGATGCTTTTCAGGCCATCATGGTTATAGTGTAATAACGTTTCAATTCGTTTTTCGATAAGAAAACTATCATTGACCTACTTTTCTTAGTGATTAAAAATATACCTATATCAATCAGAGTTTAAACTGTTATTTGAATTAAGTTACAAGAGTGTGATTATTTAGAAATAGATAATATTTCTATTAGTGTTGCAGGCCTGTAGCCAGAAAATGCTTTAATGGTGGGCAAACAATTTTTCAGAGGGGGCCCGTGAGCCAAAAATTCGTTTTTCCCATTTAAAAATAGCCACCTCATTATTTTCTGCGGTTGGTCGGACGAAAATTACTCCAGGACGGGCTACGCCCGTCCTGGCCCACCCCTAGCTACAGGCTTGTGGTGTTGTCTTCTGGTTATTAAAATAAGTTATCTATGTCCAAGTGCATCATTTGACGAAATATTTAAAATACGACTTTTAATATAATGCAGTAGAAATAGCCTTACATTTGCAGTATAAAGTAAAACTTAGATCAATCAAACGGTGTAGATTTTTACGTAGGTACCCTACTCTTTCAGGAACTAAGTAATGTGGGTGAAATTTTTTTTAGAGGGGAAAGGGAAAATGTGTTTTATGCGAATATCTCGAAAAATAAGCAATTTGGCAGATAATGCCAAGAGATCTTTTTTAAAATTTATGAAATTTCAAATGATTTGAGACTTGTCGCGTCCATTTTAGATACAAATTGACCGAGATGCAGACTTGTGAAGTTATGACCTTTGTTCACACTTGGAAGAAATCAAATTTTTACTCCCTATTTTTCCAATTTATTCAAAAACAATTCATCTACGCCAAAAGCACTTTATAAAGTTGAAAGCTTATTCAAGTACCTCTAATTTGAGACTTTGTCACATCCTTTTACTTCTACATCCAGTGGAAGTATAGTAACGACAAAAAAAATTTAAAGTATTTTTATTGTTCAGATGGGCCTAGAATGTCATGAAACGTCGAGATTTTAAGTTTGAGGGAAAAAAATGTCTGTCTGTCTTTGTGTAACTTTTTTGTGAGCACGATTTCTCTGGACTTGACTTGATATTTGGTATACGTATGTATTTTAACGAGGTCTGAAACTAGATTATGTTTTCATTTTATTCCGTTCAAGGGTTGTGGGGTAAATAGGTAAATCAAGAGTCCATAAAATTGGTATGTAGTATATACAAGAGAAGCTAGTGTCTCAAAAAAATTGTTTTTCATTAGGCATCCCCATTACTACCCCCACCTCATTATAAAAGGGGGTGAAAAAAAATTGTAATTTAATATGTGTAGAAGAACCAAAGGCCTCAAAATATTTTTTTACTTCATCCATCCCCCCCCCTATTACTACCCCCATCCCACTACCGATGTGGGATATCGTTTTATGGGTTTTTGCGGTAGACGATTTCAAATATAATAATATTGTTAAAGATCCATAAACAATCATATTTCCACATATAAAATTTTTTCGTTGAGACACTTGGGTAGTAAATCTGGATATGGAAGTAGTGATTCCTTGGGCAGCGGTTTTTAATTTGTGTGCTGTTTGTATGCTGTGTCATTTGGTATGAACCAGTGGCGTAACTAGACATCATGGGGCCCCAGGGCAAAAAATTGTTCGGGGCCCCCCATTATATTATTTTCTTAAAACCTAATCCTAATCCGAAAAAAAAATTTTTTTTGATCCCAACATTATTTAATGAGCGGGAGGGGAGAAATCAAAAGAAAAAAATTTTATCCCAACATTTTCTTGATGAGCGGGGGGCAGAAATCCAAAAAAAAAATTTTCATCCCAACATTTTTTTTGATGAGCGGGGGAGAGAAATCCGAAAAAATCCAGGCGCCGGCGGGGGGGGGGGGCACTGCCCCGGTTTGCCCTGCCATAGTTACGCCTCTGGTATGAACTTGCCATCTCTTTCTTTTTTTGTATTTTTATGTGAAGTATATGTAACATATATGTGTATATTACTTCCACATCCAGTGGAAGTATAGTAACGACAAAAAAAATTTTAAAAATTTTTATTGTTCAAATAGGCTTAAAATGTCATGAAACGTCGAGATTTTAAGTTTGAGCGAAAAAAATATTTCTGTCTGTCTGACTGTCTGTCGGTCTGTCTGTAACTTTTTTTTTGTGCGCACGTTTACTCTGGAACCGTTTGAGATATTGACTTGAAATTTGGTACACATATGTACTTTAACGAGATCTAGAACTAGATCTTGTTCCGCCGAAGGGTTGGGGGGTAAATTGGGGTAAGTTTGGGGTAAATGGGTAAATCAAGCAAGTAAGAGTCCATAAAATTGGTATTTAGTATATACAAGAAAAGCTAAGGTCTCAAAAAAATTTTTGGCATTAGCCACCCCCCATTACCAACCCCCACCCCCTTATTAAAGGGGATGAAAAAAAAATTATGATTTAGTGTATGTACAAGAACCAGAAACCTCAAAACATTTTTTTACTTCATCCACCCCCACTACCACCCCCCTATCACAACCCCCACCCCACTACCGATGTGGGGTATCGTTTTATGGGTTTTTGGAGTAGAGGATTTCAAATACTATATTATTAAAGTTCCATAAACAATTATTTCCACATGCAAAGTTTTTTCGTTGTGAGTGACTTGGATAGAGAATTGGATGTGGAAGTAGTGATTCCTTGGGCAGCGGTTTTTTTTATGTATATTTATTTTTTGTCTGAAATTTTTTGATGCAAGAATAATTTTTATGTTGCAGAAAGTGAGTTTTTAAAGACATGCGACGTCCCATTTCTTGGTAGGCATTAATAGTTGGATAAATCTAAGCAATAAAAATACAATTTCAGTGATTGTTTGGAAGGGGGGGTAATTTTTTCCCGGAAATTCAATCTGTATGTTATCAGAAAGTTAGAGTAAAGTTTTGTCCAATATGGGAGGTGAGCGTTTCTTGAAAATTAAGTTTTAATTTTGAAAAACGTGTTTTTGTTTCGTTTGTTTTTAATACAGGGTGTTTCATTAATAATTGGTCATACGCTAACTGAAGAATCCTTAGCCCAAAATATGAAGATTTTAACCAAAACACTGAGATACAGGGTGTTGAAGGTAAAAATTAAAAAAATATTTCACGTATTATTTTAAAATTACTTGATATTTCTTTACCATATTTGGTAGATAGTGTTAGTGGTCCAAGACGCATAATACCAGCGAAAGAACTGCTTCCTCACTATTGCCAGGTGTCCACGGTAATGGGGGGGGGGGTGAAGGAGTCCCTCCCCCCTTAATTTGTACGCCACTGGGCAAATATTTCTTTTCTTGGTTTTCTTTTATTTTTCAATAATTTTTACGCCAAAAGGTACTCTTAATACATTGCTCTAGAATGCCTATTTCTCAAGATATTTGAATTCGAAAAAG
Source organism: Rutpela maculata (assembly GCA_936432065.2). Lineage (NCBI taxonomy): Eukaryota > Metazoa > Arthropoda > Insecta > Coleoptera > Cerambycidae > Rutpela > Rutpela maculata. The sequence continues at coordinate 4,996,437 of OW386294.2, forward strand.
CTTTGAAAATAAAATAATACGTCTTGCGGGTAATAATAATTTATCTTAATAAATGCTCAAATTGGGCTCCACTGAAGTCGATACATTTTCTTAATTTTGTGCTAAAAGATCTCCTTACGTTAAAAAATATTTTGGGCTGGTTTCTGATAAAATTATCAGCATTCTGTACTTGTTGCCAGAATTCCTGACGATTGTTGATCGCTTGCGCATAAACTAATGATTTCATATGCCCCCAAAAGTAGAGATCTAACGGGTTTCAATCTGGGCTACGAGGTGCCCATTGAAATTCGCTTCGTCGGCCAATCCAGATGGGGAAATTGTTCATTTAAGTAATTGCGAACTGCAATAGAATAATGATGTACATAATGATGATAATGACAGAGTTTCTAATTCCAAATATCTTCGAGAGAAGCAGCACGTTCATTGTAATTTTTTTGTCTCGCATTTCTGAATTCGACAAATTATTATGACGGAGCATTATCAATAAATAAGTTTTGTAAACTGTTAAATAACTCCTATTACGGCAAAAACTAACTGACAGTTCTAGGAAAACTAAATATCATTAGCCTACTAAGTAAAAACATTATTGTTTCAGCTTAATATGTGCAAAAACAATAGCGCATTAGTTAGATGTCAAAGTGATAAGAAATTTATTTGTGAGATGAGTAACACTGAAATGTAAAATACCATATAGCCACTTTCAAATATCTCGAGAAATAGGCACTCTAGAGCAATGTATTAAGAGTACCATTTTACGTAAATATTATTGAAAAATAAAAGAAAACTAAGAAAACAAATATTTGGCCAGTGGCGTACAAGCTAAGGGGGCAAAACTTCTTCATTCCCCCTACCGTGGACCCCTGGCATAGTGAGGAACCAGTTCTTTCGCAGATATTATGCGTCTTGGACCACTAATACTATCTACCAAATATTGTAAAAAAATATTAAGTAATTTTGAAATAATATGTGAAAATAATTTTTTAATTTTCAACTTCAACCCTGTATCTCAGTAAGGAGGCACAAGTGGTTTTGGTTAAATCTTCATATTTTGGGCTAAGGATTCTTCAGTTGGCGTATGGCCAATTATTTATGAAACACCCTGTGTATCGGGTTCTGTTCGTCGAATCAGACAAAACTAAAAATTAAAATGTTTATAAGTAATTTATGAATAAAACTGCATAGATACAAATCCTATCTGTCATTTTGTTTTTTTGCAAAAAAATAAAAACTAAGACAATTTCTAATTTTTCTATAAAACGATATTACTAAAAAAACTAAATATTTAAAAGAAACTTGGCGAACTAATAGGTCTTGTAGGTGTAAACTATTACGGAAAATTTTGAATAAAAATATTTATTATTTTCCCCAAAGAACGAGATTTCTGAAACATTTCTGACGCTTTATAAAAACTGCCATTTGATCTTGTTAAGACTTTTTCTTTCTTAAATTGTAGCTTTTTGAACGTGATTTATAGTAGTCGGAGAACGAGCAATGTCTAAGATGCACACTCGCGAACAACCACCTAAAAAAAATTGATTCTTATGTAAATCGACTTGGCGGATTCGATTTTGGAGTTCGTCAGACAATCCAGAATTGCGAAACTGGTCAAAATCGGCAATTTCTGAAAAATCTCAAATTTTATGGATATTTTTTAATTTTTACTTATCACCCTATATATCCCTTAGTTTAAGTCCGATTAAATTGAAATTTTTAGGAGAGCCAATTTAGACCTTTGTTATCATGACGGACATGACAGAAATGCAAAAAAATTTACGTGTCACCAGTAATATTTTTTTTAATAGTTGGTGACACGAAATTTGTTAAAAATGCAGCAACAAATACTAGATCGAGAAAACTTCTTTGTTTTTAAAGATAGATGTATATAGTAAGCTACAAAGTTGTAGCCAAAGAACCAAAGAAACTTTTTTATTGCAGTGATTTTTTTGATAACTGGCTTGGTTTTTAACATAACGGTGCCGCAATATAGAAAAGAACTATGCCGGCCGCGGCCGGTCACGTACTGCACAAGCGATAACGCCATGCATAGCTTGAGAGCGCCAGGATTTGTATTGTGCTAATAATAACCTATTTAATAATCGTTTATTCAGTAAATTTTAATTTTGAAAAATGAGCAAAATATAAAAAATAAAGTTTTAAATTTTGATAAAGGCAATGTAGACATACTCATTTTATTTCCACATTTAACTTCTACTCGTATTATTAAGCAGCAATATTTAAGAGATAGTTAACACATTTATATTTTTTTTATCGCAAATTATACAACGTTTTGAGCTTTCAACGGTCTTCCCTTTTTTATAACCAGTATTAGCCACATCTGTGCTTTCTGCTTTTTGTTTATAAGCTTTTCGGGTGTAATTTCTTCTGCATCTCGCCTGATAGACAGGACATTTTGACAAAAATAAATCCCTTTTTTTGGTGTAATATTTCAACTTAAGAGAGATATCATCCGACTTTACAGAAACTGCTTTAAATGCTTTGTCCAGTGCTTCTTCTGTAACACCCTGCACAGTTTCTTCACTATTTTGTTGGCAAAATATGCATTTCATAAAGTTTAACTGTGGGTTTGACTGTTAAAAAAAAGTTGAAAACGCGCACAAAACTGCTGACGTTAAAAAAATTGCTTAAAAGTTGTCCTTTGTTCAAATTAAATAATAAAACTAGTTTTAAATGCCTGGAAAAGAAATTCCGTTACTTTCATATGCACTTTACCCTCTATAGCACTTTCCTAACGCAATAATAATTATTATTATAGCTGCAACTCATCAATTTTCAATAAGAATAAGCGTCATAAACCACACAGACGACAACAACTCCTGTCGATCGGTTAAAAACAACTAAATAAAAGTTTTATAATAGCTATTTATGTAACCAGTTACAAAAGACGTAACAACACGAGTTACACAATATTGTCCTTCGTTATATACATGATTTTCCTAATTTTGAAATTCTAAAAACAATTTAAACATAATAAATGAAATGGATGTATTTAAAAATCTTAAAAATTAATTAATTAAGTAACCTTTGCTGCTATCACACATAATTTTAATGTCAAAATTGACAGACGTTATTTAGTCAAGTTACAATATTATTTGAAATCCTAATTTGATAACATAATAAAGGTAAATTGTATTAATGCAAAAGTTTTGTTAGCGTATTTTGAAGGAAAGAAAAATTTAAAAGCTTCCACTTTATGGACTTAGTATTCTATTTTGTGTTGAATAAACATTGTTTCTTTATCTTTTTGAGAGCTGTTTATCTTTCCTAATTGATGACATAAGGAACTTTTTATAACGCCATATCCTAAAATGGCATTTATTTGACACTTTCCATGAATCAAAACAATGTCATTATTGACAAGTGTAAAATAAAGAAAAAAGAGTGAAATAAAGACATTTCATTTCACAGTGTGATATAAAACTTATTGGTTTCTATCGAAACAGCAATAGAATTTAGTCTATTTTTATAAAATTATATTGTTTTCTGATTTCGAATGGCGATACAAAAAATTTTGTATACAACTCGAGACTAAAATGTGTTTTTTTTTACTCGTGTGGTTTATAGCACTCGCATTCGGCTCGTACTATAAACGCTCCACTCGTAAAAAAAAACACCATTTTAGCCACTTGTTATATAAAATACTATTTTGTAACGCCATGTCCTAAAACGACGTTTATTTGACAGTTTCAATGAATCAAAACAATGTCATTATTGACAAGTGTAAAATAAAGAAAAAAGAGTGAAATAAAGAAATTTTATTTAACAATGTGAAATAAAACTTACTGGTTTCTCTGGAAACAGCAATAGAATTTAGTCTATTTTTACAAAATTATATTGTTTTCTAATTTCGAATGGCGATACAAAAAATTTTGTATATAACTCGAGACTAAAATGTGTTTTTTTTTTACTCGTGTGGTTTATAGCACTCGCCTTCGGCTCGTACTATAAATGCCCCACTCGTAAAAAAACACCATTTTAGCCACTTGTTATATAAAATACTAATTCGTCACCAGTTACGTAAAATTTTACTTTTCATAACTGGTTACATAAAGTAGGACGTTTTGACACGTATTCAAAATTAGAAAAACCAATATTCACAACTACGCATTATTTTATTCACATCGGGCGGGGCACCCTGAAAGACGAGGGGCATCCTGAAAGACGAGAAACAAAGCCGCGGTATAGGCCAACCCAATCTTTTATCTTGCAACGCGACCCGGCGCGGCGGTCAAAAACTGCAGCACCGTTTTCTTGAAAACTAAGTAAGTTATCAAAAAAATCGCCGAAATAAAAAAGTTTCTTTAGTTCTTTGGCTACAACTTTGTAGATTACTATATACATCTATCTTTAAAAACAAAAAAGTTTTCTCGATCGAGTATTTGTTGCTGCATTTTTAACAAATTTCGTGTCACCAACTTTTTAAAAAAATATTACTGGTGACACGTAATGTTTTTTGCATTTCTGTCATGTCAGTCATAATAACAAAGGTCTAAATTGGCTCTCCTAAAAATTTCAATCTAATCGGACTTAAACTAAAAGAGATAGCAACAAAAAGGATCTGGAAAGGACAGATAGGAACAATAATTGAAGGTAGAAAGCACAGTACACAGTACTCTTATTTGTGCATTCATATTTAGATCGGCCTATTTAAGATCTTCACCGACAGTCGGCACATAGAGCCCTATGTGGACTGCCCAATTTCAATCTGGCGAGTCAAATAAAACTGTGCTTTCAACCTTCAATTATTGTTCCTATCTGTCCTTTCCAGATCCTTTTTGTTGCTACGCTACGCTGATGAGGAATAATAATTCCGAAACACGTGTCCGTAGCTGCTTCGTGTTTCCTTTTTGGGATGTATGGCGCTATTTTCCTCACTATTAAATTTAGATTATGTATTATGTATTATTTGGTGTGTTTTCCTCTATTATTATATTCATTAAATCGTTATTTGCAGTTGCAAATCGACATTGTCACAAAATAAATTTTAAATTATTGAACTGTCAAACTGGATGACATAAGTGAAAAGATCCCTAATGGATCTTATCAGTGTAATGTTGTTCTGATTGATTGTTTTAGCACACTTGATTAGAAATGGGCGAATTTAATAGGATTGCTATTTGAGTTAAAAATTTTCAACATAGTCCTTAGAAATTTAGAGATTTCATAGAGCAGATTATTATTTAATGTTGTGGGTCTTCTCATATTAAAGTTTATATACATTGTCTTGGTACCATTTTACATCAGTTTATATCGATAACACCATGCTTTCATATCATGATGAATCACAGTCTATTTTGCATTCTAATAAGTGATATAGCAGATACAGTTGATTTTTTTTCAAATGTTCTTTATTTTACTCTTTTATTGAATATTTATAGAACACAGACATATTCAATATTCTAGGAATAATATCTGCAGTATTTTTTGAATGTGGTGAATAGTACGCAGGTGATTCATCTAAACTTTTCAATATAAGGCTTCGCGAACATAAATAATATGCCGGAAGGGGAGAGTTTGAGAAGTCGAAAATTTATGAACACGCGTGGAATAACAAACATATTAGTAAATGGGACTTTGCAAAAAATTTACAGCGGGAAAGTAACAATGTTCGAAGAAAACTTAAAAAGTTCGCTGCTGTTTTATTAAACGATGATAAATTTGTATCTAATTTGCCTATAGATTATAGATTACTGTCGTAGCTGGAAGCCAATCTTCAGAAACAAAGTAAAATGATATAATGAGATATTCCACGGTAACTCGCGTTACAGCCATGACAGTAAATTAGCAATTGATGGTCTCAATTACCTCCATCTTTATATCGTAACACACCTATTACGTTTCTATGAAGGTCATATTGTTTGCTAGTAATCGATAAATGAAACAGTTTCTTGAAACTAAATTCTTTATTCATAAATAAAATAAACTCACTAGTAACTCGCGTTACATATCTGCGTTTTATTATGTTAACTTTCAGCAAGATCTGTGAGATTGCCAATAAAACTACTTTAAACTCTATAATTATTATTAAATGGAAGTTAAGGATTATTGTCAACCAAAGAAAAGAAATGTTTTAAAATGATTTAAGAGAGAAAAAATAATTTTGTAGTAACTCGCGTTACGTAAAAATTGGTGACTCACGTTGCAATTAATTACTTCCACATCCAGTGGAAGTATAGTAACGACAAAAAATTTTTAAAAATTTTTATTGTTCAAATAGGCTTAAAATGTCATGAAACGTCGAGATTTTAAGTTTGAGCGAAAAAAAAATTTCTGTCTGTCGGTCTGTCTGTAACTTTTTTTTGTGCGCACGTTTACTCTGGAGATATTTGAGATATTGACTTGAAATTTGGTACACATATGTACTTTAACTAAATCTAGAACTAGATTATATTTTCATCTTGTTCCGTCGAAGGGTTGGGGGGTAAATTGGGGTAAATTTGGGGTAAATGGGTAAATCAAGCAGGTAAGAGTCCATAAAATTGGTATTTAGTATATACAAGAAAAGCTAAGGTCTCAAAAAAATTTTTGGCATTAGCCACCCCCCATTACCAACCCCCACCCCTTATTAAAGGGGATGAAAAAAAAATATGATTTAGTGTATGTACAAGAACCAGAAACCTCAAAACATTTTTTTACTTCATCCACCCCCACTACCACTCCCCTATTACAACCCCCACCCCACTACCGATGTGGGGTATCGTTTTATGGGTTTTTGGGGTAGAGGATTTCAAATACTATATTATTAAAGTTCCATAAATAATTATTTCCACATACAAAGTTTTTTCGTTGTGAGTTGACTTGGATAGAGGATTGGATGTGGAAGTAGTGATTCCTTGGGCAGCGGTTTTTTTATACATGTAAAATAGGAAATATTGAAAAATATGACTGATATTATTATAGTTGAGCCGCACAGACATTGCTATTAGTCTAAGCTCCCACGGCACAAAAAGGTACCCCATCGAACACCTCAAATTTAAAAGGTGAAAATGATTGGAAAACATGTAATAAACGTCTTTTGCACGCCGGACTAGTAAAAATGTGTTAATTGCTATTTTTAGTCAACTTTTAAAATTAGCTAAAAAAAATGAATTTACTTTTCAAAACACCTGCTTGAAATTTACACAATTTGTGGTAAATAATACATAATTTTTGAAAAAATTTGTCTTTCTGGCAATTTTTGTTAACAAACATCTGACAGACCTTTTGTCATAAATAATTTTTTTCATGAAAGTACACTTCATAACACCTCCTTGGTTTTTGTTTTAAAATGAAGTTTGAGATTTCCCCCATCTATTAACCTGTCTGGCTGGAAATTTTTGTTAATTACCTTATCAGACTAAATTTTGAAAGCTCAGCATCCATGCAGCCTGAACCTCTGGCATCTCATAGCACTTCCTTTATTTTTTTAAAATGAAGTTTAAGATCTCCTCTATGCCTAAAAATTGATCTGTCATCGAAAAAATATTTTTTACTATGTCAGATTTAATTTGTAAGCGCCGTCCCAACGTTTTTTTTAAATAAGCTTCTGTGACGGCTGCGTCAAAACACCATCTTCATTTTTTAATTAAAAAATGTGGTCGCGGCGCTTAAAAAAATTTAGTCTGTCATAGTAAAAAACATTTTTTCTCTGACAGACCAATTTCTGTGCATAAAAGAGATCTCAAACTTAATTTCAGTAAAAAATGAAGATGGTGGTTTGACGCGGCCGCATAGTAAAAAACATTTTTTCAATGAGATCAATTTCTATGCATAGAGGAGATCTTAAACTTCATTTAAAAACAAAAATAAAGTAGGTGTTATGAGATGTCAGCGGGTTAGCCTAACATCTATCTCATGCATGGATGCTGCGCATTCAAAATTCAGTCTGACAAGGTAAACAAAAATTTCCAGCCAGACAAGTTTTAATAGATAGGAGAAATCTCAAACTTCTTTTTTAAACAAAAATCAATGAGGTGTTCTGAAGTGTACTTTCGTGAAAAAAAATATTTATTTTAGATGTTAATTAACAAAAATTGTCAAACAGACAGATTTTTCCAAAAATGATACATTATTTGCCACGAATTTTGTAAATTTCAAGCAGGTGTTTTGAAAAGTAAATTCATTTTTTTTAGCAGCCTTTAAAAATTAATTGAAAATAGCAATTAACACATTTGTACTAGTCAGTTAAAATGGTATACTCATATTGAACAGTTAAATAACAAAATGGCAACAATCTGTTACGTGATATGGCATTTACCTAATTGTCTAGTTACTCAAAATGTTTTATTTTGCACACGTGAACTCACATTTGAACTACTGCAATATATGTTGGGGTAATTCAAGCAGGGATTTACTCACATCACAAAGAACAATGTTATTTAAAAGTACGAGTTATTCCTGCAGGCAGTTGTACAGTTGTTTATTGATTTAAAAATCTTAACAGTTCCTTCCCTGTACATATTGCCGTGTATTCTGCATGTAAAAAAGAACATCTCACAAATGGCAAACTTTGCCCATAGAGAAATAAATTATAACCTACGGTTTAAGGTAAATTAACTTTTGCCAAGTCATCACTTGTCACTTTCGGCAAATGGGCCGACAATAATACCTTTAAAAATTTATAATCATTTGCTTACCAATGTATCCTGTATGTGAACAATATATCCTCAGTCATAAAAAACAATTATCACAAAGTTTATGCTGATGACTTATCTCTTGTAGTATCATCAAGAAATATTGTATCATTGAATTTTAAATGTGCTGAGGCGGTTACCAAAATATCAGATTACTTTAATGGCATCGATTTATTTTTCAATACCGAAAAAACTGACATGCTTATGATACATAATCGTCAAAAAGAAATAGACGATTTAAAATTCGATGTCAACACGGTAACTTTAACAAATACACACGACAGCGTGCGTTTTCTTGGTATTCACTTGGATGAATTTCTTAACTGGAAGTCGGATTGCCTTAAACTTATTTGTAAAATGAATTCGCTGAAGTTTCTTTTTATTAATTTGCAAACGGTACTAGGAACACATCAGTTAGTGCAGGTTTACTTAGCCCAAGCAGATTCAAGACTTAGGTACGGAATTTGCTTGTGGGGAAATTCTACCCAGGCAACTGATGTATTTATTGCACAAAAAAGAGTAATCCGATGCATAACAAACATACCGCAGCGGGAATCATGTAAAGATGATTTTAAAAAGCTGAATATTTTAACTCTCCCGTGTTTATATATACATGAAATGTGTGTCTACGTTTATCAGAATAAAGGCAGTTTTACCATCAATAAAGATAACAGTTATAATACGAGGCATGTTGATGAGTTTCATGTGCCGTTCGCTAGACAAAAGCTTAGTCTTGATGCTCCCAACTGTATGGGACCTAACTGCTTGCCACAAACACCTAAAGACAGTAAAAATTTGTATATTTAAAAAAAAATTAAAAATATTTTTAATTGATAAATGTTATTATAAAGTGTCTGAATTCTTGTATTAATTGATGAATCCCATACAATGTACATTGTCACAGTGGAAAATAAATCTTATTATTATTATTACTAATGTAAAACATATAATCAATTTAAACAATTTAAAAAAAATTGTAAAAAGAATCTTCTAGAAAATATATTCTATTCTGTTGAGTATTTTAATTCTCGCATTGAAATATAATGTCACGTGTTTCCACCCTTAGGAAACCACCCCTTGCAAATTCCGTGGGTTCCAAAAATTATAACAAGAGATTGTCCACTAACACACTTTATTAAATATTTACTGGATACTTCACAATACTATTATTAATTTAAATACACTTTACTGACTAAAATCACAATGTTTATCACTTTGTTTCTCTTTGAAATCTTAACCTCACTTTCTATACTTTCTGAACTTTCTGAACTACTCGCCGAGAATGCGGTCGGTCTTTTATACCCAAAAATGACAGATCTCGATTGTTCTGTGATGACGCCACCATTCTCTAGATAATTCCAGATGTCATCACTCTAGAACTACTACCGGTAGGTTCTTTCTCGAGTAGGTGCAAATACATCTGAATTAATTGAAAGGGTTGCAACACATCACAATAATAAGGTTATATTTACTATATTTTTCGTATTGTGATGTTAATGCTATAGTTTGTTGATCTGTTAACCGTTTTATTGTAATTTCTGTATCATAAATTAATTCATTTTTGTCTTAATGTTTGCTTTATATATGAAATATTCTATTTGTTCTATATTACTTCCACATCCAGTGGAAGTGTAGTAACGACAAAATTTTTTTTTAAATTTTTATTGTTCAAATAGGCTTAGAATGTCGTGAAACATCGAGATTTTAAGTTTGAGCAAAAAAATTTCTGTCAGTCTGTAACTTTTTTGTGCGCACGATTACTCTGGAAGCGTTTAAGATATTGACTTGATATTAGGTACACGTATGTGTTTTAACGAGATCTGGAACTATTTTATTTTCAACTTATTACGTTGAAGGGTTGGGGGGGTAATTGGGGTAAATGGGGGTAAATAGGTAAATCAAGCAAGTAAGAGTCCATAAAATTGGTATTTAGTGTATATAAAAGAAGTTAAGGTCTCAAAAAATTTTTTGGCTTAGCCACCCCCATTACTACCCCCACCCCCATTAATAAAGGGGGTGAAAGAAATAAAGTTGATAGACGCGCGTAGGTTACCGCAAGTAGTATGGATGAGCAGTGGGTTACCTCGAGTAGTATGGATCGGTTTTGTTTACTCTATCCACCATTACCACCCCTACCCCCACTATCGATGTGGCATATAATTTTACGGGTTTTTGTGGCAGACGATTTCAAATATTACACAGCCCCACAAAAAAAACGGGGTCTGTCCGGCGGACCAGGCCACTGTACCCTTATGTGTTTGGACCCGCTGAAACCGAATCCAAAGTCAGAATTGTCACACTGGTATGGTTCGCCGGACAGACCACTTTTTTTGTCTTGGAGGGTGTTTTTTGGGGTTAGGGGTGAAAAACGAGCCAATCTGACAATTCTGACTTCGGATTCGGTTTCAGCGGATCCAAATACATAAGGGGTACGCTGGACAGTAGGGTGGCCCATCTCTATAGGGGGTGAATTTTTTTTGCGTATTTTTTAAGTCTCACCCCACGAAAATATACTATTATACTAGGAATAATTTATGTCAAAGTTTCAGATAATTCGGTGAACGGTAACCCGTGCCGCATTCAGGTAGAAATTTGTAGATAAAATTTTATTACGGTAATACACTTAAATTTTACTTAAAATACAACTATCTACCTCTTTTCTCATAATGTTTTATTGGTGTAATTATTTCCTAGAAATTATTTGTTTTGGAAGTTTGGAAATATAATGCACCTACGGTAGGTTTTTATGTCAGTTTGCAATTGTGTTTTACAGTGGTGACATTATAAGTTCTAGCATACGTTCCTTTTTGAAAAAACATTTAACGATGGCTGATGTTAGATCCTTACGAAAGGATACTTTCATTTACTTAGTTGGACACTATTCGTCACAAATCATTGGCAATAAATTGCCGTCTAATAGACAAGTATTACAAGTGCTCTTTTATAACATTCGTGAAGTGAAGCTTACATGAAGCTTACATGCTGAAGTGTACATGAAAGTGCTAAATTAACAATAAAAGAGGTGTCAGTTTTTTGGGATAAAGCTCGCATTCCGACACGTCAGGATTTTCATTGTGTTAAACAACTAGATAAACTTTATGCAGAGTGGAGGAACTAACAAAAATCAGCTAAAAGGGCTAGTGCGGGAGATAAAGAAAAAAATTTCGTTGAAAAATTGGACGATCTTTTTGACATTTCTCATGCAAATGCATTGGAGTTGATGAAAATAGATGAAGATAAGCAGTTTTTAATTAACCAAAGAAAAAAGGGACGTCCTGGATTTATGCATGGTATTGATTACCAACTTGCTTCTCAAGAAAAATCAGCTGAGGAGAAATTACAGAAATTATCCGAACGAATGCAACGAAGTCAACAAGAAAAAGCTAGATTAGAGGAAACAGTCACCTGTCCATCATCAAGTAGTAATTCAGCCGACTCCAACGAAAATGAAGATGAAATAATCGAAGCCCAAGAAGAGTTGTTACAAGACCAGCCTGGCCCGTCACAGCCAAAAAAGAGGAGATTGTATGGAACATGTAACATCATCACACCAAAAATAGCCACTGCATTTGATGCTTGCAAAATAAGCGACAGGTATGGAGTCCATATTTTGACGGCAGTAGCAGAAGCACTAGGACATGACACCAAATCTTTGTCCATCAGCAGAACCACACTTCAGCGCTCTAGACAACGCATCCGCGAAGAAAGAGCTGAAATATTAAAAACTGCCTTCGGTAATTCTGAATTGCCGGCCCCAGTCATCCATTGGGATGGAAAACTTTTACCTTCTCTCACTGGAATGGGAAATATCGATAGACTTGCTATCTTAGTTACTAGTGGAGATATTGAACAACTACTTGGAGTACCAGCTTTGCCCAATTCAACTGGAAGAGAACAGACTGAAGCAATTTATGATGTGCTTTGTGAATGGAATTTGGACGAAAAGGTAATAGCTTTGTGTTGTGATACAACAGCATCAAATATGGGTTATATAAATGGGGCAGCCACACTATTGCAACAAAAATTAGAAAGAGATATTCTATATTTTCCTTGTAGACATCATATTTTTGAAGTGGTTTTGAGAAGTGTGTTTGACACAAAAATGCCTTCCTCATCTGGTCCAAATGTGCCACTATTTAAACGTTTTAGGGAATTTTGGCCTAAAATAGATCAAAATAAACTAAAAACTGGATTTCAGGTATCAAAAATTAAACACATTTTACAACCAGTTAAAGCCGAAATTGTAAAGTTTCTAAATGCAGCTTTAACTTTGCAACAGCCTCGTGATGATTGTAAAGAATTTTTAATGCTTTCTAAACTTTTTGTTGAAGAAGAGCCCACTCACACGACATTCTATCAACCAGGGGCATTTCATCATGCACGTTGGATGGCCAAAGCCATTTACTGTCTAAAAATATTTTTTTTCCAAGATCAGTTCCAACTAACTAAAAAAGAAAAAATAGGTATTGAAGATATATGTCTCTTTATTGTAAAGGTTTATGTAAAGGCCTGGTTTACAGCGTCATTTCATTTGCTAGTAAAGCACCGCTTCATGACTTAGACTTTTGTAAAGAACACATTAATTATCAAAATATTGACAAAGAAATATCTCAAGCCGCAAGTAGGAAAATAGTGAACCATTTGTGGTACCTTAATTCAGTAAATGTTGGCTTATCTTTCTTTGATGACGATATTTCAGTTACCACTAAAAGAGAAATGGTTAAAGCTTTGAATAGGAAAGCACCAAATCAAGAGGGTATTAAACGACTTATGATTAGTAACATTACTGACGTTGAAAACAAGGAAATTCAGGACTTCATATGCGAGAACACTAAACAGTTTTTTCAAAAATTAGGTTTGTCTATGGAATTTTTGGAAAATGATCCAACAACATGGAGGGAAAATGAAAGTTATACCCGATGTTTCAATATTGTAAACAAAATTAAAGTTGTAAATGATGCCGCTGAGAGAGGAATCAAACTTATTACTGACTATAATGACATTTTAACAAAAAATGAAGACCAAAAACAGTTTTTACTCCAAGTTGTAAATGATTATAAATCACAGTTTCCAAATGTAAAAAAAGAAACCCTGTCGCATGCTTTGGCCTAGTGCAAAAAATATTGTTTTTATTACTATATGTCTTGTAGATTTAGGATAATATTTGGTACTATGTATGAAAAAAACGTTTCATAATAAAATACACAAAGATAAAACGAGAGTTTTATTTCAAAAACTTCTAGTCTAGTTTTCTTAGACTACGAATTTACAGTAGTATGACACATGTCATAGTCACAACAGACAATGTCTTTGATATTTGTATGACTTGATTAGTCATTCTAAAGGTAAATGTTGCCGATTAAAAAAAAAACAATGCATCAACCAAAGAATGTAAATAATTCCATTTACTTTTATTATTGCATAATAATGCATTCTGCGGCACCCCTTGCCTTCAATTTGCCTCAATAATATTTTGAGGGGACTGTTTTTTCTTCAAATGGAACCATTTGCAGAGGTGAGAAATAAAAAATTTCGATTTCGAAAAAGATGGGCCACCCTACTGGACAGACCACTTTTTTGTTGTGGGGCTGTGTTATTATTAAAGTTCCCTAAATAAATTTTTCTCATTGTGGGATTTGGATGGAAAATCTTGATGTGGAAGTAGTGATTTAGTCTTCATCACGTGATAAAATTTACCAATGCTATTGGTTACACTGCTACAGTATTCTTGTAATATTACACTAGTAATGTGAGTTTACATATTTGTTGTAACATTACAAAAAGGTCTGTTTTACAAGAGGGCTAATAAATGTGCTCTCAGTGATGGATAATTACATTGTAATTTAACAGAGAGTTGACGTAAAATCACATTAGGACGGAATAAATTCCATGCATTTAGAATTCATGGAATTTTACTGTTAGGATAATGTAATAAAAAATCGCTACAGACAAATATATGTTTAATGAGGCTGTAATTTTACGTGCACATTTTTCGGTGTAACAATTTGAATTTTAAAATACTCTATAAAATATTCTAAAAATTATTTCCAAGATTACTTATAAACGTAAATGATCTGGAAGGAACCTAAATTAAATTTTTTCCAATTTGCGTGGAAAGTAGATCTTATGTACTCGAAAATATTGTGTCTTAACTTTCTTTTGTACCTTTAATAAAGACAAAGCTAATTGAAAATGCGGGGTTAAAACAAAGCCCGTATTTTAATCATAATATGTATGAGAACAACAATATAAAACATTCATTAAAATGTAAAAGACATTTATTACATAGTTCCCTTTGATCATTTTGTTTCTCATAAAAGTAATAATGTATTTTCCTTTGTTCCTTTGACAGACACTTAATAAATATTAAACTCGTATAAAATTAAACATACCTTTCAGACTCTCCTGAAAAAGAACATTGCTAACATTATATTAAACAATATAAAAATTATTATATTTCTAATACTTCTTTGATGCCTTTATTTCTTTCACGGTTGGTTTCGCAAAACTCCTCGGGCACCCCAAATTTCTCCTTTACAGCGTTTTTATTCTTCTCGTGATTTCTCATTCAGCCCATTTGACAAATGTCTTATTACCGTATTCCTAAAAATACGAGTAGGTAGAGAGCTTTTTGTGAAACCCACGTTAACCTGCATGAGACAGAATGTAATAAACAGGGAATATTTTTAACTTCAAAATCGCTAAATTGACTAAAACCGGGAAATGCTACCACGCATACATTTTATATAAACAAATCGATACCCACCGAATTATATTTGGAGAAACTAGTGGTTTACGTATATAATTTGATACAAACAGGACATATGAAGTAAGAAATTAGTTATTAATGCCACTTTAAATAGAAGTTCATTTCTACTTACCTTTTGTGAATAGCTGGAGAAATGAAGTTTTTGCGAAATATATTCAGATATTTCTTTCTTCGTTCATTTGAAATCTGCTACGTCAAATTTCGACCGAAATATACAGTGTGTCCCAACTCAAGTGTGCACACCTTGATATTTTGGTTTTTATTCAACAGATCGATTTCAAATTTTTCTCAGCTAGGAAACCGTATAAAAATATACGGCATCACTATAACCGAAGAATCTGACCAGAAAGTTGCTACATTTTTTTGTCCTTTTTTCGTATGGCTCTAGCGCGAAACGATCAGCTAGCGGAGAAAAATGTCAAATAAAATAAGACTCCATTTTTATCTATATTTTTAAATAACCAAAGTTCACACAGTAAGTAGCTGTAAACACAGACCAGTGCCACTGTTTAGACTATTTCTTCGTGCTTATTCATTTGGTTAAAATCTTTTTGAAAAGTGGGATGTTTTTCAATACAACTTAGCAGATCTTTAAAACTGTTCAACGTAAGTCTTTAAAATTTCAGCGAGTAGTTTACAATAGATACATAATGAACACATCATTTTTTCATCTAATTCGTTTTTAGATATTAGTAGTTAAAGTGAGGGTCTGCTGCATCGGTAACCCAGAGCAGCGCGTAAAATGCTCAAACTTGTTACCGTTAGAAGACCACCAAACTGTTAAAAACAGCGATTTTTTGTTCTTCATAAATTAATTCAAACCTTAAACTATATTTCGGAAAAACTGTATACTTTTCGAATGTTCAAACACAAATTCGTTTACTCTTATGCATTTTTACAAAAATATGATCAATCAGATCATGATCAGAAATTGCGATTTTCACGATCTTATCCTTGTAACTATGAGAATATCTTCGACTGTTTTGAATATAAATTCTGGAACTTTTCCAATACATTAACAAATGTATAAGGAATTCATTGGATATAGCCTAAATGTGGATAGATGTACTTTTTTTTTGCGGGGGGTAGAAGGGGAAATCTATCATGGACATCCAGCGCCTTGGATCTATCACTCAGGGTAGTGCTGGACTCTAAGCAGCTAAAGCCCCTCCGGAGCCCCCTCCCTGTCTTCAGTGTTTCCTCATATCCTGGAACCGCTCTCGCTTACCGTCAGAATATCAGGTCAATCTTAGTGTTAGGTGTTCGAAATAATCTGCCTCCGCAGAGATGTCCTCTTATTACTACATCCCTAAAACGATTAGAGGTTCAAGTTGCCTTCGTCTACTGCCTTGATTTTCATAACTGATGTTATCATGTCCTCCAAGAGTTGCCAGTTTTCCTTTGATTCTAGCATCCTCAGTACCATGTCATCGGGTGTAACTGGGCCGCCTAGCCTGTTTATGACTCGTAGCCTTTCTTCTCTCCACCTGCTACACCACAGCACAGTATGCTCCGCGTCGTCTATCTCCCCGCAGTACATGCATTCTCGGTCTTCAATCTTCCTGATGTCGTAGACGTACTCTGCAAAACATCCGTGTCCTGTTAGGGCCTGAGTAAGGTAGAACCCAACCTCCCTGTGTCCTCTCTCCACCCATCTTTTAATATCTGGAATAAGTCTCCTCGTCCATCTTCCCTTACTCGAGATATTCCATCTCTCCTGCCACCTCTGATAGAGTCTATCATTGGCCTCCTTCCTGCCACTTCCTTCGTATATCTCCCACCTTTCTTTTACCAGAAGGTCAATGGGAGGGATCCCCGCCACTATCAGCACTGCCTCGTAGGAGACCGTTCTGTAGGCACTGCAGACTCTCAGTGCTGCACATCGCTGTACCCTGGCCAGTCTTCTTCTCGTTCTTTCCACTGCCATCGCACTTACCCATACCGGGGCCGCATACAGGAGAATGGAGTGCACCACACTACACAGCACTCTCCTCTTGCTGGCCTTCGGTCCACTGGTGTTATGCATTAGCCTGCCTATGGCTGTTGCCACCCGCCCAGCTTTTTCCTCCAATTTCGTCACATGCACCTCGTATGTCAATTTCGAATCGAGCCATATGCCCAGGTACTTTATCGCCTGGCTCGGGCCAATTTCCAGCTCCCCTACCCTTATTCTCATGATAGGGAGATTCCTCGAATAGGTGTACCTTAGGGTGGCCCATCTCTATAGGGGGTGAATTTTTTTTGCGTATTTTTTAAGTCGCACCCCACGAAAATATACTATTATACTAGGAATAATTTATGACAAAGTTTCAGATAATTCGGTGAACGGTAACCCGTGCCGCATTCAGGTAGAAATTTGTAGATAAGATTTTATTACGGTAACCCGTGCCGCATTCAGGTAGAATTTTTGATTTTGATTTTTGTAGATAAGATTTTATTACAGTAATACACCTAAATTTTACTTAAAATACAAATGTCTACCTCTTTTCTCATAATGTTTTATTGGTGTAATTATTTCCTAGAAATTATTTGTTTTGGAAGTTTGGAAATATAATGCACCTACGGTAGGTTTTCATGTCAGTTTGCAATTGTGTTTTACAGTGGTGACATTATAAGTTCTAGCATACGTTCCTTTTTGAAAAAACATTTAACGATGGCTGATGTTAGATCCTTACGAAAGGATACTTTCATTTACTTAGTTGGACACTATTCGTCACAAATCATTGGCAATAAATTGCCGTCTAATAGACAAGTATTACAAGTGCTCTTTTATAACATTCGTGAAGTGAAGCTAAGTGTACATGAAAGTGCTAAATTAACAATAAAAGCGGTGTCAGTTTTTTGGGATAAAGCTCACATTCCGACACGTCAGGATTTTCATTGTGTTAAACAACTAGATAAATTTTATGCAGAGTGGAGGAACTTACAAAAATCGACTAAAAGGGCCAGTGCGGGAGGTAAAGAAAAAAATTTCGTTGAAAAATTGGACGATCTCTTTGACATTTCTCATGCAAATGCATTGGAGTTGATGAAAATAGATGAAGATAAGCAGTTTTTAATTAACCAAAGAAAAAAGGGACGTCCTGGATTTATGCATGGTATTGATTACCAATTTGCTTCTCAAGAAAAATCAGCTGAGGAGAAATTACAGAAATTATCCGAACGAATGCAACGAAGTCAACAAGAAAAAGCTAGATTAGAGGAAACAGTCACCTGTCCATCATCAAGTAGTAATTCAGCCGACTCCAACGAAAATGAAGATAAAATAATCGAAGCCCAAGAAGAGTTGTTACAAGACCAGCCTGGCCCGTCACAGCCAAAAAAGAGGAGATTGTATGGAACATGTAACATCATCACACCAAAAATAGCCGCTGCATTTGATGCTTGCAAAATAAGCGACAGGTATGGAGTCCATATTTTGACGGCAGTAGCAGAAGCACTAGGACATGACACCACATCTTTGTCCATCAGCAGAACCACACTGCAGCGCTCTAGACAACGCATCCGCGAAGAAAGAGCTGAAATATTAAAAACTGCCTTCGGTAATTCTGAATTGCCGGCCCCAGTCATCCATTGGGATGGAAAACTTTTACCTTCGCTCACTGGAATGGGAAATATCGATAGACTTGCTAGCTTAGTTACTAGTGGAGATATTGAACAACTACTTGGAGTACCAGCTTTGCCCAATTCAACTGGAAGAGAACAGACTGAAGTTTATGATGTGCTTTGTGAATGGAATTTGGACGAAAAGGTAATAGCTTTGTGTTGTGATACAACAGCATCAAATATGGGTTATATAAATGGGGCAGCCACACTATTGCAACAAAAATTAGAAAGAGATATTCTATATTCTCCTTGTAGACATCATATTTTTGAAGTGGTTTTGAGAAGTGTGTTTGACACAAAAATGCCTTCCTCATCTGGTCCAAATGTGCCACTATTTAAACGTTTTAGGGAATTTTGGCCTAAAATAGATCAAAATAAACTAAAAACTGGATTTCAGGTATCAAAAATTAAACACGTTTTACAACCAGTTAAAGCCGAAATTGTAAAGTTTCTAAATGTAGCTTTAACTTTGCAACAGCCTCGTGATGATTATAAAGAATTTTTAATGCTTTCTAAACTTTTTGTTGAAGAAGAGCCCACTCACACGACATTCTATCAACCAGGGGCATTTCATCATGCACGTTGGATGGCCAAAGCCATTTACTGTCTAAAAATATTTTTTTCCAAGATCAGTTCCAACTAACTAAAAAATAAAAAATAGGTATTGAAGATATATGTCTCTTTATTGTAAAGGTTTATGTAAAGGCCTGGTTTACAGCGTCATTTGCTAGTAAAGCACCGCTTCATGACTTAGACTTTTGTAAAGAACTCATTAATTATCAAAATATTGACAAAGAAATATCTCAAGCCGCAAGTAGGAAAATAGTGAACCATTTGTGGTACCTTAATTCAGTAAATGTTGGCTTATCTTTCTTTGATGACGATATTTCAGTTACCACTAAAAGAGAAATGGTTAAAGCTTTGAATAGGAAAGCACCAAATCAAGAGGGTATTAAACGACTTATGATTAGTAACATTACTGACGTTGAAAACAAGGAAATTCAGGACTTATGCGAGAACACTAAACAGTTTTTTCAAAAATTAGGTTTGTCTATGGAATTTTTGGAAAATGATCCAACAACATGGAGGGAAAATGAAAGTGTTTCAATATTGTAAACAAAATTAAAGTTGGAAATGATGCCGCAGAGAGAGGAATCAAACTTATTACTGACTATAATGACATTTTAACAAAAAATGAAAACCAAAAACAGTTTTTACTCCAAGTTGTAAATGATTATAAATGACAGTTTCCAAATGTAAAAAAAGAAACCCTGTCGCATGCTTTGGCCTAGTGCAAAAAATATTGTTTTTATTACTATATGTCTTGTAGATTTAGGATAATATTTGGTACTATGTATGAAAAAAACGTTTCATAATAAAATACACAAAGATAAAACGAGAGTTTTATTTCAAAAACTTCTAGTCTAGTTTTCTTAGTCTACGAATTTACAGTAGTATAACACATGTCATAGTCACAAAAGATAATGTCTTTGATATTTGTATGACTTGATTAGTCATTCTAAAGATAAATGTTGCTGATTAAAAAAAAAACAATGCATCAACCAAAGAATGTAAATAATTCCATTTACTTTTATTATTGCATAATAATGCATTCTGCGGCAACCCTTGCCTTCAATTTGCCTCAATAATATTTTGTTTTTTCTTCAAATGGAACCATTTGCAGGGGTGAGAAATACAAAATTTCGATTTCGAAAAAGATGGGCCACCCTAGTGTACCAGTACCTGTAATAAATACAATACAGTAAAGGCACGTAAAAATTCGTGCGAGCGATTCAGCGGCTTCAAAGTTATTTCACTATTTTTTTCCAGGAATACCGTGGCTTTAGCGGTAAATTTTATTAGAACATTTTTTATTCAGAAACACGTGGTCTATCCACCTGTATTTTTTGTTTTTTTCTACCCTGACTTAATTTAAAAAATTTGAAAAAATTGAGGAAAAAAACATTTTTTTTCACTTTTTTTTATGTTCTGCATCCGAGCGGAATGTAAACTTTTCTATACACTTTCATGAACTCATTAAAAAAAAATTATTAGTTTTTGTGGGTTTCACTATAAAATGTTCTCTGTCGTCTGGGCTATTCTAATTCTTTATTTTTATTATTATTAAATAATAAAATTGTTCAATTATTATTTCCTCACCCTATACATCTATTGTTTTAATTTACATATTATGTAATGATAGTGACTGCTCTTGTAATAATGTGATAGTAAAGGTATTTAATTCAGATACCGGCATAACTCTTCTTTAATACAATAATATTATAACAATAATATAAACATCCGATGACTATGCGTTCATATTTTCCATCTGTTTCCATCACAGTTAATCCGATAGATTCATTGGTCGAAAAGCGTCACATTATTAAAAATTCATTGGAGGGGGTAATGCTGTAACGGTCGCCATTTTTTATTGCTACACTTTGCTAGAATAATTCATCCTGTGAGGTGCGCCGTTTTTGTGTGTACCTAAAAGTGAATACATAATGGCAAATCGCAATAGTTTACCAGTGCATGACAATGCCAGCCAAGAAACATTGGTGATTAATTTTTACGAAGTTCCAGAAGCTAATGTTGTTGTTGACCCTTGCGAGATGTTTTTGAGAAGAAAATTTTGTGGCTGGTCCGTCCGTACCATTGCTGGATCTTCCTGCATCTTTTTGGCCATTACTCTGGGGGTAATCTTGTACGCTGGTACATGGGTTCATGGAATATCCAACTTAGAGCACAATCTGGAAAATATTAATGTCACAGATCGTTATTAATATGTCCATATTCCAAGGGAAAAATATGCAGCGTTATTATTGCTGACGAATTTGAATTAATTAACTTAGTTAAGGAAGAAGCTACTTCATCATCTCTCATCAGATGTTTGGATTTTCGGAAAAACTGCCCCAAGACTCCTGATCACATATTTTCTTAATAATTTAATAAAATTGAACTGTACTAAGTATAAATCTGTAACCAATACTTTGTTAGAAATGTGCTTAATAAAGTAATCTGAAGCTTTTAATATGTTTTATTGTAAGAAAAACAGAAGATTCAAGTAATATGAATTATTTTGTTTAAGAATTTCGTTTCAGGTACATACAGTGCATCCACGGATGAACTAAACTTGTAACATTTTTTATTTTTGGTTTTTTGATAAAAGCTCATTCTTTATAAAAACTTCTGCTTATTATGAAAAATCCTTAGCCGTTCTCTGGATTATGATTTACTATACAGGGTGTTCTTAAATGAAAGAAATATAAGATTTTACCTAGGGAAAAATAGCTTTCTTTAATGAATATAATTAAATCTTAGGAAGGAAGTTGTAAATAATGCAGTCAAATACAAAGTTCATGCATACCGGGTGTAACAGGATCATGGTACACACCCCTTTTCTCCTTTAGTATTGCAGATAATTGATTGAAATTTGGGACATCCTATATACATAATGAGCGGCACTTTTTGACATACAAGTGACTTTTTTTCAACTTCCGGTTTCGCCGGAAGTGACACTTGCTTTAGATTTTTAAATAGAACACCCTGTATATTTTTGCATTTTTGAATTCTGCATAATTTTCTGAATCCAACGATACCAAATAAGTGATATTTCAAACGTCAATATTTTTTATGATATACTTTTAGTTTTCCATTTAAGTGTGCCATGATGGTTCCGATTTATTTTAAAAGACCTGTGTAATGCTAGAAAAATCGAAATCCCGTCAAAAATACTAAATTACGTAATTTATGTGCAAATAAAGTTTATCAAAATGGTTTTTGGGGCAAAACTCATTTTTTTCAAATGGAACCATATTGGTACTGTGATACCATTTATTAGTACTATTAATAAGGAACTTATTCATATGTCATATTAAAATGTGCGATAAATATAAACAAAATTACAACTAAAAGAAAATACAATTTTGTTCTAATTAAATGTTAAGAAGTAACTAACTAAGGTGGGTTTGAAAATAATGAAATAATTAGCTTGTCAAACATTTGTTGGTTTACCGGTGTTTTCATTGTGTCTTTAAAAATTGTTTAAAATTCTTGTTATTTGTATTCAAAATGCCGCAAATTTTTTCAAAATTGTATTTTCTTATTTTCTTCTAGCTGTTGTTTTATTAGTAGTGCTAATAAATGGTACCACGGTACCAATATGGTTCCATTTGAAAAAATTGAGTTTTGCCCCAAAAACCATTTAGATGAACTTTATAAATAAATAAATAAATAAATAATTTATTCATGTTCAGAACCAATGGTTTTACATAAGTCAAAATTACAAATATTGTATACCGTGCGTGTAGCCGAACGCTAGGCATAGGGAGTAAAATTACAACATCGCGCGTGCCAGCTGGCTGAAATGAAATAACAGACTGGAATGCTCCGCTCGACGGAGGAATTTACGGCAGCTATGTTGTCATATCTATCGCGCTACGTGGATGTACATGCCTAATGGGAAATTACACGCACGGTATAATATCACACAGAAGTACAAATATTGTATATTACAACATACAATGGTAAACAAACATTGAAAATAATTTAACACATAGTAACATCACATAAATACTCATCAAATGAATAGTATGCTCCCTTCAGCAGAATTTGTTTAATATTATAACTATTATAACTTATTTTCCGGCAACATCCTGATATTGAGTGGCAACTTGTTAAAGAATTTTGGGCCATAATAATTTGTTGCATTTCGACTTTTTTCTAACATAGTAAAATCTAAACGAACCTCATTTCTCTGCCTAGTATCATGTTTATGAATTTCACCATGTGAAACATAGTCATTTAAATTTTTTTTAACATGCATAAGAGCTGCGAGAATGAAACAACTAGGGGCAGTCAAGATATTCAACTCGCTAAATTTTTATTTGACGTCCTCTCTAAATGGTAAACCTAACATTACTCTCACAACACGTCTTTGAAGTGAAAATATTCTGTTCAGATGAGCTGAGTGTCCCCAAGTTATTATTGCATAGGAAAAAACACTTTGAAATAGCGAGAAATAAACCATTTTTATCACATTCAGAGGCAACTCAGTTCTTAGACTCATAACCAGATAAATTACCTTCGACAATTTACTAGCCAGATAGTCTACATGTTGATCCCAGCACAGCTTAGCATCCACAATTACTCCTAAAAACTTGATATTATCGGGATTATCAAAATGATCTAATCTCCGAGTTGAGAAAATCATACTTTGCGTTTTCAATTCATTTAAATTTAATTTGTTTGCTCGGAACCAATCAGAAGTCTGCAACTGTGAGCGCTGCATATCATGTTGTAGATCATTAAAATTTTGATTGATGTTTATCATCGTCATATCATCAACAAATAGTACAACCGAAGTGTCCTTAACGTAGTTAGGCAAATAATTTACGTAAATTAAGAATAATAGTGGTCCTAATACGGAACCCTGTGGAACTCCAAATGTTACTTTTACTGATGATGACGCCATTCCGTTGTGTAAAGTTATTTGATCCCTGTCACTCAGGTACGACTTTAAAAGATTAAGTGCTATAGGTTGAAGACCATATCTACAAAGTTTAGAAGCAAGAATATCATGTTGCACACAGTCGAAGGCTTTTGACAAGTCACAGAAAATACTTCCGGCAAAGCGTTTGTTCTCAAAAACGTCTATTATACTTTCAACCATTTTGTTAATTGCCATCGTTGTAGATTTACCAGAACGGAAACCATATTGACAGTCTGATAAAATATTATTTTGTTCAAAAAAGGTGACAAGTTGTTGAAATAGGGCCTTTTCTATTATTTTCCCCAAAGTGGGTATGATAGATACAGGACGATAGTTGTTCATATCATTGAAGTCACCTTTCTTGAATAGCGGAATCACTTTGGATGTTTTAAGACATTTCGGAAAAGTTCCGCTTTTTATGCATAGATTAACCAATTTGGTGAAAGGTATAATGATAATGTCCTGTACGCATTTTATGATGTTAATATTCATGTCATATACGTCTTTGCTTGGATTATTTTTGAAATTATTAAAGATATCTCTCATTTGAATGTAAGAGATCTCTGAAAAACTAAATGAATTGTTTATCATAGGATTTGTGGTAACCAAGCTGATGGGATCAATAGGACTTGCTACGTTTTTTGTGATTTCAAATGCTATATTTGCAAAAAGTTATTGAAGTCGTTTGATTTAAATTAGAGTCAGAGTTCCTTGAACTTTTCTTGCCTTTATTACGCTTTGAGTTAATTAGATCCCACGATGCTTTTGACAGGTTTGAGCTGCGAGAAATGTAAGACTCGTTAGCACTATTTTTGTAGAAATCAATTTTCATTCTATAGATCTTTCTATATTCTTTAACTCTGTCACCTATACCTGATAAGTTTGGGTATTGTTTTTTTAAATAATGTAGAAAATTTAGTTTCTCGCGCATTTCTCGTAGTTCGTTATTATACCATTCTACCTTGGGCTGTTCAGATGTTACACTTTTTATTTTTATAGGTATTTTCTCATATATCACGTAATTTAGTATTTTTGGCGGGATTTCGATTTTTCTAGCATTACACAAGTTATTTAGAATAAATTAGAACCAACACTTAAATAGAAAACTAAAAATTATATTTCAAAAAATATTGACGTTTAAAATGTCACTTATTTGGTATCGTTGGATTGAGAAAATTATGCAGAATTCAAAAATGCAATAATATACAAAAATCGAAAGTTAGTGTCACTTCCGACGAAACCGAAAGTGAAAAAAAATCACTTGTATGTCAAAAACTGCCGCTTATTATTTATATAGGATATCCCAAATTTCAATCAATTATCTTCAAAACTAAAGGAGAAAAGAGGAGTGTACCATGATCCTGTTACACCCGGTGTATTACCCAGACTAACAAAAAAAAAGTGAAAAGTGGTCTATTTTAACTGCATTAATAGAAGTTATTTATCATTTATAGCTATTATGCAGGTCAAATAAACATTTATATTTTATTCTCCTTGTACATCGAATTTAATAACCTAAAAGTGAACTACATATAGCATTTGAACCTCACATAACTTTTCATATCCATCCCAACGCTAGCTCCATAATTCAAAATGTAATTGAAAACATATTACCTATAGCAACCCCTAGTGAGTTTCATCTCCCTTTTACTTCTGCATTTCTTTTTGATATTTACAAAACTCTATTCATACCAAAACATTTCTATGCATAGGCTTTTACTTTGTACCACGGGATACCGCCAAAGACGGAATTTGTAAAAACTGTATCTGCTTCGGTGGCTTTCAAAAGGCTTACTTTATACCACTAAAGTGATTAGATTTGTCAATCAGTCCAGGGATGTTGTGCCACCAATGTTAATAAGTAATTAAAGTTAAGTTTTGGAGGAAATGGAAACTTGTGATGTAACACATCAAAATATTTATACGCTCGAATACTAAACTCGACGCGCTTTCACCAACCATGTTAGTATCATCTCGGGGGATTAAAACTGACTACTTCTATGTAAATGTTATTCTGAATTTTTTAAATGCATAATTTTTTCGTACCCACTGCAACGTTTAGCGATGCCTTTTCACTCTCACGGTTTTTTTCCTTATGGGTTGCGGTGCCAGGAACCCCGTCGTACTGAAGCTTAAGCTTATTGTACTCCATAGTCTCGTTATCCCACTAATCCCGTCCCTCTTCAAAAGGAGAGTGTACGGTCAATCGGAGCTCTGGCTATTTCTTCTGGGGTCCCCCGAGGAATGAAAACCTCCCGGCCACCAAGGCTGGGCATTCACATAGTATGTGGTGAGGAGTTTCCCAATCCTCACCACACATCCTGCGTTCTGGATTGTCCTTCACATCTATGTTGGTTAGGTGTCTATTCAGTGTGCAGTGTCCTGTTAGGATTCCCACTGCACATCTCAAGTTGTTTTCTGCTCAGCTTTAGCAATTCGTTGGTGTTTGTCTTGGATGGCCCGCCTGTGATGAACATACGTGATTGTCTCATCCCCGGCGTCCCGGTCCAATACAAGTTATGTTTCTGACTCAACAGTTCCTTTACCATTCCTCTTGAGGTATTGTATGATATACCGCAGGATGGCTCGGATCCCATCAAAGCTGTTTTTGCGCCTTCTTTGGCCAACTTATCTGCTTTTTCGTTGCTTTCAGTACCCTGATGTCCACGCGTCCACTCCAGTTCATGTTGTGTTCCGCCAGTTTCACCAGGGATTCAAGGCAGTCTTTCACTGTTTTGAAACGTATCTCAACTGCAATCAGAGCTTTGAGAGCTGCTTGACTGTCAGTGATGATGCGGATTCTTTTGTCAGTATATGACCTCCTTATCATTTCTTGTGCACAGATTTCTATAGCTATGACTTCTGCCTGAAACACCGTTACGGTACTGCCAGTTTAGACTAATATCTGTCTCTGGTTGGTCCTCCTCTCGACGTTTCATGACATTCTAAGCCTATTTGAACAATAAAAATTTTTAAAATTTTTTTTGTCGTTACTATACTTCCACTGGATGTGGAAGTAATTTGGTGCATTGAAGGATTGAATTTGGCATGTATGATCTGACAGTCCATTTGGCACCACTTTACAGACAGCATCACAGCTATTGTTTAAAAAATTGCTACATATGTAATCAATACAAGTTGAAGAATTTGTACATATTCTTCTCCGCTCAGAAACGTGAAAATCAAGATTATACATACTGAATAGATCAGACAGTCGATATTTATGTACACTATTCGATAAATAATCAATATTTAAATCCCCGCACAATATAAGTACAGATTTGTCTTTTAATAAGTGGTCAAGTAACTCATCCAAAGTTTCGAAAAACATATTTATGTCTCCAGTAGGTGATCGGTACACAGTCACTATTTTAATTTTTTTATGATCTACCTTCATTTCAATCCCTGCCAGTTCTATATCTTTATCTTTAGAAAACTTATTTAGTGAAGTAATTTCATCAATACTTACATTGAGCGACGATTTATGAAAGACACTGACCCCGCCATTATGGTACACATTTCTACAATAACTTGATTTTTTAACATACCCATTGATGTGTGTAGGGTATCTAATTCAAATGGCTGAACCCATGTCTCTGTCAAATACAAGATATCAATGTTATGTTCATTGAGCTCGACCTCCAGTTGATCAATTTTGTTTTTTATACACTGTATATTTTGATGATACAGATTGAAACTGATTACATTTAATTTTTATCATTGACTAGTTGCTATTCGCTATTTATGTTGTATTTGATTTTTTTGATTTGATCTTTCAATACCCATTTTTTTCAGTAAAATGGGACAACTAACATCATATATAGAGTGATTAATATCAAAATTTGTCTTTAATGCAGCATTAGCATCTATGCAGTTAATACATTTAGGAATGTCGCACTCACATTTTTACTGAATTATGGTTTAAAAATAAATTTTGCTTGTTTATAGTATCAAGCAATTCGTCACTGGCCATTTCTCTGTCAATATCTATTATTTTAATGCAAGGGCTTTTTAGATCTGGTGCATTGATTTTATAATTTTTCCCCAATTTCTTCTCAGCTGCTATTTTAACTTTATTTATTTCTTCTTTAGTGCCACATTTAATTATTACGCCACCTTCTTTTACTGTTCTAACCTCAGTTATGCCAACTTCTAATGTAGCAGGACCTACATATTTTTGCACTGCTTCCAGTGTTTTTTTGCTATCTTGCCCAGTATTCTTAGGCTTAATGATTATTACTTTACTAGCAGCCTTTGCATAACTTTTTTCTCTTTTAATTGATCTCATCTCTTGGAACATTATGAATTTTATTTATCATACTTTTTAATTTTACCAATTCGGATGATACTTGCTTTTGTAGGCCGGAAATATCATTTTTTAAACTCCATACGTGCTCCAAGATGTCACCACATGTATCACAAAACCACTTTATTCCTCTACAATTTTGTACTGCATTATGTTCAGCAGATTGAACATTTACACATTTTAAATGATAAGTCGTGCAACAATCACCAGAGCATTTTATCATAGGGTCCTTATTCTTTTTTTGCATTTGCCACATTGTTCATTCATGATTGTTTACTATGATGAGATCGACCGTTGGTGGAAAGAGACAATGCCAAGCGTAGAAAACTACTATCTATCATCGCCCGCTGCAAGAGAAACTAGCCTTTATATTATCACACCTTCTCACGTTATCATGTTGCACACTGGTTTTTAGCGACAAACAAAATCACTTTTTAGTTTTTAAATATATCAACTAGTTAGGTTTCATTAAAACTATATATTTGTAGTTTATCACAATTTAAATTTGTAATTAACAACAACAATGTCTGTTAATACCACTTCCGTACACACGTACACGTTAACAACGGCTAAGTAATAATTAGACATGATTTTTTCAAATATGCAAGTGCAAATCGCACAATTATAAGTGTTAAATTCCTGGAAATGGTGAACGGCATTTGACTTTTGCAAATATTGTTCAAAATGAACCCCATCACAATCGATACATTTTCTTGCTCGCACAATTGTGTTACTCATTAATTCCTTAACATTTGTGGAGTGATGCTAGTAAAAGCTCTTCATAATTCAAAATGGGAATTTTGTAGACCTGTCCCTTGATATAACCCCAAAGGAATAAGTCTAAGGTGACCAGGTGACCTTGCAGTCCACCTTATGAAACCCTGGTTTGGAATAAGTTGTGGGCCATAAGCTTCATTGAGATAATACATAACAACGCGGCTGTTATGGGACGGTGCGCCATCTTGCTGGAAATACAACAATAGAAATTATGTTAGAGGAACTTGTTCGATTTCTTGCCGAATTTGATTTTGTAAGAATTTGAGATACCTTTGTCCTGTCAGCGTACCTTGGAAGAATATTTGGCCAATGATTCATGTTCCATAAATACCTGCCTATGCATGTATCCCAAATCTTTCTTGAAACCTCCTTTATACAACTAATCTTTGATCTTGTTGGGACCAGTATATTACTTTCTGCTAGTTGAACATCGCATTATTTGTAAAACTTGCTTCATCGGAAAAAAGGATCTTAAAGGCAAAATTATTGTCTCTGAAACTCATTAATTAACCACTCGCAAAACACAATTCGTCTTACAGAATCTCCTTTGTACAAATGTTGAAGCAGATTGTACTTTAACGAGAGGTCATTATGTTTTTTCAAAATTCTGCTTACTATTTCCCTATTTGATCCTAGTCCTTCCGCTATTTCTCTAACTGAGGTTGATTAACTGTGGCTGACGGTACCTAGTACGTTGATCTCCAACTCTTCATTTACAATGAATTCTTGATTTTGGACACGTGGTTCTCGCCGCATTTTTTTCTCAAATTTCTTGAATTAATGACGAAACGGATGTTTTCTTTCAGGAAATATCTGAGCATACATTTGACCTACAAGCACAGAATTTTTTTCAACATTCGCCATAGATTAATATCATGTCAGTTTCTTCGTTATTGGTGTAGTTCATGTTAAAAAATATCAATAATGGACACAAATCTTTCGCTAACAATAATTGTTTACATTTGTCACCTTCCTTTTGTTTTATAATATTGTGACGTGTTTCCACCCTTAGGAAACTACCCCTTGCAAATTCCGTGGGTTCCAAAAATTATAACAAGAGATGTCCACTAACACACTTTATTAAATATTTACTGGATACTTCACAATACTATTATTAATTTAAATACACTTTACTGACTAAAATCACAATGTTTATTACTTTGTTTATCTTTGAACTCTTAACCTCACTTTCTATACTTTCTGAACTTTCTGAACTACTCGCCGAGAATGCGGTCGGTCTTTTATACCCAAAAATGACAGATCTCGATTGTTCTGTAATGACGCCACCATTCTCTAGATCATTCCAGATGTCACCAGAACTAACTTCTGGTAGGTTTCTCGAGTAGGTGCAAATACGCTACATTCATTCTAAGGGTTGTAACACATTACACTGCCCCTCCTTAAGCCTGAACGTCCCGGTCAGGCAATTCAGCCTCTTTCACATACTTCGCCAGTCTATCCAAGTGTACGATCTTCATCTTGGACTTTTTGTTTCGTTGAATACGATAGACGACATCATTAATTCGGGTAATAACAGTATACGGTCCATCCCAAGGAGGTTGAAGTTTCGGGGATCTCCATTCCTTCCGCTGTGGGTTGTACAGCCAAACCAGATCCCCCACCTTGAATCCCCCTGTACTGGCATTCTGATCATAACGAGCCTTCAAGCGGTTACTAGTTCTGTTCATCTGCTCTCGATCATTCTTCGGCTGTTCTCGGCTTCCATTTCTGTAGTTGCTCATCGAAAATGGTTCTCCACGGGCAGCACAATTTTTACACTTGCGACACCAGGCCTCCACATCCTGGCGACTATTAACCCAATAGAACTGTTCCCGTGCTCTACTCAATGTCTTGTTTATGCCGAAGTGTCTGCTGGATGTTTCATTATGTGCTTCCTGGAGTACTTCTGGTACACGACACCTAGGAATCACTAGACGCATGGCAACCTGCTTCCCATCTGGGCTTTCCCATGCTCTCCTCAAAAGCCCATCTACGACCATAAGTGAATCCCATTGTGACCATAAAGCCTTCAGCCCCACTTCTTTGTTGGAAACATCCTTCCATGCTGGACGCGTTCCCTCTTCTTTTGCTCTCAACATGGGTCCGATTTCTACATCGCGCAATTGCTCTTGCCTCAGAGTTTTCTTTGACCAACTCTCTGGAAGATCGACCTTGACAGTGTTGACTTCAACCATGTTCGACAATCTTTTCACCCGAGGGTAGCGCTTGCAATCTTCTTTATCTGGTTTTCTGGATAATGCAGGAGTCTTGACTGCCTGCGTTGTCAACAGCCTGGTTTTCTCGCATTGGTCGTTCACTTTTGACAAAATAAATTGTTCGTTCCCAATCCTTAAGACTCGCTTTCCTACGTCAACAATAAATCCATACTGTTCCATAATGTCCAGTCCCAAAATGAAGTCATCCGTGATGTCAGCCACGATGACCCTGCCGTCAAAGGAGGGAGGTTTTAATCGAGGACCCGATGATGTTACTAGCTGGCCTCCTTTCTCTCTTAATTGTCGTTTAAGTCGCTCCACTTCTCCTTCGAACTCGCTCATTTTTCCTCTGATGTCACTCACTTCCTCTTTTACATGACTGACTTCCGTCTTGACTTCAGAAACTTCAGACTTTACGCTACCCATATCATCTTTGATTTCTTTCTTTAGTTCCTCAGTAGTGGAAATGATAGCGTCCTGTTGTATTTTCATTTGTTCATTCAGAATTTTCCTTAATTCTTCCTGGCGTTTTTCTTGTTCTTCTTTCTCCTCTTGCTGTCGTATCTTCAGGTCTTCCATAATTTCTCTCAATTCGGCTTTTTCTTCTTGGCGTCTTGTTTCTTCATCCTCTTTTTCTTTCTGACGTCTTGTTTCTTCATCCTCTTTTTCTTTTTGACGTCTTGTTTCTTCATCCTCTTTTTCTTTCTGACGTCTTATTTCCTGATCTTCCATCATTTTCTTTAATTCGTTCCTTTCTTCTTGACGTTGTTTTACTTGTTCTTCTTTTTCTTCCTGACGTCGCTTTTCTTGTTCGACTTTTTCTTCTTGACGCCGTTTTTCCTCCTCCTGGCGCTGCTGTGCCATCATTTTTTGGAATTGTTCGAATAAGTCCTGTATTTGTTTATCGGATGCCATACTTCTTGTTGTTACGGGCATACGATGAAATTAAAATAAAATAAATTTAACTGTCACGTCAATATCGGTAATGGAACTTCCCAGACAAATCTCGAAATAGCACGAAAAAGTCTTATCCAGAGTCTTTTGTCACTATCCAGTTCAGAGAATTTAATAATCTCCACTAATGTCCAAATAGAAAAGTTCTAGAAATTTTCACACACTAAATGAGTCTTTTTCAGTGTCTCTTATCACTTCTCAGTTCAAAAGATTTAATTATCACACTAATGTCCTAATAAAATGTTCTACAATGTCTCAAAAATGCACTTAACACTATTTTCCTGTTCGAAAATAACCCTCGAACAATATCCAGTAAATGAGTCCCCTGGGCTAACTCGAACACTCCAGCACAACTTCAGAGCTCTTCTTGTCATAAAATTCCGCTTCTGACACCAATTTGTGACGTGTTTCCACCCTTAGGAAACTACCCCTTGCAAATTCCGTGGGTTCCAAAAATTATAACAAGAGATGTCCACTAACACACTTTATTAAATATTTACTGGATACTTCACAATACTATTATTAATTTAAATACACTTTACTGACTAAAATCACAATGTTTATTACTTTGTTTATCTTTGAACTCTTAACCTCACTTTCTATACTTTCTGAACTTTCTGAACTACTCGCCGAGAATGCGGTCGGTCTTTTATACCCAAAAATGACAGATCTCGATTGTTCTGTAATGACGCCACCATTCTCTAGATCATTCCAGATGTCACCAGAACTAACTTCTGGTAGGTTTCTCGAGTAGGTGCAAATACACTACATTCATTCTAAGGGTTGTAACACATTACAATATTGTATCAAATCGTAGTGCAACGCAAATACGATTAAAGTTCAATAAAAATAGTATTGAAAGTGGTTTTTTATTTTTAAATAAACTAAACGAAATAGAAAAACAAATAGCATAGATTTAAAATGGATATCAATGAATTTAGAAAATATCTATAATTTATTGAACACCACCACCACCTTCCCATTTGAAAAAAAAAGCTTTCGATATAGAAGTGATTTGTTCAATTTTGGAGGCTTAAAAAAAACTGAACGTCGACTCAAAAATTCGCACAAATCTCGTGCTATGCTCATAATGTTGTCTTGAATCCAAGTATGTAAAAATATACAGGGTGTTCCATTTAAAAATTGAAAGTTGCAGTCTTTCCGGGTAAACCGGAAATAATCTCATGCCGTTTTTTATGTCCAAAAATCCACTTTTACAAATTTCAAACGGATAAGTTAAAAAATAAAGCCATTAGCCTGTGGCATCCGGTATCTAGATTTTTTAAATTTTAAATAAAATAATTTGCACAAGTTGGTTGTGAAACAATGATCTAAGATGAGTAGTTGTAGAAAAAGCAGAGCCAACTATTTTGGGGGGTTATTTTTCCAAGTTTGCCAACTTCATAAACTGAAAAGCCAACTCTGTAAATAATTAAATAATAATTCCTCCAAAAAAAAAATTGATGATCGCGGGGGACAAATTCTGAAAAAAAAAAAAATCGACCTGGCGGATCCGATTTTGGAGTTCACCAGACAATCCGGAATTGCGAAACTGGTCAAAATCGGCAATTTCCGAAAAATTTCAAATTTTATGGATATTTTTTAATTTTTACTTATCACCCTATATATCCCTTAGTTTAAGTCTCATTTTATTTCCACATTTAACTTCTACTCGTATAATTAAGCAGCAATATTTAAGAGATAGTTAACAAATTTGTATTTTTTTTATCGCAAATTATACAACGTTTTGGGCTTTCAACGGTCTTCCTTTTTTTATAACCAGTATTCTGCTTTTTGTTTATAAGCTTTTCGGGTGTAATTTCTTTTGCATCTTGCATGATAGACAGGACATTTTGACAAAAATAAATCCCTTTTTTTGGTGTAATATTTCAACTTAAGAGAGATATCATCCGACTTTATAGAAACTGCTTTAAATGCTTAGTCCAGTGCTTCTTCTGTAACACCCTGCACAGTTTCTTCACTATTTTGTCGGCAAAATATGCATTTCATAAAGTTTAACTCTGGGTTTAACTGTTAAAAAAAAGTTGAAAACGCGCACAAAACTGCTGACGTTAAAAAAATTGCTTAAAAGTTGTTCTTTGTTCAAATTAAATATTAAAACTAGTTTTAAATGTCTGGAAAAGAAATTCCGTTACTTTAATAGGCACTTTACCCTTTATAGTACTTTCCTAACGCAATAATAATTATTATTATAGCTGCAACTCATCAATTTTCAATAAGAATAAGCGTCATAAACCACACAGACGACAACTCCTGTCGATCGGTTAAAAACAACTAAATAAACGTTTTATAATAGCTATTTATGTAACTAGTTACAAAAGACGCAACAACACGAGTTACACAAGATTGTCTTTCGTTACATAAATGATTTTTCTAATTTTAAAATTCTAAAAATAATTTAAACATAATAAATGAAATGGATGTATTTAAAAATTTTGAAAATTAAGTAATCTTTTTCATAGTTACCTTTGCTGCTATCACACATTATAATTTTAATGTTAAAATTGACAGACGTTATTTAGTCAAGTTACAATATTATTTGAAATCCTAATTTGATAACATAATAAAGGTAAATTGTATTAATGCAAAAGTTTTGCTAGCGTATTTTGAAGGAAAGAAGAATTTAAAAGCTTCTACTTTATGGACTTAGTATTCTATTTTGTGTTGAATAAACATTGTTTCTTTATCTTTTTGAGAGTTGTTTATCTTTCCTAATTGATGACATAAGGAACTTTTTGTAACGCCATATCCTAAAATGGCATTTATTTGGCACTTTCCATGAATCAAAACAATGTCATTATTGACAAGTGTAAAATAAAGAAAAAAGAGTGAAATAAAGACATTTTATTTCACAGTGTGATATAAAACTTATTGGTTTCTATCGAAACAGCAATAGAATTTAGTCTATTTTTATAAAATTATATTGTTTTCTGATTTCGAATGGCGATACAAAAAATTTTGTATACAACCCGAGACTAAAATGTGTTTTTTTTACTCGTGTGGTTTATAGCACTCGCCTTCGGCTCGTACTATAAACGCCCCACTCCTAAAAAAAAAGCACCATTTTAGCCACTTGTTATATAAAATACTATTTTGTAACGCCATGTCCTGAAACTACAGTTTCAATGAATCAAAACAATGTCATTATTGACAAGTGTAAAATAAAAAGTGAAAATAAAGGAATTTTATTTAACAATGTGAAATATAATAAAACTTACTGGTTTCTATGGAAACAGCAATAGAATTTAGTCTGTTTTTACAAAATTATATTGTTTTCTAATTTCGAATGGTGATACAAAAAATTTTGTATATAACTCGAGACTAAAATGTGTTTTTTTACTCTTGTGGTTTATAGCACTCGCCTTCGGCTCGTACTATAAATGCCCCACTCGTAAAAAAAACACCATTTTAGCCACTTGTTATATAAAATACTATTTCGTCACCAGTTACGTACAATTTTACTTTTCATAACTAGTTACATAAAGTAGGACGTTTTGACACTTACGTCAGTTTTGAAAACTGTCACTTTATACGTCAAAATTAGAAAAACCAATATTCACAACTATGCATTATTTTATTCACATCGGGCGGGGTATCCTGAAAGACGAGAAACAAAGCCGCGGTATTGTAACTCAATCTTTTATCTTGCGACGCGACCCGGCGCGGCGGTCAAATACTGCAGCACCGTTTTCTTGAAAACTAAGTAAGTTATCAAAAAAATCACCGAAATAAAAAAGTTTCTTTAGTTCTTTGGCCACAAATTTGTAGATTACTATATACATCTATCTTTAAAAACAAAAAAGTTTTCTCAATCGAGTATTTGCTGCTGTATTTTTAACAAATTTCGTCTCACCAACTTTTTAAAAAATATTACTGGTGACACGTAATCTTTTTTGAATTTCTGCCATATCAGTCATAGTGACAAAGATCTAAATTGGCCCTCCTAAAAATTTCAATTTAATCGGACTTAAACTAAAAGAGATATAGGGTGATAAGTAAAAATTAAAAAATTTTCATAAAATTTGAGATTTTTCGGAAATTGCCGATTTTGACCAGTTTCGCAATTCCGGATTGTCTGGCGAACTCCAAAATCGAATCTGCCAGGTCAATTTACATAAGAATCAATTTTTTTTAGGTGGTTGTTCGCGAGTGTTATAGAGGGTCCTTAAAATGCATCGTAGAGATCCCTCAGTCTCCGACTATTTCACCTAAAATAAAAATTGATGAGCGGGAGAGGAGAAATTCTGAAAAAAAATGTTCAATAGAAATTGCCAACTTACGTCTCAAATTTCCAACTTTTACCCAAAATAAAAATTTATGAGCGGGGAAAGAAATTCTAAAAAAAAATTTCCCAATACAAATTGCCAAAATTTCCAACTTTCACCCAAAATAAAAATTGATGAGCGGGGGGGAGAAATTCTAAAATAAACAAATTTTAATAGAAATCGCCAACTTACATCTCAAATTTCCAACTATTACCCAACTTTTGCCAAGTTCCGCCGAAATAAATATTGATGAACGGGAGGGGAGAAAATTTAAAAAAAAATTCAATAGAAATTGTTAACTTGCATCTCAAATTTCCAACTTTTGCCAAGTCTGGCAAAGTTGGTGGGGTAATACCCCCCCATAAGCCTTCGCTACGGCCCTGAGAAAAAGTATAGTAATCTACTCGCGAGTAATAGCTATCATTACACTTTCTTTGAATAATATACTATTATATGTATGCGCTTGTACTTATATATTCTATATGTTTATACTTGAGAAGTGTTGAAAAGCAACAGTGTTGATACACTTCCTTTTGGAAAAGTATGTAGTTGTATTTATTACTCATTCGTATTACTCACGGTCTTATGATTAGTTTCTCTGCAAACTGCCGTTGTGATGTCATCAAAGTTTAAAATGCTTGCATTGTATTTATTGATATTGTAAGATTTTCTTTCCAACTTTTACATATTTTTAGCGATTTTTTAAGAAGTATTATTTTTTTACGCAGATTTGACTAAAATATTGACTTGCTGCAACAAATTATTATCACATTGTTGTTGTGACATAGAAATCACGCACCAATAGTTGTAGTTTGTACATACCTCGTACATTTATTACAGGCATGCGACAAGCGTACGATATAATGACGTCAAGCGCTTGTCTCCATCAGACAAAGCGTTTCATTATTTAAATACAAAAATCTCCCAATCTACTTCAAACTTTCTATCAGAATATGGGTATAGAACGTGAAATGAAAATGAAAAGAACTTGAAAATTAAATTTCATCAAATGACCCTATTATTACTTATTGGGATATTTAAAGAGCAAAGTTTATTTTAATAAACCAGAAAATTTAGAAACTTTAAAGAACGCACCACAACGGACATTTTAAAAATAACTTTGGAAGTTCAAGACGAATTTATTTCTCGCCTCTGTCTGAATTGTTGCCGAAAGTTAACAGTTAGAACATGTTTATTTTTAGCCAGTCTGCTCGTTTGAAATAATGAAAATTGATATAGCTCGATAGATAGTAATTAAGACTTTCCAAAGATAATACAAAGAGAGCTAAAAGTATTGGTTAACGTAACATTAACACACACACATATATATATATACACACACACACACACACACACGTATTTTTAACTAGCGATCACAAGAGTCAAAGTGTATTGCTCATATCTGTAAAGTATTGGAGTTATTCTGTATCTCCATTGTTATTATGAGAAAGACAGTTCAACGTCGACAGACGTATTGGCGCATACTTGACATATCTAAACTTTTTCAGACTTCACATTTATGCCTTGCGTAGAAAAGTCTACTTTCTTGCAATTGAAAGGGCCCACTACACCTAACATCGTACGAAATTCCGGATTGTTTTTTAATTGAAAAACGTGTGTTGTATTATATGCTACAGCAAATTTTGATAATTTTGTCTACGTTCGAGGTGGCGTATGGCTAAAGGAACTCGTAAAAAAATCTGTGTATGGACTTTCCTTGGACAGTTGGATTTACAGGGTGTCTCACCAGGAATTGCATCGATCGATATAGGGAAAAGTACGCACCAGAAAATTTTTAAAATTTAGGGAGCTACTAATGGCAGTGTGGCCAATCCAACTAAAATGATTACAAGCATCTGGCACTGCCGGTCGATACCAACTTGCTTATTTTAAATGGAACACCCTATATATTTTAGGGTTTTCGAAGAGAGCATAAAATTCTGAATCAAAACACGTAGAATACCCTATGCCTAACTAAAAAAAATTTGACAGGTGTAATGGTTTACAATAACCTTTATGACTTTCTTCGTGTACAAGATACTCATTTGCTTTTTGGCATTTAAAAAGAATATAATACAATTGAATTACATTCAGTAATGGTATACTAGGTGTTCCATTTTTGACGTTACATTTTGTAAACTTCAAACCTTGTTATGTAAGTTATGTAAAATTAAATCATTTTGGGTACGTTTTCATCCTAAATATGGATTTTACAAGATATTCGATCGTCTCCCATAAATTCTGACCTTGGATTCGGTTTCAGTGCTCCAGATTACGTATAGATATAGTGATCAATTCATGTAAGCTTTTTATTTACTTGTTTGGGATTTTTCGACCATTTTTTAGGTGTTTTTTGAGGTTATGTCCAAATTCCTAACTGATCCGCCAATTCTGACCTCAGATTCAGTCTCAGCGCCCCAAAATACGTATGGAAATGGTGGTCAGCTCATTTAAGCTTTTTATTTACTTGTTTGAGATTTTTCGAGCAGTCTCAGGGTGTTTTTTGGGGTTAGGAAAAATGCAAGAGCCAATCCGGCAACTTATCACAGTATTCAATTAGGAGAGCTACCCATGAAGAACTAGTCCGAAGGTGCGAAAAATGTGTAGAGGTTCGAGGGCGGAATTTTGAACAATTATTAAATTAAAATGGAATCATGTTTTTAGTTGATTTCATCTTGGCTATTTTAGTTTATGCAATTATGTGTCTTCAATCCAATTAATAGGCATGTTACAGTGTTTAGTGTTATTTTTCGTTTTTGTGGATATCTAGTAACAAATGTACTACAAGTTCTTGATATTACTTTATCACATTCTCCATAAATTTTAAACAAATTCAAAAAGTCTTCGTGTGTGTAATTTAAACGCGGTGGCATTTTTTGACATAAGAGCATCATTGCTAATTTGATTTTAGTTTTACTAACATTTCTTGAATTTCTGAGAAAATTACAAATATTTCAAAAGGTTGTAACTCAAAACCCACAATACTGATATCAGAAAAAAAGGAATTTAATTTTACATAACTTGATGTAAGAAAATATATAGGGTGTTCCATTTGACCTAAATAAGGTTTGAAGTTTACAAAATGTAACGTCAAAAAGGAAACACTTGGTATACTATTATTGAATTCAATTCAATTGTAGAGTGCAGTTCTCCTTGTGTTCTTTCTACATGCCAAAAAGCAAATGAGTATATTTTGCACGA
Source organism: Rutpela maculata (assembly GCA_936432065.2). NCBI lineage: Eukaryota > Metazoa > Arthropoda > Insecta > Coleoptera > Cerambycidae > Rutpela > Rutpela maculata. Next base: position 5,036,673 of record OW386294.2, read on the forward strand.
AGAAAGTTATAAAGGTTATTGTAAACCATTACACCTGTCAAATTTTTTGAAAATGTCAAATTTTACTGACTAATCAGCAATCTCAGCAGCAATTTTAACATTATGTATACCTGTAATTATGTCTTGCAAACCTTATAGTTGTATTGTATTGTATTTCTATTATACTGTATTTTATTTAACTTGTACTCAAAGCATTCGTCCATTTCATCTACCACTGTGTGGTTGAGTAGAGTGGCTAATTAGCTAGACTTCGCCACATTTTGGTAGAAATAAGTATTATTATTTACTTTGCATTTCTTTCATAATGTAATTATTATTATTATTATTATTATTAAATATCTTTGAAACGACTGGGTTTAGGCATAGGGTATCCTCTATGTTTTTGACTCAGAAATTTATGCTCTTTTTGAAAACCCTAAAATACATAGAGTGTTCCGTTTAAAATAAGCAAGAAGGTATCGCGACTTCCGGTATAACCGGAAGTATCAGATGCTTGTAATTATTATACTCTTCGCAAATCGAAAACGAAGAGTATAATGCATTTGATCGGCACATTTCTAAAACCGTAAATATCGCTCGCAGACAAAAAATTTTCATATCATTGTGTTAGTGACTGAATTCTGAACACCTTTCAAAATGTCAGTCTGTCCGTCCGTCCGTCCATCCGTCCATCCGTCCATCTGTCCGTCCGTCCGTCCGTCACGTTTCTTGTAAGCACGATAACTCAAGAAAGAAAAATCCGATTGTACTGAAATTTGGTCAGTAAGTTAGTGTTATCTAGGGGAAGGACCCTATTGTTTTTGAACAAAATCGATCGGTAAATAAAAATGTTATTAATTATTTAAATTTGAATTTTTTGATTTTTATGTTTTTGTCATTGAATAGAAATCTGGTGGAATGATATTTCATTTTAATATCAAAATATTTATATATTTTACAAATATACATTTCATAATGTAATATACAACCGTGAAAATATGATTTTAGCTCGTGTCTTATAATGTAAAAATTTACGTTTTTTTACGTGTAAGGATGTGGTGTAGTTCTTACGCTTTTGACTCGGAATCCAAGGGTCCCGGGTTCGAAACCCAAATGGGGTTTGGTATGTTTTTTTTAATTTTTACTTTACTTTACACCGAGTCTTTTACCAACTAAGTTCATACTATAAAATTAAAAATGTCTTAAACTAACATTATTTACAAAAAACTGCGAAGAGTATCCTATAGAATGTGTAACAATTATATAAAAAGTTCAGTGAACAGGCGAAGAGTACGTTTCTAGCTTGTTTTAGTTGAATTGGCCACACTACCATTAGTAGCTCCCTAAATTTTCAAAATTTTCTGGTACGTACTTTTCCCTATATCGATCGATGCAGTTCCTGGTGAGACACCTTGTATAAATGCCTGTTGAACCTGTGAAATAGTACCTGCACTATTTAGATTTAACTTCTATGGTACTTTACGTCATCAAAGTAACAATAATGGTACAATACTACCTGTAGCGAAGTTCCCCATCTTTGAAAGTAATAGTACATTCAAATAAAATAAATCTTCTGGCGAAGATAAAATATCCGTCAATATACTAAAGTTTCTGAATTCAGTTATTGCTAAACCGCTCTGTCACATATTTAATTTATGTCTTGAAAAAGGTTTTTGTTCCTAATAGTCCAAAAATTTCAACAGTAACAGCTATATACAAAACAGGTGAGAGGACAGTAATATGTTATTACAGACCGATCTCAGTGATAACCAATACTGCAATAGTTTTAGAAAAATGTATCAAAAATAGATTATTAGAACATTTAAATTATGACAAAATTATTTCCCCCAATCAATATGGTTTTGAAAAAGGTATGAGCATTGATGATGGTATATACGAGGTTATGAAAACTATATACAGGGTGTCTCACCAGGAACTGCATTGATCGATATACACACCAAAAAATTTTGAAAATTTAGAGAGCTACTAATGGCAGTGTGGCCAATCCAACTAAAATAATTACAAGCATCTGGCACTTCCGGTTATACCGGAAGTCGATACCAACTTGCTTATTTTAAATGGAACACCCTATATATTTTAGGGTTTTCGAAAAGAGCATAAAATTCTGAGTCAAAAACATGTAAGATACTCTATGCCGAAACCCAGCCGTTTCAGAGATGTTTGACATTTAAAAAAAATTTGACAGGTGTAATGGTTTACAATAACCTTTATAACTTTCTTCGTGTAAAATATACTCACTTGCTCTTTGGCACGTAAAAAGAACACAAGGAGAGCTGTACTCTACAATGGACCCGTTTAGTGTGACGTCAGATTCTAGGCAACCAACAATACAAGTGTGTGTTGCTAAAGATTTTGAGCCTTATGTACTATACATTTAAATGCTAAAAATATGGCTGTTGATCAGGGCCTCTAATTTTATTTGGTTAAAACACATATTAATTTAATTGAGTAAATTATATGTAGAACGAATCTAACGTATCTTAAGTATATGGCCTATGAATTGAATTGTCTTAGATATGCCATATAATTGAGTAATAACACAAAATTGTTAACGGCAATTTTTATCATCCTTAATAGCAAGGAGCATAAGAGCGAAAATAATAACTGTAAATTTCGTTACCCCACTTGTATTGTCGGTTGCATAATATTTGACGTCACTACTAAACGGGTCCATTGAATTACATTCAATAATAGTACACCAAGTGTTCCATTTTTAACGTTACATTTTGTAAACTTCAAACCGCTATAACTTGTTTAGGTCATATAGCTCATATATTTTTTGCATCAAGTTATGTAAAATTAAATTCCTTTTTCTCTGATATAAGCATTGTGGGGGTTTAAGTTACAACTTTTTTAAATATTTGCGATTTTCTTAGATATTCAAGAATTGTTAGTAAAAATTTTATCAAATTAGCCATGATTAGAAACAATCAGTAATGTCAGTCATTCTCGTATGTCAAAAAAATGCCACCGCATTTAAATTACACCTACCAAGACTTTTTGAATTTGTTTATTATTTATATGATCAAGTAATATCAAGAACTTGTAGTACACTTGCTACTCGATATCCACAAAAACGGAAACCGTCACCAAACACTGTAAAACGCATACTGGATAATTTTAAAAACTATGGCCCTGTCGAGGTAAGAATTCAAAAGCGGAAGCCTATTGTTGATGACAAAAACGTAGAAAGAGCAAGTCTGGGATATTTTCATGCATTTCCAATGATGTCATTAGACAAGCTGCTCTGGAATTGGGACTATGCAAGGATTCAGTTCACAGAATCTTAATTAAACATAAATTTCACCCGTTTTCGTTCCAAATGGTTCAACGATTAAAAAAAACAGATTTGATAAGAAGAGAAATTTTTTGTGAATTTATTCTAATAAGGTCTCTAGGCGACGATTCTTATTTGGGAAATATTATATGGTCAGATGAAGCTAAATTTACCAAAAACGGACTTGTATAGTCAATTTTTTTTTGTTTTTTTTTTTTTAAGTGAAAGATAATGAATGTTTTACAAAATTTGAGTAATAATTATTTAGAAAATTTACCTCTCGCCGAACATAGAAACATTTTTTATCAGCACGACGGTACTCCCCCACATAACGCGTATTTGATAAATAATTTTTTACAAGAAACTTTTTACGATCAATGGATCTCCAATAATGAACCTTTTCTATGGCCTCCTCGCTCGCCCCATTTATCAATTTTAGATTATTTTATTTGGGGACCTATTAAAAATAAAGTTTATGAGAGCCCATTAACAACTATTAAAGATTGTACGCAGAGAGAAAGAAATGCATTTTAAAACTTATCACAGGATTCAATTAGGATAGCTACCCATGAAAAACTAATCCAAAGGTGCGAAAAATGTGGGGCGGTTCGAGGGCGGAATTTTGATCAATTTTATTAAATTAAAATGGAATAATATTTTTAGTTGATTTCATTTTAGCTATTTTAGTAAATAAGCAAGCTGGTATCGAGTTCCGGCATAACCGGAAGTGCCTGGTGCTTGTAATTATTTTAGTTGGGTTGGCCATACTGCCATTAGTAGCTCCCTATATTTTCAAAATTTTCTGGTGCGTACTTTTCCCGATATCGATCGATCCAGTTCCTGGTGAGACACCCTGTATAATTCTTTAGATACTAAAAAGAAAGAGATTGTAATATTTTTAGACTTGGCCAAGGCCTTCGATGCAGTGTCCCATGAAATATTAGTTAATGAGTTGTTTGAATATGGTACAAAAGGTGTTGCTAACGATTTGTTCAGAAGTTAACTTCAAAATAGGGAGTGAATATCAACTGTAACATTAGTAGATGTAGTTCAAGTCTAGTGCCAGAAGATATCCATCATCCTGCACAGGAAGCTGTAGATAATTTCCCAGATTCAAGATCTAAAAAGAAAGATATCGTGGTTGACTGTAATTTTAGATTAGCAGACTTTGAAAAAATGTACGCTGTAGATACATTTTATGAAATAATAAATTCCATTTTTTCACAATGTGTTCCAAAAGTCAAGATTCACACGAGAAGGTATTCAGCCTGGTTTACTAGAGAAATTATTGTTTTAATGAAAGGAAAAGAGCGAAATCGTGGACTGTAAAAAGAATCACATGTGAGTAAAATTACGCAAAATTAAGAACCAAATTAAAACATGACAAAAATATTGAGCATAATAAATATCTAAAATTGGATTCGCATTAATGTTATTTTCAATAACATTAATGCGAATCCAATTCAATTCTGGTCATATATAAACAATAAAAAAGAAAACAGTAGAATTCCACCTTTTATGTTTTTTAACGAAAATAAATTTGAGAGTAATCAGGAGATAGCAGATGGTTTCGCCAATTATTTTCGCAGCGTCTATGATGCGGTTCCCGGGAGTGATCTGGACGGCAATAAGGGGTCCAGTCCATACACGGGTGCCCTAAGCATAGACGCTATTTCAACTGAAGATATTCCAGAGCCAATTAACAGCTTAAAACTTGATGATAAATTTCCTCCTTATATTCTAAAAGGCTGTAAGGATTTGATCCTAGAGCCTCTATACATCATTTTTAATCTGTCCCTAAAATCACAAACATTTCCAGATACGTGGAAAATTGGGAAAATATGCCCAATACTAAAAAAAGGAAATAAAACATGCACAGATAACTATAGGCAAATTATTCTGTTATCGTGCTCTAGTAAAGTATATGAATCCATTATGCACAAGTATAAATTCCTTCTTTTCAATCTCCCTCTCATTTATGAAAACCTACATGGATTTATGCCCAAGCGTTCGACACTTACCAATTTAAGAGTATTTGCGTCTCACATCTACAAGGCCTTTGAGAAATCTTATATGGTGGATGTCATCTATACAGATTTCTCAAAGGCCTTTGACAGAGTTACCCACGAAATACTATTATCTAAAGTCACATGTCAGTTTGGTTTCACAAACAGTCGTCATGCCTAAACCAACGTCTCCTATATGTTGTGAACAATAACAGCAAGTCTAGAATGTTTCATGCTAGTTCTGGCGCACCGCAGGGGAGTAACCTAGGCCCACTACTGTTCCTAATTTTTATTAACGATATCATTAATATAACGAACTGCGTGACGCTCCTTTACGCTGATGACATAAAAATCTTGAGGGTTATCAAAAGTTTACAGGATTGTGAATACCTTCAAATAACATTAATAACATTTATAGCTGGTCAGGAAAAAACAAATTACCTCAATAATTTTGACTACAGCGTGAACAATATTGCTCTTACCCGAGTACTTGAAATTAAAGACCTTGAAATAACAATTGATAGAAATTGTCTTTTAATACACATATCCATCATACAGCCCGAAATTCTAGGTTTTATCTACCGTAACTGTAAGGAATTTAAAAACATTTATTTCACTTTATTTCTGCTAGAAGTAAATTAGTATACTGCGGGTCTATCTGGTCTCCTCATTATAATGAATATACAAAAGAAATAGAAAAGCATCTTAAATATGTTTACTATCGACAACACAATATATATCCGTTAGACTTGCCTTATGACAGTCTTTTGATGAAATACGTCATTTCGTGGAAAGCCTAGGCAGTACATGAACTGCCGGCATATCATGTAAATTTTTGAGGTTACACAATCTGCCTAGGCATTTCTTGAAACGCCGTGGTCGTCTCGGCACATGATGTTTAAAGTCGTTCTACACCATCTGCCGCAAATTAGATGTTGACTGTTCATGAAGTGACTGACAAGAAATTATTGCATTACGCATTAACAAAACTGATTTGTTTGTGAATAAGTTTCTTATAACTGTCAAATAATTTTTGTTTTTTTATAGCTTACTTTAAAAATCATTTACACTGTTTTTCTGTCATAATGAAAAAGAAACTAGTGGAAGCATTATACTCTTCGCCGATTTACTGTGCTTTTTATATAAATGTTACACATTCTATAGAATACTCTTCGCAGTTTTCTTGTAAATAATGTTAGTTTTTGGACATTCTAAATTTTGTGATCCCAACTTTGTTGTGAAAAAAAAGAATAAAAAAAAAAACAACTCTCGGATTAAAACGAGCCCTTTGGATTACAAGGCAAAACCTTTGGCCATTGGACCATAACATATTTCTACAAAAATTGTCTGTAATGCATATCATTCGAGAATTATATTTCAACGGATTAGATAAATTATTATGAAATATGTATATTAGTAAAATGTACGAACAAAAAAAAATTATAGAGAATAACATTTCGCAAGATTTTTATTTAAATACAAGTGACAAAAATTAAGAATTTTTTTTTTAATTTAAATGATTAATAACTTTTTTATTTACTGATTGATTTATTCAAAAGGGTTCTTCCTCTAGCTAACGCCAACTTATTTTCCAAATTTCAGTTCAATTGGACTTTTCTTTCATAAGTTATCGAGCTTATAAGAAACATGACGGACAGACAGACGGACATTTTGAAAGTTGTTCAGAATATGATACGAAAATTTTTTCTCTACGGGCGATATTTACTGTTTTAGAAATGTGCCGATCGAATGCAATATACTCTTCGTTTTTGCGAAGAGTATAATAAGTTTATTAACCCAATGGGTTTGACGGTGCGTTAGATTGGTCTTGAAAAGTAGTATTTAACTGAGGGGCTGCTGCGGGGTGGTGCCATTTCAAAAAAGAGACTTTTTTGCAAAAAACTAACTTCGAAAACTTGAAATGGACCCAGTTATTAAATTTGTCAGTTAATAGTCAAAGGACAATGTTAAAAATAGCTGATTTTTGACCACCATCGCGGAACACATAAAATCTAGAGAAAATAGTTGGAAAATGCTCAAAATTAGTAAAAATACGTGTTCGTGGTATCAAAAAGGCTGGGGAAAATTCTATTTCACCCCTAAAAAACATAAAAACAACCCCTGAAATTGCTTTGATTAATAGCTTATACTGAGTGTGAAAATTATATTTATATTATGATAACTATTAGGTATCGATTCAATGGAGATAACAAAAGGGTAAAAGCTACCCCTATTCAGGGGTGGAACGCACTCTAGATTCAAAACAAAACTTGGCTCTAAAAAAATCAAGTCGGCGTAAAAAATAGTTCTAACCCATTCAGAATTTTCCCAGGAACAGAACAATATACAGAGAGTTACATTTAAAAATCAAGAATTGGCGTCACTTCTGGCTAAACCGGAACTCCCAGAAAATCTTTAAATACGTCAAAATGTGGCATATTACATCTATATTAGCTGTGCCGAGTTTCATTTTGGTATCTTAAAAAATAAGGGACAAAAAGAGGTTCTAGTGACATCGTTGTTACTAGGGTTTGCAATTTTCAATCACCAGTAAATCGGTAAATAAAAATGTAAATAACCGGTTAACCGGCATTTACCGGTAATTTTTAGAATGAATGATTAGGGTGGCGACAATGGCAATTGTTTCTTTCCATGTACGAAATTATCCAAATTTAACAAAAAACATTTTTTTCTACGTGCAACAAAACGTTTTTTATCAAAAGGAAAAAATATAAATATAATACATTTAAATAAATAACAAAAATATCAACTTAAATAACAAAAATTGTAAACATAAACTCAAATAGTGAATACCTAATCTGAAAATAAAATAATTTTTAAAAATAGCCCGTTCAAAGGGTTAGTTATTCAAAGCTGCATCTGTTAGTCGTCTGATATTTTGTGCATAGAATACCACCAGTTGAAGATGCCCTTCCTCAATCGACACTGGTACGTCGATGAGTTAATAAGAATTGATAATACTAATAACATACTTCTAAATGTTTTCCACGGATATTTGCGGCAGAGAAATATTCAATTTCCTGTCGCAAGATATTGTCAATGTCTCTCTTAATTGTATTTCATAGGGCTTGGTGTTTGGGTTTTACTTGTTATAATATTATTTCTGTTAAAGGTGCTCAGTGCTGGGACAGTCACTCTGTATTTAGTGAATACACATAAACAGAAACGCTGAATACGTGACATATCATAATAGTCCACGCAAAGTAATAATATTTGAGATGCGTACCCTAGATAGGGTTAGAAACAGATACCCGAAAAGTCAACCCCTCCCCCATTTAGGGTTGGAACATTTGTAAAAAACCACCCCTAACGGGGACTTAAAGCTGGTTTTTCACTTTTATCTTGTAAACCATTCGTCGGAAGAGAAAAAAGCATAGGAAATAAAAAAATTGTCGTTAAATTCTGCATGAAAACGTCCTATTAACCTTGTAGCTTATCCTCACCTAGTTTGGAGCGCACAGGTAAAAATCGATCATATTCTAAGTTTTACAGCGAATATTTTAAAACCGGTTACTTTAACGAGAAAATGCTCAGAAATGAATTTATAGAGCAGAATGTACTCTATAAGATGCATGTATAACGGGTTTTGACGCAAGTGATTTTTATTTATTTTCCCTTTTTTCCGCAAAGCTGTATTTTTTAATTTGAGCTCGTTTCCACACCACCCTCGAGGTAGAGCTCTCGGTGCGTTTTTTTTAAAGTGGTTTCCTCTGTAGGCCTATTTTACTCATTAATTATCTTATTACCTTTTTGCAGCTGCAGGATATTAGCTGTAGTGTGGAGATTGGTGCTGGTAACTCGGTCGTATAAAGGGCTGCTAAGATGTTGCCCACTTTCTTCCAACCCCAATCCGTTGGCTTCAAGTTTTCCCCTCGTCAAGACTGAATTTGGAGAAATGTGTAAGAATGTTGATGTAATACCTCAGATGTTTTTGGCAGTCTTGATAATCAGGGCGAGAATATCAATATCTTGTCCGACGGTGACCATTGTATCACTTTCGTGAGATCCATTTAAAGCGGTTTGAACTATGAGTACGTCAGCGTCGTCTACAGTAGTAATTGTTTTGATTCTCTCGTTTTTAAATCTCTCCACCAATGCCGAAATAAACCGGTCCTTATTTGTGAGATTGTTTATCATTTTATTTTGCGTTTCAATCAGTGGAAATAATTTCCGGTGAAATGCGTTTCAAAAGTCGCTGCTGTCTTTCGATGCTCTTCGTACTGCAGACATTGTCAGAATACCCACTACAGTCACTTTTTTGCCGTAATGATTACGAATAAAGCGAACATAGGCTGTATAAACGCCGTCAAAGGTACCCTGCTTTGGCCATATTACTCGATGAATCAAATTGCTGCCATCAACAATGAACTGGCAATCAGAAAAATCTATTGGCCTCTCTCATACAGCATTGAAAATATCATACAGAGACGAATTCTTGGTTTTTCTCATTAACCCTTTCTCGTCGAAGAGAGGAAGAGAGATTGAAGTAAACTCAAAATTGAAACATGACTCCAAAAATTACAAATACATGACTGTTTATTTATTTATATTTAATTTTCAGAGTATCAGGATCTGAGAGAGAAGTAAATAAAATGATACAGAAAATGCAATATAATTTTAAGTATACTATATATACGTTTAAGGTAATTATTCATGTCTGAAGTTTTTATTGCCATAATCCTTCCGGGTATAGCCTGAGGCCGTCCTTATATCAGGGATCTCAGCAAAGTCATGAAAGTCATTAAAAGTCATTATTTTTTTTGTCAGTCAGTAAAAGTCATTTTCTTCATTAAATTATCATTATTGTCATTATTTTACTTTATTTACATTATTTTACCCTAACAAAATACAGGAAGCGAGCTCTAAATATTTAATTACGTTTACACAAAAACTTCCATTTGAAAAAGATATCGGAGAATTAGGGTATGAATGGTGCCTCTTAAAATCAGAGCCATGGCACCCGCATACACAAAAAAAATCTGAACTGACCACCCGACATCATTTTATATGTATTTTGGTGAGCTGAATCTGATGATAAAAAAAGCTTCAAGACATCAAAATTTTTTCATACTGTCATTTTATTCCTCAAATAATGGGATATTTGAGGAATAAATTGACAGCAGGAAAAAATTTTGATGATTTAGAGCTTTTTTATCATCAAATTTGGATTCAGCGCACCAAAATACATATAAAATGATATGTCAGGTGATCAGATTTTTTTTGTGTATGCCGGTACGCCGCACAGTGGGAAATTTTTCAATTTTTTTAGACAAAAATACGTCTACAATGCAATTATTAATGGATTTGAAATTTTTTTTTTTTAATAATAGGTATCACCCGATGTTTGAGCACTGCCCAAATTTTAAAAACGTTCAACATAACCTCAAAAAATCCTTTAAATATATGAAATTCGTGTATTTTACTTAAGTAAAAATGCGAATTTCTGTTTTTTAAAAGTTTTACTCAGAAAATATCTTTTACCACATGTTTTTTGGGTCGCTGATTAAGAAAAATGGGCTCTGATTAACCAGAAATTGATATAACGCTTTCAAAATACCGAAAAACACCCCTAATAGGGATTTTTTCGAAATATTTTTATTAAAAATGTAAAATAGTATAGTAAAGTATATTTCTTATATGATAAATATAAAACCTTAGTTATTCAAATAATAATTCAGTAATCATTTACCCTAAGGGTTAATCAGAGGGGTTGAAACAACCCCCATTTCGACAAAAAATACAAAAATATAGTTACAATGGTTATTTTTTAGTTTTTGCTTCAAAATAGGGTAAGAGAGTACATTGTGACTATGAGAGTGTATCTCAACCCCCTTTAAGGGTGAAAACCACCCTTAAATGGCTGTAGAATTTGAAAATAGGTTTCGAAATTTTTTGAAATTTTAGAATCACGTCTTCTTCGATATTTTCACTAAAATCAGTCTCCGAACCTTGTTTGATAAATAAAAATTATTTTAAAGGTTAAATTAATCATTTCTTATATACTTTGACAATGTGAATAAACAACAATTCAATGTTAGTAGAAACAAATTCTTCAACGTTTTTAAGAAGCTCGTAAGTTAGAAATCGCATTTTTTCCATTTGAAAGGAAAAAAAATATTTAAAATGAAATGAAAATTTCTCATCCATTCTATGCAATGTGAAACAACAATCCAATTTTTAGTAAACATATTTTAAGCATCCTAAAGTTCAAAAACAATTGGGTGTTTAAAAGCAGCTTAAAATTAGCAGATATCTCTATTTTTTTCAAACAAATTAAATTTTAGATATTTAAAAAAAATTTTTTAAAATAAAGTCTAAATTTTTCATACATTCTACTCCATGTAAAACAAGTATCCAAAGTTAAAAAAAAACAGATTTTAAGATAGTCTTAAGATAATTTAATAAAATGGCATTAAAATGGATGTTAATCAATTTTTTTTTATTTTTTTATCAATTATATACTTAGTAGTAAAAAATTACTGAAAAAAATACAATCAATCATCTTATTAAATGCTAAAGCTTTGATAATAATTGTCAATTATTTCATATATTACAATCATAAGATTTAAATTTTATAGTAAAAAAAAAACTGCGGTAAAGAATCGAATCTGCAGTTGTTGTTAAATCTCATAATTGTAAATAATAATTGAATTCATATTTTATATTGTTAATGCTATAGAGTTTAATGAAATAAATGTACTTATTTTTAATAATTTTGTTTACTAATGACTTTACTTTTGTTAAAAAATCTGTTAAAAAATCTATACTAGACTATTTTACATTTTTAATAAGAATATTTCGAAAAAATCCCTATTGGGGGTGTTTTTCGGTATTTTAAGAGTGTTATATCAATTTATGGTTAAAATCTGTACAAAACTATTTTACATTTTTAATAAGAATACTTCGAAAAAATCCCTATCAGGGGTGTTTTTCGGTATTTTGAGGGTGTTATATCAATTTCTGGTTAACGGGACCCCATTTTTCTTAATCAGCGACCCAAAAAACATGTAGTAAAGGATATTTTCTGAGTAAAACTTTAAAAAAACAGAAATTCGCATTTTTACCTAAGTAAAATACACGAATTTCATATATTTATAGGATTTGTTGAGGTTATATTGAACGTTTTTAAAATTTGGGCAGTGCTCAAACATCGGGTGATACCTAACAATTATTTAGAAAAAAAAAAATTTCAAATCCATTAATAATTGTATTGTAGACGGATTTTTGCCTAAAAAAATTGAAAAATTTCCCACTGTGCGCCGTCACACAAAAAAAATTCTGAACTTGTTATGACGTTACTTAAAGGTTAATAAATAATCAGATATTGCTCAATTTTGTAGTTGTTATTAAATGTTACTTGATAAAAAAAACCAATAGATATCAATCATTTGGATTTAGTAAAAGGTAATTTTTTAGTTACATTATTTTCAAAAAGATAGTCATTGTTTTCAAAAAGTTAGTCATTATTTTCAAAAGTTTGGGTCATTAAGTCATTATTTTTTAGTAAGGTCTACGCTGAGATCTGTTATATCTACGTCGGTACTGTACATATTTTACGTATAATTATAAACGCATCTGTGTGAAAAAAGAGGAAAATAAATAAAAATTACTTGCGTCAAAACCCGCTATGCATGCATCTTATAGAGTGAATTCTCTATAAATTCATTCCTGAGCATTTTTCTCGTTAATCGTTAAAGTAACCGGTTTTAAGATATTCGCTGTGAAAATTAGAACAGCATCGATTCTTACCTGTGCGTTCCAAACTACCTCCCTGTTCGACGCTGTGAGCACGAGGGTAAGCTACAAGGTTAGTAGGACATTTTTTATGCAGAATTTAACGACAATTTTATTATTTCCTGTGCTTTTTTCTCTTCCGACGAATGGTTTACAATATAAAAGTGAAAAACCAGCTTTGAGTCCCCGTTAGGGGTGGTTTTTTGCAAAAAAAGGGACGTTCCATCTCCGAGTGGGAGGGGGGGACTTTTCGGGTATCTATTTCTAATCCTATCTACAGTACGCATCTCAAATATTATTACGTTTTAAATTATTTCTTCTGTTCACTGTTTTTTAATCTAATTTGCGTGGACTATAAGATATATCTATGTCGCGTTATAAGTGCCCCATTCACATTGAGATCTGTATCGCTACATGTTACAAGTATCGGTATCAGCTGGTATCGTCGTCTGTTTCACTGTCGAGAAACTTCGATACCGTGCACCTGAGACTGATACTTATTGCAGTGTGTATTTTCCTGTATCTAGTAGCGAAATATGAACGTGAATAATATATTTCTTAAAAATAAAATAATATGTCGGATGATCGAGAATTTTGGGAGAAATTCTTAAACATGTATAAACTGTATCTATGCTTGTGGAATTCTACATCACAAGAGTATTCAAATGGGCAAATTCGCGAAGTAGCAACCAGCGACTTGATTGACAAGTGCAAAGAAAGATATCCCAATGTGCGGACCGCAATTTTGTTATAAAAAAAATTTAGTGGAGCGAAAAAGAGGTAAAATTGTGTCGTTTTTTTTTTTATGAGCTTAGAACGAGATCAGACACAGTGGGTATTACCAACAACATCATTTTACACATAAAAACACAAAATACGACATTTTTCAGTGGTCACAGATATTCTTATTTGAAAAAAGTGTAAAATTTAATTTTTTTTTAAATCATGTTTTTTTGTACATCCATTGCCATATCTCAAAAATGAATTGAGCTATCGATGTGAACTTTTTTTTGCTATAAAACACACACTTAAGCGCTTCTCTCTATTTATAGGATTGCTAATAAAAAAAATGTGAACATGCCAAAAACGTAGATGACCCTGAAAGTTTAGAGAATACGCCATCAAATTTTCACTAAACGAGAAACTTTTTTGTTTTTGAAAATTTTGTGTAACATGCTGTGAAGAAAATGAAGTCAATAGACTAAAAAAGTTTTTAGAAAAAAAAATATTTCCATTATTAGCAATAGTTTGCTAGTTACGAATTTTTTAGTATGGAGGAATTGTTGAAGCGTACGCGCGCCGTACTTAAGAATAATAATGATTATGTATTGTGTGTAACGGAACTTTTCATTATTACTTTTTTATGTTTAGGACTGTTTTATCACGTTTTAGGATCTGAAAGGATAACTTATTTTTTCCAGTGGCACATTAAGGACTAAGGTTGAAGGCAAAAAGGAATTAAAAATCTTAAATGGAGTATGCATTGCATTGAGATCTCGGAAACGGTGAAAAATAATATTGTAGTAAAATGGGAAAAATCCCATAAACAGAAATTTAGGAAAAGTAATAATTTTGGAGTGTTTTGATAGAAAGTGAACTATCGAGTTTTCCTTTTTTTGCGTTATTATTGGAGCTAAATAAAAAAAGACAGTTTCTTAAAGCGCGTGGCAATCTTAACATTTGTATCCGACATTTCCTGTGTCAGAGTCCCTATCCGAAACTCCCATGCATTGCATTTTTACCCTAGATCCACACAATAACACAGGTCGACAAAAAAAATTCTGCTTCAAGGACTAAACCTATCATGCCTTAAGTATTTTTGCGTGCTGAATCCGAATTTTCCACTTAGATTTCGAGCAAATGTCAAAAATTGTAAAAAAATCGTATTTTGACAATAAAAACCGGGATTTACTCGAAATCTACGCGGTAGAAAATTTTTTTAATTGAAAATTCAGATTCAGCACACAAAAATACTTAAGGCATGATAGGTTTAGTCCTTGGAGCAGATTTTGTTTTTTCTTTTTGTAGACCTGTGAATTGAGTAAACGTGTTATTTTCGCCTAAATTAGGTAACAAAAAAGAAAAAAATATCCTAAATTAGGTAAGTGTTTTTTAATTTCCGCAGCACTCATTATAGTCTCTAAAACCTGTTTCCATGGCTTGTGCACAAGTTTATCGTTTTCCTCTATTACTACCCATAAAAAATTCACTCCATTTTACAGTGACACTTAGATTGCTTTTTTATCTTAAATATTTATTAAGCAGATAATCCACGCACAATTCGCACAATGACCATACGTTCTACAATATCATACAAGTGGTAATAAGAGAAAGAATATCGTTACACATTTTACTTTCACATCCAGTGGAAATATAGTATGGACAAAAATATTTTTGAAAATTTTTATTGTAAAGATAGACTTAAAAAAATTTCTGTCTGTCTGTCGGTCTGTCTGTAACTTTTTTGTGCGCACGATTACTCTGGAACCGTTTAAGATATTGACTTGAAATTTGGTACACGTACCATGTATTTTAACGAGATCTGGGTTAAAGGGTTCGGGGTAAATGGAGGTAAATAGGCAAATCAAGCAAGTAAGAGTCCATAAAACTGGTATTTAGTATATATAAGAGAAGCTAAGCTCTCAAAATTTTTTTTGGCATTAACCACCCCCATTACCAACTCCCACCCCATTATTCAAGGGGCCGAAAAAAATAAAATTGTCATTTAGTGTGTGTACAAGAACCAAAGGCCTCAAATTTTTTTTTACTTTATCCACCACTACTACCACCCCCCTTCCACCACCCTCAGCCCCACTACCGATGTGGCATATCGTTTTTGGGGTAGACGATTTCAAATATTATATTATTAAAGTTCCATAAAAAATTATTTCCACATTCAAATTTTTTTCGTTCTGAGAGACTTGGATAGAAGATCTGGATGTGGAAGTGGTGATTCCTTGGGCAGCGGTTTTGTAATTTGACCTTCGACGAAAACCAATAACGTTGATAGTACACCACCCTGAGGCTAGTTAGTTTTAGTGGACGCGGGCGTATTAATACTCAATTTCTGCAATTCGCGCGCTCTAAAAAAAATCACTGTACCTAAACTATAAAAGACACAATAACAATCATGCTATCAAAAACTTTTTTGGTCTTTTGGCTTTATTTTCTTCGCAGCATGTTATACAAAATTTCCAAAAACAAAAAAGTTTGTAGCTTAGTGAAAATTTGACTGCGTATTTTCTGAACTTTTAAGGTTATCTAAGTTTTTAACAAGCTTAAAAATGTTTTAATTAACAATACTATGCACAGATAGAAGCGCTTAAGTGTGTGTTTTATAACAAAAAAAGTTCATGTGGATAGCTCCATTCGTTTTTGAGTTATGGCATTAGATGTTCAAAAAAACATGATTTAAAAAAAAAAAATTTCACACCTTTTTAAAAATAACAATGTCCGTGACCACTAAAAAATGTCGTATTTCATGATTTCTAATGAACATCGACCTACTTAACGAAATGGTATACATCTAGGTTTGTTCTAAGATTAAAAAAAAAACTCGAGAAGGAAGCGACTTTTCCCGTTTTTACTCCACTAATTCATAGTTTTCGACGCCTTTCTTTTTTTAATATTTTGACAGTACTATTGCAACTGCTATAATTACCGGTTGGGGAGGTAACATTTCAGATGTGCGTATTGAACTGAACTGATGTTTCATGATTCTGTCTCAATATGTATGGCAAACTTGATACTTGATACAAATCTCAGATACACGCATTGACATTTGTATCGATACATGTAGCGATACAGATCTCAAAGTGAATGGGGCCCTTTAGAATTCCGGTGTCCTGCAATTTTAATTATACTCTGTTTTAATATTAGCAAAGCACATGCTCTATATTCAACGAAATATCCGAACGAAGAGTGGCGATACGGGTTTATATAAAAAACCAATAATTAATGCCGCTGATGAGTTATTTGTTCTACTCACTCATTATTTGTAAATACGTAAGTTGATTGTACGTTAGTTTCCTTTTCAACCTCAATTAGCGTTACATTCTACCGCTAATGACTTACAGATAGACAATAATTATATACGAACGAGTTTGTATCCATCATTAGGTTGATAGCGAATTGGGAAATCCCTCGGGATAGCGTGAATTAAACATGAACCCGCGGCATGACTGGTTGAATCCGACTGCACCGCAATCCCATTCTGCCGATGTTATTAAAAATTAATCGTATACATCCACGGTTCGCTCCTTGATGTCTTAATAATTCATAGACCGCACCAGTTACTTAAGGGCGTGTTAACGTCAGTTATTCCAACCAAAATTTGGTTATTAAAAGCATATATATGAGCAGGGGAACAAGAGCATTCAATAATGTGAATACGGCTATAGACTAAAGCCAGCAATTTTTCGTTTCTCGGTGAAATATGAAATAAAGAAGTTGTTTGTAAAGACGAGATCCAGTTAGATTTATCGGTGTGACGCCCCGATGAACAGTTTTCATCACCTTAAGTAGCTGATAGTTTCATAAGGGTTTTATCGAGGGGTAAACCGTGAAAGAAATCATAAGAAAATCTTCGTCAAAGAAGAAATCTGGTGTACAAAATTTTGGGCGCAGTTGACGGGTTTTATTAAGGCTGCATGGTAATAGCAGTTATCTTTATAAAAGCTGCAGATTACTTGCGTTCAAGAACACTGCAATAACACTTCAATCCATATAATAATATTATTAATAATAATAATAACAATAATAATAATAATAAGCAGGATAAGCAGGAGGGGCTTCTTACATCTCACTAGCCTTTGGTGAGTAGCGACACCACTTACTCCAGCCGCGGGTGCAAAACCCAGACCGACAACGCTAGCGCACCCGGGAGGGGAAAGAGACTTCCCCTCTGGTGTCGGCCGTGGGCTTGTTAGGCTAACCACCTAACAGGCCGAAATCTTCTGGTTCCAGGCAACAGAAGACAGGGCCCCCACAATCGACCCCATTCGGATGGGGGTCACAGGCAAGGTGGTGGGGCCCAACCGGACGGATTGCCTGGCAATGACTACCGCGAGCTACATGGACGCTTCGAGTGGACCGATGAGCTGAGGAATGATCTTCTCCTGTGCTACGAAAGCAGTGAGCCCGCGTGAAGGGGATACATGGCGCGAATGAACCGGTTGTGGAGGCAGTTCTAGACGTTCCACCAAGACCAGCGGGCCTCAACACCAGAAGGGGGGTTGCACTACATTAAACCCCCCAGATCAGAAGACCTAGCCAGAGTGGATGCTAAACTTCGTGAAGCGATACCAGAAGGGGCTGACATCTGGCACATAAATTGTGCCGTATACGCTGCTGCCCAGTGCTTAACTCCGGAATACTGCCTCCCCACAGGAAAGAGCGGAGCGGCGTATACAAAAGATGGAAGCCAAGATCCGGTCGGCGAGGCAACACGCATCCCGTATCCAATGTGTGATGGACTATATGGCGGCCAATAAGACATTCACGCCTAAAGTTAGGCGCATAGCCGCCAATTTAAGACGCGTCCATCACACACTGAATGGGGTAGTGCTGCGAACCACCAAGCAGCACTGCCTTGATCGGATACGGAAGCTAGTGACTTGTAAAAAGTCACTAGTGAGGCGGGCGAGGGGGCCGGCGGAAAACAATCTATTCCGCAAAAAGCCCTCGCGCCTTTTCGAACCGCCTCAGCGTGTTGTAGAGAATCCGCCGACTGTAGATTAGGTGGAAAACTTCTGGAAAACGCTCTACGGACAGAAGCTCCCACTCAACAGAGACACTTCAGCCCTGACACACTTTGAAGCCTTTTGCCAAAGGTTTCAACAACCAAACGAGGTGTGCCAACCGATAACCCCAGAAGAGGTTCGAAGAGCTCTTGAGGGCTCTAAGAACTTTGCTGCTCCAGGTCCCGATGGGATTAATAACTTTTGGTGGAAAAAGTTTTCCAGTACCCACCACCATTTGGCCAGAATTTTTAATTCATGGCTAAATGGGGAGCAGCAAATTCCTTCTTGGGTTGTCGAGGGGCGGACAGTGCTGATCCCGAAGAACGGAGATTTGTCTAACCCAAAAAATTACCGGCCGATAACTTGCTTAAACGCATGCTACAAGTTGTTTACACGCATCTTGTACATGCGGGTGCTCCAAGCAGTTGAACGGGTTTACGAACGGGTATATGAGCAACGAGGGTCAAAGAGAGGTGTCGCTGACTGCAAGGAGAACCTGCTGATCGACAGATGTATCACGCAGGACTCCATGCAGTATAAGCGTAACCTCTCTATGGCCTGGATCGACTACCGCAAGGCATTTGATATGACATCCCATGAGCTTATTGTCCACTTGCTCAGATGTCTTGCGGTGCCCGGTCCCGTAGTGAGATGTATCGAAGAACTCATGCCGCTCTGGAGGACTCGCTTTACCATAACATCGGGTAATAGCAGAGTCCAGACAGAGCCGGTATTGTTCAGAAGGGGAGTATTTCAGGGAGATTCCCTAAGCCCCCTTCTGTTTTGCATCTCACTACTACCATTATCCGTTTCGCTTCGAAATACCCGTGGATACAACTGCGGTACCCCCGGCGATAGGAGGCATAAGGTCACCCATCTGTTTTACATGGATGACCTTAAACTTTATGCCTCCGGAGAGAGGGATTTACGCCAGTCCCTCAGGGTGGTACAGGAGTACACGCAGGCTGTCGGCATGGAATTTGGGTTGGACAAATGTGCACTAGTCCACCTCAAGAGAGGACGATGTGGTGACTACGGAGAGGATGCGCAGCTTGTGGACGGAAGCATCTTACATCATTTAGATGCCGGAGAGTCGTACACTTACTTGGGTGTCGAGCAACGCTCCACCCAAGAAGTGAGTGTAGTAAAAAACGCTCTCCGCGGCAAGTATCAGCACCGACTCCGACAGATCTGGTCTTCAGAACTGCCGGGGAAGAACAAGGTGTCTGCTACCAATATGCTTGCCGTTCCGATCCTCCTCTACTCCTTCGGAATAATTAAATGGAATCAAGAGGAGCTGCGACAACTCGATGTAGGAACCCGAAAAAAGATGCATCTCTATAGTAGTTTGCACCCTAAATCGTCCGTTCCACGGTTATATCTCCCACGACATCGGGGAGGCCGTGGACTCTTGAGTGGAGAGTTTCCATAACAGAATGGTTCTGGATGGAGCCTGTAAGGTCATAAGGAGTTCGGATCCCCTCCTCTGCATGGTCCGAGACCATGAAAGTGCAGGAGTAGGAGCCTTTTTGTTTAAGGCAGCACGCAGAGCCGCCGATGAACTCGGTCTGGTCTTCGACGCTGAGCGGGTTAACCAAGACTCTGTCACCGAGTTGGAACCTGCTCGGCAAAAAGCCCAAGTCAAAGCTGCTGAAATTGATCTATTTCTGCAGCGACACTCGGATAAGCCATTGCACGGCGTCTTCTATAAAAATATAGAAGACCGCGGCTTATCCGAAAGGCTGACTTTTGCTTTCTTAAGGTCAGCCGGGCTGAAGTCTGAGACCGAGGGATTCATAATGGCGTGCCAGGATGGTGTATTCAACACACTCGTCTATCGAAGTCGTGTCATGGGTATAGAGGTCCCTGATGTCAGCTGCAGGACCTGCCACAGGGCGCCGGAGACATTAATGCATTTGCTGTCGGCTTGTCCAGTATATGCAGTCTCGGCCTATATCCAGAGGCACGACGCAGCATTACGAGTGCTTTATTATCACTTAAGGCACTCGTATGGGATAGACGAGACACCAGTGCTGCCTTACGCTCCGGGGGATATTGAGTCCGTTGTGGGAAATGAGAAGTGTCTATAATTTATTGGAACTACTCGTTTCCCACCGTCAGGCAAATACAAGCTAATAAGCCTCGACCACCAACTCAAGACAATGTTTGTCGTGGAGTTCTCGGCTCCCGCGGAGAATAACATTGTCTTGAAGGAGGAGGAAAAACGGACGAAATATCGAGATTTGCTCTTCGAGCTCCGCAGGCTTTACCCTGGCCATACTGTTGAGCTAGTGGTCCTGATAATAGGAGCCCCCGGTGGAACGAGACACACACTGCTTTCAGAACTAAAGATCATACCGGCATGCCGCAATTCGGCAGAGATCTTAGCCGGCAGGATGCAGAAGGCCATTATCCTCGGCTCATTACGTCTACTCAGGGCACACGATTCTCGGACCCAGTAGTCACTCACCCCACGGACGTGGGGAGTGGCTGCCGGTACTACCAGCTCCCCTCTGTGAGTGTCGGAGCCACAGAGTATAAAGGGTGACTGGCTTTTATAAAATAATAAAAAAAAAAAAAAAAAAAATAATAATAATAATAATAATACTACCCAGACTACCCGGTCAAGATGGTCGTCCTAATAATCGGCGTACTCGGAGGGATGAAGCCTTCGCTGCTCTCAGAATTGAAGATCATACCGGCCTGTTAGAATTCGGCGGAATGGTTGGCAGACCAGATGCAGAAGGCGGTTATCTTGGGGTCCCTTCGTCTACTTAGGGCACACGATTTAGGTATTTACAGTCACTAACTCCACAGGTCGTGGAGAGTGGCTGTAAGAAATTTGCCGGCGCGGCTACCGTGTGGTGTCGGAGGCCACGGAAGTCCTGTCCGGCAGCGGGCTACCCGAAAAAAAAATAATAATGATAATAATAATAACCACCTTTATTTCCCAATCACAAGTACAATTAATTAATAACCATACAAGTAACTCAGGAGTGCGTAAAAAATCTGAGCGAATATGCATAAGCATAATATAATTCAAAATATAGAATAAAATACATGTAAAATAGGGTCATTGACCATTTTTTAAAAAGTCTATATTCAAGTACTTTATTAAATTTTATTTGACCCGTATTTTTTTATTTTACTATCTAAAGTCATTTAAAGAGTGAAATTAATTATTTAAATTAAGAATTTTGAATTCGCGCCCATCGGCACGTTAGAATGTGAGCGCATGCGCAGTTAGATAAAGCAATAATCGACGGGCGTCGTTTGCTTTGCTTATTGGCTGTTAGCATATAGTCCAGTCAGCGGGGGTTTTATCTCTAATTTGAGTGCTAATGAATGGATTTTGATGAAACCTTGTGCAATGTGTTTGTAAAAATATCAGAGAAGGAAATGATCGGAAGGGGTAGAAAACACCCCTGTTATCATGGGTTCAATAACTTGTAGAATTAGGTCAAAAATGAAAGAGAAACATTAAATATACCTTTTTTGGTCCAAAATAAGATATTTTTACTCTTGTGAATTTTTTCGAAAAATGCATATTTTTTGAGATATGGCCACTTGAAAATTCCTAAAAGTGGGGGAGGGGAAATGTAAAAGTTGAAAAAAAATCTGAAAAAATTCAGGTGAATATATGTTATCGAAACACAAGACTTTTTTATTTGCAACTTTTCTGTAAAGTGCGTTTTCACCGAGTTATTCCAGAAAAACATGAAAAACTACCCCTTTCTTTGAAATTGTAGCGCTTGACAAATATGTATTTTAAAAATTTGAAAACATCAGACGTATGCATTGAGGCCTTCTAAACATTTTTTGTCTCTTGACATTTTTTTGTAACTTGCTAATTTTCCAAGTTACAGGCAGTTTTTCACAATAAATTATGAACTACATTTTTTGCACAAAAAATACATGAAAATTCAACAAATGAACGTTATTTATGTATATTATTATAAAAAAATATGAAACCTATATAGTTATACCATTTTTAAAAGTTCAATATAATTTTTAAATTTTCATATATTTTTTAATGTGCAAAAAATATAGTACATTAGTTATCGTGAAAAACTGCCTGTAACTCTGAATATTAGCAAGTTACAAAGTTAAAAAATTCCAAGGGACAAAAAATGTTTAAAAGGCCTCAATGCATACGTCTGATTTTTCAAATTTTTAAATTGCGCTACAATTTCAAAAAAGGGGGTAGTTTTCATGTTTTTCCAGAATAATTCAGTGAAAACGCATTTTACAGAAAAGTGGCAAATAAAAAAATGTCTTGTATTTTGATGATACATTCACCTGAATAGAGAATATTATGCAAACTACAATTTACACACTTTTTTATTTATTATGAAAATACCTGAATTTTTTCAGATTTTTTTCAACTTTTACATTTCCCCTCCCCCACTTTTAGGAATTTTCGACTGGCCATATCTCCAAAAACATGCATTTCTCGAAAAAATTCACAAGAGAAAAACATCTCATTTTGGGCCAAAAAAGGTAAATTTGTTTTTTTTTTTTTCATCTTTGACCTAATTCTACAAGTTACGGAACCCGTGATAACAGGGGTGTTTTCTACACGATTATTTCCTACTCTAATCATTTTTTCAACTTTTTTATTAACGTCATTACAAACACATTGCACAAGGTTTTATCAAAATCCATGCATTAGCACTCAAATTAGATATTTTGGTCATTTTAGCGCTCCGTTGACTGGACTAATAGATTAAAGTTATTATCGATGTGAGTCATTGTATTTTAAAGAAATACTAACCTCAAATTTTTAACATTTCGGGATGCGGCACTTAAATAATTCAAATTGTCTACATAAACTCGTGTACCATATAAAAATCCACTATGGGTAAATTCTATGAAGTACCTTTCACAAAATTAGGTTTCATTATAAACAAATATTAAACACACAATGTAAATGTAAACAACAAATCAACAGAGCACCACCACCAACATGATAAATGAAAACATGAAAATTCTCTAGAATTGAATGATCATCAGATACGTCATCATTTACCGCCTTTTTATTTTCAAAACCAATTTGTTCTTGCATGTGATGATTGTAACTTTTTTTAATATGATATATGCAATGTATATTTAATATACTTTTTTATCATATAACAATATTTTGTAAATTTTGTTAAAGGAAACGACTTTATTGTACAAGGGATAATACATACATAATAACAAACTACAAAAATATATTAACACTCAATAAATAAATAAACACATAAATCTATAAATAGCCAGACTGAGTAAAATTCATTAATGCCATACAAGCACTTTTCAATTAGTAAATTTTTTATCCTCTTTTTAAAAGTAAATAGGCTTTTACAATTTTTCAAATCAATGGGCAAATAATTATAAATTTTACCTCCGTTGTAAAACACACTTTTTTGATATATTGCTGTTTTATGCTGATGAGGAATTAACTGATCTTTAAATCTTGTTTGATAATTGTGTTGTGTTTGGTTTGTAAGGAAAGTTGATTTATTTTTAAAAACATATTTGATAAATATATATACTAGGCAGAGTTAGTATTTTTAATGCTTTAAAGGACTCTCCACACGATTCTCGGGGATGTAAACTCTCCATAATCCTAATGACACGCTTTTGCATGCCCGACGAACATAGTACTCAGTCCCCACAGTATAATTACGTAGATGGGAATATATGGGAATAAAATGTCGATAAAGAACCTTTACCGCAGTGATTTTTTAAGTTGCACATACCGTAACAACCTTTACCGAGTTTCACACATAATCTATCTATGTGAGCAGCCCACGTCAAATTTCGGTAGAACATGACACCCAAGATTTTAGCAGAATCTGTTACTAAAAGTTCATGGTTAGCGTCTTGCTTGATGTTGTACCTAAACGATACAGAAATTGTTTTTTCTTTATTAAGTGTAAACCGGTTTTATTATAGATCTTTTGATATATTTTTTACTGCGTCAGGACTTTTTTGAACAACTAGAAAGTTAGCATCATCAGTGTAACAAGTAAAACAAACGTTGTATTTGCTTTGAATATATAACGCAAGATCGTTGGCAAAGACAAGGTAAATAAATGTCCCCAGTATGGAGCCTTGTGGTACACCGGCAATTATTAGATATTTATTGCTTTTTGTTCCATTCACATAGATTACTTGCGCACGGTTTTTAATATAGCTGGATAGTTAATATAGCTTTTAATAAAGCAGGGCCCCCAATACCGTATTTAAACAACTTGGCAATAAGTAACTCATAATCTACACAGTCAAATGCTCATGAATAACCTATAAAAAGACCAAAAGCATATAATCCGTTATCTAAGGTGTCTAAGCTATGAAAGTTTACTAATGCAGACTTTTATTTTTTCTATATTTGCGAATGGTATATTAAAGCAAAACTAAATGAACATTTCCGAAAATCTCTGAAAACATCGATGACCACCGATTCAACTAGTTGACAATATTAGCCCTGATTATATAAATTTACTTAATGAAATGGATTCGTGGTAAAGTAAAAGGAAAATGTTGTGTACGAAAATTGATAGTGCTGCTTCGGTTAATAATTGTATTTTAAAAGTTTAAAGTTAACCGAGATAAAAGTATGTTCATCATTGATTCCACTTTAAATCGAGCGAAAGCTGTTTATTATACTGTTACCTAAATACTCCAAAACTTTGTAATGAAAAGCGTTTGAAAATAGCTGCTCTTTAATCAATCGTTATTGAGGATGTAATTAAAGGTTGTGCAAAAGAAGAGAAGAGTACTTACTGTTTCGCAATCACTATTAATAAAACTCAAGGGTAAACTTTATCTGTTGCTGGCATTGATTTGCTTCTCCCATGGACAAGTTTATGTTGCATGTTCAAGAGTCTGTGTAAAAGATTATTTGTTTATTTTAACACCAACAGTTCAAATAAACGGTTTTGTAAATAAATAAAACATTTATTGTCCAAACAGGTAAGTACCCACTTACAAGACAAATACAAAGTGCATAATATATAATAATAAATAAATGATAACGTATATAAAAGCATGCATATACATATTATGTACATGGTTCGCAGACACATACATTGATATGGTATGCATTTGCACATGCAGACAAATATACACTATACTCTTTTTTAACAAACAGTTAACGAAAATTATTGAATATTTTTTAAATGCAATTAAAAAAACAATTGTTTGCATAGGTGGCGTAATTTAATAATGAAGGTTGTTTTTTAAATATTAAACCCGGTATGTTTTTACATATACTTTTAGATCTCTTTTTCAAATATATACGGGTTGATAGGTCTAGCTGTAATATTTTTTGACGTATCGGACATTAAATATGCTCCAAACATGCATATAGGTATTTTATGGTTATTGAAGGAAGCGCAGTAATTACTCTTAAAAAGTAGGCTGTGACTAATGATACTATGACAACATTGTTACTTTTGCTTTTATCATGTTTAGAGAATATTATTTAGGTATTATGCAAATCACAACTTACAATGTACAGAAAGTAGGTATTTTCATAATAAATAAAAAGTGTGTAAGTTGTGATTTGCATAATACCTAAATAATATTCTCTAAACATGATAAAAGCAAATAAATAAAAAATAATTAATTGTAAAAAATAAATCAAGAATAGGCTTGTAAATAATGAATGAATGTTTCTATACTCTACTGATGAGAACTAACGAGTTCGAAAAAACTTGTACAACTTTTCTAGAGTTGAAATAGAATGTAAGGTTCAACAATTGTTGCGAATGACTGAATTTCAATTAATAATTTAAGTAGTTTCAATATATTTTTTTTGCCTTAAAATGCCAGGAATCCTATCATGTAATTCAATACTTCGTCAGTATTAGCTAGAAGAGTAGTTGTTTTGATTGGTTTTCCAATAATGAGTGTTTTAAAGTGTTTTCCTAAGAAGTATATTAGCGTGACCCGATTAAGGTATCAATATACAGAAAGTAGATAATTTCATATTAAATAAAAAAGTGTGAATGACTAAATGTAAATAAATGATTTAAATATTTTCAATATATATTTTTTTCTTTAAAATGCGAAGAATCCTATCATGTAATTCAATACTTCGTCAGTATTAGCTAGAAGAGTGGTTGTTTTGATTGGTTCTCCAATAATGAGTGTTTTTAAGTATTTACCTAACTAGTATATTAGCGTGCCCAGATTAGGGCAACAATATACAGAAAGTAGATATTTTCATAATAAATAAAAAAGTGTGTAAGTTGTGATTTGCATAATACCTAAATAATATTCTCTAAACATTGTTACTGTTTGACATTTCGTATTATTATTTGATTAAAATGGATTACACCTTTAATAACCATAAAATACCTATATGCATGTTTAGAGTATATTTAATGTCCGATATGTCAAGAAATATTACAGCTAGACCTACCAATCCTTATATATTTGAAATCAGGGAAAATAGATCTAAAAGAATATGTAAAAACATACAGGGTTTTTCATTTAAAAAGCAACCTTCATTGTTATATCACGTGACTAATGCAAGCAATTGTTTTTTAATTACCCTACAACTTTTATACGAAACTTTTTTATTTACAATAATAACAGAAATGAAGGGGGGTGTCAATATATAATGAATAGCCCTGTACATCGAGTATATGGGATTTTGCCATTATGTGTGTTCAAGGAATGGGGAGATGAAACAAAATTCGTTTCTGCTATTGGAGCGAGGAATGGGAAAGCTTAGCTGTGCTAATAGCTCAAGGCAGTCTGTTAGATAGTTGGTAAGCTTATAAAATAAACACGAGTTGTAGGTTCTAGTTCTTTTCAAGGGATAAGAGTGCGAATCTTGATAGCAATATATTGTTGTCAATACCTTGCTCTGGATATATTTCATCTAGCCTGTATGCAGTGTAGTTAATGAAGACACATTGAGCTGATTCTAGCTGTTGAATATGTATATTATAACAAGGTGACCATATTAACGAACCATATTCAAACTGAAATCGAACATACGCTGTGTATAAATGTAGACGATGTCATTTTATTTATGTGAGGCGAGAAACTGAATTTTTCCTTTGATTTTTACAGTTTAATGGGGAGGTATCTATTGAATAATCGAATTTGAAAAAGTTGTTTTTTATTGTGATGGTTAGGTAACTATATTTTTGAATGTTTAAGGTCATTTATTAGATAGGCATCACCAGTTCAAAATATATATCTATAGCTATTTGAAAGAGTCGACAATCATTCATAGTTTCGATTGTTCTAAACAATTTTAAATCGTCTGCAAGCAAAAGTATATTGCTCTCTATATGGCCACCTTCGTCATTGACAACAATGAAGAACAAAAGTGAAGCTAGCTTCCTTAAGATGCACCGCTGGTAGCTATAAATTCATGATTTATGTAATCTATATTCTACATATTGAGAACGAATAGGAATGAAAGAAAATTAATGGATTATTGTCACAATCGAAGTTGTTTAATTTAG
This sequence comes from Rutpela maculata, assembly GCA_936432065.2. NCBI lineage: Eukaryota > Metazoa > Arthropoda > Insecta > Coleoptera > Cerambycidae > Rutpela > Rutpela maculata. The sequence continues at coordinate 5,064,925 of OW386294.2, forward strand.
TTAATAAAACGGAATGATCCAGACTATCTAAGGCCTTCGAAAAGTATGTGTAAATTGTATCTGTTTGAGAGTGGTTGTCTATGGCATTACTAACGGTTTTTGAATTGAATTTTTGAATGACACATTTGGGGTATTTGTGGATAATTTATAGATGTAGAATTATTGACATTTATATTGCTCAATGCCATTGAAATATTAAAAGTCCAGGTATACTGATTGTATCCTTTTTATTGTGTATAAAGGGCCAGAACTCTTTAGGATTTGATTTGATAGAATTTTCAGTTGACAAGAGGAAAAACATCTCTATTATTGATTTTACGACGAAAAGTCATTCTTTATAAAAAAATTCTACTGGTCGAGAAAATGAATTTACCATATAAAAACCTTAGATCAGATGTAACGGGTGTTAATAAATTGGGGAAACATCAAAATGCCTCAAGAGAGAAGTACCTTTATTTATTATTTTGAACAAAATGTTTATAAAACAAAATTGTTTATAATCCAAAATAAAGCCTAAATACAAATTATGAAGTCTAAATTTTGACTTTTACATTTATGTCAACTTATATTTTTTTTAACATTAACATAACATAATAACATTAACTTCAACGATTGTGGAAAAACAATTTATTCTACATAGCCTCCTCCAACCTCAACACATTTCTCCATCCCTTTAATAAATTCACCATAGACCTTACAAATGGTTGAGGGTACATTCACATCATTCACCGCGTCTTGTAATCGTGCTTTTAGTGTTTCTCGATCATGCGGCAGGTCATTTGCATAAACTTTCTGTTTTGAAACACCTCACAGAAAAAAATCAATTGGTGTAAGGTCTGGTGATCTTGCAGAAAAATTAACTGGAGCATATCTTCCCATCCATCTGGCTCCAAAGTGATCTGCCAACCACTGCCGTATCATAACTGAGGAATGAGCTGAGCAACCGTCTTGCTGCCAAAAAATGTTACGCCTTACTTTCGGCAATACAAAGTTTTCCAAAAGGTCCAAATAGACATGCTGATTTAAATTTACTTCTAAGAAATATGGACCAACGATTCGATCATAAAAAATCCCACACCATACATTCACTTTTTTATAACGTTGACTTCGGTTGTGAATGACATTGTTTGGATTTTCAAAAGCCCAATAACGACTGTTTTGTGATGAAACGTGGCCATTGGTACAAAATGTTGCTTCGTCAGAAAAAAAAAAACACTCTGTGCCTCTACGAGGCAATTCTCACCGACCCATAAACAAAAATCCAATCGCTTCTCTTCATCTCTATTTTCAAGTGTATGTCTGAACCTTGTAGTAGGAGAGCTGGCAAACATTATGGTGAACGATAAGATTCAAAATTTTCACTGATGGCGGTCCATTCTTTGGTCTTTAGGTATGTCAAAATCGATCATCTGCCGTTTCAAAGTGTCAGCATTAACTTGGCGGGGTGTATTCAAAAAGGGGTGATTTTAGGTTTTAGTGAACCAGATTGTTCAAGAAAAATTTTTGCAGGGGTGATTAATATAGTTAGTCTAGACGGCATTTCTACCTAGGCAGACGATTTTTCTGGTAGCATTATCATAGCAGACGCAACTCAAAATGGCAAAAAATCACATTTCGGTAAACTATATTGTTAAAAAATAATTTTCGCGTCCTTATATTTGTCTACTTATGGTTTAATAAATAACGAATTGGCAGACGAAAAAATCGGTAGCATCGCCCTAGCAGACGCTGTCAAAGTGACAGATCCGGTTTTAATGAACGACATTTATCAAGCAAAATTATGTAAGGAATGATAAATACAACAAGACAAGATTACATTCTCGTCCGGGCAGACGATTTTTTTCGTAGCTATGTGCATGGCAGACGCCTGTCAAAGTAGCAAAAATCACGTTTCGGTGAACTGTAGTGATCAAAAATAATTTTTGCGTCTTTCGATTAGTCTATCTATGGTACAATAAATAACGAATCGGCAGAGGAAAAAATCGGTAGCATTTTCCTAGCAGACGCTGTCAAAGTTAAAAATTTTAATTTTTTTTTCTTATATAAATAAGTTTGGAATGTTGCGACGAAATTTTAAGTTTGAACAACAAAAATCTGTCTGTAGGTCTGTCTGTAATCTTTTTTGTGCGCACAATTACTCTGGAGCTGTTTAAGATATTGATTTATGGTGTATCTATGTGCTGTAACGAGATCTAGAACTAGATTATATTGTCGAAGGGTTGGGGGCAAATAGGGTTAAATAGGCAAAGCAAACAAGTAAGAATTAATAAAATTGGGATTTAGTGTATGTACGAGAAACCAAGGTCTTAAAAATTTGTTGGCATCAGCCATCCCCACCCTACTATTTAAATGAACCAAAGGTCTCAAATTTTTTTTTGACATCAGCCACTGCCACTACCCCCACCGCATATTAAATGGGCTAAAGAAATAAAATTGTGATCAAGTGTGTGTACGAGAAGCAAAACTATCAAAACATTTTGCCATCGACTACCGCCACGGCCATCCCGTTACTTTCGTCCCATCATCAAATTACCCTCTTTGATGGTATGTGGAAATAGTGACCTTAGACAGCAGTTTTCAAAACGAAGAATTTTTCTGCATACAAAAAATCGGTGACAGTTCGTTCGTTATATTTCCTGTGCGAATAAAATAAAAATCTGACTTTAAACAACAGATTTATTACTTCTATACAAATAAAAAATAACGTAACAAAAAGCCTAAAACATAATAATCTTAAAGTAACAAATAATATGTATAGCCATAAGAATATCAATCTATCATATAAGGCGATACTGTAAGGAACGTAGAAATGACTTATTGATAACAGTAACTTATATTACCAAAAGGAAGATTAAATACGATATCACAAGCAACTTATAACTTAAATGTTCATTTAAAAAAAAATCAACATCCTTACTTAACAAAAAACATAAATTCTGATATATAAAAATGCCTATATACCTACAAGATAGTATCATAATATGGTAATATCGCAATAAACAAATATATATTATTTGAAAAGTAACAAAAAGGTGGTCTTTTTTTAACTCGCTACCTACAGATTGCATGGAATATGCTTTTGCTCCTGTACCATAGAAACTAATTATGGGATCCGAGGGGAATACATCTTTAAAGTTTCCCAAAATCGATGGACCCTTCGGGATATTAAATATATTTCCATCCTGATAGTTTGAAGTATCAAAATTCTGGCGGACAACTTGTATGACTTTATAATAGATAACCGACCTACAGGCAGATTTTTGCTATTCAAACTTAAAATTTCGTCGCAACATTCTAAACCTATTTATATAGAAAAAAAAAATAAATAAAATTTTTCACTTTGACAGCTAGGAAAATGCTACCGATTTTTTCGTCTGCTGATTCGTTATTTATTGTACCATAGATAGACGAATCGAAGGACGCAAAAATTATTTTTGACCACTATAGTTCACCGAAACGTGATTTTTGCCACTTTGACAGGTGTTTGCCATACACATAGCTACGAAAAAAATTGATTGCCTGGGTGAGAATATAATCTTGAGTTGTTGTATTTATCATTCCTTACACAATTTTTCTTGATAAATGGCGTTCATCAAAACCGGTTCTGTCACTTTGACAGCGTCTGCTAGGGCGATGCTACCGATTTTGTCGTCTGCCGATTCGTTATTTATTAAACCATAAGTAGACAAATCGAAGGACGCGAAAATTATTTTTGAACAAAATAGTTCACCGAAATGTGATTTTTTGCCATTTTGAGTTGCGTCTGCTATGATAATGCTACCAGAAAAATCGTCTGCCTAGGTAGAAATGCCGTCTAGACTAACTATATTAGTCACCCCTACAAAAATTTTTCTTGAACAATATGGTTCACTAAAACCTAAAATCACCCCTTCTTGAATATACCCCCCCCAAGTTAATGCTGCCACTTTGAAACGGCAGACGACCGGTTTTGACATATCCAAAGACCAAAGAATGGACTGCCATCAGTGAAAATTTTGAATCTTATCGTTCACCATGTTTGCCAGCTCTCCTACTATTGGCTTAAACGGTCGAACTTTGTTTTCCATATAAATTCTCTGTAAATGACTTTTACTTACTCTTTGTGAGCGTTTCCGTAAAGATAATTTCGGGTTTTCTATTACTGAATTTATTGCCAAAAGTGTTGCCGCATCGTCTTCATTGTACTTTTTCTTGGTTTTTTGACATCTAATACAGATCCAGTTTCATTGAATTTTTTTATAAGTTTGCGCAATGATTGGCGTGATACCGCTGTGTTAGAAACTTTTGGTGGAACAGATTAATATCAATAAGAGACATCTCCAATCCCATAACATTTGATCAAATAAATTCTTTCTTGTTTGGTAAACATTTTTTAAATGATCAACAGAACCCTAATAAATGCAGATATAAGATAGTAATATTTTACACAATGTCACAATGACGTTTGTCAGTTCAATATTATTGACAGCACACTTTGTTTCTTAATTTGAATTCTTCATATTCATATTAATAAATTCAACGTAAAAAGATAAACACAATAAAGATATAAAAGTCAAAATTTAGACTTCATAATTTGTATTTAGGCTTTATTTTGGATTATAAATAACTTTGTTTTATAAACATTTAGTCCAAAATAATAAATGAAGGTACTTCTCTCGAGGCATTTTGATGTTTTCTTAATTTATTAACACCCGGTACATCTGATCTAAGATTTATATAAAATTCATTTTTTCGACAAGCAGAATTTTTTATAAAGAATGACTTTTCGTCGTAAAATCAATAATAGAGATGTTTTTCCTCATGTCAACTTCATCCGGGGACACACTGTATATTGGTCATAAGCAATTTTTATTAGCTTTTAATGGACTTCGCAGAGTTCTCAATACTTCCTTGAGAGACTAAGTTTGTGCTTTTAAGTTTTTCAAAAACCTTGCTCTTCTGCTTGATCTCGTTGATGATTGCCTTTTTAAACCAGGCTGGATATTTAATTACATAATTTTTGGTTCGGGCACATACAAATCCAGCAGAATATAAGGTTAAGTAAAATTCTTCAAGATCTACACTGCGAAATACCAGATAGTTATTGCTGAGTAATTCAGAGCTATAGATGTTGGGCTATATCCAGGTTTCGGTAACAGCAACTAGTTGATATTCCGAGACTACAGTAGACTTGAAAAATTTTAAAGTTTTTGTGTTGAGTCCCCGCACATTTTGATAGCAGCAGCTAATATTTTCAGTTGAGTTCTGTTTGGACGTCACACTTAATTTTTTCGATTATGGGTCCCCAATTGAAATACTTTATCTTTAAGTTTATTTTGCCTTTGTTAATCGCCTGATTTGAAGTTTTCATGATGATCATATTACTGAATTTTTCACCTGTCAAGATTTGCCGAGAAGCATGTTTTCGACATGTGTAACATGCCTGGTTATTGTATATTACTGTATTTTCATGGCACACTATTGTCGATATTGATGTTAATTTAACCATTTTTCTAAATAACCTAATAAGCGTACATTTTAGCTATAGGGATTGCACATATACGTTGAGATAATAAAAGAGAGAAGCGAATAGGCTTATAAAATATAGTATATTCCATTTGAAATAAACAAATTAATGGAGGTCGAAGTTGACGAAGTTGGACCTAACTTTCTGGACACCCTGTATATTTTCGTGCATTTGTAGCTTGAGCCTATATAAGCTCCATCTCTCATAGACATATGGGAGAGAAATTGGTTACCGGAATTTACCATAGCGAATGTTATTATTTCCAACTATATATATAGGTTGGCTTTCGCATAAGATTCCATTGAAATCGAAATATCTCAAAAACGATTGGTTTTTTGATAGAGGATATTGAAAGTTACCTTAAAGTAATGAATAGAATTCGAATCCGGCATAAAAAATAAGGCATGCCATTTAAAACAAGGAAGTTGATGTCAACTTCTGGTATAACCGGAAGTGTCACATACTTATTGTCATTAAATGGAAAACCCCCGTTTCTAAATTTTCAGCTTCAAATTATTTGCAACTTTTCTAAGACGTCTATTAGGCCATTAATCATGATGCACCCCGTATAATGCTTAAAATTCTTCTGTGCAAAAATTTAATTGAATTTAAAAAATAAAATTAACAAAATTATAATACAGGGTGTCTCGGCACTATGGGGCAATACTTCGGGAACGTATAGTTTGGGTTAAAATAACACTAAAAGTACCTATATATTTTTTTCTTATGGCGCCCCCCTACGGAGATATTACCCTTTAAAAGTTACACATTCAAGAATGTTTTTTGCCTATTACTTCCAAACCGTTCTATAGATTTTAATAAAATTTAGACTGTGTACATATTAAATGAGTATCTTTATTTCAGAAATATGGCGCCCTTCGTATCTTATCTAGGAAGCCAGGGGTGGAACACCCCTAATGCTTTTTACCCCTAAATTTTGACAAAAATTAATTTTTGAAAATTAAGGTCACATTTTTAAATTTCTTAAACAATTTTCTAAAAAAAGATATTCTTGTTTGACGTTGATAAAGCGGTCCGTTTTTGAGAAAAAATAATTGTACTGATAAGGGACAAAGACCAACACATAACTACATACTACAACTACAATACACACATAACTACAATAACTGCATAACTAAAATAAATGTGAGCACCCTATACAAGAATACATTCTCTTAAGCGAGATAAGTTGGATCGCTGAACCTGAAATAGCATTCCAGGGTTGTTCCGAATGGCTTCACGTTGGGTGGTGATTCTTTGTAACATCTCTTCCCTTGTTTGTACCGGTGTTTTATACACTACATTTTTGAGAGGACCCCAAAAGAAAAAATCTAATGGGTTTAGATCAGGAGAACGAGGAGGCCCCGGTACTGGACCTCCTCGGCCAATCCATCGGTGGGAAAATTTTTGATCTAAATATTCCCTGACTGTGATGCTGAAATGAGGAGGAGTTCCATCATGCATATACGTCAAGTTTTTTATAGTTGTTAATGGCACATCTTTCAATAAACCATCTAGATTTTCTTGTAGAACCTTAAGTAATTTTCCCCATTTAACCGATTTTCCAAAACAAATGGCTCTATTAAATAATTTCCAATTATTCCTGCCCAGATGTTAATTTGAAATTGTCGTTGATGATGAGTTTGAATAACTGCATGATGATTTTCATCGTTCCAACTATGTAGATTGTGATAATTTATTACACCATCCCTGCGAAATCCTGCTTCATCCGTGAACAAAACACTAACAATAAACTTGCGGTCTTCCTGTTGCTTTTGCAGGAACCAATTAGCATGTTGAACTCGAGCAGGGTAGTCGTCCGGGGACATTGCATGAACTTTCTGGATGTGGAAAGGATGGAGAAGCTGTTCTTTCAAAATTCTGTGAACCACCGAAGTGTTAAATTGCGCTGAGAGCTTCCTAACGCTTATTGATCGGCAACAGCACCTAATACAGCTTCTTCTAGTACAACTGTACGAACAGTTCTAAGACCACCTTCACCTTCTCGTTTCGGTTCCACGCTCCCTAAAAATTAATAGGATTATTTTTTTAAATAGTTATTTATTCTTTAATTTTCATTATTTTGTTTTTTTATTGCTGAGACGGATATCTACTTGTTTCTCGTACTCGTTCAAAAGTTTTCCTGTTTAGAATAACTCTGTTAGGAAAGTGTTCCCCAAAAAGCCGTCTGGCTTCCGAACCATTCCCGGTGGCAAGTCCGTACATAAGTTGCAAGTCGGCATATTCACCAGATGAAAAACCGCTGCCCAAGGAATCACTACTTCCACATCCGGATTTTCTATCCAAGTCACACAACGAAAAAATTTTGTATCTGGAAATAATTGTTTATGGAACTTTAATAATATGATATTTGAAATCTTCTACCCCAAAAACCCATAAAACGATACCCCACATCGGTAGTGGGGTGGGGGTGGTGATAGGGGGGTGGTAGTGGGGGTGGATGAAGTAAAAAAATATTTTGAGGTTTCTGGTTCCTGTACATACACTAAATCACAATTTTTTTTCATCCCCTTTAATAAGGGGGTGGGGGTGGCTAATGCCAAAATTTTTTTTTGAGACCTTAGCTTCTCTTGTATATACTAAATACCAATTTTGTGGACTCTTACCTGCTTGATTTACCCATTTACCCCAAATTTACCCCAATTTACACCCCAACCCTTCGACAGAACAAGATGAAAATATAATCTAGTTCTAGATCTCGTTAAAGTACATATGTGTACCAAATTTCAAGTCAATATCTTAAACGGTTCCAGAGTAAACGTGCGCACAAAAAAAAGTTACAGACAGACAGACAGACCGACCGACAGACAGACAGACAGACAGAAATTTTTTTTTCGCTCAAACTTAAAATCTCGACGTTTCATGACATTTTAAGCCTATTTGGACAATAAAAATTTTTAAAAATTTTTTTGTCGTTACTATACTTCCACTGGACGTGGAAGTAAAATTTGCCATGTCAATAAACTACTATCACAGAACTACTTACAACTTACTTATTACTTGCTACTCGGATTTGACGTTTAAATTTGTTCAATTGTTTTCTCACAGGTATCATGCGGTAGTTTATATTACTAGTATTCCTTAGTCCCTTTATCAGTTAAATCATTTTTTCTCAAAAACGGATCGCTTTATTGATGTCAAAAAAAGAATATCTCTTTTTAGAAAATTGTTTAAGGAATTTAAAAATGTGACCTTAATTTTCAAAAATTAATTTATGTCAAAATTTAGGGGTAAAAAGCATTAGGGGGTGAAACCCCTGACTTCCTAGGCGCCATATTTCTGGAATAAAGATACTCATTTAATATATACACAGTCCAAATTTTATTAAAATCGATAGACCGGTTTGGAAGTAATAGGCAAAAAACCTTCTGGAATATGTAACCTTTAAAGGGTAATATATCCGTAGGGGGACGCCCCAAGAAAAAAAAATTATAGGTACTTTTAGTATTATTTTGACCCAAACCATACGTACCCGAAGTATTGCCCCATAGTGCCGGGACACCCTGTATATCTAATAATAAATTATCTTATATCTCTTAAGCTCTTTTTAAAGTTTGACCTTGTGTTTTAAAAGTGTTAACTTGGATGAATTTCCTATTTCCATTTGAATTCTTGTGTTTGTCGAACAGAAGCACATCTTTATATTGATAGTGGAAATAAACATTTTTGCTTTTGTTCTTAAATAAAGTAATTCAATCCTATAAGGAAACTGCTCCATTTTTTTTTTATAAGACACGCGCTTGTCGGGCCCTCGGCACTACAAAATAAGTGTTTTTTTTTTGCAATTCCGTGCCCAATGTGAAACGCCTCTTTTAAAGAAATAAAACTCGTTACATTTTGTAATGTCTCGGTACGGTATTTTTGACACATAGTGTATTGTCTATAGTCTATTTTTGAGTCTACAAATATTATCTCGAATCAAATAATAAGTATAAAATAATATGAATTACTTAAAAAACTTTCTTTGATCTTCCATGATTTAAAATATTTGCTACAAAACACCGTATTAAGTTCTCTTTACAAAATAAGTTAATAAAAACCGTAGAAGAATATTTATTCACTACTGTAACAGTCGCAACAACGACGTTACTACCAGTGTAACAGCGAATGCTGTTACCAGCTCTAGTATGAAAGAACTAACAATCACATAAAAAACTTCTCAAATAAAAAGATTTCTTTGAACTTTAAACCTCACTTTACTTCGATGCACCACCCTTTTAACTTTAATAAGAGAAAAGATTTTATATTTTACGATGCACTTTACAACTTTTGTTCGACATAGTCGGATTTTTATATTCTTTATAAAAGGTTGAAAGAATACCTTGTTAAAATTTAAGTTCGATATATCTACTAGCAAGCGGGTTATCGAGTGTGAAACAATAAAATACATATTTTCATGTTTTTTGTGAATTTTGCAAATAAATGCTTTATTTTCCGAATGAAGTGGCGAACTCGAAATTCGAATCCGGCAGGAAATTTTGCAGTAAAATCTTTTTTTTTTGTGGAGGAGGGGGAATCTTGCATAGACTTCGACAACTAGTGTCACACCCAAAGAAATAGTATGGGTAAATTCAACAAAAAAAAATGGTTAACTAACAATATCGTTAATTTTGTTAAACCAAACTATATTGATGGTATTTTTAAACAAGAGGTGATTGTTATTTTAATTAATAAAAAGTCGTCGTACAACAAAACAAACATTAACTTAAAAAATAGATGAATAAGACTATTATTTTGTTCGTCTGACTATTATTTTGTTGAATTCTGTCAAATTAAACTAGATAATAGTATATTTTATTTTTAACTATTATCGAATTGTAATTCTAACCCAGTATTAGTTCGCTGTACTATTGTACTTGGTAGACAAACCAATATTATTGTCGTCTTCTAGAAGTTCTAAAAGAATTACCATAAAATTTGCTTGTTTACCACGTAGTCTATTACAGAAATTATTCCCAGATGACGCCACATACAAATCACTAACAATAATCCATCATGCATTATCTTGCACTCTTATGAATTTATAGAAAATTAATAACATGATTGCAGTGTTCAAATTCTCTCGGGGATCATCGATATATTTGGATGGATCTTATAAACGATCTCTAATCTTTGGTTTGGGTGGTCTGATGTCTCAATACTGAGATTTTGGCTAACCAAAAAAAACTTCATCATACAATAAAATGTAGATCAACCTAAAAATTAGTTGGTGAACAAAAAACAAAGTCGTTGTACTATTTAATTGTAGACCAAATTGAAAATGGTTAGTGAACATAAAAAAATGTCATTGTACTATTTAATTTGTTACAAGAAGATATGAGTATTAAACTACTATTTGTTTACGAAAACAAATAAAGTTGTATGACTATTCTTTACTGATTGATTTAACTATGAAACTAGATAGGCGCGATTTCATATGCTCTTTTTGGTTGAATTTACCTATAATTTTCTTTGAGTGCAGGAGTGCCAGATTCTTACTGACTAAAACCCCTCCCCCTTCATCTCGCTTCTCCCACAGGAAACCGCTTTCGCATTAGTTCAGTGGGAGCCGACCTTAACTTCCTTTATCGGCTTTCTACTTCCTTCGTGTCTATTATTGTACGGACTGTTCCGTACGCTTGCTGCCATGATTCCTCGGATGCGTATAAGCTTACTATCGTGTTTATGTAGTTGAAGGTCGACCAGTTTGTTGGGCATAGTTCCTCCTGGTCTCTATACCTAATACAAGTAAACAGAGTATGCTCTAAGTCAGCCACCTCATCGCAGTAGTTGCATCTGTCTGTATCTACGATCGTAGAAAGACTTCTTAAAACACCCGTGTCCCGAGAGAGCTTGGGTTAGGTAGTAATCGACCTCTCCGTAGGGGCGGGTTATCTATGTCTGAGAGATAGGTATTAATTTATAGGTCTATCGACCATACGTTGTGCTTTCCCATTTTTGTTGCCATTTTGTGAAAACGTTTTCTCTTGCTGTTCTGGCCTCCACTCCATTGTGTTTTTCTGTCCTTTCTTGTAATAGAAATTCTATAGGTGGGACTCCCACTGCCTCAGTTGAAATGGTGCGGTATGCGCTGCCGATTCTGATTGACATCAGCCTTTGGAGTCTTGCCGGCTTTGCTGTTAATTTTTTATTTCGAGTTACCGTATGCTAAACTGGCGTAACATACAGTATTTGATAGTGGACCACACTTGCCATTACTCTTATTTTCGATGCTTTCGGCCCTCCTATATTGGGCATAAGGCTTGTCAATGCTGAGACTGTTTTTTCCACTTTCTCGGTAGTTCTTTTGACGTCCTCCGCGAAGGTAAGTTTGGTATCAAACCACACTCCTAGGTATTTTATTGCCTTGCTGAGCCTGATCGGAGTATCCAAGATGGTGAAACAGATCGGCGCTATTTTTCTTTTAGTGGTAAGGAGGACTGCCTTCGATTTGTCTGGTGATTTTGCAGTAGAATCTGGTTTTGTTTTTGTGTATCCTACGACACCCCATGTTACTTCACACCACCACCTGGTGCGGAATGGCTAACACGAGAGCTCCTTTAATTAGGATAAGTCTTTCGGCCGGTGTTTGCTAGAATAGAATTAACAGCGTTATATAGTAATATGTGATTATTACACTTAACACGCCAGACTTGCAATTCGTTGTGGTCGGGTTAATTCCCTTATTTTTGGAATAAGGATGTTTAGATGGTTGCTTCAGAGAGAAATTATGTTTATATGAATATATTTTATATAATAGCAAGGAATAATGAAAAACGCATTTAGAAATGTATTGCTATCGATGGTGGTTTGGATGAAAAAGGCTACATTTAAGTACTTACTTAAATATTGTAATAAAAGGAGGATGTTAAAAAGTGGCCAATTTTGGCCTAAGCTGAGCAACAGAAAATGAACAAGGTTTTTGATAGCATTTTTCTCCTAGAATATGATGTATTTAGTTTTATGGAAAAACGTCCTGTCTGAGATATTCAAAAGTTAAACTTTTAAGATCTATAATTAGAGGAGCGAAAAAGAGGTAAAATTGTGTCGTTTTTTTTATCAGCTTAGAACAAGATCAGACACAGTGGGTATTATCGACAACATCATTTTACACATAAAAACACGAAAGACGACATTTTTTAGTGGTCACAGATATTCTTATTTAAAAAAGTGTAAAATATAATTTTTTTTTAAAATACGTTTTTTGTACAATTGAGCTATCGATGTGAACTTTTTTTTTGTTATAAAACACACACTTAAGCGCTTCTTTCTATACATAGGATTGCTAATAAAAAAAAATGTGAACATGCCAAAAACGTAGATGACGTAGATTGTTTTTGAAAATTTTGTGTAACATGCTATGAAGAAAATGAAGTCAATAGACTAAAAAAGTTTTTAGAAAAAAAATATTTTCATTATTAGCAATAGTATGCTAGTTACGAATTTTTTAGTATGGAGGAATTGTCGAAACGTACGCGCGCGGACTTAAGAATAATAATGATTATGTATTGTGTGTAACGGAACTTTTCATTATTATTCATTATGTTTAGGACTGTTTTATCACATTTTAGGATCTGAAAAGATAACTTATTTTTTCCAGTGGCGCATTAAGGATTAAGGTTGAAGGCAAAAAGGAATTAAAAATCTTAAATAGAGTATCTGGGAAAAAATGCATTGCATTGGGATCTCGGAAACGGTAAAAAATAATATTATAGTAAATGGAAAAAAAAAGTTGCGCAACTAGAGGGCTAATAAAATTCCATAAACAGAAGTTTAGGAAAAGTAATAATTTTGGAGTGTTTTGAAAAAAAGTAAACTATCGAGTTTTCCTTTTTTTTTGCGTTATTATTGGAGCTAAATAGAAAAGACAGTTTCTTAAAGCACTTTTTTTTGGACGTGGCAATCTTAATATTTGTATCCGACATTTCCTGTGTCAGAGTCCCTATCCGAAACTCCCATGCATTGCATTTCTACTCTAGATCCACACAATAATTGAGTAAACGTGTTATTTTCGCCTAAATTAGGTAACAAAAAAGAAAAAAATATCCTAAGTTAAGTCTCTTTTAATTTCCGCAGCCCCAATTATAGAAACCCTGTTTCCATGGCTTGTGCACTAGTTTATCGTTCTCCTCTATTACTACGCCACATAAAATCCAGTCCATTTTACAATGAAACTTAGATTCCTTTTTTATCTCAAATATTTTTTTAGCAAATTTGCACAATGGCCATACGTTCTACAATATCATACAAGTGCTAATAAGAGAAAGAATATCGTTACACATTTTACTTCCACATTCAGTGTAAGTATAGTATCGACAAAAATATTTTTGAAAATTTGTATTGTCCAAATAGGCTTAGAATGTCATGAAACGTCGAGATTTTAAGTTTGAGCAAAAAAAATTCTGTCTATCGGTCTGTCTGTAACACGATTACTCCGAAACCGATTAAGATATTGACTTGAAATTGGTACACGTACCTATGTATTTTAATGAGATCTGGAACTAGATTATTCCGTTAAAGGGTTGGGGGGTAAACGGGGGTAAATAGGCAAATCAAGCAAGTAAGAGTCCATAAAATTGGTATTTAGTATATATAAGAGAAGCTAAGGTCTCAAAATTTTTTTGGCATTAACCACCCCCATTACCAACTCTCACCCCATTATTCAAGGGGGCGAAAAAATAAAATTGTCATTTAGTGTGTGTACAAGAACCAAAAGCCTCAAATTTTTTTTACTTTATTCACCACTACTACCATCCCCCTTCCACCACCCTCAGCCCCACTACCGATGTGGCATATCTTTTTATAGGTTTTTGGGGTAGACGATTTCAAATATTTTATTATTAAAGTTCCATAAACAATTATTTCAACATTCAATTTTTTTTCGTTGTGAGAGACTTGGATAGAAGATCTGGATGTGGAAGTAGTGATTCCTTGGGCAGCGGTTTTATAATTTGACCTTCGACGAAAACGAATAACGTTGATCGTACACCGCCCTGAGACTAGTTAGTTTTAGTGGACGCGGGCGTATTAATACTCAATTTCTGCAATTCGCGCGCTCCAAAAAAATTACTGTACCTAAACTATCAAAGACACAATAAGAATTATGCTATCAAAAACTTTTTTGGTCTTTTGGCTTTATTTTCTTCGCAGCATGTTATACAATATTTCCAAAAACAAAAAAGTTTGTAGCTTAGTGAAAATGTGCCTGCGTGTTTTCTGAATTTTCAAGGTTATCTAAGTTTTTAACATGCTTAAAAATGTTTTAATTAACACAGATAGAAGCGCTTGAGTGTGTGTTTTATAACAAAAAAAAGTTCATGTGGATATCTCCATCCGTTTTTGAGAAGTATGGCATTAGATGTTCAAAAAAACATGATTAAAAAAAAAACAAAATTTCACACCTTTTTAAAAATAACAATGTCCGTGACCACTAAAAAATGTTGTATTTCATGATTTCTAATGAACATCGACCTACTTAACGAAATGGTATATGTCTCAGTTTGTTCTAAGATTAAAAAAGAAAACTTGAGAAGGAAGCGACTTTTCCCCTGTTACTCCACTAAATATCTTATTCCAGATTATGGTGGTTTAGTATTTTTCTCATAGAATATGACGCTCTACTTCGCTTTGCCAAAAAATATTCACGTTGTTTCTTGTAGTATTTTTCCCGTGGGATACGAGAGTCCACTCTCTTTTGCAGGAAAATGTTAGGAAAATGCGAAAAAATTAAGAAAACGTTTGAAAACTTTCAAAATCTAGTCTGCATCATTCCCAAGTGAAATATACATGGTGTTTCATGAGGAACTGTACATACTTCCAGGGGCGGTAGAGGACGACTTGGGTATTCAGGAATGGCCATTGAAATTTTCCTGTCGCTCTTAATTTCTGAGATACAGGGTGATAAAATGCTCTAAATTTATTTTGGCCAGAACGTCCTTACTATTGATCCGATTTTGTTTAAACTTTAGACACTTTATACACTTATTAGTTGATAGATTGCTATTATATATATATTTTTAATTCCAGTGCCGGACTTTTGTAATTTGATTTTTCCGATTCCTGTAAAAAAAGATTACCCTGTATATATATTTTTTAACATTCAGTTGCCAATTATAAAAGCCCATACATCACTAAACAAAACCATGTAATTAGATTTTTTGTTGCACCTTTATTGATTTTTTTACAAGCGATTCAATTTGGCAAAATGGGGAATTTGAAGAAAAACAGCTTCATTTGCTTACATTAATTGTCCAAATAAATAAAAAATGGTCAAATAAATATTTACAAAAGTATATTTAAAAATATTACAAATACTTAGAGCAAATTTTCAAAATGGTAACCTCCAGCTTCCGTACATTTTTGTTGTCGTTTATTTAAATTGCCAATAGATTTTCTAATTTGCGCTGGATTGTTTCTAATTTAGTCACTACAGTGTAAAATTCGCTGAAGTAACTGATCTCTACTATTTATTGGGACACTGTAGACTTCTGTTTTGAGATATCCCTATAGAAAATAATAGACGGGGTTGAAATCTGGTGATCTAGCCGGTCAAGGATGAGGTCCCCCACGTCCAGTACATCTGTTTGGATACTCATTATCCAAATGCCTTTTAACCTCAATGTCAAAATGAGGAGGAGCTCCCTCATGCTGGAAGCATTGTCCTATTATATTAATACCTTGCATTAAACCAGGTAGGGGCGAGCGTAGATGCGTCTTCACTGTGAAGTATCTCGATACTCCAAGTGAAGCAACGTGCAGCGCGGTTAGGGTACGGACATATCGAAGATGTCACGCCGCTAGAAGTTCAGCTCACAAGTTTCAGTCAATTAATGCCGCGATACTGGGTGCACATGCCGAAGAAGTTTATCAATCAGTTCACCAGTTCAGTGTTTTGTTCAGTCTCTCGGGGGATTGACTGCTTTTATCTCATGTAAATAATATTTTTATTTCTGCAGTGTGTTTGCCTTTTGTTTGGAATCATCACCATAAAACATGTATTTTAGGTCCGATTTAGGGCTTGTTTTAACGTAGATCTCTGAAAAGTTCATTCTTGTGATACATTAAATTTTATATAACGAAACTGCGTTTGTTATTGTGAGTGGAAAATTATGAAAGTTGCATGGCGATAATTATTATTGCAATCAGAAATTAAAATAATTAAAACTTAACACAAATTGACAATTAAAGTGGATTTTCATTGGCAATTTCATAATTTTTATTTCTTTCGGGAAAAATCCAAAAATAGGTTTTTTTTTCACGAAATTTGGAACAAACCCATTTAAGGGGTTGCCGAATCCAGCGGAGTACTCAGATTTGAAATAAAAAAATCGCTAATAAGATTTCATCATTTTCCAACCACAAAGACAAAAGCAGTACCTAGGTCGACCTTCTATGTTTTTTAAAACCTTGGAAAACAGTGCGGGCGACGTAGGTACAGTTTGGGTACAATTTATTTAGTTCATAGACGTACTTAGTGAAGTGTGTTATTGTGTTATTTATTGTGCAACATTTCTCTATTATTTCCAAGTTTGTGCTCTGTTTGTGCTGCAAAATATTGCCAGAACAAACGTTATTTGTGCAAAAAATCTTTTTTTACATTCTCTACTGGTCATAATAGTAGGTAAAATTAACTGAAACTGTTTGATAATAAATACTTGTAGAGAATCAAATTTTCTACAAAAAAGAACGTGAGTGCATACGTGTGTATCTTTTTTAATACATATGAGCACAGGAAACGTATAGTGTGGCTTCATGCGGACGGAACGAATTCAAATGCATATATTGCCAAAGCAATAAAATATGGGTACGCTTTACCTGTAAATAGGGAATTATCGCAGGTAGAAAAATTTCGATGCGTTTTGTTTTATTTACAGAAAATTGCTTAATTATAAATTATTACATAAATTCCATTCTATTCTGTTCTATGTAATTAGTTTATTTACTTCTACTTCCACATCCAGTGGAAGTATAATAACGACAAAAAAATTTTTGATAATTTTTATTGTTCAGATAGGCTTAGAATGTCATGAAACGTCGAGATTTGAAATTTGAGCGAAAAAAAATTTCAGTCTGTCTGTCGCTCTGTAATTTTTTTTTGTGTGCACGTTTACTCTGGAACCGTTTAAGATATTTTGACTTGAAATTTGGTACACTTTAACGGGATGTGGAACTGGACTATATTTTCATCTTATTCCATCGAAGGGTTGGGGGGTAGATTGAGGGTAAATAGGTAAATCAAGCAGGTAAGAGTCCATAAAATTGGTATTTAGTGTATACAAGAGAAGCTAAGGTTCCAAAATATTTTTTGGCATTAGCCACCCCCATTATCACCCCCACCATGTTATTAAAGGGGATAAAAACATTGTGATTTAGTGTGTGTACAAGAACCAAAAGCCTCAAAATATTTTTGCACTGATTTCACCCCCACTACCACCACCCTATCACCACCCACACCCCACTACCGTGTGGGATATCGTTTTATGGGTTTTGGGGGTAGAAGATTTCAAATATTATATTATTAAACTTCTGTAAACAATTATTTCCACATACAAAATTTTTTCGTTATGAGAAACTTGGGTAGAAAATCTGGATGTGAAAGTAGTGATTCCTTAGTAGTTGATTCCTTGGGAACTCTGTTTAGTTCGCAAGATGCCTCGATGTAGTTAATAATAATAATAATAATAATAATAATGTATTTATTTCCATAAGACTATTACAGTGTTGGAATTGTCAACAATAATGTATAAAATTTTTTAAAAATAATTAACGTCATAATATGTACATAATATTACATACACAGAATACACATATATACCTATAGCTAGAGTAAAATACAAATATATGCTATACGACAAACAATCAAAACATTTACAACCACAAGGTAAAAGGATCTTAATCAGACAAGTAGTATTCCTCATAAGAATAAAAACAGCGCTCAACTAAATGTCTTTTAACAAGTCTCTTGAATGGTGAAAAATTGCTAGCGTCTTTTATAGCTTGTGAGAGATGGTTATATAATTTAATTCCACTAATAAAGGGACCTTTTTTTCTCTGCTCTAATCTATGTGAAGGTACAAAGATGTTATTTGCGGAGCGAGTATTGTATTTATTAATATCACCACATTTTAAGAGATTGTTAATATTTTTTCTCACAAAACATACAGACTGCAAAATGTATATAGAATAAATAGTGAGTATGCCATGTTGCCTAAAATAATTTCTACAGGATGTGTTGTATGTAAGTTTAAACATGCTTCTGACTATCCTTTTCTGCAAAATGAACACGTTTTTTATTGCTGAGCTGTTTCCCCAGCATAATATGCAATATTGCAAGGCCGAGTAAACACAACCGTAATAAAATGTTTTCATGGTGTCAGTGTCAACAGAGTCTCGCATTTGGAGTAGTGCAAAGTTTAGACTAGCTAATTTGTTTGTTAAATTATCGATATGGTTTTCCCATGACATACTACTATCCATTTGTATGCCTAAGAATTTAACACAATTATTTTGATGGAGGTTATGACTACCTCTAATCAGAAGACTAAAGTCCAACTTTGTACCAATTGGAGAAAACATTAAAAACACTGTTTTTTGCTGATTTAGTATTAAGCCATTTGTACGACACCACTGTGACATTTTATCCACACACATAGTAGCATTTTTACTTAATTGATCTACATTAGCAGCAGTTATGATAGAGGAGGTGTCATCTGCAAAAAGAGTTAAAAAGCAATTATTTATGCTTGCTACTAGGTCGTTAGCGAATATTATAAACAGCAACGGGCCCAATACACTACCTTGTGGTACCCCCGTTAACACATTAACACTATCTGAAAAACATTCTACCCCCTCTTGATTAATTTTAACAGTCTGTGTTCTATCCAATAAATAAGACTTAACCCAATCCAAAGCTGGACCGCGAATTCCATATATTTCTAGTTTTCTTAATAATAAATTATGATTTATGGTGTCAAAGGCTCGCGACAAATCAAAAAATATGCCAGCTGATTTTAATTTATCATCAAAATTACTTAATATTGTTTCATAAAAGGAGAGAACAGCATCCTGAGTTGATTTATTCTTGCAAAATCCATATTGCCTTGGTGTTAATATATGGTGTTTATTTAAGAATGAAAGTAATCTTATCGCAAATGCCTTTTCAAAGATTTTGGAGAATACAGATAAAAGTGCTATCGGTCTATAATTTTCCATTGTGTGAGGATCATTTTTTTTAAAAACAGGAATTATTAGTGCTGCTTTCAATCGATCTGGAAAGTGTCCATTTTGGAAGGATAAATTTATGAGGTACGTTAGGATATTAATCAAGTGCACACTAACGTCCTTAATTAAACAACATGGCACCTCATCTCGGCCTGATGATTTTTTATTGCAAACAGAATTGATAATATCAGAAACCTCAACCTCTGTAATAGGCATCAAATACATAGAATGATTGTTAACTCCCTGCACAGTTGTTTCATCAGAAATATCAATATTAAATGTGGAGGTAAGTTCATTTACCGAATTGATGAAATTATTATTAAAACCGTTTGCAATATCTTGTGCATTATCTAAAATTTCCAATTTTGAATTAATTATTTTAGAAGGTAACTGCTTATTTTTATTACCAACGTTTGAGTTTTCTCTAACTATATCCCACATAATTTTTGATTTATTAGTAGAATTTAGAATTTTATTTTGATAATGGTTCTTTTTGGAAATTTTAATATTATCCTCATGATTCTTTTTTAGTATATTATATCTTAACTTAAGATCAAGATTATTATTAGATAGTTTGATTTGTTTATGGAGGTCTCTAATAAATATACCTTCCTCAATAATACTACTGGTAATCCAGGGTTTCTTTTTGATTATTTTAGAGTTTCTTTTTAATTTCAAAGGAAAAGCCATATTAAATAAACTAAAAAATGTATCATGAAACTTATCAAACTTTTTATTTACATCAGGTTCGAGATAAACCTCTTGCCACACTTCTTTTCCAAGCAAGAATTTAAAACAGTTTTTATTTTCATCTGAAAATTCTCGTTTCCTAATATTACCAATACTACTTACTAACTGAGGTAAATTAAAAGATAGCAATTGTGCATTATGGTCAGAAATTATATTGTCAATAGTTTTTGCTAGGATTAAATTTGTATCAGTGTCAGAAAAAATATTATCAATTAGAGTTTTTGAATCTTTCTGAACACGGGAATATTCAGCAAAGCATCTACTGTATCCAAATGACGATAGTAAATTTAATAAATCACATGTATTCTGGTTATCTGAGAGAAAATTGCAATTGAAATCACCACAGATAAATTTAGGGCCCTTGATTTTAAAAGTTTTTGATAATAACATTTCTAGTGAAACCATAAAATTTTCAAGGTTGGCATTAGGAGATCTATATAAAAAACAGACATTTACATTAATATTTTTAAAACTAACTACGACAGATGCTCCTTCAAATATTTGTTCACTAAGACCAACATTCGTGATGTCTCTCGCACTATAAGAAATATCTTCTCTCACTAGTATGGCAACACCGCCTCCTCTGGTATTTTTTCTACAATAGTAGCTGGCAACATTATACTTGTCAATTTTAAATGTCTTAACTTCATTAGTAGATAGCCATGTTTCTGTAAGACATACTATTTCAGGATAATTTAGGGTATTCAAAAATACATTTAGTAGGTCACTTTTTTTCCTAATGCTACGTACATTTAGATTTATAATTCGATGATCTCCAGTTTCTGTTTGAAATTTTTGGGTCTCAAGTCTAAGACCTGGTACTACAGGAGGAGTCCCATTTGTGTTAGGCGAGGGTATAAAAAAACTTCATTTGGTTCATTACTACCTGGGCTGTTTTTTCCATTACTGTGTCATCTTTGGTATTTTGAATTAGGCGAATGAATTTCAAATTTTTCTTCTGTCTTGGCAATGTAAGTGCAGTTAGTAGATTTTCAGTTATGCGTTTTCTTAAGCTGGTAATATTAGTTTTTCCATTGATTTCTATATATGTTGTATATCCTTCAGTAAACTTTTGGAATTTATCAAGAAAACATCTTAACTTTGAGTTATATTTAAAAATATGTCTGTCCTTAGCTCTCTTATGATGACAGTAGGGAATCGAGGTAAATGCAACATTTGTATGAGTACATGTTTTTAGCTTGTTGCAGATATATCTGAAAGAAGGAGTTATTTTTGCGTCAAGTCATATAACGGCTATATCTGTTTGCTTGGGCTTCTTCAGGCATGCTAAGACCATGAAATTTTGCAAGTAGATGTACTAAACTGTCAAGAAAATTAATAAAACTGGAAACTCGAAATGGCCAGCCCAATATAGCGGCCTAAATTTGAGTCAGCTTCCTATGTTGGATAATTAATAGATTGTCATATTATTTGATAGTCTGATTTTTATAATAAAAATTGGATGGAGGGTGTTATATATTACTCATTATTTTTAGTTATATTAATAAACCCGTAGTGGAGCTTTTTTTTTTCTTTTTTGGCATCTGGCCACTAGCCATACAGCCAACCGCTACCCTAAAAACCATTTATTCCAATTAACCCATGTCGACAATGAAAAAATAAATATTGAAGATCAACAAAGGAGAAAAAACCGCTGCCCAAGGAATCACTACTTCCATATCTAGATTTTCTATCCAAGTCACTCACAACGAAAAAAATTTGTATGTGGAAATAATTGTTTATGGAACTTTAATAATATAATATTTGAAATCTTCTACCCCAAAAACCCATAAAAGGATACCCCACATCGGTAGTGGGGTGGGGGTGGTAGTGGGGGTGGATGAAGTAAAAAAATATTTAGAGGTTTCTGGTTCTTGTACACACACTAAATCACCATTTTTTTCATCTCCTTTAATAATGGGGTGGGGGTGGTAATGGGGATGGCTAATGCCAACATTTTTTTTGAGACCTTGGCTTCTCTTGTATATACTAAATACCAATTTTATGGACTCTTACCGGCTTGATTTTCCTATTTACCTCAAATTTACCCCAATTTACCCCCCAACCCTTCGACGAAACAAGATGAAAATATAATCTAATTCTAGATCTCGTTAAAGTACATATGTGTACCAAATTTCATGTCAACATCTCAAACGGTTCCAGAGTAAACGTGCGCACAAAAAAAGTTACAGACCGACAGACAGAAATTTTTTTTTCGCTCAAATTCAAAATCTCGACGTTTCATGACATTCTAAGCCTATTTGAACAATAAAAATTTTTAAAAAAATTTTTGTCGTTACTATACTTCCACTGGATGTGGAAGTAAAACAGGGACACACGCTTCTCGTCCTGGGGTCTATCAGGGCATTTATTTTTTTAAACACAAACAAAATTAGAGGACCACTATAAATTAAGAGATGCAACACATTGTGAAATTTCTCACTAAATTGTTGAAGAACGTAACGGTATGAACTCCCATCGTCTCCATAGTACTCTATTAAAATAATTCTTTGCTCGACAGTTAACATTTAAAAAAATTTTTAATGCAGATATGTAATGATATGTAGACGTAACTAGATAACAAGGTACCTAACAATCAAATAGAACATTACGAAAATTATAGAAGATGTTCATAAAATAGGATTCCAAATTTCTACGGCTTGTAGTATTTGTCAAAATAAAATAAAAGTAAGCAAAAAAAAATTGACAAAATCCAACAAGTATTTTAATAGAAATTCACTCATTTCGAAACATTGCAATATTCAAGTGAAATTTTGAATTTGGACAGACCATATAATTTGAAACAACTTTTTTATTTTACATTTTATTCCAAAATAAAAAATATAACCAGTTTACTCTTGGAATTATAAGTTTTGTAATTTTTTTCGCACCACGTATAAAAAATATAATTTTTCTCAGTCATTACTATTTTTTAGACAAGGAAAAACTTTTATAAAGAATAACATTTTCTCGAAAAGTTACAAAGATTTGCGATTACACCTATTGTAAACCCCATCCGCGGACATACTGTATGTTTTAATTATAAAGCAATAATTAAGGTTGTTGACTATAACTTAAAAAAATATGCATAGAAATATTTATTCAAAATCTGGTAAATATTCGCCACCCGCGAAGTCTACCTCTCTACTACCATGTAAAAACAAACTATTTTGTTTCGAGGTGAACATGCTGGTAGACTTCGGAAGTAAACTGCTCTGGTAGCATCCTCGATATGTGCGGTCACATTTAAATGTACAGGTTTGTTTTACAAATTGACGACTTCGATGCATAGACTGAATTTGTGGGCTGAACTTCTAGGTGCGAGGCAACTCCGGGATCTCCGTACCTCACACCAAATATATAAAATTATGAATGGCCAGCTACCGCAGTGACTTCCATGTAAACTGCTAGAATGAACTGCTGCAAGCATCCTCGGCATATGCGGTCCCATTTAAATGTACAGGTTTGTTCTAAAAATTGATGGCGGCTATCGTAGTGAACTACACACTGAACTACTAAACATCTTCGGCATGTCCGTACCCTTAGTACTTAGATGGCTGACCCATCTAGGGAAACACAGCGATCTCGTCCCACCTTCTGGCGGCTTGTATATCAGTGTATACGCCGAAGCTATGCAATTTCATACTCTATCTTAAGAGGTAAAATTATGACTATATTTTGTGAGTTTTCAAGCATCTTCTTAATTTTTACGCCTTTTTAAGCCACTTTTTAACATTCTCCTTTGTTGCATTTGTTTGCATAATTTTGAATTAATTCACAATAAACTGATTTTGAGTACTTTTTGTTTCCACGTCAATCTTTGTTAAAGTCTCTTAATAAATTGTTGTGTCTCTAACGCTAAATAAAATATTTCAGTGGACACAGTGTGTTGGTGCGACAATTGAAAATACATAAATATCATGAAAAGACGCGCCTTGAAGAGACTCATAGGTAAAAAAAATTGAAAGCGATCTGTCGAATAATAACCGAAATATCAAAGTGTGTCCACCATTAGTGGAAGTCAACAAGAAATTGGATTTTATTGCTAATACCACTTAGCACTCGATGAGAAAATTAACAAATAAACAACCAAATGTACTTTTAAAATTACACATTTTTGCACCAGCTTCAAAGGACATTAAGTAATAAGTTATAATTCCTTGCCTTTGCAAACCCGGGTGAAATTTTATGTAATGTTTACTTTGGAAAATATGTTACACCGAAATGTTTGGTTTACAAATATTTGAGGTCTAAAGATACATTACATTAATGAACTAAATGCGCAAAAATAAATGGCCTAAACATGTGTATTTATATGTTCATGTTCTGGGGTTATTTGATCTTTTGATATTAGCAAGAAAAATAAATATATCAAATCACGAAAAACATTTATGGTTGGCTGCCCTTGCGCCTTTACCGCATATCCTTTTAATTCATTATAAATAGAAGTAATTTACGCACGGCTGTTGTTGACCGCCGTAGCCACTCAAATATGTACATTAATCCCTTAATATAAACTTCGTATCCAATTAGGCTGTAAACTCACACGATTATTTTAAATATACATTGTTTACCTAACAAGATGAACCAAAATGTCTAATTAACAGAGCTCGTATATCAGGTTGCAATTTTGCAATTTTAAGGGGCGAACTCAGGCTATTGTTTTGTGGCTTTATTATACTCTTCGTAAATACGAAAACGAAGAGTATATTGCATTTGATCGGCACATTTCTAACACCGTAAATATCGCTCACAGACAAAAAATTTTCATATCATTGTGTAAGTGAACGAATTCTGAACAACTTTCAAAATGTCCGTCTGTACGTCTGTCCGTCCGTCACGTTTCTTTTAAGCACGATAAATCAAGAAAGAAAAATCCGATTGTACTGAAATTTGGACAGTAGGTTAGTGTTGGCCAGAGGAAGAACCATATTGTTTTTGAACAAAATCGATCAGTAAATAAAAATGTTATTAATGATTTCAATTTGAAAAAAATAATTTTGTTTTTTATGTTTTTGTAATTGAATAGAAATCTGGTGAAATGATATTTTATTTTAATATTTAAATATTGAGATATTTTACAAATATACATTTCATAATGTAATATACAACCATGGAAATATAATTTTAGCTCGTCTCTTATAATGTAAAAATTTACATTTTTTTACGTATTAAATGGTGTTGTAGTTCTTACGCTTTTGACTCAATATATCAAAGAATATATTAATTTGACTCGGAATCCAAGGGTCCCGGGCTCGAAACCCAAATGGGATATGTATAGTTTTTTTTTTTATTTTTACGTTATTTTACACTGAGTCTTTTACCAACTAAGTTCGCACTATAAAATTAAAAATGTCTAAAACTACAAACAACTGCGAAGAGTATCCTATAGAACTCGCTATAGAATCTGTAACAATTATATAAAAAGTTTAGTGAACAGGCGAAGAGTACGTTTTTAGCTTGTTTATATTGAATTTTGGTTATCGGTTCAAGAAAAAAAGAGGATTTTATAAAAATTTACCTAGTGTAAAATCCTCTTTTTTTCTCTAACCGGTAACCTCTATTTATATATGTTGCTTTATAACATTGTTATTTTAATTTATTATTATACTCTTCGCAAATACGAAAACGAAGAGTATATTCCATTTGATCGGCACATTTCTAAAACCGTAAATATCGTTCACAAACAAAAAATTTTCATATCATTGCGTTAGTGAACGAATTCTGAACAACTTTCAAAATGTCTGTCTGTCCATCTGTCCGTGCGTGCGTCTGTCTGTCCGTCCGTCACGTTTTTTGTAAGCACGATAACTCAAGAAAGAAAAAATCGTTGTACTGAAATTTGGACAGTAAGTTAGTGTTGGCTAGAGGAAGAACCCTATTGTACAAAATCAGCCACCCCCACCCCATTATTAAAGGGGGAGGGAAAAATAAAATTGTGAGTTAGTGTGTGTACAAGAACCAAAGGCTTCAAACTTTTTTTTTTACTTCATCCACCTCCACCCCCACTACCAGTGTGGCATATCGCTTTATGAGTTTTTGGGGTAGACGATTTCAAATATTATATTATTAAAGTTCTATAAACAATTATTTCCACAAAATAGAGTACAAAATATACTATCAAAACGTTTTACTATATTATTGATTTCGAAGGAAAGTTGGAACTGATCTATTGTTTTTAAAGTTTTTAATACAATATTGTACCCACCTCAATCAACCCTTTACATAAAACAAAGCGCAGAATCTTACATAATATTAAAAATATATTTACCTACAATTTATTTGAATGTATTTCCAATTTATTTTATAATCAAATTAAATGTTCAAAATCATCGCCAGTCACCATCTTTGAATTCTCGGATGACATTTTTTATGACCTCAGGACTTGTTTTGTGAATTTCTTCTTTTTAAATCTGCAATAATGTCTGATCGGTTAACATACACTTTTAATTTTAAAAAAGTTTGGTGAAATCGGGAAATCGAGGTAGCCATTTATTAGCTCCACGTCTTCCAATCTACCTGTTCAGAAAAACTTTGTTTAAATAATTTCTAACACTACATGAATAATGCGGTGGAGTTCCATCTTGCTGGTACCAAATGGATCTGTCTTTTCATTTGGATAATCAACATCCGAAAAATGTATTTTTAATGCAGGCACTGAAAATTTCTGGATAAACATCTCCGTTAACCAGGGTGGATATGATTTAAATCATTTCCAAAATGTTGATTTAAATCAAAAAAATCATAAATAAGAAAAAAATGGTTTTTACTTTCTACAAATCATAAAAAACGTGTGCGTTAAAGTGTAATCAGTGGAAAACAAGTAAAGATGACCTAACTTGTTGGGGCCAACTTAGGCGGTATGCTTTTGTCAGTACCTGACAAACTTCAAAGCATATCTCCTAAGTTGTCCTCAAGTTAGGTCGTCTGTAGACTCCCTTTAAGTAGCGACGCAACGAGTAGCCCACCTGCATCTCAGAATCCTCAGAAGTCACTAATATCGAACATTCTTATTAATCGCTACTTGACTTAGTATAGAACCGACGCACAGTGGGAAAAATATGCCCTTTTTGGACAAAAGTCTGCCGACAGTAGAGATTTTAATCAAATTAAATGAAAAAAATAGTAAATACCCTTAAGACATTGTACTTTAGAGTAGTGCTGCGACAAATTGGCTTTGGGTTAACCTAACCTAAAAATCGCAAATATTATTTCCACAACCAGTGGAAGTATAGAAACGACAAAAAATAAAAAAAAATTTTTTTGTTCAAATAGGCTTAGAATGTCCATGAAACGTCGAGATTTTAAGTTAAGCAAAAAAATGTCTGTCTGTCTGTCGGTCTGTCTGTAACTTTTTTTGTGCGCACGATTACTCTGGAATATTGACTTGAAATTTGGTACATGTATGTATTTTAGCGAAATCTGGAACTAGATTATATTGTCATCTTATTCCGTTGAAGGCGTTGGGGGGTAAATAAGTAAATCAAGCAGGTAAGAGTCCATAAAATTGGTATTTGGTATATACAAGAGAAGCTAATGTCTCAAAAAAAATTTGGCATTATCCACCCCCATTAGTACCCCCACCCCTTTATAAAAGGGGGTGAAAAAAAATTGTGATTTAGTATGTGCACAAGAACCAAAGGCCTCAATTTTTTTCACTTCATCCACCACCACCGGGACCAGACCGTAAATGCCAAAAGAAATAAAATTGAGCTCGTTTGCGGTACTGAATTGTGAAGACCTCTTAAAAATAGAGAACACGCTCTACATCAGAAACGAAGGGATATAATATAGCCCATTTTAATATCGTCTCAGGGTACTGTACTTCTTACTAGCGTATGGCCAGTCACTCACGAAACACCCTGTATGTGAAGAATATAAAAACCAATGCGAAATGAAATTGATTCCTAGCTAGTGTAGAAATGAGCTCCATTACCGAAATGAGTTCGGTAAGTAGGCCTTTCTCTTAACGACCGTAGAAGAATTATACCTCTGTTGCTATATTCAATTTTGTACGCAGTTGATAAAATTGTATTATCGAGCTATATCAGAATCTGATAACGGAAATTATTTCGAAAGTTATACGTCGAGTTATTTCCTGCTTTTGCGGCAGATCAGTCAAGTAAAACCGGAATTCCAACCATCTTTACAATGACATTTTTTTTCCTTTCATTTACCAAGATAATACAAACGGAAGTGGCCAAAAAGCTTCGAAGTAGGGCCATTAGAGCGGAGAAAACATGGGACGGGGACTAAGACGATGAAAGGGAGAAGGCGCGGGGATATGTTGCGTAATATGTGCTTTGCTTCAACGCGCGGAAATATACGGTGGTGTTGAATAGTGACTGATTAGTGTATTAAAGACTTAACAGCACTTAATCCGTCTCAACGTGATGTATGGATCACGCGCTCACCACCGCGGACTCGAAAATCAAAGTGAAATGTTTATGAAGTTGAAAATTTCCTCGCGCAAAGTTTTGTTTTATACAGTCTAAATTACAGCGAGAGAAACATAATTTATATTTAATCATTACCCTTTATAGTAAATTGTACTTAGCTTGGATAATGCCTGTCATGTTAAGCTTTAAAAGTTATAATAAGTTTGAGAATTTATAACGTAATAATGTAAGGGTAATTTCCTAAACTTTAATGACGAGATGTGCTCTTTTGCGAATTATTAATTAGATATTTTGGTTCATCTTGTTAGGTAAACGAGCAGAAGTTGCAGTCGACCGTAATCGACTATTTGATTAACATTTTGCTCGATTACGGCACAATTCACTTTTACGTGGTGCCACTGAGATTAAGCACACAGCCAATATCTTTTTTATATTATTTATCTGCTACAACTTTCAATTTCTGGCGGTCACACTCAATGACGAATATGGCCCAATTTCATTAGAATTTATTCTACCATGTTCTTTATGCAGTGCGGTATTCATCACATTGTGATGGATTCATGTTAAGCGTGATTTTAGAAAAATCCTGAAATAGGTCGATTTTTATTTGAAATTGCCATTTTTTTAGCATGAAAATAGACCCCCCCTGTTCACCCGTTCACCTGCTTTGAACTATGACTACACTCCAGAAAATTTTCAATTAGGAAGGGGGTCGTGAACTGGTAGAGACTGAGGAAATTCTGCATAAACCAACTACACAACTTGCTGCCGATAAAGATGTCAGTAAATCAACGATTCTCCGAGATTTAAGGAAAGAAAAATACCATCCTTATAAAGTTCAATTGGTTCAGGAGTTAAATGAGGATGATCCTGATCGAAGGCAAGAATTCTGTGAATTAATGATGAACAGAATGCTAGAAGATTTGCAGTTTAGAAACGAAATTGTTTTTTCTGATAAAGCCACATTTCAATTAAACGGAACAGTAAACCGCCAGAACTGTCGATATTGGAACAGAGAAAATCCTCATTGGATGATGAAGGTTCACACACCCTTTCCTCAAAAATTGAACGTTTGGGCTGGTATCAATAATAATAAAGTGAATATTCGTCCCAGATTAGGCGGGACAGTCTCGTTTTTCGAGGTTCCGTCCCGCAAAAATTGGGAATACCCCAAATTGTATTTTCATATTTTCTATTTGCTGTATTACTTCCACGTCGTGGAAGTATAGTAACGAAAATTTTTATTATCCAAATAGGCTTAAAATGTCATGAAACGTCGAAATTTTAAGTTTGAGCGAAAAAAAAAAATTCCTGTCTGTCTGTCGGTCTGTCGGTCTGTCTGTCTGTAACTTTTTTTTGTGCGCACGTTTACTCTGGAACCGTTTAAGATATTGACTTGAAATTTGGTACACATATGTACTTTGACGAGATCTAGAACTAGATTATATTTTCATCTTGTTCCGTCGAAGGGTTGGGGGGTAAATTGGGGTAAATTAGGGGTAAATGGGTAAATCAAGCAGGTAAGAGTTTATGAAATTGGTATATAGTATATACAAGAGAAGCTAAGGTCTCAAAAAAATTTTTAGCATTAGCCACCCCCACCTCCTTATTAAAGGGGATGAAAAAAAATTGTGATTTAGTATATGTACAGGAACCAGAAACCTCAAAATATTTTTTTACTTCATCCACCCCCCACTAGCACCACCCCCACCCCACTACCGGTGTGGGGTATCGTTTTATGGGTTTTTGGGGTAGAGGATTTCAAATATTATATTATTAAAGTTCCATAAACAATTATTTTCACATACAAAGTTTTTTCGTTGTGAGTGACTTGGATAGAGAATTTGGATGTGGAAGTAGTGATTCCTTGGGCAGCGGTTTTTTTGTTTGTATTTATCGCACATTTTAATACGACATGAATACATTCCTTTTTAATAGTACTAATAAATGGTACCACGGTACCAATATGGTTCCATTTGAAAAAAATTGAGTTTTGCCCCAAAACCTATTTTAATGAACTTTATTTGGTCATAACTCACGTAATTTAGTGTTTTTAATGGTTTAGATTTTTCTAGCATTACACGGGTCATAAATCGGAACCTATGGCACACTTAAATGGAAAAAAATTATATTATAAAAAATATTGACGTTTGAAATGTCACTTATTTGGTATCGTTGGATTCAGAAAATTATGCAGAATTCAAAAATGCAATAATATACAGTGTTCCATTTAAAAATCTAAACTTAGTGTTACTTCCGGCGAAACCGGAAGTGAAAAAAAAGTGCCGCTTATTATGTATATAGGATATCCCAAATTTCAATCAATCATATTCAATCCTGTTACTCCCGGTATATGAGTTTTTGCAATTTTCAATACCGAATTTAAGAATACTCTAATAACGTATTTAAACCATGTAATTAGTTTATTTGGCACACTTTTAATGCTTCGAGAATTAACAACTAAGTTTCATAATAAATCAATTTCATAAATATTTGGAAGCCTTCCGGCTACAAAAACATCAGTAATTACATGGGTGACTTTAATTTTCGGTAAAAAATTGAATTTTACTCTCTGTAAGAATTTGTCGC
This sequence comes from Rutpela maculata, assembly GCA_936432065.2. Classification (NCBI taxonomy): domain Eukaryota; kingdom Metazoa; phylum Arthropoda; class Insecta; order Coleoptera; family Cerambycidae; genus Rutpela; species Rutpela maculata. The sequence continues at coordinate 5,096,389 of OW386294.2, forward strand.
AACGATATTATACCGTTTGTCAAAATAGGAAAAGGTAAGAATGTCAACAAACATTAAAAAAACTACATATATTAAAACAAATACAAATACAACCTCTCTGGTTGAACTTCGATAGCATAAACTTTTTGCTTTAAGTGGGCCCATAAGAAATGGTCCACCGGAGTCTGGTCTAGGGACCTTGCAGGCCAAGAAACTGGACCGTTACGACCGATTCATTCATTAGGCTAATGGTCATTCAAGTTTTACCCCACCGCTCATAAGCAGTGAGTTTCTACTCCATCGTGTTGGTAATGAAGTCCTCTAACATTTACGTCTTGTAATAATTGTGGTAATGTATCTAGCAAAAAAATTAAATATATCTCGCCGTTCAATATACCATCAAAGAAATGGGGCCAATTAAATTATTATCTGATAGACCACACCAAACATTTATAGAAAATTTGTACTGTGTATTTTTTTGTTAGATCCTATGAGGATTTTCTTTTGCACATAAGTGAAAATTTCCGCTATTGTTAATACCGTCTCTAGTAAACCAAGACTCATCAGTAAATAAACCTCTAGAAATTGTTCTTCTGTGATTTAACACCCAACGACAAAACGCTTCTTTAGGAATTTCATCTCCTGCTTCAAGTCTTTGAACGATTTGTGAATGAAAGCTGCACTTACTCTTCGCGTACTAATAGAAGGATTTTGTCGCACTATTTTTAGAATTTCAATTTCTTCACTTACCTCTTGTTTAACATGCCATGCCGGTCGGGCATCAATGGAGCTGAAGGAAATTTGCCATGTCGTTTTGCATGGTTATAAACAAAAAAAAAAATGTTGATTTATTGGGAATTCTTCGATTAGGAAAACGTCGACGATATTCTCTAACGGCAGCCCATCACAAAAACCATAAACATAACTAGTATCAACGTACTCTTCATTAGAATAAGACATTTTTAACTTTAAAAACCGCTGCCCAAGGAATCACTACTTCCACATCCAGATTCTCTATCCAAGTCACTCACAACGAAAAAACTTTGTATGTGAAAATAATTGTTTATGGAACTTTAATAATATAATATTTGAAATCCTCTACCCCAAAAACCCATAAAACGATACCCCACATCGGTAGTGGGGTGGGGGTAGTGATAGGGGGGTGGTAGTGGGGGGGGTGGATGAAGTAAAAAAATATTTTGAGGTTTCTGGTTCCTGTACATACACTAAATCACAATTTTTTTCCATCCCCTTTAATAAGGAGGTGGGGGTGGTAAAGGGGGTGGCTAATGCCAAAAATTTTTTTGAGACCTTAGCTTCTCTTGTATATACTAAATACCAATTTCCTGGACTCTTACCTGCTTGATTTACCCATTTACCCCAAATTTACCCCAATTTACCCCACAACCCTTCGACGGAACAAGATGAAAATATAATCTAGTTCTAGATCTCGTTAAAGTACATATGTGTACCAAATTTCAAGTCAATTCTTAAACGGTTCCAGAGTAAACGTGCGCACAAAAAAAAGTTACAGACAGACCGACAGACAGACAGACCGACAGACAGAAAATTTTTTTTCGCTCAAACTTAAAATCTCGACGTTTCATGACATTTTAAGCCTATTTGGACAATAAAAATTTTAAAAAAAATTTTTGTCGTTACTATACTTCCACTGGACGTGGAAGTAAAAGTACCTGCTGTGCTGTTTCAGACAATAACAAATATTTTTGAAAGGTTCTCTAAATGTTGTCTGTGGCAAATGTTTATCAAGAAGATTTTTGAAATAAATTTATTGTGAAAAGCTGTTAATCCTAGAACCATTAAAGATGTGCCAAAAAACGAACTTCATGGTTCAATTACATTATTAGGATACTGTGTAGGAGTTGGAGGCAGACATTTTGAAAAAAAAAAATTAGTTTTTCTTTTGTATTATTTTTGTTCATTACATTTTAGGCGTTATCTTAATTGTTTGTAACTGTTTTTGATAAAATCATTTTTGATTTAATTACTTCCACGTCCAGTGGAAGTATAGTAACGACAAAAATTTTTTTTAAAATTTTTATTGTCCAAATAGGCTTAAAATGTCATGAAACGTCGAGATTTTAAGTTTGAGCGAAAAAAAAATTTCTGTCGGTCTGTCGGTCTGTCTGTCTGTAACTTTTTTTGTGCGCACGTTTACTCTGGAACCGTTTAAGATATTGACTTGAAATTTGGTACACATATGTACTTTAACGAGATCTAGAAGTAGATTATATTTTCATCTTGTTCCGTCGAAGGGTTGGGGTGTAAATTGGGGTAAATTTGGGGTAAATGGGTAAATCAAGCAGGTAAGAGTGCACGAAATTGGTATTTATTATATACAAGAGAAGCTAAGGTCTCAAAAAAAAATTTTGGCATTAGCCACCCCCATTACCACCCCCACCCCCTTATTAAAGGGGATGAAAAAAAATTGTGATTTAGTGTATGTACAGGAACTAGAAACCTCAAAATATTTTCTTACTTCATCCACCCCCCACTACCACCCCCCTATCACCACCCCCACCCCACTACCGATGTGGGGTATCGTTTTATCGTTTTATGGGTAGAAGATTTCAAATATTATATTATTAAAGTTCCATAAACAATAATTTTCACATACAAAGTTTTTTCGTTGTGAGTGACTTGGATAGAGAATCTGGATGTGGAAGTAGTGATTCCTTGGGCAGCGGTTTTTTTTTAAATCGAACCGCCCTAAAAAAATCTTCAAAAAGTACGAAATAAAATTTCACTCAGTTTTATAAATATCTGTCTGCCTATTAGTGGAAAGTAGCAAGGAAATGTACCTTATTACCAAATATCTAAAGGCGCGTTTGCACGCATCCAGTAATTTAGTCGAGTAGAGAGACGGTCGAGTAATTTAGTAATTGCTTTCCACTAAATTACTTGATTTAAGATTCCCCTTCCCTTTCAGCGACCCCAAAATCATATGCTATACTGGGTCTGATCCGGCGCACCTCGCAAAAATCTTTTGTGGTCCTGGGCAGAGATGGGCATTTTTTAGTGGACTAATAAGTCATGACTAACGAATAATCATTCATATATTAGTCATGACTAATGCATGATTGGATAGTCATTAGTCGTGGATGTTTCGATTGACGATTGATTAGTCAGTCAGACTAAAGATTGATTTATTCGTTAATCAGGACTAATATATGTAACGACTAATTTCGTACCCACATAGTTTTAACTTGGAAAATATCTCAGCAATTATTCGCAAGAAAAAGGTTAATTTTACTTCCACATTCTCGTGGTGGAGCGGAACTATAGTGACGATAAAAAAAATACTTCTACATCAACATAGTGGAGACGAGTATAGTAACGGTAAAAAAAATCGATTTTTTTTTCTCAAATAGGCTTTAAATGTCATGAAACGTCGCTATTTGAAGTTTGCGCACAAAAAATCTGTCCGTCTGTGTGTCTGTCTAACTTTTTTGTGCGTTTGATTACTTTAGAGCGGTTGACTTGAAAGGTACACGTATGTATCATAGCGAGTTCCGAAACTAAATTATATTTTGATCTTATTCCGTTGAAGATTTTACGGTTAAATACGAGTAAATAGACAAAGCAAGTAAGCGGTCATAAAATTGGGATTTAGTGTGTGTACTAGAAGCTAAGGTCTTAAAAATATTTTGACATCAGCTACCCCCACTACCACCCCCACCCCGATATAAAAGGAGGTAAAGATATAAAATTAAGATTTAGTGTATGTGCAAGAACCAATAGCCTCAAAAAAAATTGGCATCAGCCAGCTCATTATAGTAATCGTTACTTTTCAATTTTTATTACCCTCCGACTTACTATACCTAATAAAAGCTCATAATAGGCTCATTTAACAATTTTTTATTATTACATATTCTGAAAGAGCTTGGTGAGTATAGTAAATATGCCAAAAATTAGAATTTACTGACGCCGCCTTCATGTATAAAAGATTATTAAAGTCGGCGCGCTTAAAAACGCTCGGGATAACCATGTAGTCGACTTGTGACGTCAGATGGCTGAACCGCCCAGTGAACACGGCTGTGAATGCAAGTTAGTAGAGTAAAATCTGGAACTAAGTCGCTTAGTTTTCGAGAAAAACCGGCGTAGAACCAAACCAGACTTAGTGGGATTCTTTCGTAAGATAATCGTGTACACGAAATCATTTTTTACGACATTTTTTTGGTGGTCGAGAACTTTTTTATTTCGGAAAAACTCAAAAAAATAGATTTTTAATGAAATATGTTTTTTAACGTCTCCACCGCTATATCTCTGAAAATATTTATGCTATCAAGCTATTTTTTTTTAGATTAAAGTAGACACAATAGCGCTTCGAACAACGTCCCACGTGAACCCGATTTATTTTTTTTTTTAAGTTGGAAAAATAATAGGAATCTCAAACCTGTTATTTTCAGTAGCGTAATTTTAGACAATCGAGAAAAAAAATTATTTATGAAAATTTGTATATACATGCTGCGTACAAATTGAAGCCAATAGTTGAAAAAAGTTTTTAGGATAAAAATTTTTGATGTTCCGTTCATAGTATTGAGTCAGCGATTTTTTTTAACGGGCCAAAGTCATATTCTTGCGCGCTCGGCTGTAGCAAGCCTGCCGACTGCAACGATCAAAAGCATTTAGGGGATCAATATTATTGTTCAATATTTCATATATTGTACAGTAGTTTGATCATATGTTGTTAATATTAAGAAATTGTACAATAAATATTAAAATAGTCTCCTTTTAATAATAAAAAGATAAATACCTAATCTATAAATATCAATCAGTGTTACTAACTACCCACCTAATTAGTAAGTTTATTAGACATTTTTAAATGAATTTTTAATAATATAATTAGTAAGTTTATTAGACATTTTTAAATGAATGAAAGTAAAAACGTACGCATAAAATGAGTTTTATTGTTGAAATAAACTTTCTATTTGGATAGATAAATATGTAGTATGTAGTTTATGTAGGCCCTACATTAATAGCATTCTAATTCGTTCATATCTGCCTCGAAATCTTTAATAATGTTGTTACAGGAACGACATTCGCACTCGTTGCAACATTTTAGGCCTTCCTTAAAACAAGCACATTTTCGATTGTCACAATTTTTATCCGAACAATGAATACTTAATGATTTTCGACAACCGCCACTTCTACGCGACTAATCTGACCAACCCTGCATGCGAGGTGTATTAATTGCGTCCCAATGTCGCATTTAGCGCTGATAAAAAAAATCGCTGTTGCCACACGGTACATTTTAGGAAAAAATATATTGTTTCAAAAACTTTTGTGATTATTAGGCTTTATTTTCTTCGCTGCATGTATGTAAATATTTTCAAAAATAAAAAAGTTTATCGATTGGTGAAGATTTCAATACATGAAATATATATTTTTAGTTTATCTGATTTTTAGAGAAATGAAAGTGCGAATTGTGCCCAAACCGTTTTGGTAAAAGCGCTACAGTGTGTGCTTTAATTTGACACAAAACAAATTTCGGTACCTTTAATAGTTTTAAAGATATGGCGGTAGAAACAAAAAAAAAACAATTTTATTTAAAAATACATTTTTTTCACTTTTTATTGATTTAAAAAGTTCGAGACCACAAAAAAATGTCGTAAAATATGATTTCATATGCAAGGTGACATACTCAAAATAACCTAACATGTTTGACCTGGTTCTACGCCAAAAAAAAAACGACACGATAGACTTACGAAATCGCTGCTCTAATATAGGTATCGGCGCACGCCAAGTGACGTCACTCTATGGACTGTTGGCCGGCCGAGCGTGTTTCTATTCGAATGCGAATATCTCTGTGGCTATTGATTCAATTGTGCTGAAATTTTTTTCTGAGGCTGTTGGTTTGTTATACTATAAAATGAGGAAGAAAAACCACTGCCCAAGGAATCACTACTTCCACATCCAGATTTTTTATCTAAGTCACTCACAACGAAAAAATTTTGTATGTGGAAATGATTGTTTATGGAACATTAATAATATAATATTGGAAATCCTCTACCCCAAAAACCCATAAAATGATACCCCACTTCGGTAGCGGGGTGGGGGTGGTGATAGGGGCTGGCAGTGGGGGTGGATGAAGTAAAAAACATTTCGAGGTTTATGGTTCTTGTACACACCCTAAATCACAATTTTTGTTCATCCCCTTTAATAATGGGGTGGGGGTGGTAATGGGGGTGGCTAATGCCAAAATTTTTTTTGAGACCTCAGCTTCTCTTGTATATACTAAATACCAATTTTATGGACTCTTACCTGCTTGATTTACCTATTTTCCCCAAATTTACCCCAATTTACCCCCCAACCCTTCGACGGAACAAGATGAAAATATAATCTAGTTCTAGATCTCGTTAAAGTACATATGTGTACCAAATTTCAAGTCAATATCTCAAACGGTTCCAGAGTAATCGTGCGCACAAAAAAGTTACAGACAGACCGACAGACAGACAGACCGACAGACAGACAGACCGACAGACCGACAGACAGAAATTTTTTTTTTCGCTCAAACTTAAAATCTCGACGTTTCGTGACATTCTAAGTCTTTTTGAACAATAAAAATTTTTAAAAATTTTTTTGTCGTTACTATACTTCCACTGGACGTGGAAGTAAAAGTAGGAAACTGCCATATCACTAAATGACCTTATTATTAAAAATAATGCTTGCCTATTTGACCAGTGGGAACAGGAACATAGAAGAAGATGGAGGTCTTACATTTCTTGTAAGCACGATAACTAAGAAAGAAAAGTCCGATCTTATTGAAATTTGGACATTAAATTAGGATTAGCTAGAGGAAGAAGTCTATTGTTTTTGAACAAAATAGATCAGTAAATAAAAAAGTTATTAATTATTTAAAATTAAAACAGAAAATGTCTTACTTTTGTCGCTTCTAGTTAAATAGAAATCTTGTGCAATGTTAGTTCCTATCATTATTTATTGTTTAAACATTTTAGTATATCGTTGAAATATAAAATTCGAATGATATATATTGTTCAAGTCTTCCAGTAACGTATGATCCGGGCCGGTTTTGTGACTAGGCCTCATAGGCCCGGGCCTAGTGGTGCCGCTTTGTGGGGGGCGCCTATAAACAGGAAAAAAATTTTCGGACTAAAAAAGTTTTTCTTGGATTTTCTCCCCCCGCTCTTCAAAAATTTTTTTTCTGCTCTTTAAAATTTTTCTTTTTCTGACAAGTTTTTCTTCAAAAATTTTTCCGGACTAAAAAAGTTTTTGTCCCTTGCCCATAAACTAATAGTAAGCGAGAGGGGGGCGTAAAATTGACCTGGGCCTAGGGGCAATTTATATCTAAAACTGGCACTGCATATGATGGACCAGATAAGAGGTTAAAGTTTTGCATTACAATCAAAATGGTCTTTAATCCGGTAATTTTAGCTTCAAAAATAACGATTTTTGGGAAAGTTTTGGGACTAGCCAAAAATTAGTCTACCCCCTAAAGAATTTCCTCAGGAATCCGAAAAAATAGTGTTGACCACTCAAAATGGCGGCTTTAATTGTTATTTAACTTTTTTTAAACAAAATGAATTTTGCAACTTAGTTTTTTGCTAATATCTTCGCTTCTAAAGGTCGTAGAAAAACGTTCGACCCGTCAATTTCTTCGTCATGAGCTCCCCTACAAGGTGTGTATACGCAAGGAACGAATCTTTGATTGTTAATAACATTTTATGGCAAAAAAACTTAAAAAATTGAATTTTTCGATCCTCGAAATTTGAAGTACTGTAGAAACAAATATAAAATCTGTATGTTCAAATTGATTTATTTACAAAAAGTTAAATAACAATTAAAGCCGCCGCTTTGAATGGTCAACATTATTTTTTTCGGATTCCTTAGTAAATCGTGTAGGGGGTAGAATAATTTTTGGCTAGTCCCTTTTTTTTTATTTAAAATTACCAGATCAACAAATTAATGTTAAACATGGTACATTTAAAATGAACTTTATTTTGTATATTCAAAAAAATAATTTTGAAATACAAAATGTATACCTTTTTTTTATCCCCAATAAGAGTAAAAACTATTCACTTATCAATGTATTATCAAATAAATTGTATGTAATCTTTAAATATTTATTTTATGAAGCAACGTAATTGAATGATTGAAAAATAATCGAATAATCGGAAAGCTGAGAAAAAAATAAGCTGAATTAAAAAAAAACGTCCATCTAGCCAATCCTGAAGCCGAAAAAAAGAGAAATAAAGCTGCCGCCGCGGTAAAACTGTCCAAGTACGCCGCTCGCAGTGAAGGGGGGAGGGGGATCTGGCGTCTAGGGTCAGCGCGAGCGCCAAAGATGCAATTTTCTCGATTTTTTTTCCATGGCCCATTTACATATATAGACATGGCACTTTTTGTAAGTGATAACACACATTCTGAAGAATATTTAGTTGAATTTTCAAGTAAAAATATTTTCAAATTTCGCCGTAATCGCAAAAAACGTGAATTCTTCATATCTCGGCTCCAAAGCATCGGAGCACAATTTTTTTTTTTTTGAAATTCATGTTTTTTTATGACAATTGAAATGCCGTTGGTTGCAATAAATTTTATGCAAAATCCACTGAGATATTTACATTTGTTTAGTCGCAAATTAAATATTTTTTGCAATATTCTTTTTGATTATATAAATGTGTGTCAAATACAATACATTTACCGAAACAGAACTGTAAAATATTAATTTGATCTTTTAATATAACAATTTGAATTTTTTTTTATAAATTAATTGTAAAAAAAAAGAATTAATATTTTGCAACGGGACAAAGTGCATTTTATTAAAGGTAAAAATATGTACTATTTCTCATAATATTGTTAACATAAAGATTTTATATTTGTTTCCACAGTACTTCAAATTTCAAAGATTCGTTAGTTGCTTATACCTACCTTATATGGGAGATCATGACGAAGAAATTGACTGGTCGAACGTTTTTCTACGACCTTTAGAAGCGAAGATATAAGCAAAAAACTAAGTTGCAAAATTCATTTTGTTTAAAAAAAGTTAAATAACAATTAAAGCCGCCGTTTTTAGTGGTCAACACTATTTTTTTCGGATTCCTGAGGAAATTCTGTAGGGGGCAGACTAATTTTTGGCTAGTCCCAAAACTTTCCGAAACATTTCCCTAATATCAGCGGACTACTTGTGTTCGAAACCCAGCGAGGTTGGATTGTGATTTTTTTTTACTTTTATATGAATTATTTTTTGCCAACAAAGTTGGTATCACAAAATTTAGAATGTCCAAAAACCAACATTATTTACACGAAAACTGAGTATTCTATAAAATTTGTAACAATAGGCTCATTTAACAATTTTTTATTATTACATATTCTGAAAGAGCTTGGTGAGTATAGTAAGTATGCCAAAAATTAGAATTTACTGACGCCGCCTTCATGTATAAAAAAATTATTAAAGTCGGCGCGTTTAAAAACGCTAGGGATAACCATGTAGTCGAGTTGTGACGTCAGATGGCTGAACCGCCCAGTGAACACGGCTGTGAATGCAAGTTAGTAGAGTAAAATCCGGAAGTAAAGTCGCTTAGTTTTCGAGAAAAACCGGCGTAGAACCAAACCAGACTTAGTAGGATTTTTTAGTAAGATAATCGTGTACACGAATCATTTTTTATGACATTTTGGTGGTCGAGAACTTTTTTATTTCGGAAAAACTCAAAAAAATAGATTTTTAATGAAATATGTTTTTTAACGTCTCCACCGCTATATCTCTGAAAATATTTTTAGATTAAAGTAGACACAATAGCGCTTCGAACAACGTCCCACGTGAACCCGATTTAGTTTTTTTTAAGTTGGAAAAATAATAGGAAACTCAAACTTGTTATTTTCAATAGCGTAATTTTAGACAATCGAGAAAAAAATTTATTTATGAAAATTTGTATATACATGCTGCGTACAAATTGAAGCCAATAGTTGAAAAAAGTTTTTAGGATAAAAATTTTTCATGTTCCGTTCATAGTATTGAGTCAGCGATTTTTTTAACGGGCCAAAGTCATATTCTTGCGCGCTCGGCCGTAGCAAGCCTGCCGACTGCAACGAACTGACGGTCCCGGTCGCGGTGTATGTAGTAGTTTAAATTATATCAATAGATACAAAACCAGTAGTGATCAAAAGCATCTAGGAGACCAATATTATTGTTCAATATTTCATCTATTGTACAGTAGTATTGATCATATGTTGTTAATATTAAGAAATTGTACAATAAATATAAAATAGTCTCCTTTTAATAATAAAAAGATAAATACCTAATCTATAAATATTAATCAGTGTTACTAACTACGAGGGTCCGAAAATTTTTTTGTAAGTATATTATGTAGGTATTGTTATGTAGCTTTCGCACAATTCTTATGTAAATTGGCGTACAGTCAGATTGCTTGAATTTTTAATATGTTGTAGATTTCGACTTTCTGATCAAAAACTCTATTGATCCTATGTCTAGTTTCCGAGATACTACTGCTCAAGAAATGTACAAGAATGACCTTTTGTACAATTTAAATAATTTCGAATTCATGATTTTTTTCATACATTTTACATTGTGGTGCGTGATTCGTTCTAATAGCCCTTTATAATATTTTGCACTAAGAGCATTTGTTGTTTTAATAAAAATAGCGTAGAAAAAATTAAAGTTTGAAAAATGTTGGCGAAGGCGCCGGGAAATCTGTAGAAAAATAACAAGTGAAAATAATATTTGGTCATATTGGCTAAAACATTTTTTACATAAAGTAAGTAAGTAAGTTTGTGTCTTCCTGATCAAAAAACTTTAATTGAAAAACTTTCGGAAATTGCTTCTTTGACCTCTAACAAACTCCCCATCAATAAATTAAAAGTTCGACAAGATATACAGAATTTTACAAGAATTTACTTATAGTTGTATCTCGAATACTAGACGAGACTAGACTATATAGATCGAGATGGGTCCATGAGGGTTTTTGATCGGAAATAAGTCACATACATATACAACATATTAAAAATTCAGCCAATTTGACTGTTGTAGGTACGCCAATTTGCATAAGAATTGTGCGGGGTCCTTTAGTTGAACTATTCAACAACTTATATTCCAAGTAACTGATGGCGACTATGCGCAATGTAACGTGGATTTCGCTTGGCTAGTAATAAAAATAAATCGAATTTACTCATGATTCCACAAGGTTTTATACATTTGACTGAATTAAGGCTCCGCCCTGTCAATATTGCGGCAATAAATTGCAAGAAATTACGATGTGCGACGGGACTGGTTGCAAGGAATGAAGATTTGTAATCGGCCAAAAAAATTTTTGACTAAAACCGAAAATAAAATCAATATACCTAATAATTTTATATAAATATCATGTCTATCAATTATACAAATGCCAATAAATTTCGGGGGTCCGGACCCCCAGACCCCCCCTGGCTACGTCACTGTTATGTAGGCCCTACATTAATAGCATTCTAATTCGTTCATATCTGCCTCGAAAATCTTTAATAATGTTGTTACAGGAACGACATATGCACTCGTTGCAACATTTTAGGCCTTCCTTAAAACAAGCACATTTTCGATTGTCACAATTTTTATCCGAACAATGAATACTTAATGATTTTCGACAACCGCCACTTCTACGCGACTAATCTGACCAACCCTGCATGCGAGGTGTATTAATTGCGTCCCAATGTCGCATTTAGCGCTGATAAAAAAAAATCGCTGTTGCCACAAGGTACATTTTAGAAAAAAATATATTGTTTCAAAAACTTTTGTGATTATTAGGCTTTATTTTCTTCGCTGCATGTATGTAAATATTTTCAAAAATAAAAAAGTTTATCGATTGGTGAAGATTTCAATACATAAAATATATATTTTTAGTTTATCTGATTTTTAGAGAAATGAAAGTGCGAATTGTGCCCAAACCGTTTTGGTAAAAGCACTACAGTGTGTGCTTTAATTTGACACAAAACAAATTTCGGTACCTTTAATAGTTTTAAAGATATGGCGGTGGAAACAAAAAAAAAACAATTTTATTTAAAAATACATTTTTTTCACTTTTTATTGATTTAAAAAGTTCGAGGCTACAAAAAAATATCGTAAAATATGATTTCATATGCCCGGTGACATACTCAAAGGAACCTAACATGTTTGACCTGGTTCTACGCCAAAAAAAAAATACGACACGATAGACTTACGAAATCGCTGCTCTAATATAGGTATCGGCGCACGCCAAGTGACGTCACTCTACGAACTGTTGGCCGGCCGAGCGTGTTTCTATTCAAATGCGAATATCTCTGTGGCTATTGATTCAATTGAGCTGAAATTTTTTTCTGAGGCTATTGGTTTATTATACTTTAAAATGAGGAAGAAAAAGTAGGAAACTGCCGTATCACTAAATGACCCAATTGTATAAAAAGTTCAACAACCAGCGAAAAATATAATGTTTATTCTGGTTGATATCTGATGCTTGTGCTTTAAATAATAAGAATAAAAGAATGTAATAGTGTATACGGGATTTTTTGCTCATAGTTTAGGGTGACCATACGTCCGGAATTTCGCTGGAAAGTCTTACAAGTGTCCAGCAAAAGTCCAGCATTGAGGCTACAGTGAAGTTACAGTATTACGTTTTGCTTGGAACATTTTTTTTCGGATATTTCCCTCCCGCTCATCAAAAATTTTGTGATCAAAAAAATTTTTCCCCTCGGTCACAAAAAAATGTTGGGATCAAGAAATGATTTTTCGGATTTCTGCCCTCCCGCTCATCAATTTTCGTCCCAGGTCCAGCATTCACTTAACAAAAATCTGGTCACCCTATCATAGTCATACACGAAAATTTAGATAGAAACCTGTTAAAAATAATTTGTCATTGATAAAAACTGGACGTTCTTTGTGAAAAAGTTGCTGTGAACTGTTGTAGCTTCTGATTTCCTGGTACATGTGGTACGAGTCTGCTGCGTAAACACCACACCAAGGACCTTCACTCCCCGTTTAAAATTGACATCAATGTCTGTCATCTGTATACATGTAATTCTTATTTTTATGGTTTTATATTTATTTATTCTATTTATTTGTAATTTATAGAAATAAATAGTGATAATGATGAATTTCACAACTTTTTTCAAATAATAAATGATTTTATAACTTTTTTATTTGTTGATTAATATTGTTTAAGAACAGTAGGGTTCTTCCTTGAGCGAACACTAATTACTCAAAATTTTACTGTCTACTACGTGAATGTCAAAATAAAATCACCAAAATCGTATTCTTAACTTAAAAAAAGTTACTTACTTACTAGATCTGCAATTAATTTACAATAAGTTTTTCTTTTCGTTTTCTGTTGCTCTGAGGCAATTGATCATGAATTTATTCATTAATCATTAGTCATAACTAAAAATTTAGTCGACTAAATTTCAATCGAATAAAAATTTAGTCGACTAATGTCCATCTCTGGTCCTGTGTAATGTTCCTTTGTGGATATAATTGTTTCAGAGTACTGTAACATGTTTTTAGTACCTGATTGACATATCTTGTAAACCTTAAATCAGAATCAAACTAAACACTTAAATTTTTGCATTCATCAACTAATTGCAGAACATTGTCACTTAATGAAATTTTTTAATAAATTATATGCTATGAGTTTTTCCTTTTTAGATCCAAATAGCATGACTTTTGATTTATTTGGATTCAATTTCAACTTGTGTTCTAGTGATATTTGTAAGAGGGAATTTAAATCTTAATTAATTTTCTTGTTTGCAGTGAATAAATTGTCAATAGTAAAGTTATGATATATCTGTGAGTCGTCTGCGTAGTGGTAGCTACTGTGTGAAAATCTGAAGTATAAATTGTTTCCGTTATCCTGGGCCACCTTGTGTACATTGAGCTGTTAAATATACGAGTATTGCAAAATTAACCTAATCAAAATAAATTAGATTATAAGCATAGTGCCGCAATATTTATTAAATAATTGGTTATTATTTAATTTTCGACTAGTGAAATTCCAACTGATATACGAGCATAAATCCACTGGTACATAACACATTTCCAATATTTTAATAATTATCAATTACCATGCATTTACCTACACAATACATGCATTATTTTTATATAATTCGGTGCTCCGGGAAATCAATAAAATGAATTATACTGATAAATGTCAGGGAGTGTAATTGAATGTTTAAATTTTAATTATTTGCATAGATTATCGAGTTCAAATCAATTATATACCTTCGTTATTTGAAATTGGATTTGACAGTTTGTTGAGCAGCGAGCTTTGCTGACGATTAGCTTAACAAAGTGCTTTATATACAAGGAAAGCAGAAAGCAAACGTAACATTTGCGGAAACGCTGGAGATTGAATGCGTTTCGCCCGCAGAACGAAAATTCAATTTGGTTCAATTCAAATTGAATAGAAAATGCAACAATGATTTTGGTGAATGTTTCAACAATGTTGTCTCCCAATATAGTTGGAAAGTATGCGAAATAAAGTGGCTTATGCAACACAGGAACCTACAAAAATTGAGGTTATATTCTCGTAAAATGACCTACCGAATTCCATTATTGTGGTCGCGATTCGATCCGGAATTGCAAAAACTTAAAAAATCGCGCTTTTCCACTTTCTTGTGAAATTTCTAGGAAACACAATATTTTAAAAAATAAATATCTTGTATTTCTGCTTGCATCATTGTTATAAAATATTATTTTGGGTATTCAGCAGATAACTTTCAAAGAAATCATTCGTTCCTTTCATATATTATTGATCTAAATCTGATCAAGCTAGAATATCAACGAGTAGTCCTCTTACAACAAACTTGTCAATTTCTTTATACATTTACTATGTCTAACATTCAATATGAAAAACAAGAAAATAACCATTCTTTCTATATATTGAAGATCTAAGTCTGATCATGCCAATATATTGTCAGAAATCCACCCTTAAGAGGAAATCTTTCAAGTATCTCTAGCCCTACCTAGAGGATACTCCATTCAATACGATAAACAAGAAAATAACCATTCTTTCTATATATTGAAGATCTAAGTCTGATCATGCCAATATATTATCAGAAATCCACCCTTGCGAGGAAATCTTTCAAGCATCTCTAGCCCTACCTAGAGGATACTACATCACAAACAAACATTAGTTACATTTCAAAGCCAAGAACTACTGAAAAGCACAATGAAATATATGAATAAAATTTCACTTACATGTCATAATAAATAAATATTTCAATCAATGTTTGATTGACCAAAACTCTGTAAAAATTGCGCAACCTTTTTCATTCTCTTTAGAACTCATCAGCAGAGATATATGTTCAATTCAAAAACATAATTACTATAAAAAAATAGGAAAACATTTTCTTGTAAAAAATGACAGGAAATATTTATTTAGTTGACACATATCAAAAATAAAAAAGAATCACTCTTTTTTAGAGCCCCATAGCTCGTGTAGTTTTTTAAAAAATAAATATCTTGTATTTCTGCTTGCATCATTGTTATAAAATATTATTTTGGGTATTCAGCAGATAACTTTCAAAGAAATCATTCGTTCCTTTCATATATTATTGATCTAAATCTGATCAAGCTAGAATATCAACGAGTAGTCCTCTTACAACAAACTTGTCAATTTCTTTATACATTTACTATGTCTAACATTCAATATGAAAAACAAGAAAATAACCATTCTTTCTATATATTGAAGATCTAAGTCTGATCATGCCAATATATTGTCAGAAATCCACCCTTAAGAGGAAATCTTTGTTTTCCTATTTTTTTATAGTAATTATGTTTTTGAATTGAACATATATCTCTGCTGATGAGTTCTAAAGAGAATGAAAAAGGTTGCGCAATTTTTACAGAGTTTTGGTCAATCAAACATTGATTGAAATATTTTATTTATTATGACATGTAAGTGAAATTTTATTCATATATTTCATTGTGCTTTTCAGTAGTTCTTGGCTTTGAAATGTAACTAATGTTTGTTTGTGATGTAGTATCCTCTAGGTAGGGCTAGAGATGCTTGAAAGATTTCCTCGCAAGGGTGGATTTCTGATAATATATTGGCATGATCAGACTTAGATCTTCAATATATAGAAAGAATGGTTATTTTCTTGTTTATCGTATTGAATGGAGTATCCTCTAGGTAGGGCTAGAGATACTTGAAAGATTTCCTCTTAAGGGTGGATTTCTGACAATATATTGGCATGATCAGACTTAGATCTTCAATATATAGAAAGAATGGTTATTTTCTTGTTTTTCATATTGAATGTTAGGCATAGTAAATGTATAAAGAAATTGACAAGTTTGTTGTAAGAGGACTACTCGTTGATATTCTAGCTTGATCAGATTTAGATCAATAATATATGAAAGGAACGAATGATTTCTTTGAAAGTTATCTGCTGAATACCCAAAATAATATTTTATAACAATATTTTACATTTCTCATCCCATAACTTTGCTTCTAACAATTGACTCGGCTTGAAATTTTAGACACATATACGCTGAAACATGATGAATCGACTGCCATATATAAAATTGCACCAAAAATAAAATATCTGGTACAAAATAAATATTGGCAATCGAGATCACATGAAGTTTTCATTAACGACACTGAAAAAGTCTCTATCGAGGATTTTTTTTATTATCGAAGATAGAGTACTGATATAAGCAAGTGAAATGTAGTTTAAGGCTTGAATTAATTTAATAAAAACAAAAAATCGTTTCTAACAGTTTGGTGGTCATTGGTCATAGAGGTGTACACTGAGTATAACTTCTGGTGCTCTGTTCCATGTTGTTGCGTTATAGGTGTTGTGCCTAGCTTTATCCTGTTCACCACTGGACGAGCTTACCCTTGGATACATATACAGTGACATTTTAGATATATATATATATGCTGAAACATGATGAATCGACTGCCATATATAAAATTGCACCAAAAATAAAATATCTGGTACAAAATAAATATTGGCAATCGAGATCACATGAAGTTTTCATTAACGACACTGAAAAAGTCTCTATCGAGGATTTTTTTTATTATCGAAGATAGAGTACTGATATAAGCAAGTGAAATGTAGTTTAAGGCTTGAATTAATTTAATAAAAACAAAAAATCGTTTCTAACAGTTTGGTGGTCATTGGTCATAGAGGTGTACACTGAGTATAACTTCTGGTGCTCTGTTCCATGCTGTTGCGTTATAGGTGTTGTGCCTAGCTTTATCCTGTTCACCACTGGACGAGCTTACCCTTGGATACATATACAGTGACATTTTAGATATATATATGCTGAAACATGATGAATCGACTGCCATATATAAAATTGCACCAAAAATAAAATATCTGGTACAAAATAAATATTGGCAATCGAGATCACATGAAGTTTTCATTAACGACACTGAAAAAGTCTCTATCGAGGATTTTTTTTATTATCGAAGATAGAGTACTGATATAAGCAAGTGAAATGTAGTTTAAGGCTTGAATTAATTTAATAAAAACAAAAAATCGTTTCTAACAGTTTGGTGGTCATTGGTCATAGAGGTGTACACTGAGTATAACTTCTGGTGCTCTGTTCCATGCTGTTGCGTTATAGGTGTTGTGCCTAGCTTTATCCTGTTCACCACTGGACGAGCTTACCCTTGGATACATATACAGTGACATTTTAGATATATATATGCTGAAACATGATGAATCGACTGCCATATATAAAATTGCACCAAAAATAAAATATCTGGTACAAAATAAATATTGGCTATCGAGGATTTTTTTTATTATCGAAGATAGAGTATTGATATAAGCAAGCGAAATGTAGTTTAAGGTCTGAATTAATTTAATAAAAACAATAAATCGTTTATAACAGTTTGGTGGTCATTGGTCATAGAGGTGTACACTGAGTATAACTTCTGGTGCTCTGTTCCGTGTTGTTGCCTTATAGGTGTTGTACCTAGCTTTATTCTGTTCACCGCTGAACGAGCTTCCCCTTGGATAAATATACAGTGATTCGACCTGGAGTTGCAAAAACTTAAAAAATCGCACTTTTCCACTTTCTTTAGTTTCTAGGAATTACAATATTTTACATTTCTCATCCCATAACTTTTCTTCTAACCATTGGCTCAGCTTGAAATTTTAGACACATATACGCTGAAACATGATGAATCGACCGCCATATATAAAATTGTACCAAAAATAAAATATCTGGTACAAAATAAATATTGACAGTCGAGATCACATGAAGTTTTCATTAACGACACTGAAAAAGTCTCTATCGAGGATATTTTTTATTATCGAAGATAGAGTACTGATATAAGCAAGTGAAATGTAGTTTAAAGTCTGAATTAAGTTAATAAAAACAAGAAATCGTTTATAACAGTTTGGTGGTCATTGGTCATAAAGGTGTACACTGAGTATAACTTCTGGTGCTCTGTTCCGTGTTGTTGCCTTATAGGTGTTGTACCTAGCTTTATCCTGTTCCCGCTGAACGAGCTTCCCCTTGGATAAATATACAGTGATTCGACCTGGAGTTGCAAAAACTTAAAAAATCGCACTTTTCCACTTTCTTTAGTTTCTAGGAATTACAATATTTTACATTTCTCATCCCATAACTTTTCTTCTAACCATTGGCTCAGCTTGAAATTTTAGACACATATACGCTGAAACATGATGAATCGACCGCCATATATAAAATTGTACCAAAATAAAATATCTGGTACAAAATAAATTTTGACAGTCGAGATCACATGAAGTTTTCATTAACGACACTGAAAAAGTCTCTATCGAGGATATTTTTTATTATCGAAGATAGAGTACTGATATAAGCAAGTGAAATGTAGTTTAAGGCCTGAATTAATTTAATAAAAACAAAAAATCGTTTCTAACAGTTTGGTGGTCATTGGTCATAGATGTGTACACTGAGTATAACTTCTGGTGCTCTGTTCCATGTTGTTGCCTTATAGGTGTTGTGCCTAGCTTTATCCTGTTCACCACTGGACGAGCTTACCCTTGGATACATATACAGTGACATTTTAGATATATATATGCTGAAACATATCGACTGCCATATATAAAATTGCACCAAAAATAAAATATCTGGTACAAAATAAATATTGGCTATCGAGGATTTTTTTTATTATCGAAGATAGAGTATTGATATAAGCAAGCGAAATGTAGTTTAAGGTCTGAATTAATTTAACAAAAACAATAAATCGTTTATAACAGTTTGGTGGTCATTGGTCATAGAGGTGTACACTGAGTATAACTTCTGGTGCTCTGGTGTTCCGTGTTGTTGCCTTATAGGTGTTGTACCTAGCTTTATCCTGTTCACCGCTGAACGAGCTTCCCCTTGGATAAATATACAGTGATTCGACCTGGAGTTGCAAACTTAAAAAATCGCACTTTTCCACTTTCTTTAGTTTCTAGGAATTACAATATTTTACATTTCTCATCCCATAACTTTTCTTCTAACCATTGGCTCAGCTTGAAATTTTAGACACATATACGCTGAAACATGATGAATCGACCGCCATATATAAAATTGTACCAAAAATAAAATATCTGGTACAAAATAAATATTGACAGTCGAGATCACATGAAGTTTTCATTAACGACACTGAAAAAGTCTCTATCGAGGATATTTTTTATTATCGAAGATATAGTACTGATATAAGCAAGCGAAATGTAGTTTAAGGTCTGAATTAAGTTAATAAAAACAAGAAATCGTTTATAACAGTTTGGTGGTCATTGGTCATAGAGGTGTACCATGAGTATAACTTCTGGTGCCCTGTTCCGTGTTGTTGCCTTATAGGTGTTGTACCTAGCTTTATCCTGTTCACCGCTGAACGAGCTTCCCCTTGGATAAATATACAGTGATTCGACCTGGAGTTGCAAAAACTTAAAAAATCGCACTTTTCTACTTTCTTTAGTTTCTAGGAATTACAATATTTTACATTTCTCATCCCATAACTTTTCTTCTAAACATTGACTCAGCTTGAAATTTTAGACACATATACGCTGAAACATGATGAATCGACCGCCATATATAAAATTGTACCAAAAATAAAATATCTGGTACAAAATAAATATTGACAATCGAGATCACATGAAGTTTTCATTAACGACACTGAAAAAGTCTCTATCGAGGATATTTTTTATTATCGAAGATATAGTACTGATATAAGCAAGCGAAATGTAGTTTAAGGTCTGAATTAATTTAATAAAAACAATAAATCGTTTATAACAGTTTGGTGGTCATTGGTCATAGAGGTGTACACTGAGTATAACTTCTGGTGCTCTGTTCCGTGTTGTTGCCTTATAGGTGTTGTACCTAGCTTTATCCTGTTCACCGCTGAACGAGCTTCCCCTTGGATAAATATACAGTGATTCGACCTGGAGTTGCAAAAACTTAAAAAATCGCACTTTTCCACTTTCTTTAGTTTCTAGGAATTACAATATTTTACATTTCTCATCCCATAACTTTTCTTCTAACCATTGGCTCAGCTTGAAATTTTAGACACATATACGCTGAAACATGATGAATCGACTGCCATATATAAAATTGTACCAAAAATAAAATATCTGGTACAAAATAAATATTGACAATCGAGATCACATGAAGTTTTCATTAACGACACTGAAAAAGTCTCTATCGAGGATATTTTTTATTATCGCAGATATAGTACTGATATAAGCAAGCGAAATGTAGTTTAAGGTCTGAATTAAGTTAATAAAAACAAGAAATCGTTTATAACAGTTTGGTGGTCATTGGTCATAAAGGTGTACACTGAGTATAACTTCTGGTGCTCTGTTCCGTGTTGTTGCCTTATAGGTGTTGTACCTAGCTTTATCCTGTTCACCGCTGAACGAGCTTCCCCTTGGATAAATATACAGTGATTCGACCTGGAGTTGCAAAAACTTAAAAAATCGCACTTTTCCACTTTCTTTTGTTTCTAGGAATTACAATATTTTACATTTCTCATCCCATAACTTTTCTTCTAACCATTGGCTCAGCTTGAAATTTTAGACACATATACGCTGAAACATGATGAATCGACTGCCATATATAAAATTGTACCAAAAATAAAATATCTGGTACAAAATAAATATTGACAATCGAGATCACATGAAGTTTTTATTACCGACACTGAAAAAGGCTCTGTCGAGGATTTTTTTTATTATCGAAGATATAGTACTGATATAAGCAAGCGAAATGTAGTTTAAGGTCTGAATTAAGTTAATAAAAACAAGAAATCGTTTATAACAGTTTGGTGGTCATTGGTCATAGAGGTGTACACTGAGTATAACTTCTGGTGCTCTGTTCCGTGTTGTTGCCTTATAGGTGTTGTACCTAGCTTTATCCTGTTCACCACTGAACGAGCTTCCTCTTGGATAAATATACAGTGATTCGACCTGGAATTGCAAAAACTTAAAAAGTCGCACTTTTCCACTTTCTTTTGTTTCTAGGAATTACAATATTTTACATTTCTCGTCCCATAACTTTTCTTCTAACCATTGGCTCAGCTTGAAATTTCAGACACATATACGCTGAAACATGATGAACCGACTGCCATATATAAAGTTATCCTGTTCACCACTGAACGAACTTCCCCTTCGATAAATATACAATGATTCGATCTTGAATTGCAAAAACTTAAAAAATCGCCCTTTTCCACTTTCTTATGAAATTTCTAGGAATTACAATCATTTACATTTCTCATCCCATAACTTTGCTTCTAACTATTGGCTCAGCTTGAAATTTTAGACACATATACGCTGAAACATGATGAATCGACTGCCATATATAAAATTGCACCAAAAATATGATATCTAGTACAAAATAAATATTTGCAATCGAGATTACATGAAGTTTTCATTAACGACACTGAAAATTTCTCTATCGAGGATTTTTTTTATTATCGAAGATAGAGTATTGATATAAGCAAGCGACATGTAGTTTAAGATCTGAATTAATTTCATATAAGCAATAAATCGTTTATAACAGTTTGGTGGTCATTGGTTATAGAGGTGTACACTGAGTATAACTTCTGGTGCTCTGTTCCGGTGTTGTGCCTAGCTTTATCCTGTTCACCACTGAACGAGCTTCCCCTTGGATAAATATATCGTGAATCGATCCGGAATTGCAAAAATTTACAAAATCGCGCTTTTCCACTTTCTTATAAAATTTCTAGGAATTACAATATTTTACATTTCTCATCCCATAACGTTGCTTAACCATTGGCTCAGCTTGAAATTTTAGCCACATATACGCTGAAACATGATGAATCGACTGCCATATATAAAATTGCACCAAAAATAAAATATCTGGTACAAAATAAATATCGGCAATCGAGATCACATGAAGTTTTCATTAACGACACTGAAAAACTCTCTATCGAGGATTTTTTTTATTATCGAAGATAGAGTACTGATATAAACAAGCGAAATATAGAGGAGAGTTTTTATCGCTTCTCTTACGACGGTAGTGTATGTGTATAACCATAGGGTCATCTTATGGTTTAACCCCAGTTTTTTCCACACATCTGCCTGCACCTTCCCAAGGCAAATGCTTTCTGTGTGGCTTATTGGATTTGGGTATTCCATGTCAGTTTTTAGTCGAAAATAACTCCGTGTTCACAAATCGTCCCTTGACTACTATCACTAGATCGTCAAGATATCCTAAGCAGTAAAAATCTCCCGCAGATATTTCGCATCAGCTCATCCGCCAGGGTTGCCCACAGCAGTGGAGATAGTAATACCTCTTTGTATCAATGGTAGCTTCATCTAGTTTGGATACTATTTTCCTCTTTTCTAGTCGTTCTTTGATCCACTGGCAGATTACTATTTGACAAAGAATCCGTTAATAATTTCGATGCCCGAAGATCGATCCCTGCAGAATACAATTAATATTTAAAGAGTCAAAAGCTTTAGTCACATCAAGTAATGTCAAAGGGGTGTCTTGAAGTACTGAAGCCTTTTTGAAATCCAAACTGATTAGAAGAAATGATTGAGACATATTCAGAAATTTGTTTATACTGTGTGACTCATTTAAGATGAAGACACTCAAAACTTTTTATTTTTTTTCCGATTTGAACCAAGTTTTACTGATATAGAACAAATTAGTATCTACTTGTAGACAAGAAACATTCGCCTCCTACAAATTCAAAGTCACCTGCGGTACCAATATAAGCCGAAAAAATCAATAAATCATATTAAGCACTTTTTTATGAGAAAATTTTGTTGATGGAAGTTGTTCAGAATTGTTCAGAAAAGTCTAAAATTTCACCAAACTACCTGGCAGCTTGGGTTTAATTTCAAACAAAATTGCCATGAATTTTTTAAACAAAATTGCCATCAATTTTTTAAACAAAAAAGCCATTAAAATGATGATTTTCGGATATTTTCAACAAAATTTCAACATTTTTCAATATTGATTAAATTTTTGACCTAAGGTTTTTGGACAATTCTGAACAACTTCCATTAACAAAATTTTCTGATAAAAAATGCCTAATATGCTTTATTGATTTTTCGGCTTATTTTGGTACCGCAGGTGGCTTTTAATTTGTAGGAGCCGAATGTTTTTTTGTCCATAAATAGATACTAACTTGTTCTATATTTCAGTAAAATGTGGATCAAAACGGAAAAAAATAAAGGAGTAATAAGAGTGTATTCAACTTAAATAAGTCACACTGTACATAGCTGACTGCGATTTTTAGGGTAACTAAGCTAATGGGGCGTAAATTTCCAAGTTGTTCAGGATTTTTTTCTTAGGTATTGGCGTAATACGGAATATTTTCCTGTGAGGAAAAAGAACACCTAGTTCTGATGATATTAATACTATCAATCAGTTTGGTCTAGATCCACTGTAAAGCAAATTTTAACATTTCTGTTGACAATTCATCAGGGTAACATTTTTGTATATTTATATCTACAATTTTTTTAATAGTAACCGGGTTGAAAGTACATGAAGTACCGTCCATAAATTCATAAATTAATTGGTGATATCGTCAACAATCTTTGTTGATGTCGTCAATATTATAAAGACGTTTGGGAAGGTTGGGTGGAATGTTATCGTTCAGTGGCTTTAAGTTAGTTTTTCTTACTATTATTGGTATGAAAAGAGTAAAATACAGGTCTTTCGTAAACTGCGGCATTGTCATGGAAATGTTATACAGCTTGTCCGTATAAGAACAGCATATTTTATGAAATGAATTGATAATAAATTACTTCTAGTTGCATTTGAAGTTAAATTATTAAAAAGTTTTAGAACAGTATTTTCGTCAATTTCGTTAAAATAATTGTAGACAACATTTCTATACTGCCTACAATTATACTACATATAATCTAGTTATCCTGGAATAAATGACGTTTTTACAAATATCATTTTCAAAACAATGTTTGTTCAAAACCATCTCATCGTATTATTTCTTCGATTTTTAGTGTTTAATTGAATTTATTTTATTTTTTAGCTGCGAATTCGAATATTGGAATCTATGGGTAGGAATTATTGGTAATAATCATATCATATAATAATCATTGGTATACTAACGTTCAACGTATTTAAATTAAAATGACAATGATGTATCCTTATAAAAACCTAATCTTATTAAAATACACCTACCTATACACCAATTCTTTATACCATAAATACACAAATGTGAAAGTTCTGGATGCATGTGTATATTTCATGTAGTGTGTTATTACAATAACCTCACATGGTGATAAAGCAGTTCATTTCTTTCTAGAATCTTGGGCCGGCCACAACGAAAAAAATCTCCTCCACAAGCTACTGGACCATTACAATGTACTAGAACGCCCGGTAGCTAATGAATCTGATCCTCTTCAGTTAAGTTTTGGTTTGACGCTCATGCAAATTATAGATGTGGTGAGTATTTCCTTGGCCCATAGAAGACAAATATGCTGAACTAAGTAATCCAAATAATTAAGACTATGTTACTACACTTTTCTTTTGTTTCCAGGATGAGAAGAATCAACTCCTGATTACAAACATCTGGTTAAAACTGGTATGTGATCTATAACTATTAGAGTAGTAATTTCAAAAAAAATGTTTTGTTTAATGATTGTAACTAAGCCAACGGAACCTATTTTATTCTTTAAACTTATTGAATTAATTTTTTTTAGTTAAGTAGTCCAAGATATTTCAAGCAAATAGAAAACTTTTTTAATACGATTTTTCAGAAAATTGTTAAATACAATCAGCTTTTGCACGCGACTATACTCGCATCGATCACATTTTCCCAATCGTCTTTTACATTATCAAACCATCTCCCCACTATCTCACCATCTTTCTCACCTTCCCATTATCTTCCCTTATTTTGCCACTATCTTTCCTCACTACTCGATGATATTCCTTCCCTATACTCATACAAAATCTTATCAAAATAGGTTGAGGTGTTTTCAAATTATGATGTAACAAACATTCAGACTGACAGACAGACAAAAAAATTTCGAATATACATTTCCTAGTCTAAACAAACGCGAAAATATCGAAATTCTAAGAAAAAATTAAGAAAGTACGTACCTACTTTTACAGATTAATTATATACAGGGTGTCCCACGACGAACTGCGGTGATCGATATCTCGAAAATTAGACACTGTATAATTTTGAAAATTTGGTAGTAAACTAATGTCGATAAGAGCAACTCGGCTAAAATATTCTCAAGATGATGGCACTTCCGGTTATACTGGAAGTAGATGTCAACTTATTTATTTTAAATGGGACACCCTATATATTTTTATATTTTTGGATTCTACGCAAAATTCTAGGTTTTGTGTATCATGTATTTTACCTAAGTCTCTCCGTTTTTGACATATTTCAATTTTTATGTCAAAAATGACGTTTGCAGGCCCTAAATGAATTATCAATTCTTCCTATAAGGAAACCTTTATTATCTAATTTGGGTTGGATCCTTTGTTGAGAAGGACCTAATTTAATAGTGTTTTTATAATATTTTGATAAGTATTAATACAGAGTGTTCAAAAAATAAGAATTAAAAAGAAATTGAAGAAACTGTCAAAAATCAATTTTTTCAAATGGAAACCCCAATTTTTATAATCTTATCTTATTTACCATTAAAAATAAGGGAAAGTTTGTGTATGGATATCTATTCCGAGAATTTTTAGTTTTCAAAATATTGCCAATTCAATATTTTTATATGGGGATTTTGCTATGGATTTTAAGTTCAAATACTCTTAGTTGGCTATGACACCCTGTATATAGAGATATACCTATTTAAAAGCTGAACACGTCTCTAAAATTTTTATTTACTTTGCGATTTGAGTCAAATCTTACTCAAGTGTAGAATAAATTAGGATCTAATTATGACCAGAAAAACATTCACTAATGCAAAACCACCTGCGGTACCAAAATATGCGAAAAAAAACAAAAAATCATATTAGGCATTTTTTTATCGGAAAATTTTGTTAATGAAACTTGTTCAGAATTGTCTAAGAACCTTAAGTCCAAAATTTAATCAAAATTAAAACATTGAAAAACTGAAATTTTGAAAATTTTACAAATAATTATTTTAAAAAAATTGCAAATTACTTGACAACTACCTGGCAGCTTGGGTTTAATTTCGAACAAAATTGTTATAGTACAGTTTTCTAAATAAAGGAACCCATTAAAATGATATTTTCGAACGTTGACATTATTTTAATCAAAATTTCAATATTTTTTATTTTGATTAAATTTTGGGCAATTCCGAACAAGTTTAATTAACAAAATTTTCCGATAAAAAAATGCCTAATATTTTTTTTTTTTTCCACATACTTTGGTGCCGTAGGTGGCTTTGCATTCGTAGAAGGCGAATGTTTTTCTAGTCATAATTAGATCCTAATTTGTTCTATACTTGAGTAAAACTTTATTCAAATCGCACAATATATAAACATTTTAGAGAGGTGTTCAGCTTTTAAATGCGTCACTCTGTATTATGGTTATTTTCAGTTTTTAAGTCAAATTTGTTTAGTCCACTATTTGTTATCTCGTGACGATTTTTGTGTAAAATATTTCGCAAAAAGGACGCTTTAAGCAGTTAATATTTATAGATCTCGCACAGAGAGACAAGAAATAATTTAAAAACACTTTGACTTTTAACCAACAAATTGATTAACTAGGTGCATTATAATCGTTCGAAAATTAGTTCTTTGCAAAAAAGTTTTTTTTTTTAAATGGCACCACCCTGCAGCATCCCCTTAGTTATATACAACTTTTCAAGACCAATCCAACGATGC
The DNA here is from genome assembly GCA_936432065.2 of Rutpela maculata. NCBI lineage: Eukaryota > Metazoa > Arthropoda > Insecta > Coleoptera > Cerambycidae > Rutpela > Rutpela maculata. The sequence continues at coordinate 5,123,588 of OW386294.2, forward strand.
CGTCAAACTCAAAATTCATTGAGTATTAAACTCTTATTATTTGTTTTTCATTATGATGGAAACAGTAGTTGTAGTAGTAGTACTAGTAGTAGTAGTAGTAGTTTGTTTTTCTTTCCGGTAGGAGAAAATCTTTTAAAGGCACCACTTTGCGGCGAGAGGGATTTCCACCCAATAAAGACTCCTGCCTTTCACGAATCCATTTTGGAACCGCTTTAAAAAAGCATACCGTCAAGATGGCCGTTTGTCTTCGTTTGATTTCACCGTCTCTCTTCTTCCTCTTTAATGCTCAGGAGTTTCTTCATCATCCTATGGATTGTTTTCAATGTTCTTTTACTCTCCTTCATCTCCCTGATCCTAGTCTCAGCGCTAATCTCTAGGCCCAATTCCTCATAGGACTCCTGCCTATGTCTCTCCCGTCTGTCACATTCAAATAGTGTATGTTCTCCTATCTTGCATTTAGCACAGTACAGCTCAGCTCAGTAGTAGTAGTAGTATAAATGAGTTTTAAAGTAAGCCATGAAAAACAAAAATTGTTTGACAGTTATAAGAAACTTTATAAACAAACAATCCAGTTCTGTTAATGCGTAGTGCAATAATTGATTTTTAACGTTACTATGTATTCAAGAGACGAACAAGTAGACATCTTACCAATTTACGTGAGAACGCGTGAGAACGCAGCAGCTGCTGAAAGTTTGTATGAGCAACGGTATCCTGGAAGGCAACATCCCTGCAGGAATTATTTCTCGTTTTTAGAGAGGAAAAGACAAGAAGAAAATCCTGCCATTTCGGTCACAGAAACAGAACGCGAACTGGATATAAGTCGTGAATCAGCTAGAATAATTCTTAAAAAGCATGTATTTTGTTCATATAAATATCAGTTGCATCAACATTTATATGAATATGATGCTGATCGAAGACTACATTACTGCGACTGGTTGCTTCACAATTATAATGAATGATGTCTAAAATGTCTAAATTTCCTCTCTAAAAATGAGAAATATTGCTGCAGGGGTGTTGTCTTTCGGGATACCGTTGCTCATACAGCTGCTGTTGCGTTCTTATGGCATTCGCCGTAAATTAGTAAGATGTCTACTCGTTCGTCTTTTGAATACATAGTAACGTTTGAAACACTCTCATTTGGTTTTGGAAAAACCGCTGCCCAAGGAATCACTACTTCCACATCTAGATTTTCTATCCAAGTCTCTCACAACGAAAAAATGTTGTATGTGGAAATAATTGCTTATGGAACTTTAATAATACACTATTTGAAATCATCTACCCCAAAAACCCATAAAACGATATCCCACATCGGTATTGGGGTGGGGGTGGATGAAGTAAAAAAATATTTTTTTGGTTCTTGTACGTACACTAAATCACATTTTTTTTTCATCCCTTTAAATAATGGTGAGGGTGGTAATGGGGGTGGCTAATGCCAAAAATTTCTTTGAGACCTTAGTTTCTCTTGTATACAGTGTGTCCCCGGATGGAGTTGACAAACATATCATAATAACATTAACTTCAACGATTGTGGAAAAACAATTTATTCTACATAGCATCCTCCAACCTCAACACATTTCTCTTAATAAATTCACCATAGACCTTACGAATGGTTGAGGGTACATTCACTCATTCACCGCGTCTTGTATTCGTGCTTTTAGTGTTTTTCGATCATGCGGCGGGTCATCTGCATAAAATTTCTGTTTTAAAACACCCCCAGAGAAAATAATCCATTGGTGTAAGGTCTGGTGATCTTGCAGAAAAATTAATTGGAGCATATCTTCCCATCCATCTGGCTCTGAAGTGATCTGTCAACCACTGCCGTACCAAAACTGAGGAATGAGCTGGGCAACCGTCTTGCTGCCAAAAAATGTTACGCCTTACTTCCGGTTGCAGAGTGTTTATAAATGGCAATACAAAGTTTTCCAAAAGGTCCAAATAAACATGCTAATTTAAATTTTCTTCTAAGAATTATGGACCAGCGATTCGATCATAAAAAATACCACACCATACATTCACTTTTTTATAACGTTGACTTCGTTTATGAATGACATTGTTTGGATTTTCAAAAGCCCAATAACGACTGTTTTGTGATGAAAAGTGGCCATTAGTACAAAATGTTCCTTCGTCAGTAAAAAAAAAACATTCTGTGAAAACTTCTATCTAGGTAATTCTCACCGACCCATAAACTAAAATCTAATCGTTTCTCTTCATCTCCATTTTCAAGTGTATGTCTGAACCTTGGCTTAAACGGTCGAACTTTGTTTTCCATATAAATTCTCTATAAATGACTTTTACTTACTTCCAGTCTTTGTGAGCGTTTCCGTAAAGATAATTTCGGGTTTTCTGTTACTGAATTTATTGCCAAAAGTGTTACCACATCGTCTTCATTGTACTTTTTCTTGGGTTTTTTGACATCCAATACAGATCCAGTTTCATTGAATTTTTTTACAGCGTGATACCGCTGTGTTAGGGAACTTTTGGTGGAAAAGGTTAATTGCATATCGATAGAGACGTCTCCAATCCCATAACACTTGATCAAATAAATTCTTTCTTGTTTGGTAAACATTTTTTAAATGATCAACAGAACACTAATAAATGCAGATGTAAGATAGTAATATTCTACACAATGTCACAATGGCGTTTGTCAGTTCAATATTATCGACAGCGAACTCTGTTTCTTAATTTCAATTCTTGTTCATATTAATAAATTCAACGTAAGAAGATAAACACAATAAAAACATAAAAGTTAAAATTTAGACTTCATAATTTGTATTTAGGCTTTATTTTGGATTATAAACAACTTCGTTTTATAAAATTTTTGTGCAAAATAATAAATGAAGGTACTTCTCTCTTGAGGCATTTTGATGTTTTCTTAATTTATTAACACCCGGTACATCTGATCTAATATTTTTATATGATAAATTCATTTTGTCGACAAGCATAATTTTTTATAAAGATTGACTTTTCGTCGTGTAGTCAATAATAGAGATGTTTTTCCTCTTGTCAACTCCATCCGGGGACACACTGTATACTAAATACCAATTTTATGTAGTCTTACCTGCTTGATTTACCTATTTACTCCCCATTTACCCCAATTCACCCCCAACACTTCGACGGAATAAGATGAAAATATAATATAGTTTGAGATCCCGTTAAAGTATATAAGTGTACCAAATTTCAAGTCAATATCTTAAACGATACCAGAGTAATCGTGCGCACAAAAAAGTTACACAGACAGAAATTTGTTTTTCGCTCAAACTTAAAATCTCGACGTTTCATGACATTCTAAGCCTATTTGAACAATACAAATTTTCAACATTTTTTTTATCATTACTATACTTCCACTGGATGTGGAAGTAAAATTATAATTATTTATACCTAGTCTTGGCAATAAATAGAAATATTTCAATCATATCACAAATACGGTGACGAACGACTAGCTGATTTTATCTTTTAAATATGAAAATTCAGTAAAATACAAAGAGACAAATATAAACTAATTCAAATTAGTAATATTATATATACAAAAAAAATATGTTATATTGTTAATAATATTTATTAAAAGAGCTACATTATTAATAATATTGTTGGTAAACACACCTTGAATATCATTTTATAATCCGTGAAAGAAACAATAAATATTTAAGATAAAAATTGTCAAACAAACGTAAAAAATTATAAATCACAAAATAATGAATAGTTAACGAACGTAGAAAATTCACTGAAATCTTACTGTCATAGAGTCGTAGCATATATAATTATAATAGAAATAAACGCATTTCTCACCACCTGATTGATGGTGGATACATTGAGGATGAGTCCTGGAGAGGTTCCTCAGCTCCTATCATGTTGTTTCACGTAGATCAGGAAACTGCAAGATGGCTGTATGGCGTAAATTGGAATACCTGGATAACGTTATAAGTTTTACTGTTACGCGAGTAAAACGTGACTATCCTCCAATAATAAATTTACTCGAACTAATCTGGATTGAATTTATATTGGATTAAATTGGACTTGAAGTCGTCTCATAATTAGAAAAGTTGACTGGACTATAGTTGACAATTCATAAATCACACGGTGACTTAACCATGATTAAATAATATTTGGTATTATGGAACTACAGATTGATTGTAATTTATTTGGATTCATCTCATAATAATACCACACCGTTACTTGATAAATATGTGTATCCGAATTAAATTTGAAATTGGTAAAGTTATTATAACCATAAACTAAACGGATTTCCCATTCAATAGTTTAATTTAACTAATTAAAATCAGTGATTACACATTTTGTAATAAAACTTATTAAATCAGTAATTAAACTAATTAAATTTCGTGATGAAGCTTTTCGACAGCAAAACTCTACGTTAAGAAAGAAGGAAAAGCTCTCGTTAGCACATGTTTGTAAAATAAAGGTTATGATACGAATTGAATTAAAATAATTAACACACTTGAAAAATATGGCTTCTACTTACAAAATATCTATTAGAGGTATGAAATAAATGAATTAATTACCTTTTATTTGATGGGTGGGTTACGTAAATTCAGATAATTGCACAAGTGACATTTTATATGTCTTTAGATTATCTTAACGTCGAGTTTACTTGTCAGTGCTGCTATAGAGTTCGAAATGAGTTCCCAGTCTATGTGTCCTACAAGAAATAATCTCTGACCCTACTCCGTATCTGCGCAAGATTACCGTATTAACTTAAAATGGCAAGATTACCGTATTAACTTAAAAAGCTGAGAAAATTGATTTTAGGCAACTCATAATACACTTGTGTGTAAGTTAAATCATCATACATTCAATTGCAAATTGCACTAGACAGATATAACGATGTTATTTTTACGTTATGTGTGAAACACAATGATAAGGAGCTGTAACAAAAAGATAAATGGACTGCTTAAATATAAATACATAAAAAGCCTAAACAACAATACTATTATCAGACAATTAGATGTCTGGGCACTATTAGTTAAAAGATGGTAAACATAATGTACAGTATATGCTGAAATGAAGTGTGTTTTATTAGATTTTAATTAAAAATACATTTTAATCTACGCTTAACGCTACACGTTAAAACCCACGAATAGACAAGCAGTTATTGCAACACGCATTAACAGAACTTGATTGTTTGTCAATAAAGTTTCTTCTAACTAACAAACAATTTTCTCTAAATGTTGATTGTGGAATTTTCTTGTTTCTTATTGGGATGCTCTGCCACATATATTTCCTTCTATACAATGTCCGTGAAATCTACAAAATAATACATAATGATCTGTTTCCTTTCTCAAAGCGTATTATGAGTGTTTGTGTGCTGTGTATATTAAATAGACAACTATAAGAATATATTTGTTACATTCAGTACCTATAGATACTTACTACTTACACAGAACTGTTGATACCGTGCGTGTAATTTCCCATTAGGCATGTACATTCACGTAGCGCGAAAGATAGGACAACACAGCTGCCGTAAATTCCTCCGTCGGGCGGAGCATCCAGCTCTGTTATTTCATTTCAGCCAGCTGGCACGCGCGATGTTGTCATTTTACTCCCTATGCCTAGCGCTCCGCAACACGCACGGTATATCTAGTTGATAGCTTTATTTTAAATAATGTTCAGTTTGTTAAGTTCTTTTTTAACATCGGCAGCCAGGTTGTGCAAACATTTACGGAACAATTCGATACGCATTTATCCCCATTCAATAATATTATAGCTGATTCTTTAATTTTTCTTTTCTTGCTATCTGTCTCTTTTGTTAAAAATTTTGCCGAGTCCCAGTTTACTCTATGTCCGTTCTCCCAAGCGTGTTCGCAAATCTCCGATTTCTGAATCTCATTCTTCCTAATGTAACCCCTGTGCTTGTAGAAGAACGCACTACCGGGCGTCAAAATGACGCGACACTAATTTATTTCTCAGGGGGCGCCAGTCGCGTATTACCCCGTTCTTCTACCTCCCAGGCGGGTTCGAGATAAGATGCACTTCGGTAGCCGAGTAATGGACCAAGGCTGCACTACTACAGATCGGAAACTACGCTCTCTCTGGATCCGAATTCCCTCGTTAGGGGTTTAGGCACCTCTCAATTTCCTCAGTTTTTGCATAAAAAAATCCCAAGCGAAGAATTTCTCTGCGGAGGGATTAGTTTTGGTACGCGGAAATCACGTTTTGGTCTATTAATAACGGAATTTATTTCTCAAAAAACGCATAAAAAAATCCCTATCAAACCTCCGTAAAGCAACCAGAAGGTCGAACGTTAATGCGAATTAACTCGACACATCCGGTTTTCTATACGAAAGTTCCAGGGATTATAGACCGTCAACAGGCCTCAAGATCAATTAAGAAACAATAGTTCAAAGAATCCGTTTATTTAACAGAATTGGTTATACAAAATTCTCAAGATAAGAATCGTGCCTTCCCCAATCAAGGTAGTGACTTTCAGACCATACAAGCGAGAGCGCTCACGCTAACGATCGATTAGGTAGAAAAGATTCATACATACCTTCTCAGAATCAAAATGCGAGCTTTTAGAATCATTTCAGACTCTGGGTAAATGAATAATTAAGGCTGACTGAAATTAACTTAAAAAAGTTTTACTAAATGAATTTAGTTTCGCTAGAGACTACTTAGCTTTAAAGTTCTTGTATCGTGGAGATTCACGTACTCAAACACATTCAGAGGACTTATTACTGCGTAAGTTGAATGGCGTTCGATCAGTCCACGACTTACTAACCCTTATCACAGTCGTTCAATATTATCGATATGGCAGCTACTCACCTTCGAGCGACTTTTAGGCAAAATTGAATTTTTGGTTTTTTATGCACAAGGCGTTTTCCTCTATAACTGTGTCATTTGAAAAGCCCTATTATTGGCTTTTCTACCATTGCTTTGTCTGGACCACTCAACGCGCTCGACCAAATTGCGAGCCGCTGAGTCAATCCAAACTCTTTCCATGCGAGAAACCGGCCTTGTACATGTGCATTGATTTTTATCAATTTTTGCTTATCGGCACTACGCCGGCTTTGTCAAAATCTTCTATTTTGCCTTCCGAATGCAGTGCATCGCTAAAATTTTATGCTCATACTTTAGAATTGGGCTTTCAATGACCGTACCTCAAAGGTCAATGTCTTTGGTGGAGGAATAAAAAATAAAAAATATTTTAAAGTATATTTTCGTGGTACTTTTTAAACTGACTGACTTTGTGGTACTTTTGAAAAATCTATTTTAAGACCAATTTTAGCGTACTTTTGAAAAATCGATTTTCGAGCCAAATTTCAAGGTACTTTTGAAAAACTAATCTGCGGGTGAAATTTTGGCGTACTTTTGAAAAATCGATTTTCAAGCCAAATTTCAAGGTAGTTTTGAAAAATTAATCTGCGGGTGAAATTTTGGCGTACTTTTGAAAAATCGATTTTCAAGCCAAACTTCAACGCAGTTTTGAAAAATTAGTCTGCAAGTGAAATTTTGGCGTACTTTCGATAAATCGATTCTTGAGCCAAACTTTGACGCCCTTTCAAAAATATTATTTTTCAAAGTCCAATTTGTGGTACCTTTGAAAAAGTATATTATTCATAAATCTTTATCATTATATACTTCTGCTCTCATATCCTGAACCAAAAACATTTTTTCTAAGTAAAAATTCGGTGTTTCTTCGAATTTTCACCTGGTCATTTCCAACGCCTTATAGAACCCTAAACGGTCCTTATGGACTGATCTGTGCCTCTGCAGACTCTTAAAAATGTCTTTAAATGAAATTTTTGCCTAAGTCGAATTTTGATTATGTCTTCAACTTAGGACGATTTTGGAGAGTTCTACAACATGCTCACCCAATCTAATACTAAATGGTCTGGATGACTCACGCATATAATGTTTGTTACACTCACATGGAATACTATAAATGCAGTTTTTTGAATTTTGCTCATGATTTAGCCGTTTTGTTTTTGTTAAAATAGATCTCAACGTATTGTCCGTTTGAAATATCATTCTAATATCAAATCTATTGCCTACACGGCGAAGCTTTTCAGATAATCTGTATACATAAGGAATTAACGTTGTGTACCGTTGTTCAGGTTTTTGTCGTACCTGATTATTATTTTCTATAGGTAAAAGTTCTATCAACAAAGGCTTCAGGGTATGGATTGTTTATAAGAAAATCTTTTATAAAGCGTTTCTCATTATCTAATATTCATCATTAGAAGAAATTATTTTGGCCCTATCATGTAAACATTTTATTACACCCTTTTTAACATGCATCGACTGATTTGAGTTAAAATTCAAATACCTGTTGGTGTGTGTTGGTTTTCTATAAACGCTTGTTTCAACTGTATTATTTACTCTTTTAATTGAAACATCTAAAAATGGTAGTTCATTTTTACTTTCTACTTCTGATGTAAATTTAATAGAGAGTTCCTTATTATTTATATTTTCTAAAAAATTGTCAACATATTTCCACCAACTAACCGGTTTATATATACAATTTTGAACATGTCTAGTTTCAAAGTCCTCCATAAATATATTACTTAAAAGACCACATTACCATACCAAAGTCTTGTTGATAGAAATCACCTTCTAACTGAAAGTAAGTAGTTCCTGTACACTTTGTTAATAGTTCCATTATGCATTTAACAGTTAATTTAGTTCTAACTTCCAAATTATTATTATTCAACAATTTGTCCTTGATTATTTTAAAGTTTTATCAACTGGGACATTAGTAAAGAGGCTAACTACATCAAACTATCCATCAGATGTGTTTCATGAATATTGTTTTCATAAATCTTTTCGATAAAGTGTCTGCTATTTTTAATATACAAGTCGGTATTTCCAGATAACGGATTGAGAATATTAAGTAAAAACTGCCAAATTATGGCATGGCAAATTAATGGGACCAACAATGGGTCTTAAAAGAATATTTTGCTGATGTATTTTTGACAAGCCATAAAAATGAAGTTGCTTGCTATGATGCGGTGTGAGCTTACTTCGTTCAAATGTATTAAATTCATTTTTGTACTTGAATAGAGTTCTATAAATTTTGCTCTCAATTAATTTTGTGGGATCTTTAAAAATACTGAATAATTGTATTATTTTGTAGATTTCACTGACATTGTATAGAAGAATATATGTGTGGCAGAGCATCCCAATAGGAAACAAGAAAAATCAATTTTTGTTTTTCATGGCTTACTTTAAAAATCATTTATACTATTTCTCTATCGTAATGAAAAACAAATAATAAGTTTTTTGAGTTTAATGGATTCTGGGTTTGGTTGGATTGGTCTTGAATAGTTGTATTTAACCGAAGGGATGCTGCAAAGTGATGCCATTTGAAAAAAAAAAGACTTTTTTGAAAGAAACTAATTTCGAAAGATTAGAATGAACCTAGTTATTAAATTAGTTGGTTAAAATTGTATTTTTACGTTATTTTTATGTCATTTATAATGATTTAAAGCTCTCTAGATTCAAAACAAAACTTAGCTCTAAAAAAATCAAATAGATCAATATGTGGAATTTTATATTAACTATGTCGAGTTTCATTTTGATATCTTGAAAAACGGGGGTGTTAGTGATATCGTTGTCACCCGGTATAACAAAGTATTTGTTACTACAAATATTGTAATTTTTGTTTTATGTATCAAAATAGTTTATTATGTTTTATTAAAGTTTCTTATGTTATGCAACTCTTTGGCACACCCTATATATTAATTTAGCACAGATTACACTAAACATTCTAAATACCTATGTAAAATCATAAATGGCAGTAACATTGTCAAAACCACCAATTTCACACAAGGATTGGTCCGTTCCTCCGTATTCCGTTTCTCCTTCGTGTTTTCTGGTACCTCGCTCTTACAAATGCTTGCTTGAAAGTTACAACATTTGTATAACCGCTTCCAACGCTTTGTAACAGCGAATGAAAGGAAATGAAAATGTACCGACGGTCCCTTCTACTAACTTTTCCTTTGTAGAATTGTGATTTGCAAAATTTATATATATGTATGGTGGCCTCGAAATCGTATGAAACTTTTAACATGACTAACGTCTATAAAAATAATATTCTAAGGTAAAGTGTATTGAGCATATTCTCTTACTAGAGCAGCGAAACAGAGGTAAAATTGTGTCGTTTTCTTTATCAGCTTAGAACAAGATCAGACACAGTTGGTATAACCGACATCATTTTACACATAAAAACACGAAATACGACATTTTTCAGTGGTCACAGATATTCTTATTTAAAAAAAGTGTAAAACTTAATGTTTTTTTGTACATCTATTGCCATATCTCAAAAATGAATTGAGCTATCGATGTGAACTTTTTCTGTTATAAAACACACACTTAAGCGCTTCTTTCTATACATAGGATTGCTAATAAAAAAAAATGTGAACATGCCAAAAACGTAGATGACCCTGAAAGTTTAGAAAATACGCCATCAAATTTTCACTAAGCGAGGAACTTTTTTGTTTTTGAAAATTTTGTGTAACATGCTATGAAGAAAATGAAGTCAATAGACTAAAAAAGTTTTTAGAAAAAAAATATTTTCATTATTAGCAATAGTTTGTTAGTTACGATTTTTTTAGTATGGAGGAATTGTCGAAGCGTATGCGCGCGGCACTTAAGAATAATAATGATTATGTATTATGTGTAACGGAACTTTTCATTATTATTTTTTTATGTTTAGGACTGTTTTATCACGTTTTAGGATCTGAAAGGATAACTTATTTTTTCCAGTGGCGCATTAAGGACTAAGGTTGAAGGCAAAAAGGAATTAAAAATCTTAAATAGAGTATCTGGGATAAAAGTGCATTGCATTGGGATCTTGGAAACGGTAAAAATAATATTATAGTAAATGGAAAAAAAATTGCGCAACTATGGGGCTAATAAAATTCCATAAACAGAAGTTTAGGAAAAGTAATAATTTTGAAGTGTTTTGATAAAAAGTAAACTATCGAGTTTTCCTTTTTTTGCGTTATTATTGGAGCTAAATAGAAAAGACAGTTTCTTAAAGCACATTTTTTTGAACGTGGCAATCTTAATATTTGTATCCGACATTTCCTGTGTTAGAGTCCCTATCCGAAACTCCCATGCATTGCATTTTTACCCTAGATCCACACAATAATTGAGTAAATGTGTTATTTTCGCCTAAATTAGGTAACAAAAAAGAAAAAAATATCCTAAATTAAGTCTCTTTTAATTTCCGCAGCCCGAATTATAGAAACCCTGTTTCCATGGCTTGTGCACAAGTTTATCGTTCTCCTCTATTACTACGCCACATAAAATCCACTCCATTTTACAATGAAACTTAGATTGCTTTTTTATCTTAAATATTTTTTTAGCAGATAATCCACGCACAATTCGCACAATGGCCATACGTTCTACAATATAATACAAGTGGTAATAAGGGAAAGAATGTCGTTACACATTTTACTTCCACATTCAGTGTAAGTATAGTATCGACAAAAATATTTTTGAAAATTTTTATTGTCCAAATAGACTTAGAATGTCATGAAACGTCGAAATTGGAAGTTTGAGCAAAAAAATCTGTCTGTCGGTCTGTCTGTAACTTTTTTTGCGCACGATTACTCCGGAACCATTTAAGATATTGGCTTGAAATTTGATACACGTACCTATGTATTTTAACGAGATCTGGAACTAGATTATTCCGTTAAAGGGTTGGGGGGTAAATGGGGGTAAATAGGCAAATCAAGCAAGTAAGAGTCCATAAAATTGGTATTTAGTATATATAAGAAAAGTAAGGTCTCAAATTTTTTTTGGCATTAACCACCCCCCATTACCACCCACCCCATTATTCAAGGGAGGGAAAAAAATAAAATTGTCATTTAGTGTGTGTACAAGAACCAAAGCCCTCAATTTTTTTTTTACTTTATCCACCACTATTACCTCCCTTCCACCACCCTCAGTCCCACTACCGATGTGGCATATCGTTTTGTAGGTTTTTGGGGTAGACGATTTCAAATATTTTACTTTTAAAGTTCCATAAACAATTATTTCCACATTCAAATTTTTTTCGATGTGAGAGACTTGGATAGAAGATGTGGAAGTAGTGATTCCCTGGGCAGCGGTTTTATAATTTGACCTTCGACAAAAACGAATAACGTTGATCGTACACTACCCTGAGACTAGTTAGTTTTAGTGGAAGCGGGCGTATTAATACTCAATTTCTGCAATTCGCGCGCTCCAAAAAAATCACTGTACCTAAACTATCAAAGACACAATAAGAATTATGCTATCAAAAACTTTTTTGGTCTTTTGGCTTTATTTTCTTCCCAGCACGTTATACAAAATTTCCAAAAACGAAAAAGTTTGTAGCTTAGTGAAAATTTGACTGCGTATTTTCTGAACTTTCAAGGTTATCTAAGTTTTTAACATGCTGCAAAATGTTTTAATTAACAATACTATACACAGATAGAAGCGCTTATGTGTGTGTTTTATAACAAAAAAAAAGTTCATGTGGATGTCTCCATTCGTTTTTGAGATATGGCATTAGATGTTCAAAACAAGATTAAAAGAAAACAAAACACAACCTTTTTAAAAATAACAATGTCCGTGACCACTAAAAAAATGTCGTATTTCATGATTTCTAATGAACATCGACCTACTTAACGAAATGGTATATGTCTCAGTTTGTTCTAAGATTAAAAAAAAACTCGAGAAGGAAGCAACTTTTCCCCTGTTTTTTACTCCACTATACGTTTACCAAGAGGCGCATTCTTGTTTTTAATTGCATCGCTCAAGCCTTGTGGCGATCCATAAATTCCGTTTTTCCAGGCCTTGTTTCTGCAGAAGAAGGCAATGTCAACTGCCTCGAAAAATTGAATTAATAGTTAATTAATGAAGTTAAACACCACAGACAATACAACCCTCTTTTTCCCTGAAGGGCTGAAATTACTTTGTTAAGGAGAAGGCTACACCTTTCGAGGCAAGGAACACACAAACAGTATCTAAGTAATAATAATAATAACAATATGCTTCGTTCATGGAATGTTACACAACGAACATTAACATAAGATGAATTAGCGTCAACACAAGTACCGAACTAACACAGCCCCACAAAAAAAAAAACAAAGTTCAAAGCAGCGAACCAGGCCCATGTATTCGTATGTATTTTCGGTCGCTGAATCCGAATCCGGGGTCAAAAAAAATCGTGCACCCCCAAAATCATTAGCTAGAGCCAAAAAACACCCCTGAGATGGGGTAAAAAGAATATTAAACTACGAGAATAGTTGTTACATCTTAATCAATCGAATTATACAAATCAAGGTTAAACAGCAGCGTACATACAATAGATATGAAACACACCCCCAGGGAGGGGCGAAAACTATTGCATAATTCGATTGATTAAGAAGTAACAATTATTCTGGTAGCTTAATCTTCTTGCTACCAGAATAATTGTTACTTCTTAATCAATCGAATTATGCAAATTAAGGTTAAACAGCAGCGTACATACAATAGATATGAAACACACCCCACTTCAGGGGTGTTTTTTGGCTCTAGCTAATGATTTTGGGGGTGTATGATTTTTTTTGTCCCCGGATTCGGATTCAGCGACCGAAAATACATAGGGATACATGGGTCTGGTTCGCTGCTTTGAACTTTTATTTATTTTTTTTTTTTGTTCGGCTATGTTGTACGTTAATTTTGGCTATTATAAAATTTGTTTGTGAGATAAATCTGCATAAAAAAGGTTCTATACAAAATTTACGTAGATCCAATAGTTTGAGACATAGGTTTTTTTTTACATGGTGTCCCCTGTGAGCCTAATTCATGGGTTACAAGTTATATTATAGTTTTGTTAATTAATGTTCGTCTTTGCTAACTTCTTATTCTTCATCTCCGTCTATCTCTTCTATTTCCACTTCTTCAATATTTTCATCTTCATTAACAATCATCTCAGCGGAAAATAACGAAATGAGGTCGGCTTTATCATCGTTGAACTCAGATTCAACGATTGTATCCTCGTACATCGTATTGAGACACGACTGGCCCCAACAAGAGCCACACACTGCGGAACATGGCAATCCTATTTTTCTGCATCCACAATTGATGTCACAACCTTTTGTGCAACTGCAGAAAATTGAATTGAGAATTTCATCTGGTGCAGGAGGAATCAGAGTAGTTGTTGGCTCTAATAAATTATTGTTTAAAGTCCAACCCCATTGCTGAGGGTCTAAATCTTTTCCCAGTCAAGTTTGCACCTGGTAATATAAGGACAATAAAAGGGGCATTTTATTTTTTTACGGACCTTCTACTGATATTACCGTTTTAAAAAAATTAGGGATTATAGAATACTATCCCGAGATGCTACAAAAAAATATATGACAGTTTTAACAGCGTATCATAATTTAAAAAAATAGAAAAGAACAAGTACCCATTTCATTGCTTTAAAAACATTATGTGTGGTAAAAATTTTATCCCAATATTCTACATAGGGATTGCAATTTACCGGAAGTTTTAATAACCGGTAAATCGGTAAATAAAAATGTAAATAACCGGTTAACCGGTATTTACCGGTAATTTTTAGAATGAATGATGAAAATGGCAATTGTCCTTTTCCATGTACAAAATTATCTAAATTTAACAAAAAACATTTTTTAATACGTATATTTAATATAACGAACAAACAAAAGGTTTTTTATCAACAGTAAGATCACAAGAGCTTTTTTATCGGATAAATTTCTCTTTGTAACGAAATAATTTTGCCAAATCAGTGATTTTATAAGAAAAACTGACATGAAAAAAATCGCGAGACCGGAGGTCGAGCGATTTTGTCAAATGTCAGTTTTTCGAGCAAAATTACCGATTGGCAAAATTTTGAGTTAAAAAGTATCCATAAAAGAAAAGCTCGAATGTTTTTTGGCATGATAAATTAACGACAGAATATGTGAACGAACAACAACAATAGTTTATTAAAAATAATTATAATTTTCCCAAAACGACTCATATTGTACAGTATAGTTTCCACAATACTTAAAAATTATAGCTGACAGTACAGATTTCAAAGTGACGTGCGACTACTACATGTACTCTGCTTTTAAGGAACAGGCATTTTTATCGGTGATTAAAAACGATGCATCTTTTTTATCTCTGTCAAAGTGACAAAAATGTGACTGTCAAACAGACTTTTTTATATAGGAGTTAATTTATCAAAAGGAAGAAAATATAAATGAAACAAATTTAAATAAATAATTATTCTGTAAATAACAAAAATATCCACTTAAATAACAAAAATTATAAACATAAACTCAAATATGGCATTTACTGAATACCTAATCTAAAAATACAATATTATTTTAAAAATAGCCTGTTAAAAGGGTTAGTTTTTCAAAGCTATATCTGTTAGTCGTCTGATATTTGTGCATAGAATACCCCAGCTGAAGATGCCGTTCTTCAATCGGTGGGTCAATAAGTTAATGAGAAATAATAACATAATTCTAAATGTATTCCAAGATATTTGCGGCAGTGAAAAATTCAATTTTCTGTCTTGTATTTCTTAGGGCTTGGTGTTTGGAGTTTTCTTTTTATAATATTATTTATTTATTGTTAAAAGTGTTCGGTGTTGGAACAATCACTTTGTATTTAGTGAATACTAGTCAGTGACATAAATAGAAACATTGAATACGTGACATATCGTAAGTTCAGAATTTACCGAAATAACCGGAAAAAAATTAAAATAACCGGTAATTATCGTCATGTGTTTTTTGTCCTAATAACCGGTTAACCGGTTAACCGGTTAACCGGTAATGCAATCCCTAATTCTACAAAAAGAATTTGGCAGTTGTGCCGAAACTTTGTAGGGGTTAAAATAAATCAGAAAAATCCATGATTTTTTTTTCAATGTTCCCATTATCAGATTCAGCGTTTATGTTGTGGTGGTATCTATATAGTAGGAGAACGAGCAATGTCTAAGATGCACCCTCTATAAGACTCGCGAACAACCACCTAAGAAAAATTGATTCTTATGTAAATCGACCTGGCGGATCCGATTTTGGAGTTCGCCAGACAATCCGGAATTGCGAAACTGGTCAAAATCGGCAATTTCCGAAAAATCTCAAATTTTATGGGAATTTCTTAATTTTTACTTATCACCCTATATCTCCCTTAAATAAGAGTTAGTTTAAGTCCGATTAAATTGAAATTTTTAGGAGAGTCAATTTAGACCCTTGTTATGATGACGGACATGTCAGAATTCCAAAAAAATTTACGTGTCACCAGTAATATTTTTTTAAAAAGTTGGTGACACGAAATTTGTTAAAAAATGCAGCAACAAATACTGGATCTAGAAAACTTTTTTGTTTTTAAATATAGATGTATATAGTAAGCTACAAAGTTGTAGCCAAAGAACCAAAGAAACTTTTTTATTTTGATGATTTTTTTGATAACTTACTTAGTTTTCAAGAAAACGGTGCTGCAATATAACACTTTGACCGCCGCGTCGCATCGCAAGATAAAAGATTAAGTTGGCTTATACCGCGGCTTTGTTTCTCGCCTTTCAGAATGCCCCGCATGGCAAACAGATTATATATTGACTTAGAAATCAAATTGGAAGCACAAGTTTTAGTATTATTTACAGGATCTTCATTTTGACATGCCATGAGTTCAGATCCCAGGTATTTTGCAAACTTATATACATCTGCTTGCAATTTATAAGGCTAATTTTGGACCGTACCTAAACTGTTTCAGAATCGGAAGACGATTGTGCATTTTTTAGAGAATCTACTCCATTGAGAACTGTTTTTGTAGAACACACGTAGCTAGATAATTTGCCGCTGCGGAGCAATACCATAACTTTATCATTAAATTGTTGCTTCAATTTGTTAATTATTTCGTCTGAATGAGTATAGGTTGGGTACCACTCGACGTTTGATAACCTTGCTTCTTTCTGTAACATGGTCCTAATATCAGCAATGGTAAGAACTGTATTTCGAATAAGCAATGCATTTTCCAAACTTGGCAACACTTTTAGAAAAATTTCATTTAATGTTGAAGTTACCGATTTATTAGGTGTAGCCTTTATTTTTAAATAATTTAAAGTACACACATTGTTACAAGAATTTTCATTAGCAATCATGTCGATACAAGAGTCTCTCACCTTGTATTCTATACAAAAGGTTTTCATCATTTTTTCCTTGGCTTTCGCCCAAATTTCATTTTGCATATTAAATGTTGTCACTTGCTTCAATTTTCTGTATTCTTTTAGATTTTTCTTGAAAATTATAAAACGTTTTGGGCTTTCAACGGTCTTCCCTTTTTTGTCACCAGTATTAGCCACATCTGTGCTTTCTGCTTTTTATTTATAAGCTTTTCGGGTGTAATTTCTTCTGCATCTTGCATGATAGACAGGACATTTTGACCAAAATATTTTAATATTTTAACTTAAGAGAGATATCATCCTACTTTATAGAAACTGCTTTAAATACAGAGTCCAGTGCTTCTTCTGTAACACCCTGTACAGTTTCTTTACTATTTTGTTGGCAAAATATGCATTGCATAAAGTTTAACTCTAGGTTTAACTGGGAAATCATTGTTAAAAGAAAAGTTAAAAACACGCACAAAACTGCTGACTGAAATTGCTTAAAAGTTGTTCTTTGTTCAAATTATATATTAAAACTAGTTTAAAATGTCTGGAAAATAAATTCCGTTACTTTATACACTTTACCCTCCATAGCATTTTCCTAACGCAATAATAATTATTATTATAGCTGCAACTCATCAATTTTCAATAAGAATAAGCGTCATAAACCTCACAGACGACAACTACTCCCGTCCATCGGTTAAAAACAACTAACTAAACGTTTGATAAACCAATATTCACAACTACGCATTGTTTTATTCACATTATTTTATTCAATCTATATTATATTCTCTAAAAAATGCTTAATCGTCTTCCGATTCTGAAACAGTATTAGGTACGGTCCAAAATTCGCCTTATAAATTGCAAGCAAATGTATATAAGTTTGCAAAATACCTGAGAGCTGAACTCATGGCGTGTCAAAATGAAGATCCTGTAAATATTACTAAAACTTGTGCTTCCAATTTGATTCCTAAGTCAATATATAATCTGTTTGCCATGCGGGGCGTTCTGAAAGGCGAGAAACAAAGCCGCGGTATAAGCCAACTCAATCTTTTATCTTGCGATGCGACGCGGCGGTCAAAGTATTATATTGTAGCACCGTTTTCTTAAAAACTTAGTAAGTTATCAAAAAAAATCACTAAAATAAAAAGTTTCTTTTGTTCTTTGGCTACAAGTTTGTAGCTTACTAAGTACATCTATCTTTAAAAACAAAAAAGTTTTCTCGATCCAGTATTTGTTGCTGCATTTTTAACAAATTTCGTGTCACCAACTTTTAAAAAAAATATTACTGGTGACACGTAAATTTTTTTGCATTTCTGTCATGTTAGTCATGATAAAAAAGGTCTAAATTGGCTCTTCTAAAAATTTCAATTTAATCGGACTTAAACTAAGGGAGATATAGGGTGAAAAGTAAAAATTAAAAAACCATTTTGACCAGTTTCGCACTTCCGGATAGTCTGGCGAACTCCAAAATCGGATCCGCCAGGTCGATTTACATAAGAATCAATTTTTTTTACGTGGTTGTTCGCGAGTGTTATAGAGGGTCCTTAAAATGCATCGTAGAGATCTCTCGTTCTCGGACTAATAACTGGTTAAAATTTTATTCAAATCGGTTATGCCGTTCAATAGATAAAAATTATTTTTGAAAATTTTATCGTGGAAATTGGTGCCATCTACATCTAAGAATGTGTGGTTGTAACACACCGTGTAGTGTAACATTCCCACCCTTTAATTGGTTACCTGTTGGATGGCTGTATCTAAATAAATAATTAACAATACCACACTATTATCGCAAGTTACTGCCAAGAAATAAGTATTTCTCAGCGTCACGACGCCAAAACTGCAAACGACGCCATCATTTGTACCCTAAATAATAGTATATATATATATAGTATATGAATGTCACTCCATTAGTCATTTTACAGATTTTAAATATTATCTTCGACTTTGAAGTCATTGTTTTAAGTAGTTTTAGGTGAAATATCCCGTATAACACAGTTGTTTATTAAATATTTTGCAGGAATGGAATGACATGAACTTAAGGTGGAACTCCTCGGAGTACGGCGGCGTAAAGGATCTGCGAATTCCTCCGCATCGCCTCTGGAAACCAGACGTTCTCATGTACAATAGGTAAGTAGCTTTAGCTGTAGGTTAACTGTGATGTTACAGTATAAGAGGCAAGGTGCTAATTTGCAAACTATCCCGAGCACGAAAGAAACTATTCATTGTATAACCTCTAGAAAGGAAAAGCGTTAGTTTTTTGCCAGTCGCCCTTTAGTTATTGGGATTAGCTGCTGTGTGGAAAAAAAGATGCATAAAATAGGCTTGAGAAAATGATGAAATAGCCCGTTACTTATACAGGGTGGGGCAATGGTGCGTCATACTTCGATAGCTCGAGTTCTGTGATAGCTAGAAATTTTAAAAATATAATACTATTAGTTGACTAGTAAAACGAAAAAAGAAAAATGCCTATTTAGCGCAGGCAATGAAGGTTTTTTGTTGGAAGAAAGAGACAAGCTGAATTTTTGCCAGTTGTTAGGACCTAATTAGAGCAGTATTTTCTCAAAGTCCCCGCGCCTCCTCCTTGCGCTTAATCCCCCACCCCGCCTTGAACATACATTTTACAAGCCCTTTAGTTATCGCTCATATCTCCGTCATTATATATTCTAATTTCATAACTTTTATGCCGTTTTATTTTCTAACATCTATTCTCTAAAAAAGCTATTATAACATTTTTTTGTAAACATAATACTTTCACGAGAATCCGACGGGCGTATAAATATCGGGGATTGCCTTTAACCCTTAATCCACTAATTTACCCTTATTTCGTAATTTATGAAAAACTTAATTTTTAAGATATAACTTGCGTTTTCTCTCACAAAGATTAACTAAAAATCCATTGTTTTATGCATTTTTTATTTTTTTTTAATTGTAGCTCACAGTGTATTTGATGCAACAATGTAATCAAAACACATTTAATATTTATAGAAAATCCGCGCCCAACATATTAAAACTGGAAGTAAGATCAAGGCATATCAATAGTAAAACTTACCACATTTACATTGATTATATATCTAATGGAACGATAGTTCAAAGCATATACCGATATTGCTACGACTATCCCAATGGCATAATAACAGTAGGATGCTGTTCATATATAGCCGCAGCCGTACATTACTTGTCTCATGCCCGATATCTTTCCCGCATACGTCCAGCAGTAGGTTTATCTAATATATTTACATCAGAAAATATTCACGTAGTTATTCATGAGGACAGCGACGAAGAATAATTATATTGTAATAATTAATAATTTTTATCATAATAAATAATACTTTCTTGGACTTTATTCTTATCTACACTGCATCTTTCTTATTCTTAATTAATTGATTTATTTAATTTAACGTAAATAATAACTATAATTCAGAGTAGGTATTTACTTTATTTATTTAAATTTCAAACACATAACTACTTGTTTATACGTTTATGAACAAGTTTATATTAAAGAGCACAGTAGACTAGAACCGCCTTTAAATGAAATATGCATGCACTCTCTCAATTCCTACGGGAAATGGTAGCTATATCTGTCCTGAAACAATTAACGTAAAATCTGAAATCATTCCCTTGGCAGTTTTCTAGAAAATTCAATTTTAATTTTTTTTTTTTTGAACAATGATTTTTTGCATTGATAAGGTAGTTAAAATGTCAATCAAGAAAGTAAAATTAAACATTCAATACAAATTTAAACTTAAGGCAAGTTTGGGGAAATAACATACAAGAAACCTTCATGCTGGACAACTCCAGACGTTTTGATAATAATCGGGTTATATAAACCTTCCAAGTAGTCAATTTAGACAAAATCATTAGATCTATTCCTATGTTATTTTGAATGACAGCAATTTTTGTCTACCAATATATCCATAACCAATGAATAACATTACTATTTGCGTAACTAGATTTGCTAGGGAAATCCGAGCGCCTCTAGTGGCCGTCTGAGTAGACTTTCCATTTGCTCAGTCAGATAGCGGGTGAGTATGAGAACCATACCACCACCAATGAAGATAACCCACAGAAGAGACATGACGACAACCCAACCACCCGCACCCACTACCCTGCAGGTACCGGACGAAACGCCGTCCAGTACCCGTAGTCACCTAGCTCCGTGCAGACCGAAAGTGCTACCAAAGCACTTAGGTCTGCACTTCCTCGAGCTACATAGCTCATCCCTCACCCGATGATCCGGATGGCAGGATGTCAATTGACATTCTGCGTACCGGCAGTCAATCCCAGTCAAAAATACCCCAAAATTTCCGAACAGACAGATGACTACCCCGGGGGTGACAAGCTGGCGAAGAAAGATCATCAAGACAGAAGAGCGCCAGAAGATAAACTTAGCCAGCAAGGTCCATCAATCCAGGACCTGGGGAGGTGGGCCAAAATCATCCACACCGCTCACATTTGTGAGTGGGGTTAATGTAAAGTAAGCTCGCCCACCCCGCACGAGGCCGGTCCAGGCCTACAGCGATGTACTAGGGTAAAGAGCAGTAGTCCTGCTCGAGCTCAGATATCTGAGACCATTATTGCCAAAGAATATTGGCGTCGCTCGGTCAGTTACTCTTTAGAATTCACTAGGCAAACAATCCAAGAACCCGAGTGAAAATTTTCTGTGACCATGATTAAAATCAAAGCAATCATGCAAAAACGCACGATGAAAATAGATATTGTCTTTGTCTATTGTATAAACGTAAGAATCGGGGATTGAAGAAGAACTGATAGGTTGTTTGAAATATGTCCGGGTATTCAGAGACTTCAAAAATGTAGTAGATTCTTGTTTTATCCTTGCAAAAAGTCAGTTTAAAAAAAAAGTGAATTTTCTAGAAAACGGCCAAGGGAATGATTTCAGATTTTACGGGAATTGTTTCAGGACAGATAAAGCTACCATTTCTCGTAAGAATTGAGAGAGTACATGCATATTTCATTTAAAGGTGGTTCTAGCCTACTGTGAGAGAATTGTAAAGTAGTAAGTACTCCAGGGCGATCATAACGAGTTTTTATTTTTTTTACGAAGTGTTGCGCCCATTTTATTTAAATGCACTTTTTGGCGATAATACTAGACATAGTAAGCTACATTATATATTTTTTCTGTGATTGTACCGCTGTGAGAACTATGAAAAAAACTAAGAATTTCTTATTTTTAATTTTTTTTAAATAGTAAATATAGTTGAATAATTCTACAAAAAATATATAATATAGAACAATGTGTTATCTAACAAAGAGTTTTTGTTTTATTAGTTTAGTTGCAATTGTTTTTGAATAAAATAATTTTCAATAATACCCTCTCTAGCCTATATATGGTCAATTATCTCAAGAATGCAGGAAGATCAGAGACTGAATTTGTGTCAATGGTAACTTTATTATTCACAAGTTATTTTGAAAATACCTCTCTTGGACCACTGACCCTATCTTATCCTGCTAGACCCTTTCAACGTAAAGCGTTTAATCAACGTCTACGACGTTTTAAAAACGTTTATTAATCGTACGTGTGTCCAATGGGTATGGTTTGCAATTTAGCACCTTCTCTCTTATATTATTACTGAAATCGACGTATTCTCGTAGTGCCGACGAAGGCTTCGACGGCACTTACCCCACCAACGTGGTGGTACGCAACAACGGAAGCTGCATGTACGTACCACCGGGGATATTCAAAAGCACCTGCAAGATTGACATCACTTGGTTCCCCTTCGACGATCAGCGGTGTGAAATGAAGTTTGGAAGTTGGACGTACGACGGTTTACAAGTAAGTCATACCCTCGTCGAAACAAGGTAGGAAGAAACTGTTGTTTTATGATCTTGTTAGACTTTCATGCAGAATTTGTCGTTAATTGTAAATGGGCACACGATTCTGGCACCGACTGTTACTAAGCTTGTTAATTTGCTGACGCTTTTCCCGTGTGTATATGTGTCGATCGAGGGACACGGGAAGACAGTTCAGCTTCGGAAAACAAAAAAAAAAAACAATTAAGGATGTTAATACATACCGTAATTTATAATATTAAAACTGTACAGCACAATTGGTGAAATCACTTCGTTGTTTAGCCGTAGAAGGCCGCCGCGCCACTTCCAATCATACAGTGTTGTCAATATGTTCGATTTATCTAGTTTTAAAGTAAAAATAATAAAACGGTGCAATGAATGAGGTTATGAATTAAGTGTTTATTGAAATTAAATCAGCCGCTATTAATTTAATTACCACAGTGGTTAAAAAAAATTTCTATAATATATTTTTAAAAATGCTAATTTTTTAATCTCATCGTTAAAATACACTTTTTGGAGACATTAAATTACTGAGATCGGTGCTATTTTTTCAATAAAGCCACAAGAACGCAAGGAGCTTCAAAAAAACCGACCTGGACGGCTTACTTTTTCTAATTAATCCTATTGAATAATTGTTGTTTGTGAAAACTGTTAAGATGGCAATGAGTAAATTAATACTAAATGTCAGTGTTTTCATTTCAAAACTGATCAAACGAGGTAAATGTAAAACTGTTTTATTGTTTTTAAATGCTTAAGTTGTACTGTCTAAACTGAAAACATTGTCTATTAGTTAGAAACAAAATTATAAGGATTTTTCACTTCTTTTGGGCCATCGTATCATCCTGCAAAATATTTGTACGTATACAGCAGACACCCTGTATACAGTCCGGTCCATGTATATGGAATAAATTCATTTTAAACGTAATTAAGAACTTTTAGGAAAAATGCTGAAATAGGTAAATTTTTAATTTGAAGTTGCCATTTTTTTGGCATGAATATGGAACCCCCTCTGAATTATGATTACTCCCCCTCCCGAAAATTTTAAATTAGTAAGGGGATTGTGCGGCACCTCGTTCGAAAGAGATTTTGATTCTCTACTGAACAGTATAGAGATTTTTAAATTTGACACTATATAATCAGTCAAAAAACCTAAAGCGTTAAGAAACTATCAAGTGGGCCATTAAATATTACTGTCACTTCATTCTAAGTTAATCACACGCATCTGAGTATTTAATATCAATCAATCAATCAAAACAAACTTATTAGTATTAGGGATTACAATAATGCGCCTGGGTCAGATCTCGGTTCAGAGCCGACCACACAACCACGTAGCGTAGCGTCGTGGTTAATATGCAGTCGGATGAAGCGGGTCTGGTCTCGGCTATGACAATGGATCAAATGGAAGTTAGGGCTCCTGTTTAAAATATAAAAACTTAAACATAACAATTTGTAAATATAACCATGAAAAAGTTTTAAAATACTTAAGACTACTTAAAGTTAAAACTGAGTTCTTATTAGGGTGCGCACACGCGCACTGTTTTTTTAAAAAGATCGGGTTGCTGGTACGGGGAAAAACTCAACGAAAAAACCCGTTCGAACCAATGACGACACTCATCCGATGGTCTGTCTGCCTTCGGAAAAGTAGGGTGGAAGGGAAGTTATGATTTAAACAGTTTTGGTTTGCAAGAAGTTATTGGTCGAGAGGGGATTTAGAAAAGAGACAAAAAGGGCAAAGGAACAAAAATTAACATAATTAACAAAAATGAGACGAATAGAGAGAATAGAAAGAGGTTTGAAGGTAAAAGATGGTGAAAGGGAAATTGTGGTTTAGGAAAGTGGGGCTAAGGAAGTTGTCGAAAGACAACGCCTGGTATGGTAATGGGTGTTTCAAGTTGAAAAGTATGGCATTATGCTGTCTGATTCGTGTAATGTCGCGGGTTAGCGGACTATCGCCCAGTTTGAATTGATAGAATTTTTGCGATATATTCTGGACGAAATCCGCTAAGTCGTGGCAACGTGCGTAGAGATCTCTGAGGGAGGTGTACCTACCGGAGTCTGAAATGAGGCGCATAAATTTATGTTCTAAAACTCTAAGTTTCCGCATTGTCGTGACCGGGATGCTGCACCACACCGGCGCCGCGTATGTGATGGCCGGCCTGATCACCATCGTATACAACAATTTTTTATTAGTCCTGTTTAGTCCGCTACCCCGCGCCAGGAGCGGATACAGACTCCTGGACATGGAGTAGACCTTTCGTATAGTCTCGTTAACGTGAGTGTTGAATGTCAGTCTTCTGTCCAAGTTCACCCCCAAATATTTCACGCACATTTTTATTGGAATTTGGCGACCCCCGATCGAAATTGGTGTTAAAATGAAGTTCTCTGTGAACCGGCGCGTGAAGAGTATGGCCTCCGACTTTTCGGCGTTGATCCGGATCTTCCACTTATCGTAATACGCCGTGGCATGAGCCATGTGCGCCTTTAGTAGCATGTTCGCCGCTTGTGCATTGTGCGAATGCGCGTACATGGCCGTGTCGTCGGCGTACTTGGCAAGGTTCGTATTCGGAAACTTCGGAAAATCGGAGACGTATAAGTTGTATAACTTGGGTGACAGGCACGAACCCTGGGGGACACCCACGCGAATGTCTCGCCGAGTTGAAAGTTTGTTATTCACCCTGATCTGCAGTGATCTGTCTGTCAGGAAAGAGTGAATTAGTTTTGTGATATGCGTAGGGAAGTTCAATGAGTTGAGTTTGTAGAGTAAGCCCGGGATCCATACTGTATCGAAAGCTTTCTCAATATCGAGCAACACCATGACGGTGCTTTTTCCGCGGTTGCACTGCACTTTGACGTCATTCACGATCCTGACGACCTGGTGCACAGTGCCCCTGCCTTTCCTGAAACCAAACTGACATTCATCGTCGATGTGGAGTTCATCCTGGGCAGCGTCTAGTCTGACCAGGATGACCTTCTCCATCAACTTAGATATCGCCGACAGCAACTAGATCGGTCGATAGCTGCCGGCGAGTTTGGCGTCCTTGTTCGGTTTCAGGATCGGCACGACCACGGCGCATTTCCACTGGCTGGGCCAGTGTTGTAGCCGCAGGATCGCGTTGACAATGTACGTCAGTTGTACAATGCCTTTCCGCGGAAGATATTTGAGCAGCCTGTATTCGATACAGTCTGCCCCCGGGGCCTTGTCATTGGGTAAAGTTATTAAAGTTATTTATCCAACTTTATTAAGACCCATTTATCTGAAACTTAGAGAATAGATATTCTAATTAAGATTGGATGCGGTAATAAAACAAGAACTCAAAAGGAGATTTGTGAAATGTTTAATAATAAATACCCTCGTGAGCAATTATCTCAGCCTACAGCCAGTAAAATTAAAAAAAAAATCGTGAAACTGGACATGTAAAAATATTCAAAAACCACGAGGAAAAACAATTAGATGTACAGGTAGAGACTGAAGAAAATCCGCACAAACCAACTAAATAACTTGCTGCCGATAATGATGCAAGTAAATCATGGACTCTGAAAGTTTTAACTTGTTTTTTGTTTTTTTTTTGCCAAGTTATGTCCATATCTCGAAAACTGAGGCATGCATAATTTTCTTCTTATCAGCAAAGGATTCTACTCAAAAAAGTGCTTTAAGAATGTGTGACTCGACTTTCGATTCGCCACTGGGTAATTGAGACATGGAGGTCATCAAAAAATGCCAATTTTCCAAAAACTCAGAAGTCGAAAAACTAGACGATCGTAATTTGCGCCATTGTTTGTTTCTCGAAAATCGAGCTCAGGACACCTATATTGGTTTTTGTCTACCTGCCATAGTTTTAGAGAAAACCTCAAATCCCATCTAATTTGGTCCACCCTGTATAATTGCAAGTTTAAACTGACAATTATAATAGTATATTATTCAGCGAGCGAGTAATAGCTATTACACGCGAGTAGAATACTATTATTTTTCTACGACTACTCACCGCTTGAAATATTTTTTTCACAAAAAACTTGTGCAAATTAGAACTTAAATCGTCTTCTGCGATTTCTCCACAACTGTTGAATAATGAAAATGAACTATTGTGATTGGTTCTGGCTCAACGTGTAATAAATTATTACCCACTTCTGTGAAAAATAGTATATTATTCAACGAGCGCTAATGTAGGTAACGCAGATGAAGTTTATATGACGAGCCGCATGCGAGTGCTTTGATTCACAGTCCACAGTACAGCGTCCTTTTTTTTAATGATTAGTAACAGGCTGAATTT
This sequence comes from Rutpela maculata, assembly GCA_936432065.2. NCBI lineage: Eukaryota > Metazoa > Arthropoda > Insecta > Coleoptera > Cerambycidae > Rutpela > Rutpela maculata. Next base: position 5,150,747 of record OW386294.2, read on the forward strand.
TCGTGAGTAGCTTCGTTTTGACGAGACGCCCAACTTTTCTCTCTGCGAAAATTCTCGGTAGTGGTAGCCAATAACTGCGCTTGGGTGTATACAGTGCGTGTAATTGCCGATTAGGCATGTACATTCACGTAGCGCGAGAGATATGACAACCCAACAGCAAGAAAACTCGCCCGTCGACAAAGCATCTCAGTTATTTCATTTCAGTCAGCTGGCACACGCGATGTTGTAATTCTTACTCCCTATGCCTAGCCCGCCACTACACACACTGTCGATTGGGTGATTGTTCAAATTTTATTAGTAACAGTCAGTTTTTTAGTTAAATCTTGAGATAATTTGATAAAAAACACGAAAAAACGTTTGTCCTACAAAGTCGATGGTTTGACCGAAGCGTCCCCCACCCCCAACATGTCCAAATAACGAGGTCACAAAAATGATTAGTCACCAGCTGATTTTTTTACTATTACTTAATAAATGTTTTTAAAATTAAATGGCCACATTATCCTACAAATTTAATGGTATGTTTTTCCAGTCCTACGCTCGGAAATTGTCGGTTCCACAGTAACACTTTTCTCATTAGTAACAACCTAATTTTCGTTTTTTTTCTTTTGGGAATAAAGTGTGGAACACGATTTTACTAATGTCCACAAAAAAAGTAGTATATATTGACGAAAAATTAAAAACACTTATTTTGAAATTTTATTCCATACGTATAATTTTATATTATTTTTTAAATATTTTAATTGAGTTGATGAAAATAAGTTGTACAAAATTAATAATAGAGGTGCTCCGAAATCGAATATTTTAATAATTTAATATATTTTAATAATTTATAGTCTGTTAAAAAATATTAAATTACACCTAGAAGTGCGTAAATCTTAAATGCTTGTTAATGGCCAGCCCGTGTCATTTTTTAAATTATAATTTTTTTTAAACACGTAAAAAAAACGTACAAAAAGCAGATCAAATTTTCTCCAATCATTTTAAAACGGTTGAATATACAGTGTGACTTATTTAAGATGAAGACACCCTTATAACTTTTTTATTTTTTTTTTCCGATTTGAATCAAATTTTACTCCAATATAGAACAAATTAGGATCTAATTATGATCAGAAAAACATTCGCCTCTTACAAATGCAAAGCCACCTGCGGAGGCAAATGTTTTTCTGGTTTTTGGCTATTCAAAAAAAGATTTTTTTTTTATATAATTTTTTTTTTTCAATAATTTCCCCAGTTTTTTCATAAACTTTTCATATAAATTATGTTATTTTCGAATTAAACAAACACTTAAACATTAAAAATATTATTACATTAGAATTATAAAGAAAATTTTTCGATCTTGTAGTCGAACATAAAACATATAAAAGTGCACGAATGTAAATATGCAAATTAGGGTTTAAAATCAAGGGAAATGTTTTTTGGTAATCTGAATATATGTACTAAATTTGGTAGATATCAGAATTCCACTTAAGTAATAAAAGTATTTGCCAAAACCGCAATTATAAAATAATTCGTTATTTAAAATAATTTATGTCGAACTAGCGATACATACCAATTTTTTTGTAGGACACTATTTTATTTGGGTAGAGAATACACTAACCTATCATGTGTTATCTTTGTCCTACAGTTACTAATGATGAAAGTGTTACCGTGGAACTGACAATTTCCGAGCGTAGGACTGGAAAAACATACCATTAAATTTATAGGACAATGTGGCCATTTAATTTTAAAAACATTTATTAAGCAATAGTAAAAAAATCAGCTGGTTACTAATCATTTTTGTGACCTCGTTATTTGGACATGTTTTTGTCAAATTATCTCAAGATTTAACTAAAAAACTAACTGTTATTAATAAAATTTGAACAATCACCCAATCGACGTATATACACCCAACCGCAGTTATTAGCTACCACTACGGAGAATTTTCGCAGAGAGAAAAGTTGGGCGTCTCGTCAAAACGAAGCTACTCACGAAAATTCAACAAGTTACTAATCATTAAATAAAAAGGGCGCTGTACTGTGGACTATCATCAAGTGAGTTATTACCATTACCGCAAGTTGAATACTATACTTTATCTACCATTATAACAATAAATATTAAATTGAGAACATTTTGTTTAAATTACTCAGTTTGTTTATTAATAAAATTAACTGTAAAATTTAATTTTTGTTCTGCGATTTTTCGGGTATCATTAGCTATCATTAGCTACTTGTCTTCATTCTGTCTTCACTAAACGAATTTATCATTTTTGGCATAATTATTGCTTAACTGGATTTGAAAACGTCGAAACTATTCAAACATGATAAATGACCTTCCTCCCCTCAATAATAATAGACCGTTCTATTTCACCGTATCGGAAAAGAATTTCTCTCGGACAGAGCCACCTCGTGTGTCGCGCGTCAAGTCGATTGGACAGTCTAGGCATGAAGATAAAGGTGATTGGCTCTGTATCTACTGATTTATAATAACTCACTCATTATAACTCACGCTATTTGTTTATGGATACTATTCATTTTTCAAAAGCAGTTCATTAATTAGTATATAACTTAATAAGAGTAGATAAAATAATAACATTCTCCAAGTTAAAGATCATAAACTGAGGAATAATTTGCTGTTTTTAAAATCTCTGTAAACTTTTGTTTTTTTGGAGATTTGGAGGTTTAAAAATGGCGTCAAACGTTTTTGAGTCAAAATACCTTTTAAGAAGTTAAATATTTCAGAAAATATGGCACTTGCACCAAAAATGTTAAGAAACCAAATTAAAGATTATCGATTCAGCTAAAAGTCTTTTTTAAAATTTTTTCTCCTGCTTAAAAAATAAATAAGTTATGACCGATACCATGTGCATCTTCTCATTTTTGCCTAAAAATCTCGGCATTTGTCACAATTATTATTTTCGGCAAATTTACCTTAAAGTGCAAGTTCCTGTTGAGTAATCGTAAAAAAAGTATAGTATTCCACTAGCTTGTAATAGCTATTACTCACTCGGATGAATTACGACACTCGCCTTCGGCTCGTGCTCGTCCTCTTGAGTAATAGCTATCATTACACGCTCGTTGAATAATACACCATTATACACTTTCTTTCTACGCTTTCGTAAATACGACACATATTGTAGCCCACCAATTTACTTAAGTCCTCCCACTAATAGGCAGGACAGATGAATAATTGGGCACCAAAATGATTAATTTAAGTTGTAAAAATACAACCAGATATACGAAAATTGCATTGCGCTAGTATCGATTAGTGTATATTTTACAATGTGTTTCTAATTTCATGAAAGATCTACTATTTGCAAATATTGGTTGTAAATAAAATACTAATTTTCGCTATTTAAACTTGGCTTCATATAAAATTCTAAGGTATACAATGTTATTGGTTTCGAACATGGATAATTCCTAAATAGACTCCGTTTTCTTAGCTTATACAACCGCAGGAAACTCTGTTTTCCTTTGTTGTGCACAAGTTAATTCATAGCCTTGTTGATTGCCTTAATATCTTGAATATGTTAAATTTGAAACACGTAATCATAAAGCCTTTTATCTTCCCACCCCACGAATAAACGTTCTGAAGTTCTCGCCCTTGTACTTTGTGTAACACTCGCAAGTCTATTGAAGATCAGCTTGGTAAATTTCATTCAAATATTGCAGATATTAGGTGTATCTCTTTGTAGTCGTTTTTGTAAAATTTTTAATGTGTTTTTATAATCAGTTGGTTTATTATTATGTACTTCTATGTCCTGTATGTATATTTATATGTATATATCGTTACTTTTTTTCATATTTATTATGTATAAATTCACTATCTCTATTTTTCCCGTCTCGTAATTGGTTTATATTCTGGAGTGATATAACTAAATAAATAAGTAAATAAATAAAAGAGAATAAATAAATAAATTAAAAATATATTCCAACAGATAAACATAAAACTGGGCTTTCATCATTTCGTCATTTGCCTATTTCTTGGCATTAATAGCTACATTTGATGACAGTTCTTCTTTCAATTTTCTCAGTCTTACACCCTAAAATAGTTTCAATTGTTTAAAAAATCCGGCCATTAAAATTCACTACCAAATGCAATTTACATTAGAGCAGCGAGGTAAAATTGTGTCGTTTTTTTTTATCAACTTAGAACAAGATCAGACACAGTGGGTATTACCGACAACATCATTTTACACATAAAAACACGAAATACGACATTTTTTAGTGGTCACAGATATTCTTATTTAAAAAAAGTGTAAAATTTAATTTTTTTTTAAATCATGTTTTTTTGTACATCTATTGCCATATCTCAAAAATGAATTGAGCTATCGATATGAACTTTTTTTTGTTATAAAACACACACTTAAGCGCTTCTTTCTATACATAGGATTGCTAATAAAAAAATGTGAACATGCCAAAAACGAAGATGACCCTGAAAGTTTAGAAAATACGCCATCAAATTTTCACTATGAAGAAAATGAAGTCAATAGACTAAAAAAGTTTTTAGAAAAAAATATTTTCATTATTAGCAATAGTTTGCTAGTTACGAATTTTTTAGTATGGAGGAATTGTCGAAGCGTACGCGCGCGGCACTTAAGAATAATAATGATTATGTATTGTGTGTAACGGAACTTTTCATTATTATTTTTTTATGTTTAGGACTGTTTTATCACGTTTTAGGATCTGAAAGGATAACTTATTTTTTCCAGTGGCGCATTAAGGACTAAGGTTGAAGGCAAAAAGAAATTAAAAATCTTAAATAGAGTATCTGGGATAAAAATGCATTGCATTGGGATCTCGGAAACGGTAAAAAATAATATTATAGTAAATGGAAATACAAGTTGCGCAACTAGGGGGCTAATAAAATTCCATAAACATAAGTTTAGGAAAAGTAATAATTTTGGAGTGTTTTGATAAAAAGTAAACTATCCAGTTTTCCGTTTTTTGCGTTATTATTGGAGCTAAATAGAAAAGACAGTTTCTTAAAGCACTTTTTTTTAACGTGGCAATCTTAATATTTGTATCCGACATTTCCTGTGTCAGAATCCCTATCCGAAACTCCCATGCATTGCATTTTTACCCTAGATCCACACAATAATTGAGTAAATGTGTTATTTTTGCCTAAATTAAGTAACAAAAAAAAAATATCCTAAATTAAGTCTCTTTTAATTTCCGCAGCTCCATGGCTTGTGCACAAGTTTATCGTTCTCCTCTCTTACTACGCCACATAAAATCCACTCCATTTTACAATTAAACTTAGATTGCTTTTTTATCTTAAATATTTTATTAGCAGATAATCCACACACAATTCGCACAATGGCCATACTTTCTACAATATAATAAAGTGGTAATAAGGGAAAGAATATCGTTACACATTTTATTTCCACATCCAGTGTAAGTATAGTATCGACAAAAATATTTTTGAAAATTTTTTTTTGTCCAAATAGGCTTAGAATGTCATGATACATCGAGATTATAAGTTTGAGCAAAAAAAAATTCTGTCCGTTGGTCTGTGTGTAACTTTTTTTGGGCGCACGATTACTCCGGAACCGTTTAAGATATTGACTTGAAATTTGGTACACGTACCTATGTATTTTAACGAGATCTGGAACTAGATTATTCCGTTAAAGGGTTGGGGGGTAAATGAGGGTAAATAGGCAAATCAAGCAAGTAAGAGTCCATAAAATTGATCTTTAGTATATATAAGAGAAGCTAAGGTCTCAAAATTTTGTTGGCATTAACCACCTCCATTACCAACTCCCACCCCATTATTCAAGGGGGCGAAAAAAATAAAATTGTCATTTAGTGTGTGTACAAGAACCAAAGGCCTCGATTTTTTTTTACTTTATCCACCACTACTACTACCCCCCTTCCACCACCCTCAGCCCCACTACCGATGTGGCATATCGTTTTATAGGTTTTTGGGGTAGACGATTTCAAATATTTTATTATTAAAGTTCCATAAACAATTATTTCCACATTCAAATTTTTTTCGTTGTGAGAGACTTGAATAGAAGATCTGGATGTGGAAGTAGTGATTCCTTGGGCAGCGGTTTTATAATTTGACCTTCGACGAAAACGAATAACGTTGATCGTACACCGCCCTGAGACTAGTTAGTTTTAGTGGACGCGGGCGTATTAATACTCAATTTCTGCAATTCGCGCGCTTCAAAAAATCACTGTACCTAAACTATCAAAGACAATAAGAATTATGCTATCAAAAACTTTTTTGGTCTTTTGGCTTTATTTTGTTCGCAGCATGTTATACAAAATTTCCAAATACAAAAAAGTTTGTAGCTTAGTGAAAATTTGACTGCATATTTTCTGAACTTTCAGGGTTATCTAAGTTTTTAACACGCTTAAAAATGTTTTAATTAACAATACTATACACAGATAGAAGCGCTTAAGTGTGTGTTTTATAACAAAAAAAAGTTCATGTGGATATTTCCATTCGTTTTTGAGATATGGCATTAGATGTTCAAAAAAACATGATTAAAAAAAATTTCACACCTTTTTAAAAATAACAATGTCCGTGACCACTAAAAAATGTCGTATTTCATGATTTCTAATGAACATCGACCTACTTAACGAAATGGTATATGTCTCAGTTCGTTCTAAGATTAAAAAAAAACTCGAGAAGGAAGCGACTTTTCCCCTGTTTTTTACTCTCCACTACATCTAATATGAACGATTGGTCACATCAAAATTTTGTGCATACATAATAGACAAAAAATTAATATTTTAAAACCATCCATTGCATTTTACTTGTACTTTTAATAGTTTTTGAAATAATGGAGCTTTGGTTGTCGTAAACGGGCAGTAAAACAATCATATTCTCGATTACAACGCCTTAGCAGACGTTTCGTGCACAAATTAGCTTCTGATTATTGTATGAGATGTCTCATAACATCGCGACATCTGTCTCGGTTGTCTGCTAGGCGTACGACCTCAACAAATCTCTTTCCCATTAATTTTTGTATCGCCTTATTTGTATTAATGTCCTGGCGGAATTTATCTACAGCTATTTCATCACTCAACGAGGACACGTACACACAGACAACAACACTGAATTTAATTTTTCATTCCCTGCAACATTGTCGTACCTGAGACATGAACTTAGGAGAGATAATAGCGACTAACCGTGTTGTCTTACTCAACCGGGGTTTATAACCCATTGTTACCATCTCGGTAACACGCTAAAGACGCCACTGAACATCTATGCGCTGGCCAGGATTCGAACCCGGAACACCGTGGTCTCATATCTAACCCCTGAACCGGTGTCTTTGTGATATCAGACTAACATCTGGGAGAAGTCTTCGCCGTTTATCGTCAGGTTTTACATGAACCGTAAACCATTTTATGTATTTCTCTCCTATTGATGTGACCAAAAAAAAATCGTAGGATGTGGGCAGAGATGGGCACTACTTCAAGTAAAAGTAGTAAAAATTGTACTTCAATTATTTTTATTACTTGAAGTATTTTAATTCAAATACCCGAAGAAATGGTACTGGTACTTGGTACTTAGTACTTGCAGATATTTTAGAATAGTACTCATATTAGTACTTAGTACTTGTTAAACGAAATTACAGTACTTAAATAGCACAGAAATACTTACTTAAAGCTGAGCATAAAGAAGCTCGACTAGGATTTGCGCTTGAATTTTTAGTGCATGATATAAATTGTTGGAACAATGTAGTTTTTACAGACGAAAGAACACTCCAGTACACACAGCGGTCGTATTCGTGTTTACCGACCTCCGAGTACTCGATTCGATGAGAAATATACAGTGTGTCCCAGGATAGATGTAACAAGAGGTGTAATGGACCAAAAATTTTTGGAATTTTGGAATGGTATTTGGGGATTGAGTCCTGCTTGTTGTAAAACTAAAGTATACCAAATATGACTTGGTGTTCTACAGGGTGTTTTATAAGCAAAGTTGTAAAAATTACCACTAATAAAGTACCTTTATTTTTCAAAATATGAAAAAATTCCACTAAGAAAAGTTATTTAAAATGCAATTTATAGCAAATTTCAGGAATATAAAATTATTTTTTTGAAACTTCCCATTTTTTTGCGAATTAAGAGTTGAGTTCATATTTAAAGTCGTGTAGGAGCAAATGTTAATCATCTCAAAAAGTAGGCTATTGGTAAATAAAAAATTGAATATACGAGATGTAAGAAGGTATAATGTTAATCGAACTAATTGTAAAACAAGAAACAATTACTAACAGAAGATTAATGAGGTTTAAAAATTATAACAAGTAATAAATGTCAAAAATATAACAGATTCACAAACAAATTAATTATTGACCAAACCAAAACAATGTTTACAAATTTTTTATTATTCGACGTAGTTACCACCCACATCCACACACATTTCGATCCTTCGCCTGAAGTCCTTAAAACTGTTTCGAATATGATCTAACGGTATGGAGTTTACGGTATTTGTAATTATCTGCTTCAATACTGCTACAACGTTAGGAAGTGGTTCAGCGTAAACCAACTGCTTGAGGCGACCCATAAAAAGAAATCCAATATTGATAGGTCTGGGGATCTCGCCGGCCACTTTATCGGTCCATTCCTTGCAATCCAATTTTCTCCAAAATTTAAATTCAACTACCGATTAACCATTTCTGTGGAGTGGCCAGGGCAACTATCATGTTGAAAATGAACTAAAGGCATATCTCTTAAAATATTTAAATGTTCTTCAGAAAATCTTTCAAGAAGCTGTAAATAAGTGTGCTGGTTTACCTTTCCCTCAATGAAATATGATCCAATAACTCCAACGTGATAAGAAACGTCACACCACACATTCACTTTTTTATAATATTGTCTTCTACAATGAATTCTAAAATTTGGATTTTCAGAAACCCAAAACCGACAATTCTGAGATGAAACAACACCATTGGTTGTGAATGTGGATTCATCTGAGAAAATTATGAAATGATGAAAAAATCTCTCTTCCATGATTTTTTCTCCAATGGTCAAACAAAAATCCAACCTACGGCCGTCATCTCCCTCTTCACGCGTATGTTTATAATTTGCTTTATATGCCCTAATTTTCTTTGCCTTGTAAATTCTTTGGAGTTCAGACTTGCTAATATTAATAAGAGCTGATCTCTCTCTTAGTGGCATCCTAGGATTTTCTATAACAGAGGCATGAGCTATAATAGCCCCAACATTGTCTTCATCATATGCTTTTATTTTTCTTTTCATGTTAAGAACGCTTCAAGCAGTGGGTTTACGTTGAACCACTTCCTAACGATGTAGCAGTATTGAAGCAGAGAGTTATAAATGCCGTAAACTCCTTACCGTTAGATCATATTCGAAACAATTTTAAGGACTTCAGGCGAAGGATCGAAATGTGTGTGGATGTGGGTGGTAGCTACGTCGAATAATGAAAAAATTGTAAACATTGTTTTGTATTGGTCTATAATTAATTTGTTTGTGAATCTGTTTTGTTTTTGACATTTATTACTTGTTATAATTTTTAAACCTCATTAATCTTCTGTTAGTAATTTTTTCTTGTTTTACAATTAGTTCGATTAACATTATACCTTCTTACATCTCGTATATTCAATTTTTTATTTACCAATAGCCTACTTTTTGAGATGATTAACATTTACTCCTACACAACTTTAAATATGAATTCAACTCTTAATTCGCAAATAATGGGAAGTTTCAAAAAAATAATTTTATATTCCTGAAATTTGGTATAGAGGTATAAAATTGCATTCTAAATAACATTTCTTAGTGGATTTTTTTCATATTTTGAAAAATAAAGGTACTTTATTAGTGGTGATTTTTACAACTTACAACTATAAAACACCCTGTAGAACACCAAATCAAGTCATTTTTGGTATACTTTAGTTTTACAACAAGCAGGACTCAATCCCCAAATACCATTCCAAAATTCCAAAATTTTTGGTCCATTACACCTCTTGTTACATCTATCCTGGGACACACTGTATATCTAACAATGACAAAAGTGGTAGATTTTCCGTAAATATGTGGGCTTGGATATCTGCACGTAGTCCTGGTGTTTTGTAGCATATCGAGGAACGATTTAATAGTGAAACGTGTGTTAGGATTTTACACAATATTATGCTCCTTTCTGTGTCATAATTATTTCCTAATAATGAACTCATATTTCAACAAGATAATTGTTCCGTTCATACTGCTCATACCGTAACTAACTGGTTTCAAGATAACAACATTAATGTTCTTAACTGGCCCAGTCATAGTCCAGATCTTAACCCTATGGAAGACGTATGGGGACTACTCGTAAGAAGTATCCAAAAACTAAATGTGACACCACGGAATATCCAAGAATTACTGGAAATAACAAATAATGCATGGGAAAATATTATTACTGATGATTATTGTATAAGGTTATTCTCGGTTCCACAATTGAATATTTTCTGGGGTGGTTAGCGCCAGAACGGGCAGGAGGGGAGTTTTGACTCACATAAGATAAAATACCCAGAAAAATATTTGCTAAAACATAACAACATGTTATATCCCAGGCCCCATATATCGAGCTATCTCCTACACTGTAATATTCAAGAAATTTTGTCAAATCTGAAAAATTGTTTAAAATTTTTTACTTTTAGTTATTTTAGAATACATCAATGAAATAGAATGATGTTTTTTAGGAGCAAAATTTTCTCATTTAGTAAATAAATAAAACTAATTAAAAAAACTGTATCATTATTTAAATATACCCCAAATATAAAAAATATGTCATTGTACAGAAATATTTACACATAAAGATTGGTTTAGATAAAAATAAAAAAATTATAGTACTTGAAGTAGTTAAATGTACTTGTAAGTGTTTTATTTTTAAACAGTACTTGATACTTCATACAACAAGAAAATACTTGAAGTATTTAAATGTACTTGTTAGAATTAAATGACTAATTGAAGTAGTACAAGTAATCCTTACACCCAGAATTGCAAGTACTGCCTCGAAGTACTTGACACTTAAAGTATTCTGCTTTTTGAAAAGTAATTGAAGAGCTAAGTGGATAAAGGTGTTATGTCACAAAAACACGTTATTGAGTAATTTAACTCAAAAGTTTTTAGGCGAGAACTTTTTTCTTATAACGACTATTATATAGCTTGCATTTTGCGATGATATTGACATTTGATGTACTTTTCAGAGACAAATAACTTAAGTTGTCAGTTGTCATTATTTTCGAAAATTTAAAAAAAATTAATGTACATAACACCTTTATCCGTTCATAAGTTTCTCTGAAATGAATAAGGAATTAGTGAATAAAAGTGTTAAGAAATTAAACATATTTTATTATTATTAAAACATTGTACAATTTTTAGGTAGTCGGACAGTTCTACGGTTTTGAGCCACAGTTTGGTCATTTCCAAATATGTTGTGATAATACGGCCTTACCATCCATTTATGAATGGTAATTGTTCTTAAAGATTGGCCAGTTCTCCTACACTTAGGCTGCCCTTGTTTTCATTAAACACCGTTAGGGTAATACAGTCGGAATGTATCTTATGCATATTCCTTTTCTTTAAAATATCGACTTTGTAAAATGGAGTCATTTCATCTAGTGATGTAATAGTAGCACCCATAGGTGCCATTTTATACCGTCGTGAAAATAAACCTTTTCATTGTTCAAGTTTTTCTTCCTGTTGTACAAATTGAGTTTTGAGGCAATTCCTTCAATATCCTTGAAATGATTCTTCATATCTATGACAACGGCGTCTTTGGGAGTTCTTAAAATTTCTCGATACTGGTCCGGAACGTAGATGTTTTGATGTTTCCTTAAAATTTTCTCGACTCTGCCAAAGTCTCTGTCTGAATCTAAATATGAATGTCCCACCTCCGAAAATTTATGGTCGATAACTTTAAATTCTCTCTTTAAAATCAACAACTGGTAAAGTGTAATGATATTGAAGTTTTTATTTTGTCCACCACAGGAGTCGGGCCATATTATAATGTGATCGATCTTTTCTTGGAAATATTCATTGTAAATTTGTGAAAAGGTATGTAAGCAACTAGCAATTTCTAGGCTTTCACGGCTGGCCATATCTTCAGTCCATGGGAAAAAGAACGTTTTTTTTTTTTCAGTATTTCTCAATGTATGTATGCCAAGATTGTAAAACCACATTTGACGAAGGTAAAATGCTTTCGATGTACTTAATTTTGGCAGCGGCATGGTTTGCTGAAGATCTAAAGTAAGAAAGCAAATCGTTCTATGTACTGTAACTTTTGCTCCGTTACGCTTTTGTTGTTCGAAAGCTAGTTTGTAATTTTCTCCGTATTCTTTAGCATTATTTATTTATTTATTTTTTTTAATTTTTTTAACCCAATAGATGTAAGCATAGCGAACCCTGTAATTCTTAAACGATAACATTACAAACCCAAATGACCTTTGACTTGATTGGCGTAATTATCATACTTATTATTTTTTCCGCAAGAATTTCGGAATTCACCAGATTTGCCTTAAACAATTTAATGCTCTTTCAAAATATTGGGTGGGCAGAAGCCATACCAGATATCAGTTTTGCTCTTGTCATAAAAATTTCTACGGTCCAGCCCTCTTCTACTTGTCAGCATAAAAATGTTTGTACAAAAATCAACACCGCAAAGCGTCACTTTCCAGTATTTCTGATTTACAGACTAATTTGCTAGAATACTTTGGTAAATTCGTATTTTATTATTGCATTTTATATTGATAATGTTTTGTTTTTAAAACATTATTAAAATTTGCCTGGGAAGAAATTGCCACTATGTGACTGATTTCTGCTGAATTGCCAAAAGGTATAAATGTGTTTACAGCAATTAGATACTCAAGTACTATCTCGACTCTTGTACCATCTCATACCATTTCGAAATTGAACGAAATTCATATATGGATTAAAACACTATAAACACTATTTCCAAATATCAGCCAATTTATAAACATCTTACATGATTCATGAAATCGTTTATTCATTGCCATTTGTAATATCAGTTTACTACGACTGGCCATTTTCACTATAATAGTAAGAAACACTTAACACAACTTGTCACATTACTGTCAATATAACATAACTTTAAAAGCAAAATGTTTTGGATTAAAACAATTTAATATCGCACAGTAATGGATAAAGGTGGTATGTGATCATGACACCTTTATCCATTAAATTATATAAAAACCATATGTACATAACACTTTTATCAAACATTAAAACGCATTTAGGAAAGGTTTATTATCCCAAAACTTATTGAAATGGTAGATTATAAGTTAAGATAGTTGTGTGTGTAGAAATCTCAAAATTTTCAAAAATGTCACATAACACCTTTATCCACTTAGCTCTTTAATTGATAATTGATGCAACAAGTACCTCAGCTAACTATTTGGTACTTGATACTTGAAGCAGTTTAAATTAGTACTTTTACCCATCTCTGGATGTGGGAAATATAATGCTGGAGAGTCACTTTAGAGCTAGAATATATATTATTTTAGTCTTTTAGTCAGTCAGTTTACAATTGTTGTTCTTGGTCGCGTATTAATGGATTCACCGGCCACGTATCTTCATAATGCTGCTAAAATCTTTTCACATTATATTTCGCAATTTCGTCCTTCCTAATTACGTAATAACACATGTAGTTTCCGTCTTTTGGCCACAATGTTTAAAGTGATATATTCATTTCTATTGTGTGGTAAAATAGATCGTTGGAATTGGGTTTGTAATAATTCAGGAAACAGAAACCACATATGTTATTATGTAATTATTGTTCATATAATTTCAATTAATCTTCAGGTAAGTCAATTAATTGTTCAATTACCGATTTCGAAATTGCCATTATAAGATATTATTGAGAATATGAATGTTCTAGTACTTGTTTAGCTTCATTATTTCGAAAACTATGTGCGAGAAAAATACAAAGGGACGAAGAAAATTAAATTTTCTCTCAATGTTATATAGTGTGTCCCCGGATGGGGTACCGCATTCTTGTAAACTTTCTTATTTTTTATTTTCCGAGAAAAATTCATTCTTTAGAAGAAGGTTTGCTTGTCTAAGCAAATTATAAACAGTTGTCAGGCTTAGGATAAATTATACAGGGTGTTCTAAAAATTAGAAAATATGGAATCGACTTTAAGCAAACTACCTTTTTCTTACATTTTTATTGAACATTTTATTTAATTTAGTTGCAAAAATTATTTTATTCAACTTAAGTTGAAAGCTATTCCACATTTAGACCTCCTACTAGTACACATTTTGCTAATCTTCTTCTAAACTCTTCATAGACGGATGAGATTATATCAAGTAATACCATGGATTAATTGTAATGTCACTGTAATAGATATTTACCCTCATCCGAAGTAAAAAATTTCTTTATGACGAACCGTTAATGAAAGTAGATGAAAATTGCGTTTGATGGTGAATTTTAATGGCCTTGAGGCATGGGTTGACATTCGATCGAACTAAAATTACATCTGATTTTTTAAATAATTGGAATGACTTTAGAGGGTAAGACAAAATGGGAGAAAAATTAACATGTGATATAAAGAAGGATCATCATAACACACGCGTACATGCACAAATACATGCATAACCGTATACATGCATATACATACATATACATTTATAAATACATGAAAAATATAATATAACTAAAATTAAAATTAGTATCATAATATCTTAAGACACTATGGTTATTAATTCGATAAATATTTATTCAATTAGTCTCTCAGACTATCATTTTTATATGTTTCATTAATTTAGATTTAATAATTATAACTGAACTGTTTTTTATATCTGTTGGTAGTTTGTTAAATTGCTCACAACTTTTAAGGAATGAAGTAATCATAGTTTGTTAAATAAACATGTTGTTTATCAGTGTCCTTAATTTTTTGGAGCTGTGTATAAAGATTTAACAAACGCACACACATTGTTAAAAATCCACTATGTTACTCTATTTGCGGCTGTAGTTCCGTAGTTGCTGGACTACATTTTCAAGCGCAGTGAATATAAATTGAATTGTCAGGTATTAATACATTGTAAGGGATTATGTTCGGTAGCTATGATTAACAGTGAAAGTTACATCAGGGCTGTAAATAAAGTCATTAAGAAGGGTAGTATTTGGGTTATACCAGTGTTTGTAGATTTCAGTTGCTTCTAATATATTATGTAATTCTCTACGTTTCCCTATCAATGCATTCTTTGTCTTGTACTGAAATGTCAAAAAATTAAACTGGGCTGACATTTGTGATGACATATGTTGTCAAATGAAATACTTATTCTAATTCTGATACTTATTCTAATTAATAATAGGTATCGGAGGGCAATTAATAATTGGATAAAATCATACATGACTAGCAGATCTCTTGTTGTTAGGGTAGGTGAGATGGATTTCCAATTATTTAATACAAACCTTGGAACTCCTCAAGGCAGTATATTGGGACGTCTATTATTTCTCTTGTTTGTGAATGATTTAACAGATTATGTTCTACAACATGGAGGATTAGTTATGTACGCTGATGATACCACCATTGTAGTACCAACTGTAAACTTTTTAGATGCTATCGACAAAGTCAGCATTATATCAGAGGTATTTAAGTTTTGGTGCAACAGATATAAGTTAATTATAAAGGGTATCAAATGTGCCCCAGAACCGAATATGACAACTACTATGACAACAAATGTATGGTTGGTGTATCTGCACACATTCATCGTAAAGATGTATTTATAACATTATCATTTTTAACTTTACCATTTCTTTATATATTCTTAATTGCAACAAATATAAAAAAACCAAGAAAATATCTTGTTAAGAAATAATCATTTTTACAATTATTTATTTTAGGGGCGAGCGTAGAGGCGACTTCAATGTGAATGTCAGTCGATATTCCGTTGAAGCAACGTCGAGCGCGGTTAGTACTTGGGAAGTACAGCGTTCTCGTCCCACCTTCTAGCGGCTTGTATATCAGTATATACGCGGAAGCTACGTAATTTCAGACGAGGATTACGTAGTGGATATACCATCCTTCGGAGGGGATGTAAAGCAGGCGGTCCCTTGTCTATTAAATGTTAGGCAAGTAAAAGATCCCTAATCTTCTTAAGGAAAGAGGTTCGGCAAAATTTCTAGGTTGGGGGTAGCTCGTCCCCTTAGAAGAGATGAACATATTAAAATTTTGTCAGCAGACAAAGGTAATGCCATGGTTGTTATAGATAAAAATGTATATGATACAAAAGTCATGACAATGAAGGACATTACTCAAAATTAAACAAGAATTCCACAAAATCAATTGAGAGCAAAATATATAGAACTCTATTCAAATACAAAAATAAATTTAATGACCTTGAATGAAGTAAACTCACACCGCATCATAGCAAGCCACTTCATTTTTATGATTTGCCAAAAATACATAAGCGAAATATTCCTATAAGGCCCATTGTTAGTTCCATCACTGCCATAATTTGGCAAAATTTTTACTTAATATTCTAAATCCATTATCTGGAAACACCGATTCCTATATTAAAAAATAGTAGACACTTTATAGAAAAGATTTATGAAAACAATATTCATGATACCCATGATGGTTAGTTTTGAAGTAGTTAGCCTCTTTACTAATGTCCCAGTAGATAAAACTTTAGAAACCGTCAAGGATAAATTGTTAAATGATAATAATTTGGAAGCTAGAACTAAATTAACTGTTAATATGGAACTTTTAACAATATGTATAAAAAACTTTCAGTCTGAAGGTGATTTCTATCAAGTTTTAAGTAATATATTTATGGAGAACTTTGAAACTAAACATGTTCAAAATTGTATATATAAACCGGTTAGCTGGTGGAAATATATTGACGATATATTTGCAATTTGGCCCCATGGAGTCGATCTGCTAGATATTTTTTTAGAAAATATAGATAATAAAGAACTCTCTATTAAATTTACATTAGAAGTAGAAAATATAAATGAACTACCATTTATAGATGTTTTAATTAAAAGAATAAATAATACAGTTGAAACAAGCGTTTATAGAAAACCAACACACACCAAGAGGTATTTGAATTTTAACTCAAATCATTCGATGCATGTTAAAAAGGGTGTCATAAAATGGTTATATGATGGGGCCAAAATAATTTCTTCTAATGATGAAATATTAAACAATGAGAAACGTTTTATAAAAGAGGTTCTTATAAACCTGAAGCTTTTGTTGATAGAACTTTCACATATATAGAAGATAATAATCATGTACGACAAAATCCTGAAGAACGATAAACAACCTTAATTCCTTATGTATACGGATTATCTGGAAAGCTACGCAGTATAGGCAATAGATTTGATATTAGGACGATATTTCAAACGGGAAATACATTGAGATATATTTTAATAAAAACAAAACCGCTAAATCATGAGCAAAATTCAAAAAACTGCATTTATAGTATTCCGTGTGAATGTAATAAACATTATGTGGGTGAGTCATCCAGACCATTCAGTGTTAGACTGGGTGAGCACGGGGTTACATTAGGAAGAATGAGATTCAGAAATCGAAGATTTGCGAACACGCTTGGGAGAACGGACATAGAATAAACTGGGACTCGGCAAAAATTTTAACAAAAGAGACAGATAGCAAGGAAAGAAAAATTAAAGAAGCGGCTGTAATACTATTGAATGAGGATAGATGCGTGTCGAATTCTTCCGTAGATATTTGCACAACCTGGCTGCCGATGTTAAAAGAAGAACTTAACAAACTCAACATTGTTTAAAATAACACTATCACCTAGATATATCAACAGTTCTGTGTAAGCAGTAAGTATCTATGGATACTGAATATAACAAATATATTCTTAGAGCTGTGTATTTAATATACACAGCACACAATCATTTATAATACTCTTTGAGAAAAGACACAGATTCGTTTTCCGAATTATTAAAGGACCAATCAAAACAACTACTCTTCTAGCTAATACTGATAAGTATTAAATTCTAGAGCTAGAATTCTAGAATTTCTAGAGAATTCTAGATAGAATTCTTAGCATTTTGAACCAAAAAAATATATTGAAAATACTTAAATCATTTATTGAAATTCTATCATTCACGACAAGAGGCTGTTCTCACTTTTTTTTAAGTCGAAAAATATAAAATACTTATGGTATACAGGGTGTCCCACTTAAATCTCCCGACGCCAATTTCTCGATAACCAAAAGCGATATTTGAATTCTGTAAAAGGTATCTACTAGAATATATAAATGACTTCAGTTTTGAGTAAAGGTTATTTTACACATTGAGGTATAGATGGCGTTGCAATACAAAGAAATTTTTCGATCGCAGGAACGATGAAATGAGTTGCATGAGATGGAGAATTATATTCTGAGCAACTTTTATGATACGAACAATTTTCGAAAAATCACTGGTTCTCGAGATATTTGAACTTCAATATAATTTCTTTGAATATGAAAATCGTCATAACTTTTTTAAAATACATTTTAGACAATAAGTCCTTTGGGATATTTTTCATAGTGAATCAGGCTCATTTAGATGGTAATGAAACATTTATTTCAAAACACAAAATATTTTTTTTTCAAGTAAAACAAAGGTAGGGCTGTAACTGCTATTTGGAAATTAAAGATTTTGACATTTTCGTTTATTGTGTATTGCCTAATTTTTGCGTCATATTTATGTTGTATGTTCTACTAAATTTTACACTATAAATTGTAGACATATGAAAAAAAAAATGGGATTTTTGTTACTTGAAAAATTACATTTAAAACCAGTGATTTTTCAAAAATTGTTCGTATTATAAAAGTTGCTCAGAATATAATTCTCCATCCCATGCAACTCATTTCATCGTTCCTGCGATCGAAAAATTTATTTGCATTGCAACGCCATCTATACCTCAATGTGTAAAATAACCATTTTTACTCAAAATTGAAGTCATTTATATATTCTAGTAGATACCTTTTACATAATTCAAATATCGCTTTTTGTTATCGAGAAAATAGTGCCGCGAGTTTTAAGTGGGACACCCTGCTGAAACAATTTTTCGACAAAAAATTTTTTAAAAAATATTATTTTGGGTATTCAGCAGATGACTTTCAAAGAAAACATTCGTTTCTTTCATATACCATTGGTGCAAGTCTGACCAAAAAAAAATTTTGTTTTATAATTTTAAGAGAAATATAAATTCAAATTAAATATTCCTCGCCAAAAAACACATGTGACGTCACTTTCTATATAAATGTCAAACTGAGATGTCAAACATTATAGAATCTGACCTTAATGACTTTATGCTATTATTATGTCAGAAACATGAGTGGTGCACCAAATAAGTGGTGCTTTGTGCCAAGATGCAGAAATACTTCAAATAAAAAGATTCTAAGTGTTCTAAGTGTTCCTATAATCCTAATTAAAATGACCAATATATCAAGCGGTATACGTCATCGCTAGTAATATTCTGATGTCACAAAGTACGAGTACCAACTTAAAATTCTACCAACGAACAAATTCCGTATACATATACGGATCACCTAAGTAGGCATTGCGTAAAAACTTTGTTGTCAGAAACACGTGATATACCAGGAAGGTGGCGTTTTCGAAACCATTCAAATATTTGAATTTTAAACCGATTTGTTTATTAAATATTTATTTTAATCTGATGATTTATGAATGCGTTTAGGCTATCATATTTATGTATTACTTCATATTAATGCATCATGCGAAGTGAATTGTTGTGTATGGAAAACACCCTATTATTGTAACTCACATTCCATTTCAACCCTAGAAAAGTTGTACAAGTTTTTTCGAACTCGTCAGTTCTCATCGGTAGAGTATACACTATAGGCAAGTCCTGGATTAGGTATGTATAGTTTCATCGACTTAACTGACCGCATAAAACAATTATTTTTCCGCTTAACTCGCTCTAACTCAAAAACGGCAATGGATTACTCTCAAATTTTTATCGTGTAATCACTAGATATTTGTTAACATCATGTGTTAATATGTAGGTCAAATTTTAATAAGTGTAGAAAGTATTACTTTTTTTCTAAGGCTATGTCGAAAATTTGCATTCTCAAATTTAACAAATCTTTCGAAATAGATACCAAGTGTATCGAGAAGTAAAGAAGATAAAAGATTGACGTAACTTTTTTATTTGAAACTTTTTTTTCTAAAATTAGCAGTTTTCGAGAAAATTGTAAATGAGTGATTATTGGCCAGGTACTGCAATTAATTGCTATTAGATGTCCACGTTCGTTATGATCTCTTTATCATTAAATGGGTTTTGCATGTATTCCCACCTTAATCCCTAAAAGTGTCACTCCTTCACGGTTGGAATTTCGATACAGCCTTAGAAAAAAAATTAGTTAAGCGGAAAAATAATTGTTTTATGCGGTCGGTTAAGTCGTTGAAACTATACATACCTAATCCAGGACTTGCTGATACTGTAGAAACATTCTTTCATTATTTAGCCTAATCTTGATTTATTTGTACAATTATTTATTTTTTATTTATTTACTTTCTTCACGATTAGACAATATTATTTAGGTATTAAGCAAATCACAACTTACACACTTTTTTATTTATTATGAAATTACATACTTTCTGTATATTGCCCTAATCTGGGCACGATAATATACTAGTTAGGCAAATATCTTAAAACACGCATGATTAGAAGACTAGTCAAAACAACTACTCTTCTAGCTAATACTGACGAAGTATTGAATTACATGATGGAATTCCTAGCATTTTGAACCAAAAAAATATATTGAAAATACTTAAATCATTTATTGAAATTCAGTAATTCACGACAATTATTGAACCTTACATTCTATTTCAACTCTAAAAAAGTTGTACAAGTTTTTTCGAACTCGTCAGTTCTCATCACTAGAGTATAGAAACATTCATTCATTATTTAGCCTATTCTTGATTTATTTTTACAATTATTTATTTTTTATTAATTTCTAACGAGTTCGAAAAAACTTGTACAACTTTTCTAGAGTCGAAATAAATAGAATGTAAGGTTCAATAATTCTTGTGAACGACTGAATTTCGTTAAATGATTTAAGTATTTTCAATATATTTTTTTGGTTTAAAATGCTAGGAATCCTATCATGTAAACCAGCACTTCGTCAGTATTAACTAGAAGAGTAGTTGGTTCTCTAATAATGAGCGTTTAAAGGTATTTACCTAACTGGTATAGTAGCGTGCCCAGATTAGAGCAACAATATACAGAAAGTAGGTAATTCCATAATAAATAAAAAAGTGTGTAAGTTGTGATTTGTCTAATACCTAAATAATATTCTCTAAGAAATAACAATGTTCACGATTAGGAAGTGGGTCGAGCGTAGATGCGTCTTCACTGTGTAAGTATCTCGATACTTCGAGTGAAGCAACGTGCAGCGCGTTAGTACTTAGATGGGTGACCCGTCTAGGGAAACACAACGATCTCGACCCACCTTCTAGCGGCTTGTATATCAGTGTATACGCGGAAGCTATGTAATTTCAGACGAGGATTACGTAGTGGATATACCATCCTTCGGAGGGGATGTAAAGCAGGCGGTCCCTTGTCTATTAAATGTTAGGCAAGTAAAAGATCCCTACTCTTCTTAAGGGGAGAGGTTCGGCAAAATTTCCAGGTTCCGTCTCCTGGCGTCGGTGATAGGCCCTGGTAGCGGAAATAGGCCGACGTTAAATAAATAGATAAAAAAAACAATTAGGAAGTTTCCTATTTTAGAAATATCATGTACGTTCAACTTCATTTAGTAGTCTTTCAGTTAAGTAGTCAAACAAAAAAAATCATCTCGACAACTGAAAAACTCACGAACTTATTTAATTTCTTATTTGAATACGATCTATTACTGTACGTCTTATTAGTTTTATGTTATGTTATTATTTGATTAGTCTGATAAGTTATACTGTGTGTAATTTGATATCATGAATAAAATACAGTATTATTATTATTATTATTATTAATATTATTTTTATTGTCATTTTTTTTTTTAATTTTTACATTTTTACATACCAGTTTTTCCGTCAATAGATAAATAGGAGGTTTTATATTATTATTATATATATTATTATATATTATATTTATATTATTCAACAAAATCTAGAAAATTAAATACTTATACTAATGCCACAAACGCCACTTTATTTACGGCTCTGGTGTAACCAGGTCTGCTTGCACTGTTTATTTAATAAACGCGACAATTTAATGTGTATATTCACTGTGCCTGGGAATGTAGTCTGGTAATTATAAAACTGCTGCCACAAATAGAAACACATAGTAATATTTATCAAAGAAATATTACGTCTGTTACTTGTTATAATGAAATATCACAAAGTAACAAATATCTTTATTGATTTCTTAGAAAAACTGTATGTAGATTAATCATAGTGACACATTAATTTCTTTTGGAAATGTGTCTTCTAAGAATGTCAAATCAAATAGAAATTAATATGAAATATTGATTCGTCCTCGTATTGTGTCATTAATAAAAATGAAGTTGAAAGGCATGCTGGCGAAAAAAAGATTGAGCCGCTATCGGCCTCTTTGTGAATTTCAATGTAGAGGAGCGAAATAATAAATGAGTTCGCTGAAATGAATGAATCTGTTTGCTAGCTGGACCTGCAGCTGCAAGACGACGCGGGTGGAGACATCAGCAGCTTTATTACGAACGGCGAGTGGGATTTACTGGGTAAGCCATAGCCGAACTCTTTTCAAAAGAATCTCACACAAGTCACGGATAGACTGTGTGACTTTCTTCTGATTAAAATGTTATAAATTCCCCAATAAAAAAAAAGTTATGATCCAGCCGCCATCTTGGAAAATGGCTAGCAAAATGTGGTTTTTCATTTTTTTTAGAACCGTATATTGCCGGTCATTTGCCAAGATGGCGCACAGTGGGAAAAATGTGCACTTTTTTGGACAAAAATCTGTCGACAGTCAATCAATTTAAATTAAAAAAATGGAAAATATCCTTAAGACTAATACTTTAAAGTAGTGCTGCGACAAAGTGGCTTTGGGTTAACCTAACCTAAAAATCGCAAATATTTCTCTTTATTCCGCGTTTACCTCCTTGGTCGAGAGTCACAAACAAACGAAGTAGTGTTGATGTAGATATAGATTGGATACCAATTTCATTTTTATGGGATCATAAGTTAATTGCTTAAGTTTCTCGAATCGTTTTTAAAGTATGAACCATAACCCTTTTAATGGGTTAAAATGAGGTTTAAGGTGGTGAAAATTCTAGATTCAAGTGAAATAGAGTTTAAGTGATCAAAAGTTGCTCTTCAGGGTTTTTTCGGTGCTCATCTCATCTTTAATCTTACTCGCATCCTATCGATCCTTCAAAGTAATGAAAACGGGGTTTGATCTAAAAATTACGATATTCTAAATCCTCGTCACTAGTTGCTTTTAGACTTGTAAATATTATTTTACTGACAGATAAAAAAAAAAGAAAAAAAAATACTTCGGAAATTACCCTCAGCTGCCCAATAACATTCATTCGGTCAGTCATAAACCTTTTAGGTTTATGACTGTTATTTAATACATACAATTTTTCACTTATAAGTTATATCAGGTTTAAAGCTGTTAATTAGGTTATACTGAATGCATAGGAATAAAATCATGTGGATAAAAAACTATCCTTATTTTTACCTGTCAGTAAAATAATATTTATAAGTCTAAATGCAACTGGTGACGAGTATTTGGAATATCGTAATTTTTAAATTAACCCCCGTTTTCATTCCTTTGAAGGATCGATAGGATTTTTTTTTCCCTATGGGGTGCGGTCTCGTTATCCCATTAATCCCGTTCCTTTCCAAAAGGAGAGTATACTGTCAATGGGAGCTCTGGATATTTCTTCCGGGGTCACGGTTGGTCCCCCGTAGTATGAAAACCTCCCAGCCATCAAGGCTGGGCATTTACATAGTATGTGGTGAGGAGTTTCCTCATCCTCACCACACATCCTGCATTCTGGATTATCCTTCACACCTATGTTGGTTAGGTGTCTATTCAGTGCGCAGTGTCCTGTTAAGATTCCCACTGCACATCTTAGCTGTTTTCTGCTCAGATTTAGCAATTCGTTAGTCTTTGTCTTGGATGGCCCTCCAGTGATGAACATACGTGACTGTCTCATCCCCGGCGCTCCGGTCCAATACAAGTTATGTTTCTGACTTACTAGTTCCTTTACCATTCCTCTTGCGGTATTGTATGATATCCCGCAGGATGGCTCGGGTCCCATCAAGGATGTTTTTGCGCCTTCTTTGACCAGCTTATCTGCTTTTTCGTTGCCTTCATCGCCCTGGTGTCCTCGCGTCCACTCCAGTTGTATACTGTTGTGTTCCGCCAGTTTCGCCAGGGATTCAAGACAGTCCTTTACCGTTTTGGAACGCATCTCTACTGTATTCAGAGCTTTGAGAGCTGCTTGACTGTCAGTGATGATGCGGATTATTTTGTCAGTATATGACCTCCGTATTATTTCTTGTGTGTAGATTTCTATAGCTGTGACTTCTGCTTGGAACACTGTTGCGGTGCTGCCTAGGTTCAAACTAATATCTGTCCCTGGTTGGTCCCCCGTAACACCTGCTCCAGTACTTCTTGACGTTTTTGATCCGTCAGTATACCATATGGTATCATTTGGATGTCTTCGCAGTTGTCTCGTTCCTTCCTCTTCCCTAACGAGGATGTATACCCTGAAGGTCTTTGTGAAGTTGTGGCTTATGCTGATTCTCTCTGACTGCATATCCAGTAGTCGATTTTTTCGCATTTGTTGGAATATTTCGGTATGGTATCCTATTCTTGGAATGGTCCCATGTCCGTTTGTTTTCAGCCTGTACGCCGCTAACAGTGCCTCACTCTCCACAACTAAATGTAGTGGAGGCAGGCAAAGTAGTGCTTCCATGGCTGCGGTAGGCGTTGTTGACATTGCTCCCCTTATGCCTAGACATGCCAGTCTTTGTACTTTTCGTAGTTTTCTCATTGCCTCCTCTTTTCCGGCGTTATGCCACCAGATGAGAGAGGCATAGGTTATTATTGGTACTACAACCCTTTGGTACAGCCAGTGCACCATTCTTCGTTGTAGTCCCCAGTTTTTACCTACCATTCTTCTGCTGGCCCATAAGGCCCGCATACCTTTGGTAGTCACTCTATCTAGATGTGCATTGAAGTTTAGTTTGGTGTCCAGAATCATTTCCCCGGAGATATACAGGTTGAGTTTCCTCTTTCTTGTGAAGGCGACCACAGTGGCTCACTGCATCTATATCGATAGGATGCGAGTAAGATTAAAGATGAGATTAGCATAAAAAAAACCCTGAATAACAACTTTTGATCACTTAAACTTTATTTCACTTGAATCTCGAATTTTCATCAGCTTAAACCTTCAACACCTATTTTAATTCCTTAAAAGTTAAAAACGATTCAAGAAACTTAAGCAATTAACTTATGATCCCATAAAAGTGAATTTGGTATCCAATCTACGTGAATATTACTTCGTTTCTTTGTGACTCTCGACTAAGGAGGTAAACGCGGAATAAAGAGAAATATCTGAGATTCATATTAGGTTAGCCCAAAGCCACCCTAAAGTAAAATGTCTTAAGAGTATTTTCCATTTTTTTTTTAAATTGATTGATATATCTACTGTCGGCAGATTTTCGTCCAAAAAGAGCACATTTTTCTCAATGTGCGGTGGCTTGAGCACAACTTTTTTATTAGAGGAATTTTAATC
The DNA here is from genome assembly GCA_936432065.2 of Rutpela maculata. Taxonomy (NCBI): domain Eukaryota; kingdom Metazoa; phylum Arthropoda; class Insecta; order Coleoptera; family Cerambycidae; genus Rutpela; species Rutpela maculata. The sequence continues at coordinate 5,176,414 of OW386294.2, forward strand.
AGAAGGCTACAGAGACTCCAAATTTCCTTGCTTATGTGAGATTTTTTTTTTAATATGTAAAATGATTGGATTACTATATTTAAATTAATTTCAATCTTTCTACAGGCGTTCCAGGAAAGAGGAATGAAATATACTACAACTGCTGCCCCGAACCATACATAGACATCACATTCGTTATCATAATTAGGCGACGCACGCTCTACTACTTCTTCAACTTGATAGTTCCTTGCGTCCTAATAGCCTCCATGGCCGTGTTGGGATTTACCTTACCACCTGACTCCGGAGAAAAACTCTCCCTTGGGGTTACCATTCTCCTCTCCCTCACGGTATTCCTCAACATGGTGGCTGAGACGATGCCTGCGACTTCGGATGCTGTTCCGCTTCTTGGAACTTACTTCAACTGCATTATGTTTATGGTAGCGTCTTCAGTTGTGTCCACCATTCTTATCCTGAACTACCACCATCGGAACGCTGATACGCACGAAATGTCTCAGTGGGTAAGTACTTAGAGATTTAGTTCCTGTTTGTGTAAAAATTTTAATTTGTCGGCAAACAAAGTTTGGTGTCTTTGGTTCTATTTTGGAACCTTTAAACAAAAAAAATAGTCGGTGTTTATGTTTCGTTACTGATGGGCGCAGAAATCAGTGATAACTACTTTTGAAATATCCCCCTAGCCTCAGCAATCTCTATCTACACTATGCTATAGATAATTAAATCTGTATCAATCATTCAGAGATACATTGAATACACATTTTAGTAGGGCAAACATACCTAATAAAGATATGAATATGGATACAACATAAAAACAGTATTTTTGTAATTATGTAATCTGCAAAGCATCGATTGGAATTTTATAGAGGAAAACAATATAGTTCGAAAGGTTGTTGCCTATACCTGTTGACGAAATAAAGCAAGCTTTTCCTTTAAAATCAAAAACAGTGGAGCAAAACAAATATAAAATTGACTGGTACAATAATGATCTACGATGCATGCGCGAAACTTTAAATCTGTTAAGACCTCTGCATATTCAAAATCCTAACGATGATAATCTGACTAACTAATATAAAACATATCGCAAATTATACAGAGGTAAAATAAAAGAAAGGGGCGAGCATAGATGCGTCTTCACTGTGTATGTATCATCGATACTCCAGTGAAGCAACGTGCAGCGCGGTTAGTACTTGGATGGGTGACCCATCTTGGGAAACATAGCGATCTCGTCCCACCTTCTAGCGGTTTGTATATCAGTGTATACACGGAAGCTATGTAATTTCAAGACGAGGATTACGTAGTGGATATACCATCCTTCGGAGGGGATGTAAAACAGGCGGTCCCTTGTCTATTAAATGTTAGGCAAGTAAAGAGGTTCGGCAAAATTTCCGGGTTGGGGGTAGCTCGTCTCCCGGCGTCGGTGATAGGCCCTAGGCCGACGTTAAATAAATAGATAAAAAAAAAATAGAAGAAACTAAAAAGATCACCAATGATAAATATATTTTAAGCTCAAATAACATATCAAAAGGTATATGGAACGTAATAAATAGCAAACGTGAGGGTAGTTTTACAATGAGAGGACAAAACGAATTTCACTCTGATCCTAAATTTTTTTTGTAAATATCGTAAATGAAATAACTAGTAATATTCCTAAATCAAATATTGACTCAGTTAGTTTACTTCATGTAACATAAAAAATAATTTCCACTACGTAATCCTCGTCTTGAAATTACATAGCTCCCGCGTATACACTGATATACAAGCCTCTAGAAGGTGGGACGAGATCGCTGTGTTTCCCAAGACGGTCACCCATCCAAGTTGAGTTTAACGAAATTGCTACCGCTGATTTGAGTGAAGCAATAAGCACAATAAAAAATAAAGCAAGTAAAGATTATTAGATAGATAGATAGATAGATCTTTATTAAGCATTCAGAGATACATTGAATGTACATTATGGCAAGTCAAACAAACATAATTCGTAATAATTAATAAATAAAAGCATAAAAAAATATAATATTTTTGTAGTCAAATACAGGATAAAAAAAAACATGATAACTAAATATGTATGTACCTGCACATACATATGCATATATATATACAGACACATATTTTAAAAACATGTATATACATAACCTATAATTTTAAAACCATATTATTCATTTTAAAATATCACTTACACTGTAAAACGTAGATTGGACTAGAAATTTTCTTACTTCTATTTTAAAAATTCTTACAGTGTTGAATTCTTTTAAGTAACCAGACAATTTAATGTACATAACTATGAAGTTGTAGTGTGGTGAATCCTTAAAAAATGTATTTTTATGGCTAGTAATTTTTAATACATTTTCATATCGTGTTGAATACTCATGATTTTCGTTTAACTATAAAAAACTGGATATTATTACTTATATTACTTTTTACATAAGTAACGCATTTGAAAATAAAAATATTAGGCACACTTATATCCCTGCATGTTGCCCGGGGTTCAAGATTAAATATTAAGCGAATTATTCTCTTTTGACAGATAAACACTCTACCTATATCAGTTGCAATTCCCCAACACACTATATTATTTGCAATATGGCTAAATGCCAATGAATAATAAACATTTAATAGACCGTCCTGATCCAAACATGATTTTAATTGTAAAATTGCAAAAAATGCGCTATTTAATTTAGAGCAAACATAATCAATATGTTTATTCCAAAACAATTTTGCATCAAGCCAAAGTCCCAAGAATTTAGAGTTCTGAGAAAACTGGATATTATCAATGTTGCCAACTGTCCTACGTTTGTGGAAGTGTAAGTAATCTGTTTTGGTGTTATTCAGGATCAGACGATTTCGCTGGCACCAGATACTGAATTCTTCAGAAACAATTCTGATATTTTCTAAGAGTATCTCAGAACTACTACCAGAGACCGTAATGGTAGTATCATCAGCAAACATAGTAACACTACCTCTACTGATGAAGTCCGGCAAATCGTTGACATAAAGCATAAATAAGAGTGGACCCAATACTGACCCCTGAGGGTCACCAAGTGTTATGTCTTTTGGCTGCGTAAGGTGACTTTCCAATTTCACTCTGATCTTTCTGTGAATCATGTATGATTCAATCCAATTCAACAAATTACCACGTATAACCATATTGTACAATTTTTGTGTCAATAATTTTACATCTATTGTGTCAAATGCTCGGGATAAATCGAACATTAGCGATACTACATATCTTCCCTGATCAAGCTCGGAATACACAAAGTTTAATAAACGATAAGAGGCCGATTCTATAGATTTATTTGTTCTAAATCCATGTTGAGCTGATGATAAAACTTTGTTAGTGTCTAAGAAAGATGAAATTAAGTTGTGGAAAATTCTCTCAATTAGTTTTTGAAAAGGTGCTCAATAATGATTATGAAATAAATATAGAAATCATAAAATTCGTCATGGGTATCCTTATTGGCCCTCTCACTAAACTATTTAACGAGTGCATAAAGGAAGGTATTTTTCCAAGCTGCTTAAAAATTTCCAAAGTTGTCCCAATATTCAAGAAAGGTGAGTTAAATGATATGTCTAACTACTGCCCCAAATCAATTATACCCATTCTTGGAAAGATATTTGAAAAATTGCTACATACAATGTATTATTTTGAAACGAATGTTTCAGTGGGCAGTTTGGTTTCAGATCAAAGAAATCAACGACAGATGCAAGTCCACTCTTGAATTACATCACAGATGCATATGAATATGAAAATTACGCAGGCTGCACTTTTTGTGGCCTTTCGAAGGTATTTGACTGTGTTCGGCATAATATATTATTAGGAGAACTGAACAAATGTGGTGCAAAACCAAGGTCATTAAAACTACTTAAAAATTATTTCGAAAATAGAAACTAAGTCACTGCTTCTAACGGTATGACATCAACAATAGCGGACATAGATCATGGAATACCTCAGGGATCCGTGCTTGGACCCCAGTTATTTTTTATCTATGTCAATGACTTACCACAATATGTTTTAAATGCTAAATTTGTGTTGTATGCAGATATACTAACGCAAATTGTAATGAGAACCAAAGTGATTTGGAAAATATTATGCTGCAAACACAGTCGACTACTTCCGAGTGGTTCCAAACCAATGTCTTATGTCTAAATGATACCCAAACAACAAATATGATATTTTATACTCGTTATATTGAATAATATGAAAACCCAGAAAATGTAAAATTTCTGGGAGTAGTTCTTGATCCAAAACTGTGTTGGGACCAACATGTGGACTATGTTTCAAGAAAACTGGCAAGATGTGTTTATATGATTAACAATCTCACAAATGTCATTAGGACAGCCTACTTTTTCATTATTCCAAGGCACCCTTTCTCATGCAATTCTAACTTGAGCTCATTTGGATAGAATATTTAGTTTACAGAGAAATATTGTAAGATTGATTTCAAGTCTTGGATATAGAAATGACGTCAAATATAAATTCATTGAACATGGAATATTAACAGTTTCCTTCTTTTTATATCTGTAGGTGCTTGATATATGCTAAAGAAAACATAAACGATTACGTCGTTCATAGGGATATACATGGCGATGATACAAGGTTCAATAATAAGATATCCTTGAGATATCTATGATTAGAAAAACGTACTTTGGTCCCTTGTCTTTTAACAAACTCTCATTTCATATTACTTCTTTACCATACAAAGAATTTTTAGTACAGTACCTAGAGGTAAAAAATATGCAAAACTTCGGAATAATGTCATATTGAACGGATTTCGTTCATTTTTGGCAGTATAATAGTAAATGCTTCACAGAAAAGTTTCTATATTGTGCCGGGGCTTGCTAACTTATAGGGGGTGGATGCCACACCCTCTCAGGAGGTGGTACTTAAAAAAATATATATTTATTGGAGCTGAAGTAGAATCAAATTTTAAGAAGAAAAGGTTCTATGCAATTTTTCAGATAAATTGATAGTTTCTAAGTTATAACGACTTCAAAATTTTGATTTTAGCTTAAAAAAAAGGTATTTCCAAACGGCTTTCGTCAAGTATCTCGAAAAGTATTACTTTATCGAAAAAATGTTACAGACCAATTACAGAAAGTACAAACTGGGAATTAATTATATTTTTTGTTTATTGATGTAGGATTAATGATTTCGAAGATATTTAAGTTTACATTTGGCATCCAAGAGTTCATAAGATAATTATTTAGAGTGACAGTTAAATATCTCAGAAACTGTGACACCTACGTCAAGGATGCTAATAGGTAGAATAATAGGTTATTAATTAAGCTTTCAACTGTTTTTATATTTGTTTCTGTAGCATAAAAAATAAAGAAGTTATGACCGAAGCAATGTGCATCTACACATTTTTTTTAATAACAACGTCGCCATTTTGTTACTGTAATTAGCCAGTAATTAAAAAAAAAGGAATTTCAAACACTGTTTCTCATTAATATATAGCATGATGTAGATGCTCAAATTTTTTGATTTGTATACAGCACTTGCTTTAGAAAAAAAAATACAGTTTAAACTATAAAGGTATTTTCGATAAAATGTAATTTTTTTTTCCTTTTCCAAATATCTCGATAAATATTAGTTTTATTGAAAAATGGGTAGAGACCAAAAATAAAGCTCATAAACTGATAATGAATTTCGCTTGTTTATTTATTTGCATAGATTTAATAGTTTCGGAGATATGAAAGTTTACAAATGGAGTCCGAACGTTTATAAGACGAAAAATGCAGTTTAAATGTTAAATATCTCAGAAACTGTGACACCTACGTCACGCATGCTAAGAAATGAAATTAAAGACAATTAATTGCGCTTTCAAATTATTTTTTACTCGTTCCTGTAGCATAAGAAATAAAGAAGTTATGACGGAAAAATATGCGTATTTATATTTTTTTACGTAAAAAGGGCGCCATTTTGTTACTCTAATTAGCCAGTAATTTAAAAAAATTATCTCAAATACAGTTTTTCGTTAAGATGTAGCATTACCTAGATGCTCAATTTTTTTTACTCATTTAATGCACTTGCTCTAGAAAAAAATGCATTTTAAACTTTAAAGGTAATTTCGAAACACTTGTATACCAAATATCAACTTAAATATCTCGAAATTATTAATCCTACATCAATAAACAAAAAATATAATTAATTCCCAGTTTGTACTTTCTGTAATTGGTCTGTAACATTTTTTCGATAAAGTAATACTTTTCGAGATACTTAATGAAAGCCGCTTGGAAATACCCTTTTTTTTAAGCTTAAATCGCAATTTTTAAGTCGTTATAACTTGAAAACTGTCAATTTATGTAAAATTGCATAGAACCTTTTCTTCTTAAAATTTGATTCTATTTCAGCTCCAATAAACATATATATTTTTTAAGTGCCACCCCCTGAGAAGGGGTGGAATCCACCCCCTATAAATTAGCAAGCCCCCGCACAATATAGAAACTTTTCTGTGAAGCATTTACTATTATACTGCCAAAAATGAACGAAATCCGTTCAATATGACATTATTCCGAAGTTAAAACCTCCAGTTACTGTACTATTTGGCCAGGATGAAAGTTTACTTATAAACGGAGCTTCCTATAATTTTCAAGAATTTTTTTTACTGATTTTGTGAATGAAATTTATGAAATTTTTATTACTAATTTTAAAAATACTTTAAAGTGTAAGATTTAACTGATATTTTAATTCCTGTTTGTTAAAACTATGTGCGTGATTTATTTGTGTTTATTAATTGAATATCTTCGATTATTATCAAAATTTTTGTATTATTAGAACTTAACTAATTTGACTTATGTAAAACTTTTATAAGTTTGTAACATCAATAAACTATTTCTATTTCTACAAAATATATAGTAATAGTATATTATTCAACGAGCGCGTAATGATGGCTATTACTCAAGAGGATGACTTTTACGGCTCGAGCCGAAAGCGAGATCAGGAAATCTGGCTGGCCATAAAACTTTTACATTATTTGCAATAGTTTTATTATCAAAAATGCCTTATAAGTGTTATGTTATTATGCCGCTATTATGTGCTGGACAACCAACATGATGAAACCAAATTTGATTAACATCTTCTACAATCTATATATCTTCTCATTTACCATGAATACGTAATTATTACGCAGGTCTATATATATACTGAAAGATTTTTCACCCTTAAAAATGGACTTAATTATGCAACTTCCGGTTTGGACTTCAGCCCCGTGTTATTGTGGTCCATATCTAGCGAGGAGGCCTAAAATCCATTTATTTACCCTTTATACGTACTTAACACGCAGGTCTATACTGAGACTGAAAAAGTTTTCACTCTAAAAAATGGACTTAATCATGCAACTTCCGGTTCGTACTTGTATTGTGGTCTATATCTAGGGAGGAAGATAATTAGTTTGTTGGATTTCTAAATTTGAAAATTCGTGTCAAACTCGAGCTGTTCTTCAGCCGCATCATAATTCGTTCCGAATTTGATATACCACGGATAGACAACTTCAAAGCTCCATAACTTAAAAACTATTACTTTTTCGGCCTTGCTTCCATGGAGAATTTATTCAGGATGATTTCGTAAAGAACATTTCAATTTCAACCAAATCTACCGGGAATTATTTTACATAAGAAACGTGCGGGGTCCTTTCTAGTTAGTTTTTCTTAAACATTTCCTCATGCAACCTGCAATTCACTGTATTATATATAAAATAATACCCTCTTTCAAATTCTGGGGTTAACATTTAAAAACGATATTGATGACGTCATGGCTTTGTGAAGAATTGACTAAAAAATTTGTCAAAGATGACATTCAATATGAACCTTTTGACATGTCTGATAGATTTTCAAAAAAAAATACATTTTATGGAATTCATAGTATAAATTACACAGCCCCACAAAAAAAAAGTTCAGACCAGCGAACCAGATCCATATATCCCCATATATTTTCGGTCGCTGAATCCGAATCCGAGGTCAAAAAAATTCGTACACCCCCAAAAAACAACCCTGGACTGGGGTAAAAAGAATATTAAGCTACGAGAATAGTTGTTACATTCTAGTCGATCGAATTATACAAATTGAGGTTAAACAGCAGCGTACATACAATAGACATGAAACACACCCCCCAGTGAGGGGCGAAAACTAGCCCCCATTTATAAAAATCGATTCATTCAACAGTAATGACTGCTGAAAAAGCTCAAAATGTCTAAGTTTTGTTAAAGTGATAAAAAAACTGCATCAGGTCCGACGTAATCTTCATAAACTGCCCCTATAGGGTTGAGAACAACCACCCTTAAGTTTAAAGAACACAAAACAAGAGAAAACGTAAAATCCAACAGGATTTCTATTTTGCGTAGTACTCTAAAATAAAACTAGAAACTTACGTACCATCAACGTCCTACAGTGTCGACCCTCAGATGGTGTGAAAACTACCCCCTATGTAAGATTTATCCATAAAAAATTACAGTGACTTCTATAAAAATTCGAAACACCTGCGTTGTGTGTAAGTGAGACTATGTTCGACGCTGTGCTTGAAAATCACCCCCACAGGGTTGCGAGATGCCATCCCTATATCCGTAGGATTCTGGAAAAACAGAGAGAAACTAATCTGATTTACATTTTTATGGATGCTATGATTAGCAAAAATCGTGATGCACACTTCCAGCGTCCTACGGATATAGAGGTAGCATCTCGCAACCCCATGGGGGTGTTTTTCAAGCACATTATCGAACACAGTCTAGTTTCTTCTCACTTCCACACAACGCAGGTGTTTCGAATTTTTATAGAAGTCACTGTAACTTTTTATAGATAAACATAGGGGGTAGTTTTCACACCATCTGAGGGTTAACACTGTAGAACGTTGATGGTGCGTAAGTTTCTAGTTCTATTTTAGAGTACTACGCAAAATAGAAATCCTGTTGGATTTTACGTTTTCTCTTGTTTTGTGTCCTTTAAACTTGGGGGTGGTTGTTCTCAACCCTATAGGGGCAGTTTATGAAGATTACGTCAGATCTGATCTGATCTGATCAGTTTCTTATCACTTTAACAAAACTTAGACATTTCGAGCTTTTTCAGCAGTCATTACTGTTTTGGATCGATTTTTTTTATAAATGTTTTAAAAAGTTTTCGCCCCTCACTGGTGGTGTGTTTCATATTTATTGTATGTACGTTGCTGCTTAACCTTAATTTGTATCATTCGATCGATTAGGATGTAACAACTATTCTCGTAGCTTAATATTCTTTTTACCCCAGTCCAGGGGTGTTTTTTGGCTCTAGTTAAAGATTTTGGGGGTGTACGAATTTTTTTGACCTCGGATTCGGATTCAGCGACCGAATATACATAGAGATACATGGGTCTGGTTCGCTGGTCTGAACTTTTTTTTTCTGTGGGGCTGTGTTAGTGTTCTAACAATCACCGGCTCGGCTCCTCCACCATTTCTTAGAATACAGCGCCATCGTCTACAAATGAAAATAACACAGACACACAAAATAAAGAAGTGATCAGTTTCCATTAGATACCTACCCCCTATGTATTTCGACGTGCTGAACACGAATCAGGTGTCCACACACCATTTTTTTTATGAGGTTTTTAATCAGGATCTTTAGGTTTTCGCCATTTTATAAAAATTGGTGGGTGATGAAGGTAAACGGGCACTTGATTTGTGTTCGACACGACACGTTGCATGTATTTTTTTTTAAGTAATTTAAAAAACAATTGCTTGCGTAGGTCACGTGATTGTTCTATAAATAGAAAACCCTGTATGTTTTTACATATTCTTTTAGATCTTCTTTCCCTGATTTCAAATAAATAAGTAAGGGTTGATAGGTCTAGCTGTAATATTTCTTGACATATCGGACATTACATATGCTCCAAACGTGCATACGGGTATTTTATGGTTATTGAAGGAAGCGCAGTAATTACTCTTACGCAGTAGGCTGTGACTGATAATACTATGGCAGCATTGTTACTGTTTGACATTTCGTATTATTATTTGATCAAAATGGGTTACACAGAAGCAAAAAAGTTTGATATATTAGAAGAATAAAAATAAAATCCTGAGATGAACAATATTTTATAACATAAAATAACGAAAATTTTACAACATTGTCAGCATTAGGTTCACCAACTATTAAAATTGTTCAAAATGGCCACCATTATTTAAAATACAAATCTCATACCTTTTTAGTAAATCATTTAAACCATTGTCCCTGTTTATTTCATAAATTGTTTCCTCAATTTTAGTTTTAATTATTTCAACATTCTGATTAAAATCATTATTCACTTTGTCCTCTAAATATTCCCACAAAAATGCATCCAAAGATGTTAAATCAGGGATGTTTGGTGGACATGGAATTGCTCTGCCATTCAAATGTCAAATTGGCCATTTAAATGCTCCCTAACTTACAAAATAATGTGTGCACCCAGAGAAAAAACATTGTAAAATTAAAAAAATCACTAATGGTTGAAAATAAATCAAATATATTTTTTCCTCATTAGTGTTTATAGTTAATTCAAAAAGACAACATATGGTTTTGTGAAGCGTTTTCAAAACAAAAGTACCTAATGATGATTTAAATATTTGACCCTTTTAAAATAACTGCATAATGTTCAATTGAATTTATCAGAGAAAATAATGTAACTTTGTTTCAACTGTGCTGTTCTTTAAAAATGTTAACTATCGTATATACAAAACCAATGAGTTTCTTTATAATGTAAATGTTCAACTTTTGTTTATATGGATGAGTTATTAATATAGTCAGGCAAGTAAAAGTCATTTTAAATATTAAAGGAAAGGAAATTCACTATATTTTGAAGGGTATATAGCAATAATTCGTTCAATAATCAATATAAAAGTAAAAATATACAAACTTGACATGTTGAGTTTTGACGACTTGAATTCAATACATCAATATATTTATATTCAAGTGATTTCCTCTCCTTTTTAAAACGCCAAATTTCTCTGAGTGTGGGGTCGCTCCGTCCTGCTGCCAAATTACTTCATTAAGTCCTCATCAGAAAAGTGTTCCTCTAAAAGCTCTGCTATCTCTGGCAGAATTGTTTCTAAATATATTTCCCGTGTTAGGGTAAAATTGAAAAAAACTGTCCTTACAATTTTATCTCTGAAAATTTTACACCAAATTTTAATTGATTTTCTACCGGATTTTTTTATTTCAACAATTTTTCTCGTCGTTGATTTTTATTCTCCCACGAACGTCTATTTTTCCTATTGAAGACCCTTGCTGTAGAAAGCGACAATTCATCCGTCCATTATATATATTTAAGAAAATTAAGGTTTGCAGCATTTGCTGACAAAATTCTAACCGTTTTCGCTTGTGATCTTCTGTAAGCTTCTGTACCAGTAGTAATTTATATGGCATATAGTCATTCTTTTTAAGTCCTTTGAATTTTGTAGTAACGTTTTCCAAGTTCACTTGATGCATTCCATAAACTAGTTTCAGAATTTTCTAAAACAAATTTTTTACATAATCAAATATCTCAGAATACATGTTTTGAGTCATTAAGGCTTTATTTTACAGTGAATCTAGTAGTAATACGGACGCAGTAATAAAAACTTTAAATTTACTTCTTACTTTCAATCTTGATAAAATAAATTATAGTAAAATTACCATTAAAAAAATTCAAAATATAACGTTCTTCATATTCGTTTGCTCTATTGGTACGTTTGTTTCTTTTAAAATTGGCAGTTTATCTCATATGATGGTAAGTATTTAAGAATGTGTTTTTACTAGGAGTCGGACGATTTGGGTATAATGCTATAAATTCTCTTCTTGCAGCTTTTTTATATTTATTATTTTTAACATTAGGGCAAAATATATCAAACTTTCCTGTTTGTGTGTAACCAACCCATTTTGGTCAAATAATAAAACGAAATGTCAAACAGTAACAATGTTGTCATAGTATCATCAGTCACAGTCTATTGCGTAAGAGTAATTACTGCGCTTCGTTCAGTAACCATGCCTATATGCATGTTTGGAGCATATTTAATGTCCAATATGTCAATAAATATTACAGCTATCAACCCTTATATATTTGAAATCAGGAAAAAACTCTAAATCAATATTAATAAGCCGGAAAAAAGTGTAAAATGTGGAAAAGTGGTGGAACAGCACCGATCTGAAACAATTATGTCCATATACAAAATTTTTTCGTTGTGAGTGACTTGGATAGAAAACCTGGATGTGAAAGTAGTGATTCCTTGGACAACGGTTTTTGCAATAGTCGTTACAACATCGTCTCAAGAATTCCTAATCTGGACAAGTGAATTACGATCTGAAGTATTTATTCTCTAATAGGCAATAGATTCAGCTTTAATATTTCGAAAAAATTAGGTTTTTTAACGTTGATTGTATTAAGTTAGAAAATTTCGTATCGCAAGATTCAGTAACGTTCACATAAATTAAGTTATGAGCTAATTTTGAATAAACGAATGTATACAGGGTTATTCATTATACAGTGTGTCCCAGGATAGATGTAACAAGAGGTGTAATGGACCAAAAATGTTGGAATTTTGGAATGGTATTTGGAGATTGACCTACTTGTTGTAAAACTAAAGTATACCAAAAGTGACTTGATTTGGTGTTCTGCAGGGTGTTTTGTAAGCAAAGTTGTAAAAATCACCACTAATAAAGTACCTTTATTTTTCAAAATATGAAAAAATTCCACTAAGAAAAGTTATTTAGAATGCAATTTTATACCTCTGTACCAAATTTTAGGAATATAAAATTATTTTTTTGAAATTTCCCATTTTTTGCGAATTAAGAGTTGAATTCATATTTAAAGTTGTGTAGGAGCAAATGTTAATCATCTCAAAAAGTAGGCTATTGGTAAATAAAAAATTGAATATACGAGACGTAAGAAGATATAATGTTAATCGAACTAATTGTAAAACAAGAAACAATTACTAACAGAAGATTAATGAGGTTTAAAAATTATAACAAGTAATAAATGCCAAAAACATAACAGATTCACAAACAAATTAATTATTAACCAATACAAAACAATGTTTACAAGTTTTTTATTATTCGACGTAGCTACCACCCACATCCACACACATTTCGATCCTTCGCCTGAAGTCCTTAAAACTGTTTCGAATATGATCTAACGGTATGGAGTTTACGGCATTTGTAATTCTCTGCTTCAATACTGCTACATCGTTAGGAAGTGGTTCAGCGTAAACTAACTGCTTGAGGCGACCCCATAAAAAGAAATCCAATATTGATAGGTCTGGGGATCTCGCCGGCCACTTGATCAATCCTTTCCTGGCAATCCAATTTTCTCCAAAATTTAAATTCAACCACCCATTAACCATTTCTGTGGAGTGGCCAGGGCAACCATCATGTTGAAAATAAACTAAAGGCATATCTCTTAAAATATTTAAATGTTCTTCAGAAAATCTTTCAAGAAGCTGTAAATAACTGTGCTGGTTTAACCTTCCCTCAATGAAATAAGGTCCAATAACTCCAACGTGATAAGAAACGGCACACCACACATTCACTTTTTTATAATGAATTCTAAAATTTGGATTTTCAGAAGCCCAAAATCGACAATTCTGAGATGAAATTACACCATTAATTGTGAATGTGGATTCATCTGAGAAAATTATGAAATGATGAAAAATCTCTCTTCCATGATTTTTTCTCCAATGGTCAAACAAAAATCCAACCTACGGCCGTCATCTCCCTTTTCAAGCGTTTGTTTATAATTTGCTTTATATGCCCTAATTTTCTTTGCCTTGTAAATTCTTTGGAGTTCAGACTTGCTAATATTAATAAGAGCTGATCTCTCTCTTAGTGACATCCTAGGATTTTCTATAACAGAGGCATGAGCTGTAATAGCCCCAACATTGTCTTCATCATATGCTTTTATTTTTCTTTTCATGTTAAGAACACTACCAGTGGCCAGAAACTTTTTAATTATTCGCATAGCCTGAGTACGTGACAAAGCAGTGTTTGGAAATTCCAAATTAAATTTGCTTACCACTTCTCTTAGCGAGTTTTCACCGCCAATTCCGTAGCATTGCACAATATAAAGTTTTTCACGCACTGTGAGTACCATTTTCACTTAATTTTTTATGCTTGGTTCGTTAATTTGAAACAGAAATTAAGGATAATATTGACTACGTTTGACAGATATGTCAATAATAAATGATAAATCTGTATCCACTGCTTTTCTCATAGCCTACTTTTAGCTTCTACATAACTTTAAATATTAATTCACAAAAAATAATTTCTATACAGTTTTAATTGAATGGTTCAAAATAAAATACTAATTTATTGAAAAAATTGGAAGTTTCAAAAAAATAATTTGATATTCCTGAAATTTGGTATAGAGGTATAAAATTGCATTCTAAATAACTTTTCTTAGTGGAATTTTTTCATATTTTGAAAAATAAAGGTACTTTATTAGTGGTGATTTTTACAACTTTGCTTATAAAACACCCTGTAGAACACCAAATCAAGTCATTTTTGGTATACTTTAGTTTTACAACAAGCAGGACTCAATCCCCAAATACCATTCCAAAATTCCAAAATTTTTGGTCCATTACCCCTCTTGTTACATCTATCCTGGGACACACTGTATATGTACCAAACTTCAAGTCAATATCTTAAACGGTTCCAGAGTAAACGTGCGCACAAAGAAAGTTAAGACAGACAGACAGAAGTTTTTTTCACACAAACTTAAACTCTCGACGTTTCATGGCATTCTAAGCCTAATTGAACAATAAAATTTTTTGTCGTTACTATACTTCCACTGGATGTGGAAGTAAAAAACCGCTGCCCAAGGAATCACTACTTCCACATCCAGATTCTCTATCCAAGTCACTCACATCGAAAACACTTTGTATGTGGAAATAATTGTTTATGGAACTTTAATAATATATTTGAAATCCTCTACCCCAAAAACCCATAAAACGATACCCCACATCGGTAGTGGGGTGGGGGTGGTAGTGGGGGTGGATGAAGTAAAAAAGTATTTTGAGGCTTCTGGTTTTTGTACATACACTAAATCACATTTTATTTTCATTCCCTTTAATAATGGGGTGGGGGTGGTAATGCCAAAAATTTTTTTGAGACCTTAGCTTCTCTTGTATATACTAAATACCAATTCTACGGACTCTTACCTGCTTGATTTACCCATTTACACCAAATTTACCCAATTTACCCCCAATCCTTCGACGGAACAAGATGAAAATATAATCTAGTTACAGATTTCGTTAAAGTACATATGTGTACCAAATTTCAAGTCAATATCTTAAACGGTTCCAGAGTAAACGTGCGCACAAAAAAAGTTACAGACAGACACACAGACAGAAATATTTTTCACTCAAACTTAAAATCTCGACGTTTCATGACATTTTAAGCCTATTTGAACAATAAAAATTTTTACAAATTTTTTCGTCGTTACTATACTTCCACTGGATGTGGAAGTAATTATGAAGTTATAGAGATCACGTGTCGATTTATCTATTAATAAAAGGTAACAAGTAATTGAAACTTATCACTTAATAACAATTTGAAGCCAGTCAAACGAAACCAAACATATTTTTGAAAGTACACATTTTTGCGCCGTCTGAAGGTCCAATTCTTTAATAGATTTGGTAGATAATCATTTCGAAAACCGACTGACTTTTTAACAAATATGCTTCTAATTATTCTTCCATTTTAAAATTAATATTTTTAATATAATATCTCTCTTAGGAATAATTCACTTAAAAGAAACCACGCAGTAACTGCGGTACGAGAGAATAATTAATTAATGTTAGCAAGCACACAATATGCGATCTCCTTATTTCCCGCATCTAGTTTTTCCTATGATGAAGTTACTGTTTGCTGTTCGCTGATCCCGTTTATTGAACGCCAGCTTCGAACAGTCAACGAATGCGCGTTCGCTAGTTGCAGAAGCATGGCAACTGAAACAAAGCAGCTGTGTCTATTTCATCTAAAGTATCATGCGGGTTTGAAAGTACTACACAAGAATGTTAAATGTTTTTCATTTCATTTTTAAATACTAATAGGAGATTTCATTGAAGCGATTAGATACAAATTGGAGTGCAATTTAATTGTTTAAAATAACGTTGTATGAGGTACAATGATCTGTTTTAGTAGTTTCCTATAAAGTTTTATTTCTATCTCTGTTTCGATTACAGTCAGCATTTCATATCATATCATCAAAATTATCTAAAAGGGACTAGTTACAATTTAATATAATTTCATTAAATAAAAGATAGTTGACTTTACAAAAAGAATACATTTATACCGGGTGAGTCATAAACAGAGCTCGTATCTCAGGTTGCAATACCAGAAAGTTATTTTTCAATTTAAAGTTGTTCCTTTCGGTTTGCAGATTGCTCCTCGGCTTTGATACGGGCGAGGCGTATTCTAGATACATACGATACATACGATACATTTTGCCTACACTATATTGATGGCAACTTGGTGTTTTCTGAAACAGAAAAGGGCCATTATCAACATTTAAATATAATTCTTAATGCTTTGAATGAAGCGGGACTGGAACTTAATATTGAGAAGTATGAATTCTATAGAAGTTATGTCAAATATCTTGGGTTTTGATCAGCATGACTTGAACTACAAAATGCCAAAATTTCAGAAGATTCCACCGAATCAACATTTTCATGGGTTTTGTTCCGGGGACCTTTCAAACGTAATATATTTATTTAATAAATAAAGAATACACCCATTAAAAAAATGCCTCGGTCGCACTTGGAACGAAGCTAAATATTTCATTATTACTAAGAACAATTAACATTTTGTATTGACGACTTTAAATTGGCATTTTTTACAAAAATATTACTGCTTATCACAAAATTAAAAGTACTAGAAAATGTAATACACTTGAAGCCTCCATAGCAAAAAACTCGAATTTTAATACAGTAATAAACAAATAAACGAGCACAAAAATCTAATAAAACTTTAAAATCCACAACTGCACTTCTCGGTTTTGACTGATCTGAGCGCTGAAATGTAATGTAATGTAATGGCCCATTGCGATTCGTTTTATTATTAACCCCCGACCCCAAAACAGAGGTGTTATAAGTTTGACGGGTATGTTTGTGTGTCTGTCTGTCTGCCTGTGGCTTCATATCTCTTCAACGGGTGATTCGATTTTGATGCACTTTTTTTATTTGAAAGAGTATTTTTTCGAGAAGGTTTTTGCCATATTAGATTTTGATGTTTGGTCGCCATCTTGATTACAAGCTTTCATTTAACTTGCCTTGTTCTTGTGGGTCAAATCTTGCAACTGAAATTTAAAATAGTTATCAACAACCGATTGAACTAAAATTTTGCATACACGTTTAGTTTGGATGACAATGCATCATGGTTAGCTAAGTGACGTTATAGCGACTATAGCGACTCACTCACTTCCAAAAGCGAGAAGTTTCCATTGAGTCGCTAAGAAACAAGAAGGAAAACTCGATCCATAATGGAGAAGTTTCCATGGAGTCGCTAAGAAAAATAAAAACATTCGATATATAAAATATAATATCAATATACTTAAAAATACCAGAATCACATAAAATATGAACATGTATTAGAAACAAATATAAGTATATTTACTTCGATTTTAATTTTATTTATAGCGATAACGCTATAAATTTGGTGACCCCGACGTGATCATTTTATGTCCAACGTGATAAATATATGCCAGAAGTGAAAATTTTATGTCCAACGTCATAAATATATGCCAGAAGTGAAAATGTTATGTTTACCGTGATAAATATATACCAGAAGTGATCGATATATATGTCCGAAGTTATCCTATAACTTACATGATGAAATCTATTTAATTAATTTGAAGGAGAGATAAAATCATTTCCACTTCAAAAGATAGAAGAATATCTCAGATATAATTACCGAAGTATAACACTTTCCTGTTTTGGGACAATTATTATCAATAATTTCAAGAAGAGATTCAATATATCAACTACTGGTATAAATTGACCATTTTATGAAGAGAAGAATTTTCCCGATGAATTTTGAATAGAGGTTCCAAATTTGAATAGATGTTCCTATAATTTATGGTAATTTCCTATTTCAATCAACTGAAGTTGTACATTACAAGTACTGTCATCTGAGTGAGTTAAAGTACATTCCCTTTTTTATCTAAGAGAGTAATCAATCAATCAATCAATCACAATCGATTAGTTATGCAAAGACAACCTTCAGACGAGGATTTTCCTCAAACCCATTATGTCACCTCTGTCAAATTACCCCCATTCTGGAAATCAAAACCAGAAATTTGGTTTACCCAGATTGAATCACAGTTTTCTGTTGCAAAAATTATCAATGACAAGAAAAAGTATGATCAGGTTATAGCTAATTTGCCATTAGATGTGATAGATAATATATACGATATAATATCTAATCCCCCGGAAACGGATCTCTATATAAATTTAAAGAAAGTTTTAATTTCACGTTTATCATCGAGTGAGGAAAAACGTCTGAATGATCTGTTATCAGGTTCCCAAATGGGCGATCTGAAACCTTCAGATTTCTATAGATCCATGCTGAATATGGTTGGAGGATTCAGCATGGTTAGTCAAGATTTATTGATAAAGCTATGGAAAAGATGTTTACCTCAAACAGTATATATTGCCATTACAGCTTCAGGGAAAACAGACACAAAAGAGATTCTAGATATTGCAGATCAGATCTGGGAGTCCTGTCAAAATTCAATGGTTGCATCGTACTCCAAAAATCCTCTTGACTCTGAGTCAACCCCGTTATCAGATTTAACTACCACTATCAAAAATTTTTCAATCACTTTCCATGATTTAATTAATCAAGTATTACAAAAACAAGAAATTTTTAATTCCCGATTAAACTCTTTAGAATCCAGACTTTCCAATCAATCCTTCGAGCCTCAACTTCTACTTCATGCTGCAACAATTGCAAAAGTAGAAGCAATTCACAAACACGTACCACTAATCGCAATCGTTCACCCAGCCGTAATAATGTTTCCAATAAATTTGATCGTACAGACAATACTATTTGTTACTACCATCAACTTTATGGTGCCAATGCCTATCGTTGTGGAGGTGAATGGTGCAAATTCAGTAAGAATTGTAAAAAATCTGATAATTCTCAAAGATGACTGAAGTTTGATAATTTTATGATGTCTGATTTTGACATTTCTAACAGCAAACGTCGTCGACTTTTTATTTACGATAGATCTAACAACCTGAACTTCCTAATCGACACTGGTGCCGATTTATCTGTGGTGCCACGCAATGCTTTCACAGATTTAAAAAAGAATTTTGATACGATATTAACCGCGGCTAACGGTTCAACCATTTTTACATACGGTAAGAAATTGTTAAAAGTCAATCTAAACTTACGTAGATTATTTCCTTTCGTTTTCAATATAGCAGACGTTGACATACCGATAGTCGGAGCAGATTTCTTGTCTCATTTTGGTTTAGTTGTTGATCTTAAAGGAGCTCGAATAATTGATAACAAGACTAATTTGTCAGTTAATTGTTTTATTAAAAATAGTCCTTTAGACAATTATAGATTAGATTCACTTAAATTATTTCCTTTGACAGATAAATATAACAAATTACTTTTACAATTTCCCAATTTAATTAGTTTCCCAGATTACAATTTACCTATTAAACATTCTATTGTACATCATATAGTTACTGAAGGTCATTTACCTTTTTCACGACCTCGTAGATTAGACAATCTTAAATTTAAAATAGCTCAAACAGAATTTAATAACATGGTAGAATTAGGTATCTGCAAACCATCATCTTCTCAAGTTTCCTCTCCACTCCATCTAGTGGCGAAAAAAGAGAAGAATGACTGGAGACCTTGTGGAGATTATCGACAACTAAATACGATTACCATTCCAGACAGATATCCATTACCTCATATCCACGACTTTAGCTCTCAGTTGCACGGCTGCACTATTTTCTCCAAGGTTGATTTAGTGCGAGCGTACCATCAGATACCTGTCGCTGAAAATGACGTTTATAAGACAGCTATAACAACTCCATTCGGACTGTTCGAATTTTCCCGCATGCCTTTTGGTCTACGCAATGCCGGTCAAACTTTCCAACGTTTTATGAATGAAGTACTTGTTAATTTACCTTTCGTTTTCGTCTATTTGGATGATATATTAATCGCAAGTCAATCAGATGTACAACATTTGGAACATTTGGAAAAGGTTTTCAAGAGATTAGACACATACGGAATTAACATTAAACCATCTAAATGTATCTTAGGAGTTGACAATTTAACCTTTTTAGGTCATCACATCTCTTCATCAGGTATTTTACCATCAACTGAGAGAGTCGAAGTCATTAATAATTTCCCTTTACCGACAACTCTCAAACAACTACAACGTTTCATAGGTATGGTGAATTTTTATCATCGTTTCATACCTCATTTTGCTGAAATATTACTTCCCCTATATTCTTTTTGTAACAGTTTATCTCATGATAAAATTACAAAGATAAATAGTTGGCCTGATCAATGTTTAGACGGTTTTTCGAAAGCCAAAGACGCAATAAGTAATGCAGTAGTTTTAGCTCATCCTTGCAATAATGACGATACTATCTTATCTCTCTCAGTCGATTGTTCTAACCTTGCCATGGGTGCAGTTTTAGAGCAAAAAGATAATAAGGGGTTTCTTGCTCCTTTAGCATTCTTTTCCCGTAAATTAACCACAGCACAAACCAATTATTCGGTTTTTGACAAAGAAGTTTTAGCATTATATACTGCAATTAAACATTTTAAGTTTATACTTGAAGGTCGAAAGTTTAATTGTTTTACAGATCACAAACCTTTAATCAACGCTTTATTCACAAAAGCAGAAAGATCTCCTCGTCAAATACGTCATTTAGAATACATAGCTCAATTTTCTTGTAAAATACAACATGTTAAAGGAAAACATAATGTAATAGCTGACAGCTTGTCACGTATTTACGACACTTCTTCCTTAAAACAAGATATTTTACCACTTCAACTTAAAAATTCTCCCTTCCTTAATGTTAACTTTGACCTAAAGTTGCTTAGTGAAGCTCAGGAGAAAGATTCAAATCTCAACTATTTATTGTCAGATAAATCATCACTAACTAAAACCAATTTCATTTTAAAAAAGATACAAATTCCAGATTCAAATGATTTTATTTGGTGTGATGTTTCTCGTGCAAAAGTCAGACCTTTTGTCCCACTTGTTTACAGACGAACGATATTCGATATTTTTCACAACTTATCTCATCCTGGTATTAAAGCCACTAGACTGTTGATTTCAAATAACTATTTTTGGCCGAAAATGAACACAGATTGCAATTTATGGTCAAAATCGTGCATTAACTGTCAAGCTGTCAAAGTCAGTCGACATACGCGAAGTGCTCTCGGGAACTTTTCCATTCCGAAAATCAGATTCGACCACATCCACATAGATTTGGTAGGACCATTACCTCCATCCAAAGGTAACTCTTACATTCTTACGGTGATTGAACGATTCACTAGGTGGCCGGAAGCGTACCCTCTTCGCGACATCACAGCAGAAACAGTTGCGCGTACTTTATTTCAAAACTTTGTTTGTCGATTCGGTGTTCCCTTGTCAGTAACGACTGATCAAGGAGTACAATTCGAGTCAAGATTATTTAATGAATTTGCAAAGTTTTTAGGTTTTCATAGAATACGTACAACTGCATATCACCCCCAGAGCAGCTCTTTAATTGAAAGATTTCATCGCTCACTTAAAACTTCCTTGTTAGCTAGAGCCAATACATCACATTGGACAGATGAATTACCCATCATTTTATTAGCATTTAGGACAACTCCCAAGGAAGATCTGCAATGTTCACCTGCTGAACTCATATATGGTCAAACCCTTCGTTTACCTGGCGAATTTTTCGTTGAATCGTATAATTCCCTAGATATTCCTTATTTCATTGACAAATTACGCATTTATTTTAATAATTTAAAATTTGTTCCTCCAACTTCGCATGGCAATTACAAAACTTTTGTTAGTTCAGATCTTGCCTCTTGCGATTTTATTTTCATTCGCATTGAACGTTTAAAACGTTCATTTACTCCTTTATATGAAGGACCGTTTAAAGTTTTATCTCGTTCAGATAAGTTATTTACCTTTAAGAAAGGAGACAAAGTCATAACTGTCAATATTGATAGGGTTGAACCGGCTTTTGTATTAGTTGACAGATGTGACACTTTGCCTACCCCGATTAAAAAAGTACGTTTTGCAATCGACACGTTGATTGATTGACTATTTTCTTTTTTAACGAGGGGGTGTATATAGCGACTATAGCGACTCACTCACTTCCAAAAGCGAGAAGTTTCCATTGAGTCGCTAAGAAACAAGAAGGAAAACTCGATCCATAATGGAGAAGTTTCCATGGAGTCGCTAAGAAAAATAAAAACATTCGATATATAAAATATAATATCAATATACTTAAAAATACCAGAATCACATAAAATATGAACATGTATTAGAAACAAATATAAGTATATTTACTTCGATTTTAATTTTATTTATAGCGATAACGCTATAGACGTCATTCCAAATCCAATATGGCCGACTCCCAAAGATGGCGGACCAGTTATTTTTTATGCACCCCCACGATAGGGGTATCAAATGAAAGGGTTGGCTGAGAAGAATACGAAAATAAAATGACGTCACACTAAATTCAATATGGCGGACGCCCCAAGATGGCGGAGAACATTTTTTAGTTTTAACACTATAATTTATAAGTCATAATAAACCATTAATATTTAGGGACTGTATAAAAAATTCAAATAAATATCAGTTAAGTGAAAGTGTGAGTGCCCAGCGAATCCGGGGGTCTCTTGCCGAACTAAAGAATCTAATAGAGTAGTACTTACCCAAATTGCTTGATTCACTCGTCTGTAGTCTGGCCAAACCTCCTTCAGTTCTTTCCATTTAACTAAAACTATTCACACCTCGTATCTTCTCCAAAAAATGAAATATTAATTTTAGGCAGTCGAAACTTTTGCTTTTTAATTAAATCCAAAAGACGAACTCGACTTTAAGCTTGTCTATGTCTATGAGATATTCTCACAATTCAAAATATGAGATGTTTGCTTGTATTAAATTGTAATCATTAATTACTGATTTATAATTATTACAAAGCAATAGCATAGCTGATTTTTGCGATTCAATGATATGTAGGTATTGTGGTTTTCATAAAATTTTAAATACTGGCACTATCAGTTAAAATTGTTACGACATATTTTATACTGTTGTAAAGAGAAAAAAGCAACGGATTTGATGGTGTCACGATATACCTTGAGATTTGCTCTTTTTATTTTTGCACAAAACTGTATGTCAAAAGCAACTGCGTTTTTCGAATTTTTTGTGTATATTATTATCAATGATCGGAATTTGGGTTTAATTCCAGTGGCGCACATAGGTATATTTTGGCATAATAGAATACATGTATACATACGTACAACTAAAAATGTATGCATATTTTAATAAATCCTTGTAACGACGCACCTGAAATTAAACCTAAAATTCCGATCACTGATTATTATTCTTATAGTCTGCCGTCAACTTTCGTCCCCATAATTTTTTTCGTATCTCCTCCAATAAGGAAGATTTAAGCGTTTGTGGTTTTCCTATTTTTCATAATTTTGTATATCCCACAAAGTAGGCCATGGATTTCGAATTTCTTTTTACTGAAATAAAGTTCACAAAAATTGGTTCACAAAAAACTTTTACTAAAACTTTTTTCTTGTACAATAGACATTAAGCGAAATATTTGGCATGGCCCTGGTAAAATAGACAGTCTGTATATAAAGTACACAAAACCTTCGAAAACAAATCTGTTATTAATTCGGATATTTTGTCTCCTAGGACTCTGAAAGCGGTAAAAAATCATTTAAGTGGCCACTGTTACCTCCTCGACAATAGAAACCTACTATAGGGCTCTCCTCGTGTAATACCGAGTTATGTTATGCTTCAATTATAATTTCAAACATATTTCTATTGTTGGACTTAATTGCACTACTTCAATATACAATGGAATTTAATCCACATTATATTTTACTGAAACAATTTTACTATAGCACAGCTTATTTAATAATAAAACAAAGGCTGCCATGATAATGCATAAAAACAAATCAAACAAAAGCAAGCGAAACCATAATTTATTTTAACTTTTCAAATGCCGCTGAACAAGTAGATGTATTTTTTAATGAGGAAATGTTGTCCCTCTGAATGACGATGGAAAATGCACCTTTAGTCCAGTGCATTAACACCTAGAATATATCGTTCAAGGAAAAAAGTCCAAGAAAGCTAAATTTTTATTTACTCTCTAATTTCTTCATTCTGATCAACGTCTCAAAAGTCAATTTTTTACGGTGTATAAAAGGGTTAAAAAATGTTTTTTTCGCAAATATTTCCGTTCCCTTTTTTTACGAGTATGAGCAGTATTATAATTTCGAAAGAGTGGAAAATTATCTATAAAAGAGGTCCTTACTTATTTTGTCACACCAGCTATACAGTATCGGAAGATTTTGGATTTGGGTGGCAGGCATAGTTTCAACGGCTTGAGAGACCGCCTACAATAAAGGCGTGTACCAGTGCTCTAGTAGAGGGAGCAAATAATGACGCGCTACTAAGAAAACACGTACATCATTAGGTAAATTCGGGTTCTCAAAATTACCGTCCGAGAACTGTCAGGAGTTTGCGCAGTTGCTTTTGATGCAGTCGGATTTGGAACTGCACAAACTCCTGACAGTTCTCTGATAGTTCTGGGATGGTTATTTTCAGAACCCGAATTTACCTATTGCTATTAAAAATTTCAGTACCATTTATTCAAAGGAGGGATGTAGTTGGCTCTGTTCAGTATAGGGAATATTATTACGTGCTTTAATAACTAAAATTACTTAACTCGTTATACTTTCAAAACGAGTCAAATAATTCTTTACATTTCCCGCAGACAGAGCTGCCCACGTACATGTGGTGGGGAAAGCAGGTGGCACGGGTAGGATGTGTTATACGATAGAAAAGAATAGCCTAGTTGCTTCGCTCTCACTTGCTTTCATTGCCGACCCAAATGAAACATTTTCTGACACTGTATATAGTTTTCGGTAATACTTGATGTAAAACCTAAACAAAATTTAAAACATAAACATGACACAGGCCGACAAGCTTTTTACCCAGACATCAGAATATATTTTTACGAAGGTCTTGGGTGCGCTGAATTCGAATCCGAGGTCCAAGTCTCTCAATTGGCTCTGGTTTCCGAGATATCCTAATCTAAAAGTGCAAAAACAACGATTTTGGCCTATATTTGAGGTTATGTAACATCGAATTTTTTCCCTGACTCAAAAACTACACCCATCATCTTAAAGTATAAGCCTTGCCCTTTCAAATACCGTTGAGTTTGCACAAATATCTATTTTTTTTCGCTGAGATATCGCATTTTGAAATTTTTATGAAAAGGGGGTGGTAGATGGTTTAAAAATCGCGTAAGTCAGAAACGTGATATCCAGCGATGGGCTCTTCTGAGAAAATAAGGAGACACGTATTCGACTGATTTCAAAAAGAAACACTCTAAAGGGTGAACGAGGAGGGGGAAGTTTTTAAGCTTTTTGGAAACGGTTAGACCTAGAAGCGTGAAATTTGGCCGAAATACTCTTTATTGGAATCTATTAGACACTATTAAGACGAAATTTCTATTTTCACTTTTTGAAGGAGTGAAAACGGGGGTGATAGATGGTTTAAAGCGCACCCGTATCTCTGAAATCGCGTAAGTCAGAAACGTGATATTCCAGCGATGGGCTCTTCTGAGAAAATAAGGAGACACGTATTCAAAAAGAAACCCCCGAAAAGGTGAACGGGGAGGGGGAGGTTTTTAAGCTTTTTGGATGGGCTCTACCAAAAAAATAGATGTTACGATGCGCAGTGGATTTCCCCGAGTACTATAGATGCGCAATAGGTTTCCTCAAGCACCATGGATGCGCAGTGAGTTTCCTCGAGCACAATGGATGCGCAGTGGGTTCAGTCTCACGGACAAACCTCAAAGTTGGTCGGAGTGGACTTAAGGGAGGACTGCCTCTCACATGGTCAGTTTTACGTAGACTGTTCGAGAGTAAGCTAGCCGAGCAGCCAGGTAATATTGGCACCTAACGGAAAGACCAAAAACGTCGTCTACAAGGAAGTACTATAGGAATACTCAGTGAGTATGTAATACTTCTTTATACGCATAAGTTAGTATGTCAATGTTCTTAATTCCACGCGGACGAAGTCGCGGGCATCAGCTAGTTCAGTAATATACACGTATTCGTAATAGGTTTTCGGGTACAGGTACATTCACAAACATGAAAATTTCAAAATGCGACGTCTCAGCGAAAAAAATAGATATTTGTGCAAACTCAACGGCATTTGAAAGGGCAAGGCTTATACTTTAAGATGATGGGTGTAGTTTTTTAAGTCAGTAAAAAAAATTCGATGCTACATAACCACAAATATAGGCCAAAATCGATGTTTTTGCACTTTTAGGTTAGAATATCTCGGAAACCAGAGCCAATTGAGAGACTTGGACCTCGGATTCGGGTTCAGCGCACTCAAGAACTTTGAAAACATATATTCTGGTTTCTGAGTCAGAGGGTCGACCTGATTTTGTCGGCCTGTGAATTCTTTTCTGAACAATCATAAAAATTCTTCAAACTGTTCACCGTTTTGATTAATACAAGAAGCAGCGCCACTTATTTTTGCACGTCTAACATTCCGTAGCTACTGAGGTGTTATCTGTGCAGTTTCGTGTGTACCTCTTTCTTTGTGGTTGGAGCAGTCGAGTACACTCTATTTTTCAAATGCGCCCAAATAAAAAATCGACTGGGGTGAAGTCAGGAGACCTTGCAGGCCGTCTGACTGGACCATGGGTCCCAGTCCAATAATCTGGAAACAATTCATTTAGGTAATCCCTAACGGTAATAGCATTGTGTGGTCCAGCCCCGTTTTGTTGGAAGTAAACCTCGCCAATATTGGTAATGGGAATTTGAGTAATCTGTGGAATTATTATATTTTGGAGAAATTCTAAATATCTTAGTCCAGTTAGATTTTCGTCAAGTATTATTAGACCTATGATATGGCCGCCCAGTACGCCTAACCAAACATTGAAGCCAAACCGCTCCTGAAACTGCCCCTGTCTCATAATGCAAGGATTTTCAATTGCCCAGTATCGAACGTTGTTCCAATTAAGTAATCCAAGGTTTGTAAATCTCGATTCATTAGAGAACAAAATGTCTTTGATAAAATTTTCATTTCTTAGTTGGCAGAACTGTAACCAATTACAAAAGATTATTCTTCGTTGATAATAATCATTCTCATGTAAAAATTGATGCAAATAATCTTTGTAAGAACGATAGCCGCGTTTCTATAAAATTTTCCTCGCTGATTCTTCGGAAACTGGTAATTAAATTAAAGTTTATGAATCACTATTTCTGACTAATAAAGGAAACTAGCACTGTCTCATTAAGAAATTTTCCTAGCAGTAATTCAAATCTTTATTTTGTTCTTTACAGACAAATCTACAACTTGCTTATAATTCGAGTTTTGCTAAACTCCGGAAACTTCGGAAAATTGAAAAATTGGAACGTTTCCTTTACTCATCTCTGTGGTTTTTCAGTTGTCCAGTTGTTTGTGAACCAATCACGGTGGTAGGGGATAGCATATGTGCATTTGTATATTTTGGAAACAGTACTTTGTTCATCTTATCTTATATTTTAATAATAATAATTAGGACATATTGGACTAAAATTTCCAAAGAGGCTAAGTTTACTGTAAAATATGGGTTAGACAGTGCTTAAAAAGTGCGCTCTCTAAAAACACAAATTAAAAAAAATGTATTGATAATAAATTTTTGTTCTGTGACTTAAAATAAATAAATTCATAGTTTCCGCCCATAATATGCTTGAGTGTTAGTAAATTGCTTTTAGGAAACATTTCTTTTATATTTTTTTGTTCAATCTGGAACAATCCCAATATGGTTGGCCATTATACGTTGCTTGACCCTAGAAATAATGGCGACACTATGCATAAACCCTATTAGTTGTGAATAATTCTGCTTCTAACATATTTTGGCGTTAAAATGCCTATTAATTGCCAATTGCTCTTTAAGTATGTCGATTTATTCTTGTACAAGTATATTAACTCATTCACCTTAATTTATTTCTTAAAACTTGTAGACTATTTCAAAACCTATCATAAACCGTTTGAGCAATTAACACAACCGCTTTAAAACCTATGGGGTTCATGTCGTCTTAAACTTAAAAACTCAGTATGATTTTAATATTTTGTCACTTTGGAAAAAGTTATTGGTAGTACCGCATGTCATTATTATAAATTACCGAGAACCAGCACGGTGGCGTAGCGTGCTAAAGCGTGTTCGATTCCCGTTTCCGACACTAGCAATGCGGGTGGGTAATGGATGTATGTCTGCATACACACGTCATCCACGAACACATGAACTGCCAACGAATATTCTCATCACAGCTTTAAAACTATATATTTTAAAACACTATAATCCAAGGGCGGATCTAGAAATTTCAATTTTTTTTTTCTCGTCTGTGGCGCATGGGACCCATACGAAATATGGGAAATAACATCTAGAGAAGCACTCCTCTAACGGCCCCTAAAAAGTTTTGAAAAAGCAGTTTGCGAAAAATTTTTTCAAAATTCGAGTGCCCCCCCAAGAGCCAAGGGACTCCCGTTTAAAATTATTCTTTTTTGTCATATACATTTTACTTTTCATCAAAATCCAACAATAGGTTTTGGAGTTCATGAAAATATTTTCATTATTAACTGAAATACAATGAACTGAAATTTTGTAAATTACAATTTAACAAATTACAAAATTTCAATTCGTTGTATCTCAGTTAGTAATAAAAATATTTTCATAAACTCCAAAACCTATTGTTGGATTGTGATGAAAAGTAAAACGTATGTGACAAAAAAGAATAATTTTAAACGGGAGTCCCTTGGCTCGGGGGGGCACTCGAATTTTGAAAAAAATTTTCGCAAACTGCTTTTTCAAAACTTTTTAGGGGCCGTTAGAGGAGTGCTTCTCTAGACGTTATTTCCCATATTTCGTATGGGTCCCATGCGCCACAGACGAGAAAAAAATTATTAAAATTTCTAGATCCGCCCTTGCTATAATCTGGACAAAAGGAAACCATATCCTTTGCTTAAGATTTCACAGGTTTTTGTTTGCTTTATTAAAACTCTAACAGTAGATGTATTTATGAAGGTTCAACTATACTAGATTTATAGACCAGCATAAACAACCATGTCGAGATAATTTTATAGAGCGATTATAAAACCGTATCTCCTACATTTTCCAATAAAACTCGAGTCTCCTACCCTAGAATTTTAATTTTAATATACTCTGTAAGAAATTCTAAAAGCTTGTTTCTAAGACTATTTATAAATATAAATGGTCTGGAAGGACTCTATAAAACTGACTCAAACCCCTTATAAGAGTACATGCCTCTAGAGAAAGACTACATGCCTCTTTTTAAAGCCTTCATAGCTGAGGAGTATTATAAAGCTATGCTTGTTTTAGAATAAGAGCTATACTAAAATTTAAAAGGCACACGCAAATGCTTCGAGAAAATGTTTTGTATTTAATGAAGTAAATATAAATGCAAATAATTCTATTACCATCTTCATCCACACGAATGCTGAGAGAGACTACTTATAAATAATGACTAATATGACTACTTGGTGGAGAAGGAATCACACTTGAGTCTCACTCAGATGTCCCGTGTTCGAACTGAGATTTTTTCGGAGAAATAAATTAATCCCAGTACACTCGGATATTGGGTGTGTCCCCCTTGTCTCCAAATGTGTAGCCTCTTCCAGAGTCTTCAGGGATAAAGGGGTCGTATTACCTGTGGGGTGTAAAATGAAATATTGGGAGTTCTTGTAGTGGTCAAAAATTTTCAACGAGGCTAAGTTTACCGTAAAACATGGGTTAGATAGTTCTTAAATATTCGTGCGCTCTCTAATAACAAAAATTTAAAAAAATATACGAATAATTTATTTTTCTTTTCAGTGACTTAAAACTAATTAACTCGGTAGTATCCGCCCATAATATGGTTCAATGTTAATAAAATTTTTTAAAAAACATTTCTCTTAGACAAAAATTACATTTTTTTGTTCAGTCTGGAACATTCCCAATATGGCTGACCGTTTACGTTGCTTGACCGTGAATAATGGCGGCTGTATGCATAAACCCCATTAATTGTGAATAATGGGGAACGTGCCCATTTTTTTTATATATCATTAAAGTGTATGTTTATGTATAAAAACACGCCACAGCGAATATCGGCTTTTAAATCGCAGTACTTACTTTGCAATAAATAATAGAAGTTGAGAAGGTTGAGATCCTCGCGAAAAGCACTGTTACGTCAGATCGAGAAACTAGTCTCGCCTGGTGTCCCACAGATGGCGTACTTTAGCCGAGCGGTATACGTCTTCACCCTAATTAATAGGCGGTTGGCTTTGAGACGTCCGCATATTCGGTCATAAGTCTTTTATTTTTTATGTTAGAGAAAAAATAAAAAAAAGTGTCGGAAAGCTCAATCAATCCTCTTTACATAAGCTGTCTACAAATTTTTCGAGAGAAACGATAACTATCGAGATATTCGAGGAAATGTAGGAAGTTACACGTTTTCTTATAGAGTGTATGTAAATCTTAAAAAAATAATTTTTCTCAGAAACCTTTGTTCCGAGGAGCCGAGATTAACGGAGCGTCAAAGTAGTACATGATATTAAGTGAACATCGCATATGAGATCGATTTTAGTTAATTACCGATTAATTACGATGACAATATGGAGAAATTTTACCGAAAAAAAAAAGTCCCAAATCCCACCCCCTCTAATTCCTTCATTTTTGTCGGAATTAAAAAAATAAAAAAAGAGTTTTAGTAAATTTAATTCTATTTAAATTAGCTAGAGTAGTCTTTTGGCGTAGGAGCCAAGATTAAAAAGTTGCCAACTGTAGAAGCTCAAAATTTGCGATTTTTTGCCGTACATGGCCGACATTTCAGTAGTTATTTCCGAAACGAAAAAAAATTTCAAAATTCTGATAGTAGCGAAAGATTCGTAGTGGAAAATACTCTTTGACCTTATTTTTTATTTCGAGCCAACTCCCACCGTTTCGGAGATTCTGCGAAAAATAGCAAAAAGCAGCTTACATATTGGAGCCGAAAAAATTGCAGAACATGCAATCCTAACACGTTCATATTTTTCGAAAGCCGCCATTGGGACGGTCGTACGATGTCGCGACGTAAAGAGCCGCCATTGGGACGGTCGTACGATGTCGCGACGTAAAGAGGAAGTCTTTCAGATAAACCTGATCGTAAATTGTACGGCGAAATTCGAAAATTCGGCTCGGCACGAACGAATCAAAAGTAACATTTTGTGACATTTCAGAATATTGAAGATGTTTTTCCAACGAATACGTCTAAATTTTAGGTTAGGTTGTGTTCACTGCTAATTATTTCTGACAAATGCGCGTGCGCATGCGGAATTATCAAAGCCAAAGCAGAACCGGTGTCGCTTGATGCCGTCATCCGACTTTCTCCATCTTAAGTCACATTTCAGGAGTGGGTAAAATCCGGCAGATTGTAATAGCTTATATTTCTGGAAGAGATAATTTTTTTTAAAATTTTTTGTTGCCTATGGGATTTTTAATGATATTAGTTTACGATTTTGAGTATTTTAAATCAATTTTATTTTTGGGCAAGTTCCCTATTCTACTTCAAACGTGTTTTATCTTAAAATACATATAAAATTGCCAATTGCTCTTTAAATACAGCGATTTATTCTTATGGAAGTGTATTTTAAGTCTCATTGGTCTTAATATGGTCATTTCTTATAATTTCTAGGCTACTTTAAAACCTATTTTAAAACCTTTGACTAATTAACATAGCCGCTTTAAGACATATAGGATTTAATACCCTTGTATAACCAAAAATTCGGTTTGATTTTAATATTCTGTCACTTTTAGAAAAACGTTATTGGTGGCACCGCTTGCCATTATTATAAATTACCGTGTTAATATTTATTCATCCATATATACGTCATCTACAAACACATAAAATGCCAACAAATATTTTTTACCATAGTGTTAAAACGATGTTAAAATACTATAGTTTGGACAAAGAGCAACCAAATGCTTTTATGCAGGTTTTTGCCCGCTTAATTAAAACTGTTATAGTTTTAATTAAGCGGACAAAAACCTGCATAAAAGCGTTTGATTATCCTTTGAGTCGTTGTATTTATGAAATTTCGACTGAAAACTTGGTGATCTCAAAGCATGTCAGATTTATAGGGCGATTATAAAACCACAATATTTCCCAAATTCTCCAATAAAACTCGATCAAAGTTGGGCTTAACAACTAGTGAGTTTTATTAAAGGCTTGACAAATACCTTGATAAGTCAGTCATAAACTAATAAAGACTAAAAGCTAATTTAGTTTTAATGTAAATTCTTGAACGCCCTTTAAAAGCTATTTTTAAGACAAAACTATCTTTAAGTGCATTTGTTATTTAAGAAATTGGGCAAAACCCAATGAACAATTTTGGTTTCTTAAGCATCCGCAAGGGTGCTATAAATTATTTATAAAATGTAGTGGTTTTCTTTACAAAATCACAACTAACCATAGGTTAGTAAAACTATTTTAGAGAGAATCATATCTGTCAATTGTTTGATTGTTGCTAAATGTAAGGTTTGATTTCCAACGCCTATTTGATTTGTGCTGAAATAAATCAGTTTAGCATCTTTAAATCTCATGACTACACATTTTAAATCGCTTCAGTCTACAAATAAAAAAAGCATAATTATTGTAATTTGTAACAAACGAATTCGATGTAGCCGGAAATATAATGTTTTGATTCGTGCTTAACAATCGGATACCTGCTGAAATAAATGAGTTTAGCATCTTCAAAGCTCATGGCGACACATTTTAAATTGTTTCAGTCTATAAATAAAGAAAGTATACCTAATTATTGTAATTTGTAACAAACGGATTCTATGTAGCCGAGAATGGAATGTTAAATTAAATTACATTCCTATATAGTCAACAGACAGACTAAAAAATGATATTAATGAACTACTAGATACAAAATGAATAGAATATAAATTAGGAAAATAATACAGATTTCCTGAGATTTCCTCTTTGATAAAAAAAAAATTTTGATGAGCAGGGAGGGAGAAATCCGAAACAGAAAGATTTCCTGAGATTTCTTCGGATTTCCTCAGATTTCCTTTTCTTCAGATTTCCTTTTCCTCAGATTTCCTCGAATTTTCTTCTGAGTGTACACCAGATTTCCTTCGCGGTTTGCCCCTCGCCGCACAGTGGCGAGAAATGCCAGTGTTCCACCCAAATTACTCTAGAGGTCGTAAATTTTAAGTTATTGAGACATTTTTTTTTAACCTTCGTCTTGAATTTACCTACCAATCCCTCTAGCCGGATTTTGAAATTTCATTTTTCGTTTTTTTTTAATATTTAATATTTTTACAAAAAGATACTGTTTTTTCTATTAAATTTATTCTAACGGGCCGTAAATTTGAGTTTTCGTAACAAATTTTTTTTTTTAAATCTTCGTCTTTTAATCAACTATTGATCTGTCTAGATGAATTTTTGATTTAGTTGTTGACAGCTGTCAAAATTACTGTCAAATATAAAAAAAACGATTTTTAGATAAATAATTCATACAATAACAGATTGGTGTTCAGAAAAATATATATTATAGTGTTTTCAATGTACCTGGTTCCGAATTTGACAGGAAAATATGTATTTCTAAATTTGGCAGCTGCCATAATTGTTGTCAAATTTCCAAAGATAGATGGAAGAGCTTGTTAATTTTAAAAATACCCTGTAAATGTATAGAAAAATAGATATATATTATTTTTGATCTATTTGATTTAGTAATTGACAGGAAAATTTGAGTTTTAAATTTGGCAGCTATCATAATTGCTGTCAATTTTCAAAATATGGAGGTAACAGCTTATTAATTTTAAAAATGAACTATAAATGTATAGAAAAATAGTAATTGTTTTTAAACTGCCAGATTTAGTAGTTGACAGGGAAATATGGTTTTTAAATTTGGCAGCTGCCATAATTGCTGTCAAATTTCAAAAAATAGAAGTTAGAGATTATTAACTTTAAAAATACCCTGTGAATATATAGCAAAACGGATACAAATTGTTTTTAATCTACCTGGTTCCGAAGTTGACAGGAAAATATGATTCCTAAATTTGGCAGCCCGGAGCCCTGTTTATCAAAAAACAGGGAAGGAGGAGGGATGTGGGAGGAGCAACACATCTTGAAAACCTCATCTACACACTTACACAATAAAGGGATACTAGAAGACCTAAATTACAAGTAGTTTATTCTAAGTATCGATAACTAGGGCTTTTTTTTATATCGACATATAAATCATCTATTATTCTTTATTAATAATATTTCATAATCTTTTAACACAAACATAGATAATCTTACAACAGCTAAACACGAATATCTCTTATATAACAGAATATAAAAATCAACAGAATATAACAGAATATTTCAAAAGGATATAAAAATCAAGTTCCCGTCAATTACGAAATCAGATACATATATCTATTTTTCTTTTCATTTACAGGGTATTTTTGAATTTAATAAATTCTTACCTCTATATTTTAAAATGTGACAGCAATTATGACAACTGCCAAATTTAAAAATGATATTTTCCTATCAGTTACGAAATCAGACAGATCAAAAATAATATATATCTATTTTTCTATACATTTATAGGGTATTTTTAAAATTAATAAGCTCTTACCTCTATATTTTGAAATGAGACAGCAATTACGACAGCTTCCTAATTTAGAAACCATATTTTCCTGTCGACTACTAAATCTGGCAATTTAAAAACATTATATATTTATTTTTCTATACATTTATAGGGTGCTTTTATAATTTATAAGCTCTTACCTCTATATTTTGAGATGAGACAGCAATTATGACAGCTGCGAAATTTAGAAATCATATTTTCCTGTCAACTTCGGAACCAGGTACATTAAAAACAATTTGTATCCGTTTTGCTATATATTCACAGGGTATTTTTAAAGTTAATAAGTTCTAACTTCTATTTTTTGAAATTTGACAGCAATTATGGCAGCTGCCAAATTTAAAAACCATATTTCCCGGTCAACTACTAAATCTGGCGATTTAAAAACAATATATATCTATTTTTCTATACATTTATAGTGCATTTTTAAAATTAATAAGCTGTTACCTCTATATTTTGACAGCAATTATGACAGCTGCCAAATTTAAAACTCATATTTTCCTGTCAATTACTAAATCAAACAGATCAAATACATCTATTTTTCTATACATTTACACGGTATTTTTAAAATTAATAAGCTCTTCCATCTATCTTTGGAATTTGACAACAATTATGGCAGCTGCCAAATTTAGAAATACATATTTTCCTGTCAACTTCGGAACCAGGTACATTGAAAACACTATATATATTTTTCTGTACACCAACCTGTTATTGTATGAATTATTTATCTAAAAGTCGTATTTTTTATATTTGACAGTAATTTTGACAGTTGTCAACAACTAAATAAAAAATTCATCTAGACAGATCAATAGCTGGTTAAAAGACGAAGATTTAAAAAAAAAATGTTACGAAAACTCAAATTTACGGCCCGTTAGAATAAATTTAATAGAAAAAACAGTATCTTATTGTAAAAATATGATCTTTTATTAGAAATTTTAAAACAATGAAAAATGAAATTTCAAAATCCGGCTAGAGGGATCGATAGGTAAATTCAAGACGAACATTTAAAAAAAAATGTCTCAATAACTTAAAATTTACGACCTCTAGAGTAATTTTGGTGGAACACTGGCATTTCTCGCCACTGTGCGCCGCGACAGACAGCCATGATGCTGATAGACGTGCCACACAGAGTAAAGGCAGACTTATTGCACTTTTTATTACAATTCTGCGAAGTAATCATCAAATAGTTATTACACTGAAAATATGAGATCGATCAGATAAGTAGTTCCAGAAATATTCTGCTTTAAAATCTAATTCTTCATAAACTGAGGCACTCGAATCACTGACGTCACTCTCTCCGAAGTATGACTAAACTACCCTATTTGATATTTTTACAGGAAGATTTATAGATATTTAATTTCGGATGTCCTTCCTCTTCTCTTCAACTGCTTAAACATTTTTGAGGATCCTTTTGTAAAAAATATTCCCAATTAAAAACCTCATATTATTTACTTGAATTTGTGAGATGTAAGAAATTAGAAAGGCAAAGGGTTTAACCGGATAAGCATGACGAGTCGGCCCCCAAATGGCAACCTATATCGAAACTTATGTTTTAATATCGACTTGATGTATGAACGCGATTTATATGTGTTTTGCCGCCGTACTCCGCTTTGACCTTGAGATATGGAAAAAAATGAGCGCATGCATGACTATCGTTGAAAGAGACATTTCTCGAAAACCAATTGAGCTAGAGAGGTAAATTCAACGGGAGGTTTCAGGTAACCTTAAAGAGTATATTTTATATTTTTTTTTACTTTTTAGAATAATTACGCACATCATTAAAATATAATAATTAATATTTCCGTGTTCTCTGTGACTTATAATCACTGAAATAATATATGTTGTAATACTTTATAAGCACTATTTCTCATAAAAGTTAGAAAAAAGTTGGTGCAACGCTTCGAAAAAAAAATAAAATTCGACGCGCACTACATTATATAAGGATACAAACTTGACATGGGACACATATATAAATATTTTATGAATTGGAATTATTGTTAGAAGAGAAATTGAATGAAAATATAAATAATTGTCACGTAAATATCTATTTCATACGGCGCACAGTGGCACGAATTGTAATTTTTTCGTTCAAAATTATCTAGAGCACTTTGCAACCGATTGAGATAATTTTTTTTTTAAATACTCGTTATTTAATTTAAAAAAAATGCATTAATTGAATGAATTATGCTAACCAAAATTATTGAGCTTAACCAAAATGTCTATTTTTTATTTCAATCTTAATAAAACTCATAAAAAAAAATTTTTTTTCTAATCCAATTTACATAAATCTTGTTACTCGGGGGGATTTTTGAGGTCGCTGATTACGAATCTGATATCCAAATTGTCATAAACCAACCTACAAGATGGCGGAATCAATGGCGGCTATACAATGCTAAAAAATTATGAAAAATGAAATATTTTCGTTAAAGTTTATACCGAGAAGTTTTCAATATTTCTGATAAATACAAGTTCCAGGAAGAAATTCAAGATGGCGGATCCAATATGGCTGAAATAAGGTGATAAAACTAACTTAAAATTAAATTAAACGCATTAAACTAAAAAGGCTATTCCTAAGAATTGTTAAAAAATTTAAGAAGGAACAAATTTTCTAAAATTTTCAAGTATATCCAATATGGCTGCCATACATTAATTTATCAATCATAAATATGCGATTCAGTCCTCCATTAAGTTTGAACATAACTCTAAGTAGGTCATATTAACACCAAGAACTTTAAAACAAGAATATTAAACCTAACATAACCTAAGCCTAATAGAACCTTAAACCAAGAACTCTATACTTAACATAACCTAAGGCAAGAGTTTTACACCATGAACTTTAAACCTAACTTAGTGCAAACATTTTTCGTCGTTATTTAAATTTTAAATTTCTCTGTTTAATCTGTGTTTTTTAAATAATATTAATACTCCAATTGAGTTGATAATTTTTTTAATTATTGATTATCCTAAATACATTTAAATAATAAAGTCATTGATATTTTTATATTATATTAAACATATAGTATATTAAATATCATTTAAAAATTAAATATATTATTTATATAAATAGAGGACTGAATCGCATATTTATGATTGATAATTAATGTATGTCAGCCATATTGGATATATTTGAAAATATCAGAAAATTTGATCCTTTTTAAATTTTTTCATAATTCTTAGGAATAGCCTATCTAGTTTAATGCATTTAATTTATTTTCAAGTTTGTTTTATCATCTCATTGCCGCCATATTGGATCCGCCATCTTGAATTTCTTCCTGGAACTTAAAATTTAGTCTATTTTAACTTAAAAGTACTTATCAGAAATATTCAAAACTTCTCGGGATAAACTTTAAAAATATTTAATTTTCCATAATTTTTTAGCATTTTATAGCCGCCATTTTGCAGGTTGGTTTATGACAATTTGGATATCAGATTCGTAATCAGCGACCTCAAAAACCCCCCGAGCAACAAGATTTATGTAAATTGGATAAGAACAAATTTTTTTTTGTAAAAAATATATCCCAATCGGTTGCGAAGTGCTCTAGATAATTTTGAACGAAAAAATTACAATTCGTGCCACTGTGCGCCGTATGAAATAGATATTTACGTCACAATTATTTATATTTTCATTCAATTTCTCTTCTAACAATAATTCCAATTCATAAAATATTTATATGTGTGTCCCATGTCAAGTTTGTATCCTTATACGATGTAATGCGCTTCGAATTTTAGTTTTTTTCGAAGTGTTGCACCAACTTTTCTCTAACGCAACTTTCATAAGTAATAGTGC
Organism: Rutpela maculata; assembly: GCA_936432065.2. Classification (NCBI taxonomy): domain Eukaryota; kingdom Metazoa; phylum Arthropoda; class Insecta; order Coleoptera; family Cerambycidae; genus Rutpela; species Rutpela maculata. The sequence goes on from OW386294.2 coordinate 5,215,059, forward strand.
ATATAAAGTATTACAACATATATTATTTCAGTGATTGTAAGTCACAGAGAACAGGGAAATATTAATTATTATATTTTTTATTTATTTTTTAATGATGTGCGTAATTATTCTAAAAATTCAAAGAAATATAAAATATGCTCTTTAAGGTTACCTAAAACCTCCCGTTAGTTTTTACCTCTCTAGCTCAATTAGTTTTCAAGATATATCTCTTTGAACGATAGCCATGCATGCGCTCATTTTTTTCCATATCTCAAGGTCAAAGCGGAGTACGGCGGCAAAACACATATAAATCGCGTTCATACATCAAGTCGATATTAAAACATAAGTTTCGATATAGGTTGCCATTTGGGGGCCGACTCGTCATGCTTATCCGGCTAAACCCTTTCTCACCTTTTTAGGCGTTAATAAGACGATTTAAAGGATTTGCAATAACACCGAAACAAAACCTTCCACACCAAGTTTGTTTGAAAGTTCAAAGCAGTATGTGCCAAATAATTCCGTCTAATATCAAGGTCTGCATAATGAATGTTTATGTTCCAGATACGAGTGGTTTTCCTTTGCTGGCTTCCTTGGATTTTAAGAATGAACAGACCAGTTGAGAATAGCGACTACGTACCGTCTCCGAATCGCCCCGTAACAACAGATCGGAAGCCGATCCATTTTCCGGATGTTGAGTTAAAAGAACGTTCTTCAAAGAGTTTATTAGCAAACGTATTAGATATAGACGACGATTTCAGGCATAACTACCGAGGGGGAGGAACGCCTACACCTCTTCCACCAGCCACTTTTTTCCGAACGGTTTACAGGTATGTATATGTACAGGAGACATTGTTTTTACTGCATATCAAATCGCAAGGCATTAAAATATGGTCAATCCAATGTAGTGTAGCCAAAAAAATATCATTTTTCATACTTTAAATGGATTACTTTGGGTGTAATTTAATTATTTACAACGAAATATATTTTCCTGGGTATGGTGGAAACCTCTAAAACTTAAATACTGCATTTAAACAGTTTACTTGGTATAGGTTTCGCCAATCATGTAGGCATCAGTAGTGGCAGCACAATCTCTAAACAGGCGTAACCTGGGCATTTTAACTACCGAGCTGAATTTTTCAGAGTATATAGGTTTTGATTAGAGAATCTCATTTAGGTATTATGCAAATCACAACTTACACACTTTTTTATTTATTATGAAAATACCTACTTTCTGTATATTGTTGCCCTAATCTGCGCACGCTAATAAACTGGTTAGGTAAATACTTTAAAACACTCATTATTGGATAACCAATCAAAGCAACTACTCTTCTAGCTAATACTGACGAAGTATTGAATTACATGATAGGATTCTTAGCATTTTAAAGCAAAAAATATATTGAAAATACTTAAATCATTTATTCAAATTTAGCCATTCACACTTTTTATTTAATATGAAATTATCTACTTTCTGTATATTGGTACCTTAATCGGGTCACGCTAATATACTACTTAGGAAAACACTTTAAAAAACTCATTATTGCAAAACCAATCAAAACAACTACTCTTCTAGCTAATACTGACGAAGTATTGAATTACATGATAGGATTCCTGGCATTCTAATGCAAAAAAATATATTGAAAATACTTAAATTATTTATTGAAATTCAGTCATTCACAACAATTATTGAACCATACATTCTATTTCAACTCTAGAAAAGTTGTACAAATTTTTCGAACTCGTTAATTCTCATCAGTAGGGTATAGAAATATTCATTCATTATTTACAAGCCTATTCTTGATTTATTTTTACAATTAATTTTTTTTATATATTTGCTTTTATCATGATTAGAGAATATTTAGAAAGTACAATGAAAAGCACTTTTTTTGCAAATTAACAATTAGTTTTATAAAAAAATCCGAGACATGGATTTCAGCCAACCATTTTTTTATTTATATATTTTTGATAAATGAACACTTTTATGGCAATGGTTGAAACAATAAAATAATATAGGACCTTTTTTTTTACAAATTAAATCATATAGCCGTATTGCCACCAGCTCCATAGCTATAAGTAGAAGCGGCCAGTGCATGTGATTGTGATACGCATTGCGTTCGGAAGCTTAGAAGGAATTTAGGATTTTTCTCTTTTGTTTTGTTCATTTTCAAGATTTGAAAAATATCTCTTCATCATGGAACGACATGTTATTTTCATTTCCGGTGACCACAATTGCTTATTTCGCACTATTTCTCATGAATTTAATAATGACGAAAATTTGAGTGGTCAAAAAATTTTTAAATGAATGGGAATATTATAAAGATATTAATTATTGTTGGTGGCTATACTTATAGACTGCTGATTGATAACACATCCCCACTAAAAAAAAATCAGACCAGCGAACCAGACCTATGTATCCCTATGTATTTTCGGTCGCTGACTCCGAAGTCAAAAAAATCTTACACCCCCAAAATCATTAGCTAGAGCCAAAAAATACCCCTGGAATGCACTGGGGGGAACTTCCGGATTTTACTGTTCAAAAATCTCTAGAGACCTTAATATTCATCGAATCGGGATAATTTTTTTAAAAATTAAAGGTTATTAAATTCCCTAAACATCTGTCGAGGCAAATTTTTAAGAAATAAAATTAAATTACAAATTAAAAAAAAAAAAACCTGATACAAAAGTATCGACTAAATAACTAATATAAAAAAAATAAATTAACTCAACTTTAAAAATTATGAAATAATTTTGATTCCATATACGAACTCTTATGATTTATTTAAATCCAGCTTACATTTTCTTTATGTCCTCGAGATTTGCTTTCTTATACGCATGAATATATCGGGAGCTGCTGTTTTGAATATAACTATTTAGTAGTTCGTCTTTACAGCAGCCCCCGACATATTCATGCGTATAAGAAAGCAAATCTCGAGGACATAAAGAAAATGTAAGCTGGATTTAAATAAATCATAAGAGTTCGTATATGGAATCAAAATTATTTCATGATTTTTAAAGTTGTGTTTTATTTTTTTTACATTAGTTATTTAGTCGATATTTTTGTGTCGGGGTTTTTTTTAAATTTGTAATTTTATTTTATTTTATACCTTTTAAACTAAACATATACATACAACATAGCGTATTATTATATCACGAGTCCCACACAGAACTTTTTAACCTTTAAGCCGACGCGGTCCAATTTTGTATTCTACTAGTCACACACGGTCTACAAAACCGGTTCTATTATAAATATATTTATGTGTTACATTTAATTTTAATAAAAACTGCATCAAATTCGGATCTCCCGTTGACAGACAGACAGATAGACAGACAGACAGACAGACAGACAGACAGACAGACAGACAGACAAACAACGAGTCAAATTTATAACACCTCTCTTTTTGGGTCGGGGGTTAAAAAATTGAAAATTTTTAAAAACCCCCGATCAATGTATCTAATCGTACCAGTTTCATATGACCGAATGAAAATGAGGCCGAAATCATATTCGGCTATCATAATTGTCTGCACATTTTCAATTTTACTTCAATCGGACAATTTCTAGAGAAGTTCAACATGGCGAATTCAAGATGGCGACCAGTCATCAAAATTTAATATGGCCTAAAACCTTCTCGACAAAATACTCTTTCAAATAAAAAAAAAAGTGCATCAAAATCGGATCACCCGTTGAAGAGATATGAAGCCACAGACAGACAGACAGACAGACAGACAGACATACATACGCGTCAAACTTATAACACCTCTCTTGGATCAGGGGTTAAAAATTAACCAACTTCAAACTTTTGGTTATTTTTTGGTGGTGCGTTAATTTCTTGGAGAAGTGTATATTCATTGCGTCGTTCCTATCCGATATAAAACTTATAGTGATAACCGAATTCTTCACCATTTCTTAAAATGCAACGTATGAGCGAATACACTATACGATCAAAATATAGTGTTAAAACTAAACAATTTTTTCCGCCATCTTGGGGCGTCCGCCATATTGAATTTAGTGTGACGTTATTTTATTTTCGTATTCTTCTCAGCAAACTCTTTTATTTGATACCCATGTCATGGGGGTGCATAAAAAATACCTGGCCCGCCATATTGAATTTGGAATGACGTCACTTAGCTAACCATGCATTGTCATCCATACTAAACGTGTATTTCAGCTTAATCGGTTGAAGATAACTATTTTAAAATTCAGTTGCGTCCGCCATATTGAATTTAGTGTGACGTAATTTTATTTTCGTATTCTTTTCAGCAAACCTTTTCATTTGATACCCATATCATGAGGGTGCATAAAAAATTACTGGTCCGCCATCTTTGGGAGTCCGCCATATTGGATTTGGAATGACGTCACTTAGCTAACCATGCATTGTCATCCAAACTAAACGTGTATGCAAAATTTCAGCTCAATCGGTTGGGGATAACTATTTTAAAATTCAGTTGCAAGATTTGACCCACAAGAACAAGGCAAGTTAAATAAAAGCTTGTAATCAATATGGCGACCAAACATCAAAATCTAATATGGCAAAAACCTTCTCGACAAAATACTTTTTCAAATAAAAAAAAAGTGCATGAAAATCGTATCACCCGTTGAAGAGATATGAAGCCACAGACAGACAGACAGACAGACAGACAGACATATATACAAACATACGTGTCAAACTTATAACACCCCTCTTTTGGGGTCGGGGGTTAAAAATAAGTTGCATGTTATACATATAATATTTTTTGTGTTAATTTTATCTTTTTGACAGCTGTCAAATTATGTATTTGGCAGTTTGATTTTACTACTACATAGTTTATGTTACTATGTGTAGACAAAAAAATTTAATTTTCAAATGAATATATATTGGTTCGTTATTTAAATTTTTAATATTTTTTTTACAATTTTTTTAAGTTTATTATGTCATTAATAAAAGTTGATCGAGTCATTTAAAAATTTGCCTCAACAGATGTGTAGGGAATTTAATTACCTTTACTTAAAAAAAATTATTCCGATCCAATGGATATTAAGGTCTCTAGATATTTTTGAACAGTAAAATCCGGAATTTCTCCACAGTGGAATGGGGCAAAAAGAAGATTAAGCTGCGAGAATAGTTGTTAAATCTTAATCAATCGAATTATACAAATGAAAGTTAAACAGCAGCGTACATATAATAAATATGAAACACACCTCCTAGGAAGGGACGAAAACTACCCCCCATATATAAAAAAATCGATCCAAAACATCAATGACTGCTGAAAATGCTCGAAATGTCTAAGATTTGTTAAAGTGATAAGAAACTGCATCAGGTCCGACGTAATCTTCATAAACTGCTCCTATACAGTTGAGACCAACCACCTCGGAGTTTAAAGGACACGAGAAAAACAATAAAAAACGTTAAATCCAAGAGGATTTCTATTTTCATGGATGCTATGGGTGCTTTGGCTGAAATTGCGTAGTACTCTAAAATAGAACTAGAAACTTGCGTACCATCAAAGTCCTACAGTGTCAACTTTCAGAGGGTATGAAAACTACCTCCTATGTAAGATTTAACTATAAAAAGTTACAGTGACTTCTATAATAATTCGAAACACCTGCGTTGTGTGAGAAGAGACTAGACTATGTTCGACGCTGTGCTTGAAAACCACCCCCACGGGGTTGCGAGATGCCTCCCCTATATCCGTAGTATGCTGAAGAAACGAAATGCAGACGTTTCGAGTTTTTTCAGAAGTCACTGTAACTTCTTATAGTTGTTTCTTACACGGGGGGGCAGTTTTCACCCCCTAGGGGAGTGGAATTGAATAAAAACAGTGGTACGTGACTTTCTAAGTCTAACTCTGAGAACTGCGCAATTTTAACCAATCATAGCATCCATCAAAATGGAAATACTTTTAGATCAATGTTTTTTCCTTGTTTTTTTCTGTGTCATTTAATATAAGGGGTTATTTTTGGCAGCGCTGTTGAGGTAGTTTTCAATAATTGAGCTGCAGACTCTTCTCACCTTTACAAACCTCCTGAGTTTCGAGCTTTTTCGAGGGTCACTGCAGCTTTTTTCAAATTGAATCTTGAATGGGGGTAGTTTTCACGCGCTTTGAGGGTTGACACTGTAGGACGTTGATGGTACGTAAGTTTCTGGTTCTATTTTAGAGTACTACGCAATTTCAGCCAATCATGGCATCCATGAAAATAGAAATCCTCTTGGATTTAACGTTTTTATTGTTTTTGTCGTGTCCTTTAAACTTAAGAGTGGTTGTTCTCAACCCTATAGGAGGAGTTTATGAAGATTACGTCGGACCTGATGCAGTTTCTTATCACTTTAACAAAACTTAGACATTTCGCTTTTTCAGTAGTCATTGCTGACTTGGATCGATTTTTTTAAATATGGGGGTAGTTTTCGACCCTCCCTGGGGGTGTGTTTCATAGCGTACATACAGTACGCTGCTGTTTAACTTTAATTTGTATAATTCAATTGATCAATATGTAACAACTGTTCTCTTAGCTTAATCTTCTTTTTACGCCATTCCAGGGGTGTTTTTGGCTCTAGCTAATGATTTTGGGGTGTACGATTTTTTTGACCTCGGAATCGGCTTCAGCGATCGAAAATACATAGGGATACATGGGTCTGGTTCGCTGCTCTGATTTTTTTTTTGTGGGACTGTGTAATTTAACCGAATATGAAAAGTGATAGTGAATTTGTTCGTCATGTTGAATTGCATTTTATTAGTCAATTATTTCTGAATTATTTATTTAGGGTGTATAGAGACTATAATAATGAAAGAATAGTACGGGAAACATTATTTGTAGCTAATTTACTTTTTGCTGTCAATGTTGATGGGGGGGTATTTTCATCCAATATATAATTTTATGAAAGACTCAGTTTCCAGTGCTGTGTGCTTTTAATTTTACCTGCACTCAGTGGTTGTGACATAACGTAGTGCCCTTATAGCAAGAGTAAAGAACAATGTTCAATTTTCTCAAGACAAGTGTTGACCTAAACAAGCAAGTAGGTACTTTTGTTTAATAACCAAAACGTAAATAAGTATCATTGAGTTAACTTGGGAATTAAATTTTTCCTTTGTATATGTTGTGCAATTCAGATGATATAGATATCAAGAGTTCTTTCATATTTAACAAAATTATAACTAGACAAATGTGTAGTGTTCAAATGATTAAACTAAAGGTAGGGAAAAAATTTAGAATAGCAACAATAGCGCTGTTTCAAACTGTCTAAACAATTAAAGAAAAATATATGAGCTTTCTTGTGTTTTGAACACTCCGATGGAATTAAATATAATAATTTTATTATTAACTTTGTCTTTTAAGAACGCCTACAAAAATGTATCTATATGAGCTAAATCGGGGCTGTTTGGTGGCCATGTGCTTTTGTGTAACACATGTTGGTGAAATAATAATACAAAATGTCAAACAATAACAATGTTGTTATAATATCATCAGTCACAGCCTGCTGCGAAGTAAGTAATTATTGCGCTTCCGTCAGTAGCCATAAAATACCTATATACATATTTGAAGCATATACAGTATGACCCATTTCAAGTGGAAACACCTTCCTAACTCAGTTAGTTATTGGTCATCTAATTTCAACCAAATTTGGATCGATATCAAAGACCTTTACTATAGCTTTTTTGAGCAAAACAAGACTTATTTCAATCATTGGCGTGCATTTTTATTAAGAAAAAAAGGGTAAATTTTTCGAGAAGTCATATTAGGCATTTTTTTGTTGAAAAACCAATTCAATATTATTGATGAGCATGCTGTAAAACCGCTATATCCAGAATTTAACAACAAAATTGGTAATTTTAAATGGGCTGTGATTCAAAAACCAAAAATCAAAATGTTGTTAAATTCTGGATATAGCGGTTTTACTGCATGCTGATTAATAATATTGCATTAGTTTTTCAACAAAAAAATGCCTAATATAATTTCTCGAAAAATCAACCCTTTCTTTCTTAATAAAAATGTACGCCAATGACTGAAATAAGTTTTGTTTTACTCTAAAAGGATACAGTAAAGATCTTTGGTACCGATCCAATTTTGTTGAAATTAGATGGCCAATAACTGAGTTACGAAGGTGTTTCCATTTGAAATTGGTCACACTGTATGTCAAAAAGTATTACAGTTAGACATATCAACTCTTATACAGGGTGTTCCTTAATGACGTGCTAATATTTCAGGGTGTGATTTCTTAGGTTATTTTATGAAGAAAAGTTCATATGAACATACGTCCGCCAAGGCTTAAAGGCTATAGCGGGATAAGAAGATGAAAATTGCCCCCTCCTGGATTTTTATTTCAAATTGGCCATTCGAAAGGACATATTTAAAAACCCCTTCAACCAAATTTTCAGCCCCCTAGATGCTAATAGGGTGCTCCTATCGTAAAAAACGTGTTTTTTCGAAAAATAATTCTCCTTCTCGACTGTTTGCTCCAGAAAATCTGAAAAAATTCATGGACGTGTGTTTTTGAGAAAGAAAACACCCTGATTTTTCAGATGTTTCGAATCAAAACTGGGACCAGTTAAAATATTTGAATTTTTCAATGATTTTTTAAGCAATGAAGGTCATGATTAGAGAATATTATTTAGGTATTATGCAAATCACAACTTACACGCTTTTTTATTTATTATGAAAATACCTACTTTCTGTATATTGTTGCCCTAATCTGGGCACGCTAATATACTAGTCAGGTAAATACTTTAAAACACTCATTATTGGAGAACCAATCAAAACAACTACTCTTCTAGCTAATACTGACGAAGTATTGAATTACATGATAGGATTCTTAGCATTTTAAAGAAAAAAAAATATATTAGAAATACTTAAATCATTTATTTACATTTAGTCATTCACACTTTTTTTATTTCATATGAAATTATCTACTTTCTGTATATTGGGACCTTAATCGGGTCACGCTAATATACTACTTATGAAAACACTTTAAAACACTCATTATTGGAAAACCAATCAAAACAACTACTCTTCTAGCTAATACTGACGAAGTATTGAATTACATGATAGGATTCCTGGCATTTTAAGGCAAAAGAATATTGAAGATACTTAAATTATTTATTGAAATTCAGTCATTCACAAGAATTATTGAACCTTACATTCTATTTCAACTCTAGAAAAGTTGTACAAGTTTTTTCGAACTCGTTAGTTCTCATCAGTAGAGTATAGAAATATTCACTCATTATTTACAAGCCTATTCTTGATTTATTTTTTACAATTAATTATTTTTATTTATTTGCTTTTATCATGATTAGAAGAGTAGTTGTTTTGATTGGTTTTCCAATAATGAGTGTTTTAAAGTAGTATATTAGCGTGACCCGATTAAGGTCCCAATATACAGAAAGTAGATAATTTCATATGAAATAAAAAAAGTGTGAATGACTAAATGTAAATAAATGATTTAAGTATTTCTAATATATTTTTTTTCTTTAAAATGCTAAGAATCCTATCATGTAATTCAATACTTCGTCAGTATTAGCTAGAAGAGTAGTTGTTTTGATTGGTTCTCCAATAATGAGTGTTTTAAAGTATTTACCTGACTAGTATATTAGCGTGCCCAGATTAGGGCAACAATATACAGAAAGTAGATATTTTCATAATAAATAAAAAAGCGTGTAAGTTGTGATTTGCATAATACCTAAATAATATTCTCTAATCATGATAAAAGCAAATAAATAAAAATAATTAATTTTAAAAAATAAATCAAGAATAGGCTTGTAAATAATGAGTGAATATTTCTATACTCTACTGATGAGAACTAACGAGTTCGAAAAAACTTGTACAACTTTTCTAGAGTTGAAATAGAATGTAAGGTTCAATAATTCTTGTGAATGACTGAATTTCAATAAATAATTTAAGTATCTTCAATATTCTTTTGCCTTAAAATGCCAGGAATCCTATCATGTAATTCAATACTTCGTCAGTATTAGCTAGAAGAGTAGTTGTTTTGATTGGTTTTCCAATAATGAGTGTTTTAAAGTGTTTTCATAAGTAGTATATTAGCGTGACCCGATTAAGGTCCCAATATACAGAAAGTAGATAATTTCATATGAAATAAAAAAAGTGTGAATGACTAAATGTAAATAAATGATTTAAGTATTTCTAATATATTTTTTTTTTCTTTAAAATGCTAAGAATCCTATCATGTAATTCAATACTTCGTCAGTATTAGCTAGAAGAGTAGTTGTTTTGATTGGTTCTCCAATAATGAGTGTTTTAAAGTATTTACCTGACTAGTATATTAGCGTGCCCAGATTAGGGCAACAATATACAGAAAGTAGGTATTTTCATAATAAATAAAAAAGCGTGTAAGTTGTGATTTGCATAATACCTAAATAATATTCTCTAATCATGATAAAAGCAAATAAATAAAAATAATTAATTGTAAACAATGAAGGTTATATTTGGCTAACTTCTAAATAACAATTTTTTTGTGTACTTTTTCCCGTACTTTCAAATGCCGTGTCAGAATTACCATTTTCAGACCGGAACATGCTCAAAATTTGAAAATACCGTTTTTTTCGCATTTTTACCTCTCCACAATAAAATTGTGGAAGGTTACTAAAATTGGTCCAAAATCGAAAATCAAGATAACATCAAATCTTTACGTTCTGAGGTCCCAGGAATCCAAAAAAGTGGTTTCTGAAAAATGTCTGTTTATGTATGCGTGTGTGTATGTGTGTATGTATGTTAGCACGATAGCGGCGAAACTACTAAACGGATTTGAATGGAACTTTGCATGATGGTTTCTTTAGTGCTCCAGAAGATCTGAAAAGGTTTTGGTTGAGATCGGATTACGTTTAGTGCTGTTTTGTCACAACAAGTTGTTTATTTTATTAATACTAACAATTTGTAATCGAACCATTCAAAAAGCAGTAAAATTCTTTCGAGTTGGCTTCCGCGAAAAAAATTAAAAAACAAAATAACACGCTTCTTGTGTAAGATATATTTTATAGTCTAACTTAACGTTCGGTAGACTAGTGTGTTAAATCATGCTGACTGCCATACACTTTTTTTTTTAAGAACGTCAAGCCAATTGTGTTGGTAGGCTACTTAAATTCCGCTGCTGGTCACTATATATTTTGAATATTTTTTTTGACAGTTACTTTCGCGCTCGAAGGATTATTTGACAGCTGTCAGATAAAATGCGTCTATAAGTTGTTAGTTGGAGAACTGTCACTTTGACACCTGTCAAAAAATTTTGTCACTAACTTTATTGGGGGGGGGAGAAATGTCACTTTGACAGCTGTCAAAATTCTAGTTCCAAAACTTTCCTGGGGAATTTATTTTTTGACAGTTGTCCAAAAATTTTTAAGTTGATATTGCACCTCGTTTTTAGGTTATTTATGATTGTTTATGTAGTTTTAAGGTTATGATTAACGGAAATGTTTCCGGCGATGCGTCGGAAATAGGTTCAAAGTTTTTGGACTTTTAATGTCAATGTCACTTTTATTACGATTTGATGAAAAACTCACTCTGGACCCAGTTAAAGGCTGTCCGTAATCACGCGGGCTCCTTATGGGTTATGTAGGCTCCACACAGCTACCACCGGCTTTAAACTTTCTCTTCTCTCGAAAAAAAAAACAATTGGCCTGACGTTCTTAAAAAAACGTGTATGGCAGTCTGCACGCTTTAACATACTAGTCTACCGAACGTTAGGTTAGACTAAAATATATCTTACACAAGAAGCGTGTTAATTTGTTTTTTAATTTTTTTTGCGGAAATCAAATCGAAACGGTGCAAGTGTGATATATCGTTGAAATCGGAATTTTTACTGCTTTTTGAATGGTTCAATTACAAATTGTTAGTAATCATAAAATAAACAACTTGTTGTGCCAAAACGGCACTAAACGTAATCCAATCTCAACCAAAAAATCTTCTGGAGCACTAAAGAAACCCCCATGCAAAGTTTCATCCAAATCCGGTTAGTAGTTTCGCCGCTATCGTGCTAACATATATACACACATACACGCACACATACACTCAGACATTTTTCAAAAATCACTTTTGGATTCCTGGGATCTCAGAACGTAAAGATTTGATGTTATCTCAATTTTCGATTTTGGACCAATTTTAGTAACCTTCCACAATTTTATTGTGGGGAGGTTAAAATGCGGAAAAAACGGTTTTTTCAAATTTTGAGCATGTTCCGGTCTGAAAATGGTAATTCTGACACGGCATTCGAAAGTACGGGAAAAAGTACACAAAAAATTGTTATTTAGAAGTTAGCCAAATATGACCTTCATTCCTTAAAAAATCATTAAAAAATTCAAATATTTTTCCTGGTCCCAGTTTTGATTCGAAATATCTGAAAAGAATCTGGGTGTTTTCTTTCTCAAAAACACACGTCCATGAATTTTTTCAGATTTTTTGGACCAAACAGCAGAGCAGGAGAAATTGTTTTCGAAAAAACACGTTTTTTACGATAGGAGCACCCTATTAACACCTAGGGGGCTGCAAATTTGGCTGAAGGGGTTTTCAAATATGTCCTTTCAAATGGCCAAGGAAAAGGAAATGTTAAAACAATCACCTTCATTTTTTTGTCACGTGACTGCAGGCTATTGTTTTTTTAATTTTAATTTAAAAAATATAAATGCAACCATACAACTTTTATGTTTAACTTTTTTTTATAACTTTAGAAAGGAGGCGAGGGGGTCAAAATATAATGAATAACCATGTACATATCAAAGTCTCTACATATTCTGAAAAATTCAGCTCGGTAGTCAAAATGTCTGAGTCGGATCGGATTGTACTGCGACTTTCAGCTGTAGGCGATTAAAAATTTTAATCTAATCACCTCCAGATCATGCTAATGTGGTTGGTGAAAGTTAGCGAGTGCAGTATTCGAGAGTAGCATTCCATTGTATTGGTATTTATCGTAGTCAAAATATATTTTCTTTCAAATGAGTAATTTGCTATGGATTGACCATTAGACCAACCAATAGGATGTTTAGTACCATTTATATTTCAGCAGAATATAGGTACACTCTATTAAGTACAGTGGTATAAATAGACTAAGAACCAAAGAATAAGATGGGTGAATTTGCCCAAGTAAGAATTGTGCTCGTTTTGTTTGCTTGGATTGTTCTCAGTATCACTTAGAATTGTACCAAATTTCAGCCCTTAATATTAAACCGTTTTCGAGTAAACAAAAAATCGAAAATTTTCGAAAATAATTTTTATCTATTGAACGGCACAACAGATTTAAATAAAATTTTAGCCAATCACAGATACTATCAGAACATAAACGTGGAATAAATTGGAACAAAATCTGACAACGGGTACATTGAAAAAAAAAAATTAATTTTTCTGGATTCTTGAAACCCCTATCAAGATTCGGCACAACTGCCAATTTCTTTTGTAGAATCCTGAGACGGATCTTTACCACACATAATGTTTCTGAAACGATTAATGGTACTTGAAAAAAATAAAGTATTCTTTTTTATTTTTTAAATGATGATACGCTGATGTTAAGATTATCATCTGGGAACGGTATTCTATAATTCCTAAATTTTTTCAATCAGTATTATCAGTAGAAGATCTTTAAAAAAAATAAAATGTCCTTTTTTATTTTTTAAATTATGATAACGCTGATGCTAAAATTTAAATATTTTTGGGATAGTATTTTATAATACTTAATTTCTTGAAATCAATATCATTTATGAGGAGTCCCAAAAAAGATGTCTTTACCCGTGCTATCTATGCGCATGCCTAGCTTCTAGTTGTCGTCCTGTCGCAATCATTCGCGACGTTGTCAAAAGATCAGAGGCAAAAGCCGGGAATTTTAAAGTGGTCAAACGCAATAACATTGAGCGATCGGAAAATGGAGAGAAAATGTTGGCAGTCTGGCAACACCAGAGGTTGCTCCAGTCAGTTGTTTGGTGTCTGATTGATATTATCCGTTTATCATGGAATATATGAATATCATGAAATAATATTATCATGCGTTTTAAGAGCATAAAATCTTGTTGACAAACTCAAACTGATCCGACTAGCAATGGTAAAGTCCAACAACTCCAGCATTTTAAAAGTCTTTGGACGTGTAAATTGTGCACTCTTAACTTGGAATACTGGAAAATAATGCACTGAGAAAATAGTTTCAGCCAAACTGCAAAACTGAATTTCAAAAAATACGTATCTCTACTAGACGAAAATGATTTTTCTATAGCGCTAAAATGCTAGTTTTGCTGATGGACTTAAACTACATCAGACGATACTATGGCAATGTTACGGGAACCATAGTAGAAAAATTCATTTTCGCGCATATACCTACACATGCTGTCTTATACCGGGTGCCACAGGCTAGTGGCTCCCCCTATATTTTTTTTATTTTTAAACTTATCCATTTGAAATTTGGGGTGCATAAACTACCTGTAAAAATGCATTTTTGGACGTAAAAATGGTATGAGACCATTTCCGGTTTACCCGGAAATGACCGCAACTATTTAAATGGAGCACCCTGAATATTTTTATATATTTGGATTCAGGACAACATTTTGAGTATACCATGAGATTTTCGTGAATTTTTGAGTCGATGTTCAGTTTTTTAAAGCATTTTGAGACATTCGTCTAAAGTGCTTTGGAATACCAAAATGTGTTCTACGGCAGGTAAAGTCCAAGGGAAAAATATAATTTTTCGTTTAATTTCGTTAATAACTATTTACGAAGCCTCCAAAATTGAACAAACCACTTTTTTATTGAAAACTTTTTTTTTAATGGGAAGGTGGTGGCTCCTAGTGTTCAATAAATTATAGATTTCTTTCTGAATTCATTGATATCCATTTCAAATCCATGCTATTTGTTTTTCTATTTTATAAAATTTATTTAAGAAAAGAGGGAACCAAACAGCTATTATTCACAAAAAGGTAGTTATTCACATTTCATTATTAGACATATGATTTTTGCAAAGGCAACTACGTTAATGTTCAAGAAAAATTATATTGAAAGTGATTTTTATTTTTAAATAAATTCAATAAAATAGAGAAACAAATAGCATCATATATTTGAAATAGATATTAATGAATTCAGAAAAAAATCTATAATTTATTGAACACTATGAGCCACCACCTTTCCATTTGAAGAAAAAGTTTTCGATAAAAAAGTGTTTTGTTCAATTTTGAAGGCTTCGTGAATAGTTATTAATGAAATTAAACGAAAAATTATATTTTTCCCTTGGACTTTACCTACCATAAAACAAATTTTGGTATTCCAAAGCACTCTAGACGAATGTCTTAAAATGCTTTAAAAAACTGAACATCGACTTAAAAGTTCGCAAAAATCTCATGGCATACTCAGAATATTGTCTTGAATCGAAATATGTAAAAATATACAGGGTGTTCCATTTAAAAATGAAAAGTTGCGGTCGTTTCCGGGTAAACCGGAAATGATCTCATACCGCTTTTTATGTCCAAAAATCCACTTTTACAAGTAGTTTATGTATCCAAAATTTCAAATGGATAAGTTAAAAAATAAAGGAAATATAGGGGGGAGCCACTAGCCTGTGGTACCCGGTATATTATACAGGGTGTTTCGAAAGTATTGGGACAACGCTTAGCAGTAGATACTTGGCACCAAAACAAGTCGATTTAACTCAAAAAGAAGTGGTCCAACTCTTTTCGTTTTCAAGATAGAAGGTGGTAAAATAAAAAAATTGTTTTCGTAATTTGTCTTTATCTTGGAGACTAGAATACGTATCTACTTCAAAGTTGGTAACGATATATTTTTCAGGTCGCTAATTATAATGGTGATATTGCCGATGTCATATTTTATAGATGGCGCTAGTACAGTATGTGACACTTTAAGCCATAACTTTTTTGAGGTTAGGTTTTGGACATCGTCTTCTATTATAATCGAAACGAAATTTAGTTTCTTAAAGACAATGTTTACTTGTTTAAACTCGATAAAATACACCCTTTCAGAAAAATACGCGATTTACAACTTTGTCACTCACCTGTTCGAAGAAATTCAACACCCCGGGTGTTTTGAAAAAATTGAGACAACGCTTAGAGAAGACTCTTGACATCAAAACAAGCCAATTTAATCCAAAAAGGTGCGGTCTAACTCTTTTCGTTTTCAAGATACAAAGTGGTATAGTAAAAAAAAATTGTATTTGTATTTTGTCCCTATCTTGGAGAATATTATACGCACTATTGACGATTTCAAGACATCATACTTGACGTACACCTACTAGATAAGAAACAGCATTTAGGTACAATTGAATTTCTTGGTGTGTGATAAAGTTGTAAATCGCGTATTTCTTTGAAAGCATGCATTTTATCGCGTTTAAACAAGTACACCTTTTCTTTAGGAAACCAAATTGCGTTTCAATTATAATAGAAGACGACGTCCAAAACCTAACCTCAAAAAAGTTATGGCTTAAAGTGTCATGTAAAAGTCCTGTAACTAGCGCCATCTACAAAATATGGCATCAGCAATATCACCATTGTAATTAGCGACCTGAAAAACATGTCGTTATCAACTTTGAAGTAGATGCGTATAAATTACGAATACATTTTTTTTACTTTACCACCCCGTATCTTGAAAACGAAAAGAGTTAGACCACTACTTTTTGAGTTAAATCGACTTGTTTTAATGTCAAGAATCTACGGCTAAGCGTTGTCCCAATTTTTTGGAAACACCTTGTATATATTGTGAAATTCTAAAGTAATATTAAATGGTAACATGTGCATCAGAGTATTTGAGGTTAGAAACTTTATTTATCTAACTCGATATTTTGTTGATATTAAGATTTTTATTAAAAAAAAATTAAGGGCTTCTAAATATTAAAGGACTTGACTTTTGTCATTTCAGAGTTTTGTTTTTTATTGATGAATTTCGGTGAATAATAATAATTTCTTCTGATGATGCCGATTTCAAAAAATTTGGAATTATAAAATACTATCCCAACATGGTACAAAAAAATGATAATTTTAGCATCGGAGTATCATAATTTAAAAAATCCAAGGAATCACTATAGTCGGAGAACGAGCAATGTGAACAACCACCTAAAAAAAATTGATTCTTATGTAAATCGACCTGGCGGATCCGATTTTCGAGTTCACCAGACAATCCGGAATTGAGAAACTGGTCAAAATCGGCAATTTCCGAAAAATTCTCAAATTTTATGGATATTTTTTAATTTTTACTTATCACCCTATTTATCCCTTAGTTTAAGCCCGATTAAATTGAAATTTTTAGGAGAGTCAATTTAGACCTTTGTTATCATGACCGACATGACAGAAATGCAAAAAATTTACGTGTCAACAGTAATATTTTTTTTAATAGTTGGTGACACGAAATTTGTTAAAAATGCAGCAACAAATACTCGATCGAGAAAACTTTTTTGTTTTTAAAGATAGATGTATATAGTAACCTACAAAGTTATAGCCAAAGAACCAAAGAAACTTTTTTATTTCAGTGATTTTTTTGATAACTGGCTTGGTTTTTAACATAACGGTGCCACAATATAGAAAAGAACTATGCCGGCCGCGGCCGGTCACGTACTGCACAAGCGATAACGCCATGCATAGCTTGGATTTGTATTGTACTAATAATAACCTATTTAATAATCGTTTATTCAGTAAATTTTAATTTTGAAAAAGGAACAAAATATAAAAAATAAAGTTTTAAATTTTGATAAAGGCAATTTAGACATACTCATTTTATTTCCACATTTAACTTCTATTCGTATAATTAAGCAGCAATATTTAAGAGATAGTTAACACATTTGTATTTTTTTTATCGCAAATTATACAACGTTTTGGGCTTTCAACGGTCTTCCTTTTTTTATAACCAGTATTAGCCACATCTGCTTTTTGTTTATAAGCTTTTCGGATGTAATTTCTTCTGCATCTTGCATGATAGACAGGACATTTTGACAAAAATAAATCCCTTTTTTGGTGTAATATTTCAACTTAAGAGAGATATCATCCGACTTTATAGAAACTGCTTTAAATGCTTAGTCCAGTGCTTCTTCTGTAACATCCTGCACAGTTTCTTCACTATTTTGTTGGCAAAATATGCATTTCATAAAGTTTAACTCTGGGTTTAACCGTTAAAAAAAAGTTGAAAACGCGCACAAAACTGCTGACGTTAACAAAATTGCTTAAAAGTTGTTCTTTGTTCAAATTAAATATTAAAACTAGTTTTAAATATCTGGAAAAGAAATTCCGTTACTTTAATTTGCACTTTACCCTCTATAGCACTTTCCTAACGCAATAATAATAATTATTATAGCTGCAACTCATCAATTTTCAATAAGAATAAGCGTCATAAACCACACAGACGACAACTCCTGTCGATCGGTTAAAAACAACTAAATAAACGTTTTATAATAGCTATTTATGTAACCAGTTACAAAAGACGTAACAATACGAGTTACACAAGATTGTCTTTCGTTACATACATGATTTTTCTCATTTTAAAATTCTAAAAACAACATAATATAGTGCAGTACCTAGAGGTAAAAAATATACAAAACTTCGGAATAATGTCATATTGAACGGATATCGTTCATTTTTGGCAGTATAATAGTAAATGCTTCACAGAAAAGTTTCTATATTGTGCGGGGGCTTGCTAATTTATAGGGGGTGGATGTCACCCCCTCTCAGGGGGTGGCATCCAAGTCAATATCTTAAACGGTTCCAGAGTAAACGTGCACACAAGAAAAGTTACAGACAGACCGACAGACAGAAATTTTTTTTCGCTCGAACATAAAATCTCAACCTTTCATGACATTTTAAGCCTATTTGAACAACAAAAACTTTTTAAAATTTTTTTGTCGTTACTACACTTCCACTGGATGTGGAAGTAATATATGACAATTTTAACATCAGCGTATCATAATTTAAAAAAATAATAAAGAGCATTTTATTTCTTTCAAGTACCAAGTACCCATTTGATCGGTTTAGAAAAATTGTGTATGGTAAAGAACCATTCCAAGATTCTACCAGAAAAAATTGGTAGTGTTGCCGAAACTTTATAGTGGTTAAAAAATTCAAAAAAATGTATGCTTTTTTTTCAAAGTTTCCATCGTTAGATTCTGTTCCAATTTATTCCACGTTTATGTTCTGGTAGTATCTATAATTGGCTACAATTTTATTTTGATCGGTTATGCCGTTCAATAGATAAACATTATTTTCCAAAATTTTCGATTTTTTTACTCGAAAACGGTTTAATATTAATTGCTGAAATTTAACAAGCAAAAAAAATGAGCACAATCCATGCGGGGGCAGATTCACCCATCTTATCCGACTATAGCCTTTAAACCTAAAACGTGGTCAATTAAGGACTCCACCGATACTCAAAGGAATAACAGGAACCTCATTATTGAGGTTTGGCGGCAGTACTGCGAAAATCTTTTCGAAAGTGACCATACTGAGCGGTGGCGGCTCGTGATATTGTCTGCAGAGGAGGCTTGATATTTTGAAAGACAATTAGAGAAATTTCTACAAGTAAAAGATATTAATTTGGAAGATTGGAAGATATGCTGCTTCTTCCAAAGGGAGGCTCAGCCTCCTCTGCCTTCCCTGACGAACCGCCACTGATACTGAGGCAGAAGGTAATTGGCAACAGGACTGCGAACGTGAACCTTCGGTACTGAAATCAAAAGTGTAGGCAATCATACAAAACTAAAAACTGCAAAGCAGTTTGTGTCAAGAAACTTACAGCCAAGGAAACCTTCACAGATTATACCAAAAACTATAGGAGACAGAAATATTCCCCTCAATGATTGGAGAACCTCCATCTTCGTTCCACTATGTAAGAAGGGAGTGACAGATTAATATTAAACGATAAAATAATGGCTGTATATTCTTCAATCTAGACTTCACCATTATCTCTCTTAGCAAATACCTCTTGAGCAAGCAGGCTTTGTTGAAGATGCAGTACTAGAAAAGATGAACTTGCAACAACTTAATGGGAAGGCAAGAGAATATTACGTATCTATGTACCTTTGTTTCGTAGACTACCCTAAGAGTTTTGACAATGTGGAATGTGACAAACTGTGGGCAGTGTTATTGGAGACGGAGTCACCCGAACATCTGCTCTCTATTATTCACAGACTCATGAAGAAAACTCTGATTTGGCGAAAGAAGACAATAGTAGCTCCGCCAAATGTAAAGTCGGTAAAGGCGTCAGATAGGGCTGTGTTCTGTCTTTCAACATCTATAGTGAACACGTGATTCATCGTGTGCCGGAGGACTAACAGGGAGAAGTAGCTATGGGTGGAACCAAGATTTCTAATTTGAGATTTTCGGATGACAATAACTTCATTGCAGCGGGCGAGGATGAGCTCACGAACACCTACTGGACAGATTGATTGTATACCGCAGAGAATGGTAATGAATATGACAAGGGTATTTTTCTGTATATTAATTTATTCTTCGAATGATGTGATTGTATCGCAATAATTATCATGAAATAAACTTGTAATTGAGGACCCTTGTGTTTTTTAAGTGCGTCTAACAATCGGCAACTTGTTAATTGAGTAAAATTTTGCTCTTGGTAATATTACAAGAAGAAAATGCGCACAAAAAAATTGATAAAAGCATGTAATTTTTATCGATTCCAAAAAATTATATGTTGTGAAATAGTATTTAAAGATTCTATTAAAAATATATAGTGGGTGTGCCAAAACGATATGATGATTAAAAAATTAAAAAATATATATACTTTTTTTCGGTGTTCCGTCATCAAATATTTTTTCAATTTTTTACTAAATGTGCTTAATTATATCTATACCACATTTTTTCAAATTTAAGCCGTTCAAAAGATATAAATTATTTTCAATATATTTAATATATTTTATTACAATCAAATGGCCTTAGTACAGTCTGTTATTATTTTTATATCTTAGCTTATCCCACTGTATTTGATGCTGTGTACTTTCTTCTTCTGAAATCCAAATTGATTAAAGTGCTAAAAGTGAACCTATTCGATTGGCCAATATGCGATGTTGTAAATTTTACAGACAGAACGAGGAGAGCAGTAACGGCGGGGGGGCCCGTCTTCACGAATCCATCGTTTCGAATCATGCCTGCATCAGCGCGGATTACGAGTTGGCCATGATACTGAAGGAGATCCGTTTCATAACTGACCAGCTGCGTAAAGAAGATGATGCCGCGAACATAACTAGAGACTGGAAATTCGCGGCAATGGTGGTCGACAGACTGTGCCTTATCATATTCACTCTGTTTACGATCATAGCCACGTTAGCGGTGTTGTTCTCTGCGCCCCATATCATTGTATCGTAGCCACCCCGTCCCACTGCAGAACCACCATAAACTAGATGAAATAGTTGCCACACGCGGATCCTACACGGTGGCCCTCAAAATTTCGTTTATCGTTTTCTCGGTTTATTTACGCTCGTATTTATGAATGGTCGCATCTACCTGAAATAGCAGTAGTTATATAGTGAGGGTTCTAACTCATTTGCCTGAGCAGAGTGACAATGGGGGTTCTGATGCCCTCGTTAACCTCCGCCCTCTTAGCTATTAGTCGTGGATCTAACCATATAGATTGATCCTAAGACTATTAGCTAGCCCCGCCCACTACCCCGTTAGTAACCCCCATTGTCACTCTACTCAGGCATGCGAGTTAGAATCACCAGTATATAACTACTAGTATCAGAGTAGAGAAAACAAAATAAAATATTTCTTACGGAAAATTTTAGGCAGGTGTCAAAATGCATGGTCGGTGTCTCGCTACCCCAAGACGCCATTGTAAAGCAGTTACCGTAAATATAGATTTTTTTCAGATGTCACATATTACTATGGAAACTATCGAGAAAAGTCAGGATATCAAAAATGAATGTTAAAAAAGTTTCTACACCTTGGTTTTTTTCTTTCATTTCTGTGCAATAAACATCGACGTAGGTATGGCCTAGTACTCAGAAGTCTTGACCATTAATTTTGTCAAAATTTGAAGTAGTTTAACTTGAAAAATGCACGAAGAAGGCAAAGATTTAAAATTAATATTTTCTTTTGATTTTTCGTATATTATTATCAAAAAAGACTTAGACAGTAATAGAATTTTAAATTGTCGTCAATTTGGTTTTAGAAATAAATGTTCCATCACTAAGGCAGTTTTTAAATTAGTGTGCTACATAGTTGGGGGCCTTAAGGAGGGCAAACATGTAGCTTGTGCGATCTCTCCAAGGCCTTTGACTGTGTCCCATATGAAATACTTCTGGTAAAGATGAGGTTTTATGGTATTCGAGGTTTGCCATTGAATCTTTTCTTTTCTTATCTGAACAACAGACATCAATGTGGCTCTGTAGATAATATAAACTCAGAACTTCTTCCTGTTAAACACGGGGTGCCTCAAGGTTCTATTTTAGGCCCCCTACTCTTTATCTTATGTGTTAATGATTTTTTTTCACTTTGTCACCAAAAAAAATGCATCGCTTATACTGACAATACATCCAACATTGATTTTTAATTTGAACATTCTTGGCCTAAGTGAGGATAGCTTTAGTTCTATCAAACAAGCTGGTGCTTGGTTCTCTTCAAATAATTTTAAATTAAATGAAGAAAACATCCAACAAATTGTTTTTTCAACAAATAATTCACTAATTAAAAGTAACTGCTAAAATTCTTGGCATTGTCACTCTTAGCTGGTTCAGTCACAGAAAAACTCTCTAAACCTTCAATTATACAATCACATCCCTAACGACGTAAAATCTCTTAATTTTATTAGTTTCAACAAAACAATAAAAAACACATTTTAAAATATTGTTTCTATTCAATTGATGAATTTTAAACACACTTTGTTGAAACCTTTTATGTTTGCCTCCTACTTGTTTGGTATGCTCTGGCCATTTCGTATCATCTTGCCTTATTTCTTTTTTTGTATTTTCATATTATGTGAGGTATATGTATATGTAATTGATGAGTGTACTTTTTTATAGTTTTGTATTTTCTATTTCTGACTTGCCAAAAACATCAAACTTGCAACTTGGTCAAATAGAAATATCTTATCATATCTATCTTATTAAGTGTGTGAAAGAAATTGATTGGATTGTTTAGCTGAAACAGTATATTTAAAGAAACTACATTTTTTTGTATGTCTAAAGATGATTGTTTATAACAAATTCTAATAAGAACATGTTCTTTTGAAAACAAATGATATTTTTAGATTATAAATCACTTTTAAAATAAATAATACATTTGATCTGTTATTTCAAGAGTTACAAAAAAGTTTAAATGAATTTTTTTGACAGAACGCAATTTTAAGAAATAAATTATTTGCAATTTCGATTTTTATTAAAATGTAATATAAAACTTGGCCATTTTTTTTATCGCGAACGGTTATACTAAGAACCAAATTACAGGGAATTAAATTAAATTTCATTTTGTAATGAGCATTTTTTTGTAGGCCCCTTAGTTTTTGAGTCAACCAAGAAGGAAATTTGACTTTTAGAAGGGGGTGAAAAAAACAATAAACATTAAACAAATCATATCTCGGATAATGTTTGGCCAAATTAGACGGGGCAAATTTCAAATTAAAGGTAACTTCATAATCCTCAAATTATATATTCGACACTTTTCGACAATATTCGTGTTTTCAAGATATTTGCAGAAAAACGTATTTAACCCCTTTCCTCCTCCCCAAAATTTTAGTCGGCAGTCTATTTTGGTTAACTTTTCTTACATGTGTATGAGACTCGAAACAACAGTATTTTACAATAATTTTCAGGTCGCGTCGGTTCCCAAGTCAAAATCTAAATGCATTCCTGTACAGCTAATTTCAAGATATTCGTAAAAATATTCGGTGAAAGTCGGTTGAAATTGCAAATGATGATACTTCTTTTTAGGCCATATCTGAGATATTCGTGAAAAATTTACTTATGCGGCCATTTTTTCAAAATGGCGTCTTAAACAGGCGAGCTACGAGATTACTTTTAAATAAATTTCCAGAGAAAAACCTTTTGGTATATCTTTTCGGAAGCTATTTTCACTGGCTAAAATGCATACAAACATTTGAAAATCATTACCATTTTTATTGAAATGGGACATTACTTTGGATGATACATACATATTATCCTACTAATACCGACTGGTATATACTTAAAATAGATATTCATATGATTTTTAGGAATTTAAACAACCAAATTAATACATTCAGAGGAAAATTTAGAGTAGTGCCTTCAAAAGATGTATCTTTCGTTTAAAGAAAATTACGGCCTGAGTTAGAAATTGCCACCTTGTATATTTTTTCAAAAACTAACACAAAATAATAATGCACTTGGAATATGTTCGATTTTTTTACACACATTGAATGTTAAACATGCCCATATAAAATTATATTGTGTAGGAATTACTACATCGTATTTTTTCTGTGGCAGTATAGTATGTATTTCTAGGTCCAGTTTAAGTATTCTACACCAACTATCGATCAGTGATTTTTCGTTGACCTAAGATCCGTTTGCATTTTTCTGTCAGCTATATCGATATCTCGAAATATTTCAATTTAAACAAATACCTACCATTGTTGGAAGCAAGTGTAAAGTGTGTTATCTTACCCATAGCGGAAATAAAATATACAGGGTTAGGCAAAACTTTGGCTGACAGCAATATTTTATCCAACTTTTGACTTTTAAAATAACAGTAGGCTCCTTGCATGTGCCATACATTTTAAATTAATTCATATATATAAATATAGTGATACTAAACATTAGCAATTATCAAATTTTTTTCATAATTTATAACTGGAAAATATTTAAATCACCGACTAATATCCGAGAGGAGAGGCGTGTCTGAGAGCACACTCATATTGGACGTGACGTCATCTAACAGTATGTCTCTGCGAGTTCAATGATTCGGACATATAATTCGTGCAGTTTGCTGTTATTTCATGAAATTATTTAGTTGTATTCGATCTGTGATATTAAATTATAATGTGTATTTAAGTGTACCATATTTAAAAGGTTTTAAATTATTTTAAACATGACTGAAAAAGTTTATTTCAAAGGTCAATCGGATAATTTACGCCGTATGCCTGCCAGGTATGCCATGTGCTATTGCATCACAAAAATATTCATAAATAAAAAACTAGATGAAAGTCCTAGATGAAATTTTTTTTTCAAAAACTTCTGTATCTTGGCTTCAGTTGCTTCGCTGCATGTATATGAAAATGTGTAAAAATAAAAAGTTTATCGTTTAGTCAAAATATGAGTACATTCTAGCGAAGTAATAAGTTCATTGTTATTTAAAGAAATTAATAAACAATAATTGATAGAATCAAAAAACCATTGGAAGCGCTCAGTTTGTGTACTTGCATTTAAAAAAAAGACAGATCGATAGCTCGATTTGACTTGAAGATATGGCGGTTTAAATGTTAAAAAACACGATTTTTTTAATCAACCAATTTAAGTTTTTTCGAAATAAAAAATATATGTACCACAAAAACATATCGTAAATGGCCTTTCCTATGTAGAATTGTTCACTTTATAAAAACTATAAGGTCTGGTCTGGTTCTACGAAGATTTTTTTTTTTTGAGAACGGAGGGACTGTTATAGTCTATTTCGCTCCGCTATCAAGATATTACAAGGGCAACATCCATAATTGGAATTAATTTAAAATGTATGCTAGCGCTGTGGCGTCTCCTGTTACATAACGTCATGCATTGTTTGCGAGTCTAACGGATTTATTCAAACTTTAATGTTGAATACCGTTTGTAAAAGAAAAAATAAGAAAAAATCTTTTACACATTGTGTTTTGTATTGAGTAAAGATTCTTAAAATACTAAAATTATATTTTTTTGTAAGGGATTTATTGTCGCTCTAATCTATCGAGTTGGTCATGTATGTCGAATATACCTACTACACTAATAAATTGTTTCATTTTATATTCACGTACACACACTTATAAATACAACAGAATTATATAGCGAGGAAAGTGCGAGCAGAAAGGAGTTGTGATGAATGGAACCGGATATAGGAAGTCGTAAAGTTGGGTATAAAATGGCTTTTTACCAAATTATCCTTAAAAATTCTCTAAAGTACCCATTTTTCCTACTGACAACTACTCCTTATGCAAAATGGCTATTTAAAATAGAAAAATACAACTCGCTTTGCACAAAAACATAATTTATTTTAGATATTGTCTATAAGTAATTATTTATTTGTGGGATATTTATAATTTCTCATTCTTTATTTTGGGAATTTTGTTATTTCTGCAAAAGTATTTAAAATTTTAGGAAAGATACCTCTGCGCCAAAGGAGTTAGACAGATCTTGGTTTTTGAATAGTTATGATTACTACAAAATGCCTCACGCCCAAAAATATATAAACCATAACAAAAGTGTTTAATAGCTTTTTATATAGTGTGTTTAGTACATCGATAGAAAGTTTTAACTGTGTGATAAAAGTAATAATTTAGAATCTATACGACACAGAGTGACCCATTTAAAAGCTGCCTCTCTAAAATGTTTATTTATTGTATGATTTGAATCAAGTATAGAACAGATTAGGATCTAACTATGACCAGAAAAACATTCGCCTTCTACAAATTCAAAGCCACCTGCGGTACCAAAATATGCGGAAAAAATCAAAAAATCATATCGGAAAATTTTGTTAAGGTTTTTGGACAAGTCCAAAATTTAATCAAAATTAAAAAATTTAAATTTTAAAAATTTTAAAAATCATTATTTAAAAAAAACTGCAAATTACTTGACAACTACCTGGCAGCTTGGGTTTAAT
Source organism: Rutpela maculata (assembly GCA_936432065.2). Classification (NCBI taxonomy): domain Eukaryota; kingdom Metazoa; phylum Arthropoda; class Insecta; order Coleoptera; family Cerambycidae; genus Rutpela; species Rutpela maculata. Next base: position 5,241,744 of record OW386294.2, read on the forward strand.
TTCAAACAAAATTGTCATAGTACAGTTTTCGAAATAAAAAAAACCATTTCGGACTTGGACATTATTTTAATCAAAATTTCAATGTTTTTTTTTATTTTGATTAAATTTTGGACTTAACGTTTTTGGACAATTCCGAACAAGTTTCATTAACAAAATTTTCCGGTAAAAAAATGCCTAATATGTTTTTTTGTTTTTTTCCGCTTACTATGGCACCGCAGGTGGCTTTGAATTTGTAGGAAGCGAATGTTTCTCTAATAATTAGATCCTAATGTGTTCTATACTTGAGTAAAATTTGACTCATCATATACAGAGTATCAAAAACGTTGAGATATCGACCCTATTAGATATTTTTGTTTGTTAATGGAATCTCTGTTAGTGAACAACATAATTACACTATTGAAAGGTTTTATCCGTTTAAAAAAAAATATTCACAAAAATTGAAATTACATTTTCTCGAAAATAGCATACATTTAAATAACTTTTAAAACTTCTTTGTTTTATCCCCTTTCCAATGGTGTTACCAGTTATGATGCAATGCTGGTAAATTTAACCTTCAAATTTTTATTTTTTATTTATTTTTTTTATTTCACTTGCCTTTATTTATATTAACGTCCTGGCGAAGTTTAGATAATGCTACTCTACCACTCGCCATTGAAACCGGTACCGTCTCACACCAATGGAAAAAATTACTGGAATTAATACTGTTATTTTGACCCAAACTATTCGCTCCCGAATAATTAGAAAAAAAAAGACATAAAAAGAAATGTTTAATAGAAAAGATTTTCAAACGGAACACCCTGTATATTTTTGCATTTTTGGATTATTCTTTTATTTCCGAACAAATTTTATTAACCACGTTCTATACCTATTATTAACGGTTTACAATATATCGACGGTTTAATCTTGATTCAGTTATGTTCCATATTCTTAAACTAATAAGGCAGCAAGACGGAGCACCACCGCATAATTCGAACCTTGCAACACGCTTCCTGACTGAGAGATTTGGAGGGAAGTGGATTGGTAATCAGGGACCTGTTAAATGGCCTGCACGATCACCTGATATGAGCCCCTTAGATTTTTTCTTATGGGGTCATTTAAAACAAGTTGTATAAACTGAGAAACCAAATAGTCTTAATGATTTAAAAAATAGGATAACTCATGCTTGCCAAATAACCCCAGATGTCATAAGGAGTTCTTGTACACGAGAACTTTTAAGGAGGTATGAGTTGTATCAAATAGAATATGGGCGACAATTTGAGCATCTTTTATAATAATTATAATATTTACTGTTTTTTGTATTGTAGTATTCATTATAATTACGTTAATAAAAAAATGTTATCCAAAAACTTTAACTGCAAATATCTCAACAATGGTTAATGATAGGTATAGGACATGGTTAATAAAATTTGTTCAGAAATAAAAGGAGAATCCAAAATGCAAAAATATACAGGATGTTCCATTTAAAAAAGTAAAGTTGCATAACCTGCCGTCTTTTTGAGGCACCTTGTACATTTGAAAATAAAATGGTTAAATGCATCTTTTTAAACAGAATAACTTTTCTATTAAACATTTCTTTCTATGTCTAACCGTTTCCGAGATAATGCTTGTCCAAATAGAGCTGGGACACCCTGTATATAGCTCAGAGGCGGTTAAAAGTGAAATTTTGGTCGAAAATATAAAAAACAGTTTTTCCGAAATGTTGAAAAAATAAAACTGGTTTGTTCACTATTAACCTCTTAAACCAAAACAATCGAGGTATGATAGGTACACTACATTTTAACATAATTACGCTTTCTTTTTTTTAATCGGTTTGTTTTTTACATTAACTTAAGTTGAAAACTTGTTATGTTATTTTTTACCAAGCATTGAAAAAGCCACTGATATTTTTAAAAGGACCCACGTAGCAAAAATTAATTATACGTGAGCCAAATACATGTTATTCATAAGATTTTTCGAGAAACTAACAGAAATATCATATATGGGTTTTTTTGCTTAAAAAAGCAATACAAGAAACTTAATTTTATGAAAACCGTGTCTTTTTGCATTTCGTTTTGTAACTTGGTGAATTTTAATTTTACTGAAACAAAGATAAAACCAAATTGTAAATAATTTGATCAACTTTCAATTTTATAAGAAGCTTTCAACTAGCTAGCTTCGTCATCTATTTCTAATGTTGCATGTTGGTGGTTTTCGAAAGGTCATATTTCCACCAATTTTAATTGCACAGAATTGAAAGGGAAAGTAAATTGTAGATAATTCTGTAAGCTTTATTTTCGGTATCTTGACTTTTTTTGCAGCTTCCATAGTTTTTGGAATATTCGTGAAAAATCATTTTGTGGCCATTTTTAGAAAATGGCATCTCGGCACAGCGAACTACTGACTACGCATTTTAACACAGTAATAGTAACTTTTTGGATTTTTCCAAAGCTGCTATCGTATTTTTGCTTATTTTGCTGGGCCATTAGTTGTTTGTTTTTTGTTTTTGAATTCTTTATTCTTCCTACTTTATTAACTAAGTCAAGTGCTCTTTGAAACCAGTTTCAGAGAACACTCGACTTAGTTAATAAAGTAGGAGGAATAAAATATTCAAAAACAAAAAACAGATAACTAGTCATTGGCCCATAAAAACTGTATTTTTGTTAATTTTCAGTTCCAATGCATGTATTTTTTTTTTAGTTCGGTATCTCTTTCAGGTAACATGCTGTCTGTAGTACGAACAACTTAAATTATATAGGTATTATAGCACAGGAGAATTAGTTATGTTTTATATGTCCTCGACGACAAGAAGCCTTCACCTATCCAACAGGAGCTAAGTTAGCAAACTTGGAAAAATGCCTAGAGTACTTCTACCCGGTTTTCCCAGGTATCTCGACGATGGGTCACTATAATTAAAGAATGGACATGGCTAAAATATATAATAAAATCTTTTATAAAACAGTTATTTTAGCTTTTTTAGATATTTTTTCATTGTCAGGAAACAACATTACAAATTTCGAAGATATCTATCATTAGGCAAATTTATTCATGTATTTGGAAGAGCCTCTCCCCTACAAAATGGGCGAGCTCTAATTACGTCTATGGATAAACCCATTTCCATACAACCTTTCCCATTTTTTTTCTCGAGGAGGGGAAACCCACACGGGCTGCCCATCCCACTGGAATAGGTCTGAGTCTTAGCCTCTAACTGACCCCTTCTCCTAGGGCTCGTCTGTAAAGAATACTCCGAGGGCACTGCAGCCTCCTGCGCTTATTGTGCTCTCCCTGTCTTAGTTTACACTGTCCATTTTAATACTCCTGTACTACTAACAAGGTGATACAGGTCTGAAAATGAGAATTCTGGCCTCCCCTCTGAATCACAAGGCAAGTGGAGGGTGGTCTAATAGGGTCTCCATGGCTGCTGTTGGAGTGCTTTCATTGCACCTGTAATTCTCAGGCAGGCCAGTCTCTGCACCCGGCTCAGCCTGTAACATTTACCAATGCAAAAAAATTACAACTTTTGCTTATGGAGGTAGGGCCTTCAAGGAACCAACGTGCGTATCACTAACCATGTTGGTATCATCTGGAGTAAAGTGGATTTAATCATCTCCTGATGATGCCAGCATGGTTGACGAAACGCCCATCGAGTGAAGCTTGGATCGATTTTCGATATTTTTCGAATTTTGGCAATGCTAAGCGCAAAACTTGTATCGCTATTTATTTTCAATATTTGCAGTTATATATTAGCTATTCTATAGAAACTTGCAGAGTTTTTTCAGTGCAAAAAATAGAAAAAAACAAACTCTTTTATCCCTTTTCGAGAGTGAAGATGTAATCGATCGATTAAAAAAAAAATACTGCTTTTAATATTTGACGAGGAATTCGATTTTTGTTTGGTTTTTAAATAATTGTTTATTTAAAAATTGTCGTAAACAATTCATAACAAATGCATTTTTTAGTTCAAAAATACAAAATTAGGCCCCTCAATTTTTTTCTTAAAAAAATTATTTATTATTGAAATTTACTTTTTTTCTATTTATAAAATTAATGATAAGGAACTAAAAGTTGCTAGTTTTTTATAATTTGGCATATTTTCTCTGATAGTGCTATTAAAAAAATTGTAAATTTTACTTTTCATCGTTTTTTCATGTTTCTTTTTCAAAATCGCAATTTAAAATATTTATGGTAAGTTTCACAAATTGTTTATGACAATTTGTTTATTTAAAAAATGATGAAAATGAAAAATAATTTTTTTTTAACACCACCGAATTTTCCCGAATAGCTGACGAATACTCAATATTCTATACATGCACTAATATTAACAGTTGTAAGTTTTTGAACTCGCTAATTATGAATTCGATTCTAGAATTTGCAAAAACAAAATGGTGGATTCCATATGGCGGAGTGAAACCTTAAAAAATATCTTGGGTTAAGTATCTGATATTATAATTTTCAAGATATAATGGCTACTTCAATATTGTAGGCTATAAGAATTTAAAAAACAAGCTTCAGTCCGCTATACTGAAGTTACTATTGAAAATTATAATATCAGATTTTTTAGATAATTTTTATTTAAATCCACCATTTTGTGTTCCAAATTTCCATTTTTTATGTTTTGTCTTCAAAAATCCATATGTAAGAAAAATGAAGGACGCCATCGTGTGGAACGACCAAAAATACTTAAGTGAAACAATCGGCAATTTTTAAGTTTCTATAGGACCGCTAATGTTTAAGTGTACATTTTAAAAACAGAAAACGATGATAATTTGGCGTTTAGCATCGTCAAAATTCGAAAAATATCAGAAATCGGTACAAACTTTACCAAAAAGTGTATGCGATTTAGAAGCTCCACGAATATTTTCAAATTTTTCGGATATTATTATTATTTTTTCGAATATTAATCAAAACTTTCGCGTTACTCTCCAAGAGATGTTGATGTCTCTAGTTCATGAACTATAAAAGATAGAAATACGCTTTTCCGAACTGTTTTGCAGAAAATTCAATACCCTGCAAAAAAGATCAAGTGTATCTTTGTCCTATCTATTACTGTTTTCGCTATGTAAGCGGTGAGAGATCAGAAAACACCATTCTTGAAATTTCAACAATTCTTTCTAAATATTTAAACAAATCGGGAGGCCCTAAAAGTGCTCATAAATACTATTCCCATCTAGCTGAATCAAATGACAGCAAAAAATATTTTTCCGCAATGCAAGTGATTACACGGGAGGTCGTTTATTTGCACTAGTCTACAAGCAAGTTATAATCTTTTTGCAGATTCAGTAAAGGCGTGGAAATGAGTTTATCTGGGCGTGGTCAGAGCTCGTCCATTTCGGAGTAGGAAAGGGCTTTCCAAACACATCTGTGAGTTTATCCAACTAATTATAATACAGATTTAACACCCCAGCTAAAAAAAAACATGATTGTCTTGGGTGCAATTTTATCTTTTAAAATTGACGTTTTCCTTCTTGACTATGAAAAAAATGGTCTGAGAAAACTAGAACAGTTGTCTCGTAGGAAATTGTACGGTTTTCGATTTCGTACCATGCATTTTGCGTAAAAGGAGATAATTTGGATAAACGGGACAAAAGTACCCTAGCGTCGCTAATTTTTCAAAATGGCGGACTCAGCACAGACCGGATAGGTAAGTACTTTTTATGGGTTATTTAGAAAAGTGATTAGAAGAGCTCTATGAGAAGAAATCATTTGTAATTTGCTGACGGATTTTAATTCGCAACTAGTTAAAAAATATATTAATTTTTAGGCCAACGTGTGGGATGCGCGTTACTCCTAAAGCTCGTGCCCTTTCCAGTTGGCAATTTTTATACCGGAATTTGGTTATGTACCGTGTTATTTAGGATATTAACATAATCATACTGTGATAAATCAAGTTAAATATTGGGTTAATCAGACGAGGTAATTAGTTTCGAATGGCAACTGCTCGGGTGTGCTGCTTGGCTCAATTTCACGTGTGGCGGACGGTTCGGTCTCCCGCACATCTGTGATTTGGTAGTATCAGCCCAGTCCCGGGAGCCCCGGTCAGCTCTCGAACCCGACAATATTATGTGCAGTGTTTTGTAGTGAGCAAGGGACAACATTGCACTTCTAGTCCCTTATTGTAAAGTATGTTTTTTTAGGGTCGGACAAGTTTGCCCCACTCTCAGCAATCGGATTTAATTATGTTGTATAATTTTGCACACATTTTGCACAATTTTGCACTCCCCCTCTTGAATTTTGCACCCCCAGCTTTGGAAATAGTAGAAAAAGTTAGGTGGGAGGTGTCAAGTTGACACTTACCCCCTGCTTTCTCCAATTAAATTGATTTTACCATCATCATAATGGCCTAATTTTGCTCACTCTAATTTAGTGCTCATGGCGTTCCGGAAAATGTCCTCCAGCCTGTCCTACTACCAAAATTCCCATTACTTTGTGCTATGTTAGTCGCTCAATTTTGCACAATTTTCCTCACCCCTTTTGAATGTTGCAAATAGTAGAGAAGGTTCGGTGGGAATGCAAATTTGACGCTTGCCTCCAACTTGCTCGAATTAAATATTTTTCATCTTTATAATCACCTAATTTTGCACAGTTTGGCACACCTTATTTCAAATTTTGCCCACACTCAATGTTCTCCAGACACTTTTCTACCAAAATTTCGATTATATTCAATTTTGCAGAATTTTCAGCGCTGTTTTTCAAATTTGCACCCACTCAAATTAGCATCTTATATCCACATTTTCTATATTCACATTTTCCATATCCAAATTTTTTTTTGAATGTTCACTTTGAACCACTTTACTGCGTTTCGAGAAATTTCCTCCAGCCGCTCCTCCCTACCAAAATTCGAGTTATTTTTATGCTTCCTTAATCGATCCATTTTGCACAAACTATTTTAAATTTTGCACACTCCCAGCTTAGTGCTGAGTCTTTCCATTTAATTTTTATAAAAGAATTGCGCAAAAGTTGAAGTACAGCGTTCAAAATTCTGCAAAATTGAGTTCAAACGCAATTGGAATTTTGTTAGGAAAGGGGCTGGGGGACATATTTCGGGAAGCTGTGGGTGTGTACAAATTTGAAATAAACTTTGGAAAATATTGCAAAATTAGACAATTATAATGACGAAAAAAACAATTCAATTGTAGCAAGTAAGGAGGTAAGTTTGCACCCCACGCCTAATTTTACCTAGCAAAGTGAGGAAAATTGTGCAAAATTAGACAATTACGATGAAGAAAATATCAATTTAATTGTATCAAGTAGAGGGGCAAGTGTCAAGTATGCACTCCCGTCTAATTTTACCTACCATTTCTAAAATGAGAAGGTGCAAAATTCGGGAAGGAGGGTGCAAAATTGTGCAAAATATGTGCAAAATTATGATGGATAATTGGATGCCGATGCTCACGGGGGTGGGAAAAACTTGACCGACCTCTTTTTTACATGTTTTTATTTTATACATGTTCCGGCTTGGCTGCAAACCATCGACTACCAGTGTTAAAATGAAAATGTATATATTAAATAAAAGCTTATTTAATATAAATGATATACCACAACGAAGCTTCAATTTGCACATTATTAAAAGAGTCTGTAATATAAACTAAATCTATGGGTTTTGTGGTATATAATTTAAAAAATGACAGTATTCCTTGTTTTGCATTCACAGCCATTTTGTCTGTATATTTTATAAGAGTAGATTATTTTTCTTGTAAATTTTAAAATAATTGTTATTAATCTCAAAAACATTACTTAAATTTGTAAAATAAAAAAAGATTGCTGTAATAATTAGTATGTAATTAATGAAGTTATGGAATCCACAGTATTATTTTCTCATACAACCTACAATGTAGATTATTACTTGTAATACAATTTCATGTAATTATTCTCTTCCCTGTATATACTGAACTTTCGAACATATCATTTTAAAAAGTAATAGGTACATTAATACGACATATGGATTTAAAACGCTCAGTCCTTTGAGGTTGCCGACTCACACAGAGATAAGTTGAACTTTCAGCTGGCTTCCCAGTCATCAATTATGAATGGGCATTCTGAATTCCCCCTTTAATATTTTAAAACTATTTCGAGCCAATTAACTACTCACTTCCAATCCAATTTCAGCTAAATCATGAAAATACATACAGCTATACTGTGTTTCAATTAAAATGTCGTTTAAATTTATTATACGCCATTTAAAATTCTATGAGCTAAGAACGATCTGACAATTTATCCATTGATTTATTTTTCTTTTTATCCTGAAATACGCCTTCGTAGCCGCCGCCTTATTTTATATTATACTTTCAGATAATTTATTTAATGAATTTTCATTACAATGCATGCCTGGTAATAAACCAATATTTTAACAAAGCAAGAAAATAATTGGTCTTAACCAATGAATGGGAATGTTCACAAAAAATTAAAACTTACAAAAGGTCCAAAAATAATTGAGTTGGTTATTATTTTTTCCTTTAAAGTGCTTTACTCGAAAAAATTGAAAGGAATATCTGCATCTGCAATACGTTCGCGAGCTAATACGTATTGTGTCATAGGTGGTCACTAGAAGCTGTGCGTTGTACTTTACTTTTTTGAAAAATATGGAAGAAGGATTTGAAAAAGCTGATTCGCATAATTTGCTGTGAATGTGTAAATAATATAATAATACTGTATATTGACGTAAAGTGCTGACAGTAGGGTAAAAAATGTGTAGCACTTTTACCAAACGAAATAGTAGGTATATTTATCGAAGCACCGTTGTTGACTAGGCTCTATCACAGAGCTATATACAGGGTGGGGCAATAGTGCGTCGGACTTTATCTCGGGTTCTACGAAAGCTAGAAATTAAATAAAAAAGTCAATAACCGGACATTATTTTCAAATATACAGGGCGAGCCAAGACGAAATTATAGGATCAAGTGCCGGATTTATAAATGAAATGCTCTGTATATCAAAACATTTTTTGAAGCCTCTTTATAGACTCTATTTATTCCTATATTATTATTGACTAAGGGGCGAGCGTAGAGGCGACTTCAATGTGAATGTCAGTCGATATTCCGTTGAAGCACCGTCGAACGCGGTTAGTACTTGGATGGGAGACCCATCTTGGGAAATACAGCGTTCTCGGCCCACCTTCTAGCGGCTTGTATATCAGTGCATACGCGGAAGCTACGTAATTTCAGACGAGGATTACGTAGTGGATATACCATCCTTCGGAGGGATGTAAAGCAGGCGGTCCCTTGTCTATTAAATGTTAGGCAAGTAAAAGATCACTACTCTTCTTAAGGGAAGAGGTTCGGCAAAATTTCCAGGTTGGGGGTAGCTCGTCTCCTGGCGTCGGTGATAGGCCCTGGTAGCGGAAATAGGCCGACGTTAAATAAAGTTAAAAACAAAATCTACTCCTCTAACCACTTGGATGTATTGAATTTTTTTGTTACATCTGCAAATGCAAATTGAAAAAATCAGCAAAGTCACAATTATGGGTTTTAAGAAAAACTTATGTTATGTAGTTACGAGACGAAGTGACAGATGGTCAGATGCTACTATACGTCGGACAAATGTCACTGGCGTATAGCGACTTGCCTTTTTGCAAGTACAAGTTGACCACTATCATTTGTCTGTTCCATGACCTATGGCATACTGAGGAGAACATAATAAGTTCGAAACCAGTCTATGTCTGGTTAGGAATTGACAAATGATAGTTGGTTACTGATCACGATTTGAAGGTATAATCCAATGCAGGTCGGGGTATTTGCCCGCTGAGTAGTTGTTTCTTTCAAATCCTATTTCATAGTTACGAGACATCTAGTTAATGTTTTTGAATCATTTTTACTTCTTAAAAATGTACAGGGTGGCCAAAAATTACTTTTCAATTGAGAACACTTTAAATTGAATTTTCTAATTTTTTTTTAAATGGAACAACCTGTATATTATTCGACGATGTATTGAAAAAATGAAAAATGAATATTTTCTGTAAGTAGTTCCCTATGGCTAATTGCAGCCATTTTCGTTTTATTGAGCAATAAGTACAAAATTCAAGAATAAACCTAAAAAATAAAGGTTTCTTCAAGTAATTCATCAGACAAAATTGTAATAACTGCTCTACATGTTGTCCATTTTGATCGACACACATCTTTATGCGCTTATACTGTTCCTAAAATTGCCGGTGTGATAAATTTAAAAGTAGTTATTATCCTTTCCTTCATATTTTGCACTGTTGTTGATGTGTCTTATAAACAATTTCTTCCACGTATCCCCATAAAAAGAAATCCATTTTTGTAAGCTCTGGGGATATAGGGGGTCATTTAGTGGGTCCATTTCTTCCAATCCATTGAAATTGGTAGTTATTATTTAAGTGGTTTCCAACTGCATTCAAATAATGTAGTCTTGCCGAAACCACATGCTATTTCGAATCCATTCAGGAAAATTCACCAAACATTGTGGCAGATAGTTTTCCAGAAAATGAAGATACATAGTTGCAGTCAATGTACCATCAAAGAAATGTGGCCCTATTACATGTTCTCCAATAATTCCTCCCCAAACGATTAAAGACCATATGTGCTGGTTATCAACTTGCCTAAAAAAGTGAGGATTTTCCGAAGCATAATAACAGAAATTGTGCCTATTACCAATCCATTTTTGAATAAAACATTATGAAGGAAGGTGACATCTTGCATTTTATCTCTGGCCCAATTACCAAACTGTAGACGCCTTTGAAAATCGTCATCAGAAAATTTCTACCGCATTTGAATATGATATGCATCAAAACTTATTTGTTTTTAAGATTCGACCAACAGACCTTCTGCTTATTCCTTCTAATGAGCTCACTTCTCTCTGACTAATATGGGGATTTTTAACCGTAGCCAGCACCACTGAAAACTCATTTTCTTCACTCAAAACACGTTTTATTCTTTCACTTTTTTTATATTCGACATGTCCAGTTTCCACAAATCTATCGAGAGTATTTTGGCAGCTGCTAACATCAGGAATCCTTCTTTCACGATACCTTTGCTTATAAATTCAAGTGGTAAGCAAACAATTTCTGTTCGACTCGCCCAAAACAAAAGTCTAAGTTCCGCTTTATTAAAATTCATTTTGTAAAATCTGAAATCCACTAAATGGCCTCATTTCAAAAGTGCATAAAGATGTGTGTCAATCAAAATGGGCAACATGTGGAGGGAGCACTTTTTCCTAATGAGTCATTTGAAGAAACCTCTGTTTTTTAAGTTTACTCTTGAATTTTGTACTTATTGCTCAATAAAACGAAAATGGTTGCAATTAGCCATAGGGAAGTGTACAGGGTGTTCCATTTGAAAAAATTGAGGTAATTCAACTTAAGAAGTTCTTAATTTAAAAATAATTTCTTGCCACCCTATACATTTTTAGAAAGTAAAAATGATTCAAAAACATTAGATGTCTCGTAACTAGTATTCACATAAGTTTTTCTTAAAACCCATAATTTTGACTGTAGTGATTTTTTTCAGTATGCATCTGCAGATGGTATTATTTCAACGAAAAAATGCATTACATCCAAGTAGTTGGGAGATAGTCAATAATAATATAGGAGTGATAGGGTCTACAAGGAGGCTTCAAAAAATATACATCATTCCATTTTAAAAAAGTCACTTGATCCTGTAATTTCGTCTTGGCTATAGACTTTTTTATTTTTGTTTACTTGTATTTTTTTTTATTTCTAGCTATCGTAGAACTCGAGCTTATAAAAAATGAATAGTAGATCTATAGTCGACCAAATGTGATGAATGTATCAAGATATCGCTTCGGTATCTGGAACTACTGGGCTATAAAATTAACTAACCATAGCGAGACTGCCAGCGATTATGCAGTGGCGTCTCTCTGGATGTTTTTGTGTATGATATATACGACCTTTTATTTCTTATATATAATAGTTAAAACGAGTGGTGTCCACCTATATACACAGTGTGTCCCTTCTCAAGTGGACACACCTTGATATTTCGATTATTCGACAGATCGATGTCAAATTTTTCTCAGCCATGAAACTCTTCAAAGCGCATCTTTTCATAATTTTCAATATATTTTCAATTGTCACATCAACAAAATCAAAAAATAGCTTGAACTAAAAATAGAGTAGCGCGTGAGTGTCGAATAATAACCGAAATATCAAGGTGTGTCCACTTGAGATCGGGCACACTGTATAAAACACTAATTATTATTTTTTTATATATGAAATATGAATATTCATTTATATTTCATGATATAATTAAATCCATGTTTTTACTCTCATCTCGACCAAAAAGCAGATCTGAAGTTCTTTTAAAAAACTTTTAATGAAATAGGCATAATTTTTTTTAAAACTGAAATACGAAAAGATCAAAGCTGCAGAATACGGATGTTCAGAGCCATAGCGAGCTAACTTTTTTGGGTTCAAATTTGCCAACTTCGTAAACTTAAAAAGCTAACTCTGTAACTAAAAAAAAAATAATTCCTCCAAAAAATTGATAAGCTAAGTCTGACAAAGTTTTTTTATTGATAAAATTGTTAATTAGGGAGTAATAAAAAAGGGAAAAATAAACTTGCGTTTTTCAGTTGAACATAAATATTTGTTCTACAAAATAACAATATAAATAAACTTTCTTATATTAAATATCATGATTATAAAGAAAACAATGCATCAATAGTTTGTTCAAAACCGAAAGAAGAAAATGGCTACCAGCCGTAAACCCCTTAATCGCTCCGCATTGCCTTTTTTTAATAGGAACGAAGTTTCAATGTAAAAACTGTAAAAATGAATAGCATTTTTCTAAAGTAAAATAAATAAAATAAAAACGTTTCTTAAATTGTTAGAAATAAATCTTTTTCAAATTTACCGGAAATAATGTTTTTCCAATTTTATTTTTTAATATACATGGGACTAATCACTGCGATTTTTCACACTTTAGAGAAATAAATAAATAAATAACGGCCAAAACAAATTATGGAATTTTCCAAACCCGTAAATCCGCACGCGCATGGATCTACTGTCAGGACTTTATATCCCTAGTATATTGGTGTTAGATTTTTTCTAATTAAGAGATTTTACTGAGCTGACATCTACTGGTGTGAAGGCAAGTCAGTAAGTAGCAATTTTAATCATTTAAAATAATGTGTCTTATTTATTTTATAGTTTTAACCAGACCCCCTGGCTAGGTGCGCAGAAATTCTTAGGGGCGAAAATTTAGCTGATATATTTATGTTTCTGTTCTTATGTGTACTTTTATAAAAATAAAGTTTGCTGTTTTCTTTTTTATTTAGGAAGGGGAGGCACAAAGCTGAATATTTGCCACAGGCGCCATTGACCCCCGGAACTACGGCACTGGTTTTCACCATCTTACTAGTATTGTTTATTTCATTTACTAGTAAAACATATTTGTTTTATTTATTTAATATTGTTATTATAGCAAGATTCTTTTGCGTTGATCTAGATGCAAACGCCAAATTATAGCACGAGCCCTTAAGGCAGTGGCCTAAACCCTCGTGATTTGGGGGTCTTCAGAGAAGCTTCAACATAAAATTTCATATCTCTAATTTGTGTCAATATTATTCGGCTCTATCGTAACTTCTGTTCGCAGCAAACCACTTCTTTTTTCCCAGTGGGTTCCGTGCTACACTGATTCGAACTTCAGTAGATGAAATATGCGGGTTCTGAAACCACCATTTTGATACCAACACTCTACCTCCCATTTACTATCTTTAGTAAGTGGAACTTATTTACGTACAAGAAAACACGGGGAAACTTTCTCATATTTTTTTTATTAACGCCTTAACCTTGAAGTTGCCGCGTATGTACCCTCATCTTCTCTGCCGCGCTTGCCTGTTAGGTCCATGACCTGACAAAAGCTCTTTCTCGTGCTTTTTGGTGGCATCAGTTATCAATTGTTTTGTATTGTTTTCTCTCAGTAATGAACTTGCTATTTGTATTTTTCGTCGAATCTTATATATTCACAGTTACCGGTATTATCCGCAAGGGCTCCGAGATATGCCATATTGTTTACGACCTCACAATGACCTATCCTTAATGAGTCTGGATGATCTGCAATCATAATTGTACCCTTATAATTCGAAGTGATATCAAAGTCTCGTAATTATTTTACGTGAATTTTAACTAAAATGTAAATTTTTATAGCTGCAACGTGTCTCAACTTTCAACCCGAATTTGTTAAGGTAATTTAAAATTCTATGAGCTGGGACCCCTAAAATGAATAATTTGACATTAATTAGTTTTTAAAAAGTAAAATACTGTATTTTACTGATGTAGCTACGTAGGCGGAAATTCCGCTACAACTCAACGCGTCGGTTGTGTGGGATACAGCAGTGGAAACTCCCTGGAAGAAGCTTCTTTTCATCGAAATTCCTTTCTCACGGCCGGCCGTTGACCCCGGAACTCCTCGCCTGGAAACAAGCTGCGTGAATCTCACTGCAGGAAGATACAGTCCACTTTCATTATATTAATTTATATTCGTTCTGTTCTAAATAGGTGTGATTTAAAAATCAAAACTCCAACAACAGTGAGTCGACCGCTGTGACAAAACCACTTTACCAACCTATCCAGTGACCTATATTCCCACGACGTGCGCTAAGTTACGGAGTTATCTGGCACGGTTTGGGTAATCGATATATATTATCACCATTATGATCCAGCCAAATACGGAAAAATAAGGTAAGTGGTATAATGTAGTAAGGTAAGGGTTTCTTAGGGCACTCAAATACATTGTTAATAGCATGTATGCGCTAGGCGCCATTTTGAGAAAATGGCCGAAAATTAAGAAGATACGTTTGCGAGCTGAAAATATTTATTTACAATATTTTGAATACATACGTGGTGTTTTAAAATGTTTGAAAATGTTTTTAATCGCCTTGCAAGACATATACAATGGCCTTTCAAGTCCAGGAGATCTAGATTTGTTTGAGTAAAGGAAACAGGGTTCTACAGTTTATAGTGGAATTAGAACTACTTCTTGGTGATAATTTACAATGAAAAACTGTTATGTTATTTTTTTTCCTTCAGATTAAATCTTGAATAGTTTTTTGCCTGTAACTTTTACACTGCTGTCTTAATTGTAACAAAATTTGAACAGTGTACTCGATAAGTATCCGTGATTGAGAAATCTGTTGCCTTTCGAATCTTGTCTAGGAATCCAGATTTGTAAAACTCAGTGGCGAGATTTGGGGGGTGCAAAGTTGCGACCCAATGTTTAGGCAACCAAGGACAGAGGGGGTTTAAGGACCGGGCGGTTTTTCAGGTCGTCGGAGTTTGGGGGTTAGGCGTAGGGCTAAGAACCCCATCCTGGAAACTCATCAAGTTATGAAACTTTAAGCAGATAAAACCGGACGGGTCTTACGAAAACAACTCACGCAAGAAAAAACGATTTGTATAATTTAGGTATATTTACTTGGAACGTAAGAAGTCTATATAGACCTGGAGCTCTAAAGTTATTTAATGACAGTTTCTCTTCATATAATGCAGATATTCCGGCCCACCAAGAAATCAGATGGCTGGATCAGGCTGTACTACAGAAACCGAACTATGACCTTTACTACAGCTGCAAAAGAAGGGAGCACTCGTTTGGTGTAGGATTCCTCGTTAGGAAGCGAGTCAAATACGCTATAATGGAACTCCAAGCCATAACATGATACTAAGCATCCTACGCTTCAAGAGCAATTGGTATAATCAACGTGCGTACACCAACGAAGGACAAGGATGATGACGGAAAAGATGATACTAAAATTATCATTGGAGGTTTTGACGCCAAGGTAGAAAAGGAGGCCATATACCACGACTATATAGGAGATCGCAGCTTGCATGGTGATACAAATACTAACGGGACCTGTATGATTAATTTAACACCGGTCAAAAACATGGTTATTGAAAGCACAATGTTTAAGCACAAAAACATTCATAAGCAGACCTGGGTGTCCGCAGATGAAACTACTAAAAATCAAATAGACCATGTACTTATTGATAGAAGGCACGTATTAAACATAATGCACTTAAGTCATTCGTAGGTGCTAATATAGATAGTGACCACAACTTAGTGGGAGCCCGCTTGAGAGCAAGAATCTCAAACGCAAATAAAATGCGTGACCTCCGAAGCCACCAATTAATATTGAAGCTTTCAAGTTAAAGGATAGTTAAAACCTATGAACAGGTAATCATTGTATATTGGGAGAGGTCGAGGAACAGTGTCTGGAAGAGAGATGGAGTAAATCAAATGAGGTCATAACGAATTCCGCAAAGAAAACATTCGGAATCATATCCCATAGGACATTGATGAGGAATGCCAAAGAGCAACCGAAAAGAAAAATAAAGCTTGCAGAGACAAGTTGCAGCAACACACGAAGGCAACAGAGGCAAGATATACAGCGTCAAGAAGAGAAGAAAGGCGAAAACATAGATAAAAGAAGAGAACAGAGAAAATATTAAAATAAGAGAACTCGAGAACTATACGGACCAAAATCAGCACAGGAATTTCTATAGACAAGTCAAATGCAGACAATGTATAAACCTAAGTGCGACGTGCGGGACACGAATGGAGATACATTAACTGGGGTGTTCAACACTTTAAAGATTACTTACTTACAGTACCACTGTAGGATGAACAACAGCCAGCGCCCAGCCTAAACGAAGTGCGGGCCGCTATTGGGGTATTAAAGAACGGGAAATCACCAGGAAACGATGGAATATATGCCGAACTGATAAAGCACGGTGGGGAAGAATTTACTGACAGGATCCACGCCATACTAACAGATATATGGGATAGTGAAACAATGCCTGAAGAATGGAGCCTGGGACTGCCCCATACATAAGAAAGGAGATATTTTGGATTGTGCTAACTACTGAGGGTAACCCTCAAAAATGTCATATGCAAAGTCCTCTCCAATATCTTGTTTAGTAGTCTCCAACCCATATGGAGAGAACTACAGGAAAATACCAGTGTGGTTTCCGACCAGGCATGTTAATGATTGACCAAATATTTAGCCTAAGACATATACTAGAGAAGATAATTTAATATAACATCTATACTTACCATCTGTTCATTGACTGTAAAGCAGCATACGACAGTATAAACCGCATTGTATAAAATAATGCAAGAATTCGGAATCCCTAATAAACTTATTAACCGTTCTAAAATGACAATAAACAAAATAAAACTCTGTGTTAAGGTTAATAACGACATATCCGATAAATTCCCAACAATGAATGGATTGGTCCAGGGGGACGCGCTAACGTGTCTACTGTTCAACATTGCACAAGAATATGTAATCAGGAAGGCTGGAATAAATTTAAGGTATCAATATTTAATAGATCAATATTCATATAAGATGGAGACAGCAGCATATTTGTGAATCCCTGATTCGTTGATTGATTGATTGACCAGCGTACGGTGGGCATCCCCCGAGAAATTACCATGCTTATTGTCAGCAGCCACATGTCGCATAGTACAGGAATATAAAATGGGTAGTGGTTGTGTTTGTGAGAGGTGTTACCACATTATGCCGTGACATAGTGTTTTTACTCCTCGCTGTGTGTTTGCTTCTAGAGTTCTTCTTTTGAGTCTTCTTTCCTCTGTTTCTGACTCCGACAGAGCATATATTCCAATACTTCATGACGTGCGTTTCTGTCCTCTTTGTAATTGTTTTCCTCTTACTTTGCTACTCTCTCTCTCCTCTTTTGTTGGGTCTTGTTGACTTGTTTTAACTCCTTATTCATCGTTTGCAGTATGATGGCTATGTATGTCCTCTTGATCGGACCCAGGGAGGCTTATTTTTCTCGATGAAAGATAGAATTGAAGTTTTAATTCCGTGCTTCACAGTTTATCTCTATATCAGTTGGTTCATCATATAATTATTTTAATTATTAAGTGGCAAATATGCTGACCGACTGTCTATCGCGTTCTAAGTTCGAGCCCCAGCCCCGATACTGGTGGGTATGGATGTATGTCTGCGTTTTTCCAAATGTGTAACCCCCTTCTGGTCAGTCTTGGCTTTGGCTTTGAGGGTTGTCTATACCATATGTGATGTGTTTATGTGTTTAGTCGCATATTTTGTATACATCCCACTTCTTTTGTTTGACCGGTCTCGTACCATTGTTAGACTCTCTTGAAGTCTATTTTCCATCTTAAGTGATGTATAAAGGAGGTACTCGTCGGGATGCTAAGGGTTCTTGTATACTTTATATCTATATATTTTGGATTCCGCTTATATGCAGATATAGGTACATAAACCAATGATATCCATGATGTAGCCCTTTCTTTCTACACCACTGCAATGGTTCCTCTTTGGAAACAAGACAAAAGAAATGGGTGTTCCGAGCGTTTGGTTGACAGCCACATCAATTTTACTGACATGTTTTCAAAATGGCGTCACATTCTGATTTATTTTACTGAATGATAAATGCAAAGAAATACTTTTTAATACTATTCTTAAATAAATTCTTCAAGGTGTACTTAATATAATGGTATAATGAAACATTATTAACAGAGTACTTTCTTAAGCCAAAAGGATAATTTATATTTTGGGGTATAGGTATTGTTCGAATGGTAACTATACTTAGATCTTAGATTTTAATCAAATTGATTTATGGGATGTACGATGGATTCGTACAAATACGATGGCGCAAAGAAAAAGAAAAAATCTTTCAAAAACATTCAAAAATACTTTGCACGCCACTGATATCTAGTAACTGCATTGAAATAAAACCAGATGGGAGTTCATATGAACAAGATGGTTGCTCAGTAATTAACTCGGACGCACTCTGCGAAGCGGACTGAAATCCCGAACTCGAAATAGTTTATCATTACAAATATTGGTTGCGGTGCCACTAAAAACTGTAAGTACCCGTTTCCGTTTCTCGCACGCGAAGTATCCTCGAACGATTACTGAGGTGACCCAGAAGGTAAGCGAACATTTTCAAACATATGGATGCGAGATCGTAGAGTTAAGTAAAAAATACAAAAAAGGAAATCGCGCCATGATGAGGAACAATAATTCCGGAACACGTATGGGTAGCTGCTTCGTTATTTCTTTTTTAGGATATATGGCGCGATTTTCTTTTTTGTATTTTCAAACGTTCAATAATCTTTCTTGATGTAGGTGTTGATATAATTCATTTCAAAACAAATTTATTATTTTGCAGTATTAAGACCCAGCGAAGTATTTTTTTACTTTGTGATAACTTGGGGCTGCTTGGTTTTAGTTCAGGAAAAATAAATGATGAATTTCACGATAATTAGGAGGTAATTGAAAAAAATATTCAGATTCTACAGATTCAGAGAGTATAAAAAAGATTAAAAAACAAAAATGATCCGCGCTAGGTCTCACCCAAAACGCTAAGAAAGCAGCGACAGATGCGTCAAAATGTTGTAGGGCCGAAGTCGTAGAGGATAAAATTCTCTAATAAAAAGTCAGCGCCCGTATATATTTATCGTTTATGGTTTAGCCGTGAGTCGAGTTGAAAGTTGCGCAACCCAAAGTCAAGGCACACGGGAACGTCCCTGTTCTCATTCGTAGTTCTTTAATTCATTTTTGCAGTTTATAACCACTTAAATGAATTTAAAAAATCTGTGGAGAAATTTCCTGTTTTACCGGTAATTCAACAGAATTAAAGTTAAGACATTTTGGAAATTATTTGTTGTAAAAAAATGTAAACAAAAGGAAGGTCTTTTCGTAACTGACAAATTCGATCTCTTGACGTTTTATCGCAAAGGTTGTAGTGTCGTCGCAAAAAATTCTTAACCAATCAAACGTAATATTTTTGTCAACTTTTCGCGTAAAAAGTTTTTGAAAAGCTTACAGAAAATTCTGTCAACTCGTTTGAAGAGTTGATAACAAAAAATATATGCATATATTTTTCGGGCTTTTCTCATTATAATTTGCAACCTTTTTAAATAAATAATTTTAGTGAATTTTTAGGAATCATAATATACTTTTCTGATATCAAAACATGTAGGAAAGAATCCATAAAGGTATTTACAAAAAACTTCCTATCTATTGGGCCCTTTAATTATTTTCTTTATATTGTATGACCACCCTATATCTTTTGTTAACTAAAAGTATATCAGGTTTTTTTCCGGGCAATAGTGACAACTACGTTCCAAATATTATTTGCCTCCGTCTTTTCCTAATTATTTTTTAGAGTGAGCACCTTGTATATTTCTCACTAAAAGTATATTAAGCTTCCTTCTAGATTATAATATCAACTACATTACAAATATAATTTCCCACCATCGCATCGTCTTTTAATTAATTATATTTTGGGGTGACCACCCTGTATATTTTTCACCAAAAGTATAGCAGGTTCCTTCTTTGACAGTTGTATTAACAACATGCCAGATATAATTACACAGCTACACAAAAAAAATAAAGTGTCTTGACCCCAGAGACTGACTAGGTAGACTTTATGTTTTTCGGGTCGCTGAATACGAATCCGGGGTCCATTTGATCCCATGTCATCAGGTTTAAGGTCATTTGAAGGTCAAATTGAGATATGACCGTGAAAAATTCCGTAAAAAATTTATGTTTATGTTTTTGAGGATGCTGAATCCGAATCCGGGGTTTACTTGATCCCATTTCATCAGGTTTAAGGTCATTTGAAGGTCAAATTGAGATATGACCATGAAAAATTCCGTAAAAAAATTATTTTTATGTTTTTGAGGTTGCTGAATCCGAATCCGGGGTTTATTTGATACCATCATGTCAGAATCAAGGTCAAATGAAGGTCAAACACATGAAATTCAATAACACAATCTTTTCTGACCCCGGATTCTGAAAAAGCAGAAAATTTCACGTCCAAATACATCCTGAACGGTTTATGGAACCGATTTCTTAGGTCATTTGGTGGTTATCAAGCGGTCAAATGCTTATTTTCCATTTCTTAGCTGATATATCGATTGTAAATCGAAAACTTGCGTCTATGACTAGTGACCTTTAAGTTTTTGTGGTCGCTTATCACGATCCCGGTATCCATTTGATACCATGATGTATAAACTGAGGTCAAACGCTATAATTCGAATGATATAATTTTTTGGACCGTGAAAGATCATCTGCAGGTCAAATACAGATTTCTTTTGAATCTTTCAACTGAATTGTGAAACCGTCAGCATTAGCGTTACCCGATGTACACCACGAGGAGGTTGCGTGAACGGATTTTGTACATCATAACGGGCTTACTCCGTTGCCCGCCGTCACCGCGAGGAGGTGCCCTGGATGCAGGCACAAGTGCTATGCTGATTTGGGTGTAAAGGTTGTTCCATGCAAAGAAATTTCATGATAAGTTGCAGAGCGAGAAAATGAGTTCCATAATTACAGTGGCATGGTTTGGAGTTGTGAAGCTCAACAACTTTAATTATAAAGAACAGAATTTTTGCTATGAGAGACTAAGTAATAAAACTATGGGGTTACTCGGTTATGGGATTATTGAGCAATGTGGTCCTTCGAGTAAACGGATTCATCAGCGTTCATCGCCATTTTATAGCTACGGGATCAGATTTTTAGAGCTATTAGGTTATTGGGTTATTGAATTTTGAGGCTATTGAATTCAGAAGATTTGGATTTAGGTCTTTGGACTTAAAAATGTAGTTTAAAACATCTCAAAATAGTTTAATACCTCCATATGAAACCCAAAGTTCGGTTCGACTCAGATCAAGACGTATTTGGACGTAAGATTTTTTGTTCTTTGAGAATACGGGGTTAAAAAATTTATATCATTCGAATTATGGCGTTTGACCTTCGATTGACCTTGGTTTATACGTCATGGGATCGTGATAAGCGACCACAAAAACTTGAAGGTCACTAGTCATAGACGCAAGTTTTCGATTTACAATCGATATATCAGCTAAGAAATGGAAAATAAGCATTTGACCGCTTGATAACCAACAAATGACCTAAGAAATCGGTTCCATGAACCATTCAGGATGTATTTGCACGTAAAATTTTCTGCTTTTTCAGAATCCGGGGTCAAAAAAGATTGTATTATTGAATTTCATGTGTTTGACCTTCATTTGACCTTGATTCTGACATGATGGTATCAAATAAACCCCGGATTCGGATTTTTGCGGAATTTTTCACGGTCCTATCTCAATTTGACCTTCAAATGACCTTAAACCTGATGACATGGGAAAAACATAAAGTCTACCTAGTCAGTCTCTGGGGTCAAGACACTTTATTTTTTTTGTGTGGCTGTGTTATCCTCCGTCATAGTTTTCAAGGGATGACTCAAACTTCGACAGAAGTAACATATATAAAAAATGACAATTTTTTTTCCCCGGAAATGGCTTCGAACACCCTGATTATTTTTACGTTTTTTAATTTCGGAGACATCTTTTAATTTTGATATGGTTTTTTTTATTGTTAAAATAAATAATTTAGTAAAGAGCACTCTCATTTGCAGTATTGCTTTGTTGACAAAATGAGTGCTTTGAATCTAGTTCTGTTCAATTTCTACGGCATACACCCCTAGTGTTTTTTCGATTTTTTAATTATTATTCATCAAAGAACTTGTGTATTCGGGTCAAATTCATTTTGAAAATTAGTATTACACTACTGGGTGTCTAAAAGATGCTGCCATTTGAAAAGTTGACTTAAGTGCAAATGAGTAATTTCAAATGTTTTGGGTGGTCCTAGGTACTAAACAAATTCGAAAAATCTCACCTTTACATTTTTCTCTTATTGTTTGGTCCATTAGATTGATTTGAGTGAATTCACTGCACTCTAAATATACAGGGTGTTTCATTTGAAATTTCAAATTTAGGTTATTTTCGGAGAAACTGGATGTGATGGAAAAGTGTCAAATAGTCAAATAGTGAAATAGTCAAATAATGAAAAATTGGCAATTTTCTTGTATATAGGTATTACCTCTACCCAGTTTGAGTCTTATACCTTGAAAATTATGGAAACTTTGACTTTTCTAATGATTCCATTGACACTCGGTATACACCTCGTTTTCATATTTACGAAGAATATAATAATGAATTAAACGATTAAGAATGAAAATATGGTTGCTCCCGTACGCCACGCGTTTTGGTCACAACTCACGGCTAAATTGTAAAAGATATATATTTACTGTCGCTGATTTTGTATAGAATGTTATTATTTACAACTTTATTTTGGAGCAACTGTTAGATTGTTTGTGTTACTTAATTTTTTATTCATACCTCCTGTGTATTTCTAATTTGAAACTTTTGATTAATATCTTCAATTTTTAATTCTGAATATCAATCAATTTTGTTTCAATCACCCGATAATTATCGTGAACTTTCCACAGGAAAATAGTCTGCCTTTCATGGACTGTACTTTTTTAAGAAGCTTGCTTAAAATATTGGGGCACTGTATCTGTGTACATTATAGGAACGGAAACGCATGTATTATGTATGTGAATGATTGAAATTATTCCGCCGGGGGCGGTGCAAAGCATCAATAAAATCAATGAGAAGCATAAAAGCCGGGCTCAAAGTTCAGTTTACCTCTCACAGGTGAAATCATGTCTCTCCATGATGTTTGATTGAAATCGCTGACGCAATGTCGAGACTCCCGCAAAAGAGGGAAGTTGCTCAAAAATAAAGCCAACAATTATGTAGACTCCAATAACGAGTCTGGGGGTCTTGAGATAGCCGATCACAGACTGTGCTGATGACAGACTCGGGCGTGACTTCATCAAAATTTTCATATGTATATCTGACAATATTTCATCTGATAACTTGCAAATTTTAAAGCCAGAAGTTTTAACGAGAACTAAGACGAATTGAGGTAATTTATACACCAGGAAAATGAGGAAAAGTGCTCAACGTTTGTACTATTAAAGTTATATACATATATAAAGTACATCGATGAAAAGCTCCGTTCATCCTTTATCACACCTTCAAGGTCCCACTTAACCCCATGTACGCATAACTCGCCATCTTGAAAAAATGGCGGAAATCGGGTAACTCAATAACAGGCTATATCTTATCACCCACTTGACCATTTGGACTGCATTTTTAATAGAAAGCTTATAAAGTGCTTAAAGAAAGGCCCTTGTGACATCCGTTTTTACGATTCCCACGCCACAAAAACTATAATAAAAAAACGATATTTGCACCATTTCAGTATGTCAGAATCAGTTTGGACAATATGTTAGTTAACTATTAACCATGAAACTTGTATGAAAATAGTATCATCTAAGAATTAGAAATCCTGCCTTGAGCTGGGTTAAATCCTATATGGATGAAAGGCCATTAATAGTAAACTAAAATCATACTCAAGGACTTTAAATTTTTTGTAAATGACCTTTCAGATTACGACGTTTGCTGATGACACCACTCTTTTAACAACGGCGGCTAGTGTGGATGAAATTCAATTACAGATTGAAAATATTATTAACATTATAAGTGCTTGGTGCGACGGTAAAAAATTAATATTGAATACTGAGAAGACTATTGTAATGAATTTGAATCCTCTACAAGACTGGAAAATTTGAAACCAAGAACGTGACAGTATAAACAAAATGCAGAACACTTCCAAGTAACGACATATTTACATTTTTTTAAGCTTCATCCAGACACTTGCAATAGTTGCGGTAATTCCTGTGAGATAGGATCATGTGTCATAGCGACGGGAAATAATTTAGTGCCAACCGTTTTCCACCCATAATCTAGTGGTAAGTCCTAGAACGTGAAACAAAATTAAGGGTACATATGCACTGCACACATTTGGAGATGCTTATTTATCTCAAAATATGCTGGTTAAGAGTATCCTCGGTTAGTAGTGGACTAGCTAAATTGAAGTCTCCATCGTTATAATTTTGTTGTATAGGTATCTTTGGTGACTAATTTTTATCTTCAATTTCATCTCATACAGAGGAAGACGAAAAATTTTACTTACCTCAAATAACTTTCGTTTATTTGTATTTTGTATTGCATTGGGCTGATTTTTTGTTGTCTCAAATACCTCTATACAATATTTTATCTGGCATGGAGTGTTTGTTACTCAATGACCAAATTTAAATAATTTTTCATTTTTCGACTGGCCCTGTATAAAAATCTGTTAGGTTTACTAGAAAAGGTAAAGTTATTCGACTTAAAGCACATCAGATACTAAATATTATTGGATTGGATGGAATAACCTTCCCATTCATTGGCCCTACGTTTACCCGGTCTAACACCTTTGTGTGGGGATTTTTTCTGTGGGGAAATTTAAAAGAAAAATTTACTACATGAAACCACAAAATTTTAACGAATTAAGAGATTTAGGATTGAACAAAAGTGCACCATACCACACCGCACCACAACAATTAATAAGTACTTGAAAAATATTGAAATGGTGTTATGAAAAGTGCATAAAGTGTGAAGTAAGTTATGGGGAATACTTTGTTAAATTTTTAACCGTAATAAAACCCTTATAAAAACTAGCAGTTACTTAAGATTATGAAAGTTGTTCATTGGGATGTCTTTGATGGGGATATGCTTGTAATAACGTGAAATTGACTGCAGATAAGAAGCACTATTTGAAAAGATATACCTACCTAGTTTTGAGGAAATATTCACCGATTGTATTTTCATACATATAAGACGTTTCCTAAGTAACAAATTATCCAAAACTACTTCTAAGGTACTGAAATTGTACAAATATCTATTTTTATGTTTTGGCGTAGGGTAAATTTACGGGATAAGTCATAGGTACCTTTCTCTCTCAGCACTCTCGGTTAAAAAAAAAAGTTCAAATGGTTAAGTGGGTCATCAGATATAGACCGCTATCTGAATGCATGCTTGCCGCCATTTTTTCAAGATGGCGAGTTACGCGTAAGTAGGATTAAGTGGAACTTCAGTATGTGATAAAGGGTGAAAAGAGCTTCCCATCGATGTACTGATGCTCACCTATGAGCCCAATACTCATTTTACTGGTCTATTATAGTTCAGTGCAAGTTTTTTGCTTGTAACCAAATCAAAATTAGTTTTAGAGAAACGGTCTTAGTTCGACGCAACTCCGGGCTTGTAATAGTGGAGTAAGACTAAAATTTGTAATGAAAAAGTCTTACTATAACAATTTTTTTTACTGGAAGTTGTAATAAACAGTACAAGGAGTGTAGCAAAAAGTTTTGGATTAAATTCTAATCCTTGAAGTTGTTTGTTTAAACAGAAGAATGTTTAAAATTATGTCTTTTTGCGGTTTTTCTTAAATATCTCTGGTAATGTAGCTAGTATCACAATTAACAAAAAAAAATAAATTGCTCATAATGAAACTGCGAAAAAACTAGCTCTGCCCGAACCCTTTTGATCAATTTCTAAAGTTGCAACAAATAGAAACATTTAAGGGAGGTTTTAAACAATTGATGATAACTTAAACGATAATGCATATTTTAATGAAACTTTAAGTGAATGTGCCTATAAAATAACAGTCAAAAAGGAGGAAAAGGATATTAAGGTCTATAGCAAAGTGTAACAATATATTTTTTTAATTTTTACCTATATTTACTTGTCCGGTAAATTATTGGGGCACTTCCGGATGAGCTATGTGCTTGAAATATGGCTAAAAGGTGGGGTGTACCTTCCTCATCTCCATAAAATTCAAAAATTTGTAAAATTCAAAATGGCAGCTACAATACGCCAATCTACATGTAAGGACATGACAATAGCATTAAAACGAAAACGCTGCCAAAATGGTAAGAGAAGAGAAAAAATATAACAAAGTTATAGAGAACTAAATTTCACATAAAAAAGTAAGTGATGTCATATATGTATTTTTCATTGGAAATACATGCATTTCAATCCGATGAATCTGCATGATGCCACTCTTTGTACGCTTATTTTGCACATACTATAAAAGATATAGACTCTTTTGTAGTAAATTTAATTCTCTGCAACTTTCTTCTCCACAATTTTTTCACATCTCTCCCTTTTACAAGTAGAATTGGGACTAGCGATGGGGAGATTTGGTACAAGTAATTAAATTCTCACAAAGATATAGAAAAATATTTAATTATTGCGAAAAATAACAAACAACGAGAAAGAATAAAATTAATTAAAAAATCTGACAAATGCTCAGAAAAAAGACAAAAATATATTGCAACAAACGGTAAAAACTTTTGCTAATGCAAATCGCTAATATTGCAAAACTATTTACGTGGAAATTCGACTATATTTTAAGTTCGTATGGTACCTTTCTCAAGCCGCCATTATTTTTGCATTCTGCAACGGCTTCTTGAATTATCTGGATAGGATTGACAGGATTGTTCTTTTTTTTCTCGTAGCGTAACAGCATACCTAAAAACGATCTAAATAATATAAGAAAATTAATTCATACATGGAATGGGGGAGACATAGGATGGGCCAACTCTCCCTTAAAATAACGTCCCAACTCTACCTCACTGCTCTGTGTCATTAAAAGTGACCAGATTTATTTTTAGGTGAAAGTGAATAAAATGACCTCAACATTTAATGGTTAAAACGTCGGTCGTTACATGTAAAATAACTCTCCAGCAACACTTGCACCCACAAAGCAATGAATTGGATAATTTGAACAAAAAAAGTTACTTTTCAGTACATAAAACAATCAAATTACCTTACACAACACACGGACGAAATAGGGCAGTTTATTTACTCCTCTCACAAATATACATAATCTGTATGACACACAATATCAAACTACCAACCAATCCGTATAAAAAGTCATTGTCCCAATTCTCCCTCCCAATGGTACCAACTCTCCCCTACATAATAATATTGTTTCTTTACTTATGCAAGTTATTTTGTATGCTACTTTGATAACTGTAAAATGAAGGTACTGATTTTTAAACCGCTCGAATGGGGCATTTGACATCTGTCAATTGTCAGTAGTTACTTTTAACACTGGACAATGTAGTACTGCAAGGATAACATTATTTGCTAACATTGAGTTTTATTATCAATAATGTTAATAAAAATCATTAAAGTATAAATTACTGACAGATTTTGAAAGCTGTCAACTGTCAAAATAATATAACTTACTCATGAAAAAACACTTCTAATACAGCAGAATTTATAGTATCAGTAGGCCCTACGCTTCGATTAATTAAAGGCCCTCTTTTTATTGTTTTAGTGGAGTCAAATTAGGACCAAAAAATACGCAATATGAATTGTCTGGTCAGGGCAGTTTTTTTGTTTTAACGTGTTCAGGGGATCAACTTAAGTTCACAGTTCAGCTTTGTAGTTTCTGCAAGATCGGCGTAATGTTTATTTAAGCAATTTAATTTTTTAGACCCTGTTTTCCATCGGTTTTCTTTAAATATCTCGAAATCTATAAGTCCTATGGAAAATTTTCTTTATCAGCTGTACAATATTAGTACATAGACTATAATTCATTCTAATTGTTATTTTTATTTAAAAAAAATTGAATATTTCAGTTGTTTAAAATTTTGGAAATTGTAGTTATAAACAAATTCAAATAACTCTCTGGTTTTTTTATGAAATCAAAAACGGTAAAGGAGTAATGAAAGTATATTAAAAAAGCCAACTTTAAAAAAAAAATTTAATGCTCTACTTGCGTTTGGAGCTGAGCTACTTTACGTCACTTTAGGTCACTTATAAACAAATCGATATTTCTTTTTGAAATTTGGACAGGTAGCTCTCCAATGTCTATTATTTTGTCTCTGCTACTTGAAAGTAATCCAAAGTTACAATTGAAGACCTAAGTGGATAAAGGTGTTATGTCACACTTTTAAAGTTTTGAGTAAATTAAACAAAACGGTTTTGAGTTGGAACTTATTTATTTTGTCTTCGATTCAAATGAATAATACCTCATAAAATAGATAAATTTGGGTTATGTTCTTTTGTTTACACTAATATTAAAGAACAATATCAAGCTGTTATGAAACTAGATTTTTCTGTCCAAAACTGTGTACATCCATTAAAATTACTGGTGTATGTATGCCTTTATAATTAAAAAATTTCTATAAAATATTACAAATTTAGAATTCACCGTTTATTGGGTGTTAAATCTATATCAGGAGTGTTCAAAAATTGCATAAAGTAATTTTTTTTAAAAATGCCATATAACACGTTTATCCACTTAGGTCTTCAATTGTTAAAAGATATTGTATAAAGGTCCGAAAGTGGGGTCTTTAGCGATTTTGTTAGACATGTGAAAATCATCAAATATGTCTAAATGTTATATTATGTTTTTACAAACCATACTTTAGTTGCTAGATAGCCCACTGGGTAAGGTAGTACTTTTTTTCATTATGCGGACGATTCGGGCTCAAATCCTGCTCGCGAAATATATTTTTTTTATTGTATCAGTAATATTAAAATTTTAAAAAAGCTGTATACATGAACATAAGGGTAGTTGTTCAAGTTAGGTTGGTTTGCCATTTTTGTGTCAAGAATTAAAAAAGTTATAAAAAAATTGAAAATGTGCATTATGTTCTCAAAGTCGCTTTATTCGATGTTATTTTAACAGTTGTAGCTTTGGATTACCTTCAAATAGCAGAAATAAAATAGTAAGCATGGGAAAATAACCAACCCAAATTTCAAGACGAAATATCGATTTGTTTATTTATAAGTGACCTAAACGAAAAAACTTACGTATCTCAGTTCCAAATGCAAGTAGAGCATTCGTTTTTTTTCAAAAGTGGGCTTTTTTAATCTACTTTCATTACTCATCGTTTACGTCATTGATTTCATAAAAAAACCAGAGAGTTACTCGAATTTGTTAATAACTAAAATTTCAAAAACTATAAACAACTGCAATAAAACGGGTTTAAATTTTGAACAAAAAATGTTTTTCTCCGTGATCCTAAAGTACTTATAGAGTGTTACAGTTTGAGCCATCGTACCCATTTCTTGGTCTTGATGGCAGAATTTCAAAGTTTTAGAAACAATTGTATATTTGAGCCGTTTTAGTAATTATTTTGATTTGAAATTTAAAGTGGTGATTGTCCTTTATAAGAGCTATAGTTTTCCAAAATTTCATGGAATATTATCCATTATTTTTGAAAGAACAGTGATTTGTTTAAAAACGCATAATTTTGCAATATCCAATTTTTTTTAAATAATAATAACCAATAGAATGAATTATAGTTTATGTACTTTTACTGTACAGCTCTAAACGAACATTTTCCTTCTTTTTATTGTTTTCCATAGGACTTATAGATTTCGAGATATTCAAAGATGGAAAACACCGTCTAGAAAATTAAATTGTTTAAATAAACAATACGCCGACCTCACAGAAACTGCGAAACTGAGCTGTGAACTTAAATTGATCCCCTGAATACTTTAAAACAGAAAAACTGCCCTGGTCAGACAATTCACATTAAAATCCCAATTTGACTCCACTATTTCGCTCGTGACATTGACAACGCTATGCCAACTGTCAACTGTATTAAAAATCAGCATTTTTTCATTTGACAGTTATTAAAGTAGCATACAAAATAACTTGCATAACACAGGTCTACATAGAAAAATGTCTGCTCCACAGATTAAACCTATCATGCCTTAAGTATTTTTGTGTGCTGAATCCGAATTTTCAATTTTAAAAATTTTCTGCCGCGTAGATTTCGAGTAAATGTCAAAAATTGCCAAACAAACGTATTTTGACGATAAAAACCGGGACTTACTCGAAATCTACGCGGTAGAAATTTTTTTAAATTGAAAATTCGGATTCAGCACACAAAAATACTTAAGGCATGATAGGTTTAGTCCTTGGAGCAGACATTTTTTTTTTGTAGACCTGTGAATTGAGAGAAACCATATTCATGTGTACTTTGTGCTAATATTAGACAATATTCGATTACCTGATAGTCACTGACAATTAAAAACCGCCAATTTGACCATGTTCCCATAATTTTCGATAAATTGTCACCTTGGAGTTATACTGTAGTATGTAACACCCCGATACAATTATGTATTCTTGGTTTCCTACATCTTAGGATGCTATGTACACTTTTGAAACTTTGCAAGGGTAAAGTTTAGGCTACATATAACTTTGTTATACTGAAAAATGGAAATCTACAAAAATACGATATACAACACTATAACTCCAAGGCGACGAAATTTGAATACCGTAATCATGTTCAGCACCAAAAATTAGTCGAAAAACACTTTCTGTACTTTTGTCAGAATAGGCAAAATATAATGCCTTTTTTTAACATTGTTCTTTCAAGTAATTTTGTTTATAAATGGCTAAAACGCAAAAAATGTCATAAGCTCGGCTCCCAATTCTCGTGGTCAAAACTTTTTCTTCACATTGTCTCTTTTTTATATACTTCTGATACATGGTTATAGTCTTTATTTTTGAGTAAATTTGCATTGGTTTATAAGAGAAAATAAACTAATATCAAATTTTTTGTTAATATCGCTGAAAAGAACATAAAAAATACTAAAATTTGAAGAAAAAAAATTGTTGTACGATGCACTTAAACAATCAACGGTCCAATTTTCGAGTTTGCTTTTATTTTTGAGCCGTTGTCAATATGACAACTTGAAAAGAGAACGGTAGCTAAGGCCTGTTTTCAGTCTATATTTTTGGATTTAAATTTTAAAAAATCATTTTTTTATCATCTGTCATCAATATTTAAATGATTTTAGCCCAGGCCGAACCTTCCCCCCACTCGCACATATCTTTTCTAATGCTTTTAAGTATTAGATAACTAGAATTCAGGAAAGGTATCGCTAATTTTTTTTGCGTTTAAAAAGTTTTTAGAACCCTCCAAAAGTCTTTTTTTTTCAAAAAAGTTCATCTGGACTACCTTCCCCAGTAATCCCTTTCCCCCACCACACCTACTTACTCACCCACACAGTTATCTTATAACTCGACTTTATAAACATACAGTTATATAATGGAACTACAAGGATTCTTTATTTTTATCACAAAAAAGATGATTATTTAAACCCGCTCCTATCTTCTCTTTCCCCCACCCCACGTACCCACCCACGGCTCTCACCCTCTGTTATTTTCCTATAAAATTAATGAAAATAACGTGTAGAAAATTAATAATAGCTTCTCGAGGGTTCTAAACACTTTTTAAATGCGAAAAAAATTTAACGATACTGTTCCTGGATTCTGGTTATCTAATACTTAAAAGGGTAGAAGAGGTATGTGAGAATGGGGGGGGGATTCCATTTGGGGTAAAATCAGTTAAATATTGATGACAGATGATAAAAAATGATTTTCTTAAATTTAAATCCAAAAATAAAACATGCTTGATGTTTGATTGAAATGTATGCATTATTGTGTAAGTTATCACCAATTGTTTAAAAATTGCCTCTCCCAATTGTTTTTATTTGTTGCAACTTTAAAAACTGGTATAGCAGATTCGGATAGATCTAGTTTCTTTCGCAGTTTCATTATGAACAGTTTATTTTTTGTGCAATGCGATAAGAGCTACACAACCCGAAATATTTAAGAAAAACCGCAAAAAAACACCATTTTGAACATTCTTTTATTTAAAAAAAATGTCTTCTAGGACTAGGATTGAATCCAAAACTTTTTGTTACTCTCCTTGTAATATTTACATTTCCAGTAAAGAAATTGGTATAGCAAGACAATTCCTTTTTAGGTGATTTATACTCTTAGTTTTACTTCACTATAATTGAATACGGGTAATGAAATACTGAAAGATCAGTACCAATTTTTAATTTTAATTTCGAGCAATAAGCAACGTATCAGCGGAAGCGCTAGTGTCATCTATCTCTCCTAATGGCTTAAAGGCGAGGGTGCAAGACATGCTTCATCACCCTCGCGGACAAACAGTCGCTCAAAATTTAATTGTACTCCTTTTCGATGATATCCATAATATAAGTAATTTTATTGTTCGATTGTTATAAATAAGTACTTCACCCATAATATAACGCTATCGGATTTAAAAAATCTATAAAAAATGACAATCCATTTTGGTCACTAAATATCGATTAATAGAAACATATGTAATAGCTGCAAACTAAGCTGTTGGAATAGGTTGCGATTGGCGAGGCTTTAATCTCAGATGACCTACTCATATCGCTTATCGCAATCTAAATTACATCATTGTAAAATGCTGTTTTCTACCAAACTGTTGTAAAATTATATTACAATGGATTGTACTTTGTTAAATGAATTTCAATTAAACATGCAACTGAACGTACTCTTCCGTTTGCGCTCTCTTGTCCATGACACACTCAATTATTTAAATGGACGTAGAGGGTCGTAAACTGCGGGGTATTTTATTATTTATCCCTTCTATCACAGCCACATCCCGTTCCTACCACCAAACAAATTAAGATAGCTGCCCCAGCCAAACTTTGGATCACCGACTAGACAAGGCCAAAACCTCGCCTTCACATGAAAAAATGTTTCCATCCGATTTTTTTGCATATTCACGCTCGGGACATGCCCCTGAATAAGGATCAAGAGTTTGCCGGACGAAAATTTAATCCCAATTTGTTTAAACAAATTTTTTTTAAACAAATTGAAAAAGTCGCTTTTTTGACCCGAATTTTTTTAGGTTTTTTTGGTAATTTCAAACAAAAAAAGTCGTAAGTTGGCCGTTTCCGAATTTAAACAATTTAATGTTTGAAAAAACGCAAAAGCGGCCATTTTCGAGGTTGAAACACAATTTTAAAAAATTAATTTTTTCAGTTCACCAAAATTCTTATATAATAACCCGGTCAAGTTAGCCCTAAGAATAGGGCTGAAGCTGAAAATTTATATGAACGTTAGGGATACCATTATAATGAAGTTGTGAAAAGTCCCTATTGATCCCGTGTGTGCAAAAAATTTTATGCAAGGTCAAAGTTCGCAAAAATGGGTTTTTTGGATAAAAATAGCTTAGACAAAAATTGTAGATCTTTCAATTCTCTACAAAAATGGGCCTTACACTTTTTTTCCTAAAATTCACCTTTTTTGAGAAAAAGCCATTCAAGAGTTATATTCTCCATAATATGCACACGTTTCTACGCCACCTATGAGTTAGTGTACTTGACGCGTCTTTTTTAATGTGGTTTCCCCGGTAGGCCTACTCCGCGTTTTTTTTTATTGAAGTTTAATATAATATTAGGTCTTCTTATTCAACTTCTTCTTCTTCTTTGTCTTGTTCTACTTCATCTTCATCTTCCTGAGTTGACGTAAATTGTTCAAACAGCGATACATCAGTTGCTTCATCGTTGATGTAAGGATCATCTTCTGTTGGAGATTCAGTATTTGAACACGACTGGCCCTGACAGCTGGTGCATGCTGGTGAACAAAGTAAGCCTACTTTTTTGTAGCCGTATTTCGAATTACACCGCTTTTTGGTATTAAGGAGCTTTTCTGGTGCCGGTGGAAGTAGAGTGTGGATTGGTTCCAATACATTATTAATTAGCTTCCAACCCCATTCTTCTGGGTCCAGTTGATTACCAAGCCACACATGAACCTGGTAATATACTCGATAAAAATGTTGATGAGCAGAAGCCGAGGTTGGAGGAAGACAAGCTAATTGAACCCTTTTTTTTATTACATGTATGTTTTGCAAAAGATACGTAACGTAACTTATCTATGGAAGTAATTTTTTTTGGAGCTCCATATACAGAAAGAAGAAAGCGAATTCCGTTGGTGATTAGAGTTTCTAGAGCAGAGTTCATATCTTCAAAAGCTTTTGCACATGTAATTAAATCTTGTTTTTCAAACAATTTGAAAACTGTTGTTTGACCCCTCCGGAACATTGCTGATGTTGTATCACAGCCAGTCATAGCATGTGAAAATAGCATATGATTTTTACATTTAGGATAAGCCGATAAACTCATATTTGAAAATATTTCCGATGGTTGTTGAGCCTTGTCTGGTTTTAAAAAATAAATTGTATTTTCAATTGGAGTTCGAGCGGTAAGTAATACCAACAGACCAACATCTTCACCAACAACAACATTGACATCAGTTGGATTGAATTGATTTATTGCGGTTTCTATAATGAGTACATCAAATTTGCGACATTTTTTAAAAGCTGAATACAGCACAAACTTTAGTTAAGAATATTTGCAATAACCACGTGTTTTCACTACGAGGGAACGTTTAAGACTAACGGTATTTCGTTGGACCTTAGAAAAAAGAGCAGGTAGACAGACACTGCCACGTTCACAATTGAACAGCAGACAGATGTTGCTCAAGGCCACGTGGTCACATAAAATTAGGGACTGGGTTTCTTTTCATCTCATATTCTTAGAATTATCATTCAATATTAATGTATTACGCAGACTAATAGTTTTACTTATATTATACGTCCATAATGTACATAGGCAGCATAGTAGTGCATATTATGGAGAATGGCTTTTTCTCAAAAAAGGTGAACTTTAGGAAAAAAAAGTGTAAGGACCATTTTTGTAGAGAATTGAAAGATCTACAATTTTTGTCTAAGCTATTTTTATCATAAATCTAACCGTTTCGCTGAAAAATCCAAGAAACCCATTTTTGCGAACTTTGACCTCGCATAAAATTTTTTGCACACACGGGATCAATGGGGACTTTTCACAACTTCATTATAATGGTATCATTAACGTTCATGTAAATTTTCAGCTTCTTGGGAATTTATGCAAGGGTGAATGTCTATTTTGACCGGAGTATAATCTTTGAACATCCATTAACAAAATCCTGAAGAGTAGATGCAGATTGTTTAATTCTAAATAGTCCAGTCAATGGAGCGCTAAAATAACCAAAATCTCTAATTTGAGAGCTAATGAATGGATTTTGATGAAACCTTGTGCAATGTGTTTGTAACGACGAATAACGAAGTTGAAGAAAAGATTAGAGTAGGAAATGATCGGAATGAGTAGAAATGGATTTTTTGGACCAAAATAGGATGTTTTTACTCTTATACATTTTTTCGAAAAATGCGTATTTTTCGAGATATGGCCACTCTAAAATTCCTAAAAGTGGGGGAGGGGGAATGTAAAAATTGAAAAAAAATCTGAAAAAATTCAGGTGAATGTATCGTCGAAATACAAGACTTTTTTTATTTGCAACTTTTCTGTAAAGTGCGTTTTCACTGAATTTTTCCGGAAAAGCGTGAAAAACTACTCCTTTCTTTGAAATTGTAGCACTTTAAAAATATGTAATTTAAAAATTTGAAAATTAGGTCAGAAATGAAAAAGAAAACAATATATTTACCTTTTTTGGCCCAAAATAAGATGTTTTTACTCCTGTAAATTTTTTCAGAAAATGCATATTTTTCGAGATATGGCCACTCTAAAATTCCTAAAAGTGGGGGAGGGGAAATGTGAAAGTTAAAAAAAATTTGAAAAAATGCAGGTCAATGTATCATCGAAATACAAGACTTTTTTTATTTCCAACTTTTCTGTAAAGTGCGTTTTCACCGAGTTATTCCGGAAAAACATGAAAAACTACCCCTTTCTTTGGCTACCATATTGTAACGCTTTAAAAATACGTAATTTAAAAATTTGAAAAAATTCAGACGTATGCAATGAGGCCTTCTAAATATTTTTTGTCTCTTGGAATTTTTTTGTAACTTGCTTATTTTCCGAGTTACAGGAAGCTTTTCACGATAAATGATTACTACTACTACTACATTTTCAATTTAAAAATAATATTGAACCTTTAAAAACGGTATAACTATATAGGTTTCATATTTTTTTATAATAATATATATATAAATCACGCTCATTTCTCGAATTATCATTATTTTTTAATGTGCAAAATGTAGTACATTATTTATAGTTGAAAATTGGCAAGTTACAAAAAAATTTCAAGAGACAAAAAATATTTAGAAGGCCTCAATTCATACGTCTGAATTTTTTCAAATTTTTAAATTACGTATTTTTAAAGCGTTACAATATGGTAGCCAAAGAAAGGGGTAGTTTTTCATGTTTTTCCGGAATAACTCGGTGAAAACGCACTTTACAGAAAAGTTGGAAATAAAAAAAGTCTTGTATTTCGATGATACATTGACCTGCATTTTTTCAGATTTTTTTTAACTTTCACATTTCCCCTCCCCCATTTTTAGGAATTTTAGAGTGGCCATATCTCGAAAAATATGCATTTTCTGAAAAAATTTACAGGAGTAAAAACATGTTATTTTGGGCCGAAAAAGGTAAATATATTGTTTTCTTTTTCATTTCTGACCTAATTCTACAAGTTACGGAACCCGCGATAAAAGAGGTAGAAAGCACCCCTTTTACACAAGAGACCTTTTTTTGTTTAAAATATCAAAAAAAAACCTAAAATTCGGGCCAAAAAAGGCGATTTTGTTTAAAAGAAATTAGTTTAAATAAATTGGGACCCGATTTTCTTCCGGAAACCTCTTGATCCTTATCCAGGGGCATGTCCCGAACGTGAATATGTGAATCGAAAATCGAATGGGAAAATTTGTTCATACGAAGGCGAGGTTTTCTCCTTGTCTAGACCGCCGATGTTCAACTTCTTGTGTTAGGAAC
This sequence comes from Rutpela maculata, assembly GCA_936432065.2. Taxonomy (NCBI): domain Eukaryota; kingdom Metazoa; phylum Arthropoda; class Insecta; order Coleoptera; family Cerambycidae; genus Rutpela; species Rutpela maculata. The sequence continues at coordinate 5,279,057 of OW386294.2, forward strand.
TCGAAGAGGTGACGAAACATATCGAAAAAATCTACGGGGTGTGCCGTGACACACAGGGTTATTCATTATATTTTCACTCCCTTAACTTCTCTATTTTTAGTGTTTAAAAAATAGTTAAGTAGAAGATTTGAAGGCGTTGCACCTAAATTTTTTTAAAGTACAACTAAGAAAACTAGATGCGAGTCAATTAAATAAATAAATGTAAACATTATATTCTTCTAGGGATTATTGGAATTTTCTATATAGTTGTTGCACACTCTCAATTATACTCTTCGCAATTTTCTCAAAATAAATAAATTTTTTGGATCTAATTACTATACTATACTTCTAATTTCAATCATCACCCGATGATGCCGTCTTGATTGACGAAACGTTTCTCGACATATTATAAAGTATTTTTGTGTTGGTAGAATCTTATTAACGTGAATTTTTTCTGAAAATGTTTCATAACTTATATTTACTAATTGATCTTTTTTCAAAAGCTGACAATAACTTACTCTCCAAATTTTAATTCAATCAAACTTTTCTGTATTAAGTTATCGTGCTTACAAGAAATGTGGCAGACTGATGGACGACGGATATTTTGAAAGTTGTTCACAATTCGATTAATAACACTGTGAAAATTTTTCCTCTACGAGCGATATCTACGGTGTTAGAAAAGTGTCGGTCAAATGGAATATACCGAGTGGCGCAGCTGATAGGGACACTCTTGTAACTCTGGAACGGGCGAATGAATTTTTTCAAATTTGGTGTAGTGACATGGGACGAAGTTTTTAATTATATGATGTAAAGAACCAAAATGGCCGATTTCCGGTTTCGATGCAATTGACATGAAAATCAAGTTTTTAAATGGGACACCTGTATATTTTTGCATATTTGGATGCTGCTGGCCAAAATACATATTATCTGACCGTCAAATATTATTTTGATTTCCAAAAAATATGGGTTTTTTAATTTTTAGTTTTAAGCATAGAAGGCCGCGATTTTACCAAAATTGTTAAAAATCAATCTGAAATACTTTTAAAATATTATCTCTTCAGATACTAATATTGAACACGATTTATTCTTCATTAAGTTCAACGGTATTGGTTTTTCAACGATTTTTTTTTAATGGAACTGCTATGGGACAACCTGTTATTTAATTAGATCTTTAAATTACAAAGAAAATGATATGCATAATGTCTCTCTTTGTACTAAATTGATAATTATATAAATAATAATATTTTTTTTAATGTTTTTTGAAAATCAAAATAACATTTGAGTGTATGTATTTTGGCAAGCAGGATCCAGATATGCAAAAATATACAGGTTGTCCCATTTAAAAATTTTGTTTTCATGTAAATTGCATCGAACCTGGCAGTCGGCCATTTTGGTTCTTTACATCGTATAATTGAAAATTTCAATTTCATCCCATATCACTACACTAAATTTGAAAAAAATCCATTCCCCCATCCAAAAGTTATAAGAGTGTCCCTATCAGCTGAGCCACCCGGTATTCCTCGTTTTCGTATTTGCGAAGAGTATAACAATAACCTACACAGCCCATGTGATACAAAAATAAAGGTGATTCTTTTAAATGGAATACCCTATTTTTATATTTATTTTTACATATTTTTTTCTGGTTGCAAATATACCGCGTGTAACGGGATCATGGTACACCCCCTTTCGATTGAGATTTGGAACATCCTATATACTTAATAAACGTCATTTTCTGAAATATAAATGATTTTTCAAACGTAACACCCTGTATATTATTGAATTTTTGAATTCTGCATAATTTTCTGAATCCAATTTAATTTTTACTTTTCCATTTAAGTGTGCCATGAATGTTCCGATTAATTTTAATTGATCCGTGTAATGCTAGAAAAATCGATATCCCGCCGAAAATACTGAATTATGTGATATATGGGCAAATAAAGTTCATTAAAATGGTTTTTGGGACAAAATACATTTTTTCAAATGGAACCATATTGGTATCGTGGTACCATTAATTACTACTATTAATAAGGAATTTATTCATATGCCTTATTAAAATGTGCCATAAATACAATCAGAATAATTATTGCCTAGGATAATTATTTGCTATCATTGAATTCATAAAATTATGCAGAATTCAAAAATGCAATAATATACTGCGTGTACCGTTTGAAAATCAAAATTTAATGTCACATTAGATAAAAGTGGAAGTGAAAAAAAAATCATTTATATGTCAAAAAGTGACGTTTATTAAGTATATAGGATTTCAATCGTTTATTTTTAAAACTAAAAGAAAAAGGTGGGTGCACCATAATCTTGTTACTCTCGGTATAGGGATTGATAAATCTAGCTGTAATATTGTTTGACAAATCGGAAATTAATATGCTCGAAATATGTATATATGTATTTTTTGGTTATTGATGAAAGTACAGTAATTACTACGCAGTATCATGGCTGATAATTCAATCGCAATATTGTTATTGTGTATTATTTTGTGGTATTATTTCATCAAAATGGGTTACGCAAAAGCACATCGCCCCCAAACAGACCCGACTTAACACCTCTAGATATATTTTGTGTTCAAATCATTAAAACTAAAATTAGGGAGTGAATGAAAAACAATAATAGTATTGTCTCAAACTGTCTAAACAATTTAAGAAGAAGACATGAGTTTTATGATTAGAACACTCTAATTAACATTATAAAAACTTTCACAAAAATGTTTCTAAAGGTGTTAAATCGGGGTTGTTTGGTAGTCATGTGCTTCCGTGTAACCCATTTTGATGATAATACTGCAAAATTTTAAACAATAACAATGTCATCAGTCATAGCCTACTGCATATATAATGTGCGATATGTCAACAAGCTAGAAATATCAACCTCTATATATTTGAAATCAGAGAAAAAAGACCTAATAGAAAATGTAAAAATATACAGTGTTCCATTTAAAAAAATCACCTTCGTTTTATATCACGTGACCTATTGTTTTTTTAGTTGTATTTTAAAAAATATAGATGTAATATTACAATTTTTATATTTTGCTTTTTTTAACTCTAAAAACCAAAGGAGTTAAGAAGGCGTCAACATATAATGAATATCTCTGTAGTTTAATAGGAGATAGGAGACATCGAGCTGATTACAAGACACCCCCTATGTGTCCCTTGGAGTCACTCGTCAGCGATATACAAGGGATTTTCTAATATTTGACCCATCAACCTCCCATCAACTTATATAGCCCAGTCGAAAATTTTGCAAACTGAGTAAACTTCCTTTAATGAGTTCGTGAAAGTGTATAGAATAATATCCTGAAATGTTTACATTTCACTCGGCTGCAGAACATAAAAAAAAGTGAAAAAAAAATTTTTATTCATACATTTTTCAAAATTTTGAAATTAAATCAAGACAGAAACAATTAAAAATACATATGGATAGATCACATATTTAAGAACAAAAAATGTCCTAACAAAATTTATCGGGAAAAAATAGTTCAGTGTAACGTTATAACACGGAGCGAGATCCATGCGTGCACGCACTTAAATACGCATGACTGTGACACCGACGCACTGAATTAGATGTCACTAAATCAGAATTTGGTCAATCTATGCGAGTGTTGGCTCATTTAAAAGATGGAAATTGATACTTTTTGTTTTAAACAATACAAGCAAAGGATGGATAGGAAAAATATACTTATATATATTATCACGCAAGAACTCAATCGTCGCAATAAACAATATAGAAAAAAATAAGAACCCTTCAAAGAAATTCTTTCTTCATTGAGAACTGTTAAAAAGTATGTACACTTCATGATTATTATGGTTTATTAAGTTGTAGTAACGAGGATTAGAAAAAAAAGTACATCTCAAATAATTTTAATTTCCTTGCTTGATGGTTTTTTTGATAAATATATGTATATTGGAGGCTATAACTTGTCGAGAAATTGACCCATTGGAAGAAATAAAATATCACTATTTCGGAAAAAATGTATACTTTTCGAATGTTCAAACACAAAATCGTTTATTTGTATGCACTTTTTCGAAAATATGATCAATCAAATCATATAACTATGAAAATATCTTTGATTGCTTTGAATGTAAATTCTGGAACTTTTCCAATACATTAACAAATGTATAGGGAATCCATTGGATATAGCTGAAATGTTGATAGGTGTACCTGTAATAAATACAATACAGTAAAGGCACGTAAAAATTCATACGAGCGATTCAGCGGCTATGTGTGGTCTGTGTATGCGTCCATAATTATATATTTTCCCTCCATACTCTCTATTTATCTTCCTATTCACTAATAAAAATGTTTAAAACGTGTAATCAGAAAGATAAAAAAGCTTTATTTTACTCGATAGAACAGCTAAGAATTTTTAGAGGTTCCATAGTGTGCATTAACCGTGCACTGGCCCCTCAGAGTGACAAAGTTACTTCACTATTTTTTTCCAGGAATACCGTGGCTTTAGCGATAAATTTTATTAGAATATTTTTTGTTCCGAAACACGTGGTCTATCCACCTGTATTTTTTATTTTTTCCTACCCTGACTTAATTTCAAAATTTTGAAAAAATGGATAAAAAATTTTCTTTCACTTTGTTTTTATGTTCCGCTTCCGAGCGAAATGTAAACTTTTCAGGATATTATTCTATATACTTTCACTAACTCATTAAAAAAAAATTATTCAGTTTGCAAATTTTTGTGGGGTCACTATACACTATACACTTCTCTGTCGTCTGAGCTATTACTTCAAATTTTACACACTTCTTAAACTATTTCAAAACATTTAAAAAAGGAGGTTCTCAATTCAACACCTATGTATTTTTTATACAGGATGTTTGTAAATTTCTGTGGTTAAAAAGTTCCTATAAATATGTGTCTGGAAACTTCCTAAGGATGCCATGCAATAATAGCCGTAATTATGCCTAATAATGTATAGAATCTCATCGCTGTAACACCAAAGATTCCTGAAATATTAAACAAAAACCTATTCTAGTTCCCCACCTTCAAAAGGCCCGAACTCTCTCTTAGGAAGCGTTCCCGAACGCATGTCTATAGAACTTTTTTTCATATTTTTACGAAAGCCACCACCTAAAGTTAACGAAAGAAATTTCCCAACACCCTGTATGTGCAATCATTGCTCTGGATTGGCTTAAGGAGTTATTTCTACAAGATCTTTCTCAAACTACAAGATGGTCCTATAATAATTTGATCAAGCTACTTACGTTTAGCTTAAGGTAAGTAAAAATTGGAGAGAAGATTTTTTTTTAGTCACGAATTTGGCAAATGCGCTTGTGGTAGATTTCATTAAAAAGCATTGAAATTGGCAATTAGATATTTTAGAAGTAGCTGATACCGAATCTGTCAAAAGTTAAAAATTTAAAATGGAGAATCCAGTATGGCTGCGGCAATTGCAATATTTTTGCAGATTTGCACGAAATTTGATACATAGATAGATAGATAGATATAAATTTATTTACTGCATTATACAGGGTGGGGCGACAGTGCGTCAGACTTCGATATCTCGAGTTCTACGACAGCTAGAAATTAAAAAAAAATACAACTAAACTAGATAAAAAAGTCTATGAACGGAAATTATTTTCGAATATACAGGGCGAGCCAAAAGGAAATTACAGGATAAAGTACTTTTTTAAAAATGGAATGCTATGCATATTATTACATTTTTTGAAACCTCTTTCTAGACTCTATTCAATCCTATATTATTATTGACTATATCCAAACCACTTGGATGTAATGAATTTTTTTGTTGAAATAATGCCACCTGCAGCTGCATATTGAAAAAATGGGTTTTAAGAAAAACTTATGTGATTACTAAGTTACGAGACATCTAATTAATGTTCTTGAATCATTTTTACTTCCTAAAAATGTACAGGGTAGCAAAAAATTATTTTTAAATTAAATTATCTCATTTTTTTCAAATGGAACACCCTGTATATTTTTCGACGATGTGATGTAGATATGAAAAACGAACATGTTTTGTAAGTATTTCCTTATGGCTAATTGCAAGCATTTTCGTTTTATTCAGCAATAAGTACAAAATCCAAGAATAAACTTTAAAAATAGAGGTTTCTTCAAATCATTCATTAGAAAAAATTAAAAGAAGTGCTCCACATGTTGCCCATTTTGATTGAGAGACGTCTTTATGCAATTTTGAAATGAGGCCATTTAGTGGGACCATTTTTTCCAATCCATTGAAGTGGGTAAATGATATTTCATTGGTCCCTTACTGTAATAGTTTTTTTATTTTTTTTTTTTACTGTTTTCGTTATTCGACAAGCAATAAAACCTCAGTTTGGTATAAATTGTCTTGTACAAATGAACATTTATCGCACTTATCGATCGTCAGTTATCATTTGTATTAAATTTAAAATAGTTCGAGTTTTACAAAATGAATTTTAATAAAGCGGAACTCGTAGACATGACTTTTGTTTTGGGCGAGTCGGACGGAAATTGTTTGCTTGCCATTAGAATTTATAAGCAAAGGTATCGTGAAAGAAGGATTCCTGATGTTAGCAGCTTCCAAAACCTTCTCGATAGATTTGTGGAAACTGGAAATGTCGAATATAAAAAAAGTGAAAGAATAAAACGTGTTGTGAATGAAAAAAATGAGTTTTCTGTGGTGCTGGCAAAGGTTGAAAATCCCCATATTAGTCAGAGAAAAGTGAGCTCGTTAGTAGGAATAAGACAAATGGTCGGCGGGGGGTCGAATCTTAAAGACAAGTGAGTTTCATGCATATTATATTCAAATGCACTAGAAATTATCTGATGACGATTTTCAAAGGCGTTTGTAATTGGACCAGAAATAAAATGCAAGATGTCACCTTCTTTCATAATGTTTTATTCACCGATGAGGCAACTTTTTATAAAAATGGATTTGTTAATAGACACAATTTCCATTATTATGCTTCGGAAAATCCTCACTTTTTTAGGCAAGTTGATAACCAGCGCAGATGGTCTATAAACGTTTAGGGGGGAATTATTGCAGAACATGTAATAGGGACCACTTTTTTGACGGTACATTGACTGAAGCTATTTATCTTCATTTTCTGGAAAACTATCTGCCACAATTATTGGTGAATCTTCCTGAAAGGATTCGAAATAGGATGTGGTTTCAGACAGATAGTGCCCCACCATATTATTTAAATGCAGTTAGAGACCAGTTAAATAATACCTACCCACTTCAATGGACCCACTAAATGGCCAGCTAGATCCCCAGATCTTACAAAAATGGATTTCTTTTTATGGGGATACGCGAAGGAAATTGTTTATAAAGACGAACAACAGTACTAAATACAAGTAAAATTGAAAATTTAAAAAAACCCCCGATCAATGTATCTAATCGTACCAGTTTCATATGACCGAATCAAAATGAGGCCTAAAATCATGTTCGGCTACCATAATTGTCTGCACATTTTCAATTTTACTTCAGTCGGACAATTTCTAGAGAAGTTCAACATGGCGAATTCAAGATGGCGACCAAACATCAAAATCTAATATGGCCTATAACCTTCTGGATATAATACTCTTTCAAATAAAAAAACTACATCAAAATCGGATCAGCCGTTGAAGAGATATGAAGCCACAGACAGACAGACAGACAAACGTACCAACATACGCGTCAAACTTATAACACCCCTCTTTTGGGGTTAATGAAGGAAAGGATAATAACTGTTTTTAAATCTATCACACCGGCATTTTTGGGAACAGTAGAAACCTCATTTCAAGAGCGCATAAAGATGTGTGTCGATCAAAATGGGCAACATGTGGAGCACTTATTAAAATATTTTCTAATAAATTATTTGAAGAAACATCTATTTTTTAAGTTTATTCTCGAATTTAGTACTTATTGATCAATAAAACGAAAATGGTTGCGAAGTATTTACAAAAAATATTCGATTTTCATATCTTCATCAGATCGTCGAAAAATATATTGAGTGTTTCATTTGAAGAAATTGAGAAAATTCAATTTAAAAAGTTCTTAATTGAAAAATAATTTTTGACCACTCTGTACACTCTTAAGAAGTAAAAATGATTCAAAAACATTAATTAGGTGTCTAGTAACTTGCATTCACATCAGTGTTTCTTAAAACCCGTAATTGTAACTTTATTGATTCATTACATCCAAGTGGTTGGGAGATAGTCAATAATAATGTAGAAATGAATGGAGTATACAAAGAGACTTCAACAAATATACTGATATATATATATAGCATTCCATTTAAAAAAAGGCACTTGATCCTGTAATTTGGTCTTGTCTCGCACTGTATATTCGAAAATAATTTCCGGTTATAGACTTTTTCATCTAGTTTACTTGTATTTTTTTTTTTAATTTCTAGCTATCGTAGAACTCGAGATATCGAAGTAAGACACACTATTGCCCCACCCTGCATAAAATTGTTACGTTTGTATCAAGTCATAGTTGCTGCTATTACCTTAAGTAAGTCATTAATTAATTTTCATTAAAAAAAATGCCTATCTACAGGCTAGGAGTAGAATACTTAGATCGAACATTGAATATGGACGAAACAATTAAAATTCTTATTAAAAAGTGTACCAGAGCTTAAAAATTAAACATGTCTAAAAAGAAGTACAGAAATTTCATTATATTTATAAGAGAATATAAGAGAAAGATAAATGTAAAAGATGTGAGCATATTCCATAAAGAAACAGCTATCAAATATAATTAGTTTTCCATAGAAAAACTCATATATTCATCTACCGAATAAAAACAGAATTTTAAGAGATGACTTTTAATGCTTGTTTTAAATCTGATGTAGTCCAGTTTCACATTTTCGGGTATTTTATTGTATAGTTTAAAATCTAGGAAATTTTTTGCGGATTTTGTAAGACGATCTAGGTTCTTTTAACTCATCTTAGAAGGTACCTTTAATTTTATGTATTTCCAGCAACAAAGGTTTGCAATGATCCCGATAATTAGCACCAGCAATTATTCTAATCGATGGTTTTGCAAGATAAATATTTTATAAGCATGAGTGGAATTTCCCCAGAGTACAATCCCGTATGTAGTCTGTGATTGGATTAATGCATGATACGCGGATAGCAATGTTTTAACATCTATATACTTTTTCAGTTGACGTAGTAGAAAAATGTAACTAGAGATTTTGCTACCCACCTGTACAATATGAGCATCCCACTTAAGATTATCATCTAGTACAATTCCAAGTAGCTTAACACTGTTGCCTTTGATAATTGCGTTGTTGGTCGGAAAAATCAATTTTTTGGTTTTATCTCTATTTAACTATAACATGTTATTAATATATCAGTGTTCTGCAGAATGTTGAGTTTCATATATAGATGCTTGTAGAGCCATTAATTGTCATTTTTATTTATTAAAATTACATCATCTGCATACATAACAGTTTTGTTTGGAAAAGGATAGAAAAAAGATCGTTAATAAAAATGGTAAATAATAGAGGGCGCAATACAGAGCCTCGGGGTACCCCGTGTTTCATTATCCTAAATTCCGACATTTGATTATCATTTTTTACACAATTCACGATTATGCAGGTAGGGATTCAAATCAATTTAGTGGTAGACCTCTGACACCATAGTAGCTAAGTTTTTTTAATGAAAAGGCTGTGTGAGATACACAGCGTAATCTCCGTGTATTTACCCTCCTCAAAACCCTCAACAATGTCACCCATAACCTTACAGACTGCATCTACAGTGGAACATGACTTCCTAAATCCAAATTGGCACTTGTGAATGATTGAATGATTTTCAAAGAATATGGAGATTAGAGAATTATCTGATAACGAGCCTGATGTTTTCTTTTACTGTAAGAAACTACGTAAAGAGGTCATTAAAATGGTGAAAACAAATTTTAGAAAAAATGCCTTCGATATTGAGGTCAGAGCAAAACTGAACAAATAACAAAATACAAGTATTTTTAATCGACTTCAATATCGATATTATTATCATTATTATTGTTATTATTATTATTAAAAATATGTAGTAAAATTTTTTGGCATCATCATATTCTTAATATATTTTCTTTTTGAAAAATTCCAAAATACAGGGTGTGTCGCGACTACTTTTAACCGGCTGTATTTTCACAACTATTAAGAGCACAGCTATTATTTTATATATACCTGGTGTCCCATTTAAGTTGACACAACGAAATATCTCGAGAACAGCGCATTTTCAAAACAAATGTTTCCGCCAAAAGTTGTTTTTTGTCAAAGGGGAAATAAAATATTTATTTGGTGGTCAATTACAAGGTCGTTTCAAGATCAACTTTGTTTTTTCAAATAATAGCTTATATTTATTATTGGGGTATCATAATTCTACGAAAAAAGACAGTCAACTTTCTTCTGAAATATTCTTGTTTGATTTCCGTTTTGCAAGGTATTAAACAAAATATTTAAATTTTAGCTTCTGGAGGTAATTTTCTTTATTAGAAAAAAAAATCTACCACATGATTAAATCAGGGGCCATTGCATATAAAAAATGTTTCACATAAAAGATGCAGTTTTTTTGCATAGAATTATTTTGCTGAATAGATCGAACACCAAAAGTTGATAAAGAAATACGGAAAGAGTTTTAATAAATCAAAATACACATGTATGTACCTAGCATTTTTTTCTCTAAAGTTGATAGTTTCAAATAAAGAATTTATGAAAATTCAAAAATATCTAGATATTTCATTCAGTATCGCTTGGAAAATTGAGTACGATAAAAAAGTGTATCAGACAAAAGCTGCTTGCAAAAACGAAGGGTTTGCATTTAATCGGCACTTTTCTAAAACCGTAAATATCGCTCGTAGAGAAAAAAAATTCATATCATTGTGTTAGTGAACGAATTCTTAACAACTTTCAAAATGTCCGTCTGTCTGTTTGTCCGTCACGTTTCTTATAAGCATGATAACATAGGAAAGAAAAGTCCGATTGTATTGAAATTTGGAAAGTAAGTTAGTATTAGCTAGAGGAAGAACTATTGTTTTTGAAGAATCAGTAAATAAGAAAGTTATTAATCATTTAATTTAAAAAAAAATTATTTTCTTAATTTTTGTCACTGGTACTTAAATAGAAATCTTGCGAAATGGTATCTCTATAATATACTTTACTAATATATATTTCATAATAATATATCTAATGCGTTGAAATATGATTCTCGAAAGATGTATAGTAGACATTCAATTTTTGTAGTAATGTGTGATGGTCCAGTGGCTAAAATTTGCCTTGCAATTCAAAAATCATGTGTTCAAATCCCAGACAGGTTGGATGTTTTTTTTTTCAATTTTTTTTTCATATATTTTTTTTTTTACAACAAAGTTGGTATCACAAAATTTAGTATGTCCAAAAACTAACATCATTTATAAGAAAACTGCGAAGAGTATCCTACAGAATATGTAACAATTATATAAAAAGCTCAGTAAATTGACGAAGAGTACGTTTTTAGCTTGTTATTTTTGTAGAATGAGATACAGTATAAAAAAATATTGGTTTCCATTTGAAATAATGAAGTTGACTCTGAAATTACATTGAAATTGTCCACCTAATCAAAAATAAGTAATACCATTCTATTTCCCTCTCAAAACCAAACAATTGTTCGAAAGTTTTCTTGAAAATGCTCTGTTCTTGAAATATTTCATTCTGTCTACTTAATTAGACACCCAGTTTATGTTCCGATCATATAGGAAGAGGCGACAAACTTCAATATTTTAAATGAATCACTCTATATATTGTTACATTTTTTTGATTCTACGATAAATATTAATTATATTGCTTTACCAACTAAAATAAGGTACCATGGAAAATTTATACAAGGTGGACCATTAATAATTGTCCATAGTTCCAGGGTAAATTCTTTGGATCAAAATATGATTATATAACCAAACCATGCTTTAGTAAATTGTTGCCGTGGAAAAAATAGAGGGTGTCAAAATTGTAATGTTTTTGTCCTTTTTTTTGCAACATCTCAACTACCTCTTGACCGATATTCTCCCAATTTGGCAAGGAAACATTTTTTAAGCTAAGAAACAATAATTTATGTATCATATCACGCTAGCCTATTGAGGGCGCCTTAAGAGCTATACCTGATGAAGAATAGTTTTTCCTCTTTTTTTTTACGAAACTTTGTGGCACTTTTGACTAGATCTCTTGCAGGAGTCATTTCAAGTTTTTCTCGAAAACGGTTGGAATTATCAAGTTCTATCAAGTGTGCCTTTTTTACGTAGAAATGACTCCGGCATCAGATTTTCTAGTAAAAAGTGCCACAACGTTTCGTAAAAAAAAGGGAAAAAATATTCCTCATCAGGTATAGCTCATGAGGCGCCCTCCATGGGCTAGAGTGATGTGACACATAAATTATTGTTTCTTAGCTTAAAAAAATGTTTCTTTACCAAATTGGGAGAAGATCGGTCAAAAGGTAGTTGAGATATTGCAAAAAGAAGAAAAAAAATTAAAATTTTGACACCCTATATCTTTTTTGTGTTCAGCAATAAAATTTTTAGTTACCAACACTATTTAGGCAAAATTTAAATACAATACAGTGATTATTAAATTAAATTTAAGGGCCCTTTATAGTAGGGCCCACATTTATTATAGCGATATAAAAAAGCTCGAAAAAAAAACGTAAAGGGTACTGACCATGTATCTATTTCAGTCTGTTTACATAAAAGGCCATAAAAGTGTTCGGATTCTTTTATTATGATCACAAAAAAATGGTCACATATTTCCTTACACAATGTAGGGCACTACCGCTGAATATAACTTGTTGAAATTTTCTCTACCGGAATTATGATAGGTTGGAATAAATAATGTGATCAACGTGGACTAGCGATAGACAACGCGGAGCGGCGGGCGGTATATTAATCAAAGGCGGTCGGTACCCTTTACGTTTTTTTGCGAGCTTTTTTATATCGCTGTATTACCGATGGGCCCAACTATACATGATTACTTATATTTTTAAATACAGGCCCGTACGTAATGTATATTTCGTTAAATTAATGGTCCTATAAATTTTAATTTGACATATTTTGTAATTTATAAAAACATCAACTTATTAGAGAATATTATTTAGGTATTATGCAAATCATAACTTACACACTTTTTTATTTATTATAAAAATACCTACTTTCTGTATTGTTGCCCTAATCTGGACACGCTAATATACTAGTTAGGTGAATACTTTAAAACACTAATTTTTGGAGAACCAATCAAAACAACTACTCTTCTTATTCTTTAATTACTCAATAGTTTGGTAATTACCAAAAAGAAAGTACCCTTATGATACCCAAATATTTTATTACATATTTTTGTTATTGATGTCAGGGCCGCCGAAAGATTTACCGGGCCCCGGGGCTGCTTATTATTGAGAGCCCCTTTCAGGCACCCCACATCAAATCATGGGCCCCGGTACCAAATTCACTACAACCCCGCGCCTAATAATTGATGAGCGGAAAAATATTTTTTGTCAAAATCTCTGGCGGCCCCCCGCGCTTAATAATTGATAAGCGGGGGGGAGAAATTTGAAAAAAAAATTGTCAAAATCTCTCTCGGGCCTCCACTATTGACCCCTCGGAAGCCACCGGGCCCCCGAGCTTAATAATTGATAAGCGGAGGGGAGGAATTAAAAAAACATGTCAAAATCTCCGGCGGGCCCCTCGGAAGCCACCGGGCCCCCGCGCTTAATAATTGGTGAGCGGTGGGAGAAATTTGAAAAAAATGTCAAAATCTGTGGCGGGCCTCCACTACGTGCCCCTCGGAAGCCACTGGGCCCCCGCACTTAATAATTGATGAGCGGGGGGGGAGAAATTTGAAAAAAAATTGCCAAAATCTCTGGCGGCCCTGATTGATGTATGAAGGTTTCGTATTCACAATAAAACGACTTTTGATTACTTTGACCAACATAATTTTTCCCGATCCGACTATCTATTTTTTTAAAACACAGTATTGTTAGGGATAGACCTGACAACCATAAACGAAAGTGCCAAAAAATATAACGAGCTAACATTTTCGTAAAAATTAGAAAATCCCTGCATATTTGCAACGCATGGCTCCAGGAGGTTAATATGGAGGTGTTCTGGAATTAGATCGTAGTTTTCTATCTCCCAACGCTCTGTATATAGGTAAGTATGATATTCAAATTTCGTTACATAAAATTCGAAGAGTAAAATTTTTGGTACAGGGTTATTCATTATATATTGACACCCCGCCCCCCCCTTTATTTCTGTTATTATTGGAAATAAGAAAAAAGTTTCATATAAAAGTTGTATATATATTTTTTTAAATGCAATTAAAAAAAACAATTGCTTGCATGGGCCACGTGACAATAAAGGTTGTTTCTTAAATGAAAAACCCTGTATGTTTTTGCATATTCTTTTAGATATCCAATTTCAAATATATAAGGGTTGGTAGGTCTATCTGTAATATTTCTTGTCATATCGGATATTAAATATGCTCCAAACATGCGTATAGGTATTTTATGGTTATTGAAGGAAGCGCAGTAATTACTCTTACGCAGTAGGCTGTGACTGATGATACTTTCACAACATTGTTACTGTTTGACGTTTCGTATTATTGTTTGATCAAAATGGGTTACACAGAAGCAGAAAAGTTTGATATATTATAAGAATAAGAATCAAATCCTGAGATGAATAATATTTTATAACAAAATAACAACGAAAATTTTACAACAGCGTCAGCATTAGGCTCATCAACTATTAAAATTTTTCAAATTGACCACCATTATTTAAAATATACTCATACCTTTTTATCAAATTATTTAAACAATTAGAAACAGAGTTTCTGAGTTCCTGTTTAATTCGTAAATTGTTTCCCTAATTTTAGCTTTAATTATTTCAACATTCTGATTAAAATCATAATTCACTTTGTCCTTTGATACCCCACAAAAGTGCATCTAAAGGTGTTAAATCAGGGCTGTTTGGTGGCCATGGAATTGGTCCGGCATTACCAATCCAAATGTTTTTAGTCATAGTGGCTTTGTTTTACAGTAAATCTAGTAGTAATACGGACGCGGCAATAAAAACTTTAAATTTTGACTTTTAATTTTTATAAAATAAATTATAGTAAAATTGACAGCTTTACAAAAAAAAAAAAAAAGTTGTCTGGATCTGGGGTCAGACCATACATTTCTTATATATTTTTCGACGCTGAATTCGAATGTATTTTTAGTTTTGCTCTATCGCGTCAGGATTTTGAGATATCCTAACCTAAAAGTGCAAAAAACACGTTTTCTTGACATATTTGAGGTTATGTAGCTTTGCGAATTTTTTTTCCTTAAAAAAACCATGTATGGGATCTGAAAGTATAAATCTTTCTCTTTAAAATGCCGTTGAGTTTGCTCAAATATCTTTTTTTTTTCGCTGAGATATCGAATTTTGAAAATTGTCTGTTCATATCATATCTTTCCCAATACATTTAATTAGTACGGAAACCTTAGGGTCATTATTTAAATTGCAATATCTCGGCGAAAAAAAAAAGATATTTGAGCAAACTCGACGGCATTTTAAAGGTGAAGACTTGTACTTTAAGACCCCACACATGGTTTCTTGAGAAAAAAATTCTCTTCAAATGCCGGGTTCAGATTTAGGCTATCACCTATTAAAAATTCAAAATGGCGCCTTTTAACAAAAAAAATATAGAAAATTTTAAATCGCTGTCATTTTTGGTCGTTTGTTGATTGGTGTGAGAATCTTAAAGTACAAATCTTCACCTTTAAAATGCCGTTGAGTTTGCTCAAATATCTTTTTCTTTTCGCCGAGATATTGTAATTTAAATAATGACCATACGTACTAATTAAATGTACTGGGAAAGATATGATATGAACAGACGATTTTCAAAATTCGATATCTCGGCGGAAAAAAAGATATGTGAGCAAACTCAACGGCATTTTAAAGAGGAAGGTTTATACTTTAAGATCCCATACATGGTTTTTTAAGGAAAAAAAATCGCAAAGCTACATAACCTCAAATATGTCAAAAAACTGTGTTTTTGCACTTTTAGGTTAGGATATCTCAAAATCCTGACGTGATAGAGCAAAACTAAAAATAAATTCGAATTCAGCGTCGAAGAATACATAAAAAACGTATGGTCTGACCCCAGATCCAGACAACTTTTTCTTTTTGTTATCATTAAAAAAAATCAAAATATAACGTTCTTCATTTTCATTTGCTCTGTTGGTACGCTTTTTTCTATTAAAAGTATCAGTTTCTCTCACATGACGGTAGGTATTTAAGAATGTGTTTTCACTAGGAGCCGGACGATGTGGATATAATGCTATATATTTCCTATTTTTAACATAAAGGCGAAATATATCAAACTTTTATGCTTCTGTGTAGCCCATTTGAATCAAATATTAATACGAACTGTCAAACAGTAACAATGTTGCCATTGTATCATCAGTCACAGCCTACTGCGTAAGAGTTATTACTGCGCTTCCTTCAATACCCATAAAATACCTATATGCACGTTTGGAGCATATTTACTGTCCGATATGGCTAGAAATATTATAGCTAGACCCATCAGTATATTTGAAATCAGGAAAAAAAAAAGGTACATACAGGGTTTTCCATTTAAAGAACAACTTTCATTGTTATATCACGTGACACCTGACCTATGCAAGCTACTGTTTCAACTTTATACCAAACTTTTTTTTATTCCAATAATGGCTGGGGGGTCAATATATAATGAATAACACTACAATAATTATTTTTTCTATTCCTGAAAAGGGCCAAGCATAATTTCGTTCGCTGAAGTTTCAAATAAAAAAATTAAAATTTGCCAACAGTCCTGTTTATTTCTGGACCTTTGTATATAGAGTCCATGGGCCAGCTCGCTGAAATTGAGTTTTTATTAAAAAATGGCGGGGCAAGATGCCACTTCTACTATAGATTTCAGATGTTATGAGAATGAAGAAAAACCCGGTAGGCAATCTGGCGGTGGTAGCTTTTCAATATGGCGGATGGATAAAGATGGCGGCTGTCTGTTCCCATTTAAACAATAATAACTTTGTTCAAGATCATTGCATTTTGTTTATTTTTTTTTGTTATGTTCCATAAGGTTTCTTCTAATTCGCTATGTAGATCATATTTCGTCAAATAATAAGAAAAGCTTAAAAAAAATACATTAAAAGTAATAGCTTGTTTTATAGCGGTTAATAGATTTTTAATACCGTGAGCAACACCAAATTTAAAGGGATTATAATATGACACTAGTTAGCTACTAGTATTATTCCAGTTTAACTAAATCAAAGTGATTAATAGGAATGAGATGTATATTGCTCTCCAAAAACATTTTTTCTTATATATATTATAATAGATTTTTCTCAGTGTGGGAACAAAATTATACATATAACTGCAATTTAAGGTCGTGGAATATGGACTCCAGTGAAGAAACACGGTTTTGTGCCACCTGCGATAAGCCGGCGAATATTAAAGAACTTTGGTCGCCAAAAGACATCAATTTCTGGATGGCTCTTCATGATGCAGCAATTATTCGAAAATTTCAATCGATTTCATCTCTTCCTGATGATCACGAAATAGTTAACTGGAAAAGATTGCTGAGAAGTTGTGAGTCCAAGACAAAATTGACAAAATACCTTGTTAACAGCTGGCAGGAAGAAAAGCTGAGACATAAGCTTGGTCACAAGATACTTTATGCAACATACGAAGACCGGTGCATCAAAATTTGCAGTAATGGTTCTGAAGACTTGGAGGAACTGATTTGTTCTCATGAATAAGCACATACCCGTTTATTATTTCATATTAAACATGCCATGAAAAATTACAAAAATATAATTTGTATTTCGGATGACACAGATGTCCTGATATTATGTCTTGCGTTTTTTTTGCGAGTTTAGATTGGCCTTCGGTATTTCCCATTAGCCAGCTGCTCAGATTGTCGTACTTTGCACTATAAAAGAGAAAAATAAAATCAACTAAAAAACTACGGGAAAAATTACAGTGGGCACGTTTCACGGCAAAGGGCCGATCATGGCGACTTTAATATACAAACATTGTAAGTAGGCCTCGGTAAGGAGGAGAAGGAATGTCTTGCGTTCAGTGAACATTTTACGAGTAACTTCTTCGTGAGACATGGTTTTAGAAACAGCGTTCGATTTGTCAATATCAACAAGCTTCGACTTTCTGTAGGCTCTGCTGCAGCTGCTGCTTTAATGGCATATCATAGTTATACAGGCTGTGACACGAAGTGCTTTTTCTGGATTAGACGAAATAAAGGGTTTGAGACTTCTCACAAAAAATGCTGCATATGTAGATGCTTTCACAAAATTGGGATCCAACTAGGCTATAATTCCTGACGTCTTTTCTGTCCTCGAAAAGTTCACTTGCCAACTATATTGGCAAAATACAAGTGTTGAGAAGGTAAATGTTCTGCGGTATCAAATGTTCCGTGGGAAGAAGGGATCTGTGGATTTGGGAAATCTGCCTCCATGTGAAGATTGTCTATATCTGCATGCCCTGCGAGCAAACTACCAGGCGGCAATATGGAAAAGAAGCCTAGAAGGTTTTCCCGATATTCCAGATCCTATAGATGGACATGGGTGGATTTTGGACGGTGAAAAGCTGACCATAAAATGGATGACCGGTGCACCTGCACCAGAAGTTGTTTTGGAATTACTCAGTTGCGATTGTTCAAAAAAATGGGAAGTGTCACGCTGCCCTTGTCTACAGTACAATTTGAAGTGCACTTCTGCCTGCAAACTTTTACAGTGTAGCAACTCCTCAAAAGCTCAACAAGAATATGTGGACAGTGATACTGAAAATTACTACAACAGTGAAGATCAATCTGAAGATGGCGATTTTGACTAATGAGTTAGAATGTTCTTTTTTTATAAGTATTTTTCGACTTTCATACAATATTTTTTTTTTTCACCAGTTATATCCAGTTTTCATGATACTTTCCCATCGACACTAGAAAAGTACAATCTCGTACTTCTCTTTAAAAAAAAATAACATCAATTTATCTACATTACTTCAAAATTTATTGGCATTTAAGCGAAGAGCTGACGTTCGCCATTTTCAACCGGCCGCCATTTTGAAACGCTACCACCGCCAGATTGCCTACAAGGTTTTTTGTCATCCTTATAGTACCTGGCAGCTATGGTATAAGTGGCATTTGGCCCCGCCATTTTTTACCCAAATCTTGTCTGGCCCATGGACTAATAGTGGTGTCTCACCTAAGAATGTAACACCCTTGTAATTTTTTTAGTTTTTATCAGATTTGAACCAAATGTTCCTCAAAAATAGAACACGTTCGGGTCTACTTACGCCAAAAAAATAATCGACCCCTTCAAATGCAAAATCATCTACGATTTAAAAAATATAGAAAAATAAAAAATCATATTAGTCATTTTTTTAAGAACTAATAAACGTTGTTCAAGAAAGCTCCAAAAGCTTGTATTCGTAGACTGATCAAATTTTTAAAGTATTGAAATTTTGTTTAAAAAAACTTCCGTCAGTTCGAAAATATTATTTTAATGGGTTTTTGCGTTTTTAGTGGGAATTATCAATGTTTTATTAAAAACTACGAATTAATAAGACAATTATTGACAACTAAAATGATCGCTTTGCATATGCAACGGTTTTTTGGTCACAAGTAGAGTCTAATATGTTCTATCTTTGAGGGAAATTCGGTTCAAATCGAATAAAAATTTTAAAAAGTTGTAAGGGTGTTACACTTTTTAGTATAGAACACAGTGTAGAGTACCAGGTACCAATGGAATCAGTAGATCAGTTACTGTTTCCAGAATTTTCAAGGTATAAAAGTCAAACTTACCAGGATTAATAGACAGGATGATATACCACAACATGCGGAACATTTATCGGTAGTTTGTCCCCACCGAAATTAGTTAAAAAAAAAAAAATGTGACCAAAAAAATTTCCTTATTTTTTTTGTAGAAATGCGCCTCCTATGACGTATTGTGGTGCAATCATATCACTTCCCCTCCCCCTTTATCAGACTTGGGACTGACAGCAAAGCTGGCGAGGTTAGAAGTGACTTTTTGGATTTAATGACACTACAAGAATAGCAAAAATTAAAATAATTTTTGTAGAACACAGTACAAAGCAAACAAAAGTAATGAAAAGTCAAAGAAAATGTTCGAATGCATTACATTCAATGCACTGTTCTAAGCGCAGAATGGCATATTGAACGGTATCGATCTACGAATACAATTTAAAATTTAACGGTACGCTCTACCTGGAAATCGGGAAGACAATAAGGACACAAGACACTGACCCTATGCCAGTGAACGCTTTTACAACGTACAAAGATTAGAGAATTAATTCTCTAATTTTTGCCACGTACCTGCAACGGATCTCATTGTTGTCGAAGTTCGTAATAAGATAGAAAGAGACAGATACCAGTCACGATGCGTGTTGGCCAAATTCTATTTGCCTTACTTTTATTTGAAGGGCGGATCCGTTCCAGGTGCGTAGTTCATTGCCTTATATGCACTGGCCATAATACAAATAACAGAGGCTTATCTCTATAAGTTTTAATGCAAGGAAATATACTAAATTATCTCGGATCATTCTAAAATTTTGCAGGGACTTTCCCACATAGAAGACTAGTACACCATTTTATTTTCCGCATGTTGTGGTAAATCACCCTGTATACCAAATAAGACCAATTTTTCATTATTTTACACTTTTTTGATTTCCGTTTCCCCAGAAATTACCCCAATTTTGCAATTTTAATAGAACACCATGTATATTTTACGCTTTTGGATTTCGGAGATGATTCCACAGTTTAAAAAATATCGAGGCTACTTGATTTTTAGGGCCATTTTTATTTTTGTAGTGAATACACCCAAATGAATCTAATAAACCAAAACGATAAAAGAAAAATGTAAGCATGAGATTATTAGAATTGGTTTAGTAGCTACGACCAACCAAAATTTGTCAATAATTTGTAATTAAGTCACCTTATTTCAACGGCATCTTCTAGACGCCCAGTAGTTAAATACTGATATTCACTGCAAATCCATTGATAATTTCAAATCAAAAATCTGTTTGGTATTAACCTAGATAGACAAATAGACAAATTAACAAAATTAATGTTTTGAATCTAGTTTTATTCAATTTCCACGGTATACTTGAAGGTACTTTTTCGATTTTTTATTTATTTTTCACCAAAGAAGTTGTGTACTTGGGTTAATATCAAACCGATTTTCGATTTGAAGTTATCAACGGATCTGTCGTGAAAATTAGTATTTAACTACTGGATGTTTAGAAGATGTTGACTTAATTACAAATTAGTGATTTCGGAAATTTGCTTGGTAGTAGGTACTAAACACCAATTCTAAAATCGCCTTCGGAATCCAAAAATATACAGGGTGTTCAATTTAAAACTTCAAAGTAACAAAAAGATGTCAAATTGGCCGTTTTTATTATAATGGGTGTTTTTTTTAGAAGTTTGTTTTTTGAATGGGCGACACTGTTTCTAGAGACAGTTAATTTAACAACTGACAGCTGATTTGTGCTCAGTATGTTTTGCCATTTCACCATGAGTAGACTTACGGTAGAACAACGCTTGCAAATTGTGCAAATTTATTTAAAAAATCATGGTTCAGTTCGCGAAACTTACCGTGCGCTACGTCTATTTTACGGTCGATATAATTGTCCATTCGAGCAACTCATTAAGAACAACCATGAATCGTTTTCGCACCACGCATACTTTGATCGATAATGTACATCCTCAGAGACGTCGTACAGTGCGCACCCAAGAAGTTGTTGCTGCTGTGGAGCGTAGTGTTGAAGAGGTTCCAAATGAGTCGATTCACCGTCGTGCACAGCAATTGGAGCTGTGTCCATCCACCTTATGGAAGATTTTGAGGAAAGATCTTGGGTTACGAGCTTACAAGATTCAGCTCATGCACGAAGTAAAGCCGCGTGACCTTGCGTCGGACGAAGATTGTTCTTGATCCTCATTTTCACCAAAAAATTTTGCGTCGTGGACCTGTGAATTAGCCTCCACGGTCGTGTGATATCACGCCTTGGATTATTTTCTGTGGGGACATGTGAAGTCGCTAGTCTACGCCGATAATCCAGAGATATTGGACCATTTGGAAGCCAACATTAGACGAGTTATTGCCGACATACGGCCCCAGCTGCTCGAAAAAGTGATCGAAAATTTCACTCCCAGATTGCCCTACATTCGAGCCAGCCGCGGCATCCACATGCCCGAAATCATATTTAAGCACTAATGGCATAAAATTATATTTCCAATAAATTCAATACCATGGGTGTTAGCAAGATTTTTATGTGTTTTATTTCATTTTAAAGTTCTATTCCTCTAAAAAAACACCCTTTATGTTACCCCTGCCAAGTTTGAGTCTTATACCTTGTAAACTCTGGAAACCATGGCTTGCCTAATGATTCTGTTGACACCCAGTATATGAACTTTTATTAATAACTTAAAATAGTTCGCTTTATTTGTCCTTAAATTTCAGTTTTTTTCAAAAATTTCCACCCACGGAAGCCATGGAAGGTGGGCCTTAATAAAATAAACATTCTTATGAATATCTTAAAAATAGTTTTTATAAACTGTATAAATATTTTTGAAATCCTTCAATTTAGACCTTTTAAACGATACCCCACTTGATCAATATTTTTTAGTTTCATATTTTGACCCAGAAAAAAATGTCAGAAATTTTTTTTTTTGAGCATCAACTTCTGAACTGACCGTAGAACTCTGACATGCGAAACTCGTGTTTCAGGAGGCTAATATTAGTTCCGGACAAGGGAGGTTTTACAGGGGGATAGTTCCTTGGGGATGACCCCCCCCCCCAAGGAACTATCCCCCATGAACTATATATTTTTGCTCCAGTATTTTCGGGCGATTTTCTGCATATAAAAATAAAT
The DNA here is from genome assembly GCA_936432065.2 of Rutpela maculata. NCBI lineage: Eukaryota > Metazoa > Arthropoda > Insecta > Coleoptera > Cerambycidae > Rutpela > Rutpela maculata. The sequence goes on from OW386294.2 coordinate 5,301,922, forward strand.
TCAAAATAATATTTAACTATTTTTTTTTAGTTTTAATTTTTTGAAAAAAAAAATTTGGATTTGCCCCCCCGGATTTCTTCCTTTCGCACATAAAAATTTTGTTTTGGATTTCCACCTCCCGCCCGTCAAAAAATTTTTTGGGTGGTTTCTGCCCCCGCTCCTCAAATTTTTTTTTCTGATTTCTCCCCCCCCCCCCCACTCATTAATTTTCAAAAAAGGCCCGTATTTTCTCTCCATGGCTCTGCTAGTTACCCCCCAGTGTTCTGGCCTGGAACCGCCCTTGGTTCCGGAGATAAATCGCTGTTACAGACAGACAGACAACTGGACGGACAAACGAGTCATCCTCCACAAGGGTTCCGTTTTTCATTCAGCCTTTTAAAATTTCTTATTCAAAAGTCAAAACATATCAGCTGATTAATCAACACAAAATATTTTTTAGAACATTCTGTAAATTTAGAAAGCGAGAAAACCCCGACACATATTTCACACATCTTTCAGTAATCTTTAACACATCAAGAAATTAGCTCCTTTCACATCTCTGTGTGAGATCAGACGCAGCGATCCAAGATTAATATACCCAACGTACGTGAGAAAAGCAGAAAGTAAAAACAGTAATTCACCGAGCCAGAAATAGAAGCGAAGTAGGTATTACCTATAACTCTACAATGTAAGAAATGATAAGTCGATAATGCACCCTTGGAGTGAAACAATAAAAGGGTAGAGATGTCTAAAATAGTTGACATGTATTTGCAGAAATTGAAGCCGGCACACGTTTCATCCCAACTCGCGCGCAAGCTCATTTAAGAAAGGCTACCGATCGATGCGGTCCCAAAACGCTCGCGGATTGGTCTGAAGGCATCATCCGGCGCCGGCCGTCGCACCATCTAGCGGCGGTACTCCCAACCACCGCCGAGGGGGTGGTGTCGCGTAACATACACGCTGCTTTCTCAGAATGACTGGGAGAGTGTATGCGTGTTTATACCTCCGATGTTGACTGTCGGAAATGTCGCGGCGAGATCAGAATGTTAGGACCGCGTAAGTTTAGTGCGGGTTTCGCGTTGCTGGTGATAACTAGTCGGTTTTGTGATAGCAAAGCTCAAGTCCGAGACATGGACTTGAGCTTTCGGGCCCGACTTCGATGATCCGGTGGAAGGTCCAAAGTGCCATGCACCTCGTGATGTGGAAGGCCCCCGTGGCCCAGTCGTTTTCCCTGCTTTTCATCTCTTGTCTCATCCTCATAGGTAAGGCGACGGCACACCCACCACCATGCTGATTGACATGTAAACATAGCCCCTCCCCTTTAATCATTCTTTCAAACAAAGAATGTTATTACTTAATGACACTCCGTTGACATTTTTCTCTCGCCTTAAAAACAAAATGCATCCAGCCGGCATCGCACGAACCTTCCCAACCAGCAAGCAAGCAGTATGACCAACCAATAAAACAAGAATAGTTTCATGTAGTCGGGAATTATTTAATTTTGTCTTAATAACTGACTATGAAGTCATAACTACTTGATTTATATGCTTAGGCCATAAAGTACTTATTTCTTACCAGGAAAATTTCTTCAGACTACAATTGCTTTGTGCGTTATTGTGCTGTCTTAAAATCACCTAAAACTTCCTTTCAAACATATCTTAATATGTTACAAACAAATTAAGTTATTTGCAAGGTAAAAATATACCTAATATTGATCACAAAACCGACCTATTAGTCAAGAACTAAATGAAGTAATTTGGCAGGTTGTAAATTACTTAATTCCATCCTACGAAAACTCAAATTAAGTCACAGGAATACTTTTAAAAATATTGGGTACAATTATTACCTTTAAGTAACTATAGGGTCTAAGTTACCATCAGGGCCGCCGACAGAAGGGGGCCAAATCCCCGGGGCCCAGGGCTTCGGCTATAATTTTTTTTCAAATTTCTCCCCCCTGCTGGTCAATTATTAAGCGCGGGGGCCCGTAGCCCCCCGCCAGAGTTATTGATTTTTTTTCAAATTTCTCCCCCCCCCCCCGCTCATCAATTATTAAGCGCGGGGGCCCGCCAGAGTTATTAACGAATTTTTTTTTTCAAATTTCTCCCTCCCGCTCATCAATTATTAAGTGCGGGGTACTGGGGGCCCGCCAGATTTATTGACGAAATTTTTTTTTTCAAACTTCCCCCCCCGCTCATCAGTTATTAAGCGCGGGGGTCCGTTGAAAGAGGACACAATAATAAGCAGCCCCGGGGCCCGGTAAAGCTGTCGGCGGCCCTGGTTACCATCACAATTGATCTATTTGAAAGTAACGGAAATAACTGATCAAGTTTTGAAAATTGGCAGAGATGTTTATTACGGCCTACTACATATCAAAAGTATTGAACTCAAATTGGCTCACTTGAGCCACCATCTTAGAAAAATGGCGCTCCGATCCATTTTTTTACTTTAGATCTCGTTAACCATTAGCGATATCGGAGTTACGTTTAATTATATGAAAAATGTGGCCTATAAAACTCTACAAAATATATTATACAGTGTGTTTCACTTGAAATGATAACACTTCAATAACTTTTTTATTTTTTTTTTTCGATTTGAATTAAATTTTACTTAAGTATGAAACAAATTAGGATCTACTTATGACCAGAAAAACATTCGCCTCCTACAATTGAAAAGCCACCTGCGATACCAAAATATGCGGAAAAAATAAAAAAAATCATATTAGGTATGTTTTTATCGGAAAATTTTGTTAATGAAACTTGTTCAGAATTGCCCAAAAATTAATCAAAATTAAAAAATATATAAATTTTGATTAATAAAATGTCCAAGTCCGAAAATATCATATTAATGGTTTTTTTTTGTTTAGAAAGCTTTTCTGTGACAATTTTGTTTGAAATTAAACCCAAGCTACCAGGTGGTTGTCAAGCAATTTGCAGTTTTTTTTAAATAAATGTAATATAAATATGTTTAAAATTTTAATTTTTCAATTTTTTTATTTTGATTAAATTTTGGACATGAGGTTTTTGGACAATTCTGAACAAGTTTCATTAACAAAATTTTGTGATAAAAAAATGCCTAATATGATTTTTTGTTTTTCTCCGCTTATTTTGTTACCGCAGGTGGCTTTGCATTTGTAGGAGGCGAATGTTTTTCCTGTCATAAGTAGATCCTAATTTTTTCTATACTTAGTTAAAATTTGATTCAAATTGGAAACAAAATAAAAAAGTTATTGGGTTGTTACCATTTCAAGTGAAACACACTGTATACATTTTTGATATCTATTATTATATTTTTCGTTAGTACGAAAACGAAAAGTATGTCGCACATTTTTAAAACCGTAAATATCGTTCGTATAATTGTATTAGTCATTCTAAATAAACTTCAAAATATCTGTCTTCTGTCTGTCCATCTGTCCGTCTGCTTCTCCGTCCGTATATTTTTGTAAGCACGAAGACTTACGAGAGACGAGTCCGGATTTATTGAAACTTGGGCAGTAAATCAGTGTTAGCTAAAGAAAAAGGTATAGTGGTTTTTGAAAAAATCGATCTGTAAATATAAAGGTTATGGAACATTTTAAGAAAAAAATGCCCGTGAAGAGTGTCATAATCTTTGATAAGATTGTAAATTCAACTGCTATGCTTTCAATTATAATCATCTCCCGATAATACCATTTTGATTGTCGAAAGGTTGGTTAGTATACCATTAGTATCTCTGTTTATAGAATCTTATCACCCTCAACGTGCATTCTTTCTTAAAATGTTACATAACCTTTATATTTATATTAGATTTTTTTTCAAAAAGGTTAGAATTTTTCCTCTATAGATAAACTGACTTACTGTCCAAATTTCAATAAAATCTGACATGTCTTTCTTTCTTGAGTTATTGTGTTTACAAAAACATGACAGGCGGAGAGGCAGACGGACAGATGAACAGTCTGACAGACAAATTGATATACAACAGACATTTTGAAACTTGTTCAGCATTCTGTGATTAACAGTGTGATAAACAGTGATAACAGTAATATAAAATTTTAGTCTCCAATAGCGGTATTAACAGTTTTAGAAATGAGTTGATCAAATAAAATTTAATAAATAAACAATAACTAAAAGTCAATTTTTCCAAGTTCTTTCTCCAAATGGCTCGGTGGCGCAGTGCTTAAGGTGTTAGGCTTGCGACCACGGAGTCCCGGGTTCGAATCCTGGCTAGGGTATGGATGCGTAGTGGCGCTTTTCACGTGTAGCCGAGACGGTAGCAGTTGACTAGACTGCGGTTGTGTCGCTCTCCTCTCCTGAGTTCGAATCTCAGCTGCGGCAGATGGCAATGTCGCAGGGAATGGGTGTTGTGATCTTGTCTATGTGTATATGTGTGTGTGTCCTTGTTGAGTGGTAGAATAGCCTACGGCTAAACTCCGCCAGGATACTGATATAAATAAGGCGATTAAAAAAAAATGGCTAGTAAATAACTTAAAACTGTCGCAAAATTAACTTTAACTTATAACTGTATTGATTCATTTTAAGGAAGCTGTTCCGAAGATGAGGAGCGGTTAGTTCGTGATCTCTTCAGAGGGTACAATAAACTCATACGCCCCGTTCAGAATATGACAGAAAAAGTAGATGTTAGATTTGGTCTAGCCTTCGTTCAACTTATCAATGTCGTAAGTACATGCCATGTGCGTCGAGAGGTTATCCACGTCTAAAATTCTACGGTTTGTTTCAGAACGAGAAAAATCAAATTATGAAATCAAACGTCTGGTTGAGATTGGTAAGAGATCAAGCAGGCTAGCTTGGGGACCTTGTTGATGTGTCTGTTTACAGGTGTGGAGTGATTACCAACTACAGTGGGACGAGGCCGACTATGGAGGAATTGCTGTTCTCAGGTTACCGCCGGATAAAGTGTGGAAACCAGATATAGTTTTATTTAATAAGTGAGTTAGTCACAAATTGCTATTTGCTTTGACTTAAAGTTTGCTTTCAGTGCCGACGGCAATTATGAAGTTAGATACAAATCAAACGTACTAATTTACCCCAATGGTGAAGTTCTGTGGGTACCCCCAGCTATTTACCAGGTAAGAATCGATGTAGATAGTCTATAATATTATTTTGGAATAATAGAAACGGTAAATATCGTCTGTTATGTTACTTTCTCACGACCGTCGTGAAAAAATTCCAAATTACACAGCCCCACAAAAAAAAAAGTTCAAAGCAGCGAACCAGACCCATGTATTCCTATGTATTTTCGGTCGCTGAATCCCCAAAATCATTAGCTAGAGCCAAAAAACATCCCTGAAATGGGGTAAAAAGAATATTAAGCTACGAGAATAGTTGTTACATCTTAATCAATCGAATTATACAAATCAAGGTTAAACAACAGCGTGCATACAATAGATATGAAACACACCCCCAGGGAGGGGCGAAAACTAGCCCTCATATATAAAAAAATCGATCCAAAACAGCAATGACTGCTGAAAAAGCTCAAAATGTCTAAGTTTTGTTAAAGTGATAAGAAACTGCATCAGGTCCGACGTAATCTTCATAAACTGCCCCTATAGAGTTGAGAACAACCACCCCCCAAGTTTAAGGACACGAGAAAAACAAGAAAAAACGTAAAATGCAACAGGATTTTTATTTTCATGGATGCTATGATTGGCTGAAATTGCGTAGTACTCTAAAATGGAATTAGAAACTTACGTACCATCAACATTCTACAGTGTCAACCCTCAGAGGTTGTGAAAACTACCCCCTATGTAAGGTTTGATTATAAAAAGTTACAGTGACTTCTATAAAAATTCGAAACACCTGCGTTGTATGGAAGAGAGAAGAAACTAGACTATGTTCGACGCTGTGCTTGAAAACCACCGCCACGGGGTTGAAAGACGCCACCCCTATAAAAAAACTATGGAAATGAAACGAATAAGCAACAATATAGCTTTTTCGTTACATATTGAATTACGGTAGTTTACATCCTTTCTGGGGGTGTTACTTAATAACATTTATAGGGCATGGGTGTGCAACGCGATTTTTGCCAATCATAGCATCTATAAAAATGTAAATCCGGTTAGTTTCTCTCTGTTTTTCCAGCATCCTACAGATATGGTAGTATCTCGCAACCCCATGGGGGTGGTTTTCAAGCACATCGTCGAACATACTCTAGTTTCTTCTCTCTTCCACACAACGCAGGTATTTCGAATTTTTATAGAAGTCACTATAACTTTTTATAGTTAAATCTTACATAGGGGGTAGTTTTCACACCCTCTGAGGGTTGACAGTGTAGGATGTTGATGGTACGTAAGTTTCTGGTTCTATTTTAGAGTACTACGCAATCTCAGCCAATCATAGCATCCATGAAAATAGAAATCCTGTTGGATTTTACGTTTTTTCTTGTTTTTCTCTTGTCCTTTGAACTTAACCCTATAGGGGCAGTTCATAAAAATTACGTCTGATTTGATGTAGTTTCTTAACACTTTAACAAAACTTAGACATTTCGAGCTTTTTCAGCAGTCATTGCTGTTTTGGATCGATTTTTTTATATATGGGGGCTAGTTTTCGCCCCTCCCTGGGGGTGTGTTTCATATCTATTGTATGTACGCTGCTGTTTAATCTTAATTTGTATAATTCGATTGATTAAGAAGTAACAACTATTCTGGTAACTTAATCTTCTGTTTATCCCATTTCAGGGGTGTTTTTTGGCTCTAGCTAATGATTTTGGGGGTGTGCGATTTTTTTTGACCCCGGATTCGAATTCAGCGACCGAAAATACATGGGGATACATGGGTCTGGTTCGCTGCTTTGAACTTTTATTTTTTTTGTGGGGCTGTGTTATCACTGTCTGCGTGTCTGAATATTGTCTGTAATAATTTATTTGTGGCACATTAATATTTCCTTGCGTCTTCTTTTGATATTTCGCCACAATCTTTCTTGTTTCTGGGATTTTATACTACATATTATGTACGCTTTTCTAAAAGTAATGTCCGTCGAATCTACGGAATAATACAATAATCCAGTATTTTACAGGAAAATAACCTCTACGCTTGTAAATTTTACGTCGAAGGAACAGTTAGAGGATATTTTTTGACAAATTATAGAAACAATGTATTTTACTGACGTTTCGGAAATCGAATTTGTTTGCTTGCTCAAAGTTTTATTAGAAATTTTTTTTTTCATCACCCACCAATTTTTAGTAAATCCCGAAAAAAAATCTAAATTATGAATTTTTTTTAGGTTATTTTCGCGACTTACAAAAAAATGGTGGGTGATGGAGCAATTCTGACTCCGGATTCGAATTCAGTGCGTCAAAATACATAAAAATAAGTTGGTCTAGTCAAAAGAACAGATCACTTTTTTTATTTCGTGGGCCTCTGTAATTCACAGCCACACACAAAAAAAAAGTTCTGTGCAGCGGGCCAAATTATATGGATTTGGTGTATTTTTTTACCCTGAATCCGAATCCGTAGTTCAGAAAGGGATCTATCGTGTCAGTTTAATTTTTTAGTCAAGAACATCCCCTAAAGTGGTGTAAAATCATAGAAAATAATGTAATAACTCTTAATGAAGTGTGAAAAATGGTAGATGTTTTGTAGTCGAGAGTAGAGAATATAAATTTGAGCCACAGTAAACTATGTCTATAAACTAATCCGAAATCCGCCCTTATGGGGGGCGAAAACTACCGCTAAAACTCAAAACACGCAAATGAGTGTGAATAATATGTACAAAGGCCAAATTTTCGTATCCCTTAGTGCAAAATATTTGACTCTGGTGTGATAACCAGCCATTATTCTCAAAGGGTAGAGAATCAACCCTATTTTTTTAGTCATAGATATAGAATATATTTCTTCAGTGACATTTTTTTCCATTTATGTAAGCTATATACCTAAATTAACTAAATTTCCGTCTATCTGTTTCCGTCCATATGTGGGGGTAGTTTGTACCCCCCCCTCCAATAGGGGTAATTTTCAACCTTATTAAAAAGATTGGATGGTTATCGTACCAGATTTATATATTTGGCACAATGAGCTACAAGTATTTGACCCTTCCCGAATTTTAAAAGCACCCATATGTAACATTTGAGCGTAGGGGCAGCTCTTACCACCCTTTAAAGGTAGTCTCTAGTCATGTATTGGTGGTTGGAACGAATTTACTCCATATTTGTTCACCCTGCCTAAAACTACAAAAGTCTGAATTTTTTTTCCGTTTTGAAACCTATGAGGGTGAAGGTAGTTTTAACCCTCCGTAGGGTTGAGTCTCTACCCTTTAAGAGTAATGGCGGGTTTTCGCACCAGAGTCAAATATTTTGCACTAAGACAGTGGTTCCCAACAAGATTTTTTCAAGGACCCCCTCATCGGTCGCTATACTGACAAGGACCTCTTAAAAGCTTAAATTCTTAAAAAGAAGATTATGTAGAATCTACCATAAATTACTTACTAAACTAATTTACTTAAAGGTGGAAACTGTTCATGTATATGGAAATGAAATTTGATGTTAACATAAGTTTAATACAAGTACAAAGCAATTGCAATAACAACAAGCTAAAAACGTACTCTTCGCCTCTTCACAGAACTTTTTATATAATTGTTACACATTCTATAGGATACTCTTCGCAGTTTTCTTGTAAATAATGTTAGTTTTTAGACATCCTAAATTTTGTGATACCGTCTTTGTTGTGAAAAAAATTATATGAAAAAAAAAATGAAAAAAAAAACTTAACCTGAACGGGATTCAAACACGGGACCTTTGGATTGCAACGCAAAACTTTAGCCGCTGCGCCACCACATACTGCTACGGAAATTGCTTGTCTGTGATATATATACCTTTCAACAATCATACATATTTCAACTCCTATTTCTATGAAATATATTAGTAAAATCCATAAACAAAAAATATATATATTATGGAAATAATATTTCGCAAGATTTCCATTTTAGTACAAGCGACAAAAATTAAGAGAATATATATTTTTTAATTAAATAATTAATAACTTTTTTATTTACCGATCGATTTTCTTAAAAAACAATAGGGTTCTTCCTCTAGCTAACACTAACTGACTTTCTAAATTTCAATACAATCGGACTTTTCTTTCTTAAGTTATCGTGCTTACAAGAAACGTGACGGACGGACGGACGGACGGATGGACGGACGGACGGACAGACGGACATTTTGAAAGTTGTTCAGAATTCGTTCACTAATACAATAATATGAAAATTTTTTCTCTACGAGCGATATTTACGATTTTAGAAATGTGCCGATCAAATACAATATACTTTTCGTTTTTGCGAAGAGTATAATAACGCATAACTTTACAATTTCAGTGTGATACGTTGAATCTGTCCTACTGAACTTACGCGGGAACTAAATTAGGATAATGGCCACTGCAAATCAAGTAAAATACAAAACAATTTAATATCTCAGTGACATTTCGCGGACCCCTAAGAAATCGTCCGCGGAACCCTAGGGGTCCGCGGACCACCTGTTGGGAATTCCTGCACTAAGAGATACAAAAATTTGGCCTTTGTATATATTATGTACACTCACCTGCGTCTTTTGAGTTTTAGCGGTAGTTTTCACCCCCCATAAGGGCGGATTTCGGTTTAATTTATGAAAATAGCTTACTATAGTTCCAATTTATATTCTCTACTCGCCTACAAAACATCTACCATTTTTCACTCTTCATTAGGAGTTATTACATTATTTCTATCATTTTACATCCTTTTAAGGGATATTTTTCACTAAAAAACAAAACTTGGACTACGGATTCGGAATCAGTGTCGAAATCCATATAATTTGGTCCGCTGCACAGAACTTTTTTTCTTGTGTGACTGTGTTATTTAACACAGTCATTATCTTTAAACCTCGACATAAAAAGGTGAAATGTTATAAATCTAATGCTTGTTTGTGTGTCTGTCTGTGGTTTCATATATCTGCAATAGGGGATTCAATTTTGAGGGGATTTTATTTATTTGAAAGAGTATTTTGTCGAGAAGGTTTTTATTAAGGCTTCATCTCGGTAGATATTCAGAAAGCTGCACATCAATAAATAGTTAATTATATGTGGGGATAATTTAATTTTATCCATAAATGAGTATTTCTATGTATTTTTTCTCGTTTACATTTTCACTAGTTAGAGACTTAACGATTCCCTAATTAATATTACATGAGAATGGTCCTCTTGGCAATTTATCATTGGATAAATAGTTTTCATTTTTATCAATTCAAACGAGATATTGCAGCATCCTTTAGTAATGCATGTTATGAATTTTCGAAGTATTGTGCGTTAATAGAATTGACAGGGTACATACACGTAGTAAATATTATCTACTATGATATTTTCGAGGTATCAGTAAAATTCACAATTAGACGCCATCTTCAAACCACAGATGACCGTGGCTCTCCTTTAAAGCATTTTCGGGTGCAGGTGCGTAGATAAAATCATAAAAAATATTCTACTATTTTTACTATTTTTAGATGTAGAATATGCTCCCGAACGAATAAGAGTCATTTTCCTAACACCGGGTATACGTTTAACGTGAAACAAAATTACTAAATAAAATTAGAGAATATTATTTAGGTATTATGCAAATCACAACTTACACACTTTTTTGTTTATTATGAAAATACCTACTTTCTGTATATTGTTGCCCTAATCTGGGCACGCTAATATACTAGTTAGGTAAATACTTTAAAACACTCATTATTGGAGAATCAATCAAAACAACTACTCTTCTAGTTAATACTGACGAAGTATTGAATTACGTGATAGAATTCTTAGCATTTCAAAGCAAAACATATATTGAAAATACTTAAATCAATTAGTCAAATTTAGTCATTCACACTTTTTTATTTAATATTAAATTATCTCTACTTTCCGTATATTGGTACCTTAATCGGGTCATGCTAATATACTACTTAGTAAAAAAAAAACACTTTAAAACACTCATTGTTGGAAAATCAATCAAAACAACTACTCTTCTAGCTAATATTGACGAAGTATTGAATTACATGATAGGATTCTCGGCGTTTTAAGGCAAAAAAATATATTAAGTTATTTATTGAAATTCAGTCATTCACAACAATTATTGAATCGTACATTCTATTTTTTTTTCAAACTCGTTAGTTCTCATCAGTAGAGTATAGAAACATTCATTCATTATTTACAAGCCTATTCTTGATTTATTTTTACAATTAATTATTTTTTATTTATTTGCTTTTATTATGATTAGAGAATATTATTTAGGTATTATGTAAATCACAACTTACACACTTTTTTATTTATTATGAAAATACCTACTTTCTGTATATTGCTGCCCTAATCTGGGCACGCTAATATACTAGTTAGGTAAATACTTTAAAACACTCATTATTGGAGAATCAATCAAAACAACTACTCTTCTAGCTAATACTAACGAAGTACTGAATTACATGATAGGCTTCTTAGCATTTTAAAGCAAAAAATATATTGAAAATACTCTAATCATTTATTCAAATTTAGTCATTCACACTTTTTATATAATGACTGAATTTCAATAAATAATTTAAGTATTTTCAATTTATTTTTTTGCTTTAAAATGCCAGGAATCCTATCATGTAATTCAATACTTCGTCAGTATTAGTTAGAAGAGTAGTTGTTTTGATTGGTTTGCCAATAATGAGTGTTTTAAAGTGTTTTCCTAAGTAGTATATTGGCGTGACCCGATTAAGGTACCAATATACAGAAAGTAGATAATTTCATATTAAATAAAAAAGTGTAAATGGCTAAATTTGAATAAATGATTTAAGTATTTTCAATTTTTTTTTTCTTTAAAATGCTAAAAATCCTATCATACAAATCAATATTTCGTCAGTATTAGCTAGAAGAGTAGTTATTTTGATTGATTCTCCAATAATGAGTGTTTTAAAGTATTTACCTAACTAGTATATTAGCATGCCCAGATTAGGGCAACAATATACAGAAAGTAGGTATTTTCATAATAAATGAAAAAGTGTGTAAGTTGTGATTTGCATAATACCTAAATAATATTCTCTAATCATGATAAAAGCAAATAAATAAAAAATGATTAATTGTAAAAATACTAAATAAAATATTCTATATTATAAAAAGACATTTGAATTGAAGAAATTGCAGCATTATTTTATTGGCGTGTGAGGTGTATAATTATTACAGATATCTAACATTCTTTTCAGATCAATCAAGAGCTTTCAAGATTTTTATTAAAAATCATAAATCCATTACACAGGTTTACAAAAAAAAATGTCCGATCAATGGAATTCGATTACCGTACCCCGAAAGTTTTTAACGTGCTGAACACGATGCCGTAGCTTGTTTTGCGCCATCACATCAGGATTTCGAGAAAATTTAATCCAAAAGTGCTAACAATACCTTTTTCGCCTTCGTTCGTGCCCAAATTCGTTCACTCAAACGACCCCAAAAACCCCTGAGTAATCAGTTTTGGGCCACAATCTTCAAATTTTGATAAATTTCTGGATTTTAGCATCTGCTATATTGTATCCGCCATCTTGGATTTAGAAATTATCAAATTCTGACTTCAGATTCGTGATCAGCGACCCCAAAAACCCCCGCGTAACAAAATTCAGGCCAAAACATTGAGTGAATTAATTTGTGGATGAACGAAAGAGGTGTTTTTAGTACTTTTAGGTTAAGTTTTCTCGAAATCCTGACGTGATGGCGCAAAACGGACTACTGCATCGTGTTCAGCACGTCAAAAACCTTCGGGGTGCGGTAATGGAATCCCATTGGTCGGACATTTTTTTTTTTTGTAAACCTGTGTTATTATCAACCTTGACTGAGTTTTGATTAAAAATAGCATATTATAACATTTCTTTAGCTTAAAAGATTTTTGCGAACTACAAAATGATTCAGTGGTTGTTCCATTGTAATTTCATCAAGCTATATCTATTGTAAGATGAGCAAAAATTGAAAACAAGATTTGTCACCAAAACATTTGAAGTTCTGGCGGAGGCGCCAGTTTAAATGTAGAACATTATTTTCAATTTATAATATTTTTTACAATATATAGGGTATTTGAAGGTATATTACTCGTTTATATACTCCACTATTTCCTATAATATCTTAGTCTGGGGTCAATCTAATCACAAATATAGGCTATTTATTCTCTTTGTCGCGAAATGTTAAAAAAACACATTATTTTCACGGTAACATATATGTAATTGATAAAACTCTTGACGCATATGTACGTAAACCGAAACAAATGCCGAGAATGGAGATTTTTCTAGTTACTTTACAATAGGTAGAAATTTAATTTCTCCAAGCAAACATAGTAGTAGAGTATTTTTAAAATCACTTAAAAACTGGGGCTGCCGCATTTATAATCTTTGGTGTGGTAGTGCCGTGAATAGGGTTTTTCTGCTAGAAAAGATGGTATAAAGCTGAATTTTAGTATGGACGTTCAGAATTGGTCCAGAAACAATAACAGAGCCCCACAAAAAAAAAAGTTCAAAGCAGACCCATATATTCCTATGTATTTTCAGTCGCTGAATCCGAATCTCGGGTCAAAAAAAATCGTGCACCCCCAAAATCATTAGCTAGAGCCAAAGAACACCCCTGAAATGAGGTAAAAAGAATATTAAGCTACGAGAATAGTTGTTACATCTTAATCAATCGAATTATACAAATCAAGGTTAAACAGAAGCGTACATACAATAGATATGAAACACACCCCCAGGGAGGGGCGAAAACTGCCCCCATATATAAAAAAATCGATCCAAAACAACAATGACTGCTGAAAAAGCTCAAAATGTCTAAGTTTTGTTAAAGTGATAAGAAACTGCCCCTATAGAGTTGAGAACAACCACTCCCAAGTTTAAAGGACACGAGAAAAACAAGAATAAACGTAAAATGCAACAGGATTTCTATTTTCATGGTTGATATGATTGGCTGAAATTGCGTAGTACTCTAAAATAGAACTAGAAACTTACGTACCATCAACATTCTACAGTGTCAACCCTCAGAGGGTGTGAAAACTACCCCCTATGTAAGGTTTGACTATAAACAGTTACAGTGACTTCTATAAAAATTCGAAACACCTGCGTTGTGTGGAAGAGAGAAGAAAATAGACTATGTTCGACGCTGTACTTGAAAACCACCCCCACGGGGTTGAGAGACGCCACCCCTATAAAAAAAAACTATGGAAATGAAACGAATAAGCAACAGTATAGTTTTTTCGTTACATCTTGAATTACGGTAGTTTACATCCTTTCTGGGGGTGTTACTTAATAACATTTATAGGGCATGAGTTTCAAACTCTAAGTGTGCAACACGATTTTTGCTAATCATAGCATCCATAAAAATGTAAATCCGGTTAGTTTCTCTCTGTTTTTCCAGCATCCTACAGATATAGGGGTAGTATCTCGCAACCCCGTGGGGATGGTTTTCAAGCACATCGTCGAACATAGTCTAGTTTCTTCTCTCTTCCACACAACGCAGGTGTTTCGAATTTTTATAGAAGTCGCTGTAACTTTTTATAGTTAAATCTTACATAGGGGGTAGTTTTCACACCCTTTGAGGGTTGACAGTGTAGCATGTTGATGGTACGTAAGTTTCTGGTTCTATTTTAGAGTATTACGCAATTTCAGCCAATCATAGCATCCATGAAAATAGAAATCCTGTTGGATTTTACGTTTTCTTGTTTTTCTCGTGTCCTTTGAATTTAAGGGTCGTTGTTTTCAACCCTATACGGGCAGTTTATGAAGATTACGTCGGACCTGATGTAGTTCTTAACATTTTAACAAAACTTAGACATTTCGAGCTTTTTCAGGAGTCCTTGTTGTTTTGAATCGATTATTTATATATGGGGGCTAGTTTTCGCGCCTCCCTGAGGGTGTGTTTCATATCTATTGTATGTGCGCTGCTGTTTAACCTTGATTTGCATAATTCGATTGATTAAGATGTAACAACTATTCTCGTAGCTTAATATTCTTTTAACCCCATTTCAGGTGTGTTTTTTGGCTCTAGCTAATGATTTTGGGGGTGTACGATTTTTTTTTGACCCCGGATTCGGATTCAGCGACCGAAAATACATAGGAATACATGGGTCTGGTTCGCTGCTTTGAACTTTTTTTTTTTTTGTGGGGCTATGTAATCCGTCGAGTCCCCATGAATCTGCTGTGAGCTTATTTCGCCGCCATATCCAAAAAATGACTGAAAACTAGCTGTTTTTAGATTTAATCAAAATTATCTTGAGTGTCATCGGAGGTATCAAAAATTTGCAAGAGTAGCTTTTTAAAAATAATAAAATTCTGCTTCTTTCTTTCTGAAAATTTCATTTGAAAAAACTGTTTATGTTATTTTCACACGCAACTCGTATGTTTTTAACATGCAAAATTTTGTATAAAGAGTGACTTTTTGTCAAGAAAATAACATTTACATCCAGTTGTGGTATAGGCCCTATCCGGGATCCTGTTTATTTATATGTATATATTTTTTCTTTTTTTCTCAGTTCTTAACAATCTTTGTTATGTACATTTCTTTGTATGTAAAATTTTTGTAATCCTGCTCTAGTAGCACCAGGAGTTGTATTTTGGTCATCATCATGTTACAGTAGCTAAAAAGAATGGCTATTTGGTTATAGTGACTATTATTAAAACTGAATTATTACGTTTTGAAAACGTAATGGTGACGAAAATGAGAATAATATTTTGGTCATCAAAACGCAACTGGAGCCAAATGGCCATAAAGCATATGCAACTCATTTGGCCCTCTTTTTGATTTTTGTCTCTGCTTTCTACTAGTTATGAAATGGCTCTTATGGCGAAAGGGGTGTTGTATCTACTTCACTATGACTAAATCGTGACTTTTAGGCATGAAATAAAACAAGAACACTATTATGGTCATCTTTTGGCTTTAAGCAGGTGTTGTTAGATAAAATGGACGTCCATCATACTTATAGTTTGTTCATCTTTAAAATTATATGAACATCATAATTGCATATATGGTCAATCAAGAGGATGAAATTTTATCAACGCACGATTTTTTTCTGTACACTTATATAAAATACTCATAAAAACAAAGGGACCTCCAGAAATTTCTGAATTTTAGGTATAATTAAATTAATTTGCGGAAAAATTTTAACCACACGTGCACCTTTAAATAAGAAGTCGACTTCTTAAAAAATATTTAATAAAAGTCCAACACAGAAAAAGATACATTGTTAAAGTTACAAACTGATGAAAATGGTAATTTATTGAACTCTATTTAATTGAAGGACTGTTGTATTAAAAAAGAAATAAATAAAAAAAAATTTTTAAAAATTACAAAATATTTAAATTAAAAATTTTAATTTTAAATCGGAAGATATTTTAACATTTCCATTAATTTGTAACTTTAACAATGTGTATATTTTTCTGTGTTGGACTTTTATTAACTTTTTTTTTAAAGAAATCGACTTCTTATTTATACACCCTGTATACATACAAACATTTTGTAATTTCAAGAAGCACAATCGACGATAAGGTTATTAAAACTAATTAAAATATCGAATTAGTAATTTAAAATGTTAATTAATAAAGTATTGAAAATGAACGTAATGGCCGTCGTTCGGGTTCTTCTTGATTGATAGAAAACATGGCGGCGAGTTGTCATAATTTGGCATATGCTTTCGCTAATGATGCTAGAAATAAGCCAGAATATGACTGTAAAGGATCTAATAAACTTTTTTCGTCAAATGGCAAATTTAACCCATTATAATGGGCAAATTATTACCGGAAAATTGGTTGAAGTGGTTAGCGAATTTTCGCATCAAAATACGGCTAAACTATGAAAGACATAACCTCTCTTTCACGTTTCTTTTAACTGCCTTTGTGAGGAACGAGTTAACGGGTTACTTTGCATTTTGACCTTTATTTCTCCAACGTTTTTACATTTCCTTTCTCCAACCAAATTAAAATTTGTTACTAAAGTTTCGAAAATGTATTGATCCAAATCATCGAGGAGCAAATTTGCCTTAGTGCGGGTGCTTCAAGGCTTCAAGTTAGATAGGTAGTAAATAGCTAACTGTCCTGGTCGAGACTCAAAATAATCCCAGCAACCATGTACAATAAAAGGAATAATACTAAAATGTTAATGATGGCTAGAGCCATAGAAAATGAAATGTCAGCACTCTTGGACACTGATGCAGAAGATAGGTTGACGCTTTCACTTTAACAATATTAATATTTATATTAATCTCTAAGCTTTTGTAGACGCAAACGTCACAAGAAAAAAAAAACGAAAACACCCGGTGAAAAGTGTAATGCCGCTTTAAAAGTCTTTAAACTTACTTTTATGCGAGATTCCATTTCCAATAATATGTGGAACTATGCTTATATTTTCTTTTGCATTTCATTCTTATTTCTCTGCTGACATAAAACCTATTTGCGTATGTATAAAGTTTTCAACATTATCAATACTTGTTTTTAGGTTGTATTTTTATCTTGCCATTTGGCCTCAATTTAGATTTTAATGTGTACAAAATTACTTCTAAAATAGTCATTTAATAAGGATGTTTTTTCATTATTGTTTTAGTCATAATGCGGTAAGAACAACTAAGAAAACCGCCAGAATAGAGCCTAACTAATATAGTCATATTTAGGCTATTTTCTTAGTAATAGTTTGGATTTCAACACTGTGTTAATAACAAAAACCATATTCTAGCCATTTTTATAGCTAGAATGGCAATATTAGGATTTAATATTGTTGCTATTTAATTACTTGCTCATATATGACATGTTTTTTTTTCTGTGGCACTGTGGAGCTAGTCCAATCAGCCAGAACCAAAATATTGATAGTAAGACCAATACTTAAATACAGATTTGGAATGGATATTTAATTTGTATATGCATGCTTACCAGTTCTATGAATATTATAGACCATATAAACACCAAAGAGATGTAGTTAAATGGATTTCATCAGATGTGGAAAAATACATTTAAATTCATCCACGATGTTTAGAGGTACTTGAGACAATTAAAGGAAAGTAGACAGGGACACACGTTTCTATATGACATCTTGAAAACGACTTTATAACTAAACCTGCATGGCGATATTATGGCTACTAGTAAATGACCATTAGATAGCTAAAGAGAGATCATCATGATTATTTCGCTTTTAAATTGTACGCTAAACCATAACTAAAATAAGATGACGAAAATATAACTAAACAAAAGCCGTTGAAACGTTTTAGTGGCTGCATTTTGGTTATCTCAGCTTATAGCATATATTTCGCTTTTAAATTGTATTAATTGTATTTGTGCTACGTGGGTGTGTACATTATTATAGCTAGAACTACTTTAACAATAATTTACAAAATAATAAACATGATTAGAGAATATTATTTAGGTATTATGCAAATCACAACTTACACACTTTTTATTTATTATGAAAATACCTACTTTCTGTATATTGTTGCCCTAATCTGGGCACGCTAATATGCTAGTCAGGTAAATACTTTAAAACACTCAAACAACTACTCTTCTAGCTAATACTGACGAAGTATTGAATTACATGATAGGATTCTTAGCATTTTAAAGAAAAAAAATATACTGAAAATACTTAAATCATTTATTCAAATTTAATCATTCACACTTTTTTATTTAATATGAAATTATCTACTTTCTGTATATTGGTGCCTTAATACCTAAATAATATTCTCTAATCATGATAAAAGCAAATAAATAAAAAATAATTAATTGTAATAATAAACATGATATGAACAATGTAATAATTTAAATAAGTAACACTAACATTTATCAGCATATGTAATGGGTCTAGAAAAATAGTGAATTTCATTTAATTAAACATATAAATAAACAGGATCCCGGATGGAACCTATACCAAAACTGGATGTAAATATTATTTTCTTGACAAAAAGTCACTCTTTATAAAAAAATTCGCTTGTTAAAAACATACGACTTGCGTGTGAAAGTAATATAAGCAGCTTGTTCAAATGGAATGTTCATTGAAAATGAAAAATGAAGATAGTTTACTCTTAGATAAAATTCATATTTTTGAAATATTTTAAGCGCCATGTAGAACAAAATTTTTTTTTTAACACAAATCACAATACTTTTTTAACAAGCAAAATATTTTTTCAAAAAACTAAAAATTTTGGCTTTAAATAAACCCATCCGGAGACACCCTGTATATGGAAATACATGGTTATATACAAAAAGAAGCAGAATTTTATTATTTTTAAAAAGCTACTCATGCAAAATTTTGGTATCTTTGATGGCACTCAATTTTGATTGAATTTAAAAACAGCTAATTTTCAGCCATTTTTTTGATATGGCGGCGAAAACTCACAGCGATTTATGGGGACTCGACGGATTATTGTTTCTGGGCCCATGCTGAACGTCCATGCCGAAATTTAGCTTTATACCATTTTTGTATAACAAAAAACCTATTTACTGCACTATCTGGTCCAGTAAAAGATTATAAACGCGGCAGCCACAGTTTTTAAGTGACTTTAAAGATACTCATGTTATGTTTGCGTTTGCTTAAAGAAATTTTTCTACCTATTGCAAACTAGAAAACTCTCCATTCTCAGCATTTGCGTCTGTTTACGCACATATACGTCAAGAATTTTATCAATTACATAGATGTTACCGTGAAAATAATGTGTTTTTTTAACATTTCGCGACAAGTTGATAATATTCAAGGTTGAAAATTAGTTGAAGTATCCTCTTTTGAAGAATGAATAGACTGTATATGTGACTAGATTGACCCCAGACTAAGATATTATAGGAAATAGTAGAGTAATATACCTTTAAATATATAGAGTGGACCATTAATAATAGGCCATAGTTTGAGGGTAGATTCTTTGGACCAAAATATGAGGATGTCCGGCGCAAATTGAACCCAGCACACGCACAAGCCACACGTACCCACGCTCACCTCACGGTGTACCACGGCCACGCATGTACCCTGCACCGCATATTGAACCTAAGTTCAACCCAACCTAACTTAGTCATCTACATGAATGCTACTTATCGATCTGGATTCTGAATCCGAAGAGGAAGATACAGCTGTTTTACATTTATTAACAACTAGACAGAAACGTAGACGAAATAGATATTTACGTGAGAGAAGTACCCATGGAGAGTTTAAATTGTGCCAGGAAATTCCTGACGATGTGTTCAAAAAAGCTTTTCGGCTCAGCAGGGACTAACTTAGAGAAATACATTATTTAATAAAAGAAGATAGTAGGGGAGGAGAGTGCAATGCATAAAAAACTATTGGAACTAAAGAAAAATTATCCCTGTGCCCACGAAAACTGTACGAGGTATACAAACTCGTCCACGGCTGGGTAGTGACTGAGTGGACTCGGCGTGGGCTGGGGTTAATATGCGGCGCGGTATGCGTATCTGTGTTTCACAGAATGACCCACGCGTGGGTTGGGTCTGGCTTGTGCGTGTGCTGAGTTCAATTTGCGCCGGGCCTAACCAAACATGCTTGGTAAAGAAACATTTTTTAAGCTAAGAAACAATAATTTCTGTATTACATCACGCTAGCGCCGGTGCCTCATGAGCTATAACTGATGATGAATATTTTTCTCTGTTTTTTTGCGAAACGTAGTGGCACTTTTGACTATAAAATCTCATGCAGGAGTCATTTCTACGTAAAAAAGGTACGCTTGATAGAATTCCAACCGTTTTCGAGAAAACTGCCGCATAGATCTCAAGAATTGTTTGAAAACAAACTGAATTTGAAAAGGACAAATTTTACTTATTGAAAAGTGTACTTTGGTCACGGTCATTAAACTCTACGGTTACCTCATCCAGCAGCTTTTAGACGAAGGAGCGCGCGGAGCGGGGAACCGGGGTCTAGCACCTACGTCATGTACGCGTTAGAACCACCGATATCTTTATCTCTATCTTTTGCATGGGAATAAGATATCTGTCTCTTTTGGACATTTTATTTGTTTAATTATTCAGATCAAGGTCAAAGTCTAGGTAGATCCAAAGCCGGTGTTAGTTGCCGTGTGTCGTGTTTTCAATTGTCTGGCATACTACAATCACAGTGTGTTTATTTTTATATTGTTTGTCGCACTGTCACTGTCCTGTGTAATAAACTAGTTTTCTGTCGCCCCAGTGTATACTATGCCTTTATATCAGTGTTTATTAATTGAGTGAGTAGCAAAATGTCTAGTGCCGGCCCTGTCTGGGTCTAGAGGCTACGTCATTTTCGGTTCCCCGCGCCGCGCGCTCCTTCGTCTAAAAGCTGCTGGATGAGGCAACCGTTATAGTTTACTAACCGTGTACTTTGTTGACGTCTTAGTTCTGTCAAAATGTCAAACTAATGAAATTATACGTAAATGACAGAACTAAGACGTCACCAAAGCACACTTTTCAATAAATACAATTTGTCCTTTTCAAATTGAGTTTGTTTTCAAAGAATTCTAGAGATCTATGCGGCAGTTTTCTCGAAAACGGTTGGAATTATCAAGTTCTATCAAGTGTACCTTTTTTACGTAGAAATTTCTCCTGCATAAGATTTTCTAGTCAAAAGTGCCACAACGTTTCGCCAAAAAAAAAAAAAAGAAAAAAAATGTTCATCATCAGGTATAGCTAATGAGGCTCCTTCTAAGGGCTAGCGTGATGTGATACATAAATTATTGTTTCTTAGCTTAAAAAATGTTTCCTTACCAAATTGGGAGAAGATCGGTCAAGTTGAGATATTGCAAAAAAAAAAATTACAATTTTGACACCCTGTATGTTTTTCCACAGCAACAATTTAATAAAGCAGGTTTGGTTATATCATATTTTGATCCAAAGAATCTACCCTTGATCTATGGCCTATTATTAATGGTCCACCCTGTATATATTGTAAAAAATATTGTAAATTGCAAAGTTCCACATTTAAACTGGCGCCTCCGCCAGAACTTCAAATGTTTGGTGACAAATCTTGTTTTCAATTTTTTCTCATCTTACAGTAGATATAGCTTGATGAAATCACAATGGAACAACAACTGAATCATTCCGTAGTCCGTAAATATCTTTTAAGCTAATGAAATGTTATAATACGCTATTTTTAATTAAAACTCAGTCAAGGTTGATACTAATGGATTTATGATTTTTAATAAAAATGTTGAAAGCTCTTGATTGATCTGAAAAGAATGTCAGACGTATTTTCGATAAACCGTAAGAATGAAGATATACTATGATGTAGAGCATCTTTCGTTCAATATACGTAATCTCATTTAAATGTTTTAGAACGTTTCTATATATTTTATGTTCTGAATATTTTTTTGAATCATTAGTGAATTTGTTCCATTTACCATATTCGCAATTTTTATATCACATATGTGTCTGTATCTATGAGTGCTACGAGATTTCTAGTTTTAGCTTTCTGCTCCTACTTTTCACTAAGAAAATGTTACATAAGTTTTTAAATGCGTCTTAGGCGTTCCTTTTGGCAGCTTTCAACTTATTTTTGAGGTCCTTAAAAAGCTAATGTTTGCCGCAACTACACGAAGTTTCGGTCTCTATTCATCGCCTCCACATTTTTCATTAATCCGAGATATATATGAAGTGGAAGTGAAAAAAAACACCTTTGTCCTGAAGGCTGAAGATGGATGTGCATTTAGATGGACCGATTAGGCTTATTATTTGCTCTGGTCTTTTTCTCAGCAAATCATGTCTGTTTTATGTTTCATACGTAAGTTTCAAAAAGTCTTAATGAAACACAAAAAAAATAATAGTGGAAATTTGTGTCTAGGTGGATGTTAAACATTTACTTCCAATTATTTATTTTAACAACGGATGATCGTATTTATTTCAATTTTTAGGAGGAAAACAATATTGTCATTAAAAATTTAATACATTTAAAAATTCATCTATCCCCGTTGAGATTCTACGAAATATCTGAAATATTATTTTGGGGAAATACTATAACTTGACATTTATATATCAACTTATTACATTTAATTTTAATAGTTTATTAATGACCTTGATTAGGGCTAGATAAATAACACAAAAAATATAATTTAATTCACTATAATGAATCATTTAACATCAATGCACAAACAAGAGCATTAGAGCATGAGATAAACCTTAAAGGTGGGCAAACTTTTAACACTTTTGTCTTTTGTCGTATAAACAAGCACAAAATAATAGTACATTCACAATAAAATATAATTTATGAATAAAATCTGGCCAACAATGTATTAATTTATCATATAAATGAAATTATTAATGAAACTGTTTTACATTCAGCATTACATAAATAATAGAAAATTTACTAATAGATACTTAACTAGGAAACAAAGAAGATATATAAATAAAGTTTTTAAGGGAACATGCTATTTCGAGCCTCTTAGCGGTTCAAAAATTCACAAAACTTACACCCGTTGATTTCAACCCTTCGGGCCGAGAAAGCCACTTTTTGAATTACTATTTAAAACCGAAACAAGTTAATTACGAACAAACAAACTTGACACTAAATATTTAGGCTATATACACGTGGAGAATAACCACTATGTAATAGTGGATTAGAGGGTGTAGCTATTGTTTTTGAAAAAAAGCTATCAGTAAATAAAAAAGTTATTAATTATTTAAATTAAAAAATACATTTTCTTAATTTTTGTCATTTGTATTTAAATAGAAATCTTGCGAAATTTTATTCTCTATAATTTTTTTTTGTTTATACATTTTACTAATATTTTTTTTTTAACTGTTTAACGTCGGCCTATTTCCGCTACCAGGGCCTATCACCGACGCCAGGGACGAGCTACCCCCAACCTGGAAATTTTGCCGAACCTCTTTCCTTAAGAAGAGTAGGGATCTTTTACTTGCCTAACATTTAATAGACAAGGGACCGCCTGCTTTACATCCCCTCCGAAGGATGGTATGTCCACTACGTAATCCTCGTCTGAAATTACGTAACTTCCGAGTATACACTGATATACAAGCCTCTAGAAGGTGGGACGAGAACGCTGTATTTCCCAAGGTGGGAGCCCATCCAAGTACTAACCGCGCTCGACGTTGCTTCAACGGAATATCGACTGATATTCACATTGAAGTAGCCTCTACGCTCGGCCCTCGATTTTACTAATATAGTATATATATTTCATAATATCTAATCTGTTGAAATATAATACTGGAATGATATATTACAGATATTCAATTTTTATAGTGATGTGTGATGGTGCAATGGCTAAAGCTTTGTCTGGCAATCCAAAGGTCTTGTATTCGAATCCCCAACAGTGTGTTTTTTTTTTCATTTTTTATTCATATATTTTTTTTTCACAACAAAGTTGATATCACAAAATTTAGAATGTACAAAAACTAACATTATTTACAAGAAAACTGCGAAGAGTATCCTATAGAATGTGTAACAATTATATAAAAAGCTCAGTAAATCGCCGAAGAGTATAATGCTTCCACTAGTTTAATTATAATTTTTCTCAATTTTTTTTTAAATGGAATGACTATAATTTTCTTACATAGGTGAATAAAGCATATAATTAATTGTATAATAATATCATACACTTTATTTTTATTTCAAACGGTTTTTGACATATGATTATTTCAAACAATTTTTGCGTAAATTGATGTGCTTTTTATTTTAGCATTAAAATCTAGTATGGCCTTGTCTTTTGTTTTGGGTTTGTTTTTCATTTTATAACATTTCTGTAAGGTGTTTAAGATTATCGTGATTAAGTTGAATTAATATTGTTAAGTAATATTAAAAAATATCAAATATAATTATTGTCAACAAGATTTGATATCTATGGTGTATGTTATTGGTGAATGTGATGGAAATTGTTTATTGGTATCAAGAGTGTATCGTCAAAGATATCCCGATAGGTGTCCTGATGCGAGGCCTCTAGAAAATTTGAAAGAACGTTTTGAACGTACTGGAAATGTTGCATATGAAAAGAAGGCGAGACAATGAAATGTATTAGGTGAAGAAAATGAGCTGGCTATAACTTTAGCGGTAATTGAAAATCCTACAGCAAGTGTTCAGGAGTTAAGTAGGGATTTAGAGGTCAGCTATATCTTCGTCAAAATAAGTTTCACCCCTATCGGGTACAGCTGCATAAAGAGCTTTTGGATGTGGATTCAAATTGTTGATTAAATTTTTGCCAGTGGGCTCAAAACCAAATTGGAGAAAATGAAGAGTTTTTCAAATTTGTATGGTACTTACCTTAGTACAAAAGTCGATATTAACAGAGATACCGGGTGTTAAAGTCAATATCATGAGGGTGTAATTAGTTTCATGTCATTAAAAAACTGGTAATGGTAATACTGGTAAAAAACCTATATGACTTTTTCCTGTATGGGCACTTTGAATGTTAAGTTAGGAGATTGAGAACCACTGCTTTTCTGGATCAATGGACGTATAGTTCCGAATCATAGAAGTTTCTTATTTACTTTTAAAAAGTCAAAAAATTCGTAAAGATTACCGGCTTGTGTCCTCGTCGCTGCGCGGCTCAAACAAAGAAGCGCGACACTTTGATGGGACCACATTAGCATGTTTAATGGTCAAAGGTGCCGACATAATAACATTCCAGCAGTTCTCAAACAATATTACTAAAAATTTTCGATTTTTTTTTTCTCCAAAACTATGGGCTTTAGACC
The DNA here is from genome assembly GCA_936432065.2 of Rutpela maculata. Lineage (NCBI taxonomy): Eukaryota > Metazoa > Arthropoda > Insecta > Coleoptera > Cerambycidae > Rutpela > Rutpela maculata. The sequence continues at coordinate 5,327,479 of OW386294.2, forward strand.
CCATAAGGTTTTTCTGTTTGTCTAGTCGTCCCCGCCACCAGTTTTTTTAATGACATGAAACTAATTACACCTTGTATTTCTAATTTCCGGACATAACTTTAGAAATTTTTCAAATATTGGTATGAAAATTGGTGAATAGGGATTTTTTAAGATGAGAAATTTAAATCTGCTCCCATTTTTGGTGTAGATCCTAGAAAGAGCCAAACAAACAATGTTTATTATGTAAATGTAGGCTTAACTTTTTTACTCGCAATATTGTCACTTTTTTTATTAAACCTACTTCGTTTTGACGGAAAAAAGTATAGTTGTCATTAGTCTTAGAAGTTGACCGGGTTCGAGATAAACGCAGTTTATCATTCGGCCGCATAATTTATTATAAGAAATAATGTAGTATAGTTGAATCAATGGATCTTTGAACGCACGTTACTAACGCGAGAAGCAAGCAAAGACTATCGTTTGTATGTTGGCGTCTCACTTCTTACAATCGAACTACCTGAAATGGACGTAAGGGTATGTGTCATGCACAGTCTACGACCTACGTATGCTTATCATGCGAGTCAGATTTGACAATGGTTCCAGGCTAAATGGGACACACATACATGAACGAATAACCATTTTCAAAAATTAATATTTTATTTATTGGACATCTCAAGAGTAAATGAAAGTATACTTAAAATTGAAAAGATAATACAAATGCATGTAAAGTTTTTATAACTTTTTAGATTTCACATGCTTGACTTTTTATATTTACTCATTGAACCTACTGACAATGCCCAATACTGTAGCCACAGAAGAAGAAACAATCAGAATATAAAGTCGGCAAAAATCCTTTGATCTCGTGTTGTAAATGTCCGCCATACCATTGTTGGGCGAGTTCAGGTCAGTACTCGATATTTTTTACCCTTTTTAGAAGGTATCTTCTTCACAACGACTTGTCAGACGTTTTCTTATTTTCTGATTTATGAATTATTCTCCGCTTACCATCTAGCTCGTTAGGCGGCATCATGATACAAATTGTATCATGAGGCGACATCACGCCACACGCCATCTGCGCAGATGATTCGGTTACAGAGGAAATCTGTGATCCGGGCCTGGCACAATTTTTTACAATTCCGTCCGAGATTGACAGTGCGCGTTGTAGATGCGCGAACTTTTCCCGCCAATGAGAGATTGCATTCTGATTGTTTCTTCTTCTGTGCTGTAGCCTGGTGCAATTCATCATTATTAATGTTATTATAATAATTTCCGGTAGGTACTCATCTTAATTAAAATTTGCTACGCCTATGGTGCGAAATCATTGCCATTCTTCAATGAATTAGTTCAGAGAAGGAGAATGATGATGTCCGTTCAAAAATCCATTTAAACAAGTCGAAAACCTTGCGTAGACAAGGTGAAAACCTCGCATTCGTATGAAAAAAATTTCCCATACGATTTTTTTGCATATTCACGTTCGGGACATGCCCCTGAATAAGGATCAAGAGTTTGCCGGACGAAAATCTGGTCCCAATTTTTTTGAATTAACTTTTTTTATATATTGCAAAAATCCCATTTTTGACCCGAATGAGTTTTTTTAGGTTTTTTTGGTCATTCTGAACAAAAAATGTCTCTTGTTATCTTTTCGTAAAGTTGACCGTTTCCAACTTATAAACAATTTAATGTTTGAAAAAACGCAAAAACGTCTATTTAACAATTAAAAATTTAAGCTTTACAATAAAACAAGCTAAAAACATACTCTTCGCCTGCTCATTGAACTTTTTATATAATTGTTACACATTCTATAGAATACTCTTCGCAGTTTTTTGTAAATAATGTTAGTTTTAGACATTTTCAATTTGATAGCTCGAACTTAGTAAAAAACTCAGTGTAAAATAAAATTAAAATAAAACTTATATCATACTCCATTTGGGTTTCGAACCCGGGACCCTTGGATTCCGAGTCAAAAGTGTAAGAACTACACCAACACCTTACACGTAAAAACATGTAAATTTTACATTATAAGACACGAGCTAAAATCAAATTTTCACGGTTGTATATTACATTATGAAATGTATATTTGTAAAAACATAAAAATCAAAAAATCTTTTTGTTCAAATTTAAATCGTTAATAACATTTTTATTTACTGATCGATTTTGTTCAAAACAACAGGGTTCTTCCTCTAGCTAACACTAACTTACTATCCAAATTTCAGAGGCATGTCCCGAAAGTGAATGTGCAAAAAAATCGTATGGGAATGCGAGGTTTTCGCCTTGTCTAATTGATTCAACTATAGGCGTCTATGCCAACAATACTTTTGAAAACTGAACATTCCCTTTGTGACAGTTAGTCATTTTTACCAGTTATATCTATCCGTTGTTAGTTAATATCAATTAATTAACGAAAATCAGAGCAATCCAAGGCATAATAATGTATTTCCTTGTTCATATTTATGTGATGATCATATAAGTACATATTTCCAATTAATATACACACGTATATGGAAAAATCGTAAAACGTATATTACAAATATATATCTAAAATCTGATCGATCAGAATTGCAACACTGCCCTGTTTTACTTGGCAAAGACTGCCATGAGTCAGAGCTCCTAACAATAACATATCGTGTTTTGTTTCCCCAGTCGTGCTGTGTTCAGTGATTGTGATTCGATTGCTTTATGTTTTGCAATTTTTAACGTGCTTTCCCACAATAATATCTTAAAACTTTTAAATTATTTGACTGTGCATCAATTCGTTATTACTTCGGCTGAAGCTTTAAAGCTTTAAGAGTAGGTATGTAATGATATCAAATGTTTTCTGTACACATGCAGGTAGCCCAGAGGACAGAGAACATTTTACAGTGAAACCTACAAAAACTTGCAAACTGAATATATTTTTTAATGAGTTCGTGAAAGTGTATAGAATAGTATCCTGAAAAGTTTACATCCCGCTCGGATGCAGAACATAAGAAAAAATATTTCTTTCATCCATTTTTTCAAAATTTTAAAATTAAGTCAAGGTAGGAAAAATAAAACATACAGGAAGATACCACGTGTTTCTGAACAAAAGATGTCTTAATAAAATTTGTCGCTAAAGCCACGATATTCCTGGAAAACACTAATGAAGTAACTCAGAGCGGCCAAGTGCACGGTTAAATGCATATATGAAACCTCTAAAAATTGTTAGCAGTTCTAACGAGTAAAATAAAGCCTTTTCTCTTCCTGATTACACATTTTTAACATTTTTCTTAATGAATAGGAGGATAAATAGTGAGTATGGAGGGAAAATATATAATTATGAACGCATACACAGACACAATTTTTACGTGCTTTCACTGTATTGTATTTATTACAGGTACACCTATCCACATTTCAGCTATATCCAATGGATTCCTTATACGTTTGTTAATGTACTGGAAAAGTTTCAAATTTATATTCAAAACAATCAAAGATATTTTCATAGTTATAAGGATAAGATCGTGACAATCGAAATTTCTTATCATGATCTGATTGATCATATTTTCGAAAAAATGAATACAAGTAAACGAATTTGAAAAATATACATTTTTTCCGAAATAGTGATATTTTATTTTTTCCAATGCGTCAAGTTCTCGGCAAGTTACAGCCTCCAATAATATATATAAGATGTACTTTTTTGTGAATCCATGTTACTACAACTTAATAAACATAATAATCATGAAGTATACATCCTTTTTAACAGTTGATAATGAAGAAAGAATTTTTTTGAAGGGCTTTTATTTTTCCCATATTTTTTATTGCGACGATTGAGTTCGGGAGTGATAATATATTATATAATATAAGTATATTTTTCCCACCATCTTTTGCTTGTATTGTTTAAAACAAAGACGCATCAGAAAGCTACAATTTCCATCTTTTAAATGAACCAACAACACTCATATAAATTGAACAAATTCTGATTTAGTGACATGAATTCAGTGCGTCGGTGTCACAGTCATGCGAATTCAAGCGCGCGCACGCATGGATCTCGCTCCGAGTTATAACGTTACACTTGATTATTTTTTTCCGGGAATACCGTGGCTTTAGCGATACAATTTATTAGGACATTTTTTGTTCAGTAACACGTGGTCTATCCACCTGTATTTTTTATTTTTTCCTACCTTGCCTTAATTTCAAAATTTTGAAAAAATGGATGAAAAAAAATTTTTTTTTTAAATTCTTTTTATGTTCTGCATCCTAGCGAAATGTAAACTTTTCAGGATATTATTCTATACACTTTCACGAACTGATTAAAAAAAAATTATTCAGTTTGTAAGTTTTTGTAGGTAAATACCTTCATCGACTGGGCTAGGTATTCACTTTGGTGAATTAACCTACAAATTCAGTTTCAAACTAATCAGGTGTTTATATGAATAATAATAATAATAATAATTAATAAATAATCTATTTTTCTTAAAAGGCAATAGACAATTGTATACGAATAGTCAATAGATAATTGCAAGTAAAAAAAACCGCTGCCCAAGGAATCACTACTTCCACATCCAGATTCTCTATCCAAGTCACTCACAAAGAAAAAACTTTGTATGTGAAAATAATTGTTTATGGAACTTTAATAATATAATATTTGAAATCCTCTACCCCAAAAACCCATAAAACGATACCCCACATCGGTAGTGGGGAGGGGGGTGGTGATAGGGGGTGATAGTGGGGGTGAATGAAGTAAAAAAATATTTTGGGGTTTCTGGTTCCTGTACATACTAAATCACAATTTTTTTTCATCCCCTTTAATAAGGGGGTGGGGGTGGTAATGGGGTTGGCTAATGCCCAAAATTTTTTTGAGACCTTAGCTTCTCTTGTATATACTAAATACCAATTTTATGGACTCTTACCTGCTTGATTGACCTATTTACCCCAAATTTACCTCAATTTACCCCCCAACTCTTCGACGAAACAAGATGAAAATATAATCTAGTTCTAGATCTCGTTAAAGTACATATGTGTACCAAATTTCAAGTCAATATCTTAAACGGTTCCAGAGTAAACGTGCGCACAAAAAAAGTTACAGACAGACAGAAATTTTTTTTTCGCTCAAACTTAAAATCTCGACGTTTCATGACATTTTAAGCCTGTTTGGATAATAAAAATTTTTTAAAATTTTTTTTGTCGTTACTATACTTCCACTGGACGTGGAAGTAATACAGGTAAAAACACATTTAATAATATATAATAAAGGGTCTGAATTAAATCAGATGTAAACAGATACAAATCTGATAGTGTGTAAAAAGATTTCTCTAACAAATACGATTTTAGCTTACTTTTTTAGCTTAAGTTTTTACCATGATACTATGAAATATAAGATACGCTCGGTACGAGTACCAGCTTTCGACCTACTGTGCGCATAGCGTCACCCTCTAGTCAAGCCCGCGCCGGCGACCATCTACCTAAAAATACACCTAAAAATACATCGAAAACCGTAATATAAGACCTAGAAAGCTGATTGCAGGAAATTTTACTTTTTAATATCATAGAATTCTATGACTGCTTTTATCAGCACTTTTCATTTCGCATAAGGCCGTTGTGGGTTTAAATGTTTGTGAAAACACCTCCAAAATAATTGGTGCAAGCACATTTGATCTTTTGCACCGTTGACTTTTCAACGTGTAAAGTTATTTATTTTGTTTTTATTTAATATCAAATTTTAATTCATTTAATTAAACACAATAAATAGTAGTAGTAAATAATATACTACTTTAATTAGTTTAATTATGAAACAGTGCATTTATCTAACGTTATTCGGGAAAATAGACAAACAGTCAAGAATGAGAAATATTTATTCTGTTATTTAGAGATAAATTGTTGGATTCTTTAATGTTTTTATTATGAAAAACATTTTGCATCTGCAAAATAGCATTTTCGCAGTATGACTTGATTCAATAGCGCGGGATATATCAATGTGTTCTCTCATGGTAATTGTTACATATATTTAATAACCTCCATTGATTTGCTGAAACATCTCAAGAAAATCTGAATTCGATTTCATTAAACAACACTAACGTACATTAGTTCTCACACCGCATTCTCTGCGCTGTATCGTTCGCGAGGGGGTTCCGTATACTTAATTGCAATTTTCTCGAAAACTGTTAATCCTAGAAAAAAAAGTTTCAAATAAAAAAGTTAGCTCCATCCTTTATCTTCATATGCCTCGATATACTTGGTATCTATTTCGAAAGACAAAGAAGTTTCTCGTTTGTTGTATTCCCACCTGTAAATTTTCACAGTTTATCGACATAGCCTTAGAAAAAAAAATCACATTTTCTACACTTATTGAAACTTGACCTTCATATTAACACATTTTATTTACAAATATAGATTCATCACACGGTAAAAATTTGAGATTAACTCGTTGTCCCGTTTTTTAGTTAGAGCGAGTTAAACGAGAAAATAATTGTATCTATTATTTTACAATTTTCTCACATTTTTGGCTCTATCTTTTGTCTCGAACAACCAAAAGAGTCGTAATTTGTTATTTTATCGAAGTACAAGCTTCTAAACACTTCGGTTAAGGTAATTTTAGTTTACATCTAAACTAAAAATTGACCACTGAACTAGTTGACTTTTACGTGACGTAACAGCGGGAACTGCAGTAAGGGGAGGTATGCGTGAGAGCGCAATGAATGATTGAATTTTAAAGGATGGGTTTTTGTGGAAAGTAGTTTTTATGGTGTTGCAGTAGGTCAGTCAGGGTAAGGGTTAGTGTAAATTGGAAGGCGTTGATGTATGTATTTGTGCGTGTGTTGTACGTTATGTTGTTGTCTAATGTTTGTTATGTTCTGTGTCAGTTGGGAGTTCGCTATCTTAAATGTAAAAAATCGCTGAGAGATTTCGTCGATGTGCTCTCGAATCATTTGCACCCCAGTGATTCTATGTAATTCGGCAATTGTGATATATCGAGGGGAGTTGGTTAACAGACGCAGCAGCTTGTTTTGCGTCCTTTGTAGCCTGAGGCACTGTGCGTCCGAAATTAAATTCCAGGACGCACAGGCATATGTCAGTATCGGACGAAAGATGACTTTGTAGAGACATATTTTATTGTCGATACTAAGCTGGCTACGTCTGTTAACCAACGGATATAATTTACTCAATGCACTATAAGTCTTATTTATTACTTTTGTCACGTGGGGTGCAAATGATAACCTAGTATCTAGTGTTATACCCAGTAGATTAACTGTCTTGCGTTCTGTTATGTCATGATTGTCGAGTTTAAGTTTTGTAATTGTTTTAATGTTGGTGAATTTCCTGTGGAAGGTTATGATTTCATACATATTTCAACTCATTAGATATATTTTTATAAAATATATATTAGTAAAATGCATAAACATAAAATATATTATGGAGATAACATTTCGCAAGATTTCTATTTAAGTACAAGAGACAAAAATTAAAAGAATATTTATTTTTTAAATTAAATAATTAATAACTTTTTTATTTACTGCCCGATTTTCTTCAAAAACAATAGGGTTCTTCCTGTAGCTAACACTAACTTACTTTCTAAATTTCAATACAATCAGACTTTTCTTTCTTAAGTTATCGTACTTACAAGCAACGTGACTTACGGACAGACGGACATTTTGAAAGTTGTTCAGAATTCGTTCACTAACACAATGATATGTAAATTTTTTCTCTGCGACCGATATTTACGATTTTAGAAATGTGCCGATCAAATACAATATACTCTTCGTTTTTGCGAAGAGTATAACAACCTCTACGCTTGTGACTTTTACGTCGAATGATCAGTTAGAGGATGGTTTTTGACAAATAATGAGTAAGAACAAAAATATAAAAATGGCGTATTTTGCTGTCGTTTCGGAAAACGAATCTGTTTCCTTTCTCAAAGCCTATTATAAATATACACAGCACACAAACATTTATAACATGCTTTGAGAAAGGAAACAGATTCGTTTTCCGAAACGTCAGCAAAATACGTTATTTTTATATTTTTGTTCTTATTCATTATTTGTCGAAAACTACCCTCTAAGATCCTTTGGCGTAAAAGTCACAGGCGCAGAGGTTATTTTCCAGTAAAATACTGGTTAATTGTAACCTTTTTGTAGATTTCATGACATTGTTTAGAAGAAAATACATGTGGCAGAACATCCCATCCAATAAGAAACAGAAAAATTGAGAAAATGCCACAACCAACATTTAGACAATGGAAATATATTTTATTAGAAAACCTTTAATTTTGTTATTATTCTTAGATTGCTTTTAATGTGAGTCGTATCTGTTTTTTTTAAGAGGCATCATTTTTACAGGTTTAGGTTTTTCTAGGTTTCTCTTTGTTTTTCTTTATTTAACATGTATGGGTACTTTGTTAGTGTACAAAGTGTGCCCATCTATATCTATCTATCCAGCATAACAATAATTAATTACTATCTTAAAAACTAATCTATCTTTCTGATAGTTTAATTTCCATTTGTTTTATTTGTACATAGATACGTTTTTGCTCTGGCATCTATATTTTTTATAAATTACAATTTACGGCTGCGATTTACCTTATATTTGTAATAATTTCCTTCTTATACTCGCCCATTTTTAACCTCTCCACCCATAAAAAGACTGGGAGCTTACCAGGCCAAATTTTAAGAAGGGGTTGTATGACCAAATGGCCAGTGGCCACCTAGTGAAAAGAAATGGCCACCCAGTACAATAAGTTTGGCTATGCAAAACTTTAAACATTTATTTAAACTATTATTACAAAAAACAATGTGATAAAACATGATAAATTTGAAAGAAACCAAATGTAAAAAATAATTTAAACAAAATTACAGATCACTACTTTCTTTTTTTTAATGTTTACATATTCACGTTAAATCTCAAACTGTAGTTCTCGGTGTTGTCTATCCTTTCCTTTTTTTAGTTATCGAATATAAAACGCAATTTTTAATGCAACAAAACATGTTAGGTAGGTGGTAAGTGAGGTGGGGGACACAATATTGGCTTCATTTTTTTTAAATGACAATGATTTAAAAAATTGCATACATTTTGTTAGGTCTTTGACTGATTTTTTGATTTGATGACCTGTATTTAACAAAACTGTCTATTCCTAGAGTTATTCTATGTGGCCAGTTTTGAAATCAATAACTACATAACAGTCACAGCCAAGAATATGTTTTCCTTGCTATATCTCTATAGAACACCGCCATTAATCCTGCTTTTACTCAAGTTTAGTTAAATTTTAGGTACGATGAGTCTTACACCAAACCTCTTCTCTCAACATAACCAACTATGAGCAGCTTAGTGCTATAACTAGATTAACGCTCGCAGAAACGTAGATATTTTCAATTCAAATTTAATGCAATTAAAGTCTGGATTAAATTGTGTAATTGGGAATAAAAGCCATTGGAGCGAGGCGTTGGCTGAGTTCATTCATTCACAGCACATATGTGAAAATGTATGGAATCACCTTAAAACGGATGGGTAGCTTTTGATGACTTTTAATTAAAAAACCCAATAAGTTCTTCCAACCTTTACTGTAATCAATAACACAATTAAGAAAAATGAGGTAAATTCGCACAACGAAAATAAAATAATATTAAAAAACGAGTATAGCACACAAAACGTTAATAATTCAAATCCTCAAACTAACTTTTAAAATATCACTTCAGTGTGCAACATGTCCATATTGCATTTTCAATTTATATATATACAGGGTGTTTCATTAATAATTGGTCAGGCGCCAACTGGAGAATCCTTAGCCCAAAATATGAAGATTTAACCAAAAACACTTAGATAAAATGCACCTCCTTACTGAAATAAATGGTATTGAAGTTAAAAAAACCGCTGCCCAAGGAATCACTACTTCCACATCCAGATTTTCTATCCAAGTCACTCACAACGAAAAAATTTTGTATGTGGACATAATTGTTTATGGAACTTTAATAATATAATATTTGAAATCCTCTAGCCCAAAAACCCATAAAATGATACCCCACATCGGTAGTGGGGTGGATGAAGTAAAAAAATATTTTGAGGTTTCTGGTTCTTGTACACACACTAAATCACATTTTTTTTTCATCCCCTTTAATAATGGGGTGTGGGTCGTAATGGGGTGGCTAATGCCAAAATTTCTTTTGAGACCTTAGCTTCTCTTGTATATACTAAGTACCAATTTTATGGATTCTTACCTGCTTGATCTACCTATGTACCCCAAATTTACCCCAATTTACCCCCAACCCTTCGACGGAACAAAATGAAAATATAATCTAGTTCTAGATCTCGTTAAAGTACATATGTGTACCAAATTTCAAGTCAATATCTCAAACGGTTCCAGAGTAAACGTGCGCACAAAAAAAGTTACAGACAGACCGACAGAAAATTTTTTTCACTCAAACTTAAAATCTCGACGTTTCATGACATTCTAAGCCTATTTGAACAATACAAATTTTTTTAAATTTTTTTGTCATTACTATACTTCCACTGGATGTGGAAGTAATTAAAACATTATTTTCAAATTACTTAATATTTCTTTACCATATTTGGTAGATAGTGTTAGTGGTCCAAGACGCATAATATCAGCGAAAGAACTAGTTCTTCACTATTGCCAGGGGTCCACGGCAGGGGCGGACTGACAACAGTTTAGTGGCGCTGGATCTTATCACCGTTCCAGTGTAGCCACCAGCAGGCGCCGGCCATCTTGCCAAGCAACTGGCGCCAGCGGCGCATTATTGGAGCGGGCCTCCGCCCCTGGTCCACGGTAGTGGGGGCGAAGGTGTTTCCCCCCATTAATTTGTACGCCACTGGTGAAATATTTGTTTTCTTGGTTGTTTTTTATTTTTCAATAATTTTTACGCAAAAAGGTACTCTTAATACATTGCTCTAGAGTAACTTCTCGAGGCCAGCTAGATCTCCCGATATAACCCCTGCCGACTTTTGGAACGTTCTAATAACATAGAAGAATTGAAAAACAAAACAGTAGCTGCGTTTCGGACAATAACTCCTGTCATGATTGGAAATGCAACAAATGCTGCAAGGGGAAGGTGTCAAAAATCCACATATGAGGCGCTCGCGCGCAAACCCCGATAAATCCACAAAAAGTCAATTTTGAGTTTGTAATAGTTTCATGTATGTTAGACTAAACTCTACAAGCCTATATAATCTTTGGTAACCAAAACGCCATAAATCCCATATAAATCTAATGTTAAAGTTGACCGTTTCGAACAAAACTAGATAAATCCAATATTATCGGGATCAAAAGCAGATAAATCCATTTTTATACAATACGCTGTCATCCATTGTGAGGTAGAAAAGTTAATATTGATTGACGTTTGAAAAAGTTCTCTGTAATATTTACTGTAAAAACCTACTTCTCTTCTAGAAATAAAGAAGACAACTGCAAGACATTTTATTACCAATATATTATAACGGTTTTATCTGAAATTTTAACAGATATTGAGAATTAATTTTTGTTAACAATGAATGTTTTTATTTATTTTTAATAAATTATTAATGTTGTCAAAATTTATTTTTCTGCATCTTTAATGTTTTATTTTAAAGCAAAAATCGATAAATTCGTATTTACATAGCAAAATCCGATAAATCCAGCAAGAAAAGTTAAAAGAAAATAAATAAATAAAGTAGCATTGTTCTTATTTTTTGGTCTTATATTCTACAGCCTAGAAGATATTTTTTGACTTAAAAAGAACAAAAAAAGACTTATTGGTTTTTGCTTGAGAAGTTTTTTGTAATTTCCCACAACTTTGTGTGTGTGGATTTATCGGGGTTTGCGCGCGAGCGCCTCACATGTCAATGGAAGACAATTCGAACATTTATTGTAGTTTAGTTTTCCTATTTTTGGGAAAATTATTTTATATTATAAGAAGTGTTGTTGTTAATAGTTTTCCATGGCCTCCTCACAAATATATTAAATTTTTCGAAAATTAACTTTTTCTAGAGATAAATAATATGACATGATATATCGTTGAATCAACGGATTTTACTCAAAACAGTGCCCTAAGAATGTGTTACTCGATTTTCGATTCGACACTTGGTAATTGAGACCTCTATAGGTCATCCAAAAATGTGAATTTTCCAAAAACGCTCTGTAGCTCGGTAGTCAAAAAAGATAGACGATCGCTGTTTGCGCCACTGTCTATTTCTCGAAAATCGAGCTCAGGACACCTATATTGGTTTTTGTCTATCTGCCATAGTTTTAGAGAAAACCCCAAATCCCATCTAATTTGGTCCACACTGTACTCTGAGAAATGCAGCTCGAAAAGTCCTACTTTTGTACCAAAATTGTAATCCCTGCTTCTAAAAATAGATTAAATATAGGGTTGTCTTCATCTTAAGTGTGTCACACTGTATGAAATACAAAATTACTTCAAAGAGTTCAGTTTTATATTTTTGTCCCTTTTTACCTATTATACCACGCTAGGCATAACTTCATAACCACTGGTCCAATTTGAATACAAGTTTCACTAATGTGATTATAAGCTACGAAGAATAATAGACTATACTGTAATGACCATACAAAGCAGAATTTGTATTCAAAAAGATCAAAGATATATAAGAGAGGTAGGCAGAAAAGTGAAACAAATATTTGAAAATGATTTTGTCAATCCTGGGTCCTCCGCTATAACTTTTATAAAACCAATTTTGATTGAACTTATAGCCAGGGAGATAGCGACAGTTTTCGTGAAATCATTTCTATAAATCTAGAGTTTTTTTCCCAAGAAAGTTCAGATAGTATCTCTGATGAAGGTGCAATTCTACCGATCTATAAGTGTTGCAAAAACGAGTAAAAAATTAAACATGTTGCAAGATGTTGCATAAATGTATTATATCTACAAGACTGAAATTTTACATACTCACAGATGACATAAAAACATAAAAGAAAATAATATTCTACCGTGTCGGAAGCATTGCCATGTCAGACTACCACCCACGCAGAGTGTGGAAAAAACACTTTTGCCTTATATCTATGAAGGCTGAATTTTTTTTTTTAAATAGTTTATTGAATAAGACATCCAAAAAAATACAGTCTGCTGAACGTCTCATATTGCTAAGACTCGGTAGACGCAATGAAATGCTAGTGCGTGACCGCGCCCCCTGCGCTCCGGGCCATTGCAGTTCGTGGAGAAGTTTTGCATCTTCTGCCGCGGAATATTAATCTACAAAGCTGATTTTTTTGTCTACAAGCAGTTTATGCATTATTTCGATTAAAAACCACATTCTACCTCCTAGTCGGAGAGCAGCCAATCTGTAGGAAGCATTTTAAAAGTAGTCTATACAACTCGCGAACACCCACCTAAAAAACAGATGATATTATGTAAAATGACCTTCTGGATTTGATTTTTGAGTTCGCCCGTTAATTTGAGATTGCCAAATCGGTCAATTCGCAAATTTTTTGAAAAATTTTAAAATTATGTGTTAATTTTTGTTTTGCACATAACACATCATATCTTTTTTATTTTAATTCCGATTTTGACCAATATTTTACACATTATCCCTCCAATATTCTTGGACAGGCTGACGGCAAAGAATATTGTGTAACTAATAATATAGTGCCTAAAAAAAATATAATTACCCTCTATTGTCGCGGTTTTTTAAAATTTGCGTTGAAAAATACCCGATCGAGGTAACTTTTTTATTTTTAAAGAGAGAGTTATAGTATAAACGAGAAAAATGTTCCATATACTTTAAACAAACTTTTTTATAAAAAGATTTTTTGGAAATTGGGCTCATGTAACGAGATGACGCTGTTGGAAGCGGCCGCGCAACTCGTCCGCATTAATTTAAAGCATAACTTCTGTTAACGTCGCGTCGCCCATCTGTGGTGT